>JAWNPK010000060.1:11165000-12566250 GCA_035047565.1 Drosophila mulleri | reverse complement strand
TATATGAATATATGAATATATGAATATATGAATATATGAATATATGAATATATGAATATATGAATATATGAATATATGAATATATGAATATATGAATATATGAATATATGAATATATGAATATATGAATATATGAATATATGAATATATGAATATATGAATATATGAATATATGAATATATGAATATATGAATATATGAATATATGAATATATGAATATATGAATATATGAATATATGAATATATGAATATATGAATATATGAATATATGAATATATGAATATTTGAATATATGAATATATGAATATATGAATATATGAATATATGAATATATGAATATATGAATATATGAATATATGAATATATGAATATATGAATATATGAATATATGAATATATGAATATATGAATATATGAATATATGAATATATGAATATATGAATATATGAATATATGAATATATGAATATATGAATATATGAATATATGAATATAGGAATATATGAATATAGGAATATATGAATATAGTAATATAGGAATATAATTATATATGAATATATGAATATATGAATATATGAATATAGTAATATAGCAATATATGAATATATGAATATATGAATATATGAATATAGGAATATATGAATATAGGAATATATGAATATAGTAATATAGCAATATAATTATATATGAATATATGAATATATATATGAATAACTAAAGTTCTATGCTGCACTCTCACTCTTAAGTCTGTTGAATTCTTTAATATTTATACGAAATTACTTTATTTATTTATGTATTTATTTAAAAGAAATTAAAAATGCAGACATTTAATGTATTTTTAAAATATTGCATTTATTTTGGGAATAGCTCGAAGCTGTGGTGGTGTAGCTGCAATTACTCACATCAATATTTTGTCTATATATATGTGTGTGTGTGTGTGTGTGAGTACCTTGTAGATTATTTAATTATATTTAATTAAAGTTGGATATTAATATTTTGAGTTTCTACATGCAGTTATTTATGTAGGTACGAGTAAATTTTATTTTTGTATTTATATTTTTATTTTATATGTGTGTGTGTGTTTTTTTTTTAGGACTTTACACGGTTTGGTTTTGCTTGCAACATCAATATCAATATTTGGTTTTATTTAATGCTATTTTGCTTGTAAATTGTAAATATGCCTTTTGATTAAACGGTTGAACATTAATGCATAAACTATTTATGTTTGTATGTATTTTTCATATTTGTATTTCGTATTTGGATTTTATTCATATTGCGATTATATTTATTTATGAATGCACTCGAGTGCATATTTAGATATTCAACTTTCTTTTGCTCTGCTTGTCGAGTATTTGAAATAATATTCATAAATTGCAGAATATTCAGATATTCTTTTCTATATTCGGCAACAAATAGAAACTGATTCAGAAAAGCTCCTAAGTCTTCAGCTTTATTGAAACTATAAAAATAATTTAACTTTTAGGCTTTAGATGAAATAATCATAACTTGCGAAAATATCGTTCAGTAATTCGTTGTGTTTTATTTCTTTATTTTTTATTTTTTGCTTAAACTGAAACCGAATAATTTGTTATTTTTATTTTGTTTTTTGTTTTTTTTTGTATTTTGTTAACATTTGCTTTGGGTTCAATATGAAACAAGCTGAAGGCGGTGGGATCACTGTGATCACTTTTTATCCAGGACTTGGAATATCGTCTATATAGATATATAACTCTATATATATACATATATGCATATATATTATATGGCTTCAATGTGTACTACGGGTTGTGCTCCAATCTATGCAAAGTAAATTATCTTTATGCCTGGGTCTAGAGTTTGGGAATATTTCTCAATTCTCGATCTGATCAACAAATTTGTGTGGTGTGTTCATTAATATTTCTTGTTGTTCCACTTCTTGTACCGAGCTCTCTTCTGGGCTTTAAGTTGGCTTTTTAAAATACTCCAAAAATGATTATTATCAATTTATGTGGCGTGTGGTTTAAGTTGAAGTTTTGCTTGGTTTCAACACGTTTTATTCTTTAAATATATTTATATAGATTTAAGTACATATTCAAGTATATATATATATTTGCTGTTTGTCTATATATATATATATATATATATGGGTGTGTGAGTGTATATTTATTTAAAGTAATTTATTTAAAGTAATTGCGTTTACATTGTAATTCTATTGAAGTTGTTCATTAATTTGACACTAATTTAGTTTTATTTTTTTAATTTTCTCTCTTTTTTTTCGAAATAAAACATCGCATTAAAAATACTTGCGTTATTTATTTAGAATTCGCTTAAAACAAATCGTGTGTAGACAGGCTCTCTGGTATTGGTATGGCTTGGCATGGGCTGCTCTCGCTGCTCTTCCTCGTCAAAGACTTCTCTCCGATAGACTCCAATCGTATATGGTTTTCTTTTAGAAATCGTATTTCGTAAATTGCAATTTTGGTAAGCCTAAATTGTGAGTGTGTGTGTGTGTGTGTGCGAGTGTGTCTTTAGAAGAAGGAGGCGGGGCAAATTGTAGTCGGTCAGGTGCGACCATCTGTGGTGCGCAGCGCATAAAAGTCGTAGGGTTAGACGCCTTGGGCCAGACTCTCCTTGGGCAGCGCTATGATGGACTGATCCATGCCCTGGTGCGGAATGATGAAGGGTGAGGCCAGCATCTGGAGGGGCCTGCAAGGCATAGAGAATATACATATTGAGTCTCACTTCAACTGCCAACTGCCAAACACTGGGCTGGTATTTACTCGGCAAAACTGGTGGTTGTCACCACCGGCTGGCGCACAGTGTGCAGCGCCTGGGAGTTCTTGGCCCGCGCCAGCAGGCTCATCACGGTGCGCTTTGTGGGATTCATGCCGGAGCGCGGAACGCCCAGCAGCGGTCGCTTACGGCCCAGGCCACCACCTGCAACGACATCAACAGTGGATTAACGGTAACGGTGCATGTCGACTAACGGTAACGCACCTATGTTGATGGCCTTCACGTTGCGCAGTGCCGGATGCAGTAGAGCTCCGGGCGGATCGAGTAGCGTCAGCGTCGATGTGTTTGCGTCCCCATCGCCGGCCAGCTGCAGCGCTGCGGCGCTGCTCTGCGCACTGTTCAGTCCAGACATGGCACCGGCCACGCCCACCCCAGGCGCTGGCTTCAACAGGCCACCGATGCCGGCAGCCGTCAGCTGGTGCTGCAGCGCCACAGCCATGGCCGTTGTGTGCACTGCAACGGGAATTTAAAGCCAATTTCGAATGTGATTTCAAAGGCAAAATAGTTCTGAGAGCATTCAGTTGAATTTCCGACCCAATAAATGGCTAAAATGTAGGGAAAAAATGATGGAAAACATACCTCAAAGTATTTCCTCTAAGTATTTCTCCTATGTATTTCCTCTAAGTATTTTCTCTAAATATTTCCGCCAAGTATTTCTTCTAAGTATTTTCTCCAAAAGTTCCCCCTAAGTATTTCCTTAAAGTATTCCCTCGAAGAATTTCCCCTAAGTATTTCCTCTAAGTATTCCCTCCAAGAGTTTCGTCCAAGTATTTCCTCTTGGTAGTTCCTCTGAGTATTTATTCACTTCACTTCACTTTACTGCATTGTGCTGACCCTCACTGGCCATAGGCGACTGAAGAAATGCTATAGTTGCTACCCTTTATATAGGCTGACTCTCACTCAAGGCCTCAGTTGCGCTCATATGTTGTGCCCGGTGCCAGGTAGAGGTCGCAACATTTCAGCGCAACTGAGGCCTTGAGTGAGAGTCAGCCTATATAAAGAGCCGCAGCACCAGCATTTCTTCAGTCGCTTAGGCCCGGTGGGGGTCAGTGCAGTGCAATTAGGTGATACGCGGAGGAAATACTTCGAGGAAACTCAATGAGAGCACTCTCTGCTGCTGTGAGTAGTCTAACTTCATTTTACTTAAATATAAATACCGAATGCATATGATCTTCTTCGTCAGGCAGACAGAGAGAGAGAGAGAGAATTCAAACAGTGAGATAGACAAGGAGAGAGACAAATATACGAACATATACACATATATGTATATAGGTAAGCAAACACGCATAGTTAAATCGGAATACCTTATACATACATACATATATGATTATGTACATAATAGCTTATGTACATTGATATTTATAATAGTTAGGTGCTATAGAGAGCAGTTTCTTCTGTTCTATAGTTCTCTTGAGGACAGCGTACTATTACAGTGCTTCACAAAATACTTTGACCATGTACATATGCATGTAAATACATAAATATGAATGCATTTCTGACATGCTTACTTGTATGTGTATTGCTTTCGTGCATATGTATGCAGAAGAATATCCAGAATATTTAGTGAGCGCAGTGTGCAGCTCTGAGAATACACAGAAGGAAAACTTGGCCTATCCTCATACATATACTATGTATGTATGTATGTATGTATGTATGTCCTTTAGCTACTGCCAAAATAGCTTTGATTATGGCTGAAATACTGCTCTACTACTATTTGAAATTTGGCAAATGCCACAAATAGCATAACTATGCAAAAGATGCCGTCAATCTGATTAAGATCTGAATATATTAACTTTATGCCGGAAATGTAACTCAAAAACTTATTATTTGGAAGTGAGTTACACAAATATGACTCTTGGCAAGCAATTCAGGTTAGAGGACGAGAGCATCCTAAAGTACTTGGGGCTGTGGCTGTGTGCTCTTTGATGCCAAAGGTCTCTCATTTAAGTACACAAATATTCCCATTTGTGCGTGGTTTTTAGTCCGCAATATTTAACCAATTGCGTGAGAGGCAATTGAGTGCCCATCGAACACTTTCATGTAATTATGTATAATTTGAGTAACTGTGTCAATTATGGTTATTCGCATGATTTCGTGCATACATACATATGTGAATGCATGTGCTGTAATATATATATGTATATGTAAATATACTGCTGTAAATATTAATATTTATTAAATGAAAAGAAACTCTCTGATTAAATTCCCAGCTTGGCTAGCGCGCCCTTCTACACGATTCTCAGAAATTCAAGCACAGCCCAAACGAGTTTCGTGATTCAATTAAAAGTGTTAATGCAGACAGGATGAGCTATTAAAAGCAAAAGCAGCTGGAGCTAATGAGAAACTTCGGTTTGATAAATAAGTATATCGTATATACAACATACATATATAGATATATCAGGAAATTTGATTATTGCCGGAAATTGGATTCGCTTAATGCGCATTACAATGCCGAGTTTCGCTCTCTCTCACTCTCTCACTCTCGCATGCCATTCGGACTTTGTGCTAATTGCATTTTCTTAGCCAAGGATACTCACGTGCCGCTGCCGTCGCCGTAGTCGCCTGTCCGGCTAGATGCTCCCCGCAGGCGGCGGCCGCAGCTGCAGCGCTGGCTCCGCCGTGCGCCTGGAGCAGCTGATGGAAGTGCGCTGGCTGGTGGTGATGGTGGTGGTGGTGCTGTTGCTGTTGCTGCTGTTGCTGTTGTTGTTGCTGCTGTTGTTGTTGCTGTTGTTGCTGTTGCTGCTGATGATGTGGGTGAGTGTCGCCGCCGCCGCCGCTGCTGCAGGACTGACCGCAGTCGAGCTTGTCCGGCGAGAGGCAATCCATGCCGCTGGCATCGTTGTCAGACTTGTCGTCGTTGGACGTGTCCATGTCGGCCAAGCCGCCGCCCAGGCCGCGCGCCGTGTTCGTCGGACTCTGCGAGTCGTCCAGGTTGCTGAGCGTGGGCGTGGACGTCAGTGCCTGCATCTCCCACATTTGCTCTTGCCGAATGTCATCGTGGTAGTCCTGCAAAGCAAATCGGACGTAAAATACATTAACAATGGATTCCGGCCACGCCCAGCTGGGAGCAGGCAGCTGGCGGCAGGTGCTGCCCCCGGGCTTCGTCATGAAAACTGCATTTCGTCTCGTCGAGCAATTAAATTTAATTCAGGCGTTCGCAGTGCGCGTAATAAATGCGAATTTTATTGGATGTCAATTAAAAGTTTGTGCGACACACCCACCGCCCACTTTTATCGCATCTTGCCGCTCTGCTCGCTGCTCCGGAGTGCGTGCGCGTTCGACCAGAGCAGAGCAGCGAAATGTACGGGTGCACACACACACACACACACACACACACACATACATTTATTTACTTTTGTATGTGTGAGCGCTTAATGCAATTATGGCCAAGCGCCAGGGGTAAAAACTGAAACTCAAATGGATACACAGCACAAAATCGGGAGCTAGTCTCATCGAGCGTCGAAAGTATACTTTTCCATTACGAGCATTAACCAAGTTATTGTTAGTTCAACAGTTAAGTGCGCATGTGTGTGTGTGTGTGTGTGTGTGTATTCCCCAGATGAATCCTTAATATGGCCACTAGCCAACTGCTAATTTCATTCGATTCCGTTCGAGTGGGCAATGCTGAAGTTGACTTTCTTTTAGGCCCACTCCATAAGACGCACTGTCAGCTGCCACAAACAGTTGGATTCACTTTACACACACACACACACCCACGCACTCATACACTCACACACTCACTCGCATTCATCTACAGTGAAACAGTTGATGCTGCAAGTGTGAGCGAATCACATGTGAGAGAGTACGCGCATAAACTTGAAATAATTTCTATGCAAATTTTGCGTAATCTGATCAGAAGACTCCCCAAACCGAAGCCAAAGCAAATTTATGGGCCTGACAGTTGCGTGTCACAGGTTCGCTCGTGTGTGTGTGTGTGTGTGTGTGTGTGTGAGTTTTGCTGACACCACATGTCTCCAGATATTACACAAAGTTATGAGACTCCTTTTGGCGACAAAAAGAGTTATGTCCTTCGCTGTCAAGGCATTCAGCAAGTAGTCTAAGATTTATTACAAGTTATACTTCAAATCATCCAGTCAAAGAACTAGACATGGCCAATTATGTTTTATTATTGGCAAGCTCGTGCAGAAGGCTTTAAGCCAAAACTTTACATTTATTGCACTAGACAAATGCTGGGGCTTGATATTTTATATTTTTGACATGCAAACATACATACATATATAAAATATATAAGTTCGATTTTTTAAACTATTTATATCTCGATTTGCATATATTTTATATATATATATACATATATACATATATGTTTTAATATTATTTTTGATTCATATTTAAAAGATTTTGTTTATGTTAAACTATTTATGTAGTTATTTGTATATATTTTATATTTTAAATATTATTTATTTATATATGTTTAAAGTGTAATTTTTGTTTTTATTTTTTAAATATTTTTTTTATTTATTTTTTAAATGTAGTTTAAAGTTCTCCTTCTAAATAAAATTCGTCTATTTATATTTGAAATATTTATTCATTTATATTTTTAATTTTTTGCTTATATTGTAAGTATATATATATTTTTTAAATTATATATTATGTACATTTATAATTTTATTATTCATTTATATTTACAATTTTTGATTTATATATTTTTATATTTAATTATGTTTGTTGTATTATATGTATGTTATTTTACAAATATTTTTTTAAATTGATATTTCTTTATATCATTTATTGATTCATGACTTCGTCTTTTTATTTTTCTTTCCACTAAATAAACTTATTTCCCAGCATAAACAATATTTAGCTTAGCAAAGATCTCATTCCCAAGCATCGACCTGCTGCCCTGAATAATATTCCATAGAAATAATATAAATTTAAAGACGTTCAGAGTATTTTATTCAAATTTCAATCGAATGATTTCCATACAGCTCAAGGCGAAAAGCTGCTCGAGTCTGGGGCAAACATGCTGCACGGAGCACAGTTTAAAGGACGTCGTCCTTGGATGTGGATTTGGAATTTAAGATATTTTAGATATGTGGGTCACTTATGCAGGGCAAATGGGTGGCTATAATTTCAGGTGGACTCGGTCGTTTCTCATTGGAAAAGCGGGAAAATAAATAAATAAATAAATATCGTTGCGAGGCATGTGAACATGTGAACATGTGAACATGTGCACTGCAGCCGGAATGATGGAAGCCAGAAGGATTGCAAACGAGCAACGGGCAGATAGGTAAATGGTTACCGTTTGTATCTCAAGTGGACGGAGCCACAGCGAGGCGCTGCAGAGGCGGTGCATTGGCAGCGGGCGCACACGCGATGCGAGAATGTCCTGGCACTCGCGTTGGCGATGGAAATGGAAATGGGAGTGGGTGATAGTGTGCCAAGAGCCAACACAATGGACAGAGGCGACATCAGGCAGCTCGACAGCAGCAGCAGCTGCAGAGGGGCATACGAAGTTTATGGAACGCTCCCCGAGTGCTGCCAAAGGGGTGGCAAATGTAATTACAGCACAATGCAATTTAGTCAGCGACGCATGGAGGCGTGTCACGTCGGCGAACGAGGAGGATGTCGTGAGCACACGGAAGCTGCAGTCGATAACGAGCGCAACCTTGATACACTTCCCGCTGTTCCGTTGGCTCTCCGACTCGGACTCGGACTCGGACTACGAAACGATGGCTATTGGCGTGCCATTAACTTTCGCGCTTGAGAAAATTTAAAGATGTTTTATTTTTTATGTGAGTGCGTCTTTGTGCGACAGAGCTTCAACTTTAAGCACTTGCGACGCTCAATTGTAGCGAGGCAGCGCAAACAAAGGCCGCAATGCCAACGGGGACAAACCGAGAGCAACGAAAATAAATACGCAAAAAAAAAAAGAGAAAAAAAGGAAAATGAAGGGACTCACCGGAACCAGAAACCGACGCACTTCCGCCAGGGCGTAGGCGATGCGAGCGTGCGCCTCGGCGGGCGCCGCAAAGGTCGAAATCTCCACGTGCAGGTCCTCAAAGAGATGGGCGTAACGGCTGTCGCCACTGGCCCGCAGCTCCTCCTCCTTCCGTCGGTCGCGCATCGATCCGCGTCCCAGCACGGCCATTTTGCACATTGTGTCCTCCTGGAGTCGCTTCATCGAATTGCCCTTCGGCCCGAGCAGCTTGCCAACGAAATTGAACTGCCAGCCAAATGCCCAATAAGTAAAATAAGTAAGCGATTACCGTTAGCATGATTAACAGACACTCAACCCACCTTCGGGTGATCCCGCACCGGCACAGCCACCTTCACGGCCACCTTGACGGGCTTATCCCGCGTTATGTCCAGCATTTTGAGTTTCTCTATAAAACAGATTTAATAAGTTGAGGTAATGCTTTAATGATAATGACTTGATAAGCATTTTATATACATAAATAGCCAACAAGAGGGACAGGCTGGCTACTCGTCCAATACAAATTCCCTGTCTTTGTTCTTGGCAACTCAGAAATTTCTACGAAATTGTACGTCTTGTGTTATTTATCATTAATCTGTACTTAGTATGTATGTATATGTAGGTATATATGTATATTCCCAGAACTTGACATTGTTCAAAGGCAATTAAGGCTTTTTATCTTAAATCGAGAACTCAATTTCTATACTTAATATATGTATATATGTATGAGTGTACATATATACTTGTATTTATTCTCAGAATTGACTTGACTTTGTTTGTATGTAGCTTGCAAATAGCAGTTCACCGTTTCATTCCTTACGCTCTATTCGCGGAATCAATCGAAAGAAATCATGCTCGCTCGCTCATACGCTCAGCAGCAGGCTTCAATTCTTTTCGTTTGTGTTGTGTGTTGAGCGCCCTGAATTCAACTATTCGTGTGTCGCTCTTTTCACGAACATCATGAAGGGAGAGAGAAGAGAGAGTAAGAGAGCAAATGACATTAAAGCTCAATGTAAACGCTCTTCAAATTCGCACTCACACACAACACATACACACGCAATTGATATGTTAAGCGTACACCTCACTCGCATCAACACACATGTATGAACATACACTCACACAAAGGACTTTTTGCTGCATTTTACTCAGCCAATCGGTCGGCGAACCACCAGAGCGAAGCAAAGCAAAAACAAAACGAAACGATTGCTAGCCGATCGCAAACGAACCGTTGCAATGGATTGCTCGCCATGTCTTTTCTCTGAGTGTGAGTGAGAAACACTCTGTTGCAGATAACGAGAAACGCTCAGCAGCTAATTGTGAGCTACACATGTATATGTATATATACATATATGTGTGAATCGGTCAAGGAATATTAAGTAAATATAATATATATAATAATAAAGGATTAAATAAATGATAGAACACAAAATAATTTAATTTTTTTACTTATTAATATAAAAATATTTGCTTACACACTGAGCGAGAAAATTAAATGCATATATAATCAATTTAATTTAATAAAGCTTTGTCAACATTATTTTCAATCGATACGATCGATAGTGTTATCGAAAGTTTCAACGGCTCCATTTCAAATCTCCGAATCTTCCCTCACATGTTTGTTAAGCCGCTGCAGTAATTTATATACATAATTCTCTATTCACATTTGCGTTTACTTTTATTTATATGTCTATATATTATCTATCATTATTTACCTCTTATCCACCACTCTTCATTTAAAGCCTTATAAATGCTAGCAAATTACAGCCTGAACCCAAGCTAAGCTCGTAATATCTACCTTGGCTCATCTCACTTAACTAGAAACTTGTTTTTAGTTGGCAAACAAGATACACGCATATATTAATAAAGATTAAGATAAAAAAGTTTTATGAAGAGGGAAATTCCGCCCAGGAGCTCCCTCTCGACTCTCGCAGCCAATTCAATGTGAACTGATTTCATCAGAGTTGCAAAAAGTGTGTGTAAAAGTTGAAGGAGTGTCTGGTCGGGTCTGGTCTGGTGAGAAGATTAACACGCTTGACTTTGACAATGTATTCGAGTGTTTATCAGATAGTTACCTGACATCCTTAATCAAACTGTCAGAGTCAGTTGTTGTTGTTATTGTCATTGTTGCCTTTAGTCCGGGCTGCTCAGTGCAAGTTGTGCGACCCTTAAAGCGGGCCAGTGTCTGGTCTGAGGTAGATAATTCCTTTTGGATTCTTCGTTTTTAATGTTTGTAACTAATTAAGCAAAATGCTTCTGCATACAGCCAAATGAGAAAGGAAGCTAGCGAGAGAGTGGTAGAGGGGTGGGGGAGGGGGGCTCAACTGAAAGGGACAAATCTGTTGACATGCCCAAACATGAAAACATTTTTGTTTGCTCTTCAGCTCAAGTCCCGGCAAGGCTAGCGCCCGGTAAGCCAAGACAAGAGCCTGTACACACACACATACTGAGAGAGAGAGAGAGAGAGAGAGCGAGAGAGAGAGACACACATACACCTATACATTTATACCGACACTCATTAGCAGGGAAAATGGCTTTCTTAACACCTTTGTCACTGCTGCTGGTGTTGCTATCTCTGCCCCTCTGCTTCCGATGACTGACTGGCTCTGGCGCTGGCTCTGGCTCTGGCTCTGGCTGATTCTGAATATGTCGAGTTGTCAGTTGCCGTAACATACGTAAGTAGTTTGCAGTTGTCAGCAGAGTGAGTGCACTTTGCCGGCGCATACCCAGACACTTACACACACACACACACCTGCTCAGGCTCTCTGTGTGTGTGTGTGTGTGATGTATTTCGGTACTGACAAATGCATAAACAGTCAAACGGTAAGTGCAAGAGCGAGCAGCTGAATACGCTCATTGCCTCAGCTTGTCTCTGTGTGTGTGAGTGTGAGTGTGTGTGTGTGTGTGTGTGTGTCTTCGTCGACTATTTGTGTTAATTGTTGTCATTGCCACATCAAAAGCACGCTTCATCATCATCATCATCAGCTCCACTGTCCGTGGCATTTTATACATGCGGGAAAAACTTCCAAGACGAAGACACGTCTCGCTCTCTCTCTATATATTCTATATATTATATATTCATATATACATATATGTACACTCATATATACATATATGCCTGCCATGTACAATATTTTGCATAATGTAACTGGAAAGCATTTCGGCAACGGTGCGTATGTGTCATGTAAATTTGGCATCAAAATATTTGCATACATGCATAAATTTGCGCTGAGCACGCCAAGCCTGTTGTTGATTAATTACACCCATCGCATAATTCCCTAAAAGGACTTTTGTGTTTATAATTAAGTTAATTAATTAAAATCATTAAAGCGCCAAGCATAACTGCACAAGCTTACCCATACTAGCCCCAACAATTTAACACCGAGCTTAAGTTGATAAAATATATACATACATATTACGTATACTTAATATTGTTGAAAGCGAACGTACATATATGTATTAAAGTCTGCTTGGACGTGAGCTAACATGCTGTTAACATATACCTTGACAATTAAGAACTCAATCAGAGAAATTCGCAATGAGCTTGAGTTGAAAAGCTTCAAATATTACGTATACGTAATATTGTTGATTACGAGAACATATTAAAGTCTGGTTGCATATAAAGAGACATGCTGCTAACATTTACCTTCATCATTAACGTTTCAATTAGACTTTCAGAATATCAGAGATTTTCACACGGAACTTCAACTTGAAATATTACGTATACGTAATATGGTTGATAACGAAAATATATAAACATATTTCTTTCTTGGCTTTAATTAATATGTTTTCAACAAATACTTCCATAACTACTATTCCAATAACTATTTGGCAATATTTCAGAATTTCACAGTCAGCTTGAGTTCAAAATATTACGTATACGTAATATACGAATGACATCATTGATACACGGACATTACTTGTATGCGTATAATTGATTTGTTTACTTCCTATGTAGCACAATTGCACTGTGATATCTCCAAATGATGAATGAACGAGACTGAGAATGTATGAGGGACATAAAATCCAAGAGCTATTTCAGAGAGGCTTTCAATGTGGAAGAATGATTCGAAAGCAAAATAAATGCTGAAAAAACTACGGTAGGGTAACTTCTAAGTTAAATGATGATGTGATTAGTTATAAAATTATATATTATAATATGCGCTTGTTCCTTATGCAAACAATAAATTCATAAAATAATATTTCTGTGCAGTGCACAAATTTATTTAAAATGTTAATTACATTCTGTGCAGCAAATGACGAGCCTGCTGTGTTTATCAGTAATATATAATAACAATTTTGTAAAAATATATGTATATTTATTAAAAAAACAAAAATTCGATGGTAATTTCTTTTTGGAGACGAACTAATTACGTGATTAATTTCCGCTTTATGCATTGCATATGCATTTAAAATCCACTTAATTGGCATTTGGCCAGGCGGCAATCTATTGATTTCGAACGAACGCCGACCACACCGAACCGAACAACAATTACTATAATCATTAGTCGTTTACAGTTAACGCAGGCTGACAATAATTTTTAGGGTCTGCCTGCTGGGGCTGTGCGAAAAGTTTTCCTATTGTGCGCGTGGCGGGGTGGTGGGGTGTGTCCATGGGCCCGGTCCAGGTCAGGTGAATGCAAGTTTTTTTTTTTTTTCTTTTATTCGGTACTCTAATCTTGTATAATTTATGGGCGAAAGGCCATTAAGCTAATTAGGTATGCATTTCAGGGGCCTCGATTGCGCTGCGCGAACTGCTGTTCCAACTATTTTTTCGCCCATCCCCCTCACCCCTTCCTAGCCCCTATCAGATTGCATGAAGTGCTATTGTTTTTGCTTGTTATAGGGGCAGCTGTTAGAGTGTTTTTGGCCTTTGTCCATGTGCGGGCTGCCAAAAGTGCCAAAAATGCTAAAAAAGAAAACTATATCAGGAATGGCCGAGTTCTGCGGGGACTGAACATTATGGGCCACAGATAAGCGCATTGAATGCGTAATCAAACTGTATTTATAGTTCCGACAATCACTGAACTAACTGAATGTGCAACAAATATAGTCGGAGCTGACAGCCAGTGGGAGCGGAGCACTTCCTGTGTGAAGAGGCCTCAGGACAGATGCTAAACATTTGCTCAGTCATTGCAATTGTTTCCGTTGCCAAGTTGTTGTGCAGCATTTGCCTTTTGCTCGCATATTTTCTCCATTCCCCCCCTCCTCCCATTTGCCCATTTTCCCCATTTCTTTTGTGTTTGCTTTCGTTTGGCTTTTCCAGGTCATTTGTTTGTCCGGAAAACAGTTCCGTGTGCCTGCTGCTCCCGCCCGTGCCCGAGGGGCAGACACTTGTCTTAACATGAGGATTTGCCCTGACTCAACCCGTGACCCTCAACACTTCAACGAGCTCCGGCTAGCCCTCACTTCACAGTTTGAGCATGATGTATTTGCCTTTAATAAAAAGGCACACACCTGCATTTAAATAATTTACATTCGCCCATCAAAGGCCCAAATACAATTTCCCAAACAAAAGTTCAGATATCCGATGCTTAATTAAGTCCACTCAGCAAAGATTGATTTACCCTCGATAATGGAGGTTAACCCTCTCGATTTGCAGAAGCTCTGGATTAGACATGAAAGTGCTCGAATTGTTTATCAGCTTTCTATTTGATAACCTGTATTCTGTTTAAAAGAAGAGAAATGATCGGCTTACAGAGATTTGTTTAACGAGACCTAGATCTTCTTTAAAGATGGAGAGGTCACAGCTGCTCTGCAAATTTTAGTTTACTCATTTAAGTGAAATAACATTTTGATATGGCATAGCATGGGTATGGTATGGTAGATTTTAGTGAGACATGTATGGTTTGATATGCTATGATAGTGTGATATGGTATGGTATGATATGGTATGATGTGAAAGGGTTTGATTTGGTATGATATGGTATGGAATGAATGGTTGGTATGGTATGGCATGCTGTAATATAATATAGTATGTATAGTATGATGTTGTATGATATGGTATGGTTAAGCATGGTATGATGTGGTATGGTATAAAAGGGTTTGATTTGGTATGATATGGTAGGGAATGGTTGGTATGGTATGGCATGCTGCAATATAATATAGTATGTATAGTATGATGTTGTATGATATGGTATGGTTAAGCATAGTATGATGTGGTATGGTATAAAAGGGTTTGATTTGGTATGATATGGTAGGGAATGGTTGGTATGGTATGGCATGCTGTAGTATAATACCTTAAGTTGTTGTATGATATGGTATGGTATGATATGGTATGGCATGATATGGCATGGTTTGATATAGTGTGATTAGATATAATATGAAATAATATGTTTTGGTATGGAGTGGTTATTATAGTGTGATATGATATGGTATGGTATGATATGGTAAGGTATAGTATGATTTGCTATGATAAGAAATGGTATGGCTTGGCATGGAATGGTATGACATGGTGTCAAATTGTATGATCTGCTTGGGTATATGATATGTATTGTATGGTTTAATATATAGTTACAGCTATAGAGTTATTTTGAAGTTTGCTCGAAGTATAAATGTATTTTAATAGGTATATTTCAATAGATTTATATTTCCCTTAACCCTTTCCAGCTATCTGCCCAATATATTACACGGTTTTTATTCCCTACACTCCAGTGACAAATATACTTCGAACAATCCCAATAAATTTCCACAAATGCTAGGCAAATGTTATTCGCATTACAATCTTCAGCCAAGTTCCTGCTCAGCCGCAATTCGAATGCAAATAAAATACCAAAATTTGGTGCGTTTCAGGCCTGGGTCCCGACTCCTGCTGCTGGCAATTATAAAAACGACGTATCATGGCAAATGTGGGCGAGAATTGAAAGGTATTGATTACAATCAAGCAAATGTAGCCCGCTGCTGTCGATGGTGCTGGTGGGGGGTGGCGTTGGTAGTAAGTGCGTGTAAAAGGCTTTGTTGGTATTAATTCGGTTTCCCTTTGGCTGCTTATCGCAAACATGAGCGTATCAAAAAAATCAAATAAAAATAAAACCCCTGCGTAAAACACAAAATAAAACCCAAAGGAAACCAGACGCCTTGGGTCAAAGTCAAAGGCAGCGCCATGGCAATGCCAATGGCAATGCCAATGGCAATGGCAATGCCAATGGCAATGGCAATGCCAATGGCAATGGCAATGGCCAATAGCTCATTTAATCGTTTTGCGAAAGTCTTTTCGGTGCTCGTGGGCGAGACGAGTCTGATGGGTGTTGGCTTTGGCTCTGGTTTTCTGGTTTAACATTTCCATGCCAAATACCCAAGGGACGGATTACCAAAATGCGGCTCGTTAGTCAAAAAAATGTGCTGCCCAAGAGCTTACATGCCGCAATGGCGACGGCGACGAGGAGACATCAAACATTCAAAGAACATTTGGCCCCTCGTTACGTTGCGTTACGTATGTATCCTTTTTTTCCCTCTACTTTGCCCTGCCTTTCTTCTCTTCTGCTTTTTTAAGGCTGTTCCTCGAGATGCTGGAGCGACGGCATTGTTATTTTAAACTTCAGTCCTGGGCAAATTGAATTTGAAGAAAAACGAGCATCCTTCTGGCCGGAACAGAGCTGGATTTATACTTTTCTGGTTTGGTTTGCCATCTAGGCTGGGCGTGGCATTGGGGCCTCGCCTAATGAGCTCAAATGGGTGGATGCGGGGGTGTGAGGGGGAGTGCGAGTTGACGACAAATAGTTTTGTTTTTCGTTGCTTATCACCGCATGACGTAATCTGCTTGTATGCTTATGATTAAATTTCGGCGTGTTCGGCTCTCGATATCGGTAACAGCCAGTGCGACGACAGTTTTTACGACATCAGGATGCCAGTCGCTTTATGTCCTTGCTTAACTTTTGCACAAACAAGTCGCAAGTCGACAAGGTAGTTGAATGTGAGCACAGCGCAAGAAAGGAGGAAAGTAAGAAAAAACACTCGCAGCTCAAGCTCACATCTCGCCAGCTAAGTTCGACGTTTGCTTAGCTCAGCAGCAGCAGCAGCAGCCGCAGCAGGAGCAGCAGCAGGAGCAGAACTCGGGCTCTGTGGAAATTCGTGTGGCGCCCCACACACACTCACACACACAGACACACAGTTGACTCCCACACCCACACACACAATCAACACAAACGTTGACTTTGCTCTGTTTGAATTTCTTCTGGCACCCCAACGGGCGCTGGTTGGGCATTTGATTGTTCTTGGAGCTGTTTAAGCTGTTGGAGACGCGGGAGAGAGAGAGCGTTTCCCTATGCTTTTTCTTTTCGTATAAAATAACATAAGTCATAATGGAAAACAATAAAAAACAATGTAAATCTCAGTGACACTTTCACTCAACTAGCATTGCAAGCAATGCCAGAATTTGATTGTAAACAGAAGTAGAGTGAGAGAGAGAGAGAGAGAGAGAGAGAGAGAGAGAGAGGGAGACATTACATTCAAATTCAAGTGATATTCTAGAATTTGCCGCTAAATTTAATTTAATCTATATTTGATTTTATATGGCTTTAAGTTCCCTTAAATATTTTGACTTTGATTTTAAATTATGCCTCGCTTCAGTTGATTTTGGCTTAATGGAGTTGTTTTCTCTCTTGAGCTGGTAGACTTTTCTGTTATTTAATTATTCTATTATTTTGGATAATTTTTTATTTATTTAAATATTTATTTTATTTTATTTTATTTTTAGACTTTTCTGCTATTTAAATATTCTATTAATATTATTTTGTATGAATTTTATTTATTTAAATATTTTTTATTTTATTTTTAGACTTTTCTGCTATTTAAATATTCAATTATTATTATTTTGTATGAATTTTATTTATTTAAATATTTTTTATTTTATTTTATTTTTATTTTTTATATTATTATTTTTATAATATATTAAATTTGTATTTTGATATTTAAATATTTTTTAATATTTGCATATTTAATATGTAATAGGAAATATAAAATATTTTTGCTAGTTTAATTTTCATTTTTATATGTATTTTTTTTTTTTAATTAGAGTATATTTATTTATATATATTAGTATGTTATTAATACCATCAGCGATCATCATCTTCCTTCTTTTCGAGTAGTTTGCCCAAATCAAAAATCAGAATACGCAATACTTTTCAAGCAGCCCTCGTATGCATGCCTACATATTGCAATCAGATAATGCTTTAGAGTTCTGCCTTTGTCTGCTTCTGTCCGTCTGACACTTCACACTCTGAATATGTAATATCTGTATATTCATTCTTCAGTCTATATTTGCTCTTTATCCATTTATTTTGGGCTTTAGACTCAGCCTCTATATATGTATTTATTTATAATATCTATTGAATATATCAGTATATTCAATATTTGCTCTTTGCTGTCGTCTGTTATCCATTTTTTATTAGCCTTAGATCCCTCTTCATGTATTTATTTATTATATCTATTTACTCTAACGCTTACGCCTCATGTTTCAATATTTGCTTCTCGCCCTCCGATCGTATTCGACGTAATCCTTTCCGTTTTTATAGCTTAGAAACTACTTTATTTACAAAATTAATAATGGAATTTTGTTGCTCGCATACTTTTAGTTGAGCTCTCATATTCGATGAAGCTGCTGCTGTTTAGTTGGAATTGAAAAGTTTTGACTTTTATTGCATACCTGAACTTTTGAGGGCACGTTCCTCCTGGGTGCTTAAGCTGGATTTGGGTTCCATTTTATGCTTCGGATGCTGCCAGGCAAACTGCAAGCAAAGAAGTCAAATAATCAATGTAAGTACATAATAATAGTTTGCTCTGGCATTTTTAAGTCCCTCGCCCATCCGCCCACATCCGCCCAGCCTCCCACATCCGCCCAACCGCTGTGAGTTAAGAGCTTAGGGTAAAAGTTTGCAACATTTGATTATACAAGTTGGGTAAGTAGTAGCTAAGACCATCATCAACGCAAACGCAAATTCGCTTATGGGGCTTACGGAGCCGAGAGCCGAGAGCCGAGAGTCTAGAGTCCAGAGCTTGTTCTCTATTGTTCTATTGGTTGATTTGATGGAGAGTATTTTGTTGACAAGTTGAGGCACATATTTAAATCAGATCCAAGTTTCTATGAGCCATTTAGCAAAACAATTCATGTCAAGTGGCTTGTTCAACGCTCTGTAAACAATGCCCTTTCGTGTGAACCCGCCTTGTATTACATCAGACAGCGGCAGACACTGGCAGACACTGGCAGTTTGGCTAACATATTTGGGCCCAAAGTCCCTGCGCGCAGCAAATATCAAGTATCAAGTTTTCATAGTCAGCAAATACTTCAAGCGAATTCACGCCGGCATTTATATACCTACATACACACGTACTAGAGTGTATATATATATGTGTGTGTATGTGTGTGTATGTATATCGACGACTTGCCTAATGGCATTGATTTTGCCTCGTGGCAATTTGACTGGCAGCCAGGCAGATTGGCATTGCCTCAGGATAATTGCTGGCACGGTCCATTAATTTCTCGAGTATTGCAATATAAATTCATATACATTTATACATTTATATATTTATAGCTGTTGTAATTTGCGTAGCTTTAAACCTGTGCATCATGCCGCCTAATTGCCTTTTATGACAACGCGAAACATTTGTCGACGCGCCTCCAACCACCTGGCTGGGCACCGACGAAAGGATAATCGTGGGAGCAGTTCTTCAAATTGATGATAGCGTGGGCCTGACAATCCCCGACAATGTTGTTTGTCATTGTTGCGGGGTTTTGTTTATTTTTCTTATTTTCATTTTACTTTTTTCGCTTTTGCTTTTGTTCTTTCACTTGCATAGCTGTAGTAGTTTTTCCCCTATCTATCTCTCACTCTCGCGCTCACATTGTGCCTTTCGCACTCTCACTATCTCTCTCTCTCTCTCTGTCTCTTTCTCTTTCTCTGGCTTGTCATCCTACTTTCTGAGTTTGACGGATTTGTGCGCATTTTCAGATTAATGCTGCGATTATTGTTTACCGTTGGAATTGTGTACAGTGGTGCGTATACGTAATTTCATCTCGGTTGCCTATGAAACTTTTTAATCTCTGCGATTACCGCTTATGCTGAACATTATATTTTAATTGGCATTTAAAATGCATTAATTAGGAATGGTTATTGTTGCCCTATTTAGCACAGTTAATAATTAAATTATTTATAATAATTATTAAGAGTAATAATCGGATATGAAAGAGAAGTGACGCAATTGTATTATTAAATATAAATAAATATCAATTAAAAATAATGCTTACAAAATTAATCAATTTTAATATTATTCAGTATTTTATTTTACAACAGCTTTAATATTTTGCAAGTATTTTTCAGTATTTTATTTATTTTTTTATTATATATTTGCATGCCATAATATTATTTATAGTATTTTTCAGTATTTCTCAAGGCATTATATTTTATAAGTATTTTTTTTATAAATTATTAATTAATTATAAATTATAATAATCAATTCTAGTATTATTCAGTATTTTATTTTACAATAGCCTTAATATTTTGCAAGTATTTTTCAGTATTTTATTTATTGTTTTATTATATATTTGCATGCCGTAATATTATATATAGTATTTTTCAGTATTTCTCAAGGCATTATATTTTATAAGTATTTTTTTATAAATTATTAATTAATTATAAATTATAATAATCTATTCTAGTATTATTCAGTATTTTATTTTACAATAGCCTTAATATTTTGCAAGTATTTTTCAGTATTTTATTTATTGTTTTATTATATATTTGCATGCCGTAATATTATATATAGTATTTTTCAGTATTTCTCAAGGCATTACATTTTATAAGTATTTTTTTATAAATTATTAATTAATTGTAAATTATAATAATCAATTCTAGTATTATTCAGTATTTTATTTTACAATAGCCTTAATATTTTGCAAGTATTTTTCAGTATTTTATTTATTGTTTTATTATATATTTGCATGCCATAATATTATTTATACTATTTTTCAGTATTTCTCAAGACATAATATTTGATAAGTATTTTTTTATAAATTACTAATTTCAAGCCATAGTATTTTTCAGTATTTTATACAGTATTCAACTAAAGCCTTCGATAAATAATTGTAATACCAAAGTGGAAAATGCAAAGTCTATAAATAACTACTTTCTCGCTTTCCACTTGGCTTTCGCATTTTCACCTGTGGCTCCGAGAACAAAAGCTGCGCGGAATGAAACAAAGTAACGGATGTTTCGCTGTATTGCAATTGATCCACTGTGCAGTGGCAAAGACGACATTCGCAGCAGCATTGTCTTTTATATGCAAAATGTAAGCCAGAATAGAGAGTCCTGTGCCGGGTTGCTGGAAGGGTTGGCGGCGGGCAGAGGGCCGTCTCTGCTTCTTCTTCTTCAGCATCATTTTGTGCCCGAGTCCCGTGCACTCTCGGCGCTCTCGCTTTGTATGGCTTCGCACGCACGATTTAAGGATAACGAGGATGGAATGCAGGAAGCGAGGCAAATATTTACACAGTTGGATGATTTAGATAAAGAAGACATGAACATGAACCATAAAACGAAGAAGCCAACAGAGCAGTGAGGCGGCGACTCTTGCGCCGGCGCCGGAAGGGGAAAATAAGCCCGAGACATTATAAAAGTGGGTTGGCATTATAAAGGATCAAGAAATTTGAATACAATGAAGAGGATTTGGGAGCGCCGTGATTGCCGAGCGTCGTCACTTCGCCTGCTGCCTTTGTGGCGCAACAGGAAACCCACAACAAAACACAAATAAACCAAAAGCTTGAACAAATTCCCAACAAAATTAATGCAACTATCGTGTTCGCCCGGCAGCCCGACATAATGAGCTGCTGCTCGACACGGCCAACCTGTCAATCAGTCAGGCGGGCATCGAAGTGCTGCCAGCAGGTGCAGCAGCACGTTTCGGCTTTTGCTTTGAGCGCTGCTCGTATGCAAACCACGAATAATTTATGCAAGCAAACGAAGCGAAGGAATGAAAAAATAAAGGGAAGAAACGTGAATGAAAATGAAAATGAAACCGAAATGGAAATGCAAATGCTGCAAATGAAACAGAGAGAGAGAGAGAGAGAGGTGAGAGAGAGAGAGAGAGAGAGAGACGGGTAGAGTGTGTGTGCATATTCCATGCTCACAGGCAGACGACAGCTGCGTCCGGGTTGCAAGTCCTTCTGCCACTGGCACTGCTTCTAGTTCTGCTTCTGTTTCTGTTTTTAGCCCTGCCAGGTGCCGCTTTCTAGCCATGTCAAAGGTGAATATGTGCTCACTTGAAAGCCGTGTGGGCACACACACACGCACACACACAGAGAGACACACGCCGCACGTGCCAATGGCCCAAATGCATACACCGCCGTATAGCGCATGCCGGAGCGCATAGCATATGAGCGAAATTCGTCAGCTTCGCACAGCATTTAAATTATTTGTGCTTGTGTCAACATTTGGAATTCCATAAATTTCAGCCAGTCGATGCATGCGAAAACGCATCAGGGCAACAACAACAACAACAACAACAACAACAACAGCTTCCCGCCCACAGCCAACCCAGATCCAGTTTCAGTTTTCAGTTTTCAGATTTCAGTCCTAACCCGAATTCCGCCCACTTGCAATTGTTTATTTATTTGCTCACTCGTTTGAGCATATGAAGCGCTGTATTGAAATATATGCGAGTATTCAAATGCACTCTCTATCTCTCTCTCTCTCTCACTCTCTTTTGCTGCTGCTCCACCCGCTGCCCGCTGCATTGTCTCTGCATGCAACTAGAATTCCTGACCGGAAATTGTTTCACAAATGCTGGCCAATTAATTTGGAAAATAATCGAAAAAAAAAAAAAAACTGCATTCCGAGTAAGAGAAAACATAAATAAACAGAGAGCGAAAGAGAGTGCAAAATGAATTGTGATGCTCGTAAAATAAATTTTCTTTTCTTTTTGGCTTTGGCTTTGGAAAAATCGAACCCAACAATAGTCGAAAGCGAAGCAAAGAAATATGCTCGAATGCATGCCAGCTATAAACTAATCAATTTTTAATAACTAACAAAATAAACAAACTAGCTGCTAAACCAATAGAAAAAGCAATTATTTTTCAAAATATTTGTTCAATTCAAACTGCGTTCAACTCGGCTATCACTAGAAAAAAGGCCAAAAGAAATCAATGGAATGATAAATGTGATGCCCTAAGCTGATTTTATTCGGAATAAAATATATGATTTACGCAAATGCAAATTCGGATAAACTAGATGCAATTGTTTTGCAAATTTTATGGAAATGAATTATTGAAATTGAAGTAATTATTTATTTACATCAATTATTGTTGTGCTAAAAATACAAATTATAAATAGTTTTGTATTTTTCATATAGATAGAAATGGGAACAGCAAATACATAACATATAATAATAATTATATTCATTTACATATAAAAATGTATAATTTTATAATATTTTATTTAAATAAATTCTAAATATAAATTTCAATTTAAATTAAAATTTGAAAATTTCTAGATTAAAATAGAGAGGCGTGAAATAAAAATACGTTTGCAAGCATAGCAGCAAAATGTTTTGCGTTTATATAGACAGACGGACAGACAGACAGACAGATGAATGGATAGACAGCTGCATAGAGGAATAGACAGCTGGAGAGACAGCGAAACACATGTTGAGAGATATTTTCGTTGTGTTAACTTGTATAAAAAAAAAAAGATAATTAAATTTCAAATTTTCAAAAAAAAATATATATAAATAAAAGCATTTAAAGCAAACGAAAAACAAATTGTGAAACTAGAAACTTAGAATTTGTTGTTGAATAAAATATATGAAGCACATGAAAATTGTTTAACTTTTAGCAGCATTTACAAAATTATTCACAGTGTGAAATGTATATTATAAGAAAAATATATTTAATGTAGCAATAAAATATTGCATTCAATGCGAATTAAATATAATCCAGTGCAATGAGAATATGTGAGAGTAAATAAAGAGGAGGAGGAGCTTGAGGAGATGAAGGAGAAGTAGGAGGAGGACAACAAATGATTTATTATTTAACAAAAAATACATATAGAAAACAAATATACATATATGTATTATGTATATATTAGTATATATTTTTATTCTAATCGTATTTCTTCTCTAATGCAAATATCTGCTCTATAGATACTGCATACAAGTATTACCAATAACTTGGCACTTTGCTTAAATAAATCAAAAATTCAAATGTTGTTTTGTTCTGGCCAAGTTTAGCTTCCTTTTGGCCGCCTCAAACAGGGCGCAAAAATAGTTGAGTGGCCCGATAACCTTTTTGGGAATTGAAATGCGGCTGGGCACACTAACATACATATATGCCTACATACATACCTAGCTATGCCCAAAGCATATGCACATACATTAAAGGCGAGCAGCCAACATACATATGTACGACTTGTTGTTGTTGTTGTTGTTGTTGTTGTTGTAATACAATAATGTGCATATATAAATAGCAGCACAAAGCAAAAGTTTTGCCTTTACTGTCCGCACTGTGGTTGCTTCTAGCCCACACGCAAAAGGAGAAGCGCCAAAGGTCCTTTGTGCTGCATATATTATAGACAGCGAGCAACGAGCATATTCAGGGGTTTCCCAAAATACAGTTAAGGTCTGCTTGTGGCTTTTTTAAGTACGACTTTTTGCGGTTCGCAGCTCGCTGAAGGTGAGCTCAGATGTGGCGGAGCTGGAGCTTATGAAGTGGGTGCGTGAAATTGACATACATCAATGGGCAGCCGGCTCATAAATTATCTAAATTAGTTCTGTTCTGTCAGAGATCAACAAATAAATGACACAACACTGCACCGCAGTGCCCCACTGGGCCCGAGGCTGTTGGCCGTAAGAGTGAGATAAATCAAAGCCAATTACAAACATTCATTCTCGTTTACTGTCTGTCGGCCCCTCTGGGTGAGTTTCTCGCAAAAATCCATATGCCCACACACACACACACAGACACACAGACACACTCATAGGTGGCTGGCGGCCATCTTCGTAGGTCGGACAGTGTAAATAATTAAGCTTATTTCCCAGCAGTAATTAAGCTGCTTCAGGTGCACAGCCGTGCTTCATTAAGTCTTTAATGCAAACTGATTACCCAACGAGCAGCCCCAAACTGCAACTCTTTGCCCAAAACACAAATAGCTCTCAATATTCTTCGATATTAAATGCAAATAAATTCGAGTGCTCGCTAATTACACAATAAATTGGAAAGTTCTTAGGCCCTGTGCCAGCAGCAGGAATCAGCGAAAGTTGTGTAATTAACACTCGAAAATCGTTTGTAAATGTGCAAAGTTTCCTAATTTGAAGTGGGCGCAGATTTCCGCTTGAGATTATGTAAATTCATCATTAAATGTCTATCATGGCAAATTGGCAGACTTCATAAGTAAAAGCTGCTGGACTTCTGTGAATTAGCTGTCGAAAATGTAAAATATACTTTGATATACTCGTACATACATATGTTTCATTTATGTCAGAGCAAGCAATTCGATACAAATTCAATTTCTGTTTTCAGCAACTGTTATCAACCATATCGACATATCAATAAACAACAATATACATATGCCAATCTTCATATGCGGAAAATTTTTCATATACATATATTATATTGTAATAAAAATAGAAATTCTATAAAATACACACGAATCAATACTTTAAAATGTAGAAAATCTAGCTCTAAAGATGTAAGAGTTAGAATTTTACAACTAATTTCGATTAGTATTTGAATCGATAACAAAAAAATGAGAGTACTTATCGAGTTTTGTAAACCAACTCGATATAAAAGAAATTAATAATAATAATTTAAAAAAATAATTAATAATAATAATTTAAAAAAAAATTAAATAATAGTAGTTAAAAAATCAATAATAATGTAAACAAAAATTAATAATAATAATTTTAAAAAATAAATAATAATAATTAAAAAAAATTAATAATAATAAAAAATAATTAAAAAAAAAATAAATAATACTAAATATTTAAATAAAATACTGCAAAAAATAAAAAAAATATTTATTACTTTTTTGCATTTAATGATATATAAATACAAATATTTTGCTATAAAAGACACCCAATTATATTTTAACTAATCTAAAAAGTTGCTATCCACAAATCAAGCCAGATGTTGATAATTTCACGACAATTCCCTCCCGCTGCAATTGCTAGAATAGTTTCTCAGATAAATCCCATCAATCACATACACAATTGATTCGATTTATGCACAATGAATGTGTAAACAAATAAAATTTATTTATTCAAGCAATATTTATAACAATTGCTTAAGAGATTGCATCAGAATCATTTTATTGTTGTGATTTATGCATTATTGTATATTATTATTTGAATTGAAAATTGCCTAAGCTTGTCCTTACCGTCGAAGGCAATGAAATGCTGTTGTATATTAATTCAAATTGGCTCGTATAAAGTTTCGTCGCGTAAAAGTAATCCGCTGGAACAGTCGATTTAATTGCGAAACATTTATCTCAATTTTCGGTAGCGACACACTTGAGTTTTCACTTTGCGCTCACAAGTGCCTGGTAGTGCTTATTTAATGCTTTATTCATTTGCTGCAAACATTTGCACATCCACCAAATTCATCAGGGCTGATTAAAGATGCATGCTCCGGTTACTCGGGGAGTCGCTTGTCGGTTGTCTCGTGACGGGAGAACGGGAGAGCGGGTGTGTGGGTGTACGGGTGTACGGGCGTACGGGCGTTGTGTTGTGCACTGTTAGCCCGAGGTGCGAAGACTTTGTTCGCTTTTAATTTAAGTCTGGTTGACAAAAAAACATCAACGGCAGCACTACAGACACATATACATGCATATATATGTATGTATATATACGTGTATATATGTATATCTACGTCTACATATATATCCCGCGGGCCGCAGATAATGTCATCCGTTTGTGGAGCCGCGCGAGAGCAGAGCGCGCGACGATATCAACAACAAATACGTAAAGCGACTACGGCGTAGACGACTACGGCACACAGGCAGCGACTACTACGGCGTAGACGTAGCAACTGTTTAGCTAAGTACTCCGCAGACGACGCCACACGGCACCCACAGCTGAAACCGCCAGCGACAACTTTCACTGCCTAGCAGTTGGGGCAGGATGCGAGCGGGTGGCAGGCAATCTCTCTCTCTCTCTCTCTCTCTCTGTGTGTGTTCCCAGCACTTGACACAAGATAAACAATTTGTCTCTGCAACGCGCGCGTCCAAATGGGCAGCTGGACTTGCCGCCAAACACCTGAACAGCAGCTGAATCCGAATCGGAGACCGAGCACTGACTGCACTGCAGTTGAATTAGGTGGGCCTGACTAGACTGACTGACTGACTGACTGACTGACTGACTGATTTGGGCGCAGCTACACTGGCGTGCCAGCATTGCCACTAGCGGAGCACATCTCACTGCCGAGTTATCCCGTTTGGTGAACCGTTCCGTCAAGAGCCCAGCGCGCAACTGATACGCCAAGCGCCAAGCTCTGCACTGCGAACCCATCTGCTGCGGCTGCTGTGGATGCTGAGCTCCATTTGGCCGAGTCTGCGCAGAGAACTCGACACGAATCTCTCGTCTCTTATATACTGGGTACAGTTTCTATGCTCTGGTTGTGCATTGCAAACAATTCACTTGACTTAGGTTGGGCATATTAAGAGCTAGCCATGTGCTTAGCCTCTGTTGGCTACTTTCTTTGATAATAAAATGCTAAATATATTTTCTGTTTATTTGTTGCTATATTTTAGAACTGTATTATAATATATGCATTAAAATTAAAGTATAATATAATTATTTTTAATGTAAATAATCTTGCATATAAATATGTTTAGACTTGAATTGAATTGTTTTATCAAGCTTATATTTTCTGTATTTGCAGTATATATAATTTATGTTTATATAAAATACACCACATGAAATTTATGTATGGTAGTTGATCTTATGAGAATCACATAGAAAGGTGATTGAGTTGAGCTTTAAATTGTATTGTGATCAGCTAATACTTTCTCTTTTTATTTGTCACAGTATTTTAATGCTTTTTACTTCCTTCTTTTTTTTTTTACTTAAAAATATTTTACTTTTGTTATATTTTCTATTATATAGTGTTGATATATTTTTATATTTTATTTATATATTATATAATAATATTTTATATAATAATTAATATTTTTATAATAATCTACTGTTAAATAACTACTTTTATCGTTTATTCATAACTATTTTAAGAATTTCTTTTCAGTATTTAGTTTTTATTTATTTGAAATTATCATTTTATTGTTCTATTTTTTCAAAAATATTATTTGGACCAGTTTAATTGTTTCAGATAACATTGTTACTTATTTTCTACCTCTACTTCACACTTAGGATTATTAAATATTTTATTGATTACTTTCAATATAATATTTCTAATTATAATATTCCTTTACTTATTTTTGACTTCTAATTACCACTTTAGATTTTTTAATCTTTTAATTTGTTTTGTTTTTTATTTGTTTATTATTTTTGTTTATTTCGCTTGAGATTATTTGAGATTATTTGTTTATTATACCCTGAACCCATTGAAAATGGGAAATCAGGGTATAATTGTTTTGCTATTTTTTTTTTTATTTTGCTTGAGATTTCGCAGCAGATTCATTCAAAATTCTATTTTTTCCGCTAGCCGATTAGGTGCTAAGCTTGGCTTAAAGTAAAGTTGGAAGTGTAGGCGCTAGTAGTATCTCTCACTTACGTCAGCCTCATCACGACTCTTGTTTTCATTTAACAAATGTTTCGTCAGGTCTATTCGTAGGATAATATGGATAAATTCAAATCTTATTTTCACATTTTCAATGGCCAACAGCTGGCTCAGAGTAACGGATTTCGTTACCAGCATGGATTGCAGGAGTTCTGGAAAAAAAGAGAAAAATTCAATTGTTTTCTTTCGTTCTTCTTTGGTGGTGCAAAAGCAGTTTAAGTTTGGCTTTATGAAACTAGCTGGACATGGCCATAGGCAAAACAAATTTGCATACACGTTTTCCATGTTTTCAATGGAACAAGTATATTGGGCAAAAAAACAAGAGCAGCAAACAGTGTGCGAGAGAGAGAGAGAGAGAGAGACTGGGGAAAAAAAAAACAATCAGCCGTGAAGCTGTGGCCACAACGGCTGTCCGAATACGTACGCTTGTTCACGCTCGTTATCCTTGTGGCGTATGTGTATGTGTGTTGGTATTTGTTTCGTATTGGTATTGGTATACGTATTTCGGTGTTGCCAAGCTCCACATATTCAGCAGAGCGCCGAGCACAATACGCCTGGGGCCTTATTTGGTTACCGTTCAATGCACCAGGGACTCTTCTCCTATGTATGACAAACAAACATAAACATTGTGTGCCGAAATGGAGACCGTAAAGTATCGCATATTCAGCTCCTTAGCCAGAGCGGCGAGAGCAAGGGAGAGAGAAAGAGGGCGGGCCGAGGCTGGAAGTGAGTGAAGGGTCGCTGCCATGTTTGCGTGGAGCACTCTAATTAAAATTTTTGCCCCCGGCTGCAGTGCACCCGAAATACTTTGCGAGCTACAAGTCGATGAAAAAAAGGAGAGCAGAGCAAAACTAAACTAAACAAGTGGCAAACAGCTTAATTTGGTCAAGTCAGGGAATGTAATAAACTCGCGCCCAAGGCGCATTATTATGGCCATGTCTGTAATTTGGCCCAATGAAATTATGGCCATGTTTATGCCAGTGTAACTTGAATGATTATACAAAACTCTGCGCATTGCACAAAGCTGTCTAAACTGACTGAGCTGAGCTGATTTACGGCTTAGTTGGCCTTAATATGCAAACACTTTTGAATACCTGACTCTAACGAGCCGTTTGACAGGACATTAGCATGCATCAACTCACACACACACACACACACACACACACGCGCACGTGTCATAGCCCAATCATAACAGAGATATATAGAAGCTAAGCTATCTGTCGTCGCAGTTAAATTTCAATGAAACTCTCTTGGATTTCCATTCCACAGAATTTCATTCATGACACTCAGCAAACAATTTTAATGTAATCAAAAAGAAGAAGAGCCATTCTTGACGGTAAACAAGAAACCAATTATGCTTGACTTGACAAAACTTTGTACCCCCTTTTATTTATTATTATTATTTTTTTTTCTTTTTTTCTTTTGTGCAAAGTATTAAACAGGAAAATCGTTTGAAGACAACTTGGCTCAAATGCCACATCAATTATCTGGCGGAATGTTCACTTGTGTACATATTTGCCTTATATTCTAAAAAGGTCTTTGATCCAGCAAACTTCAACATCTCGAAAATGAAATTTACGAGAGTTTTTTTCCAGAAGAGATTGTGAATGAAATTTTTGATTATTTTTTAAATTCTTAATAAATAAATTAAGTAATGAGAAATACATAAAAATAAACGAAATATTAAATAAATATGATTAAATTTGTTTAGAATAAATATAAAAATAAATTAAACATGATTTGAACATTTATTTAGAATAAAAATAAAATTAAATATGATTTGGAATAAATATAAAAATAAATTGAATATGATTTAAAACAAATATAAAATTAAATGTAATATTCATTAAATTTATTTAAAAAAATATAAAATTAAATTGAATATTATTTGGAATAAATATATAATTAAATGTTATATTTATTGAATTTATTTAAAATAAATATTAAATTAAACGTTATATTTGATAAATTTATTTAGAATAAATATAAAATTATATTTAATATGACTTAGAAGAAATATAGAATTAAATTTAAGATGGTTTAGAATAAATATAAAATTAAATGTAATATTTATTAAATTTCTTTAGAATAAATATAGAATTAAATTGAATATGATTTAGAATACAAATAAAATTAAATGTAATATTCATTAAATTTCTTTGGAATAGAATATAAAATTAAATGTATTATTAATTAAATTTCTTTAGAATAAATCTAAAATTAAATTTAAAATGAGATTTATTTTTTAAAATGAAATAAATTGAAATAAATGTTAAATAAAAATACATATATGCTATTAACAGAATGTGAATAACATTAAAATCGCTATCAGTGCTATACGAGTTGTTAGCTTGATGCTGGCAGAGCAGTGGAGTGGAGCGAGGGGCGTGTCATTAATTGTGCCTTACAAACTGTTTAATTACCTTTAACTGTCACTGTTGCATCGTGTCAAACATGTCGGACGTCAGAGCATTGACATTCGTTGAAAACTCTGGAACATGATGGAGCATGACCAGGCTGCCATTGCCGTAGCACGAAGCCACCGCCGAGCCACCACCGAGCCACCGAGTCAAGGCAACTGAATTGCCACTGACAGGAGCAAAGTTTTAATTGATTTCCTGCACTGCACAGAGGACACTGCATTGGAGAAAGGCAACAAGCACACACGTATGTATATAGATATAGTATATGCATGCATGATGTACATATCTGGTATATCTGTGGGCGTGGCAGTTTGATGCCTGCCGTAAAGTCAGAGCGGAATGCAGCTCTCTCGCTCCTAAGTAGAGGCCCCCAAAACTCGTAAAGTTTCGTTTAGTGCAGTGTATTTCCTTGCAGCACCGTTCGCACAGCACTCAAAATAAAGGCAACAAAGTGTTTTGTGTTTTGTGTGTTGTGTGTTGTGTGTTTGCCGCTGTGGCAAGCTTGCGACAACACACATAAAGTTGTCAAGCAGTCGAGCGTTGCCAGAGCCTGACAGGCTCGTTCGTTCTCTCGGCCTCAGCGACAGACATAGACAGTCTAAAGCGGCTGTATGTGTGTGTGTGTGTGAGGTCGTCGCAGAGATAGAAGCCAAATGTGCCATTTATAATTTAAGCGGGATTAAAGTTGCCTACAATGGCAAACTTGCTGCCTGAACATGCCGCGCATCAAAAACTTTTTACGGCCTTTGGGGCGGACAACGCGGAAAAACAAAAAATACCAAGCGCACTGAAAACTGTAACTGAAAACGGCCCAAGAGTTGCTAGCAAATTTGACATCAAGGCGGCCCAAAACATACCAAAGCGGATTAGGCAGAAGGAGTAGCAGGAGGCGGAGTAGCAGGAGCCAGCCGGCAGCCAGTCCGCCCAAGGCGCAGTCAAAGTGCTCTACACTTTCTGTACAGAGATTTTCCGTATCCTACGCTCTGCTCGGCTCGGCTCTGCAGCAGCTGCAAAGCAATTGCAGCTTTGGCCTGCATTTTGTTTAGCGTCCACAAGGACTGCCCGGACGGACACGAGCAAAGCACGCGGAAAAGCACGTGAAAAAAAATGAAAAAAGAGGAAAACGACAGCAACAACAACAACGGGGCAACAAGCATCAAACACAACGGCCTGCAATTTCGCAAATTGTCTTGAAATGGCAGAAACGTTTTTCCGACCCAGCGACCCACCGAACCAGCGAACCACCCAACCACCGCAAAGCGCTCGGAAATGCCACCGGCAGTCGTTGGATTAATTATGAAAAATACCCACGCCCGCACAGCGGCAGAAGGGAGGAGACAGGAGACAGGAGACAGGAGGCAGCAGGCATGAGGCTGAGCCATTGTGAATCGTGCACAAAAATGCGCCCATCTCTCGCTCACTCATCAGGCTGGCTGTTTCGCTCGCTCTCTCAGTCGGTGGGTCAGCAACTTAATTGTCTGTTAAGTGTCACAGTGCGCACGCAAAGTGAGAGCGGCTGCAATTGTGGGTGGCTGTGTGGTTGGGTGGCTCTGCCCCGCTCAGTCTCTCGCGTCGGATGTGTGTCGTCAGCTATGTTTTGACACTTGGACGCACTTGTCACACTTCCGGCTCCAACTGCAGCTGTGACAATGCACACACCTGTGTCCCCACCTGTGTCCCCACCTGTGCCCCCACCCGTGCCACCAAGGACGATCGTCTAATTTGACGTGCGCTATGCAACGTGGCAGTAACTGAATGCAAAAGACTAGATCTCTGCATAGCTAAGGCTAATTTGAAATGTACAGAGCACCGTCTCCGCAGAAAGTAGTAGGATGATAAAGAAATACCTGTAAGTTATGTTTTCCTAACTCTACTCATTCTCAGTTTTTATAGTTTTAAAAGATGAATTTGCATTGTGCCAGTGACAGGACTGAAATTGACCCATTTAAGCCAGCCATGTGCTAATATTTTAATCAAACATCAAGTACAATGGACTCCTGTGCAGCAGTGCTAAGAGTCGAAAATCGGATAGATGATTTCTTGACTGAAAAGTGCTAGTTGGCCGCATTTTACTGGCTTTGATTTTCAATTACCTTCACTTGATTCATATGCATTGAAAAGATGGCCATTGGCAAGACTGTCAGCTCAACTGGCACACACGCACGCACGCATACAGCTGCATATGTATGTGTGTGTGTGTGTGTGTGTGTGTGTGTGTATATACATGGATGAGCGTATGGTCCGTTGTACGTGGACGCTGCTCTGGCCTTGGGTAAATATTACGGCCTGCGTTGGACATGAATGATGTGCGCTTTGAGTAGAGCATTGTAAAACACTTAACTGAGGCAGCAGTCGAGCTGCAGGGAGAGCCAGAGACGGTGTCAGGGGTAGAGGCGGCAGCAGGAGCAGCAGAAGGGCTGTAGGGATAGGCAGAGACGGTGCCAGTGGTAGAGGCAGCAGCAGCGCTGGAGGGAAAGAGACAGGGAGAAGCAGTGGTAGAGGCAGAGACGGTGTCAGGGGTAGAGGCAGCAGCAGCGTAGTCCTAGGAATTGTTCGGCATTCGCCTCTGTCTCTGCTGCCCCACACACACATACACACATACACACACACACATACACACACACACGCATAGCCAACATCCACAGCCAAAAGATTGTGCGCAATTCATTCATTGTGGGCTAGATGAAGTGGCAAGCGGATTGCTGTGTGCACAGCGCATATAACACACTCCATTGAGTCTGGGCCAACACTTCACACTCTTGTGGAAATTACCGAAGCCTTGATTAACTCACCAGCCACAGCCGCAGCAGCAGCCGCAGCCGCAGCAGCAGCAGCAGCAGCAGGAGTGACCGCAGCTTTTGGAGGACCAACAGCAGCAGCAGCCGGTTTGTGGAGCACGTTAAATTGAAATGCATTCTCCAGCATCCAGCATCGACATGGACATCAACTGCGAAAGTGATTGTTCAATGGAGCAAGCTGAAGTGTGTTTTCATTTTCATTTTTATTAATTAAATTCCACAAAGGTGATTTTCCATTGTGCGCAGCTGAGCTCAAAGGGCAACAGCATTTTTCGCCTGATTTTTTCTTTTTTACTTGTCAAAGGACAACGGACGTACAAAAAACCAAATAGCTCCTCTCATTAGCTAATGGCACTGAATTGCTTTTAGCTGATACGAAACGCGGCTTTAAGTGCTTTAAGCCCGGCCTGGAACAAAGAGTTTTGGGCTTTCCGAAATGCCGCAGCACCGCAAAGCCTTGCCATTCAACATTCGCTCGCATTGGCAGCAAAGGATTTTCAGCATTTATTGCAATTGTTTCGCTTTATGGTTGTTCCGCCTCTACCCTCTGCCCGACTCAACCCATCTCGGGTAGTTTGACATATTTGCTCGTTAGGGTATGCAAAACTGCTTCAATTCCCACTCAATGCTCGCGTCAATGGCTTCTCTACAGCTGAAAGGGCATCCGCACTTCGGTGTTCTTCAATTCTTGTTAACCTTGTTTTTATTCCATTTATTTGGTTTTTGCTGTATTTATTTGCTTTGATAGTGTTTTTTACGGGAATTTCTGGCTGCCACAGCAAAAGAAAACATTCGGCTTTCCACTCATATTTTTTCCTTTCATTCAACGCGCAATGGAAGAGCACCAAAGTAAACATAAACAAAGCGGAAAACTCTACGAAAAGCCCGACCAGCAGCTATTTGCACCGATTGCCCTTTTAATCCACCGAATGGCTTAAAACTATTAACAAACGAAGCCGTTTTTATTATTATTACCATGTAATACAACAACTGACGGGCGCACGATGGGGTCGGCATATACTAGAAAATATGGCCAATGCCCAATGAAATTTAAAGTGAAATGTTACGAATTTCCTATTTTCTGAACTGTTTAATTATTGGTGTATTCTCTCGGACATATTATGAAAATAATAAGATATACAATATTAATACATATAAGAGTAAAATTGTAGTAGAGTAGTAGTAATAGTAGTAGAATAGTAGCAGTACAGTGGTAGAACAGTAGTAGCATAGTGCTGGAACAGTAGTAGAATACTAGTCAAATACTAGTAATATAATGCTAGAGCAGTATTAGTAATATACTTGTATTACAGTAGTAGAACAGTAGTAGAATAGTAGTGGAATAGTAGTAGAATAGTAGTAGAATAGTAGTAGAATAGTAGTAGAATAGTAGTAGAATAGTAGTAGAATAGTAGTAGAACAGTAGTAGACATTGCCATTAAAAAGGATATTTACAAGCATATTATTATGTTTCTCTGCCATATCAATCAAGGTAAGACCTACGCGTATAATCAAATCCAGGCTCGGCCATATTGCCACGAACCGACTTCTCTTCACTTACCTCTCTCTGAAAAGAAATACCTCAAATTGCAAACAAAACCATCTTCAATGCGTCTTTAACTATTGTTAAACATGAATCACAAAATATTGCGCATACGCCGCATTGCCTCAATAAAATTTCGATTTAGCCACAAAGCAAACCAACATTTTGTTCATAAATGAGTTTTAAGCTTTGCCTGCCAGCAGTGCTGCCAGTTTAGCCGTTTTCAAGCTGGATCATGCATTTAAGAGGAAATACTGAAGGGAAATACTTAGAGGTGTGTTTTCTTCCACTTTTCATCTAACGGGCAGCACTGCCTGGCTGATGCGAGACAAGTTAAGTCAGCGGAGTGAATGGACAACGGTTGATCGGAGCTGGTGGCTCATCAATTACCAATTGAATTGATGCATTTCGCTCTCGGCCCAGCCATATATTGGAAACGCTGCACATCTCATTAAGCTTCCATTGCTGTCTGCCCGCTGAGTCGTTTATCAAATGTGTGTGTGTGTGTGTGTGTGAGAGAGCGATGCGAGCTTCTCGGTTCAGGTCTCCTGCGATGATGATGTCGGCGGTGACGTGGATACAGCAGCCGCAGGCCGCAATTGAAGCACGCCGGGCATTCAGGCATGCAGAGGCGCGCAGTCAAAGCCAAGCGGCGATGTCAATTAAAATTGTGGCAAAGTCAAGCGGTGCTCACACCCGCGCATCAGTTATGGTCCCAAATAAAAATAAAAGCCAGCCCCACATACAGCAGCAGCAGCAGCAGCAGCAGGGCCAGAGAGACAGACAGAGAGAGAGAGAGCGAGAGAGAGAGAGAGAGACAGAGCAGCCAAGTGGCATCCACATGCTCGCATGAATGTGCATATGTAATTGCGGTTATTTGACTGAGAGTCAGTCCGGATCCGGGTATTACACAGTTATACGAAACGGTGGGCGGGGGGAGGGGCGGTTGCATAATGACGGGATGCTTTTCAGAGCGCTCGCCTCTTCAATAATTCAAGCATTTTCACACTTGCGGTCAGGTATTCCCACATGGACATGCCTTCGATAAGTGGGCGTGATTGGCGGCGGCTCGGTGGGTGTGGCCGACTGGATGGCAGCTGCATGCATGCATGCATGCTTGCATGCATATATGTATGCAAATTATGCATTTGTTTCACAACTCTACCGAACTGAGTCGAGTCGCGTCGACTCGAATCGAGCTGGGCTCGGGCTCACTGCATGCATCAAAGTGGCAGTAATCAATGCATCCTTGCGTCTATTTATATTCCTGCAGGGTAATCAAAAGAATTGCAGCATTCATTCGCACTTATTTGCATACACACTCGACGTCTAGGCATGCATGCAGGTAAGAGCAAACAACACACCTGGCCCAAACACTTCAATCAACGTTGAAGGACTCTCCCACTCTCTCTCTCTCTCTCACTCTCTCTGTCGCACACATCAACAAAGTCTAGCCAATTTATTGCTGAATATTGATATGAACTCAAATACAAATACGAAAATAAATGCAAATGTAATTTCAGCCTTACGGCTCTTAATTGCTGATGCGGCTCCATTCGCTTGTGAATGCCGAATTGGAAACGTTTTCATTGAATAGCCCCAAAGCTCCAACAAATTAGTATTTCAATAATGTGAAGCCACACGCAATAGGTGTTTATTTATATGACTCGAATATGAATTAGTAGCCAGACGAAATGAATTCAATTTTACACAACAGAGAGAGAGAGAGAGAGAGAGAGAGAGAGAGAGACAGACTATGGAGAGGGTAATGGATTTTTAACTGGCAATTATTATAATACAACAAATAATAATTTACATTTTAAACTTTGGTTTTATTCATCATTAATGATATACGCCCCTAGGACAGATGTCCTTATGCAAATAAATCATGCAGAAGGACATCTTCCATATGGGTATACATATGTATATATTCGACGTCGATCCGTCCAGTCTAGATTCCTCAATATTTACCTTTAGCTTTGTGTAACTCGTATTTATATGAAATTGCCTTCAATTAAAAACTTCGTAAGACTTGCTTTGTGGGCAGAAAGTTTGAATTTCCTTGAACGGAAAAGCAGGAAAACCACATCAAATGTAGAGCATTTGCAATCAGTATTGACTTTAGCGAAGCCCATCAGATACTCTACAATTTATTAAATTTATAATTTTAATTAATAATTATAATTTAATTTAATGTAAGGCATTTCTCTTCATTTAATAAACATTATAATAACACTCTAGAGCATAAATTGGATCTTTTGAATAAAGTAATATGATATGATTTATTTCGTGTATTTCGAGTCGGTTCATTTGAGTTTAGAGAACATTTTCATACAAATTTATCTAAATTTTTAATTGTATTTATTTATTTTTATTTTATTTTTTAGTTCTTCAATTTAACACCGACAAGTCATATGACTAGAATTGTTAAAATATAAAGCGGAAACTCATGTTGCCCGTCCAAGCCACGTGACGCGTGCCCAGCTGCCACGCCCACGTTAAGGTGTCACCTTAGTCACAGCGTCTTATGTTGACAGCCTGTCTGAAAAATAAACACATGTGGGGCTTTCTAGAAAATGTTTTTCATTAAAAACCTTGACCTCAGCTGTTGCATTAACAGAGACATAATCAGAGAAATCATAATCAGAGAAATCAATTAACAAATATTTATTTAGTATAGTTAGATATACAGGTATTGATAGAGATTGTAGCTATCAGCAGTTCTCACCTGCTAAATGCTCAATTTGCAGAGCAAAGCAACAATTAAACAGAGAGTGACTGTCGATTGGCATTGAGCACTCTGTGCCATTCGAACTGTGGCCAAGACTCTCACTTAACTGTTATTGTCGAATGGACACTTGAAGTGGGTGGGGGGCAGCTGGATGGGGAATGCTGCATACTCGTTGTCCAGGTCGTGGTGTTAAGCATTACTGCTTGATCGCTCCGCTGAAGTGACTTTGTAATGCAATTGAACTCATTTTGTAAGAGAATAACGGAAACGTGAGCTTGGCCACAGCACGGGCAGAGAGGTGCGGCGAGTGAGGGTGCGGGGCCATCGACTGTGAATGGAAGGGAAACACAAAGGCAAACGTCAAGTACTCGATACTTGGTCGCGCATTTAACGAAAATCAGCAGAGACCAAAAAAGAGAGCGAGAGTTAGGCTAGAGCGAGAGCGAGAGCGAGAGCAAGAGAAAAAGTTGATTTTTCAAGCTGCTCGGGCGCCTCGAGCATTCACAGATGCCAAATGGCAAACGAGGTGCCAACTGGCGGGCAGCAATGCGACCGGAAAGGGAAAGCTGCTTTGTTCGTTTAGTTGCGTGATATTTCAATGGCTGACTGCTTAATCGTGCGGTAGCAGCAGCAGCAGCGGCAGCAGCAGGAGGCGGCAGGCAGGCATCGTGTCGATGGTGTTAAAAGTTAATGCCAATGCGGCGATTTCCATTTGACCTCGTTGCACGACTTCCACTAAGCAGCGCTGGCATCAATGACAAAGAGCATTGCAAATTTCATTGTTTGATTTGGCGCTTCTTTCCCTTTTTTTTCTGGTTTTGGTTTTTTGTGACTGCGCTGCCATTGTTCCCAGTTTAAAAATGTTGTTCGCACTTTTTACGTCACCTCCGGCAAATGACATCGCTGTGCCACACACACCCACACACATTTTTGTGCTAGCAACAATAAAGGGACGAGAGCCGTAAATCGTACGTGGCATGAATTTATGTTTGGCCCAGTTCTCGGTCACGGAATTTACGTGCATTTACCCGAAATGAACTAAATTGCATCTTTAATGCCAGCATTTTGACCAACAGTACGCTAAACGGTCTGACGAATCGACTCTGCACTCATAAAAAATTTAACCAAAATTGTGTGAAAATGCGTTATGCACAACTGATCTACGTGGGAGATACCCTGGCCGTTTGTTAAAATCTGCAAAATATGCTCAGCAGATGGATATCATACAATAAACCGTTTAACTCAGAGAGATTGCGCAAATTTGCGTTATTTTTCTCTCTGCTTGTACAGGCTGAATTTACATACATAAATAAACAGTCTTGCTACATTTGCACATCATAAGAGAGACTTCGTTTAGCTTGTGAGTTAGAGAGAGCGAGAGAGAGTGCGATAGCTTCAAGCTCTAGCAATGCCGCTGGCAGCGATAAAGCTTCTTCCGTTGCTTATTTGCTCCAAAATGCTTTATATTGCTCGCAAAACTCCGTTGTTGCTTGATCTTAGGCTTAGTTATATTTTCAGTTACTCTTACTCTCTTAATTTCATTTGGCTTCATTTTACGCTTTGCTTAAGCTATTTATAGCTCTCATCCTCATTCGTTCTCTTAGCGCATCAGCTTGCTTTTGTAACGCGAGCATATTTACAGTTAGAATTAAACATAGAGCAGCGTATGCATGGACAGCTCTGCTTCTCTTTTATTTACGACTTGCACAGACAGCTCTTCCTTTTGCATAGAGTCTCGCTCAACTGCTTAGGTGTGAGCAGTGCTGCTTCTTTGAGTCGCTTTCGCTCTCTCCCATCTTTACAATTGTATTTACATACATATGCATTCTTATGCTCTTTTCGAATCTGCAAATGCTTAGCCGGTAATTTACATACGTATGCAGAAAATGTATGCTTAGCTACATATACAAATAAATTTACTTTATATATAAAACTAAATTATACTGTATATATACACATATAGAAACTATAATATTTAGGAGCATTTACATACGCATGCGAAGATCTTTATGCAGTCCTGAGCAATAACAACATCTCAAAATAATAATATAAGCACTTTCCCTATAGTATTTGACAGCTCCAAGAACTATTTCCCAATTGTTGCTGAATATGCCACTCATTAGGGGTACACAGGCACTCTGATAAATTGATATGCATATATTGTCAGCCCTAGGTAAAGAGACAGACAGATCGAGTGACATGTGAGCGAAACTCATACGCCCCGTTGCACAAATCACAAATCAGCTCTGGAATTGACGAAGCATCCGAAATTGCGCAACAAAGCCACCACGATTTACATGCCAGCTTGAGTGTGAGTGCGCGTATTTGTGCACACTCGATTCAACATACACACACACATACATACATATTTATACATATTTAAATTTACAATTGCCAAGGGAGATGGGTGAGAGGTTTGATGAGCTGGCTTATGCACGAGTGTGGCTGCGAAATTAAATACTTATTGTGATTACAGAGGGGCCGCAGTTCGACAGACACAAACGAGGCCAGAAATTAATAGGAGCATTGTTTTTGGGCGATTTGATGGCTTTATAAGCAATTCGGGACGACAGCTGCTGCAGCTCCTGCTGCCAGCGGGCACAATTTCACGTTTCGTTCATAAATTGCTGCTCAAATTGGCTGCGCTCCACATTACCTGACGCATCATTCAAATTATTGAAGAAGTTGCGTCTCTAAGTTGCCATCAAACTGAAATTTATCTCGTTAGCCCACTCTGGCAGCGCCGGGTCCAGACAGCTGTCACTGCAGTGCCTGAGCAGGAGGCGGCAGCCGTCGACAGGAGTCGAGGCCGGAGTGCCGGCAGGAGGTGGCAGGAAACGATGAGTTGTTGCGACACCCGGCGACAATTTTGAACGAACTCAAATTATGAGCCGGAGACAGCAATCGATGCGAGTCTGGCTATAATACACACACACACACAAATATATATATATGTGTGTGTGTATAAGTAGATGATGTCATCGACAGATACTTCGCTGGCCCGTTTAATGAAATCAATTTAATTATTTATCTTTCTCGTGTCTCGTTTGCATATTTATTAAATGTTATTCCTGCAGCACAAATATTTTTGCAAAACAATCAGCTTGTCTTCGATTTTATGGATTTTCTCATTGCGCTGCGCTCATAAAAGTTTAACGCGATTTTCCAACAACATTTGATGGCCATAATTTCACATTTTCATTTCTCATTTCTCAATAAAGTTAAAGGCATTTTCCAAGTGCAAGAGGAAAATTATCTATATGACTGCCTGAATATGCATTGATGATGGGATAAACGAGCTAAAGACTTAACTTGAATTAAATAAATTTTCCAAATTCCCAATGGGATTTGTGGCTCTGTTTGACGTTGCAGTTGCATGTTCAAGCATGAACACTTATTAAAAGCAAAGATCCGATAGGGGGCGTCGTATCTCACCAGAATAAATCCAAGTAATAAGAAAATATTGAGCGCAGCTTATGAGAGTGTAAAATGTGAGCCCGGAGAATACTTAGTGTTAAGGCATTTGAATTATTGTATTGCAAGGTGGGAAAGTGAAAGAGAGAAAGAGAGAGGGAGAGGGAGAGATAGGGAATGGGGATGCTGTAGTGAGAGTCATGATAACATGACATCAATTTCAATCTCGCGTTCTCTTGACAAGGAATTCTGGATTATGGAAGTTGGCTAAAACGAATGGAATAGAGCTGAGACACAAAATCTGAAAAGAGTGCATATGCATGATAAGTCTTTAATTTCGAATGACGAAAGCTTTCCTATGATTTTTAATGACTGTAAAGAGATTCTCATTCATAAAACATCGGGTCAATGGAGTCATTCACATTGAAAATTTAATTTGAAATTAATAAGCAAATACTACATAGATATGCAATATATCATACATTTCTAGTCACTTTTTATGATTTCTAAAGACATAATATATAGAGCTCACATTTAAAGTTCAATTCTAAAATGAAAGCTAAAGTAATTCACAATTGTTTCGCCCCAACTCGCATCTCTATATACCCAAACAGTAAAACAAATAATTTGTATTAAAAATCCATTGTAACCTGGCATACCACCACACCCCCTGTTCCCCTGCCCTGTCCAGCTGCCCAGCCGACTGTAAGAAAGAAAGGAGAATTCAATTTAAGCCAAAGGTCCAGTAAATGGAATTCGGTTTGGTATTCCCATTCGTTTATGACCTCAAATTCATAAACATTTTTGCAGCCAGCTGAAATTATTAACTCTTACTGCTGCTGAGCTGAGCTGTTTGGCTTTCATTGTGTGTGTGTGTGTGTGTGGGTGTGTGGGTGTGTGGGTGTGCGAAGCCGTAAATAAAAGCGGGAAATCCTCGCTCGACTGCCCTGGCCAGGCACAAAAGGAATTTCATATGAAATTCCAGTAAGCGAATTTGTGACTTTTTTAATGAAGCTAAACAACAATTATTACAACAAATCCGCACGGGGGCAAACAGGTAGAGCAGGTGCGGCAGTTGAGGCACCCTGTGGCGCCTCTGAATAGCAACAGAATGTTTTATTTCTTTTCTTTCTTTGGCAGTTTGGCTGCTGCCCCTGCCCCTGCCCCATTGCACGTAGCCGGAGTGTGCTGAGTGGGCGTGCTGTCATCCTAAATTTTAGGTGACAAGTTGCCGACACTCACGTGTGTGTGTGTGTGCGTGTGCGTGGGTGGGTGGTTGTGAATGCGTGAGTGTGTGTGAGTGTGCTTGTGTGGCAGAAGATGTGGCACAGCGAAACATTGTTGGTGTTAGTAACTATATGAGTGAGTCTGTGTGTGTGTGTGTGTGTGTAGTATCCGTGTCTGTTTGCATCTATGTATGTATGCATGTGCGTGTGTGTGTGTGTGTCTGCGCGTAAAATATATTTCCGAAAATTAAATTTTAATTATTCATGTCTGTGCTGGTAAATTTTAATTAAACGCTTTTATTGTCGCCTCTACTCCCCAGATGAGGATTCACATCTGGTTTGCTTATTTTATTTTGCAAAACACAAAAACTCCCCTCTCTCTCTCTCTCTCTCCCACTCTATTTTTCGCTCTCTTTCTCTCTTGATAGCTTGTTTGGGGCTTCGCTGTAATTACATACATTCAAATATTGATTCGCATGCCTGCAAATATTTATATTTTTAGCACTTTGAGCACATAATTGATTCTAAAGCTCAACAATAAATTGACTCAATTTCTGGTTAATACATTGTATTTTCTTCTTTATAGGTTTTACATAGCTGCTTGTATAGGCTTCTTCTATATTACGCAATTTGTGTTCATTTCTCTTTAAATTGTTTGTGGAGTATTTATGTTCTTTGTGGTTCCATTTTGGGCTTCAGTTAAACGATTTTAGACTTTAGAGTAAGAATTGCTCTTTCTACTTTCTCAGTCTTCATGATCGAAGCCTTTTAGTCTTCTTCTTTGCACCGAATTGCTACGTCCAATACTTCAAAATTCCTGCTAATTAGAATAGAATATAAGGGTATTTCATATTAGCCAATGTGTTAAGGAAGTTCCCCGATTCCGCAAGTCTTTTCCGCAGTTCACTAGAGCCGTCAAAGCTCCATCATGTTCACGCTTGAAGAACTAGTTCATGCTGATTTCCATATCCTACGTTTGCAGTCAGTGTATAGTTATATATGTAGCTATAGGATGTTCATTCGTTTTAGACTAAGAACAGCTAAAATTAATTAGATTTATTAATTATCATTCCAATTGGTTAGTTTTCATATTTCCATTTTATTATTATATACATGTGTATGTATAGATGCTTAAGGGGGCCAAGCTGTCGTCGCCCATGCAGCACCATTTGAATGGGGCTAGCAATTAAAAGCAGGAAAGATAATTAACCCAATGCCATGTTATCGGACTGTGCACCGTTTGCAGCTGCCGCAGGTTGTTGTCCGGCGACAGCTGCAGTTCCAGCACCGTCTCCGTCTCCATCTCCGTCTCCGGCTACAGTCCCGTTTCCATTTGCCGTTTTAGATTGGGTCTGTGCCACAAAATGGGCAACGGGCACAATGCGCCTGCATGTTCATTCGTGTTCGTGTGTGTTTTTGTAGTTTTTGTCGCACTTGTCCCGAGGATAGTAAATGATTCCTAAATTTTGCTGGTAGAGTCGCTTTTGTTGCGCTGTGTTTCGCGCTTCGTATGCAATTTCAATTTTCCGCCAGCGCTTTTCGCCATTTTCCATTTCCTCCGGCCGCCTTTTGTGGAGACACAAAGACAGAGAAAGAGAGAGAGAGAGTGAGAGGGGGAGCGCGTGTGCCTGCGGGCGCTTGAACAACATAATCTGATTCAACTAGTTAAATTCGTTCAGCTGCTTTCGTGACTCTACCGTAAACGGCTCACACGAAATGCTCAATGAGCCCGCACGCGCCCCCAAATGCAGCCGAAAAAAAAGTCCTAAAAACTCGTCGGGCTCTGCCCATTAAATCTCAATTATGTTAACTGAAAAGGGGCCAAACGCTGATGCCATTATAATGAATTGGAGGCCGGCTTCGACTTTGAACCTTTTTTATGCGCAAATTATTTAAGCTTTGTACTGCATGCTGACGCGAATTCACGCTTGATTTCCCGCCCACAATGCCAGTCAGCCAAGCAGCCAGCCAGTCGGCTCCTTCTCCTTCTTAGAATTGGCTGGCTCGGCTGGGCGAGGATTTGGAATCGAAGCCACCAAGACGTGGGTGCTAGTTCCTCTAAAATAACAGACTCTCGGCCCAGCCTCTGGCGCTACAAGCAGCAACACCCACGTCGAACTGCTAATCATAGAGCAGCCTCAGCTCGACCTGAAGATAGGCTGGAATATGAGGAATTACGGGAGATTGCAAATGGAACAAAACTCGCTGAGATGAGGTCTGTATTTGTCTTCCATCTTCTTAAGCTGAAACAATATACATATCTTAAATGCTGAATATGTTATTTGAAATTAAATCTTAGATTTCAATTGCAATAATTATTAAATGTGTTTACAAAATTAAAAAAAAATTAAATATATTCATATTTTATTATTTATTCTTATATAAAATTATAATTTTTTTTTTTACTTTTATATTTTTATATATTGTGATATACAATACAAATGAAATTTGTTTACAAAATTAAAAAAAAAATTAAAAATATAGTTATTTCATTATTTATTCTTATATAAAATAATAATATATATTTTTTTAATATTATATTTTTACTAAAAAAAATTTTTTTTTTTAATATAAATAGTATTTATTTTTATATATGCAATTATAGTATATATTTCTTGCTATTATATATATATATATATATATATATATATATATATATATATATATATATATATATATATATATATATATATATATATATATATATATTTTTTTTTTTTTTTTTAAATATTTTTTTAGTTATTAAAATTGAATGTTTATTTATTGCTTTAATTATTTTAAATTTTGAAAATGGTTTTATTTTTTTTACTAACTTTGCGTAGTTTTAATACCATTTTGAATTTTAATTTAAAGTATATTTATATTTATTTTATTTAGCGTATTGGCTTACAAATTCATGAAAAACAATTAATTTTGAATTTAAATATTTATTAAATATATGTGAAAAAATATATACAAATAAACAACATAAATATTTGATTTTATATACACTTTTTAAAATATTCAAAGATGATTTAAAATAAATATTTTTATTTATTTCTTTTATTATAATGTCCGCTCTACTTTCAAATAATTGTATTCTTATAATTATTTTGAGCCTTTTCACTTTACTTTTCTCTAGTTTGCTCTATGAAAGCGGGTATACCCCGAGAGCTAGCATAGCCATTGATAGGGATAGGGTTTGTATTTTTTGGCGCTCCCAAGTTGCTGTAAAAGAAAACTTTCCTTTTGTGTAACTTTTGCGCTGTGTTGTGTTTTAATAGGAGCAAACTTGCTGCTGCTGCTGCTGCTGCCAATTTATTTGTTCCTTTTGTTTAGCCAATTTCTGCTGTGTATTCGCCTCGCGCCGCTTCTCTCGGCAAATACATTCGTACGTATGTATTAGGCTTACCCGGGACACCTCCATGGACATCGTGCATAGCATCTATGCGCTCATGTGTAAGCAAGGTTAGAGTGTGGCCAAAAGGGGGGAGAGCGTGGTTTCTGGCGTTAGGCTAAACCAGCACGTTTGTAATCCGTGGCCGTGCCATAAATTTCAAATTGTTTTATTGCGCCTAATTTGCGTCGAACAAAAGGGTTTGCCAATCGTCGTCTCTTATTGATTGTCGAATCGACAATCGCATTATTCATGTTTTTCGCCTCGTTAATGCAGCCCGAGCAAATCGGATTTGGTTTGAGTGCTCTGGCCCTAAATCTTAAATGTGCGGAATTTGCGCTTTGCTTAACTTTTCTTTCTATTTTCCTTTTTTCCTTGTTTTTTTGCTCTATATTTTTGAAGAAAAACACATCCATAAATAAAAAAAAAAAAAAAAAAAAAAAAACTTTGCTGCACTTGCACAGACGAGTCAAGTCGAGTAAGTCTTCGTGTTCTAGTTGCAAAACTTTTCGAGAACCTTGAAAATGTCTAAAGTGCACGCAATTCAAGATTATATATTAAATACTATATACATATATACATACATTTATATCTGTATATATATGCACAAATTCTTGCCTTTCGCTATCAGCTGCAACTGATTTTTCTTTCTGCTCTTCTTTACCTTTTTTGCGCTCTCTCTCTCTCTCTCTCTCTCTCTCTTTATATCTCCCTGTTTTATTTGAGTTTCTAGTTTTTGTCGCACCGGCACTGGAAACGAGCGAAAATTCTGAGTGGCTGCCAGCTGGGAACTGGCAGAGCACTTTCTTATTCGTATTCCTGCTTCTCAACTGACGATATTAACTTGGCTATCTCGGCAATTGCTGTGCAATCGCTACTTTGTATCTGCGACATTCCTCCACTACTGTCAGCAAGAAAGTGTGCTCAAATCTGGACGGGTATGAGCGGCCAGCAAATGCTCCCATTACTGAGCGTAGGCATAAGCAAAATTATTAAATTTTAGTTTTAAATTAGTATCAAATATGTATAATATACACTAAGTGGCAGCATATTAGATTTCTCATAAATATTGTTGTATAATATTGTATATTGTACATATATTATTGTATATAATATAAATAATATAATACATTAATAATGTAAATATTATTTTTATTATTGTACATTTTTTAACATATTTTTTATACATTACAAGATATTTTATATATGATTATTTTATTTTAATTATTATGAGAGCTTTTATTTACATACATAAATGCTTCTTTAATAATTCTTTTAAGTTTATAAATGTTTCTTTAATTGTCATGTATTTTTATTTATTTTTTATTTTATTTTATTTATTGATTTTTTTTTTATTTTTTTTCTTTTTGTCTATATTTATATATTTATATTTATTTTATAATCATAGCAATTTGCATATATATTTTTATAATTATTTGTATTATACTCTTTTCATTTCATTCTATAAAATCATCATTGATTAACAATTATTCTATAAATAACTGTGCTTGAATATGTATATATATATATAAATATTTGTATAGGCAACAAACCAAACACAATTAATTAAAATTTCTATACAATAATTATTCGATTGTGCATTCAACTTATTTCGAGAAGCAACAGTTGGGTCGCTCGTTTGATAAGTCTCATTTCAATAGAATCGAAATATTAATCAGAAAATGCCCAGTGCCTCAGCGAACGTAATTCAATCGAAATATATTGTCTGTCTAGCTCGGGTCCTCGGAGAAAAATAAATAAAGACTGAGTGAGTGAGATGCATAGAGCGAGTGAGCGAGGCAGAGCGTATATGAAATGAGATGAGAATGGACATCAGGCTGTCCAAGGCACACACATACCCAGAGTGAAAGAGAGAGAGAGAGAGGGAGAGAGAGAGAGAGAGAGAGCTGAAAGAAAAATGTTTCATGCCACTTGGATATTTAATGGCGTTCAGCAGAAACACAAATATAAAATGTGCTCGAGTACAAATACAAAGCCATAAGTCTACGTGAGAAATCAAAAATGTTGCGATAAGCGCAAGGACTAGCGCCACGTCCTTTGGCACTCCGGCTCCAGTTGGCTGCCAAGCCGTAAGCCACGAGTGCGAGTGCAATGCCGGATTATCGAGCACGTACAACAAAAAATCGAATCGACTCGAATCGAAACGAATCGAAACGAATTGAGTGGAGCTGCGTTGCGTTGAGTCGAGTTGAGTCAAGCCGAAAAACTTCAAATTTAGATTGAAGTGGCTGCTGCCGCGCGACCCATCCACGGCCGGCATACCAAAACAGAGAGAACGAAAAAAAAAAAAAAAAAATGACGCAAGCTGGCTAAGCCTCACCTTGTTAGCGGCTTGTTTGCTTTTCAATTTTCGGTCTGAAGCCGAAAACGGCAATAAATCCAGTCCCAAGTGTGCGCCCAAAGTACCCCTAGCATCCTTCACTGGCGCCTCGACTGCAAGTGGAATCCAAGAGCACTCACTGCTGCCCCCCTTCCGCCCCCATACCTGCCCCACAACTCTCTCTCCCTCTCTACCTCACTCTCTCCGCCAGCTGCATAAATTAAAATGTGCCACATGGCATCGACGCCCAACGTCTTGTTGCTCCCAAGATGGATGAATGGTCCACACAACTCAGCGCAGTCTCTCCAGCCTCCAGCCTGCTCGACGTTCAAGCACCTGCATGCGCTCGCATTCAGCTCGTTTCAGTTTTTCGCCCAACTTAAGCCTCAGCTGCACTTCTTACAATATTTAAAAGTTGCAGCAGTTTTATTTGCACGATTATACCTCTATAGAATGCACTAACAAATACAATTGCCAGCGAAACGACTTTAAAGTACGCTTCAAGTGTATTCAAAGGCAACTGTTAGCTGTGCCTGGCTAGGAATTTTCTTCAAGTTGGAGTTGGCCAAAAGCACAGCAAACATGAGCTGCTTTTATAAGCCTATAAATTGTTAATATTTAATCTTTGCTTTCTGATGTTGGTATTTATTATTTACTGCAAATACATTGTTCTTATTACATTTTTAAATTTTGAATGCTTAAGTTTAGTCTTCCCTTATAATGTGTTTCGCTTAAATTTGCTGCTTAGCAACCTTTGACCTTTACTTTTCCCGTGAACTTGACGCAACTTTCTGACACATTTCATGTCAATTTTCGCTCACATCTGAGAAACTGAAGAAGAGTTACCCGATATATGCATATATAGATGTATGTATGTTGTATAGTATAGATAGCATATATTTATATATAGCCAGCTGCAGCCTTCATACAATCAGTCAGTTTCTCTTTCTCATCCAAGTACAAAATATGTGGCTACTCCTATTTCATAAATATTCCATGTTTATGGTATGAGCATTATAGACGCCATTCATAGTCTTAGCGGCCTTAAAAGAAAATCCAGTGGAAAGCGTGCGCAGCATAGAAAATGCCAAATGAAAATGAAAATGAAAATGAAAACATGATCAATTATGCAGAGGAATACGTAGGTATATATGTACACATATGCATATATTTATATAACCCTGCTCTGGTCAAATGAAATTGAATTTGCGGCCGCTCTGCTGGCCATAAACACTCTTCTGGCAAGTGAGCGGAGCTCGTAATTTGAAGTCAACATATCAAAGTTTAATAAAATAAGCAAAAGGCCAAAGAGCTGCCATCACTTGAGGCGATTTGCTGGCATCGACTTTCGCTGCATTCAAATCAACAATTTATCCGGATGCCAAGCAGTTGGCACTATTAAAGAGTCGCTCGGACGCTGGTCTAGTATAATAAATATTGCAGGAGTTCATTTGTATGCCCAGCCACGTGTGAGAGAGAGGGAGTGTGAGCTGGCCCAGCGGTCCAGACACGAAATAATGTGATGCAAATTTCGTGTAATCATATGCAAAGTCGGCTGGCTCCGAGCGCTGTCAGTGTGCTTGAGCTTCATTTGGACACGCAGGCGGAGCAGGTGCTGGGTGCGGGAGCGGGAGCGGGAGAGGAGTCACATCAACGAAAGTTTTTGCTCTCGACAACTGGGTGATGAGCTGGGAATGCTGCTGCTGCTGCTGCAGCAGCAGAAGGCAGCCGCAGCAGGAGGCGTGCCGAGGGCTGACGAGGTCAGTGAGATGTCGAGAGGTCGGCTCCCATGTTCAACGCCATCGCACACAAGTGCAAGCCACACAAATATAATGAACTTACGTGCCCACATAAATATTCATTAATTTGCATCAGACTCGACTTCCTTTTCGTTTTTTGTTTCTCGAGCTCATAGATCTACTTGTCGGCAAGTAGAGCTGACTGCAAGAGCGCAGCGAAATCCTTTTCAAAATGGGCTAATGAATGGATCAGCAGTGGCCAAGTGGAGAGCGGGCATGTGGCTTAAATCGTCTATTTGCAGCTCGCTGAAATTGTTGCGCGCCCAACCGAAATTTACAGCGCGCGTCTCATTAAAATGTAATTCCTCAACTTGTTACTGAAAAACTTTGATAATGTGGGTCAGGGCCGCACATCATCAGCATCAGCATCAGCATCCGCATCCGCATCCGCAGCGAAGCTTCATTTTCGGCTTCAGCTCCTCTCCTCTGCCTTCTCCCACCTTTGCTAAATCAAGCCCAGGCTGTTGAGCTACTCAGGCAGATGCCACACCTTGAGAATAGCACCGCAGCAAGGCGCCGCAATTTGTGGCAGCCAGCTATAAGCCATCTACGCCTCGCTGATTATCTGGCTATCTAGCTGGCTGTACACGCAATCGGCCTAAATTTGCGATTTCAATTAGCCGCAAAGTGGAAGCGTTAAGTTTTGATTAAATGAATGGCGTCAACACAATTAGGTCGTCCCTGCAGTTAATTGACATACAGCTGAGCAAACATGACCAATGCACCAGCGGCACCTGCACCTGCACCCACAACAACAACAACAACAACTGAAACAACAACAGAGCAACACGAATCGCTGCGGCATCGCCTGAAACCCGCAACACAAATCTTTAATGGCGAGTCGACCGCATATACGATTGTGGCTGCTGCGGCACAGTGGGTCAAAGTCAATGAAATTGTAGTGCAATTTGCAATTCATGAAATCTAGCTAAAGCTGAAATTTACTTAAAATATATCAATAATAATACAGTGAAGTTTAATAATTTAAAAATATTGTAATATTAAATATAAAAAAAAAAATAAATATATTATTATACAAAAATATTGTAATATTAAATATAAAAAATAAATAAATAAATAAATAAATATATTAATATACAAAAATATTGTAATATTAAATTTAAAAAAAATAAACTAAATAAATATATATATATATACAAAAATATTAAAATGTACCACCATAAAAATATAATAATATAAATACATTGAAAAATATAAAAATATGTATATAAAATAATTAAAATAGAAAAAGTACTATTCTTATAATACAATAACTACCCTAGCTTGAGGTTCATTTGAATAATATTGAACTATTAAATACGTAAATATTAAAAAAAAAAAAAAATAAATAAATATAAATGTAAAACTTGAAGTAAAGTAAAGAAATACTTTTTAATATTTGTATATATCTATCATATTTGATATTTCTAAACTCAACTTTCTCCTGGTACTATTTAAATATAAATATTAACAAAAAATAAATATAAATATTTATTATATATATATATATATATATATGTATTTAAATAGTAAGATAGAAAGTTGAGTATAGAAATATAAATTATAATAATATAGATATATAGAAAAGTATTTTTTTATAATACTTAGCTGATTTATTCTGGATTTCATTTGAATAAAACAAGTTTTATATAAAAATATAACTTAGAATATAATATAAAATAATATAGAAATATTGAATCTTTAAAAAAAAATATATTAAAATAAGAAAATATCAAAATATAAAAGAATTAAAATTTTGAAAATCCTTTAAAAAGTAAATATAAATGCACAAATAGAAATATTGAAAAATAAATAGAAAAAAAAAATAATGAAAAAAAAATAGAATAAATCTTCAGTCTTACGGTTTTCATGATTTTGATTTAAGTTTATTTACATAGTAAAATAGCTTAAGATGAACAGCAAGTATACTCTTTTTTATAGTATTATCACAGCAATTCTTACCACTGTGCCATGGTGGCTCGATACGGGGAGGGCAGTCAATTGAGCGCTGGCCGCAAAACTGTATTGAAATTTGCGGTCAATGCAAAACAAATTCCAACTCCATTGAACGGCTGGGTAAACAGGACTTTGGTGCCAAGAAGGGGCGACAGCAGGAGGAGGAGGAGGAGTGGCAAAGAGGACGACTGGACGACTGGACGACTGGTCGAGGCGGTGCCATGAGTAGCTTGTGAATCGTCGTTGAGTGAGTGAAAGCCAATTGCGAATTGTGTTTTCAATTGATTTGCTTGAAATTGCATTTGGCTCTGCAATGGCAATGGCATTAGCAAATAGGCCGCAATCGAGGAGCCGGGCAGCCAGTCAGCCAGTCGATCCGTACTCTGCGGTCGTCTCTTAATCAAAGGGCCCGAACAGTGAATCAACAAGGCGAGTGGCAGGCCCCCAGGCCAAATGCAAAAAGACAGGCATTGCTAATTTATAGGCAGCATGGCATTAAGTTAATTATTAATGCCACCCCCCGCCCCACACCCCAATCGTGTCTTGAAGCATGTCCATCTTGTCGTCTGGGCCGAATATAAAAAGTGGGTTGGGGGGGAAGAAGCAGCAGAGGAGACAACACTCCACTCCCAAGTGTTGTTCTTTAATTTCAAAGTGATAAAAAATTAACACGACAGCGAAAGCAGCTCGACCCGCCCCAAGGGCTGTCCAAAATACACACACACACACACACACACACACACAGCAGCACACACACTAGCACACAATGAGAAATGGCCTCGGCGACTGCCATTAGTGCGTCCGCCTTGGCCGGAACGCCAAATGTCCCGCATCCGGATCCTCACACTTGAGGTGAGAAGGCGCGTGGGGATGGGCGTGGGCGTGGGCGTGGGCGTGGTCGTGCTTTGGCTGTCAGCTCTGGAAATGATTTATATTTGTTATTAAATTTGCAGCAGCAACATTTGAATGCTGTAGCCCTGGCATTTGATTGCTATTATTTGCCGACAGAATGGGGCCAATGGCGCCAGCCGTGGGATTTGCCAGAGGTCGTAAAATAGCCTCAGGAACCCAGAGTCAGCGCGCATATTGAAAAGTTGCAATCGTAGCCGTGCGCCTGTCCAATTGACAAATGGAAATTCGCACAAATTCTCACATTGCTTGGCGCTGCTTTAAAGCTTCTCCCTGCTTAAAGCGCCTCGAGTCTGGGCATATTGCAGAGCAATCTTGATTAGGCGGCTGCGGCCAAATATCAATCAGGCCAACAAGCTGCACACACAGCTGCCAGCTGCTCACCAGTTCCACTCGGAGTCGGAGCTGTCATCTATCACTTGGCCTGCGAGTCTCGCTGGTCTCTCTAGGGTCTGGCTACGAAAATCATGTTTATTCAGTGGATTTGCTCAGTTCTCCAGCTGGCGACCCGAATAAATTGACCGGCTGTAAATATGTGTGCACCCATTTGAGAACCAAATCAATTTCCATTATGCATAATAATATAAATAATTGAGGATTTATATGGAAATGTCATAGTTGCACAAATTGCTATGGGTGGAGCGGGGCGGGGCGGGGCGTGCTTCACGTTTCCCCATTCAATATTTGCATACAAACGATAGACCTAAATATATATACATACATACATATTCTTTTGCTTTTGCTTGCCACTGTATATATTATATTTCTTCTCATTTTTGGTCCTGTCTCTAATCTCTCCCTCTCGCTCTCGCTCTCTCGCTCTCTCCATCTCATATGCACATTTGATGCCTTTATTGCCCAGAGTATTTCGCACGAACGCGCACGTTATTGCTCCCTAGGCACAGTGTCTCAAAGTAGGTCAAAAATTGCTAGTAAATATATTTGAAGTCTCCTAAGAGCGCTCTCATGCTCATCTACGTCTTTCGGCATGTAATCTATATAAGTACAACAGAATGGCCCTTGGTTCGAGCAGCTGCTGAGTAAATGGAGCCAAATGGGAGAAAATATTTGAGAGAATTATTTATTTATTTATTTTTCTATTTATACAATTTTTGATCGATTTATTTGGTTTCAAGTGTTACATTCTGCGAAAGTTAAAGAATTATTAATTTTAAAATGGCATTTTATATTGTATTTAATTCCGTATGAATATGTTCTATGCTGCAGAGCTTAAAGAACGATTCTAAATTTTATAGAACCTAAATAAATAATTATTAATAAAGCATTATTTATTTTAAGGTAAACTCTTACGCTGCACTGCTCTTCTATTTCCAAGACTTTTACGTCGATTAGGGAATACGCAGAGAAGATCAAATAATTATTTGAGTTGCTACTATGGTTTTTGTGACAGTGTATATGACAGAGAGAAGGAGAGCTGACACCCTCTCTGAAGAACTCTCCGACAAGAGCAGAAAGAAATATAAAATTAGCTATATATTTTTGAATTTTAAATGAACTTTATAATTTTCAAAATATTAAACATATTTATCTCGTAAATATATTAATATAAATAATAATAATTTCCGCCGGAATGATTGCAATACTTTAAAGAAACTCTTTCTAATTTCTAATTTCTGCCGGAATTATTGCAATACTTTAAAGAAACTCTTTCTCTTCTTCTAGAAATCAGAAGCTGTAATTTGTAAGTGAATCTAACAAGTCATTCAAAAATATTTTAGAGCTCACATCTCACATGCTCCATCTCAGCTCCCTATCCCTAATTGAATACAGCTCGTTAAATAGCTGAAAATGGTTTTTATTGCTTTGGCTGATTTCCCTTAGCCCAGTTTCTAGTTCACTCGCACCACTGTGCCGAAATTGCCAATCGCTTTAGCACGCCAATGGCTGGGCGTATCGTAAAAAAGAACGGCTTGAGGTGCAAAAATAAAAAAAGAAATAAACAAAAAATAATAGGGGCAAGAACTGAAAAGCAAATCATAATCGTCCAACAAATCAAACTTATGCGCGTCGGCAAAGCCTGCAGATCCGGGCAATAACAGCAATAACACAACTGAGCTGCCCCTAATCCCGGAGCAGGCATCAGCCCGCAGCAGCAGCAGCAGCAGCAGCAGCAGCACGGCAGACGCACAGCTTGGCCATTATTTGATTTGGCTACAAGAGGACACTGGGGGAATACTCTAAAGAAAGCGCAGCGCCAAATGGCCGGGCACAAAGGGCCGCTTTGGCAAACTTATAGTTGATAAGTCTTTTAGCGCTTCACACATAGATGATTGACTGACTCTGACTGACTGACTGCATGATTGATGATCAAGGCTGAGCATTGTCAGAGCTGGAAAGCTTAAGGCTTTGCTGCATTTGATTTATGTGATGCAGATGCGCGGGCAACGTTGAGGGTTTTAGCTATTATATTATATATTATTTATTTAAAGATCAGCTAAGGGAATGGAATGGAAGATGCTTGCTTTAGTTGCGCAATTATTAAATAATTCAATAAAATATACATATTATTTGTACAAGTGAATAAGTGAGAATTTTAAAGTCTGCCTAATTCTTAACTATCTCAAGTGTGATTTAATTTAATTTAAATTTTTGCCAGGTTCTTGCTTCAAAATTGTGTTAGAAACAGCCTTAACCGATTTGCCACGCCTACAAGGAATGTATATATATTCTATAAATTTTTTAATATATTTTTTAATATAGTCCTATTTAAATTTCAAGTTTTTACCACCGTAAGTAGTTCGAGTGTTTTTTTTTTATATCAAATGATGAGCTTAACAAAATACCAAAGTATTTCTCAATAAGCCAATCCCTTAGGTATATTTCGAATATATCTAAGCACTCTCTAGGACCATAAGCTCCAAATCTTGTCAATGTTTCTGGCTCATATATTGTAGATGAATAAAAAGATGTTAAATTTGTTATAGCCCCAATTCGCATATACTCTATTCACTTCTTGACCGAGCGCTGAAAACTGTCTGTAAAGTTAAAGTCATAAACCGTTTAATGCTCGGCTTTTTTTGCTCGCTAAATTAAATTTACCGCTAATCGGTATTAAATTGATGCATGTAATGCGCATATCAGCGTGTTTGTACACCATTCCCGGGCAATATCAACACATCAATATTAATAATCGCATTCATTGAGGCTCTACACATGTTTACTTAGCCAGCTGTCGACAGAGCCGCGAGCTGCCTCGCGGGAGCTGAGAGAAGAAGAAAAAATGCCAAAGTAAAGCGCAAAAAAGTTGCTCCACGCAGCACGTGATGTCGCTGGCGAAAGTTTGTGTTATCCATTTTGTTATTTACTTTGTTTTTTATCTACCATTTGTAGCTGCAGGCAGCTGCAAAAAAAATGGCATCAATATGATGCCAATGTCTCAAGTTAAGGCAATTTCCGAGAGACATCAATAGCAGCGGCAGATCGCATGGGTGGGGCAAGAGGAGGGGATATATATACAATATATACATATATATAAATAAGAATCAAATTACAGGGTATTCCAGCATCATCCCAAATCTCTGCTGCAAGTGTTTCGATACATTTTTGATTGCACTAATACTAGCATGCGCATGGAAAGTTAGGTCAAATGTGACAGAGAAAGAGGGAGAGAGAGAGAGAGTGGGAGAGAGAGACAAGTGCTTGTTCAGCCGCTGGATATTGTGCAGCGATGCCATTCTCGTAATTACCCAGCCAAGAGAAACACTTCAGCAATTCATTGTTGCCAAACTGTCGTTTCACAGATTTTTGCATAGTTTCACGGTTGGTAGTGTGTAAGCCAGCCCAGCCCAGTTCGGTATAGGAATCGGTGCCGGACGGAGTGAAGTAGCAGAGAGAGAGAGAGAGAGGGTGAGATGGAGAGGGAGAGAAAGAGGAAACGAGGCCTGGCATTTACACAGTCGGATGATTTAGATAAACAAGACATGAGCTGTCACAGAAAACAAAAAACAAGAGGCAGAGCGAGAGCGAGAGGGAAAGTAAGCCAGCTATGTGTGCGTAGTGATGGACCCATAGATACCCTATAACTTTGTATACACAAACTACATTATATAGAAAATTTGCATATAGTACAATACAAGGATTATTCAACTTGAGTATGACATATTATTGAGTCATTAGTATAGCCTAATATAGCCTATACTCTCATCTCTCTCTCTCTCTCTCTCTCTGTCTCTACGTATATCAATTGATGGCCACATTAATCTATTTGTCACTTTGAATCTTATATGCCCCACTCGACAAACTTGGCCGCAGGGCATACAAAATGGAAAAGGAAGCTGCAGCTGAGCTGTGAGAGAGACAGATAGACAGACACAGAGAGAGAGACAGACAGTAAGAGACAGAAACATCGGCAAGCAAAAGTAGTAGTTATTATTACGCAGGATAAAGCAAAGAGATTAGAACAAATCTGTGATTGTGACTGCGTCGGGGCAGTCAGTCGGCAGCTGGCAGATGGAATTCGGTTTTTGGAGGCCAGTCGAGTCGAGCGAAATTCGAATGATTTAATTACAGTTAATTGTGCGTTTCATTTAATTGACTTTCGCATTGGCGAGATTTGCAAATTAATGCAGCACAACTGGCCAAATCATTGGCCAAGCTTCAATGTGGCCAGCATTGATATGGCTAATTGAAAAACTAAAAGCTAAAATCAGCTTAAATTGTTCATCAATGATTTGTGGGCAGGCTTGACTATGGAAATCTATCAATGTGCAACCGATACACAATGGGGAAATTCGGTAGGTATTGTTATTATTTAATACATTTATTCATTCGATTTATTATTTAATAAATCTGTGCCAGATTTATGTAAGCATGCAGCATAATTGGCTTGATAAATGAATTACTGTGAAGTGAGTGTTAAAAACCAGTCGATTTTCATGTGCGATAATCATTAAACGCTTTACTATACTATAAATAACATTTATTAAAAGCATTATTATATTATAATCAATACATTTATTTATTTATCATTCAGATAATGTATAAAAGATTTATAGAGTCTAAAACTGATTCTAAATAACCAAAAATGAGGCCGCTGAGGTGTAGTCTATTCTATCCCATACAAACTAGCTATAAAAAAGCTAACTATGTAAAACTTTGAATTTGCGTTAAGCATTTATATGCTGAATGAAAGGAAATTCTGCTATATATATTAATTCACATATATATTAACATTTTACTATAACTTGTCAAATTCAAATCAATTATATTCCCATTTGAATTCCTATTAGCATTCTCTCTGAATCCTGAATCAAAGCTGAAAAAGGGCAAAGCTCAAGTGGAATGAGCGTCTAGCTCTATCGGAGCCGAGCAAACTTTATACTTTCATACATAATATATAAGTTTGGCGGGGAGTTCGAAGTGTTTCGAGACAAGCAGCATAATTTTTTAATGAATAAGTTTTGCCTCAGCCTAATTAAAATCTTAACTAAGACCAACAAATTTAGCAAAATTGTGCTCATAATTATTTAAAGGGCTTAAATTTGCTATGCAAAAATTACATGAAAGTAGTGCAACAGTAAAAAAAAAAAAAATATTGATGAATAAAGTGAGGCAACTAGCTTAGGAAATTTGGCCAGGCTAAACAATGTGGCTCATGATAGATAGAGTTTTCTGCTCTATTTATATATATTTAAGTGTACGTTTTTAAATCATTTTAGTATAAACAAAAATGTATTTAAATGCAGCATTTTATTAATAAAAAAGACTGATTATTAATACGAAATTAAAAAATAAATAAATAAATAAATAAATAAGTAAAAATATTTTAAATGCGTCTTAGAAGTTTTAAGAGGTTTCAAAAGTGTAGTCTTAATCTGAGAATGTTTTTCGAAATTTCTAAACCCGATTCTGAATCTGAATCTGAAATTATTTTATTTTATGAACTCTTTAAATAACTCTAAGAAGCAGATTATTAATTTAAAAATTAAAAAAAAAAAAAAGAAAAATACATATTTACATGAATATTTTTTATAAATAATATAAAGCAGATTATTAATTTTAAATTTAAAAAAAAATACATATATAATGCGTACTAATTTTTTTTTTTAAAGCTGCTTGCTAATATTAAAATTAAGAAATATATAAACTATAAATTTAAATGCGCATTATTTATTTCAGAATTTTTTTTGCTAACTTCGTCTTGCTCGCTTATGTTGAATACAAAGAAAATAAAAGCTGAGATCCTCTTCGGTTTAGATCAAAATATATAAATAAATATATTGATCACTTAGAAATCATAAAGAACTAATCAGAGTCAAGTAAACTCTTGTAAATAATATGTAATATAAATAATAACATATTATATAAATATATATATACATATATAAGACTCTCGACATTCTATCAAGTGGCTTCAGCTCAGTTTTGTCTCATTCTTACGCCTTTCGCAGCTCAGCAACCTGTTGGCGAGTGGCAGACGTGGCTTGTGCCTGGCTTTGAAGGCCGTGTCAAACTGACTGCCCAAGTTCGCAGTTATGTGGCAGCGCTCGAGTGCTAAAGGATGTGGATGTGGATGTGGATGCTGTGCTCCTCGCTGCAGCTGAATTGCGAGTCTGCGCTTGGCCTGAAGCAGGAGGGCAAATAGTGGGAACAGTTTGGGCTGGCCGCTGGTTGGCATGTGCTGTGCTTAGCCACATGCACTTGAGATAATTCGTCTGATAATTAACAGAGTCGGGTGATCAATCTTGTCCGAGCTCCAGTCACACAGTTCACAATGGAAACGATTTTAAATACTTAAACCCCATTAGAGTGCATACCAAAAGTCAGCTCGTAATAAAGAAATATTATAAAGCGCATGGAGAATTGTGCTGGTTGGGTCTTTAGCCCTTTTGCTGTCCATCTGTCCATCTGTCCATCTGTCCATCTGTGCGTCCGTGCGCAATTGTGGGATTAGCCTAATGAGGTGTGCTGGGCGCCCAGTCAGTGGCTGTCTGATTGATGGTCATGATTATTCAGCCTGACAGGCTTACCAGTTAGTTGTCCCTCAGTTCCGCAATCCCTACAGACGCACCCACCCACACACACACACACACGCAGAGGTCTGTCCAGCCAAGCGGGGAAACCAACTACAAACATGCTCCGCATACACGGCGTATGAATTATCTGGCCGTAACCGAAATACATTTCCCACCGTGGCCAAATGACGCGTCGCCCACGGCGCTGTTTGCATGTGTAAAATTACCCAATTCCAAATGCATTTTGCTGCATTAGGGGTGTGGCTGTGGCCGTAGCTGTGGCGACAAATTTCCATATTTGCAGCGAATTTTCGTTAGCTGCCGCGGGCGTCTGTGCGTCGCATTCTTCGAACCCTTTTTGGCTTACCTTGCGCAAATATTGCAGGTGAGCGGGCGCGGACTTGTTATTACTGTCAGCCATTTTATGGGCGGCTAAAGCCCGCTTGAAGGTTCCATTAGCCAAGCACCTAGATACGAGCATTTGGCAGCCGAATATTGCGCCCTAAGTGGCTGCCATTAAATTCAATGCCCTGATCCACATCTTTTGTGCCAAACAAGTTTATTCACTTAACCACAGCGGCAAAAAGTTGCATAAACGAGCAACTTTAAGTGTCCCTCCAAACGAAGAGCTCTCAAAAAAATATATATATATCAGCAATTGAAACAGAATGATTACAAGGTAGAGGTTGAGCGAACAGAGAGCAGAGAGCAGAGAGTGATTCTCTTCCTTTATGGGTCATAGAAGAGGCAATAGTTGCGAGTGGTCAAAAGAGGGACAATGGAGTGAGAGAGAGAGAAAGAGAAAGATAATATATTTTAAAAAAAATGAATAAAATTAAATGATATTGTATATGTATATATTATAACACATTCAAAATATATTTACCAGACAAACGAAGAAGAAGAGGAGCACCGCACTCTAGAACTGATCAGAAAGAAATTCGAAATACCACTGAGCTTGCGCTGCAGCAGACCTGCTTTTATATAGGGCAAATGCAGCTCCACTCGAAATCGAACTCGAACTCGAACTCCGCTCTCGAGCTGCGCTCTGTGAGCTTGGTCTGCGTTCGATAGAACACACGGCCAGAGAGGAGAAAGCAACTGAGAGCACTTGCTTTAGCTTCTCTTAGATATACATAGCTAAATATTGATGCTCTAATGTGCTAATTTATAACTGTCTTTCTGTCCATCTGTCTGTCTGTCTGTCCGTCTGTCCGTCTATCTGTGTGTAGCAAAGAACAGCAATATTTAACTATGTATATTTAAGAGAAACACTAGAGAGTGCTCTTAGTTGCTTGCTCCACTCAGATCGTGTGTTCAATCGAACTCAGCCCAAGCTCAGAGAGTTCAGCTCGAGAGCAGTTGCCCTATATAAAGGCAAGTCTGCTGCAGCGCAAGTTCAGTGGTATTTCGAATTTCTTACTGATCAGTTGTACAGTGCGGTGCTCCTCTTCTTCTTCGTTTGTCTGGTAAGTATATATTGAAATGTTATTAATATTATTACTACTACTATACCAATGACTTGTATTTAGTATTAATATGAAACTCTCATTTAGTTGACTTGTGAGTTTTGCGACATTTTTATCCATGTCTAACCATATACATATGTACATACATATATACATTTAGATGTGCATGCATGTGTGCACTGTATATGTGCATGTTTGTTGCATGTGTGTGTGTGTGTGTGTGTGTGTGTGCATGTTTGTGCTTTTGCACTATCATTATTGAGGAAAACACATCATAAAATATGAACGAACATTTCCGAAGCTCTCAAGAAGTTTTAATTGCTTTTCCGCATGCAACTTATGGGCATATGCAGCACCCACACGAATGTACATCCTTATAAGTAGAATTTGAGCAAGCCTTCAGCATCCGCACCGCCCGCACCGCCCCGCACACCCACTCGGCACTCGTATTAGTTGGCCCATTCCATTTTGAGGGGCACAGACACGTGCCAGGATTCCCGTGCATTGCTCCGCCTGCACATTAACGAACGAACGAACGAACGAACGAAGACATTCTCGCCCAGAACAGCTGCACAACAACTTTGGGACTTTGTGCATAGCGTAGCCATAAAGGCGCACACTAGCTCAGCGAGAATGTCATAAAGTTGACAATGCTGAGGGCTGCCAAGGTGCGCCATATACCTCTGGATATATGTATGTATGTATATGCAGCATAACTAGATGGCATCAATTATTTATATCTTAATCAAACCCGACCCCACATGGACGCAACTTCACAGTCAACTTGACAACTTTACCAACAACAAATTGGATGTTAATTACTCGAACTCATGTGCATCTACCTACCCGAATCGCTCCACCACTGCCAACCCTTTCCCCCCATCAAACTTGCAAATTATATCGTCTGCCCATTCATACGAAATGGCATATTAAATAAATGCCTCAATCTGCTCCTCGAGTTCAGTTTCCATTTCCATTTCCGTCTCTCTGTCTGTCTCAGTTTTTGTTTCTTTTTCTTATCTTCTTTTCTTTTTATTTTTCTGGCTTCCGTTTCATTTTGCACTTTTCCACAAATAGTAATAGCATAATTTTTCATTGAAGGACCAAAGCTCTGCGCGAGGACTCGTTAAAGCAGAGCAGCAACTGTCATTGGCTCTGTAACAGCATCATAAAGAATTGAATTCAGTTTTGTTCCTGACATTTATGGAGCTGTGGCTGTTGCTTGTATAGAATTCCATGAACACGTCGTAATCATTTGCGCCAGTTGTCTTAGCGTTGGAGCTGGCTTGTTTTTACTTTAGCTAAACCACTCACCCACCTCCTGCCCCTGCCACTGCCCCTGCCCCTGCCCCTGCTCCAGCTCCAGCTTCAGCTCCTCTAGCTCAGCTTGCCCTGGTTTCTGTTACAGTTTTAGTTTTTGTTAGTCTCCTTTTTGGCCACATTGTTGACTTGCCATAAAAACACGAAGCAAAAACATAAACGAAACAGAAACAAAACAGAAAAAACAAAAAAAAAAAATAATACCCCAGATGCATTGCACGTGGAAGCATCAAGCGCTGCAATTTCACAAATTGTCTTGAAATGCAAGAATGCATTTCATTCCTTTCACAAAATCCAGCAACCCTGCCTAGCCACGCCCACTTACCGCTTATCCGCCCACTTATCAGCACGCACTGCAGCACAGGCAGCTGCTGGCCGGAATTATGAGAGTGGGCTGAGCCACGCTTAGCACTCACCCACACTGAATTGTTGCTGAAATTCGCACAGAAAGAGACACAAATCAAGCAGCTGCGAGGGTGGCTTGAAGACTTACGAAGGTACTCTAGTATCAGATATTAGCAAGACGTTTGGTTTACTATACTTCAATGTCTTGTTAAAATACTAAATGTAAAAGCACTAAAAAATAAAAAAATACTATATGTAACAAATACTGAATTTAAATAGGGCGGAAAAAATACATATGCAAATGAAAAAAAATATTAAAATATTAAATATAATGAAAATAAAATATTAAAAAATTATTGTACAATAAATATTACAAAAAAGTATATGTATTAAAAATATATTTATTTATGAAAAAATATATATATTTACAAACAAATATTAACAACAACAAAATATTTAAAGAAATGTTCAAAATAATAATTAAAAAACAAATAAATTTAAATATAAATAATATTATGTCAAATTATATACACATTAATATATATTTATTAAACATATTTCTAAATAATTTCTTTTGTTGTTGTTACACTTATGAAAAATCGTTATTTTGACTTGTATAATAATTTGTAAATTCAAATTTAAAGCAAACAAAATATTTGATTATTGTTAAAGTTTTTGGCATCAGAAATATATTCATAAATGTTTGTAAAATAAACTTTAATTAAATTGCATTCGACAATTTCATATTATATTACTAAACAGCTGCTGATTCATAACTACCCAAAATAGTATCACTCTAACTTGGTCAAGCTCTATATATATATGATATATGTATTCCCATCAAGCTTCCAGTACTCATCGAGCAGCCCTCAAATTAAATGTATATACATATATTGTATGTATTTCTGTATGCACTTATGTGTGTCTGAACAAAATTAGTCACTTTGTGTGTAGGTCAGCAATTACCGTTGAGGCACAAGTATGCGAGGTCTTCTAGAGCCTCTGGTCCAGGGAAGAGCGGTCCGTACTCGAGCGCTAGCCCAGTTTCTCGACTCTGACAGAGTGGAGGTGCTGCTTGCTGGTGGCACAATGGCAAGCCATAAGAATGCTTCTGCGCTCGAGTGTTGTGCAGCGCAGGACAAGACACAGCTCCAAGGGCAAGTTAAAGCGCCACGCAGATAGGCAGATGGGCGAATACACGTACTGTTGGCGGCCACTGTGCCCACATCTAGTGAAAGCAATTACGCAAAATGCGCCGCAGCAGCGACGAGCCACTACTGCTGTACATTATTTTGGCCAAAGGACCAAGGACTTGCCGCTATGGCCACACTTCTTTTTATTAAGGAAACTCTTAATTGCGCACAGCATTCGCGCTGCGAACATCTGCTGCCGAACCCATAATTTAGAAAGTGACTTAGTTTTACCAGTCTAGCATAGAAGATGGCTCACTCTACAGTGGGCGCTTTAAGTATCCGGCCCTTGTCTAACTTCACATAATTATTATTTGCATATTTAACCATTTCGATTACATTAGGAGGAGTCCCCTGCATGACATTCAAGTCTTTGTTGCTCCCCTGGCCCCCAATGACTTGAAGTGTAATTCTTGTGCATTATTTAATATTAAATAGATGAATGACCAAGCGCATGTTGCTTCGCTTGGACTCTACTCTATACAATATATATATAACATGCATACCTTTATCAAATATGTGCATAAGGTATAGCCTTAGCAGGCACTGTAGGGCCATAAAAGCATCTGTGATGTGTAGTGGAATTTAAAACTTTAAGCTCATCGCATCTATTGTAGATCTTCACTCGGCCATCACTCAGAGCGCTCTAGTACTTAATATCTATCTTTGACTAAAAGTATTTTTGCATTCTTGCCGCGTGGCTGCATTTTGCCCTTGGGATACAGTTCCTTTGTATGCCATACTAGATTATCTTGTTTCAACTGAAGTTTTGAGGGAGCTTTTTCAATTTTGCGTAGCTTCTTGCTGCCACATTTCCAAGCTATAAGCTCCGATAGGGGCTTCAATACCAAAAAGTAAAGCATTTCAGCTATGGAGATAACGCTGAAGCCCATGAAGAGGCCCATGACACCGCCAATGTTAGCTGCAAAGAAATGGGAATATCATAAATAAAGAGAGACAGAGAGAGGCATGTGAATGTAAAGAGAGAGAGCTCTATATATGCACAGCTTACACAAGAACTCCGTGAAGCCAATGTAGACATTCTTCATGCTGCCATAGTAGGCCGATTCGCGATAGTATAAATTCATGACGGCAATATTATCGAGTAGATAGCTTTTGTTCATGCGGGCCACGACCTTATTGACTAGCTTGAAATCCCGCCTGGCCAGCGGGAAATATAGCGCATCCGCCGTATAGGTCAAATCGAAACAGCTGGGCAGACACTCCTTGCGGCACCTGTCCGACCTCTGCTCGTTCTCTGGTTGCGTGGCCAGGTGAATGCACTCAGTGTCCCTGACGCCGCAGACACTCGCATTCTTATAGATGAGCGGGTAGTTGTGGGGAATACAGGCGCAGGCCTCGTACAGGTATTGGGCAATGCACTCCCTCTCGCAGTAATTGTGCGTGTAGACCCTGTGGTAGAGCAGCTGCTTCTCGTCATTGAACACACACTGACGATCCTCACGGGATATGCTGCGAAGCGCTGGCACCGCCTCCGACCTGCTGACGGCGAGCCGGAAGTTCGTCTCGTAGCCAATGCCCAGCACAAGGCCCTCCTCCTTGACATTGGGCGTTGTTATGGGATTATGGAAGAGGACCTGAAAGATGTGCGAGAACTATGAGAAAGTTTGTCCATGTAAATCAAGTTTAGAGTAGTACATTTAATTTTGAGTAGTACATTATATATCTTTTAAGCACATTTGCCATACATATATACAAACCTTAAAACCAGGTCCATTCGTCGACGAGCAGTAATATTCGCTCACCTGCGCATCCAGCACCAGAGTAAAGCCCATGGTAATGCCGGTGCCTGGTAAAGGTATTCAAGCGATACTAAATATAATATAATTCTGATATATATATATTTCTAGCATTTACCAGCACCGGGTATTGGATAGTGGTGTTTGGGCAGGTCGGCGGGATAGCCCGCTTCGGGATTCCAGGGCACAGGCTGATATCCAACTGCTTCAATGTCGCTCATTGACTCAACTTGTCTAAGAGAAAAGGTTAGTGCTTCAATGGAGAGTCCTAGCTCTACTCACTTACTCCGATTTGTATATAAAATGAGCAGGCAGAAAGTTAAAGACGCAGCAGAGGCCCTCATCCGTGATGATCAGACGGAATATTTCGCCGCAGGGCGCTACGTGTCCATTGAATCGGCAGTACCGCAGCATTTGGTGGCAGGGCTGGGAATGATTCTTGACAAAGTCGGTGATCTTTAGGGTGTTGTTGCTGTTGATAGACGTGTCCCAGGTGCCGTTGTCCTTCGCAGTGCTGTGGAATACCCGCTCCGAGCGTGGATTGCAAAGGACCTTCATGACATCGTACTCAGGCGAGCCCCTGTTGCAGTTGCAGTTGCCAATCAGCTCAGATCTCAGATGTATCTCTCTCTCTCTCTCTCTCTATATATATATATATATAGACTTACTCTGTGTATTGCAGGACTTTGCTGCGCTGAAACTGATTCATGTTGCAGACGGTGACAGCTGGAAAGGGCACCTTCCGTATGGACGTGGCATGTGGACTGATGCCGATGATGACGGGCGTGCTCTCCCACTTGGCATAGATGTTCGATATCAGATGGCAGGTCATCGCGAGGGCAGCCAGAAAGGCGATCAGGAAAAAGGATCTGCAATTTGTCCTCAGCAATAATAGCAGAGCTAAACTAACTATCGATGCTTGCCTCTCCCAGATGTTCAGCTCTGCGGCGCCTACGAATTTGAGTCCATGCAATCCGGTTTCCTTCAGAAACACTTTCAAACTTTTCTTAAAACTATGCTGCAAGAGCCCGCAACTTGTTTGACTCCTCGGCTTGGCCTCCATTGCGGCCAGTGTGGACTATGTATGTATATAGAGTCCGTCCACAGTTCTCAGCTACTTATAGCCAGGCACTCGCTGGACATTGAGCGATTAAGCCGGGTAATTACTTAAAGGTATCTCCGTGCATAGTAATTAAAGCCTTTTATTGATTGCATCAGTTGAGGCAATTGCCTTGATTGGTTTCTGTGGTTTCAGTTACGCTCGCTTAAGCCGCTAATAAAATATTCAATACGCATTTCACTCAAATCACTTATGTATTAATTACTGCAAATTTCATGCGCCGGATTTGTGTTGCTCGAAATGGTAAATGCGTGTCTATATAAATAAATGCATAAAATAAGTATTACTTAAATATATGATGCTGATGTCGGGCTTATAAACATTTACCAAACATCAATGTAATGTGAATTATGCCAAAATAATATACATATTCTATTGACCAATCAAAAAATCTTTACTGCTGCCCCTTCTATGCGCTTCTCATGAATTGATGGATTATTTATATTGTAGTACATGCATGGTAATAATACCTTTTTTACTTCACTTTCCATTTCACTTCTAGTTATGGCTCTCTGTCTCTCTCTCTCTCTTTCTCACTCCCCCTATCTTAGAGCATTCATTCTTATCTAAAATATTTTACTTTTTGTATAATATACCAATTTATTTGCAGTCTTTCGCATTAAAATTTGCTGTCATATTTATAGCTTAGATATTAGAAAGATCTAAGAAAGAAGAATACATAGCATTTGCAGAGAAACTTATATGGTTCGAGTTACAGGGTATATAGTAGTCTAACTTATGAAGCATACACAAAAATAGATATAAGCAATTCAGAGCTGTGCATATCAACACATATCAAGCTTCTTAATATGAGCATATATAAGTGAATATAGTTCGATAAGATAAAGAATTGTAATCAATATTCTCTCTGTCTCTCTCTCTAAAGCTTTAGCTCTTTGGTTAAACTAAACTCTATCTCAGGTCTTACTAATGACGCAACAAATATCTAGTCACTCTATAAAGTGTGTAATTGCAGCACATATTCACATACATATGTACATATGTATGTATGTACCTACGTGTGCTACAAATGTATCTGAATTGTTGTGGAAGTCTAATGTTATGGCTCGCTGATAAGAAAGCTCGGCGCGCAAAGCCAAAAAGCTTCCGCACGTGATCGCCAACCGGTTGGGAGAGGCCGTCGAGGCAGAAGTCGCTTCGCTCTACGCACAGCAGTCGCCGATCAGTTGTTCCATGCGAGCTTAGTCGCAATGAGAGTGAGACGCAATCCGCTGCCCCGGCGGCTGGTGGATATATTGTGCTACCTGGTGATTGGAGTATTTCTGCCCATTGTCTTCATATTCGAGATCATCGTGGTGCTGCCGGCAATACACGAGCCCGCCGGATTCCTGCACACGTTCACATTCCTCATGGCCCTGTTTCTGCTCTTCAATATAAAGGGCAACATGCTGGCCTGCATGATGATCGACACGAGCGTTGACCGTGAGTAGTAGTAGTGCTTTTTATTTTTAAGCACAAGCAATAGCTCTCGCTCTCTCCCTTTCGCTCTTCTAGATGAGCGGGTCAAAGCGCCACCAGAGGGCGACGCAGCTCGCTTGGAGTGGCGGCATTGCGCGATCTGCGATCGTTTAGCACCTCCCCGATCGTGGCACTGCAAGGTGTGTGGGGTGTGCATACTGAAACGCGATCACCACTGCCTCTTTACGGGCTGCTGCATCGGCCACGAGAATCATCGCTACTTTATGCTCTTCACCGCGTATTTGTTTGTCGGATCGGTCTATGCACTGTCCTACAACTCGGTGTTCATGTGGGTGCTCAATGCAGACGTCTACTGCAACTGGCTGACTGCCCTCAAGGTGGCCTGCCCCCTGTTCATGCTGGTCATTGGCAGTTTCTGGACCAACTTGCAGCTACTCTTCTACAGCCTCAACATCTTGGCGCTGCTCTATTCGGTGGTGATCCTCGTCTATCACGTGCCCATCGTGCTGCGCGGCGAGGTCTGTGCGGAGAGTGGCAAGCAGCACAAATACAATAACGGACTCCACTCCAATCTGCGCAGTGTCTTTGGCCAGCGCATGCACATTGCCTGGCTATCGCCCCTGATAAGGAGCGACTTGCCCGGCGATGGCTACACTTGGAGCACAAATGCTGAGCAGACCAAGAAGAGAAACTAACTAAGCTTAGCGGTTTCAGCAGTCAGCTTCTCTTTGCTAAGGGCACTCTCCACCTGGCAGTCTATCTTCAAAAGGGGAGTACTCAGCGCAGAATCACGAGAAGTGAACAAAAGCCACTATGACAACAGCATGCTGTTTAGTCTTAGCTACTAGATTTAGTAATTAATTATAGTTAAGATAAATCTATTTTGTGTGTTGTTATTGTTATACTTATTTGATTTATTCACTAGAGTTTTCAATAACTAAGATTATTTATTATTTGGGAATCTAGAGTACAATTATTTTCCTCGTAATTATTTTTAAAGATCAACGAGCAAAATTGTTGTCCTATGAAAGATATGTCACCAAAAAGTTATTTCTCAATTTAAAAAATAAAAATAAATAAAATATCTCTCTTTATTTATAAATATTTTAAAGAAATTGAGAGAGAGAAAAATCCTATTTCAGCTAAAATAAAACAAATTAAATATCTATAAAGCATTGGCATATCTCTTATATTCAAATACCTTTTGTTTCCTCAGACCTAAGCAGACAAATTAAAAACAATTACTAAATTCACACACACATATATATGTATGTCTAAATTGTTTGTCAACAAATTTTGTTCGAGTGGCATCAGAATTCATAATTTCCTTCCTTTCTGACGTTCATCTTATTTGTAGACTTTTCTTTTTAATATCGTGTATCACAAATATGAAAATTCGTCGTAAGCCATATCCGAAAAAGTGGTTCGAGATCCTGCTCTCCCTGAGTATAATTATACTCGTGCCCGTCACACTCGTATTTGATATATTCTATATGCTGCCAGCTCTATGCGAGCCATATTCCGTTTGGTACTACTTCAACATCGTGTTGCTCCTATTCCTGAGCTTCAACGTCGAGGCCAACATGCTGGCCGGCATGCTGATCGACACGGGCGTTGATTGTGAGTCACAGCTGAGAATGCACAAGAAGCTCTTCTCCATATACATATATATCTCGCTTGCTAGATGAGCACTGCCAGCCGCCGCCAGAAGGCGACCCGGCTCGTTCGGAGTGGAGGCACTGCGCGATCTGTGACCGCTTGGCGCCGCCCAGATCGTGGCACTGCCAGTTGTGTGGCGGCTGCATACTGAAACGCGATCACCACTGCGACATTGTGGGCAGTTGCGTGGGGCATCACACCTTGCGGTATTTTGTGTGCTTCGTAATACAGTTTGCCTTCGGATCGGTCTACTCCACGATCTTTCAATTATACTTTATGTTGCGCTACAATTATGTCTTGCTGATCACTCATTTGCTTTCCGGTCCTTTTCCACTCTTCGAGCTGGTGGCCATCAATGTCCTCAGCTGGAAGTTGCTTGCAGTGTACTTATCCTGTGCAGCATTTCGCCATTATCTGTCGCCTGTGGTGCACGGGATTATGCGCTTTGAAAGTGGACCGAAGTACGACTGCGGACTCGCCTACAATCTGCGATGCGTCTTTGGCGAACGGATGTTTCTGGTTCTGCTCTCGCCGTTCATCAGCAGCAAGTTGCCCACGGATGGCTATTCCTTTCGAATTAATCCAAATCACATCACGGCGAAAAGTGAGATGGTATTTTAACTAAGGTAAAAGAGAATGGAGGAGAAAGATTTTAAGTATAACATAAGACTAGTTTATTTCGTTTCTATGTTCTATTTTGTATTATAATTTTGTAACTTTAACTAAAACTTTTTAGGAACTGCTGGCCCTATAGATCCATTTGTACTCCATATATGAGAACATTTACTTTGGCACTCCTAGACTCAGACTCGCCCAATGCATAGCAGCTCAAGCGCAATGTCGTGTGATTGCAGCCGATGCCGCCTTGAACGATCTCAGTTATGGCAATCGAATGCGATGGGGTTTCATCGAAAACCAAAATCAGAATTATTGTAAATTTCAAGTTGCCCTTGAATGCATGAATGGCCGAATGTTTGTTTTTAAGTTAATTAGTTAACACATCTCAAGCTATTCACCTCACTTATTATCTTGTCATCGTATTCGACATAACGTTCGGTACAATTCCAACTTATCTCGTCCTCATGTATGGGCACGGCAGCTGGATGCATTTGGCCATATTGAAATGAATATCCGAAAATTCTATTTGTAAAGGCAATTAAGTATAGAGCACAAACTGACAGCAGCAACGGTGTAGACATGATTTGATTTTATACCAAATGTGAGGAAATGGAAAGCAATTGACTTTTTTCGTGCGCTCTTATCAGGTACTAAATTATCTAAGTAGTTTGATTAGATTTCAATGTAATTGATTTTATAACATAATATAAATATATGTACTGCACTTGCAAGCTCTAACATGTTATTCAATAAAATAAATATATGCAATTACAAATATATTAAGTTATAAAATTATTTAAATTTCTCATGGTTTTTGTTATTGACCATAATAAATATTTCAAATGATCTAACGGTCTCTCACGTTCACACGTTACTGGCGATTAACAGAAATACGACTATCGCATACAAGTGTCAGACTATCGCATACAAGTGCTATCGCAATCGATAATATCCAGCTGATTTGTAGCTCTTATTTAATATACACGCTCTTGCACTCCAATTCGACTTGGATGTCAAATTGTTAATAAAAATGTTTCGCAAACAATTTGGTAACTTGTCGCGCGTCTCCACACACCTCTCCCGCAGTGTGCTGACGGCTCGTGTGACCTGCCGGGAGGCTGAAATGTCAACAAATGCGGCGCCGGCAGAAGCCGTTACCGCACCGCCTGTCGTCAATGAGTTTCGGACAGGTGTGGCAAATCCAGGTGAGCACTCGGATGTACAAATAGCCAAATTCTACACTATCCCCATGGAAGAGAAGAAGCAAATTTTCTCTGGCGGCGGCCTGCCAAAGCAATACGAAAAACAGATCAAAACATTCACCGAGGCCTGCCTAATGGTGCGTTCCCCTGCCCTCGAGCTTCTGAATTACATCAAGAAGGCTGATCTGTCGAGGCCGGTGGTACGCTATGTGCTGTATGGCGACAATGGTGTTGGCAAAACCCTGTCCATGGCACATGTCTTGCATTATGGCATGCTGAATGACTTTCTGCTGGTGCACGTGCCCTGGGCGCCCAACTGGATGAAACGGCCCAAGGAGTCAGCGAACTCAGAGAGCCAAGAGGGCTTCATCGATCTGCCATTTGATGCCGCCGCCTGGCTGGTACACTTCAAGACGCAGAACTCGAAGCTGCTCGAACGCTTGCAGCTAAAGACCAGCAAGGAGTACGTGTGGAGCAAGCGTGAGAGCACACCAGCAGGTTCGTCCCTGATAGAATTAGTGGAGCATGGCATTGCGAGAATCAAGTATGCATCGGAGACAACTGCGGCTCTCATCTCGGAGCTGAAGCAACTGGCCACTGCCGGCCAGTGCAAGGTAATGGTGGCCATCGATGGCTACAATGCCTTCTTCCATCCCATCACGCGCATCTTCTCCGACAACAAGCAGCGTGTGACCCCAGATCGCATAACGCTCACCCAGCCATTTCTGGATATAACCAACTACGACTGGACGAACGGCGTGTGCATTCTATCCGTGGACAAAATAGCCATGACCGAAGGCTACATGGAATCCTATTTGCCACGCTATCTGCTTGGCAAGGAGGGCTTCGAGCACTTGGATCCATTCGTGCCCGTGCACGTGGGCAATTACACGGAGAAGGAGTTCACCAGCTACATCAACTACTATTTGGATCGTCATTGGATCTCGAAGACGCAGCCCGGCTTTGAGGAGCAGCTCAAATTCATGAGCAACATGAATCCCTATACACTAATGCAGCTGGTCAGAGGCCTCTAGTGTTGCTGTTTAACAATAACTTTTTGTTAGTTTCTAAATGTTAATACAAATAAAAATCAATTTCGAACGATCGAAGATATTGAAATAAAATATGCAATTAAATGATAAATGAAATTAGGTGTTTCATAGAAATATTCTAATTAATTGAAATCATAATATGAACTCTAGAGATTTCCTAGGTCTTCTCGCTAGGAAAATAGATCTATCTATTATATATGTATATTCAAATATAGGAACACGACTAGCAATATTCCTATATATGGTATATTATATGCATATATTTCTTTTCTTCTAAAAAAGGTAAAATATTATTTTTAGGTTCAAGTTTATTCAACATATTCAATTCAAATTGTGAATTTATTTAACGATAATCAGCAATATATAATAATGCACTGTAAAATAATTGTAATGTGGTGTGCTGTCTGTGTTTGTTTCGTTTCTGTATGCGTGTGTGTGTGTGTTTGGGTGTTTGGGTGTCAATAGAAATGATGTTTTGTCGCTTCATAAGCTCCCCCCTCTCACACACCTGCTGCACATGCATAACAGTAGATCGATATATCGATATCGTCTTCATATCATTTCGGTTCGGTTCGATTTTTGGCTTTCGCAAGAATAATGCATAAACAATAAATTGAAAAACCAATTGAACTAACATACTGTATTATTATGCATATGGTTCATATATATATATATGTATATCTTAGGTTTTATTTGTTGTTTTTCGGTTTTTTGGCGTGCGGAATCAAGAAAGTTGAAAATGTTTCTCGAATCACAAATAATAACTAAGCAGCTGCAATTTAACATTGTCACCATATTATTTGTATGTATATTTGCATAATTCTATTACAATTTTAGTTGCTTTTAACAACAATAACAATTATGTGTGTGTATAGGGTGTGTGTTGTGTGTGGGTTTGGATTCATTAAATGTATTTTTCTTTATCTTCTTTTTTTTCTGACGTGTTAATGCTAAGCTATGTAATTTTTTTTTATTATTTTTATCATAATCGCGCTGTGGTCGCATTATGTTTAGATTCATGTTTGCATTATTAATTGTTGATTCTTAATTTTTTTTTCTTTTTTGGTTTTGTTTATACGTTTATATGTATGTATTGTATGCTTGATTATATGTGGGTATTATGTATTTATGTATTTCTGTGTACGTGAAATGTCAACGTAAAAAGTACAAAAATGAAATAACTACATTTCTGTTATCCTCGACACTTGTTCCGAAATCATAGGTTACAAATAATAAAAAGCCTCCTAATCGTTGTAAAATGCATGAAGATAGCATTTGGGGATATAGTTAAATAATATGTGTTTAATTCGTATGTATGTATGTATATATATATATATTTGTATATATATGTATAGAGATATATAATATATGAAATGATGTTAAACGAACAGATGAGTCACACATAATGAATACAAAATTAAACAAAACAAAATAAAATCAAGACACCTTGGGGTCCGTTCAGAAAAACAGATTCACATAGTTTTAAAATCCAATAGACAAAACGAAAAAAAAGAAAACGGAAAGCTTAGAAAATGGCATCTAACGAGTTCCCCTCAATCCACTCCTACAATCAATCGAAAGCCCAATTAACGTTCGTCAGTATGTGTGTGTGTGTTGTTGTTGTTGTACGTGTGTGCGAGTGTGTTATGTCTGTGTGTGTGTGTGTTCGTTTGGAGCATTCGTCTACTTAGGCTAATTTCTTAAACGTACATTTTACTCATTTCATTTCATTTCGTTTTGTTTGGTTTTGGTTAGGTTTTCCACTCTTTTCAAATCTTGTTAAACTCAATGTGTGAAAATTATATATGCATCTGTGAGTGGTGTTTGTATGCGTATGTGTGTGTGTGTGTGTGTATCTATAATTATTACATCTACCTTTGGAGCAGTGTGTGTTATGATCCGGCTCAGGCCACAAAACGACCAAAGCCCAATCATCTAATGGCGGCGGCGCATGCACATGCATCAGTTGCATACATCCATGCACGTTGCTAGGCGGGACATGCATTTGGTTGAGATGATGATGGGTACGATGACAAAATGGTGAACAAACAGCGAGCGGCAGGTGACGCATTGCTTCTGTATTATTTCTTAACAAACTGGTAGGGGGCGGCGGGACGGTAATGCCGTATAGGCTGCACAGTGTTCCCAATTCCACCGCCTGTGGCAGTCACAATGGTATTGGCCATTATCCCACCGCCGGCATTGCCCATGCCAGCGTTGCGTCCATTGAAATTGGCCGAGCTAACCACCATGCAAGGTGATTCGCGTACAATGGCCTGCGGCGGCAAGGTTGTATGCATCGCATTGCCACGCTGGGCAGCTGAAAGAAGAGCCGAGATTTAGCGACGAGGGAGCACAGCGGGAAAACTGCATCACACACACTCACCTGGCACATAGGGCTTTGGCTGGTGGTAGGCATTATTGTGTGAACGATAGTAGACAGTCTCGTCGTTGTGATGATAGTGCGGTTGCTGCTGATACTTTTGTCTGAAATGGAACAAGCCATGGCTGTAAGTGGCGAAGCATTTGGAATGTGAATTTCTTCTGGTTCAATTGCAATTCACCTGTAGCTGCCACCAGAGCGATTGTTGCCATTGCCGTTGCCACCAGCAGAAGCTGATTGTTGTTGCTGCTGCTGCTGTTGCTGTTGTTGTTGCTGCTGCTGCTGCTGCAACTGGCGCAGGGTCAGCTTTTTGGCAGCTTCCGGATCCTCCATCAGCTCCCTGTACTGCTCCTGACGTATATCGTCATGCTTATCGGGTATCAGATACCGCCTAATTTCGGCCAGCGCATAGGCCACACGAGCGTAAGCCTCAGCTGGTGGTGCTATGGTGGACACCTCGACATGGAGCGGAAGATTCAGGTGGGCATATTTAGCGTCCGCAGAATTGCGTAGCTCCTCCTCACGTGCACGATCCTTCATTGAGAACCGGCCCAATATGACGATTTTACACTGCGTCTCCTCCTGCAGACGACGCAGCGAGTTGCCCTTGGGGCCAAGCAGTTTGCCAACATAGTTGAATTTCTTATCCTTGATCGGCACGTGCACCTTCTGCGACAATTTAATCGTCCGCTGCTGATACACATCGGCGTACTGGTCTCTCGTCGGAATGCGACCATTCAACTGCACCCGTTCCAAAGCTGTAAGATCGTTTCATATACATATACATAAACACACATAGCCAGATATGCATTTAAATACATGTGAGTGTGTGTGTTTGTGTATGCATATGTATGTATGCATTAGTATTTACCAATCAGTGTGTACATAAGGTAAGTGGTTGAACTTATTTCATTACCTTCATCAATTAGTTTTAATGCCAATGGAAATTGACTCTCCATGCGCGACCGTTCGCTCATCAGTTCTTGCATGTATTTTTGGGCCGATTCATTTAGACGCACCGGCTGCACCTTCTCGTTGTCCACAGCATTGTGTTCGTTCTCGTGCTCCCCGTTGCTGGTGCCAGCATTTGCATTGGCAGCCGCCGCCGATGACCCTGGGCCGACACGCATTCCGTTTTCCGCCATTTGTCCTGCTTTCCGTAACGGCGCCCGTAGTCAATTGATGTGGCGAATATTACCAAAACGAATCGGCACAATGCGTGGCGCGTTTTATGTTAATGGCCCCGTCGCCGAGCAGTCAATTTAATTTGAATTTATCAAATATGTTTGCAACCTCTTTGTGGCCCTAATTTTTTCTCTCTTTTTCCATCAAAGTGTGTACACATTTAGCGAATATAGAAAAACGCGCTTTCCATCCCACACTGTCCAGCCCTGACAAGCCCAAGTGCCAGATTGACCAGCACTAGCATATTGTTGTTCATTACGATAGTATCGATAGAGTGAGTATTGTGTTCTTAATATGGTCTTTAGTGTTACCATTGTATGTGAATAAAAAAACCTACTTAGTAAACTTATGAAAAACTTTAATTTATATTGACAGATTAAGGAAACAGTGAATTAAAACGCGACTAATGACTGTACAATATTTTTATTATGCCCTTCAACAGTAATTGCTTAAATGCAATACAATATATTGATAGTTTCTTACTCTACTGACTGATATAAGTTGTATAATAACTAATTTTCGATTTATCCCGCATAAATTTACACTTATAAATCTTGTTCTTAGTTTAATAAACATTTTTCGCCGATATACACCGAAAAACATAAGCAGTGTAATTTAGAAAACTACTGTTTTCAATTACCATTAGACGCGAAATATACCAAATCCTTTAAAATATGTAATACGGCAACACTGATTACCCCATACATAAAAGAAAATTTTTTCAGGCACATCAATTTTGCAATTGAACTTTGAATTTCGCTCTGATCAAATTAGTTTCCACAAACTTGTAATTAGTGGCCAAGATATATACACTTAAAGTGTTTTTATTCAAACAAAATGCCGCGAGACTACGACAGAGACTATAATGAGGACACCGCCGCTGATTACAAGCGGAAGCGACGTGATGATGAGGCAGCCGGCGCCGGCAGCGCTGCAGACGCTCCCGAAGTGGATGGCAGCCATGGTCACACAACTAGTCACGCCCCATTGCATGACACGCCACAGCTGAATGAAAAAACAAATGCGTACCTGCAAGAGTGCCTAATGGAAAAGAAGACACTAGAGAAGAAACATATTATAACGAAGCGTCTACTGGATGATGGTGCGTATAGAACACGTACGAGATGCTGAGTGCACGACGTAATCGATATGATTATTTTCAGAGGTGGAAAAGATTTTGGTCAGCGGTCGCATTCCAAAGCCAGAGATATACGCGAATGTGTATAGCGAAAAACCGATTAGGGTGGCCCAAAAAGTGCTGTTTCCCATCAAAGAGTATCCGAAATTCAATTTTGTGGGAAAGATACTTGGTCCAAAGGGCAACACACTGCGCCAGCTGCAAGAGGAAACGATGTGTAAAATGGTCGTCATGGGACGCAATTCGATGCGCGACCATGGTAAAGAGGAGGAGCTGCGCAGCTCCGGCAATCCAAAGTATGCCCATCTCAGCAGAGATCTGCACGTAGAGATATCGACAGTAGCGCCTCCAGCCGAGGCATATCATCGCCTGGGGTATGCCCTGTGCGAAATACGCAAGTTTATGATACCTGACGCCAACGATGACATTCGTCTTGAACAGTTGCGAGAAATGGACGGCAAGGAGCGCATGTATAAGAAATCTCATCACTATTCCAAGTCCTATGGCGAACATGGCGGCTATAGCACCCGGTAAGCTCAACCCATCCTACACAACACACTGCATAGTTTGAGAAGCAAATTCAAATCATGAACGATGCACTTAAGATTGAATAGATAGTTTTTCGGTTTATATCAATTTATAGGAAAGATATTTGACAGTTTTAAAGTACAGTTCGCCAATCAATCTCGATTTTCAGTTGTTTCCAATAGAGTTCTCTCGAAGTAGACTTTCACGTCTTGTTTTTCAATCTTGGGCCAATTTTTATAGAATTAGAGAGCTAGCAAATATAGATATATATTTTTTTGGATTGCTAAAAAAAAAAGAAAAAGAAAAGTGCATTGAATCATTTTTATATTATCATTTAGCACACCACCGCCAGCCACATCTAAGCCGAAGGTGTATTCAATTCTCGAAAAGGCCCGCTATGTAATGGACGATCCCAATTACGGAATTGTCAAGGCTCATAGGTAGGTGACTAGGTGAACCTGACTAAGAATATTTGCCATTAATTTGTATCAAATGCATTTGGTATTCATTTATGCAGATCCCGGGATCATGAACTATACGATCACCATGGGGAATATGATCGATATGCGACGCCGCCTCCGCCCCAGTCGTCCAAGCATTCGAGTCATCATGCCCAATATGCAGACAGCAGCTCGTATGAGCGTGACTATAGACGTGAGTATCATCCGCACTCGTCTTCCTCATCCTACGCGGCGGCCTACACAGGTAAGAGCAGTCGAAATTAGATAATTAATGTCTTTTCCGCAGCTGGACTGTTTACAAATGAAAAACATATAAACAAGAAAACAAAAGAAAAAGAACAAAATTACAAATCGCGCGCAAAAAAATACCAAGAGAAGCAAATGAAAATACCAAAATACATATATCAAGTCAAAAAAAAAAAAAAAAAAAAAACGCGAATCGAAATTATGAAAAAGAAATAACGGAAGTTCCATCCACATATATATGTATATTTAACAAGATTTTAAATGCACTACGCCTGACAGGCGATCGATCGAATATAACTCTCAAATCTCACAATTATGACAAACCAAAATCAGAAGCTCAAGACAAACTACTCTCTACTAACAGCAATTCGTACAAAAGCATTTCAAACACAAAACATTTCAAGCAATTCAATTCAGTTCTCATACATTAAAAAAGTCCAATATTTATCTGTGATAAAGTAAAGCAAAAAGTTGAAGAAAAAAATTAAAAAATTAAACAAAAATAATATGTTTTAATTTACTGGGGCTAGTGCATTCAAAACCGGTTAAACTCCTTTATATATATATTTTTTTTTGTTTGTTACCTATTTTAAGATCAATTAAAACAGAAAATAATAATAAACAAATGCAGAAAAGAATAAACATAAAAGAGCACAGAGACAAAAACAATTGAAATCTAAACAACAAATAAAATTCTTTCCAAAATAGCAAAACCAAGCAACGGTCGGTCCTCATCGTCATATAGACCCACAACATCGAACTCGGGATCACATTCATCGGCTCACTATGAAACTGGATCACGTTCTCGTGAAAGCGTGCGTTATCGCTCGGCTCCATATCCAAAAATGCGCTAATTTATCTCTCACAATAAATCAACCAACCAACCCAACCAACCAACAAATCAACCAACCAACAAAGTTAAGTAGTTTATATGCAGCTATAAGAGCGGCAAAAATCCCAAGCTAAAAGTAAAAAAAAAAAAAAAAAATAAATTTAAAATAATACAACCAACAACAAAAAATACCAAAATGTTTAAAGTCCAATAATCCAACCAATAATACATCAAATCTATGCATACACTATTTATAAATAAAAACAAAAAAAAAAAAGAAAACCAAACAAAATTCAAATGCAAAACCTATTTTATAGTAATTGTTGTTTAAAATATTTCATTTGTGTTAAACCAAACAAAAATGATCAGAAAAAAAAACAAACATTAATAATGCAACAACAGAAAGTAAAAACAGCTATATGAAACTTGAACAAATTTTGTAAAAATCGTAAAATTCACAAAATCAGTATAAACTATAAGTAAAGAAAAAGATGCAAAAACAACAACATTATACACACACCTATATGCAATCGTAATTAAAAAGATAAACCCCTAATTATTCTAAACAAAATGTTAGCGTAAGTTTTGAAATAATTTTTCAAATAAGTTTATGAAGAGATAAACAATAAAAGTTAATTAAACAAAATAAAAATAACAGAAACGCCCAACGACAAAGTAAGTATGCAAACGGCTTCAATAAAAAAAGAAAACACAACTTAAAAAAAAAAACAATGCAAATAATACAAAAATTTGCCGGGTTACGTTCAAATTCAGAGCTTTCCACGTTATATATCAAAATGCGTTAAAACTTAAAGAGAGAACTAAAAACATACATAATGTCTAATATACTTGATTACTATTTTTAATTTTTAACGATGATGTGCGCATTGAAAACATAGAATGAATAAAATCTATTATTTTTAATATATTTCTTTGTGTTCGTTGAACACTATCCCCAAATAAACACAAAATTATAATAGAACCAAACAAATAGCATTTTCCTTTTGATACTCAACGAAAACATGCTGAAATAATTATAATATCACAATGGACTTTTTTTTATTTGGGATCCTTCAAAAGTTCAGCGCACCATCCAAGAACATAAGACTATCCACAGCGGATATGGCGAGATCTACGTCCCTCTTTTGTATGGTCTTCTTCTTGGCCTGCGCCGTGTAGGTGTAGGCCTCGCGAGCCAGCGATTCGATAAACAACTCAACGGCTTTTGTCACTGCAAAGACGGCTTCATTCGAAGCGATTTGAAGATCTGGATCCAGTTTCATAATGTTCCGAATGCGACCCATTGGCAGCTGTGTAAGCTTGCCATCGTGCTCATGCTCCGAGGGCTTGTTGCCATTGACTGCTGCGGATGCATTAAAAATGAAATAATTGCAATATTTGCTGATTTTCTTATAGCGCCAGAGGTGGTTTACCTGTTTTTGTCTGCTCTGGGCTCTTTGCAGCCGGCTGATTCACATTGGGCGAGCTGTTTGTCCCGTTTTGCCCGATGGATGGCTCAACATCTTCAGTGCCGTGTTCAGCCTCATTTCTCTCACTCATTTCTTCGTCTTTTTGAAATTCCTGTCCCAGATCTGGCTCCTCGGAGTAATCATTACGAAACAAATCTTCACTTGCCATAACAATTCAATTCTATTTTCCAGATTTAGTGGCAAATGCTGTTTACTTTCTGCAACACAGTATGTCGCCGCCAAAAAAGTATCGATATAAAGTAGGCATCGATGACATCAGGGCATTCATATTGCCGGCATCGATAACGTCTTGCCATTTCTATCGTTCTCGTAGCTGGCACTGAAAAATTTCACATTTTTAATCGAAGAGGAAGATTGATAGCGTACAAACTATTATACACAATTTTCACGTGAATTTAATTGAAAAAAAAGGAAAATATGGATAGTGCTAGTAGCGATTTTAATGAAAAGCCAGCTCCACATGAGCACCAGCCGCGTTTGAACGAAGTTGCTCAAAAATTCTTGGCCGATTTAGACGAGGAACGCCAGCGTCTGTCCGCCGACTTCCCATTATGCGCGCTGTTAATTGACGAAGGTAATGGAATGAAAAGCAAAATGTCGAGCATGTATTATGATTTACATATGTATGTGTACATTTAATACGTTTCAGCTGTGGATCGCGTTTATTGCACTGGCCGCATACCTGGCCGCGAGTTTTATGCCGATGTCTACAAACAGAAGCCAATGAAAATCACACAAAAGGTTTTCGTGCCCGTCAAGCAATATCCAAAGGTAAGAAAAAATGAAAAACTAAGAAATGGAGTAATTCAATTTGACCTATTCTTTGTAGTTCAACTTCACTGGTAAGATTCTGGGGCCTAAGGGCAATTCACTGCGTCGTCTGCAAGACGAGACCCAATGCAAGATTGCGATCAAAGGGCGCAGCTCAATACGCGATCGCGGCAAGGAGGAGCAGCTACGCAGCTCTGGAGATCCACGCTATGCCCATCTGCAGAAGGATCTGTTTCTCGAAGTGAGCACTGTGGCCACGCCAGCTGAGTGCTATGCTCGTATTGCCTATGCGTTGGCCGAGATCCGTAAGTATCTAATTCCAGACAAAAACGACGAAGTCTCCCACGAACAGTTGCGCGAGCTAATGGAAATGGATCCGGAGTCGGCCAAGAACATTCACGGACCCAATTTAGAAGCGTACAGGTATGTAACAATAGTAAAAAAAACATATATTTAAATTATAACATGCTTAAATTTCACAATGTAGATCCGTTTTTGACAAGAAATTTGGCGGCAGCAGCGGTGCTCCGAAATACTTGAATCTTATCAAGCGAGCAGCGGAAAATCCGCCCGAGTAAGTTACTTGTAAAGTATAATTTTAAATCAATTCTCTGTAAGCGTGAAATAATGAGCGGAAAACAATCTGAACGAGGCTGCGTGTACCTGAACTGAACAGAAAATATTTGAGCTTTCATCTTTGTTTACTGTTATAATAATATTGTCATTTTTTTAGAGTCGAAGAGGCTGAAGAGGTGGCCTACGAGTATGATCATCGCATGGCCAAGCGTGGCGCACCATCTGGATATGAATATACCAAACGTAAGTTAAGCCAACGATTCGTAGCGACTATACCTTAGAAATCCCAACTATAAACAACAACTTAACAATGGGGGCTCGTAATAAATCAAATCGATTGCATTGTGTATGCAAATGTCTAAATATTAAAATGCAGTTGAGCTAACTGATGATGACTAATTCTTATGCAATAACAAACTATCTCTATACACATAATAACTCTATACCCATTCAATTTATATAAATGTATAACATATTTAAAATGCATAACATTTTATAGCACGCCCATCAATAATACCAACAAGCGCAGCTGCATATAAACGGCCTCAGCCATACCAAACTGACATGAAACGAATGCGCGAGCCACCGATCAAGTCTTATAAACCGAACACGTACACCATTCTGAAAAAGTATAAATAAAAGAAAGCACAGCAAATGCTCCTAAAACTATAAGTTCAACCTACAAATATACAAAACTATCTAAATATAATTGAGCCACAAGCAAAGACGATGTAATATTAATATATATATATATATATATATAAATATAAAAAAAAAAACGAACTTCTCATTTCAAACAAAATAAAATCATGAGAACGTTTCAATTTGTTTTGGCCTTGGGTGAAACACACATATTTGATGCAAGTGCCCAATGCTAAACAAATATGAAAAATAATACATTAATTATAATATTAAAAGGTTTTTTTATTCACTCTCCTTCCCATAAGCATTCATTTATAATTCGGCACCTTGAAGGTTGTGAACAACCCGACTTATTTTTATGTTTTCAAAATTATATTAAATTTAAATTAGTATGGAGTAAAGAATAAAAAATAAAAGAAATTATCAATTTTAATAAACTAAAAGCAGCTTATAATATACTTTGATTATAAATAGATACTAAAATAACGCCCTAGCAATAGAATGTATAAATTGAATAAGATTCCATTTCAACTCGGAATCGTACTGTTTATAAACAAATAAATTTGGATCAATTTATATGAATATATATTTAAAAATCGATAAACAGTTAAAGTTTATAACAAAATATGCGCATATTACAATAAGATCGAATGAAACTATATAAAAATTTATAAATTTTTAAAAATTTTAACAAATAAATAAATATGCTCAGCACAATAATAATAAAAAGCAAAAAACAATCCACATTGAATGTAAATTGTGAACAATAAATTAGCTTTGCAGCAGACGGAGATATTTCCAAAACGATCAGATTAATCTCTTGGAATGAGCCGAAACCAAGTTAATATTGTGTTTCTAGCACATAATTCTCTCTGGTATTTCCACAGGGTTTCGAGCCAAGTCAATGTCTAAGGTATGTACATATATAATAAAACTGAAAATTATATGCTTGAAAACAATTATTGCAATAAATAAATTGTGAAGAGATACATAAAGTTGTGTTTATTTGAATTTTAGATTTAAAAATTTGGGATATGCGAAGGTTAGTATAAATTAAAATAAAACGAAGTTCAGGGATAATCTTTAAGTTTTTTATGAGTTATTGTTTGTTGCTCAACTTTCCTTACAAATATTATATTAATATATAATACACCATACATTAAAATCATTAATAATTTAAAATACATTCAATCCAAAACTCTTTCAACAAGAAATAATATTTAGAAAATTATCTATCTTTCAAAAGAACATTTTATTTGATTTCAGTTCAGCTTAAGATAAATGTAATGCTACAACGCTTATGAATTGTTTAATTGATATGCAGATATGTACAGCAATAATGTTCTATAGACTCTATGAACTATGTTTCCTTACAAACGCTTGCTACGCTCTATAGTATATGTTGTGGCCCGTAAAAGTCGCAATCCAAATTTGTTTCAGGACTTCCTCGTGTGGATGGGCTGCACTGTTGTTGTCCTGGCAGCCAGTTTCCCGCTGCATGCGCTCCAAAATGCGACGATAGACCTCTGCGGCTGTGTGCAGCTGATTGCAGTGGCTCTGCTCGCTCCAGACTCGCATATTGCTGGGAGACTCGGGGCCAGCCTGAGCTGTGTCAATGCTATCTGTGCTGGGAATCATTTGAGGTGAGCGAGGGTCTGGCCCGAGCAGTTAGAAGTATTCGTAGCTCCCTGTTTATCTCTGTTGTGCAGCACAGATTTGTTTCGATCTGGCTAGCTGTGTGCGGGTCGCCGTGCCGTTGTCGACTGCCGCAGGAAGTTTCGTGTTTCTTGAGCCGCGCTTGGCTTGCGTCGGTGCCACCACCCGGGCCCTGGCCCTGGCCCATTGTGCTTGCCTGCCAGCCAGGCCATATGGCCTGCATGTCCTGCGCACATTGCGGAATTCCTACCCACAAACTGCAGCTGCTTGTCTGACAGAGTGAACGAGAGCGGGAGAGAGATTGTCGCTCGCTCTCTCTCTCTGTCTCTGTCTAGCGCGGCGGGTGTTTACTTCTGCAGTCGCCCCTATTCGCTCCACTATTCAGTTCTCGCTGCGCTCTATGGAACTCTGAGTGCGTTCCCTCTAAGGGTGGGTTTTCTTTCACGAAACTCGCATTATGAAAGGCTGAAATTGAAGTTTTTAGTTTTATTTATTTGTTGTTAACGGCTTCTGCTTTGATTGCACTGCTGCTGCAGAATGTTAAGAGCTCCAATTCGATTTTCAAAATATTTTTTTATTTGTATTCTTCTTTGTATATTGCATCGGTTTAAGACACTTGGAAATATTACATTTTATGCATTTGTTTCATTACAGTTTTAACAAAATTAATATATATTAATTAATATATATAAAATAAAGATCTATTGAAATTATGAGCTATTTGTTACTGCTGGAATCTTATGTTTTAGGCTAGTTACTTAAGTTAAATTTCTTTGTTCAGAAAAGCTCAAATAAAACATATTTATAGAATTTTGATAGAGAAACAACAAACTCTTAGCTAAGGCAACTTAATTTGAACAATAATAACGTAGTTAATTGTAAATGCTATATACTTTTTGTGGTTCTTCGTCTAGCAGCTATTGATCCTATATTTGATAAGCATTTTCACATATATGTATGTATGTATGTTTATATATAATAAAGCAGATTCGTTCAACATTTGTATATAGGCGCATATATACATACTATATATATATATATAATTTCTTATGGCTAATCTAGATTTAATAAAGCAACACCTAATTATAGAAGCAATCCATTCAAGCTCCACCAGATGGCGGAGTGGGGGAGAGGGAATGGAACCAAGGCATTGGCTAATGCGAGAGATTTGCTCAGATTGAACTATTTTGGATACAAGCTCGTCCTTGATTGTGCGCTGTTCTGTATGTCCTTTTGCCAGTGGAAAAAGTACAAGGTGGTGCCGGTGGTGCCGGTGGTGCCGGTGGTGCATTCATTAGTTAAATGTGTGTGTGTGTTGTTGGAGATATATTTTGTCTGGCTTAGAAATGTGCATGGATAAGCATACTGAGAACGAGGCATTTCAGAGCTGTTGGCCAGCTGAGCGCTGGAGGCGCCGAGCTGGGGCCAGCCGGCGTCGCGTTTGGCTGCGGAGGACTTGGGGGCGTTGGTGCCAGCTTGACGCTGATGTCGCGCCGAACACCCGACGGTAGCACCTCACAGTGGAAGCTGTGACCCGTTGCATTGGCCAGGGGGGCAACGAGTACGAATGGGCTGTCCAGCTTGTAGATGTCGATCACCGACTGATTGCCGTTCACGACCAGCGTCTCCTCGCGATACCAGAGAATCACGTGGTGTTTGGCTGCAATGGAGTGGAACATGAGTGGAGTGGAACATGGCCTTCAATCATCAATCAATCATACCATCATAGTTCTTCACCGGGCAGTCAATCTTCACATTGCTCGCACTTGCATCGGCGTGGACGACGGCCGCCTTCTGGTTGAAGAAGGGCACCAGTGGAGCCGCCGTTGACTTGGCCAAGTTGCCAGGTGAGCGCGCTGAATCATCTTCCCCATAGTCGTTCTCATTCTCATTCTCATTCTCATAGTCGCTGGACATCTCCTCAGCGTGCGCTGAAATACATATGTATATACATATAGATGGATTAGTCAAAATGGGCGAGGCAAGGTCAACAGCACACCTGGACGTAATTAAGCTCCAATTATGCATTGAAAACCACTCTATGGCAGACCCACCCCCGGCCGCACACTCCACGAACTCTTTCAGATTTTCGAGCTTAGCTAGGCCTATGCTTAGATTCCCAAACTCCCAGCTACACCCACTCGACGGCAACAACATAAAACCATTAGGAAATGGGCGCAGCTCGCGGGCCACTGGCAGCGTGTCAACGCCCATTTCACAGCTCATAGTCCCCATAGTGTCCCGAGTCTTTCTACACATGCCATGCCCAGCCGTGTCATGCCACGCCATGTCAGCGCTTCGAGGTCATTATATGTTTCAGCGGGAATTGTCTACGCGTCCGTCCGTCCGTCCATCCGCTCGTCCGTCCGTCATTCCGGACAGACGCTTTTCGGGATTTCAAACACGGGTATGCTTTGTATATTGATTTATGTCAAGGCTCCCGCAACACGGTTCGCTTGCGTCATTTGCACTTTTAGCTCGTCGCTCAAATTGGCAAACACCCGCTATAAGCCACAGCCACAGTGTGTGCTAATTTATTTATCCTGTGTTTATCGAGCATATCGAACGCTTAGCCACCAACTGGTGGGAGTCCACGGGAATCGGGTCACAGCTCTAGAAAGCTGAAGAGCTTTGTGCGAGACTTGAGATGCATGAATAGCTGTAGTTATGTGGAATAACAACTATTAAGCATGTGAAGTACTTGGTAATTGCAGCAATTAGATAAGTAAAACTATTGGCATTGTTGAACAATTCAAATAATACACTTACATTTAATTATAGATCAGATTGTTGTTAGTTAAGCAACAGCTCTAAATACAGAATTTCATTAACTAGCTGCACTTTTAGCTATAAATACTTAATAATAGTAATTGACATTTTAGCTACCAGTTTAAATATAATCGAAATGTCAAGTTGAAATCAACAAAAGTTTCTAGTTCTGTGATATATTATACAAATTGTAAGGTATTTTTTAATAGTATTAACTTCTCTTTACATATGTAGATATAGTTTGGAGACTTATCTAATACATAGATATAGATATAGGACATAACTCTAGTTGAGCATGGCTACTTAGAGACGAATAGATAAAGATGAGTCTCTATAGAGACTATGGACGAATGGACTTCACTTATCTTTACCTATTCGTCCATTCGTCTCTATAGAGACTTATCTTTATCTGTTCGTCATGCTCAACTAGAGTTATCATCATTTTTCACAAGTTTTTACTATTCCCCATCTCAGATGATTATCATACATAAGGCATCAAGGTCAAAGCTGCAATATCGAAATTCTCAAGCCTTCATTAGCAGCTCAACTATCAATTATGTTTACATATTAATAATAATTAAACAAGAACACAATTCATTCACCCATTCATGCACTCATTTTCCCGTATTCATTTGGCCGCTTGATTATTCAAAGTCACTTTAATCATGTTGATATTTTTATCCAATGTGCTCATTGCCCCCTCTCCCATCGTCCACTCCATGGATGAGTGTGTGGCACTAATTTGTCCGTTTGCGGTTAGCCACACAAGTGCGTACAGAGCTCATCAGCACGGTGGTGCCGAGTCAGTGGTGCTCGGTGGTGGTGCGCACTACACGCGCCGTCTTCCGAATTTCATCAATTTGTCATCGTTTGGTCAGCCACAAGACGCGATTCCCATAGATGATTTGCGCGGTTTACAAGGAAATTCTCTATTGCTAAATATACGTCTAGACGTGACTCTATTGTCGATAGGTTCGATTCTCTTATGGCTGGGCCTATTGCCATATTGTGAATAGTTAACTAGATGTGAATAGAAATGAATAACTTGACATTTGCATTCATTAATATGCGAATAGTTTAGATCTTGTAAACAGACTCGGCGAAATATTCAACTCAATATGCTATTCATTATTATTATATGACTGTGACAATATCATATATACACATACATATGTACATATGTATAAATACATATTTATATACATATGTACATATACAAATATAATTTTGCTGCTGAATACTGTTCCAAGAATTGCAATAAAAGAATCTAATAAAAATTGTAAAATTAAGAGAGCATTCGGCTCTGGTTTGAAACTTTTGATTCTCTTAAATTTTCTCTCTTAAACTGCGCTAGACTGAAAAGCTCTTTAACTGCAAGTGCTTTCTAAGCAAGCTAAATTATGTTATCTTATTATGTTGAAATTTTATTCTAAATCAGCTAAATTGTCAAATTTTAAACTTATCCAAAAAAAGAGAAATCAAAATAAACTAAATGTGTTATTGAAAAACTTAGTTCGCTTAAAGTTTCATTAAAAGAAACGTTAAGAGTTTTGAAGGAACAAAATGGAAATTATTCCGTTTCCATGATATATTTTACAATATCAATAAATATCATAATAACAGTTAAAATTCAATCCTATCACTTTAATAAATAACCATACATAGAAGTACTTAGAGGAAAACTCCTTTCTCTTTTCACTCCAAGTATTTTAAACACTAAATTCTTAACTCAAATGTTCAAGATATGAAAAGCTTTATTAGATATGCTTCTGGCTATCATTTTTTTGTATAGCATATTTTAGGGTCTAGCTCGATTTAAAGACATTTCAATAGTTGCAAAGTAATCAGCGTATGCAAATTAGCGTAGGCCGTTAAAATGTTAGTTAGCAGGGCGCAGAGGGAGGCCAATGCACTAGAGGGGAGCGCTGGGTTGAGTTGGGTTGGGTTAATCCATCGATTTCTTGAGCGTTGCCTCCTCGCGCATTCTCACATTTTCCCATTTTGCACTTTGTGTTATGCATCCAGTTTTGGATAAACTGCAGGCACTTTGCCTAATCACGCCATAATCTATGTGCTTATACAACTTGAAGGATTGTTTACCCAGCAGCATTCTATAGTCCGCACAGATGCAAAGTGCCAGATGCCATATGGCAACAATGAATCTAGCTAGGCAACCTTAGCAAGTGTATTATATGGGCTCATAATATCTATTATTTGAATAGTTTTTATGCAATAGCATGAAAAGTGGAAAATCCTATGAGTATATATACAAATCATACATATCTATATAATTGGCAGATCTGTCAACATGACGTATGATTGATAAACTTAGTTTGCTTTGGGCTAGAATGATCAATTAGCTAAGATGGCTAGAGACAAGGCTAATGGATCAGAAACTCGTCCGCATGAATATTCCATGAAAACAGATGCCATAGATTTTAGCACAAATTGCAAATGTATGTGTGTGTGTATATGTGTGTGCGTCGTTATGAATGCCAAGTGTGCTATAAATAATTGTCTGTGCGTGAAGTGAATGGACTGAAAATCTTATATTCGAAAACATTGAACAGATTCTAATTGGAGTCCAACTGGATAATGTAATGTGGCAGGATTTGTACCTGACATCCACAGAGATCCAATGCTGAGTGCCAGCAGCAGGAGATGCGTCATTCGCCACATTTTATTATGATAATTTTCTTATTGTAACTCGACTGCAGTTGAGCTGGAAATCCTTATCACTTTACTCTACGATATATGTATATGTATGTATATATTTCTGTTCTGTTATTTGTTTTTATTTGGCTTTAACCAGACCCGAAGAAACCCGTTCACACTGAGCGACACTGAGAAACTGAACTTTTGCGTGGGTTGCTTTGGTTGTTTGGTCGCTTTGCTCGCGGCGTCGCGCCGTTTCGCGTCGCTTCTCGCAGAGAATAAGAAGAGCACACCACGAATCGTGTAGGACGACTGCAGCATAAAAAAGGAAATAAAAACGAAAACTATGCGAATGCGAATGCGAACGCGAATGCGAACGCGAATGATGATGGCCGATGACTCACGGCAGTGGCAAACTGGCTGCCCAATGGGAAATTTACTGGGCGACCAGAGCGCGCCACACAGGACTCAGTGGCATATATTGAGCTGTCGCTCAAGTGGAGTTTGGCATTTGGTATGCATCGCATGCCCATGCGCGAATGCGACCACAAAATGTAACTCCGCAAAATAACAGCCAGCCCATGGCCTAAATGCCGTAAAGCTGTTGACTTATCGAGGGTGTTCACATGACAATACATACGTATGTGTATGGGTGTATGTATATGTGTGTGTGCATGCATATTGTATGCTATGTGTGCAGGAACGTTACGATGCCTAGGTCAGTGCAATATGGAATACACTGTGCAGCAAGCAGCAATGGAATATATTTTAAATGAATTTAAAATATTAATAATGATAACAAAAATATATATTTTTGAATAATATAAAAATTAAAATAATAAATAAATCTGAAAAGAAAATCATATTGTAAAGTTTTTACGTTATTTATATTTATATATTTCACAAACTTTTATTTCTTCATCTGATTATTGCTACCTTATTATTATTTTTATTTAAATTTTAAATATAACAAAAACCTGTATATTTCAAATAGGAATATTTTATTTATTTTATGAACTTAATTGCATGATTAAATGAAAATAATTAATATATTGTTTTTAATATACTTTTTTATCTAATAAATTAATTATTGATATTATTATTCTTAAATGTTGTCTTTTACATTTATGTTAGTTATTTCAATTTATTGTTAGCTCTGACACTCCTCCTTAAGTTGTTTTGAATTTGTTCTCTCTTCCCATTGTTGTCAGTGTATGTTTACATATATGGAGTGAGTATATTGCTCGGTGGAAGATTGAAATTCTTTCGCACATTTGCTGACACTTCCAATTCCAAACAATTACTTCAGTTGCTTTTTTGCTGAGGCCGTGGGTCCTGTTTCATCCATCATGAACTGCTCTTTTGCACAAACACCAGCAAAACAACCCCCGACACACACTCCCACACACCAATACACACACACACTCGGTCACACCATAGTTGCTCGCTCGACTGTACGTGTGACTCGCGTTGCCAACTATACATAATTTCTAACGCTCTCTTTGTTGTCGTCCATTGCGGCTCTCTTAGCCGGCGGCTGTGGAGTCTGCGCAGCGACTGAGATAAGAGGCAGCTAGAAGCTAGAAAGATCTTGTTTGATTGTTGCTTTATGCAGACATTGCACAGCTTTTAACCAACACACACACACACACACATACGTATATACATATATATGAATTGTCGCTGTTGTTTATTTGATTAATTTGTTTTCAAAGTTGTAAAGAAATTCTCAGAAAATTTGGTGAATGCCGCCGCCGTTGCTGCCTCTGCCCCAGCCTCCGCCTCTCTGCCTACCAGCAACAATGTGTGCGTTGTCTACGTGTAAATATAAATATTTGATTAATATCCTCGCATTGCTTTGCTCAGCTTAGCTGCAGGCGCGAACATGTGCAGTTGGAGATGAAAATAAAAAAAAAAAAGTAGAAAATCTCAGATGCTGCTGCCCCCAAATCTGGAGATTTTGCGGATGTTTACAAAACTTGGCAACCAGGCAGCCCGACAACAGTCCCCAACATAAGGCAACACAAACAACAAGATGAATGTGCACACACACACACACACACACAGATAGTGATGCATAATGCATCCGCGAGATGCTCTCGCACAATACGCACTTTGTTTTATGGTCGTAGATTAATTTTAATTGTTTGTTTGTCTCGCTTCAACTCGACAAGATATCAGCAAATGTTGCATTGCATGTTACATGTGTCTTTCCATACAGTTATTGCAGACACTGTCTGCCCACACGAACAATCATATATGTATCTCTATCTGTATCTGTATCTGTATCTGCATCTGCTCCCCCAGTCAGCCTCTCGGACTGATGCTGGAGTAAATCACAGCAACGTTTGCCAATCGTCCGGCTTCCCATACAAAACATTTTGCTGGGAACGTTGCAATTTCATTAAGCAAACTGCAACTGGAGACTGCATCGCAGTGCAGCTCCAAGTGCAACGTCTGTGCGTCTCTTCTGAGAAACTGCAGCATGTAGAACATATTTAAATGGAAAACACCAAGCAGCAAATTGCTCGCTACGAAAATTTGCAATGCCCAATAAATACGAAAGTATTTGGCACAGGAATGCCTTAAGCAGATAAACATGATATAATTACATTTCCTTTTGCATGCCATTTTGCGAGCCGAATACCAAATTAATTGCCAACCGATTGCCTTTCAGTTAACCTACATAGAGCGTATATGTATGCACATACACACATATATATGTATGTGTGTGTGTGTACTATATATGTCAGCATATTTGTATGTGTACGTATGTATATATATGTATACGTTAACATATTTGTTGAAATGTGTCAGATATGTATGTTTCACATATGTTTAGCCTGTATTCTGAGCAAGGGATTCCTTTCCGCTAAATGTTAAATTTAACATACATAAAAGTGAGTTACATACGTTAATTAGCATAAATAACTTGGCATTGCTTATTTTACTCCAATCTGAGAAGCACAATACAAATAAATCACAAAAATATATATGAACATAATAGATAGTATAGATAGACAGTAGAATAGTCAACAGTAAAATCTAAAATCAATCGGGAAACCAGCTAGGAACACTTGTAAATTAGATTTTCTAATGATTATTATTTGAAAAATGTTTCCATATATTGTAGACATTCCATTAGCTGATTACTTAAGGTATTTTTGCCTGGCATTTCCGCAATTGAGCAAACCAGAAGCTAATATATGCTGAATACAGCTGCCTGGTTCGCTTGCAAAGTAATCATCTATAGGTAAATAATTTTTAATGACTTGAAACGATTAACGATGCATCGAGTGAATAATTTAGATTTTAGATTAACAAACACGTCAATCACATGCTCGGATTGAGAACATGCCAGGAAACTTGGAAGCTCGACATGGTTCATAAGTTCAGACATCATATAGAAGAAGGTAAAATTCATGATAATATTTAAAAAGATTTGCGCCACAGAATTTATTTTGCATATCAAAATAGTATATTAAATTAATTATTATAGTACTTATTTTATATTATATCAATAATTATATTGTATACGAAATTATATAAAACTTAAATTGTTTAAGCAAAATTAGATTTTTAAAATAAGAAATGAAGTATTGGTTTTTATTTATATTTCAAAAATTTTGTTTAATTAATTGAAATTAAAAAATCATAAATAAATTCTATTTTATTTATTGCAATTTTAATTTGTAATGGAATAACAGCCTTTAGCGCCAATGGAAGCCAGTGCATGTTTCTCTTTACATATAGTTTCGGGTCTCTTTAGCCAAACTCTCTGACATTGCCTTTACACTGTTTTTGCCTCGCTCTCTCTCTCTCTCTTCAACCACTAACTCTACGCTAGGGCCAACAACTATGCGACGAACGGCATTCATTTCAGCGCTCTTGCGGCGAACAGTGCAGTGAATCCCAGTGAGCCGAACAGACGAGAGCCGAACAGTGGAAAGCCGAAACTAGCCGAACGAACTGGAAAAGTTAAATTCATAAATTCGCGCCTCGCCGACAATGCGACAGAGGCGAGTTAGTGCAGTCAACTTTTGTGCGTAGACGCAGATCGGAACGTTATCGGCTGGAACTCTTTGCCTGGATTAACTGTGAACACTGAAAGTTTTGGGTGAAGCTCGTTTATCTGTGTCGGATTGAGTGGAGTGTGAACGAAGCCAGAAATCAAAATACTAAAATAACAAAAAACAAAAAAAAAAAAAGAAAAAAAAAGAAAGAAAGAAGAAGAAGGGAATAAATAAATAAATACAAAGCAAAGTAATTACGCTTCTCTTGTGGAAAAGTGCTGAATATGTAGGCTGAAAATTGGGACATTGAACGGCAACGAAATCAACTTCAATAATTAATTACTCGGCAATAATTTGTGTGATTTTGTGGGAAATCACAAGAATAATAAACAAGCAACAGTCAAGACGCAGACGCAGACGCAAACGCAGACGAAGACGTGTGACACAGTTTAAGAACGTTACCAGAATATATTCCCCAATCGCCGTTATCATATTACTTTCGAGTGTCGAGCAGTTAAGAGAGACCTACGAAAATGGTGTCGGGAACAGTACGAAAGAATCAAATGCTGCTGCTGGCAGTGCTACTGATCGTCCGATCTGCCCTGGGTAAGTTTTTGGTAGAGCCAACTAAATACATACATACATATAAGCTATATAAATATATATAATCCACGTTTTAGTGCAACGGAAATCTGTTGCAATTGTAAGCGCATCTAATCTAATCTCTGTGTGTGGAGACCCTTTGAACTGACTTGATCAGATTCAACTAAATACAAATGAGTGTCTCTCTGTGTATGTGTGTGTCTTTTGGAATTTATTGAACAATTTTTGACCTATATAAAGAGTATTCTACAAGTCAAATGCGCTGAACTTTGCACGGCATTAAGAGATTGACGAAATACTTTGAGAACAATTAGCTGTGATTCACACTCGTGCCCGGAGGATTAGAGGGCGGTGCTTAAAATAGATTTATATGGATCCTGCTGTTGTGTAGAAGAAATTTGAAATTTTCTATTTTTATATATATTATATTTTTTAATCACATTCTTTTGCGGTGATGACAACTGATTCACTCTGGGGAATGCCCAAAAAGATCTATGCCACATCAGAGATTTCCCAACAAACTTTATCATTTATCATTTGTGTTGAAAACTTTTGGCATTTAAAAGCAAGCGAAACTCGTTTCAGCTATTGCTCAATCATAATGAACATTAAGTGAATAGTTAAATATTACCTGTTTTTTTTTTGCTAGTTGAATGCAAACTGTAAAATCTATAATTTATAGGCGAAAGCCGTCACATTAATGCAGTTATTTATCACGATCAATAAGCCGAGTGCAGCGCCAGCACTCCCTCGATTATATATACTATATAGTATATGTATATGTATATAGATGCAGGCACTCATTCAATCGGAAGTGAGTATGCCAATTTTGAATGGCAGCGCCACGGGGTGTGTGAGTGTGTGTGCCATTCATTCGCATATCGGTTACGCTGTTAATTATTCCATAGATGCCTAATAGGCGACAACACAACAAAAACAACAACAACAACAACAACAGCAGGAAGCACAATGAATGAGGATGTTAGCAACAGTAACCAGGTAAACAGGGTAGGGCAGAGGGCGATATACCGCAGCTCCTTGTTTCGATTTTTATTTTTTATATATATTTTTTTTTTAGTTAGGCAAGCGTGTCGCAGCAGCGTGAGAATGTGTGTTTTTCGAACAAAGAGAGAGAGAGGGAGAGAGAGGGAGAGAGAGGGAGAGAGAGGGAGAGGGAGACAGTGAGATCCTCTGCTCCTCCCTGTAGCCCCTAGGCTAACCCCTTTGGCCATAAACAATGCGATTGCTATCAGTTTGATTGGATTGCCGAGGGTGCGAATCTCCTAAAAAGTATTTCAGCCTCAGCTCAAAGGCTGCCTACGAAATGGCCATCAATATCGGCGCATTACTATATTGGGCTCAAATTGCGTCGCCCTGACACGGGTAAATAAGCCAAATGATGATCATCAGACTCGCTCTGGTTTGTCTTGTCTACGTTTACCTTTACCTTGCTTCTCACTCTCTGCTCTTTGCTCTTTTTCTCGCAAGGCATTGAGTTTCACGTCTGCGAATCTGAGAATCGCTCGACAGTCGCCTCTCGGTCGATCACGACAAGGGGCTCGGTCTGTCTTTTGCATAATTCCTCTGGTATTTGCATACATATTTATTTTGGAATCTCTGACTCATGCCCGAGACAGCCATATGCCTATAGAGTAGATGCAGGAGATACGACTGCAGATACGAGTGCTTCATGTGAGCCGCTCGATTCATGCGCATTGCTCATTCTCTGTTGGCTGTCATGCCTCAGATGGGGGCACTGTGGCATGGGTTGCACGAGCAGCCGGAGGAGGAGGAGGTGGTGGAGGAGGTGGAGGGGCCACAAGCCGCAAAAGCAGCAAAGCGAGTTAAACAAACTCGTAACCAATTCTCGACAATTAAAGAATCAATTTACTGAACTGAGCTGGCGAATTGGCGGCTCATGCTGCCACTGTTGCATGCCACCCGCCCCCGCTCCTGCTGCGACGGCTGCTGCTGCGGGTGCGGATCGGCTTGAGATAGAGGCAGGGTTCGACTTGAGTCGGCACAAGTATGTGTGCATGTGTGTGTGTGTGTGCACTCAACTGGGGCAACAGCAGTCAGAGGCGGGTATTATTATTATTATTTGTGCATGTGTGTGTGTGTGTGTGTGTGTGTGTGCTTGTGGCATGCTGCATTCAATGAGCGCTGCTTGAGTATATAAGCACTCATACAATAACTTTTACTCTTCTGTATGGATGTACTCTCTCAACATTCTATATAGCTGTATAAATTGTGCCACATTAAAACATAAAAATTAATCGGTTTGATCACACAATGATGTTCTTGTTGATCATGATCATCATTATGATGATGATGATGATGATGATGATGAGATGATTCAGCTGCAGCAACAAAAGCCAAAGAGTTTAGCTTTGTCAAATTTCGTTTTCTATTGTATTCTAATAGAAAACTTGTTTGATTGATCTTCCTTTCCTTTGCTTTTTATACACATTTCGCGCTGAGCTTTCGATTTTCGTTAATTTGCCTTAATTGAATCAAATAAACATTTATGAATTGTTCAAAGTTCCTTAGACCAGCATTTTGGGAGAAATTATTATTGGAAATAAAGATGGAACATTTTAAATACTTGATAAAAATAATAAATTAGAATAGTTAAATGTGCTAAAGTGATTATTATAATATATATAAAAATATGTAAAACTTTTGTAAAATTATAATGAACATAATTATTAATATTTTATATTATGTTTCTAAAAATATTGGTATATATTAAAATTAGTATTTTAAAAATAAAAAAATTTTTTATGATATGTATATATCATGATAAATTTTTTATTTTTAAAATAATACTTTCTGGTACATATTTGAATTATTTTTATATTATATATATATATTTTTAATATTAAAAATGATAATATAATGAAAGATAGTATAATATATAATAATCAAATATCATATATGTATATATGTATATAATAATGTTTTAATATATATATTTATATATTTTTATTATTTTTATAATATATATATACAAATTTTTAAAATAAAAACAGCGTGGCATATTCAATAAAAATTTCAGCAAATCAAATAAATTATATACTGTTGCAGATCTCTATAAAAACATATATATTATACATAAATATTGTTTTGTTTTTCAATTTTCAATTGAATTTCTATTGAATGGTGCAAAATAAATGAATATTTGATGTTTTCGGAAACCACTTTCGTAAAATATGATTTGAGCTGCATTGGAATTCGATATCGCGAGGCTGGATTATGGATGGCTGTGGGGATATCGCGCCATTAGGTGGCCAACACATGAAAGGGAATGGCCGAGGCGAAGCAATAAATAATACAAGAGAGCAGGCCACAGCAAGAGGCGCAATGAATTAGAATGAGAAAGAGAGAGAAAGAGAATGAGAATGAGAAGAGAGAAGAAAAGAAATAGAATTGCTGTTGCCTTTTGCGCTAAATTGTTGGCGGTGCTGGAAAAGGAGTGCCGCATATTAATTACATGCCGCAGCTAGAGTCGCAGCCACTTGAATGGAACACGAGCCCTAGGCCAAGCCCTGCCCCGCCTCGCCCCGCCCCCCTCTAGATGGATGGGAAGCGCTTTTTAGTATGCGGCGGGCGTGCGTCTTCGGCTCGTAGCTGGACTTGGACTTGGATTGGATTGTGCTAGCTTCTATTGTTGACCCATTGGATCTTAAAGTACATACATGATGTATGTATGCATATATATGCACATGGATATATATGTATACACATAAATAACATGTGTATATATATAGACATGGTTCTTATTTTTTTTTTGGCTATGTGCCCGCATCTGAGCACTTGGCGAGGCCGCAGCTCGCAGCTCGCAGCCCGCCCCGCCTCATAAGTGCCAACACGTGCACTTTGGGCAACGGGAAACGCTGTCCATGCTCTCCCCCCGGCATGTGCGCTCTGGCTCTGATAATAACCCTGGCGAGGCACGCACAAGCGCCTATCAAATGTAACTGCTCGGCCGGCTAAGTGAAATCAATGTACTTCGTCTATATTTGGCTGCAACTCCCAATTGTAAGTGCATCGTACTTTCATTTCTATTGCCTTGGTCCCCCACTTGATCCACCGCAATTGAATATCGATTATGGGACAACACGCTCAGCCAAGTCCCATAAATTTGGATGCATTACATTGATTTGCATTTTCGATTCGAACAGCTTTCAATAATTGCCCAGCAAATGCGCTCGACAAACATCTGTCGACTCAATCCCCTTGACTGGGCACACGACACGCGGCCTTTCAACTCGAATTGTGAATTGTAAACTGTGAATGCGAATTGTGAATGCGAATTCCGCCTGCAACTGTGTGGGTTATTTGTGAATGGGTGTTTGTTCTGTGAATTCGCTGCACATCTGCCTCCGAGCTGGGCCAGTGCGTAGGTAGAGCTGATTGTCTCTCTGTTTGACTGTCTGTCTGGCTGTCCCTCGGGCCGTAACCTGATCGCTTTCATAGAACCAGAATGCCATTATCATTATCCGCTTCGCTTCATGTCTCTATCTGCCACCATCCATCCATCCGCCACACAAACAGCATAATTTTCGGCTCGTATAACGCACTCGTCAGTTGGCCAACCTGGACCCGAGCCCGAACCGGGACCGAGGCGACGGCGCACCATCAGGGTCAGTCACGTAGGGGCTGCCTGTTGGTAAACCTGAAACAACACTGCGAGACAGACAGACAGACAGACAGCCAGCGAGACAGGAGATCAAAGATCAGCGAGCGCTTTTAGGCCTCGGCCACGGCCTCAGACTCGGCCACAAACGAGGCACTCGGGCGGCCTATCAGGTAGTAAAAACTGCTGCACTTGGATGATTCCAGTGACTGGCAGAATCCAGCGCAGAGGCTTTGCCCGCCAGGCTTATGGCTACCCACTGGTCAGCGTCATTCGGGTCAGCTCTAGGGGTTATTAGCCGAACATTTTTCGAGAATCATTCAGCCTATGATAAATTGTTTTTGGCCTAATTCTGAGTACCAATTAAAGCCAGGAAAAAATAAAAACATAAATAGCTACAAAGCTACAGGAAAAAAAAAAGAAAACAAGATCAACTCACAATTGTTATCTTAAACACCAAGAGCATGAACAACAAAATATAAAAGAAACAAATAAATAAATATAAAAACATTCAGGCATTCCCATGGGAATAGAAATCTGGAACATTAAAAGGGTTTTCTTTTTCATTCAAGACTTTGATTTAAAAATAATAAAATAAATTGTAAAAATACATATAAATAAAAAAAAAAAAAATATATATATATATATATATATATTATTTATTATTTTTTATATACACATACAATTATATTTACAATTTTGTAATACTATTGCATATTTTTTTAATTGTTCTACATTTTCAATAATTAGCAACTCAATTTTTGTTTTTTTTTTTTTAATTTTAATGTAGCAATTATTTTCAAAATATTTAAAATCTTTGTAATCTTTTTTAATGCGATTTTTAATGTTCAACATTTTTAAAGAATTTGATTGACATGAGTAAAGATTTATTTATAAATTTTTAATAGAGAAGCAAAACAGATTCTTTCACTTTCTTAGCATGAAAATGTATAGAAAATATTTAAAAATGTTGTAGATTTTTTTACACCTTAATTTTCTTAAAATTTTATTGATTTAGCTAAAATTTATATTTATAAATTTCTGAATTCCTGCTACAAATATTCAGTTTTTCAATTAAATTTGTTCGCATGGCAAACGAGATTTGCTTTAAGTTTTCTTTTAACTTTTTTTTTTGCATAAATAAATAATATATGTATATTCTGTGCTGCATTTTAATACGAATGACACATGTTTCAGCGCTTGCCGAAAGAGTAAATGCCTTCTGGCATTCGACACAATTCAACTGCAGCGTCCATTGTGTTCGCGGTTCATTGGCGTTTTTCTGGGAAGCGCGAAGAATTTCTTCTTATTGTTACTTGGGTTGTTAATGGCACAAATTTACGACACAGCTAAGGCGATGGGGTCAATGCGTATGCTCTCTCTTTATTCTGTAGAGGAAATTACCGTCCAAGTGAAATGTAGCTTCAAAATTTTCAATTCATTTCAAAGTTGGGGGCGGGCGCCAGACTCAAGCAAGTTCAGTCAACTGCAAGTTCGGGCACATGACTCTCGGCATATCCGCTATGAATTAAGTTAATAAAACCTACATAAGTCCATAAGCGTGCAAATACCCTGTAATGGGTTTAGGTTGGGTATGTTTTACTAACAATATTATATTCTATTTTTATATTGCATGTTGTTACTAATTAAAATCAATTTTATAGGGTATTCTGCTAGTCGTGCAGTTCTGCAGCAACTTTATCAGTTGTTTGTTATGATGCGAGTGTCCGATCTATATTACAACTAACAATTTCAACACGCAACGCTGAGCAGCAGCAGCGACGGCGACAAAACTGGCTATAATAAAGTGTGTGTGTGTGTGTGTGTGTGTGTGTGTGTGTGGCAAAGAATAATACAATAAAGAAAACAATAAAAGAAAAACCAACAGCCATAATGCAGTCAGTAGCTGAGAGAGAGAGAGAGAGAGAGAGCGAGAGAAATGGCAGCAGCGAAATACGAATGTAAATTTAAACTTTTTCACAATCGTCCAAATGTTTCCCTCTTCCAATTTTACTCCCGACACTTTGTCTGCCTCGAGGAGCGAGGGTGTGATACATACATATACATATATGTGTATGTGTGCGTATGCGTGCGTGTGTGTCTGGCCATGCACTGCAGTTGTCAGAGTGAAAATGGACATTGTTGTGAAATGCTATTCGATTTTGTGTCCACTGTCGACACCACTAAAACAAAGTAGCACAAACTGACGCCGACGCCGACGTCAACTGCGACTGCGACTGCAACGCCAGCCAGCAGTGACAGTGGCAGCAGCTACAGCTACTGTCCGCATAAGCCATGCCACCAATGTGTTGGCCGCATGCACACATGTGGGTGCGGCGATCGGTCGACCGACACGGGCTGTGCGCGGTTTGGGGTGGGGCTGGAGGTTGGGGTTGGGGTTGCTGTTGTTGTTGCTGTTGTTGTTGTTGTCGGCTGGCGCAGTGTTTTCTCTTTCCATTCGCTTATTTTAATTTTTTGTGTGCGAGCACCCGAGTTTCAGTTGACCCCATTTCCGTAAAATGTTTTTCCATTCGACTTTGACAAAATATATACATACACAGACAGTATGAGCGATATTAAGGAAGCAATGAATATCTGAAAATGTGAAACGCGAGCAAAAATATGCGAATTGGCTTAACTCGCCCGTGCGCAGCTGCGCTGGGATCTGCAACTGCCTCAGTGCCGCTGCATCTGCGGCTAAATATGTGTGTGTGTGTAAATGTATCTGTATCTGAGTACGTCTGTAATTGTATTAGTATATGTAGTGCAGCCACATCTGTGCGGCTGCAGTTGCCTCTGCTTCTTCACTTATGTATCTATTTATATATCTGCATCTGCATATATCTGAATGTATTCAAATGTATCATTATTCATATATAATTATGTATCTGTATCTGTATCTGTATCTGTATCTGTATCTGTATCTGTATCTGTATCTGTATCTGTATCTGTATCTGTATCTGTATCTGTATCTGTATCTGTATCTGTATCTGTATCTGTATCTGTATCTGTATCTGTATCTGTATCTGTATCTGTATCTGTATCTGTATCTGTATCTGTATCTGTATCTGTATCTGTATCTGTATCTGTATCTGTATCTGTATCTGTATCTGTATCTGTATCTGTATCTGTATCTGTATCTGTATCTGTATCTGTATCTGTATCTGTATCTGTATCTGTATCTGTATCTGTATCTGTATCTGTATCTGTATCTGTATCTGTATCTGTATCTGTATCTGTATCTGTATCTGTATCTGTATCTGTATCTGTATCTGTATCTGTATCTGTATCTGTATCTGTATCTGTATCTGTATCTGTATCTGTATCTGTATCTGTATCTGTATCTGTATCTGTATCTGTATCTGTATCTGTATCTGTATCTGTATCTGTATCTGTATCTGTATCTGTATCTGTATCTGTATCTGTATCTGTATCTGTATCTGTATCTGTATCTGTATCTGTATCTGTATCTGTATCTGTATCTGTATCTGTATCTGTATCTGTATCTGTATCTGTATCTGTATCTGTATCTGTATCTGTATCTGTATCTGTATCTGTATCTGTATCTGTATCTGTATCTGTATCTGTATCTGTATCTGTATCTGTATCTGTATCTGTATCTGTATCTGTATCTGTATCTGTATCTGTATCTGTATCTGTATCTGTATCTGTATCTGTATCTGTATCTGTATCTGTATCTGTATCTGTATCTGTATCTGTATCTGTATCTGTATCTGTATCTGTATCTGTATCTGTATCTGTATCTGTATCTGTATCTGTATCTGTATCTGTATCTGTATCTGTATCTGTATCTGTATCTGTATCTGTATCTGTATCTGTATCTGTATCTGTATCTGTATCTGTATCTGTATCTGTATCTGTATCTGTATCTGTATCTGTATCTGTATCTGTATCTGTATCTGTATCTGTATCTGTATCTGTATCTGTATCTGTATCTGTATCTGTATCTGTATCTGTATCTGTATCTGTATCTGTATCTGTATCTGTATCTGTATCTGTATCTGTATCTGTATCTGTATCTGTATCTGTATCTGTATCTGTATCTGTATCTGTATCTGTATCTGTATCTGTATCTGTATCTGTATCTGTATCTGTATCTGTATCTGTATCTGTATCTGTATCTGTATCTGTATCTGTATCTGTATCTGTATCTGTATCTGTATCTGTATCTGTATCTGTATCTGTATCTGTATCTGTATCTGTATCTGTATCTGTATCTGTATCTGTATCTGTATCTGTATCTGTATCTGTATCTGTATCTGTATCTGTATCTGTATCTGTATCTGTATCTGTATCTGTATCTGTATCTGTATCTGTATCTGTATCTGTATCTGTATCTGTATCTGTATCTGTATCTGTATCTGTATCTGTATCTGTATCTGTATCTGTATCTGTATCTGTATCTGTATCTGTATCTGTATCTGTATCTGTATCTGTATCTGTATCTGTATCTGTATCTGTATCTGTATCTGTATCTGTATCTGTATCTGTATCTGTATCTGTATCTGTATCTGTATCTGTATCTGTATCTGTATCTGTATCTGTATCTGTATCTGTATCTGTATCTGTATCTGTATCTGTATCTGTATCTGTATCTGTATCTGTATCTGTATCTGTATCTGTATCTGTATCTGTATCTGTATCTGTATCTGTATCTGTATCTGTATCTGTATCTGTATCTGTATCTGTATCTGTATCTGTATCTGTATCTGTATCTGTATCTGTATCTGTATCTGTATCTGTATCTGTATCTGTATCTGTATCTGTATCTGTATCTGTATCTGTATCTGTATCTGTATCTGTATCTGTATCTGTATCTGTATCTGTATCTGTATCTGTATCTGTATCTGTATCTGTATCTGTATCTGTATCTGTATCTGTATCTGTATCTGTATCTGTATCTGTATCTGTATCTGTATCTGTATCTGTATCTGTATCTGTATCTGTATCTGTATCTGTATCTGTATCTGTATCTGTATCTGTATCTGTATCTGTATCTGTATCTGTATCTGTATCTGTATCTGTATCTGTATCTGTATCTGTATCTGTATCTGTATCTGTATCTGTATCTGTATCTGTATCTGTATCTGTATCTGTATCTGTATCTGTATCTGTATCTGTATCTGTATCTGTATCTGTATCTGTATCTGTATCTGTATCTGTATCTGTATCTGTATCTGTATCTGTATCTGTATCTGTATCTGTATCTGTATCTGTATCTGTATCTGTATCTGTATCTGTATCTGTATCTGTATCTGTATCTGTATCTGTATCTGTATCTGTATCTGTATCTGTATCTGTATCTGTATCTGTATCTGTATCTGTATCTGTATCTGTATCTGTATCTGTATCTGTATCTGTATCTGTATCTGTATCTGTATCTGTATCTGTATCTGTATCTGTATCTGTATCTGTATCTGTATCTGTATCTGTATCTGTATCTGTATCTGTATCTGTATCTGTATCTGTATCTGTATCTGTATCTGTATCTGTATCTGTATCTGTATCTGTATCTGTATCTGTATCTGTATCTGTATCTGTATCTGTATCTGTATCTGTATCTGTATCTGTATCTGTATCTGTATCTGTATCTGTATCTGTATCTGTATCTGTATCTGTATCTGTATCTGTATCTGTATCTGTATCTGTATCTGTATCTGTATCTGTATCTGTATCTGTATCTGTATCTGTATCTGTATCTGTATCTGTATCTGTATCTGTATCTGTATCTGTATCTGTATCTGTATCTGTATCTGTATCTGTATCTGTATCTGTATCTGTATCTGTATCTGTATCTGTATCTGTATCTGTATCTGTATCTGTATCTGTATCTGTATCTGTATCTGTATCTGTATCTGTATCTGTATCTGTATCTGTATCTGTATCTGTATCTGTATCTGTATCTGTATCTGTATCTGTATCTGTATCTGTATCTGTATCTGTATCTGTATCTGTATCTGTATCTGTATCTGTATCTGTATCTGTATCTGTATCTGTATCTGTATCTGTATCTGTATCTGTATCTGTATCTGTATCTGTATCTGTATCTGTATCTGTATCTGTATCTGTATCTGTATCTGTATCTGTATCTGTATCTGTATCTGTATCTGTATCTGTATCTGTATCTGTATCTGTATCTGTATCTGTATCTGTATCTGTATCTGTATCTGTATCTGTATCTGTATCTGTATCTGTATCTGTATCTGTATCTGTATCTGTATCTGTATCTGTATCTGTATCTGTATCTGTATCTGTATCTGTATCTGTATCTGTATCTGTATCTGTATCTGTATCTGTATCTGTATCTGTATCTGTATCTGTATCTGTATCTGTATCTGTATCTGTATCTGTATCTGTATCTGTATCTGTATCTGTATCTGTATCTGTATCTGTATCTGTATCTGTATCTGTATCTGTATCTGTATCTGTATCTGTATCTGTATCTGTATCTGTATCTGTATCTGTATCTGTATCTGTATCTGTATCTGTATCTGTATCTGTATCTGTATCTGTATCTGTATCTGTATCTATTTCGATAAACACATCTCATTCTCTCATAACATATCCGCTTCCGTATGTGTATATTTGCCTATCTCCTATCTCCATCTCCATCTCTATCTACATCCACATCGCATATTGGTCTATTGAAAACTGTATATAAGCTATAAAGTAAACATCAACATCAGCACCGCCTGATGAGTGCCCCTAATGCATTCGCAAAACAAAAACTTCCCGGTTTGAATTTCAATTTAATTGAAACGTTCAAGTGATTGGCCACCAGGAAATGTGGGTCATAATGGACCAGGTCCAGTTATAGCTGCGGCCAACGCGAGTTTTGTTTGCTTTTGTTTCTGTTCATTTCATGGCTGTTTTTATGGCCCTATTGTTTTACCAAATAGTAATAATTTTTGTTATTTTGAATATTCCCCATAGTTTCGAGATGCGCTCGTAAAACTTCAGATAATCAGATCGTAAAAGAATTCGAAATTCAAGGTTGAGCCACCCACGCTTTTGTGTGTGATGTTGGCTGCGGTCTGGCTATAAAGTCAAATCTTTAGTGTTCCGATTTTTAATGACAGCAACGCATTTGAATGAGATATTTTATGAAGCTTTTTCAAATAATAATTAAAGTCTCAATAATTGTCTTTTGCACTTCTAGCCTACCCCTCAAATGCGGACACGGATGATATGATGCTGAATGATGATTACGATTACGATACGGACGAGCTGAGTGCGCCCAGTCCACAGACGAAGCCCACAGGCGTTGTCAAGGCCAGCGTAACAGGATACCGCAACAGGACTCTGACCCAGCGGGGCATACTGGGCGAGGATGTTGTGCTGAAGTGTGATGAGAACATTACAAAGGGTAAGTGAATGCAAGCGAATCGATTGATTGATTGAATTTAAGCTAATCGAAATGTGCATTGCAGAGAACGTCATACTCTGGTACCAGGACTCCAAGATCATCACGAGCGGCAGCAGTGTGGTGCTGCCCAACTTCAGTCTGAATCCGAGGAACTACGATCTGACCATACTGAAGGCGAGTCCGCAAAATGCTGGCACCTACTACTGCCAGATTCTGCCCCAGAATGTATTCGTGGCCACCAAGGTCGTGCTGGGCGATCATTCGCTGGACGTCATTACGCCGGAGAGCTCCACGTCCGGCCAGAGCAGTTTGCACCGGCTCGCGCTGTTATGGCTGCTGTCCGTGGGACTCGCTCTGGGCGCTCAGCTCAAGCATTAGTTAGGTTTAGTATTAAGCTGCGCTTTTTCTATTAAATATAAAATCAAACCACAACAAAAAGTGTCCAAGGATAAGCTGAAATTGCATTTCTGTCTCCCATCTGTCTCCAATATGAATAAGTAATTGTTAATCGTGCATTTTGCTTCTCTGTAAAGACAAACGATTTATTTATTAAAAACCAAAGTATACAGAAATTAAATTTCAATTTTGTTTGATTTATGAATATGGTAAAACGATGGGAGAATAATATTTGACTAGTTTGATATCATTTGAAACTTTAAGCTGAAATCTCAAATGAACTAGTTTTAGTCAAGAGTTAAACTGATTTTTTTTTTGGTTTATATAGATATTTGTCATATTCGTTAGTATACTTACTTAGGAGCAGAAAATTTCTCTTAAGCTGAAATAAAATATAGAAGTTATAAGTAATTAGCTTATATACTCTCTATAAATAAAAGCAAATTACAAAAAATTTAAATACTGAATATATATATGCTAGATAGGCCCTAAAAATGTAAATAAAAACATCTTTGGTGCACGTCATCCATTTTTCTAGTCTCTTCCAGCTGAAAGCTGTAATATGATTTGTCTCAGAGTATATACATATATCACACTATGCATATTTTGAGTTTGATAACATAAGATAGGAGATAAATATATTGCTTAACTAGGAATAAAACAGTTAGGTTCTCAAGCTGGATATAATTTAATTTGAATTTCAAATCGGAAATCCTTTCAAAGTTAAGCTCTTATATAAATAATTCAATCTGAATGAAACGACTTTTTCAAAAAATCCTTAAAAATGTGTAAATCCAATTATTCGAGATAGTTTTTTGTTTTTTTTTTTTTTTTTTTTTTTTGCTTTATTCGTATCGGTATGTATATATATATTCTTTTATTCATATCTTTATTCTTAATCGTCGCATTAACTAAACTAAAGAAGACAAAATTACAATATTTGTTTAAGACACTGGCTTTGAAATATGTATTCATGTATGTGTATAACAGGTCGGCTCTCGAAATCAACTTTTGCATGTGGCAAAATGTCGTATGGAACTTTTGGCGTTTAACAATCGTTTCTGCTTCTTCTTCTTCTTCTTCTTCATTTCTGCATTTAACATTTCAATTGGCACATTTATTCTTGATTTCTTTTCGATACTAATTTTATGATTTCTTAAATAAAATATAAGTATACAAAATATATATTTATATATATATTCTCATATCTGTTTACTTTTTTGATTGTATGTGAATATATATATATATACACACATATATATGTAAATAACTATATATGTGCATATATATATATGTATGCATATGTGAACGATCTGTGTGGTCAGCGTTTGCATGGCAATTGTCTCAGGTATTGTAGCGAACAAATTTCAATCGAAGCCCAAACGAATAAGCGACTAAATTCTCCCTCCCCTCTTCGTCTATTTCCTCGCCTGATTATACATTTAGATATTCGTAGTTATTACAGTAAGTACTCATCTTTTAGCTATAAGTAAGTATCATTCGGGTTCTTTAACTCCCTCCCTCTCTCCCTCTCTCCCGCATCCCGCCTCCAGCCTCCTGCTCCCTCTTTATCCATATGTATGTATGTATGTGGGTAGGTACACATGTATATCTTAAGCTTTGGTCTAGTTCTCGTTTAATATTTCAAATGTTCACATTATTTGACAAATTATCATTAAATAAGAAGTTCGTTTTGTATTATTTATTAGTATTATTATTATTATTCCCTTAGCGTAGCGCTCGGCTATATCGAAATATCCTCACTAGTTCCGCATTTACCCTCATTGTATTTACATTCTTCATGCTTGTGTGTGTGTGTGTATTCTAGCTACTTGCTGCTTCAGGTAATTTCAGGATATTACGCCATTCCATCCGGTTTTCAGTGTTAACTATCCGTACATACAACAAACAAATAAATATTACATGCTAAGTTTTGGGCGGTTTTTAACCGATCGTCGTAGTTAGTTTCATCTTAACATTTAATTAAACTAAGCTACTGCTCCTCCTCCTCATCCTCCTCCTTCTCCTACTGCTCCTGCTTTTTCTCTAGTTGGCACAAATGTTTTCTTCTTTTTTTTTAGTGAATTATGCCTATGCTTGATTGAATTTAGTTTAACATTAACATTGAACCCCACGCACGGGGCTTTGAGGCGCATTAGCATTTGCATATTTAATTAGAATACTTGGGTATTTTCTTTCATTTCTTTCTTTAGTTTTTATGTGTTTCTCTTCTTTTGCTTCAGCTCTTTTTGCATTCGTATTCGCATTTCTGTTGGATAAGCTGCTACTGCCAGGTTCAGGCCGGGTTCAAGGCACAGCGCAAGCAAAACATCTAACTTCAAATACGTATGTACAGTCGCCACGGCCCTGTGTTCGGCACATAAGGATCGTTCACTTAGAGTCGCAGCATTGATATACTAAGTCCGGCTAGCAGCACAATGGGCAGCAGTTGCTGCGTGCACGCCGCATTCGTCTTTGAGCCAGCGCCAACTCCAAAGCCCGCACGCACCAGATCCTCCGGTGGCACGGCGCCCTCATCGATTTCCGTGGATTCTGCGTGGGACAAAGATCGATATTATCTAAAATATATACGATATATATATCCGATAGCTTACCCTCTTGTTCCTTGATCAGTATATCGTGCTCGGGCGAGAAGTGGGACCAGCCCGCCGTATTCTTGGTCTTGATGCGCGCATGCCACAGACCGGGCGTCAGTTCCATCTGGTGCGTGATCTTCCAGATGCCCTTGTCCTTGTCGTGACGCTGTGTGTGTATGATGGAGACGGTGCTCCACGTATACGACTGCAAGTGGATGTGGTTAATAAGGATCTATAGAAACCATATGCAGTCTAGGGCTAAAATATCCTTCAGACTTTCTTTAGTCAGTGAGGCAGGCATGGACGAATAATTGTTCATTATGGAAAATCAATTTCACATAGTCTCATTGAGGATCAAATTGCGTATGCCTCATGAAACTTTGCGAAATTGATAGAGTTTTCATATGTTTCATTGATGTATATCGATATTATCTCTAAGAGACGGAAGACCCACCATGGAGAGCTTGTAGTCCAGCATGGCCTCGGACAGGGGCTGCAGGCTGCGGACGAGCCAGTGCATGGTGATCTCGTTGCCATTGATGGAGCTGTTCTCGAACTGGGGCGTCTCGGGGCTGTAGCTCAGCTGGATGCGCACCTCGTTGGAGCCGATGGCGTTCTCGACGTGGCACAGATACTCGCCCAGATCGCTGGCCTCCACGTGCTTGATGATGAGCGTGGTGCGATTGTGCTCCTTGTGCAGCGAGTTCTTGATCGAGTACTTCTCGGACAGGGACAGCGTCTTGCCGTCCTTGATGAAGAAGCTGATGGCAATGGGACTGGCGCGATAGTCGCAGTAGAGCTCCGCGGTGTCGCCCTCAATGGTGTTGACGTGATGGCGATGCGTGGACACCTTGGGGCTGTACTGCACATCGACGGTGACCATGCCGTGTGGTGGATCGGCGCTGCCATCGTCGCCGAGGCACTGATAGACGCCGGCGTTCTCCTCGTCCACATTGTCCAGCACGACGACGCCCTCGGCTGTCTCCTTCTCCGAGGTGTGCAGTCGCTGGCCCTGCAGAGAGAGAGAGAGAGTGGGAGAGTGAAGAAGAGAGAGAGAGTTTAGACTATGGGCAACACTGATGCAAGGCTTCGCTGCACTCATTCGATCGTACATTGAAGGACCACTTGATGTCCGTCTTGGTGGGCAGGAACGTTTGGCAGACGAGCCTGTGGTGGTCGCCTTGCTTGAACGTCTGCGATCGGTCCGTGACATCGCGACCGTCGCAGAGGATCGACAGCTTGGCGCCCACACTCAGAGCTGTGTGCTGCCTCACGCCCTGCGGCAACACCTCGCAGTAGTAGTCGTCCGCATCCTCCCGCGTCACGCCCGCGATGCGCAGCGAGTTGTTCTTCATGACCTCCACCCGATTGTTGATCGCACTCTGTCCGGTGGCCAGGAGCGTGGTGTTCTTGTACCACAGCGCAATGTTCTTGACTGAAAGAGAAGTCTGAGTTGAGTTACTGCGCACATAGCTCGCATAGCTCACACATACTTTGAAAGTTGCGTACATCGCAGTTGATGGTCACATCGTCGCCCGGCCTGGCCTCAACGCTGACGTCCGACTGATCGAAGTAGGGCGGCAGGCTCTGCACATCCTCCACTATCTCAGCCGGCGGCCCCTCGGGACTCGTCGCGTCGTCCTCGCCATCGTAGTCGTAGTCGTCGTCCTGGTACTCCGGCACAGTGCTGTCCTCTTCGCCAATCGGCGACGCACGGCAGAGCTCTGAAAGCAAAAGCGAGAGCGAGACGGAAAGCGAAAGTCAGTTTAAGTTGGGAAGCAACCAACCAAGCGAGTCACCTTTATATGTAGGTGAGTCGTGAGTCATGTTCGAGTTGTTAACTCTCGAGTGTACAACATATTTACATTACTTGTTGACACGGGGTGGCTCTTAATTGGAATTGATAAAGCTCACGCCCCGTCTCACGGTACTGAGAACCAAGTTCGGGTCATATGATCTACAGAGCTCTACAGAGGAAATCGACTTGCGAAAAATCGACGGCGACAAACAGAGCGGAACCAATTGCTGAGCAAATAACACCTACAGAGCTATCTATTGTTGCGTAGGAAGTGCAGGCATTACGCTATAAGCTCAGTCGTGACTTGGTCACGATTAACAGAGACTCCATTTCCTGTCTTAGCTGCAAATATTTCATGCAGTTGTCATGCAATTGCTTAATATTGTTAATTTTTATTTATCTCGTATAATTGGACACAATAATCCTAGCCACATGCATCCTTTGCCATTTTCATTGCCTCTATTTCACTCCTGCTTCACTTTAGCAATTAATTTCCTTTAAGCATGTCTCATTCGCGATGATTAATGCTCTTGGTTTCATTGACTCTATGACGCTGACGACATTCTCTCGGAGACAACGAACGAACTCACTGAGATGAGTTCGTCTAGAATGAGTTGCGTTGAAGAGTTTGAGGTTTTTGACTTAATGAATTAACATGAATATCAGAATTTAATTAAAGTACTAATCAAATTGAGGAGTGCAGAAATTGATGATAAATAATTAAATAAATAAATATATATGTATCTAAATATGTGAATAAAAAACTACACAACTAAATACATTTATTACAATGAATAAAATAAATAATTAAAAAATATTAGTTACTTAATTAAACAAAAATAAAAATTATAAAAAAAATAGATAAAAATAGCAAATAAAATAATAATTAATTTTAAAAATTAATATTTATATAAATTAATAAATTAAATAATATTTATATAAATTAATTAATATTTATATAAATTAGAAAAATAAATAATGAAAATACATACAATGAATAAAATAAATAATTAAAAATATTAGTTACTTAATTAAACAAAAATAAAAATTATAAAAAAAAATAGATAAAAAATAGCAAATAAAATAATAATTAAGTAATGAATATATGCAAATAAATATGAATAAAGAACTAATAAACACAATTAAACACAATTAAATTAATTTAAAAAATAAATAAATAAATGCAAAGAAAATAAATAAAATATAAATAAATACCAAAAAAGTTAATTAATTAATTTAAAAAAATCAAAAATGATTACCATATATAAATATAAATTATATATTAACTAATGTAACAAAAAAAAAATATATGTGTTAAATATTCAAGAAAAAATTAATAATTAATTAAAATTAATAATTAATTAAAAAAATATATATAATAAATTATATAACAAAGAAAAAACAATAAATGAATTAATATAAAATGTTCATTTAGCAGCACCAGAAGATTTTTAATAATCAAAAGTAAATTCAACTTATTAAATTGGTCTAAAGAAGAGCAGCAGCAGCAGCAGCAGCAGCCGTTGTCAGTTGTAGTTTTTTTTTCCTATTTTTATCACTTCTTATATATTTAACCCATACGAAGCAGTTAACTGTTCAAGCCTATTTCAAATCATTCTAGCTTCAATGCTCTAGTCCGTTTATAGCTCTATAACGACAAAGGGAATTGAGTTTTGTTCGTCCATCCGTCTGTCTCTACGTCTGTCACTCTGCTTCCTCTGTCTGTACGTTCTTCTATCCACTCTGTCCGTCTCTCTACTGCTACGCATATACTTGAAAATATATTATACATAGTTCTCCTTATGACACACATGCATATGCGGATAAAAAATGTTTTTACTTTCCATAAAATCGATAAATATCTACTCACTCAATAGAAATCGATAAAAGACCCCAACCCATTGAGCATAAATCTCTAAATATTTATTATCTAGTTGCAAGCGAAACTCATTTCGAATTGCCAACTTGGCTGTAAATAAATATTATTTAGCTTTTATCTGCATAGCTTAGCTGTAACTCTGGCTGTAAATAAACAATTTAGCCAGCTTTTATCTGCATACGAAATGGGGCAAAAACTCAATAACAATAAAGACAGCGCTAATGCCTGATTGCACAGAAATTGAATTTGATTGGCTGCAAACTCAATTGTCTACCATAGAGAAGTTGGCCTTAAACAAAGCTAATGTTGGTTTCTAAATTACCTGCGCGTTGTGATAGACGAGCGAAATATGCAAATCGAATGACGAATTTATCGCTGCAATTCAGAAATCGCCATTAGCGCTAGCTATAGACCATTGTCAGGCCCCATATATGGGCATGGCTACAGTATGGAGTGACATCTAACGGCAATTCCGATCTCACGACTCACGGCCCACGCCAATGAGTCATGGGCATAGCGTCATCCGAGGAGCTTAATTTGGCTATGGAATGATGGGTGCGATGCGTCTGCAAGGTAAAGGGATTACGCAAGCGTCGGGGGTTATCAGAGCTCGATATATGTATAAACAGTTGCCAATTGATAGCGATGGGCAGTTATCTTATCCAAAAACCCACACAGAGATAGACAGACAAACTCAAGCTAGAGAGAGAGAGAGAGTGGGGAAGACGGCCAAGACCTTTAACTGAGATTGCGAAATTTCGTTGCCTGAGTCAAGGCCAACAGCGACTCAGCCCAGTTGGCACTCCATGCCCAGTAAGTGGGTCACTGCGAGGGGCGACCCTGACGTTTGCCACATGCGTCAACTGCCGCTGCCGCTGCCGCTGCCTCTGCCTCTGCCGCTGCTGCTCCCCCTTGGGGCGCATTGTCCTTGGATCGATGTCGTAGTGAGCCATTCAGCCACTCAACAGTCTGCCATATGCCGCCCCATGCTGTCAGCTGCAATTCCAATACTCAGCAAGGCGACAGGACGTCGCGGCGCCAGCCCCTGCTCCTGCTCCTGCTCCTGCCACTGAATGTGGTCCACCCTAGCTGAATGCTGTAATAGCTTTGTCCTTTGGCCATAGCTTGCGCGAGCTCACGCATTCGGGTCTAGACGCGCTTCGCTCCGCCGCTGGCGTCACTCAATTGCCATTTACAGTCTCGATTGCTCTTGAATTCCTCGCACTCAACTGTGTCAAGAGATGCAATTCGTTATGCCCGAGCATTTCATCAGCGACAGCCAGATATTTGGCCAAGGATTTGGCCAAGCTCGGGGCGTCTTATCTTTTATGACCTTGTAAATATAATTGTCTGAGCTTTTTATAATGCGTGCGCAGCACACGCACATGTGAGCAGCTCGAGCATTTGGGCCACACTTGGCTTATTTATGGCTTTCATTACGATAAACACGCTGCGGCCCAAGATAATATCTAATAGCCCACCTGCCGTGGCACAATTTTGACATTTGCCCATAAATAGTTGATGCATCGGACATAAATTTGGAGTTCTCTCGCAGATGCGAATACCTCAGATGCGATTAGATGGCACCCATATACATATACATATACTCACTATAGAGACGGCGTCTGTGGGACATACCTCATATCAGTAAGGTCGGTTCGCAGAGATAAGATGAGCGACATTCAATTCATTCAATTTAGTTCAAGACGATGCTCGATGGACACGTATTAAATGCGAGTGCGTGTTTTTGTTATTATTTCATTATCAATGTGGATGATGAGAGAGCAGCAGTGGTGCAGTGGTGCACTGGTGCAATCGATATGTTATTTCGTGTCCTACATATGTTGGTATATATATATATAAATGTATTTCTATATACATGTTTACACAGATACCATTCGGTTATGGGGTCAGATCGTAAACAAATAAAACGCCATGTCTGCTGTCTCAATGAAATATGCTTATAAATAAATATGAACTGCTTCGCTCGATGCTTGCCAATTCCATCTACAAATTTGGATCTGTCTGTTGTGGTATGGATAAACCGAACACAGATCTCAGTATATACACACACATACACATATATAGAGAGACAAACGATTTTGGCTGCTGGGGTCGTAAAAGTGCCGCGGGCCACAGACGGGTTAAGCGCGCTTCGTAATGGGAGCATGTCCGGCGCGTGTCAAACCAAATATTTTGATGGGAATTATATGCCAACATATAGCTAATCGAGATGCGATTCTTAAGCTGAGATCTATAAATGATTGTCCGCGCTTAGTGGAGCAGAGCGAAAAAAAACCAGCTGAAAATCAATTATAATTCGTTCACAATTTAGCTATGGCTGAAGCACGATACATATCGTGCTCGTGTCACGCGCCCTGCACTAGGCTGCATACAATTTAGTGCCAAAGACGTAAATTCTATGCCCCATGTATGTGTCCATGTACATAATGCGATTCCACGAATTTGCATAACGTCTGAATTTAAACTCAACAAAAGGAAATAAAAACGAGAAACGAAATTAAATTGAAATCAATTGATTTGGCGGTGGCAAAGGCAATAAGGCAATGAGAAACATTTCTATATATCCACATATATGTACGTACATAGATCGATATGATATACATATACACATACATACTTATATATACATGTGTCTCTCTGCGTGACAGTGAACTGGGAAATGTGATTTGCGAACGGATCAGGGAAAGGGCGTGCCGCTGGCTTCTGTTGGATCGAATGCCGGCAAATGAATCAAAATGAGTCGAAATGAATCATTTTGCATGCGCGCATGAATTTTTCATAAATATTCCCGAAATCAATTGCAAACCAAAGCTGGCAATCAAAATATATTTAATTGAAGCACTTTTATGCTTCAAGTATTGCAAATGCTAAACATTTTTGAATATATAAATATATATACATATATATATATATTTTTTTTTTTTTTATATAACCCGCATAATCGATCAGCTAATAATTTGTATTTCTATATTATTGAGCCTCATTATAATCAACTTAAGCACAGCTTGAAGTGTCAGCTTCCCATTTCAGATTTCAGATTCAATTCGCAAATTCTTTTCATTGCCTGCAATATAAACTGACAAACCTTATCAGGAATATTTCTATATAAAAATACATGCACATTCCTTAATTTTATTCATATAATATTTATATTACTTTTCTAGAAAATGCAAAATTTCTATAATTATGATTTGTCAGTTAGAAATGTTTTCAATATAAAACCCGAAATATTACTCTGATATAATTACTTTGATAATAACGTAGAAAAGCTTTACATATTTTAAGAAACAGGAATTTTTCGAACGATAATGTATTCAAGATGAAGAGTTTTACTTGCAAGCTAAAAAAACCTGGAGATATGTATGTACATATGTGATGTATGGCTAAACGGGGTTTTATGATAGATTGCGAAACTCATTGGGCAACATGATAAAACCGCATAACTATGATTTCTTGGCAGTTTGGGTCTTGACTTTGTGGCATGCCAATTTTAATGCGACTGAGCACTATATTTTTATCTAATTTTGTAATAGACCCATTCTTTTGAAAACAAGTTTCAATGAGTAGAAAGATTCAGATTAATATATTTATTTATTTATTTGTATTTTGTAATTTTTTGTTATTATTTTTAACATATTTATTTATTTATTTTTTATTTTTTAAATTTTATATTGATTTATTTTTTTAATAATTTTTTTTTATTTATTTATTTTTTTTTTTTTTGTTTTTATATTTATATTTTATATTACATTTTACAGATTTTTTTTAGGTATACATTTTATGTATGCATATAATTTTATTTTCAATATATATAAAAAAAAAGGATAAATAAATTAAATAAATTGCTTAAAAAAATAAACTATTTAACATTAACTAACTTTATATATTAAATGGTTCGTATATTATTATGTTGTATCTACTGTACGTATATTTTTATTTTGTACATATCCTAGTATATGCAGAGATACCCTAGATTACAGATACTCTAGATAAAAACAGTCTAAATACAGATAACACGGATAGAGATATTCTAGGCACAGCTACCCTGCAATCAGTCACCCTATGTACAAATACTACCTAGACTACAGTCTCTGCAAACTGTAAATGTACAATCGAGCGACTTGCTTAATGCTTGCGCAATTAATAAATGTTGTAATCATGAGTTCACAAAACATAATTTTCGTACAGCTGTCTATTAAATCAACATCCATCAAATTCTTTCAAATTTTTGATGCAACAACTAAATTTCCAAATATTTACAGAGCCAAGCATAAATATGCTTTGAACTTGCATAGAAAATGAGACTATTTTGATATATTGGGGTATATCTACATATGTGTGTATGTACATACATATGTGTGCGGGTGTGCAAAGTTTTTTTGTTAGCTGGAAATAATTTATATAGTAGGAAACGTTGTGTATATATGCTTGGGGTTGTCAGATTTCGACATGCCTTATGCCTTCTGGCTTCTGCCTTATCGCATGCCTAAAATTGGAAAAGCGCACATTTAATTAAAAAATTTGTTCATTCTTGGTGGGCCGTTTGGCCAAATGGCAACCAATGGGCTGGGGCCCGGCCCCACAGCGTGTCTAACCGCGGAAACCAGAGAACTGGATGAAAACAGAGATCGTTTGAATAAAGAGAGGGAGAGAGAGAGAAAGAGAGAGGAGGGGGCGTTCGTTGTCTTTGCATCCATTGCCAGGCACTGGCTGCGTGTCTGGCATTAGCAAATATCTGACATCAAAACTGGCAGCAAATATTTGCTCTTCTACAAGCACAGTAAATGACTAAATAATAATGCAGAGCGCTAGCTGTTTACCGTTATCAATGTTTTATGAAACTCAACTTCAGCTAGATAAGCATTCGACGATAAGATATGCTGCTGGCATTCCGCTTAGCGGCTTAGCTTTGTTATAGGTAAAACCCACGTGCTGTACACACACACACACACATACACATGCACGCTGCTATAAATTAATCAGAATGATATGTACGCATTGCTCATTGCTATTAATATGGCATGCGCAATGTTGGTAATTCATAATTTTAACGCACACGTAAAGCCCATTGACAACGCCTCGAGCTGAGCAACATCTGAAATACCTGTGTAAATTAATCAATGTAAAATATTTTACTTATATTTTATGGCCATAAACAGTTGGCGAAACTTTCCCCAAAAGAATTCAGATGTCATAGGCTAATCATTATTGAATTCTAATGCAATTAAAAAGTAAAAAATTTCATTTATAAAATTTATTACCTAACAAATCACAGCATTAACAAATTCCCATTCTATTAGCTTTAAGCTTGAGCCAATATCTTGTTAAGCTTAGTTAGAGTTTGGCCTTTATAGAATTTATTATTTAACAAATCACACTTTATACGGCCTATAAATCCATCTATTTAAGGGGCGTTACTCGCCTGTCGTTCTCTAGGGCTTAAGTGTTAATTAAATAAATCCAATTCATATCTTTGGTACATATCATTCGACATGCCAATGCCGTAGAGACTTACCGCCATAAAATAGTCCAATTAGCAGACAAATGAGTAACATCCACGTCGCAGCTCCTCTCATTGTTATCACTTTCAGCTGTTTTTTTGTATTTCTGTTTTCTGTTTTACTGCTTTGGCAGCTCACGCACTATTAAAATTTGTATTTGCTTTCGAGTTTGGCGCGCTATCGGAGGTAGATTGTTAACTGCAATTAATATGTTTGTTGGAAGTCGATTTAATTAATTTGCCACTAAATTGCTACAGCAATCAATTGTCGGCTAAATCGGGCACCGCAAAGCCGACGAAATTCTTCTATTTGTTTTCGTATGCGTATCACGTCGTGTTCACCGGAAGCTCAAAAATTGGCCAAAGCCAAAATCAAAGAAAAGCGCGCGCGCAATTATTGCAGTCGAAATCGCACGAGAGAAAAATACCAGAATGAAGAAAAAATAAAACACAAACAAAAACGCAAACAAAAACCTTAACCTATAGCCCGAGTTGCTTAAGCTGGAATTCGCAGCTGTGCGCTAAAAGTCGCAGCTTCCAGTGTAAGCTGATTGACAGCTGAACGGTAAACATGGCTTTTAGTATTCGCCTTGGCGATTATGCAAGCGCTCAGCGCTGCAGAGCGGCGGCGATATATTATGATCTCAGTGCGAAAATTAGAATTCGCTCTGCTCACTAATTCGCCGCAGCGCCTGGCTGCCTGACTGCCTGCCTCTCTCGCTCTCTCTCTTACTCCCTCTCTCCTGTGGCGCGCTCAATGCCAAAGCGCTGCAAAAGTGGGTCGTGTCGGGTCGATGTGGTGTTTGGGCTGGGCGTGGCAGGGGGGGTATGCCAAGTTGAAAAGCATGCAAATATGTATGTATGCATATAAATAAATTAATGTGCAAATGCGAAAAGCTCAAAAACGAAAAATAACAAGGAAAAAACCCGATTGTGAGCATAACGAAGCCTCGACACCCTTTCCAACGGCAGAAACACTTCAATATGAACAAAACTAATTGAGAAATAATTACACCATGAGTCATAATATCTGATACTAATCAATCTGAGCAATTATTCATTTTGTGCAGCATTCTAATTTTCTGATTGTATCTCATCTGCACTGACAATGGCAATGGATTCTCTCTGTTAGCGTATGCTGATGCAAACATCAAAATAAACAGTTGAATATACAGACACACACACACACACACATATGCAGCAGCATGTTTGCATATGGTATACATACATACATATATATAAATATAGATATATGATGTATTTGCAACACTTCGCAATCAGCTTTCAGTTTGTTGCATTTGCTAAAAGCAGCTAACGAATACCAAATATTCATTTTTCTATTCACATATTTACCTTTCGCATAGGCGAACAATTGGCGGATGAGTATTATCCATCGGCTTAAACCATACGAACGTTAGCTTCGAATTCCTATGAGTACTATTTACTTAAGTGCTTTTTTGTTATATTCATGAAAAACTGTAAAGTATTGAGAGGCTTACTGTTTGGAATCTGAACAAAACTAAAATGGTTTCAACCATTGAAAGTTAATTTCCAGCGCTTGCAGCCCGGTCTATCATGTGATAGTCTGCAGTTACGGTTATCAAGAATGAGTCTTTTCATTTATTTTTATCAATGGTGAACGTGCATTGAGTCTGAAGACAGTTGGACTTTCGATTCTTGCGAGGGTCGATAAGTGCATGCGACATTTTAAATGTAACCCAATTGAAAACTCAGGGAAAATCAATACGATTATAAGCCCTTTTTGATATGCTACTAAATTATGTTTTAGATCTTGAACCAGGCATCATAAATTGTATGAGAAAAACAATTTGTGTGTTTCATTTCAAGCACCATTCAGTTTAAATTATATTTTAATTATGGCAAGCTAAACTCTTGGCTAATAAAATAAACAAGTCTTGAAATGGAAGCACGTAAGACGTAAGACAAATGCGAAAAACTTTGGCATTCGCGAAGCTTTTGGCACTCAGAATGTCTAACTCAAGTACTCGCCGAGCAGCTCTCGCTCCCTCGCTCCTTCACTCACTTACTCAATCACTCATTCACTCACACACTCTCTCTCCCTCTCTTTCTTTCGCTCTCTGTCGTACTTCTGCGTCTTAAGGCGAGGCCTTACCAATCTTGCTTGCTTGTCTTGTTTTTGGTCTTTTTGGCGTTTGTTTATTTACATTGCGCTCCAAGTTTACACACACACACACACAGCAGCAGCAGCAGAGATGCACTTGTATGCGTGCTTGCGTCTGTGTACGTTTGTGTAGCAGCTGCAGCTGTGCTCCGTTTGCTATTACAACGATTTTTTGGAATGGGAATCAAAACTGAAAACGGGAAACTGAAAACAGAAATGCGCGCCTTGCAAATGGAATTGAAAACTTTTTGTACTGTAAATAAAAGCAATCGATGTTGTCTGTTCGCTTTTTGTACTCCTTTACTCCATCTCTCTCGCTCTCCATCTCTTTCCCCCATCTATGGCAACTGCTCCTGGTGCCCTACAGCAGCCGCCATTCCCCTTTCCATTCGCCCATATTCCAATTTCCATTTCCTTTCTCGCACAACTTTCGGTGCCTTCATTTCGCTTTCGTTTGCCTCTCGCCGCATTCGGCTGGGTTTGCCGGCAAACAGCGGCGACAGACGACATCGGCTGCAGCGGCTGCATCGAGTATTTTTTACATTTTTCACATATTTATAGAATGCGCGGAATGCTTTTGCATTTGCATTTACATTTGTATTTGTATTTGCATATTGCACAAGCCTGAGCTCGACGTGTTGTTGATTTTGTTTTCGCTATTGTTGTTGTTGTTTTTGTGTTGATAATTGCGAGTGCCAAAATGCATTGGGGGCTGCAATTCGAATGCGCTTTGGCAATGCCGCAGTTGCTTTAAGGCTTTCTGTGGCAACAATTTTTTTCATTATGAATCACAGCGTCCATAGAGTAACTCTTTGACTTTGGGGCAGCTGCAACTGCCGCCGTCGCCGTTGCCGTCGCCGCGGCGGCCAGGGCCAGGTAAAGAATGGATAAAGTGAAGTGCCTGTGCCTCTGCCTATGCCTGTGCCATTTACAGCAAGAGAAACAGGTTTTGCGCTCGCCTGCGACTGGTCGTGCAGATGCGAACAACGCGAGCAGTGGCAAGAGAGTGAGTGAGAGAATTGGAGAGATGAAGAAGGCGCAACAACACAAACACAAACAACGACAACAACAACAGATATTCGGCTAAAGCGTTACAAAAGGCAACCAACTGGCAGCGACGACATATTGTACGAGCGATTTTGATTTACGACCAGGTAATGCCCATGCACAGATGCCCTTCCAGTTGGTAACACTTGCACTTGCAACGCTTTCGCTCAGCTTCGTGACGAACTTGTGCCCCTTTTTTCATCGTTTAATTTGGTTTAATTTGTTTCAGATATCAGACGTTCAAAAGCTCTGGCTCTGGCCCACGTTAAATACGACTATAAACACACATGCACACATACATGTATATCAATGTGTGTGCGTGTGTGTATGTGTTCGCGCACAAAACAAATTGAAGTTTTCAAGTACTTAATGGTAGTATTGATAGGAGTAAATAGTTTTTTTCAGTTGTGCGCCACGCGCTCTTTGCGTACCCGTCGCGATGCTTTTCGAGCGAGAACTGACAGACCTTTACTTTTCAGCGCGTGCTTGGATGTCGTTTTGGGAGCCACAAGCAAGCTGGTACAAGTGGAATGGAACGGCTCTCACATAACGCTTTGCCTGCTTGGGGCTGCTTGCGGCTGCTGCTGCTGCTGCTGCCGCTGAGGCAGGTAAACAAAAATTTTATCTTTTCCGCGTTCCTCGTATGGCGCCAAATATATCTGAGCGAGAGAGATAATCGAACTGAGTGAGCGTGGGTCCAGAGAAGATGCTGACAATGTCAGTGTCAACTGTTGTTGGTTTTGCACTGATTGGAAGCCCTACACTGAATAAATACCCTCTAGCTGAGCAAGAGGGAATATTCATTCACTTTAGCATTATACTGCAACTGGAGCTCGTGGCGTATACTTTATTTATTAATAATACTTGATTTAAAAGTTCAGGTCTAATGAAATAAATTAAGTTAGTATATATGACTATTTGTTTTCCTGTAGATTGTGGCTATTATATGAGCTGGCACTATTAAGATGTTATCATGCATACAACTAGTCAGTTTTTTATTTTGCGTTATCATATTTTATTAAATGCAGTCATAACGCAAGAATACGATGATTTCATCAACATAAATAAAATGTTGTGTAAGTTTTTTATTCTTCAAATGACTTCACTGCAAATTTAAAGTGAAATCATTCGATTGATAAATATGTTTTTATAAATATACCAATATTTTTATATAGGTTACATCAGTTTTAAAAGATTAATTAAAATGTCAACAGAAATAGTTAAATCAAGATATTATCTGAATTGTACATTACAAAAATCAAAAGATCGTTACGCGAAGGCCGTTATTGGCAATATTTAATTAAACGATACTTTTCTCTGCCCATTGCAATCTTCAGTATATCGATATATTAATAATTGGCATAAATTTGCAACACTGACAGTTTGCAGCATTTTCAGCACTGAACTAGCACTGCACGATTCTTTGTTTACCTCTTGAATCATGGAAGTGCCTTTAAGCGAGTTCAGCTCGCTGGATCTGGAACGTGAATTGTACGCTCGAGCACAAAATACGGATGGATTAAAGCAGGAGCGCTTTGGCCGCCTGTTGGCTGCCCGGCAGCATGACAGCCAGTCGTCGATTCGACCAAGAAGATCGTCCATTGCAAAGTTTGGAGCTCGAGTGCAAATGGACGACTTTGCCGAAATAAAAATGTTCGATCCGACAGAGTTTGAGTTCTTGTCCAACAAAGTTCGATGGCGACTCGAGCGTGTGCGACGAACAGAGGATGGCGAAGGACTGGAATACTTCCATCCAGATGTGCTCAGTCGCATCGACCGCAGCAAGACCTACATGCTAAATATGGATGAGTTTCTGGTGCGACAAGAGCCATACATTCATAAGGCAAGCTCAATGAGTTAACGTTGACTGCAAACATATAAAAGACTCAATTTTGTACAGATCTTTGTTATTTTCATATCCCGAACATGTGGCCAAGAGCATAAGCTATGCTATGCAAGAAGTCTGGCCAAACTGCGCAGCTGGGATGAGCAGACGGAGGAGTTTGAATGGCCCGTGAGCTAAACGTAAACTGCTCAAGCATACTTTGTTTAATTGTACTTATTAATTAGCTCATCACGACTGAGAACATAACTTGCTTGAGTGCCGATAATGCCGAGCTGCAGACGACAGTAAGCTCACGTTTGTTTGATAAGTTTCCTTAACAACTTATTCTTCTCCAGCTCATTACCCCAGAGAACATTGCCAAAGCGCTGAGCTACGTATTGGGAACTGTTAAGGAAAATAGTCTAGAAAACATTGTGGCCATTGCCTGTGATACGAATCGACTCGGTGTGCCAGCCATAACGATGCAGCTGGAGGCCAGTGGCCATGTGATGCCACCGACGCTCTACGACATTTATGACCTGCAGAGCACCTTGCAGAACATGTTCTGCTCCGCCTGTGTGCGGATCCTGATGCGCGTGGAGCACGAGATGTACACGAAGACCACGTACGGGGATCAGCTGTGCAGACTGTGCTCTGGCAATCAGACAAAGAATATGAATGCCGTTCTGCTGCTGATGGAGTATGTGAATAAGTTGCCCCAGATCCTAAATACAATGTGGAGCTTCGAGGAGCATCTAAACAAACCAATTTCCCTAATTGGCCTGAACAACAGATTGCTGAAGATCTACGGCTCGCATATCAAACGCGAGCTACCGCCTATAACATTCGAAGACTGTGCCGCGGGCTCGGGACTCTTGCAATTGATCATCTTTGATGCGCTGTGGTGCATCTCAATAGAAGCTGAACCCGAAGAGACAAGTCTGGAAGCCATAGTCTATCCGCCACACAGCCAGGAATGAACGGCTTAAGAATAAGTTAGATATAGTTATTATTTATTTTATTGGAACATGGAATTCAGTACAATTATATTTTGATATACTTAGTTTATGTGTAGCGCATAGCGAGGCAAATTTGTATGAATATCGTTAGATACAGCAGATCACTGTAGCCACCACCTGTGGCCGCATTATGCACCATGCTGGCTGTAAAGACCTGTGATCTCTGCGTGATCTCGTTCTCAAAACTCTCCTCGGTTGCATCGTACTGCAGCTCCGATTCCGTCGAATAGTTGGGCAGCTCAACTTCAAATGAGAATAAGAAAGTTATTAGGATATACTGTATGCATAATACTGTAGTGATAAGGGAGTAACTACCTTCGCCGCCCGTTGCAAAACGCACCGTCTTGCTGTTATCGCTCCAGCCAAAGCTATTCCGCGCCAGCACTGAGACCTCGTACAGACTGGCCGGCTGCAGTCCGTGCAAGGTGTAAGAGGTTATGTAAATGGGACCTATATGGAGTTAATGCAAATGAAACGAAGACTCGATATATGAGACTAGCCTTACCTATGGTCATTTGTGCTGGAATCGTGAGTTCGGTCCAGTTCGTGCGAATGGGCCTTGTTATATTTGCTGTTGGAACGAAACGAGAGTTATAAATAGACTGAGGGACTTGCTGGGAAATTCTCTCACCTGATGGAATCTGTCGGAACTTGAGCTTGAACTCCATAATGGGCAGCAAGCTCTCCGTCTGCCAGACCAGCACATGTGACGTGGAGCTCTGCGTGCCGGGATTGATTTTGAAGACGCAGGGCATGGGTCGCCCGGTCAGCTCGACGGTGGTGCTCTTGAAGCCAATCGAGTTGCTTGCGCGGCACTCGTACTGGCCCATGTCGGCGTCGCGCACCTTCTTGATGATTAGCACGTGCTTGACCAGACTCACGTAGCTGTCCAGGGCGTGGCTGCTGGACGCCAGCTCCGTCTCGTGGCTGCTGATGTGGGAGTCAGCTTGAACGGGCACGCCGTAGTGGAACCACTGCAGCTTTGCCACGGGCGCCGCCTCCACAATGCACTCCAGCTGCGCCCGATCGCCGAGCTTGGTATAGACCACCGGCTGAGGCAGCGTCAGCTCTGGAGCAACTGGAAGTAGACGGAAAATAGCTCTTACTAATGCTTCTCTCTTTCGTGTTTCGTCTCTCGCCAACACCTACACAAGACCCGCAGCTGCACGCCCGCCACCGCCGGCTGACCCACCCCGTTGGCGGCCAGGCACTCGATCAGGCCCGACATCGCCCTCGACTTGATCTCAAAGATGTGGCTCTGGCGGTTGCCCTTGTTGCTGTACTGGTCCAGCGTGTTGCCATTCAGCCGCCAGCTGATCGCCGGCTGCGGCACACCGTTGGCCAAGCACACCACCTCAAAGGTGGTGCCAATGGGCAGCTCCAGCACTCCGCTCGGCTCCATGGCCACGCTGGGCTCGTACTGCACCTCGATCGCGTGCACCTGGACGGCATGATTGCTGTTCGACATGATCTCGCAGTAGTAGTGGCCCGTGTCCTCCGACTTCAGGTTTGACACCTGCAGACTGCCATTGGACCAGAGCACAATGCGTTCCGGTGGCGGAATCTCCGGGTGACGCGAGTCCACCAACGTCACATCGTCCCTGTGCCAGCGCACGTAGTGAAAGGGCGCTGGACGGGAAAGTTTTTATATTATTATTATTAAATACATATATATTCTTAAAATATAAATAAACATTTTTATTTTCTTTTTTCTTTTCTCCCTCTTTCTGGTGTAAGAGTATTTGCGTTCCATATGTATTTCGCCTCATGCATTCGCACTCTTCTAAGGTATATTTATAATCTAAACTGACCTGGGTTAATCCGGCTTCAAAATTCGACTCTGCATGCCAAAAACCTCGAGAAAATCTTCTTCTTGTTTACTAACGTCAATTCATCTAATATATCATTATATATTATTTGATATTACATTACATTATATTCTATTAATCATCATTATCTATGCTTTAAAAATGCGCCTTGGTTCTATTGAAAATACTGCAAATCATTTATATTTTCATTTATCAAATGAGCGCTACATTTAATATTATTTCATTTTCATTTGTTTAATATAATTGGGTCATATTCTTCTTAGATGCCTTCCGATCATATTCTGTATGCAATCAGTCTTCATGAATACCAATTTCAGTTCGTTAATACTTTAATGCTTAACGGATCTTTACTGGACATCTTTTTTTTTATTTATAAAAATTACTTTTAAATATCTTTAGCTATGCATACATAAACATATATTTATATAGCCTCTCAGATATATATTTTTTAAGCTTCTACAAGCATTTCTAAATTGACATTTTTTATATGAAACCGTCTGAGGAATTTGTAAACAACTCTTCAGGCAAATGCAAAATTAATCAAATCCCGTTTTGTTTGTCTATTATAGAAAAAAGAGGGAAGTAGAAAATCCATTGTGATGAACGAATTTCCTTTGCTGTCTTTTGTGAATCCATTCACAATGCTTAAGACACTCAATTAAATGTCATTGTTGTCGCCAATTGCCTGCACAAAGGAGCACTTTCAAGGCCCATTATATTGGCTAACTAATACGTATAATTGTGCTATATATACTTCTGATTGATTATTATTATTAAATTAGCTTACTATCCAAATAGCAGGGCAATAGCACAGTTTCGTTCTCGTAGCTCTTGATGGTAGTTGGAACGCTTTTAAATTTCTGATTACTCTCAAGATCATTGTTGAAGTTGAGCTCGCACTGGCCGAGGAGGGGCAGCAGCAGCAGCATCATCATCATCATCATTATCGTCTTGATGGGAACACACATGTTGCACACACTGAGCGGAGATTTGTAATTGAATTAGACGCAGCGATTTCAAATCTCTCAACGGTTAATCGAAGCGAATTCCACTTGGGCGCGTGTCACGAGATCCACTGTTCCGATGCGCTTGAAATCCCGAGCTCAACTGAACGCTTGAGCAACCGATGGGAGTCTGACGAACACTTGCGCCTGGCTTAGGCGACGGCGACAGCGGCAGCGACAGCGACAGAGGCTGAAGCAGAGGCAGCGACAGTGACAGTGACAGAGGCGACGATGAGGACAGTCACTTGCTCTTTCTTTTTGGGATGCCGGCTGATTAGCTGTCTTCCAATGTTCAGCAACGCATTGTGTGCCAGTTTGGAGCACATTTGACAGTACATAAAATGTATATATGCATATGTATATACATACATATATGCATAGCATATAAAATATCTATAGAACGCAACGGAGCGTTCTGCACGCCCTCGCCAAAGCATGTCCATTTGCATGTGCCATGCATCGCTAGTCTGTTCAGCACTCTGAATCGGATTTTGATTCAGTTTCAGATGCTGCTGCTGATCTATTACGTTTGCCGCTTGAAAGAACGTGCTCCTCTTGCATATTATGAGATAAAATGTCATTGTGCCACAATATATATACATACATATATACATACATATATGTAGTCGCCGCCGGCCACATCCACATTGTCAGCGGATCAGACACACACACACACACACATTCACATTCACATTCACAGTCCGGCACTTAAGCCCCCTCGAGAAGCTCCCCCTCGTTAGAACTGTGCAGCAAATGCAAAGATTTCAATTATAATAACAAACTTTTACCGGAAGTGCAGCCATAAAAATTACATTCATTCATTCATTTACGAACGTATCTATAGCACGGTTGCATCATAGTAAATAAATCTCTGAAATAAACCTACACGAAACCCCCTTTAGATCTACAAGAAACTGCGTTATGTATATATAACTGTTAATTTTAGTCTTTAAGATGCCTAAATAAAGCATATTTAATTCTGTTATAGACTGCTTTTCAAGATCTTCATTACTCTGAAATTGAAAGTTAATAACTATACTATGTATATGTCTAAAGTTAAGACCAGAAGACCCAGGTATCAACGAATTTTTCCTCTACACATTCGCCACACTAGCCCACCCCAGCCTATCGCACATGCCCAGAGTGTAACACGATAAGACTTGGCCAAATTTCAATTATGGTTTATGTTGGTTGGAATAAATAAACAAAATTGCAAAATATTTGAGAGCGATTCGTGCTGATTAATAAGTAAATATTTGCATAAAGATTCCGCTCTCTATAAATCTACCAAATTTGTGGAGTCCATTCAGGCCACATAGATATACACACATACATATAGACTGATGACTCTCGCTACGACTCGAGCGTGACCTTTAACAACTTGATGTAGCTCAGTCGAACTCCCGCCAAACATCTGAAATGCGATCGCGTTCAATTAAAAGACAATTTGATCGAATTAATTAAATTAGACGTGGACATGCTGGGGCTCCAAACAGCTGCGCAAACAAACTGCAAACCAATTAAAAACGAAAAGAGGCGTCCACAAGACGTAACCCGCTGCTATATAGAGGTCCATTTACGATCATCCCCCTCCCCAACCGATGCCCATTAACACTCTGGTACAGTTGGGCAATTGCATTTGTATGTGGTTTTGGGATCGATGTAGAACTGTTTGTTGAGTATGGTTGGTATTTTATTTGTAAACTCGACTACAATAACTGATTTCAATTAAAATAAGTACAATGCTAAGTGCTTACAACCGACGCATTAGCCGTGTGCGGAGCATGGTCAAACTTGTATCGGAATCAGGCGAGATTTAAAAATAGTACTTAATTTGCTAAACATATTGGATTTCGGGTCATAAATACATTGTTGAACTTAGCATATACACGTACATATATATTTAAATGGGGGATATACATATCGGATCCTATGACTTAATCGTAATCATACAATAAATATAGCTGTCAAATGAGTTTCGTTTACGTCTTACTTTAGCTAATTGTCGTTCACAAACCCTATTTATTCACGCAGACAGAGGCAAACAAGCAAAGACAACCATTGCTATCGTTAATAATAAATAAACAAATGTCGTACACAGATCCGACGCAGAACTCACAACTGGGGACGGGTGGCTTCACTTCCAACTTCCAACTTCGATTTCGACTTTGACTCTCACTTTGGAATGCAAACGCATTTGAGCTCTGTGCGATTTCGTCCTACACATACGATAAAGAACCCTGAATGAAAAAGTTTATGAATGATGCTCTCTATATATCAGTACATAGCGATATACATATATTCGTAAACATACAATACAATTTGTAAACTATGCCTATAGGTGATTCAGTTGCGCACTGCCGCGGGGGGTGGTAGAGCGTTAACAAAACTTTCCTCCTCAATCAATCGTCACAAGAATCGATTACGTTTAATTAGTCGTAACAGCACTAACCTAAGTAAAGAACGTCATTAATTGAACGGTGCAGCTAGATGAGGCCGCGCTTCTTTTTGTAATCTTCCAGGTTCAGTGAACGCTTGGACACCGTCTCGGTTGGCTTGCTCGCCGGCTTGGGCAGAGCATTGGTGCTATTCACTGCAAGTGGAGGGCGAATTATGTATTGAGAGTCAAGCTAATTAAACGGGCGTTGTCTGCTTACCTGGCAGCGGTACATCTAGGTCTATGTCAAAGTCGTGCAGCGAGTATAAGCTGTAGTCCTTGCCATCGCCTGGCTTCGCATTGGATGTGCTCGTTTCATTGGGTTTCTTCTTGCCTGGCGGCGGCGGTGGCAGCGGCGCGGGCAGCACCTCGTCCTCATCCTTTTTGGCACCCTTGAAGCCCATGCGCGGCTGAGTAATGCGCCGCGTGAATGGATCTGATATCTTCATGCCCTTGTTGGCACGCGCCTCCTCCATGATGGCCTTCTCGGCATCCTGCACATTCCGCTTGCGATTGCGATCGTTGATGTACGAAATCAAATTGAGACTGTGCGAGCGACGTTTGTCCAGCTCGGAGGCGCGGCTCTCCAGCTGATCGATCTGCTGGCCCAGCTCGTTGGCAATGTCGTAGTCGCCGCGCAGCATAGCCGCGTCGCGCTCCTTCATGAGGCAGGTCTTCTTCATGGCATAGTTGGTGGGTCGATTCCGGAAGCGATTCTTCTCCTCGACGATCTTGTCCACATCCTCGTCCTTGAACTCGTAGTTGAGCGCCTTCTTAATATCGTTTTGCTTAATCTCGATCATATCCATCGTTGGCATGGGCACATGGTGCTGCTGGCAGACCTCGTACCATTTGTTAAACTCGGTTTCAGTGAACTCCTGATTTGATATAAACTCCAAACGGAAGACTCGCTCCTGAGTGCCGTGCTTGAGACGCAGTCCTCGATTGGTGCGCGTCGTTCCAAGTGTGTATATTTTGCCCGTCTCCACGACGCCAACGATCTCCGCTACTCGATAGACGGGCTTCTGGCCATTGTTGCCGATGCTGATGCGCACAAAGCAATTGACCACGGTGCCCTCGAATATGGGCAGATTGACGAAGCGCTCCATTTTGAAGCGAGACAATCGCAGCTTGTTCAGATCCTCTCGGGTCGTTATGAACACGGGACTCTTTGCGGCCTTTTCGTCGTCTTCCGAGTCGCTGGACGCTTTGCTGCTGTTTGAGCGAGAGCGCTTGCCCGCCGGCTTCTCTTCGTCATCCCAGTCGCTGCTGCCCGAGTCATCGGAATAGATCTCCGACGCTTTCAGTTTCACTGCCGATTTGCAGCCAGACACACTCTCCAGTTCCTCTTTGTCGTCATCTCTGTCACGTTCGGCCAATCGTTTCGCTTCCTCCTCCTCTGCAAATGCAAATGAATTCATATTATATACTCATTTCGTTATTGGATTTCGTACTCACCTCTCTTGGCTTTTCCCTCTCGCTTGGCTTTGAGCATGGCCATCGCATTGCTGCGCTTGTCGTCGGTTTTGTTTGCCTCCACGTTCTTCTTGCGCTCCTTGGACCGCTCTTTGTGGTCGAAATAGTCAGCGACATTGTTGGTATTTTGCTCTTCGGAGCTCTTCTCGGCGCTGCTGCTGGTAGCACCCGACACAGAGCCCGATGTCGAGGGGCCCTCGCGGACCGAGGGCATGGGTGAAGGACTCTTGGCCGAAGCACGCGCCTCTATCGCACTTGTCTTGCTGGCATCCAGGTCTGCGGCAGTTGATGCGGGCACGGGTGGGGCCACATCTTTGGCCTTCTTGTTGCGCTTGTCCTTCTTGGATTTCTTTTTGGCTCGATCCCCTTTTGTTTTTGATTTCTCGTTCTCGCTCCGACGGGCGAGCTTCAGTTTTCTCTCGATCTCCCACCGGGTGCGCATAAGATCGCGCTGCTCGATGCGCTTGAAAATCTCTGTTTCACGCTCTTTCTCAGATAAACCATTGAGACGCTTGCGGTCCTCCTCATCTCCCATCAAATCATCGTCGTAGCCATCATCAAACTCGGAATCGGAGCTCGACGACGATGAACTAGATGAGTCAGAGCCACTGGCAGAGCCCGACGATGACGTTGATTTGGATTTGGATTTGTCGTTCTCCGAGTCGCTGTCAGAGACCTCCCCCTCTTCCTGCTCACTTTGAACGTCGGGTTTTCTTTGTTCGGGTTCGACACGTTTCTCTGCGGGCGCTGGGGCCTCATCGTGACTGTCGTCGTCCCAATTCTCTTCGGACGAGCTCGAGTCTCGGCTGGTCTTCTTTGAGCGCTTCTTCTTCGAGGCTGGGGCGCTCGATTTATTGTTTGCCCAGTCCGAATCTGAATCGGACTTTGAGTTTGAGGCTTTTGTGGCATTGCTTGGCTTCTTTCTCTTTCTGGCCAGTGACAACAAGTCCTACGTGCAAAATAAATATATAGATTTTTACAATATAATCTGCGCATTGATTTGTTACATGGTGCGAATTTGACTGAGGCGTCGTTTGTCATTTTAATCGTAATACTTACCGATTCCAAGTTGGTATCCGCGTCACTATCGCTATCACTCGAATTTGAGTCGATTAGAGACTGAGTGCGACGTTTTCCCATTGTTATTAAGTAAAATTTGTGCCAAACAACAAAGTTAACCTGCAAACAGTGTGAAAATAAATAACTAACATATATGTACATACATATAACAGCCCTAACATTCCCGCGACTGTTAATAACAGCAAGCATTTATTTTTTCTCAGAAACGGTGCAATAAATTACTGTATTATGCAACTTAATACGTTTTTGAACAACACGCACCTATGCTATTAAAACTATATGAATTGTCACTGATCCATGCAACAAATTTCAACTGAAAACCAGCATAACTCTAAATTCAACATTTGCCAACTTACTCCGATTCCTAGTCCCTAAATTAATGATGTGCTTTTCAACACTGCATAGCATAGGGCGGGTATTTATCGATAATTAACAGAACAATTTGTTAAACAAAATTCTAAACATGAGCTGCGTAATTACATAGTTTTCAAGCTGAAGTTGATTTTGAACTTTATGTTGGCCGTTTGATTTCGCTTACATTAATTAAAATTGTCCATAATCTATTTCACTTACCAACACTTGATGCTCCAGGCATCAGTTTTGTAGCAGCAATCAAAAATTGATATGTCTACGAAAAAGCTAACTGCTATGAAACTACGCGGGGTTTTTGATTTTATCGCTTGTATCATTTTGTTTTTTCTTCAGATTTTGATATTTCAATATTTGCTTAGATATATTAGTTTTTCGTTATTTTATTGATATTATTCTTAGTGAACGACGATTTTTAAGACCAAGGTATGTCGACATTGGAGCATGCTATAAATATATGTATATAATAACACTATGTTCTTCCTGGTGCACGCCTTTTCGCAAGTTCAATTTTCTAATGGGATAAATGCAGGGTATGTAAATAATAGCATTGCTCATCTATACGCAAAATTACTGTTAACATTATTGTTATAAATTATACAACGGTAATTGAGTTACATTACAATGTACACACACACACACATATATACACATTGATCACGCATTGCCGTTGACTGTAAAGAGACACCTAAAAATATGTGTTAGTCCAGGAAGGTGGTGATATAAATTACTAAACGCGTCGACTGAAGAGAAAGAGAGTGAAAGATAGGGAGGGAGAGAAAGAGTGAGGGGGGCGAGCGAACATCAAACAGGTGTACATTCAACATCGTACATTGACCGCTTCCGAAAAGTCTTGCATTCGCTCTCTCTCTCTCTCTCTTAAGCCTTGCTGGTTGGTCAGGTAGAACCCAAACACGTTTGAGTTGCACGGTGGAGAGATTTCGTTCGAACCAGACGCGAGCCGCGGAGGGTTTGGCTTGGTAAACAATTTCTTCGGCCATCGAGATCACACACTTTCTGCACCAAGAAGTGCTCTTAGGCGCTCTCTCAGAAAATTCTCTTATATTCAGGCGCTCCGCTATTGCAGATGTTGTGGGACCAGCTCCCACAGCTCTCTTGGGGAGCAGCAGCAGCAGCAGCAGCTCGGCTCAAGTTGCGTCTGCAGAATTTTTTTCTTTTTGGTTTTTTATCTAACTTTTATAACAAGCGAGTCGAGGGCAGGAAAATCTTTAGTTCTGCGTTAGCCATCGAGTGGATAAGGTCGGCTCTCAACCGAGTGCAAGAAGTGTTGAAAAAATTATTTGTGATCCCGGTTGTAAAAGTTTTGCCAAGTTCATCAAGTTGCAATAAGAGGATTATGAGATCTATGATATAATAAAATCAGAATAACTGAAAAGGGAATCAGAAAATAGAAAATAGAAAACAATTTCCATACGTAAGGTAAGTGGTGCAATGTTTAATTAATGATAACAGTTGAAGCATATCTCCCAAGGAAACGATCATTAATATAGTTAATAATTAACTTAATGACTTTTATTTCATATCAAAGTAAAACAATAAAAGCTTTAATACACCTCTTGTCGGCCTATAAGACATGCGTGTATACATTCATATTTCTATGTAAATTAAGAGCTTCCACAAAACATAAAACATGAAAGCAGCAGCAGCAAAAAAAAAACACAAAAACCATTACCCTTACTGGCCCAGCTTAAGAATAAGAAGAATAAAAAAAAAAAAAGAAAAAACCATTACACTTTGCTGAGGAATGACTAAGAAAAATCACAAAAAACATGTTAACCGGTTTATTCGAACTGCCGCGACAAACGGAGGAGGGCGTCGATCGTCGTACCTCATAGGAGGAGACGGACCAGGCCAGTGTGCAAAGAAAGATTCTGTAAGACTGCAATGGGGGGAAAAAGCGGCATTTCGAGCTGCGCGCCTGAGATCGCAGCACATAAAACACATTGCAGCAATGCGATTTTCAAACAACATCCAACATCCGTCAGAAACATAATGAACGGTAGCGCTGTCCAGTTATACCTAGTAGACGATTCGATTTTGTAACAGTTGCTTTGGCCCTCGCTGACGCCGATGAACAGCTAGTTAGATAACCAGCAATTAGCTCTGCCCAGCGATGTGAGAAAAAGAATCTATAATCTATAATTTAGCTTGTCTATTAAAGTTCTACACATATTTGTGTATAATCCGGGAAGTTGTTGAAAAATCATTTCTATTATTTTGTAACTTGTTGGAAAATCATTTATTTTATTGACAGTTTTTTTTTATTTAGAAATTTTTAGTTTATTGTTAACGATTATTTTCGTAATGCGAGAAGTTGTTAGAAAACGAATTTTAATTATTTTTGATGGGTTTCTTAAATTTATTGTTAGCAATTATTATTTGTTGATTGTTTTCTTTTTATGTTTTATAGAAAGTTATAGTGAATAAAATTCGTGTCTGGGATGTCATTTGAGTGTTAATTTCAGCTCATTAAATATTGATGATGGAAGGTATTAGAAATTTGCTTTTGTTTAATCAAGCAAATGCTTTCTATGCTTTAATTTTGATATTTTGATATATGTATATTAGGTATAATTGGGACTCATGAGAGAATTCTTAATTCATTTATAGTAGATGAAGACGTCGATATATATGTAGATGCAATTTTACAAATATATAGATTCAAACAGTAATATATATTTTATTTTATTTTTCAAATATAAATTTATTAATTATTTTGTTGCTTAACTTTGCACATTTTTCGCTACTTCGTTTCTTTGAAAGCTCCGCAAATTTAAATTAATTAAATTAATCGAAGCTAACGGTATTTATTCGCAATTCTTTTTTCTGCATTCGCATCTAAATAAAATCATGAACGGAGAAAATACCGTTTCATTTGATATAAATTTGCGAAATGCAACAATACTATTCTAATGAACGCAACTGTATATACATATTTAGGGAAACTTTTAGTATAAATATAGACGTTTGTTATTCCAACCTCTTTATGTCATCAATCTCTGTAAGCTCTGCCCCAGAAAACTTAACTAACCATTCATATTTACGCATCTTGAGTCATCTCTTCAGAATTATAATTTCTTTGACTTCGTTCTATTGACATAATCTTTCCAAATGCATAATTTGCTGAGCACACAAAACAAAAACGAATTGAAATTTCGTTAGAAGGTAAACAAATCTAGGTAAACTTAACGGAGTTTTAGGCTGGCCAATTTCGCGGCACACAATTCGATCATAAATTAGCTATATAATTGACCGCTAACACCTAGGGAAACAGACCAGCTAATAAGTGTGTCAAATACACCTATGACAAACGCACACACACACACACACACATACACATACACACTCACGCATGCAGCCAACATCCAGTTAGATGTTGTTTAGAAGCTTTAGATTATCAAATCGGCAGATGGAGTCAAATGCCTTACATGTATTTCCATGTATATACAAAGCGTGTGAGTGGTATATGCACCGTTACGAATCCAAGATTCGCTGTGATAAACGCCTATTGAAAATTTCGACTACTGCATGACACAAATAATCGAGTCGGGCCAGGCCGAGTCGCTCGTTGAATCAATGAAATTGGCCGACCTCGCAGCATGCAGAATAGAGAGAAAGTTCTTTCAACGGGTTTTTTTTCCTTTTTCATTTCTTTACTTGTTTTTTTCGTCTTTCGTTTTTTGGCTATATTGATTTTGGATTGTGGCTTGAACTGTTAAATGACATCACGCACCTTACTAAACATTCCGCAAAAGTCTATTTGTTAGCGCATTGAACTGGGTAAATGGGCTAAATTATAAAGTTGTGCAAATATTTAGTTAGTTTTGGTTAGATGGGGAATGTGGTGCGGGTTGCTTGTATATATTAATATATTATATACCATTGATATATAGGATAATCGATTAAAGATATATTTATAGCATTTTCTTTTTTATAGCCGAGTCTCTTTCGAGGGTATCTCGCAGTCAGACTCGATTGCTATTGACAACAATACCCTGCACTCATTAAATATAATTTTCGCTCGACTTCAAAAGAAAACTTCTGATAATATATTATTAAATATCTAAGGGAACCTGTAGGGCATATTACCGTTAAGTATGTTACATACATCCAATTAGCTTAGCATTCTCTAATTAGATTTCTCGCAGTCATATTATGAGATGTGTCATAAGAAACGCGTGCGAAACTTAATAACTTCTAATTAGTAAAATTTGAATGTGGGAAATTTGGGAAAGCAGAAAGCATGAATATGGGATAACAGTAAAATGGATTATAGACAGGAAGTAATAATAGAGTGGGATAGTAATAAATTCTGTAACAATAATGCTAATAAAATCTGAGCTTAGCTCTATAGACTCGCATACATAATCGAATATATGTATGCAGGTATGTATACCCCTTCTTCCACACATCACGACTGTGCATAGGGTATACAAATTGACCTCATTACTGTGTGGGTTTTCTAAGCATTCGAACTGAAGAAGAAGCAACGCCAGAGACAGATGACCACGTATTTAAGTGTTGGTGAAATTGAACAAGTGAATCTCAGCATACCAATTCGTATCTGTCTCTCTCTCTCTCTCTTCCACACTCGCTCGGTCTCTCGCTCTCTCGCTCCTCGAGTGAAGTTTAATGTGTGCAATAAAAGGCTATTTGCATATCTATTCAGACCTCGCTCGGCGATACAGTTCAGTTGATATGGTTTGTTTTTATTGTTCCCAATTATAATGTTTGGATATCAAAAGTGGGACTTTAGAGATCCAAATAGAAGAAGCAAGAATGGAGAAGAAAATGACTAACTAAGCAAACGCATTGAATTAAATTTAACTGCAGAGGAAATGGGATTTTAAAGAAGAAAGCCGGTTTAGATTTTTGGTGAAAATTGTTATTGGTGTAGGCAGGTAGCCAGCCAGGTAGGTATGTAGGTGTATGTGTGTGTGTGTGTGTGTGTTGGAGTGTGTGTCGGTGTATATCAAATACCGTTGCTTCCAGTTGCGTCGACATTGTTGCCAATGAAGATTAGGGTGCACGGCTTTCTGGCCATGGGGCTGATGGAGCTTTTGTTGCAGCAACAGCAACAGCAACAGCAGCAACAGCAGCAACAGACGCAGCAGCATGCAATTTTCATGTTTGGCTTTGCAACAAGCACGCCATGCCTGTGTATGTGTGTGTGTGTGTGTGTACGCACATACATGATCAACCCAGTAAAATTCACTGTTAGAATAACAAGTTTTTCGACCCGCAAGTTCAATTTTTAGTGGCGAGATGAAGAACATTGCCATAGCCGTTGCTAACTAGACGCTGGCCAGTCGTTGCGCTTCGAAAACTCTGCTAATTGGAAATGAGACGCCCAAGAGCAGCCAAAAGGAAAACTCACCAAATGCATATACACACACACATATACATACATCTTTATATACTTATGTATAGAAGTCTGTTTGTTTAGTGGCTTATTTCTTTATGCGATTATTCCCGGCACGCAGCGGCACGCATTTCACGAGATCTTATTTGTGGCCTGGTATGCAGCATTATCGAAAATCAAAGCGTCTTTCAAATTTGTTATGCCTTGGGGCGACTTTCGGGAAAGTGAAATTGGGCGAAAAGCCGCCAGACTTTGACTTCAACTTGGACTTGCTGCTGTCTATTGTCATGCTCTTAACTAAATGCGCTCGAATACAAACCCAACGCACGTCGAGGCGAGAGAGGTTGGCCCAGAAATGTGAGCTAACGTTGCATATTGTAGATCGATTTCCAAAACGTCAGCATCAGCTTTAGCCCTTTCCTATATATCTGTAATTTGTGTATTAACATGCCATTTTCAGTAGAGCTCAGTTCTCTTGGTTCCTCCGCAGAGTTCACAACCTTTTTATTATCTGGCGTCTCGTCTTCGCAACTCGGAAAGCATAAATGCTATTGTTGTTGGCCATTAAGTCGGCAACTGTGAAGCTAGCGCGCCCAGCCAGTTGGCCTGAAGCCAGCTTGAGTTGGCGAACCAGAACAGGCATAAAAGGTCACTCACTCCCCAAAGAGGTAATTGACTTTCCTCGTACTCAATGGTCCATGGGGTCACTACGTGCGCCATTGTTATGAAATACTTCCAGCCAGACTAGGGTCCACTCTAGAGTGGGCATCTCATATTAATTATATGGACTCGCTGCGCGTTCGCAAATAAATTGATGTGTATCAGAAACGATTGCAAGTGCTTATAATCTTTCAATTATAGGCGAAGCCAATTTAACTGGTAGAGCATTGTTCTGACTTGTTAGGAGATCGTTAAATGATGAAAACCCTAAACCCTACGCTGGACTGAGGCGAAACACACTCTCTATAGAAAGTAATTTGAGAAACTTTCAAGCGAACTTTTTGGATAGAATTCTTAAGCAGCTGGAGCGGGCGTTCGCTAATGGAGGTCAGCTTTTGCTCTAGTTTTGGCTGTGAACCCTGAAAACTAGTGGGCGTGGCATGGCATATAACATATAGCCATAGACAATGATTGATAATCACGTTTAGCATTTTTAGCTGTCATTCAGTGGGCAGAGGGTAATTAACGGCTGAATGGATAATTTATTCAGAAAATCGACTTTCCCAATGCAGTTCTCATGGGAGAACTTTCCCAAGTCTTGAAGTTACTCAAGCAATGCCATTATGCATAACTGACATTCACTAATTGTATCCAAATTGTAAGACTCTGCATGCATTACTCATGAGCTAAGCTAAGTTCGATTGCTGTGCGCGGTATTTGCTAGTCGAGCACTCGCCTAATACATATATATATGTTTACTTCTTATATTTTGTATATGTATATTTGATATATTTTATATACTTTATTCATTGACTAACACTCACTAATTCATGAATAAAATTGATAAACTCAACATTCAAACTTTCTTTGCGCGGTATTTGCTAGTCGAGCACTTGCCTAATACATATATATATATATATGTTTATTTCTTATATTTTGTATATGTATATTTGAAATATTTTATATACTTATTCATTGACTAACACTCACTAATTCATGAATAAAAACTGATCAACTCAACCGACAAACTTTCTTTGCGCGGTATTTGCTAGTCGAGCACTCTCTTCATACATATCTCTAGCAATACTCGTTTTTTCTGCTATACATTGATATATATTTTCATTTATTTATTTTTTTACTCATTGACTGACATTCACGTTTATTTATTTATGCTTTCAGCCCTCCATTTGAGTAGTCACAATGGCTTATGGAGTATTTAGCCACAGCTTTTTGCGATTCGTTGCGCTGGGCCTCTTAGTGCTGTGCATGACTCAGGCGCAGACGCAGGAGACAGACGCGACCACAGACAGCCCTGATCAGCTAAGCGATCTCAGCGAGCAGACGACTTTGCTGGTTACAGACCCGTCGCTGGGCGAGACAACCACAGAGATTCCAGCCACAGTCGATGTGGTGCCGGCCATCGAGACGGAGAATCGTAATGCTCAGTTTGATCTATCAGCTGCGGCAGACTTGGATACGAAGGATTCGAATGAGATCTACTTGGATAATGTGAGCTGCGAATCGGATGCAGTTGGCTTTGAAATTGTCACCGGGTAGGTTGGGGAGGAAGAAAGCCAGCACCTGTGATTATATTTGATATTTTAATTAAGCGCTGTCATAAGTCGACGATTTACTATTTATAAATGTGTAATCTTTTTCGCTCGTTCTCTCTTCTCTTGTTTTAGCTATGTATTTTCAGCACCTGGCAGGCTCCTGGATTCGCTGCCCGGCACTCTAATGCTGACGGATTGTCTGGCCACCTGCCTGAAGAATGCCACCTGCCAGTCCGTTAACTACGAGACGGGCCTCTGCGTGCTATTTTCAGCACACGCTGATCAGTTGCCAGGTAGGAGAAAACCCAAGACAAACAAACAAACATTTGAAATCCCAATTCGCCAGATATTTGTAGATTTAGACAGGGCAGGAAAAGAAACATCGAAATTGGCTTATTAAATTGATTTCCCTCCTCTTCTCCTTCTTCTTCGTTCGTTGCAGGCGCCCTAACCAAATCGCAGTTTCCGGTTTTCACAATCTATGCTCAGAAGTCTTGCCTCGCCGCGAAGCCCTGCTCACGCGCCTGGTTCGTGGACCGCGTGCAAAACTACAAACTGAAGTCGGAAGCTAAGCGCAGCCTCTCGGTGGGATCGCGCCGAGAGTGCTCCGAGCTCTGCCTGAGCGAAACGGAATTTACATGCAGGTAATAACACTCTAAAGTTAACAGCATTGACCTCCCGCTGATTCGGTTCACCTGGCCGTAAGGTGCGCTTAAAGGCTCGTTATTATGGGTATTACATGAATGTGAATAGGAGTATGTGGAGTAATATGAATATGAATATGAATACGCATATGAATCTATATGTAAATATGAAGGTGCATGTGAATATCGGTATGATTGTGCATGTGAATATCGGTATGATTGTGCATGTGAATGAAAATGAATATAGATATGAGTAGTCGAATATTGGCAGATAAACGGATAATAATGAAACGGAATGCACATATGTATGAATCTGCATCTGTGGGAAAATGAATAAAAGTTCGAAGTTAAATATAAAAATAATCATGAATATTATATATGAATGAATCATATGAATGTAAATATGAATACAAATTGGATATTCATAATTCAAATTCAAATAAATAAATATACCAAACTAAATATGAAAATAATACAAATACAAGTATGAATATGAGTATGAATGTGAGTGTGCAAATGAATATAAATGTGAATATGTGAATGTAAATATGAATAAATAGATTCATATTCATATTATTTTTATTCATTTTCATATTCATCTACATAAATATGAACTAAAGTATGAATATTGAATAAATTTGAATAACATGAATATTCTCTCATTCTCCACAGATCAGCTAACTACAAGAGAGCAACTGGCGTCTGCGAGCTGAGCGAAATGGATCGCTCGACATTGGCCGGCACGAATGCCTTCCAGGTCATGGACGGCACTGACTATCTGGAGAACCATTGCGTCGAGGAGCCGAACAAGCTGTGCGAGTTCAAGCGACTGCCTGGGCGCATTCTGAAGACGGTCGACTCGGTCTACCAGGAGGTGAGCAGCGTGGATGAGTGCCGTGAGCTGTGCCTCAATTCGCCATACAGGTATGCACACACATCATATTGGATGCCGTATACCGTATATGTACATATACATATATTTTCATTCCTTGCTACTCACCTCTGTAGATGCCACTCGTACGATTACAATGACACGGGCGACATGGTCTGCCGTTTGTCGCACCACAGCCGCGCCACGCTGGCGGACGTGCAGGATCCCTACCTGGAGGTGCCTGAGGCGGCGACCTATGAGCTCGCCTCCTGCTACAATGTGACGATCGAGTGCGGAGGCGGCGATATGCTGGCCAGGATACGCACCTCGAAGCTGTTCAGCGGCAAGGTCTACGCCAAGGGCTCGCCCAGATCGTGCGCCGTGGACGTGAGGAGCGCCCTGGACTTTGAGCTGCGCATGAACTATCATGACCTGGAGTGCAATGTGAGGCAGAGCCAGAGCGGGCGCTATGTGAATGACATTATCATCCAGCATCATGACATGATCGTCACATCCTCCGACCTGGGCCTGGCCTTGGCCTGCCAATACGATCTGACCAACAAGTCGGTGACCAACGGAGTCAATCTGGATGTGCGCGGCGACCTGACGCCCGCTCTGTCGGAGGAGGTGATTGTCGACTCGCCCAATGTGATCATGCGCATTACCTCGCGCGACGGCACCGATATGATGCGCTCCGCCGAGGTGGGTGATCCGCTGGCACTCAAATTCCAAATCATGGACGAGCAGAGTCCCTATGAGATCTTCGTGCGCGAGCTGGTCGCCTTGGATGGCGTTGACAACTCGGAGATCACGCTGATCGACTCGAACGGCTGTCCCACCGATCACTTCATCATGGGCCCCATATACAAGAGTCCCGGCTCCAGCAAGATTCTGTTATCCAACTTCGACGCCTTCAAGTTCCCATCCAGCGAGGTTGTCCAATTCCGTGCCCTGGTCACGCCCTGCATGCCCAGCTGTGAGCCGGTCCAGTGCGATCAGGAGGACACCAGCGGCGAGTACAGATCTCTGCTCTCCTATGGCCGCAAGCGTCGTTCGCTGAACGAAACAGGTGAGTCCATCAGACCATATGATATGAGAGTGAAGTTTGCTGAGTTTTGCTTTTATATGTATTTCCAGCCACTTTCGAGCTGCGTCAGAAACGCGAGGTTAAGACACCCTCCGATATGCTATTGGTTCAGTCCATTCAAATTACTGATAAGTTCGGCTTCGAGGAGCAACAGAGCCGTAAGTCCAATATCGGCGGATATTCGGACAACAATGAAACGGAGTTCACAACTACAAATCCGGGACGCGGCTTCTGTGTGAATGCATTTGGTAAGTTGATTTACATGGATGAAATTGAAGCTCGTTATAATACAATATATACATATATATATGATATATTTTTTGATATTTATTAGGAATTTAAAAAACTAAATTTAGTAGAAAATTTCATAGCAGTTATCTATGAGAAAAGCAGTAGAAAGTTTGATAAGGAATAGATTGATAGAGCAGAAAGTTGATTGGGGTTTACTCCTACTCTCCTAGTAGTTTCCGACTTCTTAGTGATATATATTATATATCATATATTATATATCATTTTCTTTAATTATGCGAGTTTATAGATCTGTCAAGGCTTGATTCTAATATTTTTATATTATTAATTTTCAATAATAATCTCATTGATCTTTCCCTTACTGCTCTCTTCCTCCTCAGGACTCATCACAGCTGCCACATTCTTCCTGCTCACCCAGTTGGCTATAATTGGCATTTGGACCTTTTGCTATCAGCGCCGGCAGAAGCTTCAGGCCTACCAGCACTCCTATTAGGCTAAATTCTTCTGCTAAGCTTCGAACTCAGATCGAACAAGTTAATTTCAGCAGGTGCGCACGACGAGAGCGGGTTACATACATACATATATAAATATCTATCTCGATATATATTTATATATATGTACATTTGATACTTGGCAGCCTTGGAAATTGGTCTTGTCTAGTCATTGCTCGATTTGGGTGTAGAATATAAATAGAAATGTCGCGGATTGTTTGTTGGTTAATGGATACTTATATTTCAGTTCTACTATTTATATGTTTTGAGCCCACTTTATGTACTATGTACGCTATATCAGGTTTTCCAAACTTGTGAAGGTAGTTCAAGAACTGCCCTCGTGACTATGGAAAAGAAGAAAAGAATCATACACAAATTTAAACTAACTTTATTTAATTTATTTACTAACTTAGGCAAATGCAGAACTTTTTTAGACATCACATATTATTTATTTATATATACATGATATATTTATTTGTATTCTCATATATATTTTATACATAGTACATGCCGATATATGCATTTAATTTAATTTAAATAAAAACTGCCTTAAAAATAAATAAAAGTAAAAACACAATTTCATGAATTCTATTTGTCATCGGATTATTGATGCTGCAAATAATAGAAACGATTTCTTGATTTAATTGGAATGACGAGCGACAAAAGATGTGCGAAAGAATCGAATTTTGCACAGTTTCGATTGTAACAAGGCAATGATTGTATGGCTCCCTTTAGAGGCACCTGCGCTAATTGAAGCTTTCTAATGCTGCGCGCGTAAAATCTCATTATGCCCAGACTTTCGATCAGAATCAACATCCGACTTACGACTTGTTCTTGATTTCGTGACCTACACCGATGACAAAGCAACTTTGAGCAGCCAGACTGAATGGATGGAATGAATGAATAATGGACCTTAACTAAATCAAAACAGAAAACAAAATGAAGACTGCCTTGAGATCTAGAAGATGATATGGAACGATTGGCTGACAAAAAATTGCAAACATATTGGCAGATGATTAGCTGCGGCCATCAAGCCTAAACTTGGGCTGAGTCTATTGAGTGGAGATCTGAAACTGAGATACGGGTGGCAAAGAGATCAAATTACGAGTGCTTAAAAGCGAAATGAATTCACAATTCTATAAAGTATAAAGATCAAGTCAAGCTGTGTATAGACAATTTCAATATATGTAATTTTAGTTAGCTCAGTTCAGATCGCTTTCTATTCATATTAGAGCTCTTACTAGCTAATCATAAATAGTCAACTGAAAAGTTTGGAATACCAAATTTCGGAATAAAAAAAAAACAAATGATCAACTTTTTCCTTTTCTGAAGCATTTTATCACTTCCGCATATCAAGCTGTCCATATGCAAATTATTTCGTCGTTAATCAAGCTAACGAAATTTTTATTTACAAGCTCGCGTGACAGCTGCTCTTAAAGATTTCTTGGCCACGCCCACTGGGGGGGCTGGGCAAACTGGGAATTATTATGAGTTTCACAACATAGAGAATTATAATGCGAAATATCCATATTGATATTGAGCCAAGAGAAAGCAAGTGCTCTCGTTGAAAATGCATGACTCAGAGATACCCTAAGGCAGGCCACCTTTTGTGGTATACGAGTTGAGTTTTGATTATAAACGGATAGAGAGGAGGACAGATGGTTAGACGGACAGTCAGCCAGAGAGAAGACGCATAGATAGGTCAGATAAGCACACATATTATTCTTATATATAATGATATGATATGATATTATATGCATCATTATCATTATTATTATTCACTCTCATATATTTTATGGCATTTGTCGCACCTTGCTCGGCTTACAGGTATATTTTCATAACACCATAATAAACTGAAATCCCATTCAGCATTTCAATAGCTTGCTTAAGCCTATCTGAATGGGAAGAAAACGCTTGGCCTCACTTTCGGAGCTAAGATCAGCTAGTTTTTCCGTATTCCAGTGCTAGATAACGATTTCTTAGCTAAGCCAAGTGAAATCTGCGTAAATATGCAAAGACAACCTTAAAGTAATTGCCCTGAGCGCGACTTACAGTTAGACAGCGAAGGAACAAGAAGAAGCAGCAGCAAACGCGTGTTTCCCAGCTCTTTCGGATGCACCACAATGCTGGGAACAGAGTGGAGAGACTGTAATGACTGCTAAATTGTCACCCATTAAGCTCGTTTGCTTGTTTGGCATTTTATCTCTCGATATTTTCATAATGATGCGTGTCAATCTGCATTGTCTGTCAAAGAGGGCGAGGGAGAGGGAGATGGAGAGAGTACGCCCAAATCTGAAGAGCCCATCTGAAGTACATTCTTTTGCAATGTTGCTTGCATGTTGGGCCTAATTAAAAACTTTCCTAATTTTCTAATTTGAAAGACGCTGAACGACGACGACAATGAAGACGATGACGACCTTTCAGGCTTGGAGTGCTTGGTCGCTGCGGAATTCTTGAGAGGCCTCAACTATATAGCTATATAGAATCAGTTGCTGTCGTTGTTTTTGCTGTGTAAGTGAATTAATTGAGATGAATGCACCTAACTGTGTGCGAGGGAGCGAGGACACAGAGCCAGACAGCAGTTACCTGCTTCAATGTGTGTGTTGGCTCTGCTCCGCCAGCAGATAAAGATACAAATCTGCACGAAGCCTGTTTCCTGTTGGCTCCGAGGGTGCATTAATTTGCATGATGCACACCATCGGCTGCAGCTCCACTTGTACACACACACAAACTACATACATATGTATGTATATACATATATCGTGCTTGAAGCAGGTGCGCATCTGAATGCTGGCCGCTGGATAATGGCCAACAGCATCGCCATGGCAATGAGTGGAACGTCCAACCCACATCTTAAAGTGAATCGCGGCTGCAGCAGCAACTACCTGGCTGGCTGGCTGCAGCCTAGCCTTGCCACACGGTGTCGCCAATAATGATAATGTTGCCACAGAGTGCACATTATTTTGGCTAAATTCAAGTGGGCGTTCGCGTTCCAAGAACCTCTTCAATTTTCATTTACAGTTGTTGCTGCTGCGTGCTTCGTTATTTTAGAAAAGTAAATAGTTCTTAATTGCGCATGCGCTACGTTCACAGCAGGGATGGCTATATAAGAATCACATTCAGAACTTTCTATAGCTTTGCCTGCTGGCAGGCAGCAGTGGAAAAGGCCTTGGTGGCTGCACTCCCCTGCCCCTGAATTTCCATGGCACAGATCGATTTTCCATAGTTTAACTGACTTGTTAATTACCTATTTTAAACAAATTTTAAATTGCAGAAAAACTTTATTTTCCACTCTTTTGAGGTTTTATAAATGATAATAAAAATAAACACAATTTATAATAATAGTGAAAAAGTTAAATAATTATAAAAATACAAAATTGAGTAATATTTAACTATTACAAATTAGATATAAATTAATTATAAAAATACAAAATTGAGTAATATTTAACTATTACAAATTAGATATAAATTAAATAAATTATATTAAATTTTTAAATTTATGTTTAGCTTTTTTAATGTTGTAATTGATCTTTTATTGAATTGTTTAATAATATATTACTATTTAATTCAAGATTAATTAATTAAATTTCAATTTATGCAAATAAAATGATTAGCAAAATTAATAATAATATAAAATTGATTAATAATAATATAATAATTATTAATAATTATACACATTAATAGTAATATCATATAAAATATATGTATTTAGTATAAATTAATAAAAATTATAGAAATAAAATAGATAAAAATCATTTTAGAATTAATAATATAAATCGGGAAATATGATAACTAATGCTATTAATAATTAAATAATAAATGCATCAAAAATTAAATAAAATTGAATATTGCCAAATTCCAGAGTAAATCACAGTGTACCTCTATATATATTTGTTTGCGTAAGAATTTCTCTCAGTGTAATGATTTCTTTCTTTTATTGCAGCAAACAATTAAAATAGCTTCAACAGGCAGCTGTTTGCTCTTTTAGATGGCATTTAAATCTTTTAGTATAACCACAAGCAAGACATCACTACACTGAGCGAAACGGACAGCAGTTAGCTTATGCTCTCGCATTTGCTCAGTGCCAGACGAGGACGAAGGCATTGATGAACGAGTGCTTGATACAGTCCATGGTGGGCTGCTCGCAATGATCTCATGAGATTGGAGCGCAATGTGGCCGCAACTGTCGTGCCAAGTTGAATAGATTTTTCAATAAAAGGGCTGCACGAATGTGTTCCTCTCGACTCTCGTCTCTCGACTGGCTGTAGCAACAAAGCAATTAGATTTCTGCACCTCATTATCCACACGAAAAGCATTCGTGCCATTAAAAAATTACTTTTCCAAGTGTACCAAGGTAAACGATCTTGGGCAACTAGTTACATACGATACCGAGCGCTGCTGCCCATAAACAGACTCAGTGGCTGCTTCCATTTAATGCCTAATGTTTGCACTATAAACTGCTTAAGACATGTTCGCCTCTCGTAGTTAATCTCAGCGTAGTTACTTGGCCCTTCAATGTCACCAGAGACTAAGATAGAGAGAGAGAGCGCGAGACAGAGGCGGAGAGAGAGAGCATTGACTCTGCATTTCCATCCAGTTGAACAGTTGAATGACATCGCAAAACACAAGTAGTTCAATTACTTACATCTCATCTGAATAATCCTCAAATGTAAATTCTCAATAATTAACAGGCTTTGTAGTAAATGTGACAAAGCCATTAAATGAAGTGACATGCATAATAAATTATGTGCGAGTGTGTGTGGAATAGGGAATACCCTTGCGAATATACGTACATACATATATGGTAGAAGTCTGAGTGGTATATAGAGGACCCTTGCAGACTTTATTATCTATTATAAGAACTGGATTTTGGATTTAGTTAAGATTAAAGAGTGTGACATGGAAACCAGATATATGACTATGATATGATGCTGTAAATATATTGCTATAGCATGTAAGCCCTGCTTAAATGGAGATCTTAAGCTTAATCTCTCTCTATATAAAATATTCTTCTATGCCTTCACATAAATACTTTAATAACTGTTCATTTGATTGAACATTCTTCTATGATTTCTTCGTACAACTTCTCAATACACTTTTCCTGCTTCTGAATTGATCAGCTTATTAAATCCAGCAAATATATGAAATGATGAAAGCAAAACTATTTGAAAAATGCTTTAATGACTCGGCATTCTTACATCAGTTTAAGTGCTGTTGCATGCCAATGGCAGATGATCTAAATTGCTTTTTATTACATTTTCAAAGTCAAGGCAGAGCGAAAGACGAAGGCACAGTCGATGTGTGCAAATGCTTAAATGTGCTAAGCCTTCGCTTGATTTAAATATATATAAATATTTACAATATATCAAAATTCGCAAAACATGTTTTATATATATCAAATTATTTATGTGGCTGATACACATTTTATATAAATACATAGCTTCTGCCAGATATATGTAAAGATATCATTTCAGATCTAACTAAAGAGTGTCTGTTTATTTATAAAAAGATGCCAGATTCAGGCTTAATACAATTATAGAAGATCCGCAAATGGCGTTAATTATATCTCCTTTCAATTGCTTCACATTTAAATAATTAATTCGGTGAATAACTAAAATCGTATGCATAATTTATATTTTCATATTTACATGTTACAAAAAACTTGATTTCTTTACATTAGTTAAGTTGGTAAAAAAATAAATGTTAATAAATATTTTGCTTTGAAATATATTAGTTAAATAGCTAAATTCGTTCAAACCTAAATATGTATGCGAAAAGCGTCCAAATTAAATGTTTAATTGATAGATTTACGTACACACAATACACGTAACAGTAATAATAATAATATTAGGTAACCAGCTAGAGTTAACTTTAAAAGAATTTCATACAAAATATGTCGTAAAAAAGTTGGTTACATTGAAATGTCAATCGGCGCAGTAGACCGATTCAGCATACATATATATATTGTATATACTATAGAATATATAACATCCAAATACATATTATAAGGAGGACACACGGCTGACTTGCTGACTCGATGATTCACTAATGGACATCCGAAACTGTGCGCCTGTTTAACGTAGCTGCGATCGCTGGGTCAAGCATTCAGGCTTATATGATAATTATTACATCAGCCCGACTTTGGGCTACGAGTCCGAATAGATGATGCATCTCTTACTCTTCCCCACGGATGCCAGCGAATTGCTGTTGGGGCTCCAGCTGACTGCATTGACGGCCGTGCTGTGAAAGAACGGAACGGAACCAGAACTTTACGTTTTAGGGTTGCCAATAAAACAAGAACAGGAACAAGAAAGAGAAAGAGCAGAACAGTGCACATAGGAGTGTGCCAGTGTGTGTATGTGTGTGTGTGTAGGTGTTGCTCAAAGACATCGATTACTACGCCTACCTGTGCCCTTTGAGCGTCGTCTCCAGAAATCCGTTCACATTCCATATATATATTGCACCATCTGCCGATCCGCAGGCGATCTTCGAAGCGCCCGAGTTGAACGAGGCGCGAGCAAAATCGCAGCTGATCTTGAAGTGCTCATTTCTGTGCATATAGAAATTTGAATAATTAGATGCAGATGTATTTAGTTTATTTGCAGTTAATTCGAACTTACGAGAACGTGGATATAACTTGATTCTTGCGTAAGTCTAATAGTTTTATTGTATCATCCCTCACCGAACATATCAGGTAATTGCAGTCTGTTGATCGAGAAATCGAAATTGAAATTGAATGCAAATTGATCTTTAATTTCGGTTTCGATTCGCTCACCCTTCGACAGATCCAGCGAGGTAATTTTGGCAGGCATTAGCACATCGTCCGCTTGCTTCTCCGTTCGTATGTCCCAGAAGCGTATCTTCTTATCATAATGGCCGCTGATGATCGTCGAGCCGAGGCTGTCCGTGGTGCACAGATCGTTGCAACTGGAGCCGGCAAACTTCGTCTCAATGCACGCGATGCTGCGTAGGTCCCAGATCTTCAGAGTGCGGTCGTGACTTCCGGTCACCACTTTAATTGGCTCTTGGACATATTTGGCGGCCATCACCTTGCCACTGTGACCCGTTAGTGTGTGCTTAGAGAACAGAGAAGAGGTCAGGTGTGAAGCCGTTAAACAACAACAAATTTGGGCGCCATAAAAACTGTCACACTGGGCACAGTTGACAAAATATATATACATTTATTTCATAGTAAGTATATTTGATATACATATGTGTGAGCTATGAACCTGGACGTAGCGACGTCGCGTCGTATATTAAGAGCAATTACGCATCCCGAACAGCAGTCACTTAGCCCGGTTTTCCCGGGAACAAAGTCTCATTAAAGTTGTCGTAAACCCCAGCCGAACAACAGCTTCAACTGCTCTTGAAGCAAATTATTGAATAATATGCTGCTAGACCAACAACAACAACTGGCTGAGGCTGCTCCAGCAGGTTAGCTGTAGTCTTAGAAGCTTCAGTTGTGCTCGCTGAGAATTACGGTTAGGATCATGACTCAGAGTTTGGTTATCATTGCCAAAAAGTCATTTACCTGTGAGAGCAGCAGAGGAATCCGCGACTTGGTTTCATGTATGCCAAAGTTATAGATCATAATAGACTCTATATGGAATCTAGCTTACGGAGATAATTGCAAATTCTAACTGAATTTGTCGTTGCTAATGATAATCTAATATAGTTAATATCATTATTTATAATATGCAATATGTTGCCTGATTTCATTCCCCTTAGCTAACTCTCATTGATTCATTTTCCATAGAGTTTAAAATTTGTTTGCTATTTTATTTCCTATACCAACTGCGGATCATATTTGATCTCTGTGCTCACAAATTTGATTATTATTTATTTTATTATATTATTATTAATTAGGCTGATTTACATTGATTGAGTTGTCATATGCGAATTCATAATTCTCAAGTATTTAATATTTTTAATATAATATATTTACTATACCTTAAATTATTTATCAATTCAGGACTACATTTCCTGATTTAGAGCAGAGTTCCTTAAGCTGACTCTGTATATTATTATTATTATTATTATTTTTAAATATTTATATACATATATATTTGCATTAATTTATTGCAGATCAGCTCGAAATGGAATAATTACTATACAATATATTTTCTATGCTAATGTTTGCTTACTTTGCAACTGCCTTTTCTTTCCAATTCTCATTCGCTTCAGTTTTAGTTTCGATTTCTTTTAACCAATGCTAAACCTTATATTGCGTACTTTATAAAACACAACCCCAACTCCTTCTCTCATATCACACTATAATTTATAATCAAATATTTTGATTTGCATACTTCAACTCGTAGCCATGCATACAATAGGAATATCAGGAGTTTCTTTTTGCATCATGTGTGTGTGTGTGTGCGTGTGTATTGGCAACCAGAATAGCCTGTTCATGTCCCTGACCAAGTTTTTCTAAGCCATAGCAAGTGAAGCGCAGCTCCTGCTCTTAGCCAAGTTCCGAAAGAGCACAGGGGAATGTTATCAACCCGGCAACTGAAGCTGAACGGTCAATGCACGTTCTGGAGACTTGGAGCATGGCCACAACACTAAGCAACAGGTTTCTCCACTCACACACTCTCTCTGTCGCTGCTCTCTCTCACTCTCTTTAGTGTGAGCGTTTTCTGCTTAGAATAATAGCACTTTCGACAGTGCCACCGGTTGACGTATTGTCAGAATTTGAGCTAGACTCTCTTACGTTTCTCGCATTCAAACTAAGGTTAATGCGTATGCTGCAGAGCTGCGGCTCTGGCTCGATCTTGAATGGAATGCTGAATAGAGCATGGAACGGCAGCAGTTGCTCCTCTAAGTGCAGTCGGAAGAGGCATCTTAACTTATAAATATAAGAACATAACTTTGGTCAAATGACTTCAGTTCTGCGGCAACCTTACTCAAGTAATCAAGTACGTCTCAAAGGTGGATACTAAGCCCCATGCCAAAACTAATATGTTCTGAAGTGTGCAAATGTGTTCAAGTGCTCGTTCGTTCGTTCATTCGTTTTGCGGCATTTCATTCGAAAATTCAATTAGGTTTTGACTTAGAATAATATAATTATATTATTATTACAGTAGATGTTTTTTGGGCCTCAGAGTTGTAATAAATTTGTTTGCTTGTTAGATGGAATCAATGTTGTGTTGACAAGATTATTTTAATAATTCTAGCAATTAAAATGCTATTTGACTCAATTAATGTATTTAGTGATCAGGTGCAATTCAATTATTTGGTAAATAATAAATTTGTGGAACATGATAATTTGCCATATAATATATATATTTTTAAAGATTTATAGATCTGTGCTCATTCAAACTTAGATGTTTTTAAATTGATTTCAAATATATATTTATACTAAATTGGGATAGTGAAACAGATTCATATGTCCTTTTTATATATTTAATTTAATATGTATATATCATATATTTAATTTTATATATTTTAATTAATCTAGAGGAGTTCGTGAAAATAGTAGTGAGAATTTGCACTTTCATTCCAAAGTGATAAATACAATATTTTAAATTGCTTTTATACATATGTTTTTAATATCAATTTTTTAAAAAGGGACAGTGAAATGGATTTATATGTCATATATGATATATGATGATCATAGTTAATATGTATATGCTATATCATATGTATGTATGTATGCAAATATAGTGTGTAATAAAAATGTTGTAGAAAAGATCAAGTCATAAAATAATAATATAATAATAAAAAAACAAATAAAAGAATAATATAATAATAAAAAATAATATAATAATAAAATAATAAAAAAGGAATAATAAGATAATAATAAAAAAAAATAATAATATAATAATAAAAAAAATTTTATCATTATAAAAAAAATAATATAATAATAAAATAGATAATTTAATAATAAAAAATAATAATACTAATACATATTAATAATAATAATAATAAAATAATAATAATAATAATAAATTAGTTATTAATAATAACAAAATACAATCATATTATGATATTTGATATACATAAAAAGCCCACTTTTATGATTAAACTAGAATATAGTAAGCATATTTCTGTGAGAGTATGCTACAAAAATGACCATAATTACAACAATCGAGTGTAACACAAATATTCGTTACTATATAAATACTTTCTTGCAATGAACTCACAATGGTTAGAATTTATATTCAAACTCAAACCAGAAACAATATAAAATGTCGATTCATATTGATTTTATTGCGAATGTTTTGCTCTTGTTTGCCCAGCTTCAAATTTAAATTTAAATTCCCTTCGACCCGCCATTCAATTTAAATACTTAGACTATAGTCAGGCGCAATTCCCCACTTGGCTTGAGTTTCCCAATCTTTCAAGTAATTACAAAAAAATATATTTATTTGAAATACTTAGACTAGGAACCATTGCACAGTTGACTTGACTTTCCAAATATTTCAAGATATTAAAAATGAAATATTTAACTAGCTTCACGTTCAATCTTAGTTCAAGCAGCTCCCACCTGCCGATATGTGAACAAGGTCTTTCCGAAAATTGGCCCACTTTGCAGGCCAGCTGACAATTAAGAGTCGACAGAGTTATACTCTCGAAATGGGGTCGAAACGCAATCGGGCATATTTTTGGGCAATTAGATAGGCAGCTGGAAAAATTGTGCATGTGCATGTGTATGTGTGTGTGTGTATTGGAAACCGTTTCGTGTTTCGAGTTTCGAGTGATCGCCGCCGTCTGTCCGGCTGTCATTAATTCAATGGCAAATAATTCAGGTAAGAAGTGCAGGCGCAAAGCTGGCGCGGCGTGATAAGGAGGCAGCTTAAGTCAATGTGCTCATTTCAATGGCCGCGGACAGCGGGACTCTATATCTCGAGATGTGCGCAAAAAGAACCGTTTAAATGTCAATCCAGAAATACCAGTTAGAAAAGGTGGTGCAACAGCAGCAGCAGCGGCAGCAGCAGCGGCGGCTGCAACTGCAACTGCATAAGTGCATAGAAAGACGAGGAAGAAATCGCACTTATATGTTTAGTCACATGCCGCAATGTGTAGCACCAAACGCTGCCACAGCCGGTGCCGCTGCCGCTGCCGCTGCTGTTGCCGCTGCTGTTGCCTTCCTGCTATTTAGGCCAAGTCAATGCGGGTTCTCAGCCTGTTGTCATATTTAACAATTTATTTGATTTCTCGCAATGCGCACATGCAACGCAATAGAAGGACGTCGGCATTCGTTGAGCTATGCAGCAGCTGCATTCGTTTTCTGGCCAACTGCAATTAGCAACGCAACGGCCAAGACAACAGGGCAAAGGCAGTAGCCAGAGTTCAGCTGGACTAACTTAAAGTTGGGCTAGTCCATTTCACTTTCACTCTGAAGACGTTAGTTCCTGACCAACTCTTTGACAACAATAGTTAACCAGGCCCATCTCTGCCAGGTTCTCAGTTGAATTCCTAAACGGTTTCCACACTCTGACTTCTGGCTTCTGCATATTCACAGCATCGGATATCAGCAGAGCCGATGAATACTTAGGCATCGAAGCATGCTTTGTGGTTTCTCTGGTTAGTGCAGCGCCTGAAAATGGGTTATAATGCAAAATATCTGTCTATCTGTCTGTCTGTCTGTCTGCTGCCTTTGTTTACAATCTGTTACTCATTTACATAGGGTCATGTGTAGGAGCGAGCAAATGAATTAAAATGCTAATATCTGCCATGAGAAGAAGTACATTCAAAGCAGGCATAGCAACAACAACAACAACAACAAGAGCCTACTAACATATTAAGTTAGTCTGCTTTCATCTCATGTTTTTATAATTTTTAAAGTCAAATAAACAGGCTCAGCGAATGATTAGGGCCGTTGCTTATAAAAATGTATCTAGTTAATTGTACCAAATAGATAAAGTCAACTGATGAGATGAGAAATGTGAGCTACAATGTGAGCTGCTGTTGTAGCAATATCTTCTATAAAATAATCGATATTTATCGATATTGTAAGTTAGTTATAGAAAGTAAAAACTTGCATCTATTTTACTAAATCCGCTTTAAGTATCAAAACTAACAATATCTTCTTATAAGAGCACCGATATATATCGATATTTTGCGAAATTTATCATGTAAGCTAGTTACATGAACAAGAGCTTCTTATAAGAGCTCCGATATATATCGATATTTTGCATAGATTTCTATTCAAGGTTAGCATTTAGCTGCGCTTTAATAAAATTCCCTCGCACAGATTAAATCCAAGATCATTTCTATATATAAACATGTGTATTTATATAACGTTTTTTTATTCCCTTTTCTTCGGCCTATTAAAGAGTTTGACTGCACGTCACATATTAAAAACTTATCCCATATAACCCTCAACAACTTGGTCTACGTCGATAACTGTCAATCAGCAGATGTCACTCGTCAATGTTGCATTCGAGACTCGAGTTGCTCGTGTCATTCCATAGATGTCAGCGAGAGAGTTCGTTCAGTTGACTCGTTAGTTGATTTTGTATTTTGAACTGTACTCAGGCAAACAATGGACACAACTTGAATTTATACATTAAAGACTTTAGAGTAAATTAAGAATTAAGAATTCTAGCAAAAGGTAGCAATAGTAGTAGTCTTCTTTTTGATCTTGAGTATCTTATAATTAAGGCAGCTTTTGCACTTTATAGTAAAAACAATTCTTCTCTGATTAATTAATTTAATAATATATGATACATTTTTCTATACAATTGTAGAATCTATATCTATCTTTCTTTGGCTTTTTCATGCTCTATTATATTTTTATGCTCTATTATCTATACCATCTCGAAATCTCTTTTAAGAATTCAACTTTTAAGCAAATAAGTAACGAAATATAGATGATATTTCCCCCTACATAAGTAACGACTTCATCTTAATCACTTTCTATAGACGCCAGCAAGTGTGAAGTGTACATAGTAGATCAATATTCTACTCTACTTCGATTTCCATGTAATTCGAAATCAAGAAACACCTGTTTAGAGATTTATGGAGTGAAGCGCACATAGCAGAGCTCTTAGAGCTCTAATTGAAAACAAATAAAAATAGTTTGTTCTATGGATCTAAGAGCTGTGCAGGGCAGAACAATTGTCGATAGATGCGGAAAGGTCATTATACTATAATAAGCCTATTAAGGCTTATTAACAACAACAACTAACATACAATTATGGGTAATGGGTAATGGTAGTCCCCTGGCTGGGCGCCAGAGCAATTGAACGGACTAAACGACACCTCAGACACCAGAGCTGGCATGAAAAGATAATTAAATTAATACCTCTGCTATTGTTTTTCTTAACGTTGTTGCTTAGCCTGCCGAGTGGAGTGCGAGAGGAGCTCACAAATCGTACAAACCGAGAGAACGTGCGCTGCCGCAGACCGCAGTCCGCACTCTACGCATATTGAGGAAAATATTTCCAATGAAAAACAGCATACGGCCATTACGCAGCATGGGGCCAACGCACTTGCAGCTACTGCTCATGCGGCTGATGCTGATGTTGATGCTGTGCTCTTCGGGAGATGCACGTCGCTCGCGCATTGGGCCGGAGGCAGCTGCAAGGGACAATTTGGCGGAGCCAGAGATGGTGCCCGTCGCCATTCGGCTGGCACCGGCATCAATGCCTGAAAGTGACAAAACAAAGAGCACCGACAGCAGCCCAGCCGATCCCAGCCAGAAGAATGATCAATCATTGTACGTGGCCAATGCCAATGCCGATGCCAATGCCAACGCCAATGCCCATGGAGGTGCAAGCGGCCAGCGCGGGGCAGCAACAACAAAGGCCAAATTGGCTGGCGGTAAATACCTCAACAAACAGTAGCCGGCAACGTGAACCCGCTACCTGTTAATGCGACGATTAACCATGAATGCCATCATTTTCATTTCACTTCTAGATGCCAGCCACGCAGACCCTGATGCTCACGCTGACTTTGACTCGCAGTCGCACTCTGACGCAGCGATGCCCTTTTTCAGAGAGGAGCACTGGCTGGAGGATGAGCAGGGGGAAAACAGTTCCCTGGCTGGCCAGCCAGATTATCATAATTACAATTGGACCGAGGAATGTGACCCAGATTTGCTGGGCTTCGAAATTATAACAGGGTAAGATTTGGTATAGGGAATGAAACCAGAGCGAGAGGTAGAGTGAGAGTGATAAAGAGAGAGACAGAGTAAGAGAGAGTGAGAGGTAGAAATAGAGAGAGAGAGAGAGAGAGGGGGGGGGGAGTGAGTAAAAGACAGTGAAAGAGAGAGAGAGAGAGTGAAGGACAGAGAGCGAGCGAGAGAGTTAGTGAAAAACAGAAAGAGAGAGGAAGAGGAAGAGAAAGAGAGGGAGTGATCGAGAAGAAAAGAGAGACATATAAGCAAACTGAACTTAATTGAGCAGGGCGTTCGATCACTTAAGATCAGAATATGTTTTGTATAATACATCAGGAAATACATATATTATATAATATACTTATATAACTAATATCTGTTCATGATATATGTATTGTATATATTTAATATTAGATCCAGATATGTTATCTTTCATATACTATACAAGTCATTGAACTTTAATCATATTGAATGTTAAAATACCACCTACAAACCTATTTCACATCTAATTCGTATTACATTCTTCATGATCACTGAAATTCGAATTTGTGTTTATCTCATTTACAGCTATGTTTTCTCCGCACCTGGCCGACTGCTGGACTCGCTGCCGGGCACACTGATGCTCACCGATTGCCTGGAATCGTGCCAGACTAACGAAACTTGTCAATCCGTTAACTATGAAACAGGATTATGCGTTCTATTTTCATCGAATGCTGATATTCTGCCCGGTAAGTGGAACGAGAGGTCGCTTAAGATAATATTGGCTAAAGGAATTTAGTTTTGAGCTACGTTTCCAATGAATTGATTTCTTCAATATTTTCGTAATTTAATTGACCAGGTGCCCTCACTAAATCACAGTTTCCTGTTTTCACAATTTACGCGCAAAAAACCTGCTTGGGCGTGCGTCCATGCTCCAGAGCCTGGTGCATCGATCGAGTCCAAAACTACAGACTGGATGGACATGCAAAACGAGTCGTATCAGTGACATCGCGTCGTGATTGCCTCGAGTTGTGTCTTGGCGAAACGGAATTCATATGCAGGTGATTGAATCAAATATTGTGTGTGAGCTGAATTGAAATAATTTGTGCTACTGGACTGAACTGAAATGATTCTATAGATAGAATCGATCTTTTTTGATAAAAATGTTATAATATTAAAGAAAGTTTAGGTTTTAGATCTGTTCAAAATTAATCTGGATTGAGAATCAATAGGCAAACATCATAAAAAATAAATAAATAGAAAAATAATTAGGGATTAAATAAAAATAAAAATAGTAAAGATATAAAGTTGCTGAATAATTGTAATATTAATGATATTCTCTATAAAAATAGCAAAGTCTTGAACCTACTAAACATGTGATAAAATGAATAATCGAGTTTAAGTTACTAAATATTGATAGCCTTGATAATATTCTATATAAAAAAGTCGGGAGAATACTCTAGTGATATTATTGATGATATTCCCTATACAAATAACAGTAATTGATATAAAATAAATATAATAGTATCAATATAGTATAGATATATATCAAGCGTTTATCTCTATAAAAATAGCAAACAATCAAATTACTAAATAATGATAATAATAATGATGTTCCCTATGCAATAATCAGTATACATTATAGAGTACAAATAACTAGTAAAGGATAATGCTCATGATGTTCTATAAAAACAACGATCATCATATTGTATTATAGAGCAAGAGTTACTAGATATAGCTGCTATAATTATTAATCTAAATATCTTGCATTATTATTAAATCATACTCAAAATATCATTTGCCTCTCTTGCAGATCTGCGAATTACCATCGTGATTCAAATAGCTGTACGCTGGCCGAAATGGATCGTTTTACGTTGGCCGGCTCGAACGCCTTTCAGGCACACCCGGGCACAGATTACTTGGAGAATAACTGTGCCGAGGAGCCGAACAAGTTGTGCGAGTTCAAGCGTTTGCCAGGTCGCATACTGAAAACGGTGGACTCGGTCTATCAGGATATTGGCAGCGTGGACGAGTGCCGAGAGCTGTGTCTCAACTCGCCATACAGGTGGGGAATATATAAGACTCATCTACTCTCTAAGACTCATCTCTCTGTCTCTCTCTCTCTCTCGCAGATGCCACTCCTACGACTATGGAGACACCGGCGACATGGTTTGCCGCCTCTCGCATCACAGTCGCGCCACGCTCTCCGACGTGCAGGATCCGTATTTGGAGGTGCCCGAGGCGGCCACCTATGAGCTGTCATCCTGCTACAACGTGACCATCGAGTGTGGAGCCGGCGACATGGTCGCTCGCATACGCACCTCGAAGCTCTTCGATGGCAAGGTCTACGCCAAGGGCGCGCCCAAGTCGTGCGCTGTGGACGTGACCAGTGCGCTGGACTTTGAGATTCGCATGGGCTACCAGAATCTGGAGTGCAACGTGCGTCAAAGCGGCGCGGGTCGCTACATGAATGACGTGGTGATTCAGCACCACGACACGATAGTCACCTCATCCGACCTGGGCCTAGCCGTCACCTGCCAGTACGATCTGACCAACAAGTCGGTGACCAACGATTTGGATCTGGGCGTCAAGGGCGAAGTGGAGACGGCACTCTCCGAGGAGGTCATTGTGGACTCGCCCAACGTTTTGATGCGCATCTCCGCCAGAAATGGCTCCGATATGATGCGCTCTGCCGAGGTGGGCGATCCCCTGGCCCTGCATTTCGAAATAGCCGATCAGCAGAGTCCCTATGAGATATTCGTACGCGAACTGGTTGCGATGGACGGCGCTGATAATGCGGAGATAACGCTGATCGACGCACAGGGCTGTCCCACCGATCACCTGATTATGGGACCTATTCTCAAGAGCGAGCAGTCTGGCAAAACTCTATTCACCAATTTCGATGCCTTCAAATTCCCCTCAAGCGATGTGGTGCAGTTCCGTGCCCTCGTCACGCCCTGCATGCCCAGCTGCGAGCCCGTGAACTGCGAACAGGATGATATTACGGCGGAGTTCAGGACACAAACGTCCTATGGACGCCGACGCAGGCGTGAGGCATATGACCAGGGTAAGTTTAATCTGATCTGTTTCTAGATATAGCTAGATTTTGTGCTTTGATTCAATCCAATCTCTGAAACCTCCTAGCAGCTCATCAGCGCCACAGTCGTGAGCTCCGACAGGTGCAAAACAAAACAAATCAAGAGGATTTGCTGCTCGTACAATCTATACAGATAACGGATAAATTTGGCTTCGCCAAGAAGCAGCAAGAGCAACAGCAGCAACAGCAGACAAATAAGCTGAAGGACTACGATACGTATGACAATGTGCTATTTGTGAATGAGGGCGTGTCCGGCCTGTGTTTCGATGGCATCGGTGAGTACATACATAAAAACATGTGTATATCAAATATCTGGCTAATCTACGTCTGATAAGCCACATCCACATCGAGTTGTCTAAAACAAGCTTCTGTTTCAGGTTTCATTGTGGCTGTGGCTGTGTTTTTTGTGGCGCAATTCATTGTTATCGCGCTTTGGTCGTATTTGTATAGGCGACGAGAAGTCCATCAGCCATATGTTAATCAATTTCTGAATGGCGCCACGGACTACAGAGCCAACGGCAGCAACAGTATCGCATTTGGCAAATAATCTGATAAGCAGCGCCCAAGCTGTGCAACCTGTGCAAGCTGTGCAAGGTGTGAGCGAAAATGATGTTAGTTCGTATATGATTCATTATATACTGGGGTCTGTTCTTTTTGCTTCGATTGCGGTCAATGATGGAGGAATCGGTGCAAAATAATGCAATATTCTAGATATATATACTTATAATTTAAGAGTAATCCAATTCATAAAATATTATATTATAAATAGAAGTGATATGTCGAAATTCTTTAGCATAAAATTTTGCATTAGATAAATTTATAGTAATTATAACGCTGATTATAATATAATTATAAGAATTTTTTAATTTGGAAGAAAAGATGACTGAATACACTTGTCTTTTTTCCCAATATAATTTTAATGAATAAAATCAAAATAATAAAATACAAAAGCAAATCAATAAAAAATTAATAATTTTTAAATACTCATTTAGAGAAATGAATATGTTTTAAACATACAAATTAAAAAAAAAATATTTATAAGCATATTTAATAAAATAAACAAACAAAAGTTGTCATAAAGCAGAGATAATAACATTTGATTAATATATTCTATCTATATTTCTTGCTTCTATGTATTCAATCTTTGGGCAGGGTATACGTTAGTCGAGCAGACTGGCGCACTCACTATCATTTGATTTTGATTATGGGATTGTTTTACAGCGTACATGTCTAGCATGTGTGACATGATTTAATAAATATATATATATATGCATATATTATAGTCTTTGTTTAGCAAGATATAATATATTTATATACGTATATTTAAATAGAACGATATCTACATAGATAAACGTTCTTACTTTCATATCTCTGCCTGCCTTTGTTTCGCTACTTACAAAGATAACAAGGAGAACTGCCAAAATATTCTATTTCGAATGCCTCTTAGAGGCTTAGCTCTCCGTTCTACTCACCCTCAGCCGATTATCCATTACTGTCCACACTCGGGCACCATAGTCATTAGATGTGCCCAGTATGTAGGCTCCAGTTGAGTCAAAGTCCACAGAGTTGATCCCAGCGCTGCTGCCGCTCAGCACAGCACGCGGCTCCGTCGAACCTAACGAGCATTGATTGCAGCCGTTAATAAAGATAATCTCTCAATTAATCTATAGAGAATTACCTTTGCCAACATCCCAGAGTTTGACTTTCCTATCGGCACCGCCCGTCGCTACCATGCGCTCCACCGGACTCCAGCGTACCGCATGCGATTCGTTCTCATGCGCCTCGAATTTCATGAAGATCTTCGTCGGATTCGGCTGGCCGAGATAGCCAGCCGCTTTGAGAGTCTCAATGGAGGTATTTGTGTTGGGGCGCCCAGCATCATGGACAGCTTCGCCGGCCATAAATCTAGCACTGATATATTCCTCGTCGTTCATACTCAAAGCTTCCATGGCACCGTTTATTGAGGGGTCATCAATTTCGTCGTCGCTCCCAGCGGGGCCACCAAATTGGGCTGGACTCGAGTTGCGATGCAGTGGCGTGCTGCCCGGTGCAGGAACAATCGGATTTACCGCCGAGTTGGGTTCGCGTACGGCGTCCTCCAAATCACGTTTCAGTTTAGCCGAACGTTTTCTGAAAAGTGACGGCAGTCTTTTTCTAGATATTTTCGAAATCGGTTACATATGTTTATGTTGAACCATATAAAAGCAAAACAAGAAAACAAAAAAATATTAAATTCGAAAAAGCCCGTCTGTATAGATAGATACGAATCAGGATTATTTACCTTTAACAAAAGCAATTTAGTTGCATAACAATGTGATTTTTTATTAATTTTAATGACCCAATGAACAAGCTTGCGAGTTATGTAAATAGCGAGCGATGTTATTGCAATCAGCCACAAGAATTCAAAATTTAATAATAATAAAAAACAAAAAAAAAAAAAAAAACAAGTGTTCAAAAATATTTTGCTGAAAATCTAGAATTTCTTGTCAATGTGAATACTTAGAAGAGATCTCTTGTTAAAGTGTTTTATAATACTTCGAATTGATATCACAAACTGAGTTTTACTTTCATCATCAAATTATTAATTTTTCTAAATTAAATAATATCTGATTCATGCAATTTCTTCAATTCTACTGTGAAAACGATTTTGTTTTTGTTTTTTATATTTTTTTTAATATATATTTTTAGCATAACCAAAAGATTTGCAAGTTTTAGCCAATACTTATCAACATTTCTATAAATATTATATGTATATATAGATAGATATACATATATACAATATCATAATATGAACCGATAACTTGTAAATGAATGCAGTGCATGTTTAACAACAACAAATAAATAAACATTCTTCTTTTCATTTATCTGTTTTGTTGTCTTTGTGTTTGTTACCTTATTAAACTTTCGTTTTCTTCATTCAGTTTATCGGCATCTTTTGCCCGATAGCGCATCAAACGTTCCAGCAAGTAGCGATTCTCATCCTGTAAGTCGAAAGAAATTAACAGAATTTCAGCAAATATTTCAAATTCACATAATTATTATAATTATCAATGCATGGCAGATACAACTACTAATATGCAAATTAATTGGATTTGACCTATAAAAACTGTTACGCCACAACAAAGAAACAAGTTTGGCAGTTGAATGATAAAACAAGACAAATTCAAGTCTGCTCGATTCGTCGCTAATTATATATTCAGTTCCCAGATGAGTCTGACTGAGTCTAACCAACAATTTCATAAGATCGGCTAGCTATAAACTGGCGAACGGAGTTTAAACTATACAATCTTCTCAATTCATTAAATATAATCTATCCCCACACACACTCATATATACCTTTATATATCAACGACTTACCACGTGCCTTTGATAACGACTATGCTATTTAATATTCACATGCATTTATAATATAAACAATTTAATTTAAAGCGATATAAAAAACCAAAAATAGAAAAAAATCTGACAATATATGTGGCCAAAAATGTTTAGAAATTGTTAAGCAGTGCTACAACGATTAGGATTAACTAAGGAATCAGCACAACTGACCTGCACATTGCGCATTTTCTCCTCCAGGGAACTGAAGGCCAACTGCAGTGCCGTGTGCTCATCCAGCAAGGTTGTGTTCAGCTTCTTGAGCTCCTCCAGGCTGGAGTGAAGCAGCTGCACCTCAGCCCTTAAGCGATTGTTGGCAGTTTGTTGTTCGTAAAGACTAAAATGAGAGAGTGAGAGAGGGAGAGAGCAGCATCAATTGAGTCGGAATCGGCGTGAGTTCTCTCTGGCACATACCTGTGCTCCTTTTCGGAAAGGAGCTCCTTTTGCTGCTCCACTTTGAGATTTAGATCGACAATCATTTGGGAGTGCTCGCCCTTTCTTTTGTGCAGGTCCGTCAGCTCCTCCTGTTGCGCCAGCAGCTTTTTTTCCAGCGTGGCAATGGCGACATTGGGACCGGTGCCACCTGTTGACACGGCATTGCGCAGTTGCTCGTTCTCCACGGACAATTTCAGATTGTCTGACTTTAATTGCGCAACATGATCTATGAGGCGGTTGTCTATAATGGTGCTCAGTGGAATAGAACAAGTTTTAGTTAGTACGCACTCAATCGAAATGAGTCTCCGTCAGGCTTTGTCTGCAGTCTATATATAAATATATGTATGTATGTGCCTGCGTGTGCACATATTACTCACTTTGCACAATAATCTCCTTGAAGTTCTCACACTCCTTGCGGTCACGTTCGCGCAATCTTTGGACAACGTGCTCGCGCCACAGGCACTCCTCAGTGGACATCGTGGGATCCGTATGAGTTCTGGATTGCTCTAAATTAATACATACATATATTGCCCCTCGCTGCTGTTGCTGTCGTCACAATGCGTATACAGACATATTCATAATGGCAAGGCTATTCTAATTAATTTCCAAAATCGATACGTTACGATGCTCGAGCGTAATTGCTTTCGTTTAAGCTAATGTTTTCTTTCTTGTTAAAATGAATTTGTTGTGACCGGACGATTATTGTTTTACGCTATCTAGCAAAACAGCTGTTTATCGCTGTGGCGGCCAGACGATAAGTGGTTAATCGGAAAACGGCGTATTAAATGAAAAATACCAAGAATGACGTAAGCCATAATAAATTACGTAGTAATATTCGTTAGTTGATTAACGATGCAATGTGCACTTAATAATGATTAACTGTTTAATAAACTTTTCAATCTGAAACAAAATGTTATGTTTGATTATGATTTAAGGAATATTTTTTAAAAATATTTGTATACAATAAAAGTATTATTTTTTTGGCAAATTTTCTTACCAAAGTTCTGTTTGAATATATTCAAAGGTATATTTTTAGTATTTTCTTCAGAACCGTTATTAATATACTTCTGCTTAATATATACTATATATATTTTATATATTATTAGCTAAAATTAAATTTATACTACGAAGTATTACCATTTGAAGTAATTTTGAAATATTGAAACATAGCTACATATGCATTAAATAAGTCTTGTAAATAAGTCCTGTTCAATAAGGGTTTGTATAAGCATTTAAACACTATTAAACGGAAAGTTCCATAACAATTCAGATATGTCCATACTTATACAAACAAGGTGTAAAAAAAAAACATTTCTTAATGCAGTTATAAATTTGCGCTTAAAATTTGATGAGCCATGAAAGTTTTTTGTTTGTTAATAAAATAAACACAATTAAATTAAGACACACCTGCACGGCTCAATATGTTCAATCAATATTAATTAAAATACAGGTATTCTCCCTTAGGCGCATTCGCATTCCCATTCCTGGCGTTTTGCATGGGTGCTTCGCTTCTGTTGTCGGCGTGTACGAAGGGCGGGCAACGGCAGCGGCAGCAGCAGTGGCTGCCTGCACCGAGTTTCATAATTCGACTTAAATGCTACGAGGCAATTTGCAGTAGCAAACAACAACAACAACAACCACAACAAGAGAAACAGCAACAGCAACAAAGCACAAACAACATGAACAAAGTGCACATTCCTGCCGCTAAAACGCCGCCTGCTGCTGCTGCTGCTGGCGCTGCCACTTCCACTGCCGCTGCTGTTGCTGCTGCTGCATTATTACAACTACAACAACAATAATAACAATAATAACGTGCGGTAGAGAAAAACCATCCACCCACACTTGGACAGAACTCAAACAGACCGCAACCCCACGCTGGGCAACCACCACCCACACATAACGTAACGAGAGCGAGCGAGTAGAAGAGATTAAGAGAGAGAGTGCGCCAGAGCGTAAGCATTAAGTGAGAGCTTTGAGCGCGACTTTTGAACTATGTTGACGCATGCGCTCAGCTAACGGGGTGTTTGGAGCTTTTCAACGAGTCGCCGAATCGCCAAGTCGTTTGGCCATTTTCGGGTGGCTGTCGTTCAAAGCTCAACGCGCTGTTGCGTCGCATTTACTGTGCAAAGACACAGTCGCCTTCGACTGCCCAAGCGCGGCAAAGGGAATGTGTGTGCCAGAGAGAGAGAGGGAGAGCGAGAGAGTGGGAGAGCCAGTGATTGCAATTGAGCGTATGCTCTTTGCAAAGCTTTCAACTGCCATTCTACTTTCCAAAGTTCAATTGAGAAATTCTGCCCGCTGAGTGTGTGCGACTTTTTTGACCAGTTTGACGAAAGACGTTCGCGTGTGCGGTAACGGTAAATCCAATCAAGCAATTGGTAAACAAAAACAAATGTCGTTTGAGTGAAGTGTGACAGCGAGAGAGGCGCGGGGGTTGAACGTTGAACATTGCAGCAGCAAAAGGCGCAATTAAAACGGTGCTAAAAGAATAATTCAGATATACTAAATTTTATACAAAATATAAAAGTAAATAATAAAAAGTTAAAATAAATATATATAAGCAAAGAAAAAAATAAAACACACTGCCAACTTAGCGGACACAGCAACAACGAAATTAACGTGGGCTTTACTGTGCCGCGGCGGGCTAACCGTAAATTGTACACGCCGTGTTGCGCCTTCACCCAAGGGTGCACGGAACAGTGCCACCCTCCTTGAATAAACTTTCCATCCCAATCGTGGGCTGTGTGAAAATCACACAGAAAAACAAGCGCAGAGTTTTAGTTTTTATTCGCAACAGCCATTTGCTTAGTGCCACAGCAAAGCCGCGGGCGTGGCGTCCACGGACAGGGACACGGACACGGCCAGGGACACAGAGACAGCCGTAGCAGCAGCTGCCGTTGCAACGGTACTATTTCACATTTTGCTCTGCCAGCTCTGTTAATTTGTCGTGCATTTGCAGCAACTGGGAAAAACAACTGCGAAACTTCAGCTTGCGAAAAATGGAAAATATTTTTTGTTTAGGTGAGTGTGAATACAGTTGATGGCAGATCATATATTTCTGCATTTTTTGTGCTTTGTATGATAAATTTGATTTATTGCTGCGCCATAAACTATCTATTATTAGAGTTATGTAGCAGCGCCATAACGCTGCCAAATATTAATTATACGCCACTCTCTTTTATTTAATGTATAAAAATATATAAAAATCGTTATTGTATAAAGAAGTCTATACGCCACAGGGTGACACATATTGTATTTCAAATACAGGGTGGTGAAGGTTCTTAAAAAATTTAATATTATATGATTTTTAATTAATTTAATGGTCGTACTACTACAATAAATTTCTTAAATTATTTAAATTTTGTAAGGGCTATCCATTTTCGCTCAGTGTACTCTGCTAAAAAATGCGCAACTGATGCACTGAAGTGATTTAGTCAACAGCCAATACAATAAGGTAGTTAAGGGCTTTCGCAAACAAAAGTGGCCAAAGTCAATTCATATTAAGGGTCAGGCAGCTGCTGGCCCATCGCTGGCCATGTCCCCGACGAAACCAGTTCGCCAAACCAAACCAAATTCAAATCCGAAATCGAGAGCCCAGGCGCAGCCAGCCGAATCCGCATATGTATGCACAGTGGGCAGTCAACTAACTAAACAAAAGAGGCAGGCAATGCTGAAGAGCTTAAAATGCGTTTTGTCAACATTAGACAAAAGGCCAGTTGACTCTCTCTCTCTCTCTCTCTCTCTCTCTCTCTCTCTCTCTCTCTCTCTCTCTCTCTACTCTGAGTGTAGGGGTGTGTGGGGGTGTTGTGTGTGTCATGTGTGGATAAGGGGAATGATTAATGCTGGTAAAATTGCTTTCGAATTGCCGCCAACACAACAGCTAGCTATGGCTAGATGCCGTGTGGGCTTTGTGGATGCGAATGCGAGCTGGAAACTGGAAAATGCACAAAGTGTTGCCGCATCACGCCGCCTGTTGCCGCCAACCCTCAAGGACGACAAACCACCCTCATCTTCAAGAAGCAGCTACAGCCAGCGGCTGCAGCACGACTGCAACTGCAGCACTAATGAATAATTCAAATTCAGACGCATCTCGTATGCATGTGCATACAAAAGCAGTGAAGACCAGCTGAGTAACGGTAGCTTGCACAATCCATAGCAGGTAACTGTGGCTTAAGTGCATTATCCTTGAGCCCGCTCAGACCCCTCCCAAAATAATTGCTCAAATCTTGCACCCAAAACCAAGTTCCCTTAACGCTTTTCGAGGCCTCGACGGGTCCTTGACTCGCATGAATATGTTTCTCCCCCGATTCCCCCACCCCAAGCCGCAACCTGCAAGTCACTTACTCTTACTCCATCTCTCTCGCTCTGGCCCACCTCTCTGTTATACACCTGCTGTGATCAATCATCAAGGGATGCCCGCCGCCTGAGCTGTTTGTTTTGCTTCCTCATGAACTCGCGCGGCATTTCATATATTTCGCTTTTAATTTAAAGAAAACATAACAAAAGCAATTTACTTGAAATCATTGCGAGGTTTATTTACTTAAGCAACAATAACATAATTTTTACTTTTACTTTCTTTTACTTAATTATACTTTTTATTGATTTTTTTTAAAATTTGCCTTACATTAGTTTGCTTAATTTTTATTAAGTTCAGCTTTGAAAGTTTTAGTGTGGAAACTTGAAACTTGAGTTAAGGCAGCTGCATGACAAAAGCTGACTGCTATGAGAATCGGTGGAAGGTACATCAATGCCAAAAACCGAAAGTTTGAAGCTTATGGAAAATTGAATCCTCATTTCTCACGAAGTAGAAAACATAATCATATGATTCCCAGAAATATAAATACTCTTAGTTTCGGTATTCTAGCGAATGTATGAATCGATATGCTCTGAGACTGCCAGACAGAAGCTGATTGATATGACACTTCCTGGATAGTACATCTACTAAGCTTGTGGAAATATTGATCATAATTGCTCGCTAAATAAAAGGCGTAGGCTTATGAAACTGTGCTAAAGTGTTCTAGAGAATGTGACAAACTCAAGCCGTGAAACTTGAGTTAAGGCACTGCATGACAAAAGCTGACTGCTATGAGAATCGGTGGAAGGTACATCAATGCCAACGACTGATTAGTTTGTAGATTGTGGAAAGCTTGATCCTCATTGCTCACGAAATAGAAAACATAATCATATGATTCACAGAAATATAAATGCTCTTAGCTTAGGTCCTCTAGCGAATGTATGGCAGAATCGATATGATCTGAGACTGCCTGACAGAAGCTGATTGTGGAAATATTTGCTTGCCAAATAGAAGGAGTAGCCCTATAAATGATTATGAAACTGTGCTAAAGTCTTCCAGAAAATGTGACAAGATTAAACTGTGAAACTTGAGTTAAGATATCTAGCTGCATGACAAAAGCTGACTGCTATGAGACTCAATGGAAGGTACACCAATGCCAAAGACTGAATAGTTTGTAGATTGTGCAAAACCAATCATTGATTCACTGAAATATAAATGTTCTTAGCTTATGTAGGTCTTCTTGCGAATGTATGGCAGAATCTATATGCTCTGAGACTGCCTGACAGAGCTGATTGATATGACACTCCATGGATGGTACATCCATTAAACTTATGGAAATATTGATCATATTTGCTTGCTAAATAGAAGGCGTAGCCTTATAAATGATTATAAGACTGTGTTAAAGTCTTCCAGAGAATGTGACAAGATCAAAACATGAAACTTGAGCTAAGGCAGCTGCATGACAAAAGCTGACTGCTATGAGAATCGGTGGAAGGTACATCAATGCCAACGACTGATTAGTTTGTAGATTGTGGAAAGCTTGATCCTCATTGCTCACGAAATAGAAAACATAATCATATGATTCACAGAAATATAAATGCTCTTAGCTTAGGTCCTCTAGCGAATGTATGGCAGAATCGATATGATCTGAGACTGCCTGACAGAAGCTGATTGTGGAAATATTTGCTTGCCAAATAGAAGGAGTAGCCTTATAAATGATTATGAAACTGTGCTAAAGTCTTCCAGAAAATGTGACAAGATTAAACTGTGAAACTTGAGTTAAGATATCTAGCTGCATGACAAAAGCTGACTGCTATGAGACTCAATGGAAGGTACACCAATGCCAAAGACTGAATAGTTTGTAGATTGTGCAAAACCAATCATTGATTCACTGAAATATAAATGTTCTTAGCTTATGTAGGTCTTCTTGCGAATGTATGGCAGAATCTATATGCTCTGAGACTGCCTGACAGAGCTGATTGATATGACACTCCATGGATGGTACATCCATTAAACTTATGGAAATATTGATCATATTTGCTTGCTAAATAGAAGGCGTAGCCTTATAAATGATTATAAGACTGTGTTAAAGTCTTCCAGAGAATGTGACAAGATCAAAACATGAAACTTGAGCTAAGGCAGCTGCATGACAAAAGCTGACTGCTATGAGAATCGGTGGAAGGTATATTAATGTCAAAGACTGAATAGTTTGTGGATTGTAGGAAACTTAATCCTCATTGCTTAAATTCATATGATTTCGATATCTTCTGATCGATTTTGGCTTCGATAACTATTTGTCGATTTCGATAACTATTTATCGATTCCGATAAATATCTATCGACTTCGATAACTATTTATCGATTTCGATAACTATTTATCGATTTCGATAACTATTTGTCGATTTCGATAACTATTTATCGATTTCGATAACTATTTATCGATTTCGATAACTATTTATCGATTTCGATAACTATTTATCGATTTCGATAACTATTTATCGATTTCGATAACTATTTATCGATTTCGATAACTATTTATCGATTTCGATAACTATTTATCGATTTCGATAACTATTTATCGATTTCGATATCTTTTTATAGGTTTCGCTAACTATTTATGGATGGTACATCTATGCATCTTGTGGAAATATTGATCAATTTGCTCGCTAAATAGAAGGCGTAGCCTTATAAATGATTATGAAACTCTGCTCAAGTTTTCAAGCTTGAGATCAGGCAGCTGCATGACAAAAGCTGACTGCTATGGGAATCGATGGTAGGTACATCAATGCCAAAGACTGAATAGTTTGTAGATTGTGGAAAGCTTGATCCTCATTGCTCACGAAATAGAAAACATAATCATATGATTCACAGAAAGATAAATGCTCTTAGCGTAGGTCTTCTAGCGAATGTATGGCAGAATCGATATGATCTGAGACTGCCTGACAGAAGCTGATTGATATGACACTCCTCGGATGGTACATCTACTAAACTTGTGTTGCTTGCCAAATAGAAGGAGTAGCTTTATAAATGATTATGAAACTGTGCTAAAGTCTTCCAGAGAATGTGACAAGATCAGAACATGAAGCTTGAGTTAAGGTAGCTGCATGACAAAAGCTGACTGCTATGAGACTCAATGGAAGGTACACCAATGCCAAAGACTGAATAGTTTGTAGATTGTGCAAAACCAATCATTGATTCACTGAAATATAAATGTTCTTAGCTTATGTAGGTCTTCTTGCGAATGTATGGCAGAATCTATATGCTCTGAGACTGCCTGACAGAGCTGATTGATATGACACTCCATGGATGGTACATCCATTAAACTTATGGAAATATTGATCATATTTGCTCGCTAAATAGAAGGCGTAGCCTTATAAATGATTATAAAACTGTATTAAAGTCTTCCAGAGAATGTGACAAGATCAGAACATGAAGCTTGAGTTAAGGTAGCTGCATGACAAAAGCTGACTGCTATGAGACTCAATGGAAGGCACACCAATGCCAAAGACTGCCAATGCCAATCATAATTGCTCGCTAAATAGAAGGCGTAGGCTTATGGATAATTATGATTAATGTGTGCTCTATTTAATGTGGCAAAATCAAAACTCAAAACTCGAGTTATGACAGCTGCCTGACAGAAGCTGAATGACATGACACTCCATGGATGGTACATCTATGAAACTTGTGGAAATACTGATCATAACTGCTCGCTAAGTTAAAGGCATAGCCACATTTGTGATCAGAAGCTGTATTCTAATTGTTCTAGTGAATTAGTTACAAAAACAAAACTGGAAACTATGTATGTATATGAATATATGTAAATCAGTCCACAGTGCAGTAGTTTGCAGCTGTTGCTGACTTCTCTTAAACAGGGAGTGCTGCACTTTTGGCGTTGACTTTGCGCTGTCTAATGAGCAGCATTGAAGCCGGAGCTCAATATAGAGATATCACACTCAGTTTGTGCGCCGCATCCTGGGCTCCTTAACGATATTAGCGAGGTGAGGTCCTGGCGCCAAAGGGTGGGCGTGACGCGCTGGCTCGAGTTTGGCTCCGGCTATTTCCACGCCGGGCACGTTTCGCTTTTTCCAGCTAAATTAGATTGCGTGCAGAATGTGGGCGAAGTGCTCGACAGGTGCAAACGGCGCTCGGCGGCTGACTGACTGGCTGGCTGGCAGCGCGCCACACAGTGGGGCATTGCGTGTGCAGCTATTGACAAGGCACAGCGGGCAGTTATTGCTGTTGCTGTTGCTATTGCCGCTGTTGCTTGTACTATGCAGGGCAAACTAATCTCCTTAGTGCTATTAATTATGTGCCGACGCCATTTTGTTAACCACGGCAACCCGCAGCCAAAGGCTGAATATGCGTTTCCTCTCCCTCTGTCCACTTCGCTCTCTCTTTCTCTCAGCTATGCCCAGCCATTGTTTAGCTGTTCCGTTAAACTTTATCCTTCTAGCTGCCCTGATAAGGCAACCAACGCGCCAGTCAGCCACAAAGGCGAACGCTTCACGCAACTTCAGCATGCTTGGAGATTATTCAACGCCTCGCACCGCCCCAGTGGAGCGTTTCCAGGAAGAACTTTGTGCCCGGCTCAGCTGTTTGTATTAGCACATTGATCCGAACAAAATAAAAAACAAATCTACATACACACTATATATATGGGTGTGTGTGTAATGCACTAGCATAAGTATTAGCGTAGGCGGCGTACACTGTAAGAAATAAATCTTAGCATGAATTTCCATAACTTTTGCCTAAATTGTCTCATAACTGACTTTTATACTTGCTAACAAATTGACGAGGGGATATTGGTTTTCTTCAGCTTTGCTTTCCGTTCGTCTCCTCATTTCAATGCAACTTTGGTAATAAATACATACATATGTATATAATGTATATGTGTTGACTTCTGATAAAAAACTCAGATACTAAACTCAGCTAAAACTAAAGACTAAACCTAATATTGCACAAGTTGCAGCCAGCAACAAGATAAGCAGCAACTTTTCGCTGATGAAAGAGCTTAAGCAGATGCAAAAAAAAAAAAAAAAGAAAAAAACAAAAATTAAATACTTTATTTCTGCTAGATATGTAAAAGACACTTTTGACTTGGATTTATAATAATATATCTTGGAAATATATCAGCTTAAGCTCAATGAATTGCTCACATGCCGAATTGGGCAAACAAGCTTTAAGTATTATCATAATTACAGAACGATTATTGTACAAACTATGGCATGACATTATTATTTATTACGTATACGACACGTTTGCCGCACACAAATACGTAATAGACGAGGCGCACAGCTGATGTGTGGGATGCGTAATTGCGAAGCTTGTTTCTGGCCAATTAAGTGCAAATTATATTATAGAAAAAGATGAAAAAAAAAATAACGAAAGAGAAAGAAAATATATACTGCGTACGCCCACGAAGTTTTCACAATTCAATTTCAATGCCAGCTCCAGTCCATCTGTCCATCTGTCTGTCTGTCTATCTGTCTGTCTGTCAGCTGCGCCGCTTGACAATTCCGACAAAACAAATCAGAGGCAGCAGCTGAAGCAGTCCAAGTCAAGCCACCCATTTGACTATGTAAGTGAGTGTCATGTGCATGTGTGTGTGTCTGTGTGTGTGTGTGTGTTTCTTGTGGCCGCAGCCACAGCGCGTAAGTGAATGAATGGAAATGAAAAAGTGCTGGTGGCACAGAAACTACGTGATCCGCATGCCAAACAGCCAACTGACATTAAATGACTCGGACGACGGGCGAGAGACTGACAAGTGCCGACTGGGCGGTGCGCGGTGCGCGGTGGGTGGTGGGTGGGCGACGGTGGGTGGTGAATGGTCGCTGGCTGCCCAAGCGTAACAGCAACTGGTCAATGCCTCAGCCTCAATACACAATACCACGCTAAGCACACACACACACACAAGCACACACACACACACACTCAAACACACAGCGCAAATTAAATAATTTGTATTTCTGCAATTGTTCGCATTTTGAGCTGGCATTCTCGGGCATGCGGTCGCTCGAGCATGTTTGTTGTCTTCAAATTAATTAAATTGTCTCCAAAATGCCATTTAGACAAATAACAAATCCAAAAATAGCAGCAAATTAAATTTCAAAACAATTCGTAAATATTAAATCAGATTTGATTGCTCCGATTCGCTGAGCACTGCGAGAATTTTCTTATTTTCTTATTTTTCTTTTGCTTTCTCTCTCGAGTGGCTGTAATAGGCTCGCCAGCTGACCTGCCTCTCTTGAGGCGCTGCCTGCTGGAAAAGGTCACAGCCACAGTTGACCGGAAAATGTGTAATTAAACTTTTAATTAAAATCATAACAGCCATTGCCACGATACACAGCATTAGCCAGCCTTTTGGCCAAATGAATCTGGCCATTTCACATAATTTACGCAGCGCTTCTGCAATTAATTTTCTGCAAATTATAATTACAAAGCCAGGCTATAAATGTGCCTAACTCAGGCCAGCTAAAGCATATTTACCTCAGTGCACCTATTATGCTTGGTGGAGAAAAAATATTATATAGGAGAGGAGCTATATATAAGAAACAAAAAGCAAAGATTGAGGAGAAGAGGAGATTGAGGTGTGAGAGAAAGAATGAAAGGAGAGAAAGGGAGTACAAATGAGTGAAATTGATACAGAAACTGATAGATAGATAGATAGAAAGATATATAGATAGATAGATAGATAGATAGATAGATAGATAGATAGATAGATAGATAGATAGATAGATAGATAGATAGATAGCTAGATAGATATATTAGCCACAGTCTGTTCATCTATTCAGTCTCTGATCTATTCATAAATAATTTCTTATACTTCAGCGAATTTACGATATTCAAGTAAAATAAATTAAAGGAAACAAATGGGTTATACCTTAATCAAAGTGTTTTAAATATTAAGGAAAACAATTTATGGATCAGATACCGCTTAAATGGAACACAATCAGGTCTTGTCAATTACATGGCCTGAATAATAAATCAGTAAAGGTATACCAATTTATAGCAGAGCAGATGACTTGGCATAGTATATACATACACACATATACAGTGTATATATGTATATATATTTAAATACATTAATATGTTAAATATTTATGCACATATTTGTCGAGTTAATGTTGATGTCCATAGATCCTGTCGCAATAACAGGTGAATCGGTCAATTAGTGCGTGTTTTCAGCTTGATGTATTGCTGGAATGAATCATTGCGGTCAGGCAAATCAATGGGCATGCCATAGGTCCAAGACAATGACATATTCCATTGGGTACAAAGTGTATTTAATACAGGCAATAAATTATGGCCAAGCGATGGCAGCAATTCATCCAGGAAGCTCTGCAGCGGCAGCGGGCCATGCGAAACCATTATTTTTGAGCACCTGCAGTTGTTCCAAATAGCACACACACACACATACATACACATACGCAGACACGTGCAAGTCCACCTACACACACACACACACACATACGTAGACACCCCACATACTCGACTCATTTATTAGATTGCATGCAGAAACGATGTCAATATAAAGGGAACCCAAGGTTTAAAGGTAAAAGCAGAAAATGTGTAACCATAAACCAGCTGGTAACCACAAAAACAATTTGATGGTCGAGAGAGCGAGAGAGCGAGAGAGAGAGAGGGCATGGGTTCAGGTGGGGGTGTGCATGTTAATGGTCGTACGCCGGGTGGGTGTCAGGGAAACAATTGTGTGTCATGCACTTTCAACCCCAGCGTCGTCATGTCTGGAGCTCTGGACTCCGTAAAGGAGGAGGAGCGGCAGGAGCAGGAGGTGGAGGAGCTGGGGCGTGAGCTGGCCATGAGCAATTGTCTAGCAACGGGGAAACTACAGCCAATGGACTCAATTGAGCAACAACAACAGCAACAGCAACAGCAACAAAGAAGCAACAGTCTGTTGGCGCTAGCTTTGGCCTTTCTAGCTTTCCGTTTGGCGCTGAGTGACATCGCATCCGTAGCCCCACGGCGCCGACACGTGGCCCGTGTCTGTCTGTCTGTCTGTCTCTGTCTGTGCCAGCCCTCTGGCAGCTACATCATTATTTTCGCCAGTGGCAAATGTTTAGCCAACCCTTCAAGCCTTCCAGCTGCCGCAGTGCGTTTTAATTTTGTTTGATGTATTACCCAAAAAGCCCGACACCAAATGAACTGGGCAGCGCGCAAACCTATCGATGGGGTAGCTTGGCTCCAGCACTCAGCATATGCAGATGTCAGACGGCATTACTATGCAGATTTTTCAGCACTTTCATTTGGTATTACGCACAGAGCAAACAGCAATTTCCGCACTCAAATTCAATAAACCAGCTCATTGTCATGGGCTCTTGGCCGGGCCCAAACGAAAATCCTGCCCCCAAGTCTAAAGAAAAGCCATAAAAAGAAGGCCAGCCGCCAAAAAGGTGTTCGAGCGTGCAGCGGATGAGCTCTTGAAAGGAGCCAGCCGCAGATAGGAGCGGGAATACCCTTACCTGAGGCAGTCATCGATATATACATATATGTATATTCTTAAATATATATGTGTGTCGTGTCTTGCACTCATTAAATTCTAACTCAGATATTTCTTTTTTTTTTATTATCTTTTTTTCTTGATATCAAATTTGATGACTTAGTGCTGCGAGCCATTGTTGGGCAAATCGAAAAACTCCATCAACATCAATGCAATTCCATTAGCACGAAATGATTTGATGCGCTCCGTTATCTCTGTAGTGTCAAGCGTCCAAAGGGACATCGACTGGGCAAACAACGCGAAGCAATCGCCATTGGAAAGCCAAAAACGCGCATTGAACTGTGCAGCCTCGCCCGTTGTTAGCTTTAGCTGCTGCTTCTTCTTCTGCTGCTGCTTTTACTTTAGCTGCCAGACAGATTTTTTTTACATTTTTTACTTTTTTTATGTGCGCGCTGAGCGCTGAGCCACTCAGAGCTTAGAGCATTCGACGCCAGACGAAAGCCAGCTAAAGCTGAAGCTGAAGCTGAAGCTGAAGCGCACCTAGCATAAAAAGCGAGCTTTAAAGCACTTTCTTTTCTCTTTTTTTCTGCTGTTATAATCTTCAGTTGCTGTACATTTACATCTTAAATATCTACTTAGGCTTTGAGTGAAGAATAAGTTGAGAGTTTACTAATTGCAAGAAGTATTCTTACTATTATCATTATTATAATTATTAGTATTAGTATTAGTATTAATCTTCAGTTTGCTGTACATTTACATCTTAAACATCTACTTAGGCTATGAGTGAAGAATAAGTTGAGAGTTTACTAATTGCAAGAAGTATTCTTACTATTATCATTATTATAATTATTAGTATTAGTATACTATGCATTTAATAGTATTAGTGGTATTATTCTTGTGCCAGTCCCATATCGAGCAGAATGTAATACAGAGTCTAATAATAGCACAGCTTCAGCCAAATTATAATTATGAATTGTGTTCGGGGGCTTCGAGCTTGGAGCTGGGCGCTCGGAGGCTGCATAATTCATTTAAGTCAGCTAATGGAGCTGCTTTGTTATTATTTACCTCAATGGGACAAATGACACGCTGCAATTCAAATGGAACTCTCCACTCGCCACTCCCCACTCTCAGCTCTCCACTCTCAAACACGCACACAAATGAAATGATGGCAGCCCTGTCCCTGGACATGTGTCCACTAATTGAAATGGACTGCGAGAGACCCGAAAATCGCATTACCCTTAGCCGGGCAGCGCAGAATTTTCAACTAGAGTCCGTTATAGGGGCCGTGCTCCATTAAGGAGGCCCGGAAATCTATATAGGCTAACTGAATGCATGCAGGCATCGCTACTTTGTCCTAGTATTAAGTCTGGCAGTTGCTGAGTTTAGTTTGGTGATTCAATTTAACTGTATCTTTAATTGGTTGCCAAGCAGCTGGCGACTTGGGCTGCGCTTTAGCTGCTTGGAGGCGCTGCAATGGAATGCTGTATGTAATGCACACCTGCCACACGGCTGCCAGGTAAATGGGCGACAGCTGCCCCGGGCGAGGCATTAATTCCGGCTGCCGCGAGTACGGAGATGCTGATGCAGCAGCTGCAATGCGGAGGGCAGGGAGTGACTGGAGCTTGGGAATGGGCTGGAATGGAACGCGCGAGCCATACATGAAATGCCAACGGAACTGAGGAAGTAATGGGAATTCTGAGCGCAGGCACAGCAGAAGCTGTCTGAAGCCTGGTGTCGATTCCGGATGGAGTTAGTTTCGGCGTGAGTGAGTGAGTGTGTGTGTGTGTGCATGTGTGTGGCTGAACAGCAGGAAAATGGAATAGGAAATTGAGTGTGTCTAATGCGTGCTTATGGCGCACATTTTAATAGAATTTTTCAGAGTCGTCTGTGGCACAGCAACAGGTGAGCAGGCGAGCAGGTGAACAACTGCCAGCCATAGTCGATGCTCGCTCTTCTTTTATTAAAATCGTGCTAGCTGTCAAAGTAACTCGATTTCCGTTTGCATTTGCATATTGTCGTCCAAAAACTGGAACTTGGCAAATTTCTATCATTTTTCATATGTTGCACGTTGCGACGTGGCATGCTACAATATTAAAGAAGTTGTGTCTGTGTGTATCTGTGTGTGTGTGTGTGGCATGTGTATCTGCACTCAAGTCGCGTTTGCTGCTGCCGTTGCAAATAAATTTGTCAAATTGCATTCGCAATTCGCTGTTTTTCTTTGCTCTCGCTTATGAAACTGTGCGGTCTGCAGTGGGTGGTGCGGTGGTGCGGTGGTGCAGTGCTGTGCTGTGGTGGTTGCATGTTGCAATTGCAGCTGTAGCTGTAGCTGTAGCTGTAGCTGAAGCAGCCGCAAACAAGCGACACATTGCTGTGTCTCTCTCTCTCTCTCGTTCATGCTCACGTCCTCACGTGCTCCACTCGGCACCACTCTGTGCCACCCAGCCAGCTCGCCACTGACAGCTCTTACACATTTCATTTTATTGTCACGTACGCGTTCATTCCGTAGTTTCTCTTTATGGTAGGTCGGCGCTGGTTTTCCACCAAAAATTATTTCTATTGCCCGCCCGCCCCATGTAAGGCCATGCCCAGATGTCGTATTTCACTTTGCTACTTCACTCGTTCGTAAGTCGTATGTCTTCCTCTTTCAGTTCCATTTACATACAGGGTGCCTCAAGTGTGGGCAATTAATAAGCTATAATAATCGGCTTGTCACCCGTAAATACTTCATTTCAATGGAGCACCTCAGAGAAACTGCAAGTTTCCATATAAATACTTGTACTTTTATATGAATATATATACTAAATATATTTCTGCAAAAACTCTTAACTAAAAACTTGTGCAATTGCATTGAAAATCAGTTGAGTTGCAGGGCCATTGGAGAGCTCTTTTATGTCAAACTAAATAAGTTCAGTTATTTGTAACTTTCCACGGAAATGCTGAGCGTATACCCAAGGAAAATTGCCAAATGGGGTATGATGTGCTTACTTCTAGATTCCTAGAGTAGATATGAAGCTTAGTTGAGGCAGGACATACACATACATATGTCCTATTTATGTATCTTTCTTTTTAGCCGGAGTACTGGGTATATTCTAGTCAAGTACTTACTAGAGAAAACTTACATATTCTTAACTGTAACAGTAATGCGCATTAAATTTAATATTTACAAGTATTTTTTACAAGTTTTAATGTGAATTGCAGATAGTTATATAAAAATACATATGTATATATGTATTTCAACTACTTCTGCAATTTAAATAAAAGTAAATAAATCTGAAATAAATTTAATAAATGCCATTTTATATTTGGCAAACAATTCAATAAAATATTTATTTAGCTCAAAATGATTGATAATTCATTTTCATTTTCCTCTCCCATTTTTCATTGATTGCCAAAAGCTTGAATTTAATGGCAAAAATTACCAACAAAATAAAAAAGTTTTCATAAATTTTATATTACATTACCTTAATTAATGCACGTTTTTTCATGTTTTTAAATTTGGTTTAATAGTAATTTACATGCGTATGCATATTTGCATTTAAATCATAAATCGATACGGGCTTAGTGTGCTTGAAATAAATATATGTAAATATATGATTTATTACTATAAATTATGAAATAATTCATATGCATATGTATACGATGCGAGCTCTCAACAGCTCATTCAAGAGTTAAGAGTATGTATGTGCTTTAAAACGGATTAAAGTGAATTCTTAAGTATATATATATATCTATATATTTTCAAAGAAATAATAATAATATATATAACAATAGTTAATTGATTACAGCCTTTGCTAAGCAGAAATATAGATGGATAAAAATAATATATATAAATACTCATAAAAGATCAAAAAGTAAATATATATTATTATTATTATTGTTATTATTATTATTATTATAAGAAATTTATTTACAGAGACACTCTCAATTATATTTTCTAATATTTTCTTTTATATCACAAACCACATTTGCGGTCTACACTTGGACCACACAGTTAAGCAAGTGGCTTAAAAAGTAAATCAGTTCATCAGTCAGTCAGTCAGTCAGTCAATCAGTCAATGTTTGTAATTCGCAAATTGACATCTGCAACTCGTGATTTGTCAGCATCTGTCTACTGCTGGAAGCTGCATCTGTATCTACATAGCTCAGCAAATTTGCAGTTACGATGCAATTAAATCCGACAGTCGGGCAGGCAGACGGACAGACGACGAGCTGGGCGAGCTAAGAAAAACGTTGATAAATGTCAAACGGAAAGAAGAAATGCTGATGATAAAAAGTCAGCAGGACGAAGAAGATGCGACCGCAGTCAATGTGCAGGAGGTAATAGCAAAAAAAAAAAAAAAAAGAAAAAAAAGAAAGAGTAATTCATACTCATGGCTGAAGGAGGAAATTACTCGAGCTGAAAGCTGGAGGAGCAGCTGCACTTAGTTAATTGAGCATTAGAAACACTTTGCTGTGCGCCGTTCGCCGTTCGCGTGCTGCATTAACTTTAACTTTGGTAATCAGCTCAGCGTAAGTTTTACAAAATGAATTAAAATTCCTGGCAATGAATTAAAGCTGTAGACATTCTCATGCCAGCCAGGCAGTAGGGCAGCCAAGGCAGCCCACGCAGTTAGCCTTCTATCCTATAACTAGTTGAGATCCTTGGCGAGGAAGGACACATTCGTAGAGCGCTAATTCAGTTTGCCGTATCATCTCTCAGTTCGTGTGCCGCACCAGAAGTTCTCCTTCTCCTTTTTTTTTTTTTTTTGTTTTTGGCACTCTCTGGACTCGAATGGCCGTGGATTACACGCAGTTGCAGCTGAAGCTGCAGACGGCAGGAAATATGAAAACTAACAGACTTATTGCATTACTTACGCTAAATAACCCACTTACAAAAGCGGCGCACACGAAAAACGAGCAGGATGCCTGGATGACAAAATGAGCAGCAGCAGCTGGAGTAGAAGACGAAGATTCTTACTATAACGGTAGATAGCTGGCAAATGCGTACGGCAAACCGTAAACCCGTCAACGGTAAGCGGTAAACGGTAAACGTAATGCTGATGGTGATAATGATAATGATGATGCGGGCAACTTATTAAATTCTCCAACGGATGCTCACAAGCAGAGTTACAACCGCTGACAGTTAGCAGAGCAAAGGATGCCAAAAAAAAAAAAAAAAACACAAAAAGAGCATGACAATTGCACAGAGCAACTTGACAGCCACACTGACAGCATCCCAGCAGAGAGCGCTGCGATGATGAAGTTTTTCCTTTTGCCAGAATGCTGAATGCTGAATGCAGGAAAAATCTCAGCGACGTGCTCCATGCCACACGAATGTGCATAGGTAGATGTGTGAGTGTGACTGCGTGGCTGTGAGTGTGAATGCAGGTAACGGTATATGCATAAGAAAACAGATCAATGAAACAATGGGGTCTGGATTTGCCATACATACCCTGTGATAGACGTGCATCGGCAGGATAAATCTTAACGATCAATTTAACAGCTCTGCTGTGTATTTGTCTCAAGGGCTATCAAGGGCTTTTTTTATTAAATAGTTATGTAGTTATATTAAAAAACTTTTTAACACTGCTTAAATACAGAGTCATTTATACACCACAAAAAAGGGTATAAAAATACTTTTAAACACAATTCCATGTTCAGTTGATTGATAAGCGATGTTTCAGCTATCGCTACGCTAGCCGACTAGCAACATCGCACACAATTTATCGATCTATTGCAAAACTGAGTGTTCATCGATACTATCGATACAATGCCAGCGTTAATTTTAACAGCTCTAGGCTATATGTGGCTGTGCATCGCTGTAATTGAGATTTTTAAAGTGAAATTTAAGAACTATAATTATTTATTAATCTAATCACATCTAGAGTATTCAACAGTCATTCAATACAATTTGTTACTCACTTTGGATTCTCTTTCATTTCGCATGGGTCATAAGATTTGCATTCAGAGAATTTGCTCGGTATTTGTTGTTCCTCTTTTTCCTCCGCCTCCTCACTCTTTCTTTTACTTTTCTTTTTTGCTGCTCGCATGCCTTGCAGTCCTTTGTTTATAGTTGGAAAAGCTCTTGAATTTCACATCTGACTTTGGGAGTTGCATAAAAATCTGCATGTTGCACACAGATTCATCTCAGAGAAGCTAAGAGGCTGCACTTGTATGTATCTTAAATTTCAATAGGAATCACAATACAGCAGCTGCGTGTGCTTTAAATTCTGCTCTCGAGAGACTCTCTGCATTTGTGTGCGTGCGTTTGTATTCAAATTTATGCGGATGCGGGGCAAAAGATGAAAATGAAAATCTAATATGCTGGCAAACCCAATTAAATGCTGCACAAAGCAAGCACAAGGCAGCTGGAAATAATTCTGTTTACGCTGAGCTCGAGACAAGTTAAATCTTTTCTTCTGCCGCTCGGTGCGCCGGCTGCAGCTGTGCGCCGCCAGTCCAGAGTTATGGGAGTTGAGGCAGCGCCTGGGGCTAGGCTATGAAAAAGCGCAGCCCGTTCACATTTGATTGGATTTGCCAGGCGGGGCGCTAAACTGAAGCCAGACAAATTTGAATTTGAATGCGCTGCACTGAAATATGACTCTGACTGAAGCTAGTTTGGGTTGGCTCTCACTTCTAATTGTGGCTTAAACTCATTTATTATTTTCTCTCTCTTGCAGCCTCTCACACATCGCCGCCAATGAACTGAGGTAAGTCGGAGAATTGAATTCATCCCGCCAATGGGCACATTTCGTATTTCAGTCACGATATTTGCGCTGGTTGCCAAAAATAGAATAAGAAGAGGGCAGAGGCAGCGAAAGGATGGAGTCAACGCCACACAAATACAGTTCAGCGTATTTTTATGGCAATCGTCACTATTACAACAGAAATACGTGAGACTATTTCCGAGTCATTTTATACGTAGTATATAAGTTAACACGCGCCGATCAAATAGTGCTGACAACAAGTCAGCAACTTCTACACCGGACGCCGTTGCGACAGAGTTGCAGGCGAAATTAGACACCAGCACGCAGAAGCGGGCTGATCATCCATGGAAGACGCAAGCTCAGCGTTCTGTCGGCCCGGCCGCCGGCAGCGATGGCTTGGAGCCGCCGTTTAGTTTTATAAAAGTTTAGTTTATAATCTTCTCTCGGAAAGCTCACACGAGCAGTAAAATAAAAAGATTCAAAATAAAACACAGTCTTGTTATAATTGGCGCCCAACGGCAAATAAACCCACAAGTTTTGCCAAAACAAAAGAATATTACGGCTTATTTGTGATCTGTGCAACTCTTCGAGCCAACGCCAAGAGTCATAGTGAAAAAATATAATAAATAATAAAAAAAGAAACGAACAACAACAACAAAACAACGAAATCCGAAACCGAAGTGGAAAAAAGAATAAAGAATAAAAATAAGAAAAAACAACAAAACAACGTTGGAGGAAAATACTACGCAACTCCATCGGCCACCAACGCTCAACTAATTTGCTTTTAAAAGAAAAATTCTAAATTAGTTTCGAAATGATCATGTAAGTGAATTGCTCATTTTTTTTAACAATAAAGAAAGAAAGAAGCTGTCTAGTATGATATGCTAAAATTTGAATAGTAAATAAATAATAGTTAACAAGTGCTTATTTCGATTCTAAAATTAAAAACTATTTCTACATCATTACATTTTCGATTAAATGTTAAAGATTGAAATTCCGAAACTTAAACATTCTGTCATCGTTTTTTCTAAATACTAAAATTTGTTGAGAATACTTTGAGTGTAAAGTGATCTCGGTTTGACATTCTAAGCGAATGCAGGGCGTAAACAGAACAGAAGAGAGCAGCGAGGACGAACTTATCGCTTCCTATTTAGAACATAAACAAAGGAAAATGACAGACGAACAAGTAGCGCAACTTGAAGCGCAAATGCGCGTAGCCCTCGAACAGCAGACAGCAAGATTCGAGCAAAAAATAAACGACCTTACAGAAAAATTCGCCCAGTTCAAGGGGACAGCTCCGCAGATAGAAGTTTACGAGGAAATAGAGATAGTACCAGGGGCCAAATGCGACGAGCCCTTAGATATAGTAAAGTCTATTCCAGAATTCGATGGAAAACAGGAAAACTATGTCTCATGGAGACAGGCTGCTTGTTCCGCGTACAAAGTGTTTGAGCCGTATAATGGCAGCTCAAGACACTACCAAGCTGTGGCTATAATTCGAAACAAAGTAAGGGGTTCAGCAGATGCGGAGCTTGCATCATTTAACACAGTGTTAAACTTTAAGGCAATCATTGCCAGGTTGGATTTCACGTTTGCCGACAAAACACCAGTACACGTGATCCAACAGCAATTAAGCACTCTTAGGCAGGGCGACCAATCATTAGCGAAGTACTATGATGAGGTTGGGAAAAAGTTGACATTACTAACAAACAAAACCTTAATGACACATGACCCTGCTGGAGCGGCCGTTCTGAACGAAAAATTCAGGAACGATGCCCTCCATACATTCGTCTCCGGACTGAAAAAATCCCTGAGGTGGGCTGTCTTCCCAGCACAGCCTCACGATCTCCCAACCGCTCTGGCTCTAGCACAAGAAGCTGAGTCAAGCAATGAAAGAAGCATCTTTGCGGCTAATTTTGCAAAATATGCTGAAGAAAAACCGCAAAAAAACAGTGGTCAAAGGACCCAGAATTGGCGTCAAAGCAGCCAACAAGAATATGAAGGTAACTCTCAGAAGAAGAATCCTCATTTTCAGAAAGGTAACAAAGATAACCAGAGTCAGCCGAAAGTAAACAGCTCAAAACAGCGCTCTCAACCCCTAAACTCACAAGGGCGTGGCCCTGAACCAATGGAAGTGGATTCTTCCTCACGCTTTAGGCAGCCCACTCAAGGCTATAGAGGCAATCAAAACTATGGGGACCGGTCTATGAGGACTCAACAGAACCTCAATCACCTACCCCAAGAAGAAAGCAACGATAATAGCAATTACGAATCTTATTCACATCATGAAGCAGAGGCGGTCGAAGATGACCTGTCAGGAGCAGAGAGCTGTAATTTTTTAGTGGAAGCTCCCTGCTACCGTTTGTAAGACGCATGGTCGCAGGGCGAGCAATCAAACTTTTGATAGATACAGGAGCCTCTAAAAACTATATTAAACCTCTTCCCGAGCTGGCGCATTGGAAACCAGTAAATAGCCCCTTTCAAGTTAAATCAATCCATGGACACACAAAAATTGAACAGAAATGTCTCATTGACCTATTCAGTGTAAAATCATACTTTTTCAAGCTAGAATCATTAAAAGATTTCGACGGCATAATTGGCCTTGATCTACTAAAACAGATTAACGCTCACATTGATTTGAACAATAACATCATAAAGCATGACCGGGGCACAGAGAAAATTGAGTTCACAACATGTCAACAAGTGAACCATTTTCAAATTAGTGACGCGGACGTTCCTGCCGCAGTCAGACTCACTTTCAATCAAATGATTGACCGAACGATTAACGCCTTTGCAGACGTTAACGAATCCCTACCGTACAATATCAACACTATTGCCACAATTCCAACTGACAACGAACCGGTATACTCTAAGCTATACCCGTATCCTATGGGCGTGTCAGAATTTGTCAACGCAGAAGTTAAACAACTTCTGGCGAATGGCATAATTAGACCCTCAAAGTCACCATATAACAATCCAATATGGGTGGTCGACAAAAAAGGTGTCGACGAATCTGGCCATAAAAAAAAACGCCTGGTAATCGATTTTCGGAAGTTAAATCAGAAGACAACTGACGATAAATACCCTATCCCAACTATTTCGACCATATTGTCGAATATGGGTAAGGCCCAATATTTCACAACACTGGACCTTAAATCGGGCTTCCACCAAATAGAATTGGCGGAAAGAGACAGAGAAAAAACTGCATTCTCTGTAAACAATGGGAAGTATGAATTTTGCAGACTTCCCTTTGGGCTTAAAAACGCCCCTAGTATTTTCCAGAGGGCAATAGACGATGTCCTCAGGGATCAAATTGGAAAAACTTGTTACGTCTATGTGGACGACGTAATAATTTTCTCCCCCAATAAGGAAGACCACATAAGACACATTGAATGGGTCTTGAAAAGCCTTAGGGATGCAGGCATGAGGGTTTCTCAAGAAAAGTCTAAATTCTTCAAAAAGGAGGTGGAATACTTGGGATTCACAGTATGCAGAGGTGGAATTCGGACATCGACCGACAAAGTGCAGGCCATAAAGAATTTCCAACCACCGACAACATTGTTTAACCTTAGATCATTCCTAGGGTTAGCAAGTTATTACAGGTGCTTCATAGCAGGATTCGCCAGCATTGCAAGACCCCTAACGGAGATCTTGAAAGGCGAAAATGGGAAAATAAGCGCCAACCATTCGAGGAAGGTGAAACTCGAATTAAACCAAACCCAGTTAGATGCCTTTAACAGATTAAAAGAGTTGCTAGCGTCCGAAGAGGTGCTGTTGGCATATCCCGATTTTAAAAGACCATTTGACTTGACAACAGACGCGTCAGGCCAAGGGCTCGGCGCTGTGCTATCTCAGGGCGGACGCCCTATAACAATGATCTCGCGCACATTGCGAGACAATGAGATTAACTTTGCCACAAATGAGCGAGAACTCCTAGCCATTGTGTGGGCACTGAAAAATCTCAGAAATTACTTGTACGGTGTTAAAAACCTTAACATCTACACAGATCACCAGCCGCTAACATTTGCGGTATCGGATAAAAATCCGAATGCCAAAATAAAGCGCTGGAAGGCTTTCATTGATGAGCATAACGCAAACATCATCTATAAGCCTGGCAAAGAAAATCTTGTGGCAGACGCTCTGTCTCGCCAGAATATCAACGCTCTGGAAGACACGGCAGAATCTGATGCCGCTACGATCCACAGCGAAGAGTCCTTAACTTACACAATCGAGACAACAGATAAGCCGGTAAACTGCTTCCGAAATCAGATTATACTGGAGGAAAGCACTGTCCCACAACACAAGACATATATCTTGTTTAGAACGAAAACCCGACACGTTATACAGTTTTCCGATCGCAACACATTAATACAAACTCTACGAGAGGTTGTAAACTCCGAGGTGACTAACGCAATATATTGTGAACTTCCTATTCTAGCCTTCATTCAACACAATCTAGTGAAGGAATTCCCCTCAACAACGTTTCGACATTCTAAAAGTTTCGTGATAGATATATCAGACGTTACAGAACAAAGAGAAATAGCTATAACGGAGCACAATCGCGCTCATCGCGCAGCACAGGAGAATGCCCAGCAAATACTTAGGGACTATTTTTTTCCAAAAATGGGCCGTTTAACAACTGAAATAGCAGCAAACTGTCGAGTATGCGCTATGAACAAACACAATCGACACCCGATCAGGCAAGAACTGGGGAAAACCCCTTTACCTTCATATTCTGGAGAAATGTTACACGTAGACATTTACTCCACAGATGGGAAATACTTCTTAACCTGTATTGACAAATTTTCCAAATTTGCTGTCGTCCAACCAATCCGATCACGAGCAATTGTGGACATAAAGGCTCCACTCTTGCAACTTTTAAATTTTTTTCCAAAGACAAAAACAATCTACTGCGATAACGAAAAATCACTAAACTCAGAGACCATCAGGGCAATGTTGTCAAACAACTTTGACATAGTGATCACAAACGCACCCCCCCTACATAGTACATCTAACGGGCAGGTCGAGCGTTTTCACGGCACTTTAGGGGATATAAGTCGTTGCCTAAAAAATGGAAATCACATTGAAGATACTATTGACAGTACCCTCCTTGCGACAATAAAGTACAATAGGTCGATCCACTCGGTGACAAAGAAACAGCCGATAGAAATTATTCATAATATCCCTACAAACGTTGCAGTGCAGATAAAAAACAACCTCACGTCAGCACAAGAAAAGTCTTTGGAGCAACATAACAAGAACAGGGTCCGAAAAGCGTACCAAATAGGAGAGAAAGTATGGGTAAAGTCTAACAAGAGACTGGGAAATAAACTTTCACCCTTGTTCACCGAAGCAGTGGTTGAAGCAGACCTTGGGACAACGGTCCTTATAAAGGGGAGGGTGGTCCATAAGGACAACCTTAAGTAAACCATTTGTAGAATTTTTTAACAAAAAAAAAACATCCTTTTTAATAACTACACTCTTTTACCTTAGGATAAAATATATTCTAGTTTTAAAAATAGTGGCTCTGACTAGAACTGAGGCGACTTCGAGACTTAATGACTATACGCACGCGGACTACATACCTATAATAGACGGGGACGTGACAATTTGGGACGAATACGGCTACATGGGACACACAACTAACCTGACGATATACGAGACATATGTTGACGAGACATGGAACTTAATAGACGGACTACCCAAAGACCATATGAGACAGGTACTTAAGACTGACTTACAACACATAGCCACTTTAATTAGTACCCTTAACGTTCACCATAGACAGGCCAGAAGCATAAACTTGATAGGTAGTGCCCTTAAGGTAATAGCAGGAACCCCAGATTTCGATGACTGGGAGCAGATAAAATTTAAACAAGGACAATTAGTAGATGCTGAAAACAAGCAAATCGAGATCAATAACAAAATTCAAGTAAGACTCAACGAAATTTCAAGAGCTCTCAATACAATTCAAAAACCAGAAACTGAAGTCGAATATCTTTATACGACTATCTTGGCGAAAAACAGAATGATAATTTCAGACTTAGAAGATTTGATTCTCTCAATTTCACTTGCAAAAATAAATTTAATTAGCCCACTCATACTCGACAGCATTGATGTAAAAGAACTAAATGAGCAACTCACCAATGTTAGCGTAACAGACCTACTAGAGGTATCTAATATTAAGGCTTTTCAAAATTCCCAACTACTATATTTTTTAATCAAATTCCCTAAACCTAAGTTACACTGCAGAAAAATCAATATTTTTCCCGTTCAGCATAGTAATATAATAATAGATTTAGAAGAAGGCGACGTGGTGGCCGATTGCGGGACAAAAACCTTCGCCGTGCGAGATTGCGCCTCTACAGTGAGCACCACCTTCTGCAAACAAATGCAGAAAACAACATGTGCCCAACAGTTGGTCTCAGGCGGCACTGCACAATGCGCTACACGTCTTGGGCATCTAAAGCCCATAATCGTAGTCGATGAAGGCGTCGTTATCATCAACAGCGCCACTATCGACGTAGTGGGCAGCACCGGAACTAGCCAGCAGGTCACGGGGACTTATTTAGTCGCCTTCGATGACCACATCTCATTGAATGGAACCCGTTACATAAATCATCGGGGTATTCTGAGAAAAAAACCAGCAGTTTCGACGTCAGGAATAGTCAACATCACACTATTCCGAGAACACCTGAGCCTTCCGTTCCTGCACGACCTGAGTTTGAGTAATCTTCGCCACATCAGTAACCTCAAGGCCGAACTGTCATCGAGGTCAATTGGTTGCGTCACTATCATTGTCTCTCTTGTCTTCCTCCTAGTTCTCGGTTTTAAAATATGTCAACGGAAGCCGACCAATGGGAAACCCGAGGACGGGTTTCAACCTACCCGGGGAGGAGTTAACACGCGCCGATCAAATAGTGCTGACAACAAGTCAGCAACTTCTACACCGGACGCCGTTGCGACAGAGTTGCAGGCGAAATTAGACACCAGCACGCAGAAGCGGGCTGATCATCCATGGAAGACGCAAGCTCAGCGTTCTGTCGGCCCGGCCGCCGGCAGCGATGGCTTGGAGCCGCCGTTTAGTTTTATAAAAGTTTAGTTTATAATCTTCTCTCGGAAAGCTCACACGAGCAGTAAAATAAAAAGATTCAAAATAAAACACAGTCTTGTTATAATTTATATATTTGACGTCACGTATTTTTTTTTTTTGCAATTTCTGTAACTGTTTGTCGCAACTACTCACATAAACCTTGAACTTTCGAAAGAGAAAAGCAGTTTGAGTGCCTGTGATATACTCTGTGCTATGAGCAGGTTGTAGACTAAAGGGAAATGCTGGATGGTAATAGAGCTTGGTTGGAGAAATTTAGGAAATTAATCGTCCAAGTTGAGTTCTTTTAGCCAGAAGAGTTCTATGTGCAGCTTCCCTTTGCCTACTGGAGCTAGAGCTTCTGTCAAGTACTGTTTAAGCCTTAGAATAAAAACTTCTGCTAAGAGTTCATTCGAACACATTGCATAGGATCACTCAGGCTCAAGAGTTCTGTCTAAACTTTGGTATACCAGCTTCTTGGGGCTACTTGAAGGCATATTTGATAGGCTTAAGACCTTGGCTTTGATTCTATAAAGTTGAAGAGAAAAGCCTTAAGTTAAACTCATACAGAACGAGGGTTGATAGAATCAAGAAGAGTCTCTGCAGGTTCTGTTAATAATGTACTAGAAGTTTGTTCTGGCTCCTCTCAAGAGCTTGTTAATATTCTAAAGATTCACTCAGCTTAGAGAGTTTTATTTTTGATACTAGAAAGATGACAGAATGAGTCTTAAGGTTCTTTAGAATGATGACTCCTATCTTGATATCATTGAGAATAACATTTTCAGCCAAGAGTTTGTTAGGTCTTATTTTAAACGCTCTTAAGTGGTCTGCAAAAACTTTACTTAACCACATTTTAAGGCATCTGCTTTTGACATCGGATTAGATAAAGATAAGAAGAAGCTTAAAAGATAGTTTCCCAGAACGCAATGTTTCATTTGTAAATGCTAATAAAAAGATGAGAACAAAATCAGGCAAATTCCTGTCAGACTTTGACTTGAGACGAAAGGAAGTAATTAAATTTCATTTAAGGAACATCGATTTCCTAATTAAAAATTCACTGATGTCGAGCTGTCTGCTGCTATCGCTCAGTCATTCATTTCATTCGTTTGCCATGGCTACCTCTTGTATTATATTTGAAATGAATAGCATTTAGTCATTTTGGGCTGCCTAATATATATATATATGTCTTTTTCTTGGCCAAAATGTAAATAAAAGCCAAATCAAATCGTCTCCAGCTGTGTGGGCACTGCTAATGAGCTCGTTCACGTGTGTGTAAGTGTGTGTGTGTGTGTGTGTGTGTGTGTGTGCGTATGTTTGTGTTGTGTGGTTTTCTGCTACTTGTGAGTTTTTTCACAATGCGGTTACAGCGGTGCCACAACAAAGTCGTCGCAGCTCAAAGGCTAGGCATTAAGCCAGTCAAACACGAAATCAGCATGCAAAATAAATGTGTAGTCAGTGTTGGGTGTTTGGTGTTTGGTGTTGGGTGTTGGCAAAAGGATTAGTCAAAGTCAAAGAACTCTTGCCGCGAGCTGCGAATGTGGCACAGTGGAGCAGCATGCAGAGTGGCTAAGTGACTCGACTCGACTCTGCCTTTTTAGCCGCACACTTTAGATTTATGTAAGCGTCGAATGTGGCACAGCACCACCCAACACACACACTTGCTCCACTTTTGATATGGCTGGCACACATCATTCACTTGTTGACCGAGTTTAGATCAATCTTTTGACCAGGCCAACTGCTGTTCAAGTGCTCATCCTTAAGATCAAGTTTCTCAGCGAGAGAGAGAGAGAGAGAGAGACTCCTCTTCGCATGGATAAGGCAGCCTTGGCCATGCGTTTGCATTCTTTATGGCTGCACGCGGCCAGCAGCATCTTCGATGTTGGCCATAAAGTGCTCTTGGCCAGAAACTAATCGGTGGCTGCTATAAAAGTAAAACTGCCGCAACGAACCAAGTTATTGGCTAGTAAAACTAGTGGAAGCCAGCTCGCACAGGTTGAGTGTGGCACATGAGCCACAGGGAGTTGGGCTCAACCTCTCTCTCTCTCTGTCTCTCTCTCTCTCGGTGGCTGTGGCTGCATTTGTGTGACATCTTAAGTGCATTGGCCGTGGACCAGGAGCAGGCACAGGCGGGCTGCCGGGCAGCCGGGGCATTTATGATCACATTTTTCGCGAGAGACAATGTCAAACAGAAACACTGTTGTGTCGCAAGGTTCTGCCTTTTAGTAACGCTTCTCTTTTTTTGTGTATACTTTTTTATTAATTTGGTGAGTCGAGGCGCCACAGGACTAAAAGCTCACATTGTGGTTTTTATGCGCACAAAAAGAAAAAAAACAAAAAAACCGACGCAAATGCACGGAAATCCCGCACAGATTTATGAAAAACTATATCCGCAAAGCTTTTATGCTTTACGGTAACAGGCTGTACATTAATTTTAAGTACATATTTTCATGCCGAGACCGTGTCAAAAAGTATTTCAAAGCTTTGCCCCCTCTCTCTACCCCCCACCCCCTCGCGCTCGAATGTAAAACACGCAAATGTTTTTAATAAACTCACAACTCAATTTCGTTGCCGTAAATCGGCTAGGACTTTCGCATATGACAATCAAGCTACATATAGCTGGTATATACACATATACACATATATATATATAGCTGATGATAAATATGTATTGCTTGTTTGAGTTTTTGATTTATTCTTAAATTTGCAAAAACAATTTTCGTTTTCACATTTGATTGATTTACAGCTATTATTAAGCTCTTCCACTTGCCGCTCGCTTTGTTGCCTTTGTTATCTGCAGAAAGTTCTCAATGGGCAATCGTTTGTATTCGCTAGCCGCTCGTTGTGGGAGAATAGTTTTTATACTCGTTCACGAAGTGATAGAGAGTATATTGGTTTCGTGCAAAGTTCGGCTTGCTGGACAGACAGACTCTGCCGTCTGTCTCCCTGTCCGATTGTCTCTCTAACCGGTTGCATCTCTTGTCGCCTGTCTCTCTGTCCATCAGTATCTCTGTCCTTCTCTGTCTGTTCGTCTGTCTCTCTGTTCGTCTGTCTCTCTGTTCGTCTGTCTCTCTGTTCGTCTGTCTCTCAGTCCGTCTGCCTCTCGTTCCTTCTGTCTCTCTGTCTATTTACCTCCTTAACTGACCATCCGTCCGTCTGTCCAGCCGACATCGTCTGTACGTCCATCTGCCGTTTCTCTATAGCTGGTAGAGATTTGAATATAAATGATTCAACTGTTTTTTTGCATACCATGAAAGAGCATTTGACAGTCATGTACGCCCGTCTGCAATGTTGCTTCTTGCTGCTATTGAAATATGGCTAAGTAGCTTAAAGGCTACGGACTGCGTCAGTTGCGTATTGCCAGCATCGAAGAGAGCTCGATATATAGCTAATACATACATACGCACACACACACATACGCACATACGTATGTATAAATAAGTATATATATGTATATTCACATATATGCCAGCTTATAAACGGCAAACGCACATTTCCTATTCTCACAAAAAAAAAAGTAAAGGAAAAGGAAAAACTTTCTGCAATAATATTTGAAAAATGCCACCATAAAGAATTCATGACAGTGCGTATAGTGGATATTTGTATTGATATTCATTCTCTTGCTCTTCCTCTTCTCTTTTTTTATACATTTTTATCATGATATTTTATGTTGTCAATATTTTGAAGGGCGACCCGGAATACTCCACGCTGAGAGAGCTTAAAGGCTACGAATTTCGTATGTTTTTTGCTCGATGGCAACAGCTATAAACATTTATTCTAGTAATCCAGCGTAATTAAAGTTTTAGCTGCCAACAAAAAAAATATATATATATACATATATATGTATATGTATATGTTGTGGAAGCATTTGAAATGCTTTCACGCCTGACCCGACGCTTATTAATTACTTGACACTAATAGCCGCAAACATAACCACAGATGAAAACGAGAATGCGAGCGGAGAACGTAACGAAAACGAATCCCAAACAGCCAATTCGGTGCCTCCACTGTGCCCCCAAATTGGGGTAGGCTGCTCGAAATGGTCAGTCATTATCCTTTGGCTTTGCAGCGGGTGGAGGGGAGCCTGATGACCAGGGCGGACTAACTGAATGCGAAAGAAACCAAACAACGGCTGAGCAAGTGAGGGTATCGCTCTACCTCTCGCACTCTCTCTCGCTCTCTCTTTCGCTCTCTCGCTCGTTCTCTATGCCATGAATGGAACTTATTATCTGCGTCAGTTGTACACAAACACGTACGTGCGACTTGGCACAGCCTCCTCCCGGTTGGCGCGCGACCCGTGACTCGGCGCAATAAAATCTTATTAAGGCGCTTTACAATAAGCGCTCAAAGGGGAATGCGAATGGCGTGCCCACAAGCGGGGCGCGGAATGGGCGGCACTGTAAGCCAAATGCCCATAACCCCCAAGCCTCAGACCATCCGCCCCTCCACAGCCTAAGCCATGAGGCAAGATGCGCATTTTTACAAATGTGGCGCCAACAACAATCGAGCCTGGCTGAATGTTTATATTTTTCTTCGTTTTGGCTGCTCCGTTTGGTCGTTGGTAATAAAATACATAAGAGCGTACGTACATACGTATATATTTGTAGCTGCATGTATATTGCGCATACGCCGCATTGTGCGCCGGCTCGAGTGGCCGCTGTGCGGCGCCCAGTGCCTTATATGTAGTCATTAATAATATATCGCTGCTTCCGGTCGACGGCGGCGCCGCCCTCGGCAACCAAGTGCGATAAACCGTTTAGCAATATCCGGCAAAGCACAAGAGGCCCAACTAAACAGCGGCGGACGTACATGCGAGTACGAGCATACGGGCATATTACGTATACGTAATACAAATAATTGCACTTGTAGTTTCCTTTTGTTTTTGCTCTCATTTCTTGTTTCTGTCAGCCGCTCAATGCTGTCACATTAAAAGCCAATATATTTCTCTGCTCAAGTACTCTAGAGTTTAGGACAATATTGAAGTGGAGAATGCTAGTTGTATACAGACTGAAGGAAAATAGCTGGGGAGATAGAAGAGTGGGAGTGAGGGAGGGGAAGCCATTCAGTTTTATGGGTTAATTTAGAAGATTAGCAAAATATTTAATCCATACATTACAACTACAATAAGTATATGTACACATGTATAAATATATTCATATAATACAATTAAAATGCTTAATAAATATATGAAAGACTACATGTAGTTGGATAAATTTCATCTAAAGTCGAAGTTTGTGCAAGCATTGTTTAATAAATTTCAAAGTGAAGATTCTGCGAAAACAATGCAAATGAAGCATCATTCCTGTGAGCTAAATATGGTTTGATAAATGATAAATAATAAATTCATTATCAAATCATGAATGATAAATTTCTTATAAAATAATTTATACAAGCTTCGGCACTCGATGTTTGAGCTATTTCAGCTAATCTGATTTGGATTATAAGTAAAGATTATGTGAAAATAATTAAAAATCAATAATCAAATCACTTTGGCTGGTCCGAGACCTGCTGGCATTTTAATCAACTCAAAGACAATGACATTTTAGAGTGAAGCTCTACTTATTAGCTTGAAATTTGCTCTACAAAATGTCGCAAAGAGAATAATATATTGTATTCGCTTCCAGTGAAGTTCAAAAGTTTTTTTAGTTCACTCGTAGCTGACATTTCATTATTATTTATGATATTTCAAGTTAAAATAGAGCTAAGTAAACATTTCAAATAAAACAAGTCAAAGTGCTCTGGTAGGCAGTGCACGACTAGAAGATACCCTGAGACTGTCGCGATTTATTTATACACATTTCTATTCCCATTTTCAATGGATTCTGCTGCTGAGACAGAGTTTATTAAAAATGCATAAATTTATTGAATTTGATTTACTGAATTTACACACAAATCGATTCAAGAGATTATCGCGTGTTGTTAGACCCTAAGTTTGACACTAAAATTGCGATAACTTTTAAGCTAAGAACATAATCCTTTTTAGTAAATTGCTGTGTGTCATATGAGTGAAAGAGAGAGTTAGAGAGTGAAACTATTTGCCTTCTATCTACAGTGACATCCTTTTACTCTTGCCAAAATGGTTTGACGACTGTCGGGTCTCAGCTTATTTAAGTTTGTCCTCGACTGCAGGAGTAACTCGAATGCATCAGCTATGGAATTTAATAAAAAATAAATTGTGAGAATATTTCGCCAAGCACATACGAATATTTTATTTTGTGAATGCGTATTTTATATTCATACTTGTTTATGTGTGGGTGACTTGAACAATGGCATAAACTTTGCCGACAGCTAAACACAGGCACACACACACACACACACACACACACACACACACACACATGCATACCTTGTGCTTGTTTTCGCACAGATGTGCAAAAAGTTTTGCCAATAAATGAAAATAGGAAGCGAAGGACGGATAAAAACAAGATGTTGAAATAAGTTGTCAAGCTAACGCCAGGTCCCACCTCGTCCTCCTCGTGCCACCTTCCGTATGCCAACCCTCGTTGCCCACACACACACACACACACACACAGCGCTGCCCGTTTCCGCCTTGGCAAAATGGCGGCTGGCGGCTGACGGCGATAAGCGCTGAACATTGATAAACATGCCCGGGCTGCAGCAACACGAGGCAGCGGCAGGTCGCTTATGTTGTAGTTTCCCTAAGCGAGGACTCGGCTCGAGTTGGAGATGAAGTTGCAAGCAGGATGATGCGGTTGCCTGACAACGCATCAGATCGTTGACAAAGCACACACACACACACACACCCACACACACTGAGACAACAGAGTACACAATTGCATCCACATCCATTTAAGTTGAGGAGTTGCAAACGACAATCGCAGTGGAAATGGAAATGGGAATGGGAATGGAGTGAATGGAGCACTCGCTCTTGTTCTTGCTCTTGCCACGCTTTGCCGCTGCCTTTGTCAGCTTTCTATGCACCCTGCGAGTAGGCGCGTCAAAGCACTGTTAACTGGATAGCCTCGCATTGCAGTTAGACAGCCATTGTTATTATTATTAAGCAATATGTGGAGCAACTGGCGTCAACTGAGTTTTAAATTGAGTTTTTATTGATTATATTCTATGAAAAGTGGCTAGAAAATCACCAAAAACAAATTTACATAAATAGTTGATTTTTAATTTATTTATATTATCATTCATTTATTATAATAAAAATATTTAAGCAAGTATCTGACTTAATAATATATTTTATTTGATATATTTTTTATTTTATTTATTTGTTATTTTATTTTATTTTTATTTTATTTTATTTTTTTTTTTAATTAAAAATAAACACATATTTTTAATAATTATATTTTTTTGAATATCTGACTTAATAATATATTTTATTTGATATATTTTTTATTTTATTTATCTGTAATTTTATTTGTATTTTATTTATTTTTTTTTTTAATTAAAAATAAACACATATTTTTAATAATAATATTATTTTCGTTGAATAATGCATTCATATATTTTTATTTTTGCACTTTATCATATCATTTATCATTGAATGTAGACTAAATAAAATATGTATTGAGTATATTCTATATATCTTAATATAAATTGTTATATTTATAGTTTAAAAATAAATATGGAAATATTTATACAATATTTCACCTACGTTTCATTGAATTTGCAACACCCTTTCCTCGGCTCAGCCTATTGTAGTGAATGTGTAACCTCAAACAGGGTGTCTAACAGGGTGTCTCATGTTAATCTTATCAATTGTACTCCAGCAGCAATCGAATTTCGGACTCACCTACATCTATCTCTGTTACTCTCTCTCCTTCTCTCTTTGTCAGTTGCAGCTAGAATTGTTGTCTCACTCGCATTTGAGCAACAACAAAGCCGTAAATTGCATTGCTCGAATGTTGCTCGAGTGTTTGAAGACCTTTTCATGGGCCAACTGTGACGAATAGTTGTTATATTTACCAGTTTATATACATATATGTGTGTATGTAAGTATATATGCACATAGGCGTAGTCTGGCGGGATGAATGAACCCGACTTCAATCGATTGTTAATACACACATGAGAATATACACAATATGTACAATATATATCTAGTTGATATGGAGTTCATATTATGTTGCTCCTGCTGCTGCTGCTGCTGCTGCTGCTGCTGTTTCCTGCTTGAAGCTGATAAAAATAAAATTCAAATATGCGACACAAACTGTGTGTGTGTGTGTGTGTTCATGTCTCTCTTTTTTGTTGCTGGCCACATCAGGATGTTGGCAGACCAGGCCGATAAAGTTCTATTAGCCGCAGCTAAAAAGCCACATCGACAATGGGCAAAATAAGTTTTGACATGGAGTTGATAACATTCTATCAGCATTTAAGTTGAATGCAGCTCGGGTGATATGATCTAGCAGCACAATGAATGTCACTCACACACCTATACATTCGATATTGATATACATATATATATGTATTTATGTGCGTGTGTGTGTGTTGCGGCAGGTAGACTCGGATTATGGAGGCAAATCAAACAGAAACTAACTACAACAGGCTGCAGCAGGCACTATGCTTAATTAGAGCATCTCACAATGGATAGAGGTATTCATGCCGCACACACATACATATATACTATATACTATATATATCCATTCTCTGCTCGGATACTCTCAGCATATTTGCAGAGACAAACGAGCCTGAATGTGTGTACCTATGTATATTTGTGCAGGCCAAACCAACTAATTACTGAGACTCTCTCTCTCTCTCTCTCTCTCTCTCTCTCTCTCTCGTATCTCGGCAAACAAATCAAATTAGTTTGTTCAATTTCAGTGCAAGTTAAATGACTCGAATGCAACACAAAGCCAAATAGCTCGACTCTTTATATACCCTCACACAGCACATGGTAAACAATGAAAGTTGCTTAATATCAAAAGTTTTCGTTCTCTTTTTCGCTTTTATTAGCCAACTGAGCTGCAAATTGCAATCAATTAGTGCAAAAATGAAAAGTTTCGAGTATTAACATTTTTTGTATCAAGCGGAAATTCGGCAATATTTAAATCAATTGTTGCTTTCTTTTGTAAAAATTATTGAAGCGAATAAAGAAATTAAGGAGGTATCAAGATAGACGAATATTTGTCTTTATTGAGTTTCTTTAAATATTAAATAATTCAGCTAACTTGAATTAATTAATGAGTGTAGATAAATGGAATAATTGATTCTTTGTCATATTTACTTTAAGCTACAAGTTGTCAAATTTAAATATAAATATTACATTTGAATATTTAATTTTAAATATATTTTATTTTATACAATCTATTTTTAACAAATTAATTAATTAATAATTTTTTTTGCATATATTGAAAAAAACCAAACAAAAAATTGTACAACATTTCAAAATTTAGAATACAATATTTTATTTAATGAATATTTAAAATGTACATATTTTATTATATTGTTTTATAATAAAATATTTATTTGAGAAAAAAAAAATGAGTAAAATAAATTTTATTATGCCGAATTTTCGCATATATTAATTTTTTTTAATTTGATATATTTTTTTAATTTATATTATTTTAAATTTTATTAATTGTATTACATATCATCTACTCATATTATATTTAAGCAATTGAAATACATTCAAGGAAAAAACCTGCTTGCATTATTCCAAGTAAAATCAATTTATAATTCAAAAATAATATGCTTTGTGTAAAGCGTAAATATTTAGAATATTTTGAGTGGAATATGTGAAGATGTCAGCTGAGGCACAGCCTGAATGATGTTTCTCTGGGCGCTCGGCATTGTTATTCAATCCTTGACCAGAGCAACTTGCCCCACAATCACTTGTGGCTGCCAAGTGAATGGATAAAGGAGTAGATATCGAGTGGCATAGCCCACACACACACACACACACACATTCATAATGGACCAGACACTGGGCAAACAATGTCCAAAGTGACAGCTGGAGACATCGCATATAAGTTGTTTGTTTCGCATTGAAAGGACACACATTGTTGTTAATCTGCTTGGGGCTTGACTAAGTCCAGAAATAGAGAGTCCGTTGGCTAATGAACTTCATAATTCTCTAGTTTTTGTGGCCAGAGAAAACTTGTTTTGTGAGCTCTACAATTTCATGAGCTTCAATTGAAAATTGTTTGACCGTAGGAATGTGTTGCAATTGCATACAGCAGCCTAACCTCTGCCCTCTCCCCTCTCTCTCCCACTTCATCTCAATTTGTTGTCAGGGCAATGCGGCAAGCAGAATATTTCTGTGCCGGTTAATTGGGCAGCAGGCGGCTCAGGCCACTGGTTGAGCGAAAGCCTCAATTTATTTTGCATTGGCATTTAGAGTCTGCTTCGATAAGGATGCCTTCCCGCTGCCCGAAAACGAGCTGACCTTCGGCCTATGCGAGGCATACACGGACAGGGATCAGACTGCGGATTGCCGGAGTGGCCCGGCCAACAAAATCACCAAAAACGTAAACAAACACTTGCATGAGAGGGAGAGAGAGCGTGAGAGAGGGAGCGAGAGGCGCTCCACTCGCTCGTGAAAGCTTCGCTGCGGGGCGCAGGCGCCTTGCTCTCCGCCAGCCTCTCCATTGCACTCGGCTGCATTCGGAGCTTTCGGAGTGACGTCAACTCTCGCTGAAATGCCAAGGACTCTCCGGCTGGCCAATGCTGGCGCTCAGTGGCATACGAAACATACGCCGAATAGGATGTCTGCTCAGTGCGAAAGTGCAAATCCATAAAGATATTTAATCACATACACACATACATACATACATATACAAGTATATATATATGTATATGTATGTACATTTGTATGCATAGTCGACTGCTTACACGTGTGTAGGCGTGCGTATCCGCGCGTGTGCGTGTGTGTTCGTGTGCGTGTGTGTAAGTGGATGCTCTTGCGTGTCAATAACACAAACAAGTTGGACAAGACCAAACCACCAAACGCTGCTGCCCACAATTCAAATTGCAATTGCTGCGGCAGCATCCGCAAATGCTCGAAGTCATTTCGATTGCAGTTGACGATGGCTCAAAGGTAAATGCCAAATAATATGTTGATTTTTATTTTTCTGAGTGTACACACACACACACACACACACACACGAGCATACATACGCAGTTTCATGCTTTATTTACGTATTTACGCTGTTAAGCAGACAATGAAAACAGCGACAAAAGCTACAACACACACACACACACACACGCACACACACACACACACACACACACACACACACACACACTCACGCACAAAACATGGCCACCAAAACCGCACGAGAAAAGCGGCCAAACACGAGAACATGGCCAAATTCGCCGAAATTCGGTCAATATTTGTCTCTGTCTGTGTGCACGTGTGTGTGTCTCTGTGTGTGTGTGTGCGTCTGCTTAAAAAAGGGAAATTTCCAACAGTCTTGAGCATTGACAGTGAGAACTGATGGGGCAACCAAATCTGTGTCAGCATAAATTGCGACGCATTCGTTTCGGCTCGAAAACACACACAAACAAAGAAACAGAGTTTATGTGGGAAGATTAAATAATTAATCAAATATTAAATGATATTAGATATTGAAATATTAAAGAATTTTACTGTAAATATATAAATAATATGATAATTGAGATGACTGAAGAAATACAGATTTATCTTATACAAATAAATATAAATAAAAACTAAATACAAATAAACTGAAATATAAATAAAAAATAAATACAAATAAACTGAAATATAAATAGATAAAAATATTTCTATTATAAATAAATAAAAAATAAAAAAAAAAATAAAATTCGTTTAAAAATATTTAATCTATTTATATTTAAATATAACTAGTAAACATATAAGCATATAAAATTTAAATATGCCTAGAAAATAGATAATATATAACGAAATTCATAAAAAACATATAGAAAATTGATTGAAAATAAGTCTGGATTTTGACAATTAAATGCGATTTATATTCATTTCTATTTTTAGTGCTCATAATTAATTAGTTATAGGAACTATCACTATGACTATGACAGATAGAAACTACCAGATTTATTTCCGTATTCATAAAAACCAAAAAAACTTATGCGGCAATCGAATTTAATTGCTTGATTCGGGCTATAAGTGAGCAACGGCAGCAATTTATTTAGCTGCTGTCTCACCTGATGCTAATCAGCTGACAGCATGACGGCTGACAGAGCGGCTAATGGGGTCAGTGGCAAATGAAGTGGCGCAAAGCATTTAAAGAGCTAAACGTCCTCGTCTATTTGTTTTCCCTTTTCGGGCGTGTTAAATAATTCAGAAATAATTTCCTAGCCATGTGTGGAAATGTGGCAGCATGTTTGCTCGGCTGGGCACTACATTATGCGGCGTTGTTCCAAGCCAAGAGCAATAGCAAAATATTGCGTGCATTTTATTACAATTATTGTTACGCATACGCCATGTGGAGCAGCAGCAGGAGAAGCAGTGGCAGCAACAGCCCGTTGCGCGTAATAAATCGCTTGACAATAATTCACCCGAGCGGCAAAAGGAAGCAAAGGAATGAAAATGCCATCAACGGACTGAACACTGAGGCGAAGACTGAAAAAGGCTGGGCTATTAAGGCAAAGGACTTAAAGTATTTCCCAAGTGGCAAGCTGTGAGCGCAGCGCCCTTACTTCACTGTCCTTTCAGCTGCTTCTTCAGTTTATTTGTGCCCCGCCACGCCCACCAGCAGCCCATAGCGAACAGCGAACAGCGAACAGATAGCCAACGTGGCAAGGGCTAACACATCCGTGGCAAGTTCCGTTGCCACAAACGTCGCGTCGTCTCTGCTTGTAGGCCACGCACCTTCCTCTACTAGCTGCTCTGAGTGTGTGTGTGTGTGTGTGTCTATGTGTGTGTGTGTGTCTATGTGTGTGTGTGTGTGTCACACGCACTTGGTGAGTCGACATGCTCTTAATGCCAAACAAAAACATAAGCTCAAGGACATGAGTGCGTCTGTGTGCCTTAGCCTCAGCCGCCACCTGCTCTCCTCTCTCCCTCTCCCGCTCTCTCTCTCTCTCTCTGTCAGCGCGCTCTACCAGCTGCTCAAAGTGTGCGTCAATGTCATTATGTGTAAATTTTTAATGTTGCCAACCGAAAACACATTGCAGCCCAAAACAATAGCAGCAACAATGGCAGCAGCAACAACAGCAACAACAATAACAACAACAACAACAAGCGCATTATGCCAAAAGTAGGTTATCAAATTGTGTAAGTACAGGGTTAGGTCTCCGGGGCCTGCCACCAAGTTGTTGCACTGAATCCTCTCGCACACAGCTGCCGCAAGAAACAACAAACTTTTACTTATCACAAGCAGCCGCCACTCTGTGGCCCCCTCGTCCAGCTCACTCGCTGGCTTAGTCTATCTCTTTCGCACGCACACACTCATGCATTTTAATGGGAAAATCATTTACTGACCCTAGATTACACAGAGTTATGCCTCCGTCTGCTCAGCTCTGCTCAGCTCTTTACCTTAAGCTGCGCAAAAAATGTTTTGCATGTTGCTCGTTCGGCTGGGGCTGCCAATTGGGTCAAGCATTTCCATTTCGCGCCCCCCACAAATATATGCAGTAAGCGCTTTGCCTTCTTTTTTTTGGCCGGATTCGGAACCGGAAAACGCTTTCCAAACTTGCTGGCCAAACAGCTACAACAGCAACAACAACAACAACAACAACGGCTGCAAACAAGTTGAAGCCGCATCTATTTAGTTTAATGAAAAACACAAACTCCACCCTGTGCTGGCTGCAACGGCAAGTGCCACCCTGTTGCCACTAATTAATTGCAAACTAAATGAGTTGCTCATCGCAAACTTTACCTTCTGCTCGGTTGAGCAAATCAGCGAAAAACAAACAGTTAACAGACAGTAGATACTAGACACTAGACAGTAGATAGTAGATAATAGATAGCGGATGGTAGTCCTCTAGCTGCTGGCTCTATTCGCAGATATCACAGTCAATGCCTGGCATCACAGACAAATGCGCGCCACGAAGTCACGAGGCGTGCAGTCTCTACGTGTGTCTAATCATTCCTTTCCCTCAGAAGGTGTTTACCCTCCTGAGCTGCGCTCCTTTAAGCAGTCATCTATCAAGACTACTTTTGAGCATTGGCATTGCTAGTTGCTTAGATTTTATAGAACTTGCTTTCACATATTTAACAGCATTTTATTTACAGAGAGGGTTAACAGACATGCACTGTTATATATCTGTTATATATCTAATATAAATATTTTAGTAAATACTACTACTGAAATTGCTAATAAATATATGTAATAGTTTTGATAATATTTTAAAGTCCGATTTGTCCAGCTTCAATTGAACCCAAGTTAACACGCCTCACCCAACCTTCTGCCATTCATTCTGTAACTATACAAAAACCAATATACTCTCTAAGCACCTTCCGAACGAGCAACCAAAAAACAATTGAAAAGTGTTCAACAACTGAGCTGATGCAGAATACCGTTTTATAGCACTAAACTCTAAAAGTTCGCAACTTATTTACATTTATAATTCAAAAGAAAATAAACTTAATTAGAATGTCAAACTTAATGAAACTCTCTTAAAGGAAAATGCTTATAAAGCAAATCCATTCACAAAGGTGTAAAGTGAAAAACAATTGAAAGTGTGACAGCTGCTGGAAGAGAGCGCGTATAATAGAATACGTTTTGCAACACTGAACAGCCAAGAGTCAGTCCCTCGCAGTTACTTTATGAGCCAACTTGCGAAACTTACTTCAGTTCATCGAAAAGTTGTGGCCGATTATAGCAGAGCGAAGAAGAAGAACTTCAGCAAGCCAAAGAAATATGCTGCATACAATTCAGGCTGAATTGTGGCAAGGCTGAAATAACTGTGAACGGGTTGCACTATATAATTTGCATATGAATGATGTTGCCACGCACACGGGAGGGGGTGTGGAGAGGGGGTCAGTAGGGGGCTGACATGAAATCAGTGTGTTGATGATGTGCCTGGCCTTAGCTGTGACGTTTTACGGACAGCTAATCAGAGCAACTAAAGTTTTTGCCTGGCCGGCCAGAGAGGGATAATCGAATCGAGTCGAGTCGAGCCCAACAGGAAATTAATACTAAAACTCTATATACCTATATAGTATAGTATACATATGTATGTGTGTGTGTGTGTGTGTGTAAAATGAGTCATATTTATGAGTCATTTGTGTAAAGCAGCGATGATATTATGTTAATGCTGCTGTCAGCTGTAACCTCTATAGGCCTCCTGCCATATCATCACATCAGTTGTAACTATTGTAACTATTGCCATGGCGCTGTAATTGAAGCTGTTTGGAATGCGTTTTGCTTGGCTTATTAATTTCCAATTAGTGCTGCCTGTCGCCTGTCAGCGCGAGCACAATAGAATGTTAGAAAGAGAGAGAGGAAGAGTGGCAGAGTGGGAGAGGAAGGCTGGCAGTACAGTTATATAATAACTGCCTCATTTGCAGCTCTTCGCCAAATTTCAGCTCCAAAGTTCGCTGAACAAACAAAGATACCTCCGGCTGACATCTGTCATAACGAAATTTGACTACGTGACTGCAACTGCTAGATGTATGTGTGTGTTTGTGTGTGTGCTTAACAGGTAAAGATACAAATACAATTGCATCTAATTGGATTATGGCTGAAGGGCTGAATTCCATCATTTGCATACATTTTCTTGGCTTTGTTATCTGTCCTGTGAAAATACTATTAATTTATAAGTAAACTTTAAGTTCAAAGAATTTGCAATAAATAAATGGAAGCTAAGGCAAAATCCTCTATATATATTCATATAAATACTGAGAAATTCCTATATATTTTTATCCTATAACAATGTAAGACTCTTTTAGTTGGAAGTGTCCAACAAGGAGATACCTTCAGCTACTCTATTTATCCTTGACTTGATATACTTCACTTTACTCTCAGCAAGTCTCATAATTTTAGTTTGACATTGACTTTAATAAAATTCTATGAAAATGCGAATTCGAGCATTAGAGAAGCAATTTCATGGACCATTTGTTGTTCACAAGGTTCCATAGCAACAAGCCAAAGTAGACATAGACGGACGGACGGACAAGCAAACGAGACTGTATTGACGCAGCTATTGAAGTTAATAAAGAATGTAAAGAAATGTGATTCTATTATACATTTTAGCTAAATACAAATTTAAAATGTTCTATAAGAGATGGGCAAAGTTAATCAGCAAGATGATATATTGATATATTAGCTGAAAATTTACGCACTGATTTAATTTAGTTTGCACAAACAAATTCAAATTAATAAATATGTTTTATTATTATTATAATTATTAGTTATTGCCCCACCAATTATCTAACAAAACACAATATTAAATATATCAATTAAGCTTATTTATGTATATAGTTTAATCTTACACTCATTTAATTCAATTCATGCATGTAAAAAATGCACACATACATATGTATAATTATATTAATATTTGACTTTCGCTCGTCTGTTCAATTGTTGCTCTTTCCCTCATCTAATTGAACATCATATTTAAATGAATATTGAAGTTGCTCTCTATGCCTGCCATGTCAGAGTAATATCAATAGGAGTGCTTAAAATTCTATTTGCAAATAGTGTGGGCAGCCTTGGAATGTTTGCTCTGACTACTTTTCGATATTCCAATATTTTGCTCATATTTTCAGCGCTGCAGGTATTCATTGAAATTGTTAAATTTTAGATGCAGCAGAGAAAATAAAACTAAATGCAAAATGCATTTTATACAGAAATGAGAAATGAAAAATGAAAAATGCTTGCGCTGCCTGAGGCATCGCTGTTTAATTCAATAACGTGGCCAGGTCATACTATATAGCTTGAGTATGCTTTCAGGCAGGTCAAGTATTTCAGTTGAACTTGGCATAAGCCAAGCCTTCGGAAGCAGGAGGGAGACAAAAGTAACAACTTCTTTAGACAGCCGAGTCGTCAGTCAGTTCCGTTGCCATGGCAACTCAGCTCAAAGAAGCTCTGCTGGAATTTATACACAAATTGCACTTGAGTGCACATGATACACAGAATGCAGAGCCACGGGGTGCCGGAGGAGTGTCTTTGGCGAAGACAACTCATACGAGTTAAGTTGAGGCTGGGGCCGCCATTCACTGGACAACAGCTCAGTGGCTAGGCACATAATCGCATCTCTCTCGCTCACTCCCACACTCCTCTCTCTCGAACGTAATTAATTCCATTGAATCAAAGCATAGACAAGGCTAATTATAGTTTACTTGAAGCTTTGACAACAACTTCAAAAACTTTGCCGCTCCCTCAGTGAAAAGAAATTGCTCTGAAATGACGTTTACGCCGCGCCTGATTAATTTACGGCCATTATAAAGGACGTGCTCTCAGCTGCTTTATTTACAAACTTTCGACACATGAAAGGCTTGACAGAGATTAAAGCAAGGCATCGCTGTGGAAAAACAGTCTCAGTGGGCAATATATCCAGTGCGGTCCTGGGTCTACTCGAACTGAACTCAATATATTGCCCACTAAAAGATTCCAATGCGTTTGCGATGATTCGCTTCGTATTGCTTGGCAATGCGCGTCAGGTAGAGTCCGTAGCGCAGCAGCTCACAGCATCTGTGCACCTGTTCGTTGTGGCGCTTCAGCTTAACGACGCGCTGGGCCATGCAGCGCTCGTGCCTTTGCACATGATCCTGCATATCCTTGACGATGCGATGCCGCAGCGCCAGCAACGCGCAGTCTCTCCTGGCATGGCATTCAGCTGTTAGCTGGGCCACAATCGCCAGCCTCTCAGTGAGTCGATCGACGCGCTCTCCGAGGATCTGATGCCTCCGACTCAGGGCTCTTTGGTATTTCTGCTCCCTCGACTTGGCATCGAATCTGCGCCGGAAGCTAAGCAAGCAAGCTGGAAAATACTGCGCCTTCGCATCCTGGATGTGCACATAGAAGGACTCGTTGGGTTGTCTGTAAACCTCATAGTGAAATGGAGGGGCGCAGTTCAGAAAGTCTTCCACTTCGTCATACCGCCCATTATAATTCATTTCCACATTTAATTTCGCTTCAATTTTCCAAATCTTTCCAAAATATTTAAAGCAGTAAAATACATGGTAAACATGTTGAAATTTATTTAAGCAAGAGAAAAAGAAATAAATAGTAAATCAAATTAATCGATATATATATATATATATATATATATATATATATATATATATATATATATATATATATATAAATATATATATACAATATATTCACTGTCTGTCTCTCTGTCCGTCTGTCTAAGAAGAGCAAGGGATGCAGAAGAACTCCAGGAGATCATTTAGAAATGCTTGCTCTATCTGGCGCCCTGCTCAAAATTTGAGTGGAAGTCGCCCTATATAAAGGGCAGCAGCTGCGGCTTTTATTCAGTCGTCCAGACCCGGTGGGGTCAGTCGTACGTGCAGAACAATTTTTTTTTATTTTTTTTTAAATTTTTTTTAATTATTTTTTTTATTTATTTTTTTTTTTTTTAATTTTTTTTTTATTTATTTATTTTTTTTATTTATTTTTTTTTATTTTTTTTTTTATTTATTTATTTTTTTTTTATTTATTTTTTTTTTTATTTATTTTTTTTTATTTATTTTTTTTTTATTTATTTTTTTTTTATTTATTTTTTTTTTATTTATTTTTTTTTTATTTATTTTTTTTTTTATTAAAATTTTTTTATTACATTTTTTTTTTTTTTTTTTTTTTTAACAAACAACTGCATTGCCCTGCACGTACGACTGACCTCTCCGACTCTGGACGACTGAATAAATTCCACAGCTGCAGCCCTTTATATAGGGCGACTTCCACTCAAAGCCTGAGGGGCACTCAAATTTTGAGCTGTGCGCCAGATAGAGATCGTTGCAGTCGATCCAATGGGAACGTTCTCTGATCTAAATGATCTCCTGGAGTTCTTCTGCATCCAGTTAGGTGCATCACAATTGCGAGAGGCACGAGATGAGCGAAACCAGCAAAAAGAGAAACGCACAGATTTGTAGTCAACAGACGTAGAGGAATTAATGGATAGGGCAAAGCAACGTTTGCCGGACCAGCTAGTATAAATGTATATACATATGTATATATATTGCATATATCAATATTTATAGAGTGGCTTTTTTTTAGTAAACTGTATATTTTAAGCAACCCTACTTCCATAAGCCTTAAGTTTTATTTAATTGATACTTATACTAGTATCTATTGACGTAAGAAACAACGACTCAAGCAACTCGAAACTGTTTGAGTGCAATTTGTGTGTGATTAAAAAGATAATTTATTCGCATGCTCATGCCATTTAATTAAAAACCATCTCAAATGATAGATTGAATAACTGTAAGTGAAAAGAGCGCTCACAGGCTTATAAAAGCCTTTATTATGAAACGCAAAACTCTTCACAAATTGCAAACATAATTTCTCCTAGCTCAAATGAACACAGCTACGTGCATACGACCTATACATATACATACATATAATTATTATATATATATGTACATGTATATATTTACTGCCACACATAATAGCCAGCCATGTAACTATCTGCTCGGATTTAACACAAAAGTTGTGTGTTATTATTATGATTAAAGTTTCTGTTATTTTTCTGTTTTTGTTTTTGTTTTTGCCACATGCAGACACCACACTCACCCAGCCACACACACACACACACACACACACACACACACACACACACACACACACACACACACACACACACACACACACACACACACACACACACACACACACACACACACACACACACACACACACACACACACACACACACACACACACACACAATGCACCCACACTTGGCACCATAAAACACATTAGTATTAGACCCATTCCAGGCAGGGGACTCCCCGCAGCTTAACTTCAGGTGCAGCTGCTCTCCTCTCCTCTGCTCTGCTCTGCTTGCCTCTGCTCTGCTTGCCTCTGCGTGTGTGGCTGCGGTCATGTTATTCTCAAATCCTGCCCATATGTTTGTGGTTTTGGTTTGTGAGTCAAGGTGCAGTTGGAGTTAGCTCTGCGGCCAAACAAAAAAAGCAAAATCTAGACTTTGGTCACTGCGACTGAAGCACCGCTTAAGCCTGGTATTTGTACAATTTTCCCTCCAACATTCACCAAAAAAAAAAAAGAAAAGAAAAAATCCTCGCAACACCATTTATGGCCAGCGTTTTGTAGCCATTCGCCAAATCGGATTAAAGTCTAAAGGACCAAAAATAATCAAAGCTTTATGCAACTTTAGTTGAACTAGCTATTATGTAGTTTCAGTGGGCGGCTAATAAAAAAATGATTGGCTCTGTTTAATTAGTCACGATTCAATCGAAAGAGCTTCGACTTTTCCCATGCGTTCCATAAAGTTAACAAAATACTATCGATCAGTCCATTGACATTTGCAGGCCTTTTCATATTCCCATACAAAATCCTTTTCGCTTTAAAATTTAACTAAGAAAACGCGTGCGGGCTTTTCACGTATTCCATACACGAAAAATTCGTACTGGAACTTTTTGTTTTCCATTCAATCGCCGGTGGAGCTTTAATTTGTATGGCTAAAAGTTAAGTTAATATTGTTTGGTCAAAAGTTGAAAATCGTACAATCCAATCAAAAAAGAAATCAGAGCATGAAGTAAAAACATTTTTCAGGATTTTTATGAAGTCCGCTGTCGGCGCTGAAAAGTGCTCGGAAAAACTGATAGTTAAAGCTCAAAGGAAAACCACTTGGCGCGCTTGTAAATACAGAAAATACGTAAATAATTTCTGAAAAAAACAAAAAAAAAAACATATATGTATATGTAGTACCATACATCTGAGTAATAAAACACGGCTCTAATTTACTCTAACCGAAAAACTGTTTTAGGTGGCACCATTGCCATTTGTATTACGAGCATTCGGGTTTTTACATTTACTGCCTTCCGGACGCAGTGCAGTAAAACCGAATCTAGACACGCAACTGGATGCATAGAAACGTGGAAACAATCCGAAATAGAATTTGTGGCCGGAGCTCTAAATCTATGTATACACATGTACATATGTATAAACCCACAAATGTATATAGGTGTGTATGTGTGCATTGGTAGGATCTGTTGTCCGCGATAAAGCGTTTACTGCCGGAGCAGTAAAAAAAGCAAGTCATGGGCTCTTAGTTGAGTTAAACTGAGTTCGCAACTTCAAACAGACAGAAGATAAGTGAGAAACTAAAAGTTGTACAAACAACGTTTTCCCTTAATTCAATTTGAAGTAACTTACGTAATTACCGTAACAGTCTATAACGTCGATTATTGTAAATGGAAAATATCAAATTTATAGCGATGTATTGAAAAAGCGACATATCGATATCTTTCGAAATTGTTTGTTGCAGAGATTTGGAGACTTTTGTCTTGTTGTTACTTTTGCAAATCAAAGCGGGTTTATTATATTTAATAATAATATAAAATATAAGCTATAAAATACCTTCCTGGTATATAAAGTCTATATTTGCTATTAATTAATACATTTGATATTAAAATACTTAATACCTTGTCTATTGCAGTCATTGCATCGATACTTATTTAAAAGTATCGGCAGAGGAGCGATATATCGATTACTTGCGCATCCTCTGCAGATTTCTTTAGTTCTCTTTGATATCGTAGATGAAAGCCAGTTTTATTTAAAAATAAATCTTCCATTGTCTGGATATATTTTTCTGCTATATAAATAACTATAAAGCTTTTTCCATTTATTTACAGATGCATGCGGAATCTCTGTTAAGTAAAAACAAACGAAACGCTCAGCAATTAACGGATTAAACGAGGACGCGAACGGGAACGCAACAGAGGAGCTGGAAAAGATTTCGGGAATCGGCGCCAACGGCATCTGCGGCTTATTGGGCGTGTCCTGCCCTCTCCCGCCCGCAGACGGCGTCTCTGTGTACGTATTTCTTCGGTCCCTTTGTAAGTTAGTCAGAATGTTAGAGCGGGCTGCGCATGGTGCAAATTGTGGCAGTTGAAATACTTGTGGTCGGTCGGGCGAAGCAGCAGCAGGAGCACTTGTATTCGTATTCCAATATATGCATATACATATATATATCTATATCTGGGCAACGTAGCATAGAACGAACGTTTTGGGACAGAGACACACAAGCCCAGCTCAGCTCAGTCACTGGCACTGGCACTGGGAGCGCTTCAGTTGTGTGAGGAGGTATGCAAATAAACGGTCTTGCTGCCGGACCAACCATGGCCGCATCAGAGCCACCAGAGCCGCCGCCACGCAATCCGGATCGCATAAATGCCTCTCTGCACAAGCTGGGCGAATCCGTAAGTACTCCAAGTACAACCCAATCCAACCACCCCGCCCCCAACCCCCAAAGTGCCAACCCTGCATGCCCCAGCCCCGCTACAACAACCACAAAAAAAAAAAAAAAAAAAAAATTGAAAAAAAACCTCCATTCACTTGATGTTTAACCTAATTGGGCCTCATTCATTTGCTTGTTAGCGCCGCTGGGTGGTTTTTTGGGCAGGGGCGTCGGGGAGGAGGAGCCGGAAGGTTAACCAAAGGATGGGGGTCAACATACAATTTGCATGCCACTCGCCATTCAGCGCTGTTCCACTTTCACATGCTTATACTTATGCTTACAAAAGTTTCGGCACATTTCCATTACCTTATCTCTACGAATGTATGTATGTCTATCTCGCTCGCACATGCTCATTGACTAATTGACTTGGATAGCCAGCGATTCTCTCTATCTCTCTCTATATCTTTGAATCTCTCTCTTTCTCTCTCTCTCTCTATCTCTGTTTCGCTATTTCTCATACATCCCTTTGAAAATTTCTAACATCCTACTTATGCATAGAGCGCGCTCCTAATTGAAGTGCATCCATTAAATGTTTGTCCAACTTTACAGAAAACTGTCAAGTCGCTGGACTCGAGTGTGGGCGCGCTCAAAGAGAAGTCCGTGAACAACAACAAGCCGGTGAAGCCGGTGCTCTCTCTGGACAACAACACCACTAGCACAAGCAGCAGCCAACAGTTTGGGATCGCCTCGTCGACCTCATCCTCAGCGGCAGCTGGGCCCACACTAAAGCAGCCGAGCCTGTTGGCAAGCAAACGGGACTTAACACCCAACGCCTCCGTCTCCGACAGCAGCTCCCCGGCCAGCTCGAATGGGAGCAATCAGACGCTCACGCCACCCATGACCATCGACAACCAGAACCGCTTGGCCGCCAAGGGCGACACATTGGGACAAGCATCACAGGCACAGGCACAGGCACAAGCGCAGGCGATTGGCCAACCACAGTGGCAATTAGTGAATGGCAGCAGCGCCAACTCCAGCAGCAGCATATCCACGGCAGCCATGATCCATGCGAATAACTCAAATTTGATTGCCGCAGGTCACTTGGCGCAGGTCAACCCAGCCAGCAGCAGCAACAGCAACACCAACACCAACAACAGCAGCAGCAGCAGCCAGCTCAGCGCCGGTAAGTGCCAACCCGCTGCACCCAAATGCATTTCTATAACATTTCAGCTGGTCGAGTGGGCATGTGAGTGGGCGCAATTAGCTGCTGGATGGGGCTTCAAGCAATTGCGTATACACACACACACACACACACACAAACTGATACAAGTGTGCACGTATATGCATATATATGTATATAGTATATGTATATTTGTATATATGTATGTATGTTATTTTTTATCTCCTCTCTCTCTCTCTCTCTGTTGTGTGTGGCCCAGCATGTGCTGCGCCATAAGCCTCGGTCACCAATTATCCCCCTTTGTCACACTAACTCTCCTCTCGAAAGGCATCTTAAATTTTGCATACATATGCAGTTTGTTTGCGTACTCAAATTGAGAACGGTATAAACTCAGAGCGCATAACTAACTCGCTTTAGTCATACTCATTTCTCTCAGCACAATCTCTCTTAAATGTTCCTTTTATCGTTAGATCTTGAGACTTAGTTAGCTAAGCATCAAAATAGTCAAAGAGAAGTAAAGTTTAATATTTAAATGTAATATAAAGAATTTTAATATTTATAATAAAATAAGTCTTCAGCCAGGCATGACATTAATTGTAATGGGCCTTATGTTCAAAAATGTTCAAAAACAGTATACATTGAGATTATTTAATTTTCTTGTATACATTGAGATTATGGTTAGGATAAAGATAAGATGAAGGTATTAATTAATAAGTAATCAAAGTAATACTAACAATAATAGTAATTAATCTACAATGCAGTTTGAATACCTTTTTCTCCCTTAATCTGCTTTAGGTTACTTTTGCCATCTCAATTTATTATTAAGCAGCACTAAATAGTACTAGGACTTATATTAGATATCACAGCGCAGTTTGAATGTCTGTTAATCCATCTGGGTCTCTCCACTTCCCTAGAAGAATCCTCCCTTGCCATCATAATGTTCTTGGAACCTACCGTAAATCAATTTTGTTTACATTTTGAACAATTTGAAAGAGCAGACAGGATATGAAATGCCTTTTCCATTACACGAAATCCATAGAGCATACGCATTGCCATTGGACTGGGAGGACTTTGCTCTGTGTTTCGTTTGAAAAACTAAAATCAGACTTTACATATTTTTGGAGCTGTCACAAACATTGAACAGCAAAGCCTTAGTTACCTTTACTAAAAGCTCCCACTCGCTCTCTGGTGATGTTTTTCGATGTGTGTGTGTGTGTGTGTGTGTGTGTGTGTGAGTGTGTGTTGAGCACCTAGAGGCAGATTGGACTGTAGCTAAACTAGTGGCAAGTCCTAAAAATTAAAATTAAAATCACACTACAATGTGCAATGTGTGTGGCCTGGACTGGGCCTGGCCTATCCCGGGTGGGCAGATGGAACAGTCCGGGCTGCAAATAACCGCATGGTTAGATGACAAACACAAATCTCTTGCTTACACGTACGATGCAAAATGCAGCCGCCGGGCAAAGCGGGATGGAGTGGGGAGGGCCAAAGTGCAGCTGAGTACGGCGCATCGAATCATTTCCGAATGCCAAAGAGAAAGTCTCGAAAAAGATAGCAACGTGCGGCCATTTAACGTGGCTTTCTCTACGTTCCTCTGTTTGGGGCCGTCCTTTTAATGGCGCTGGCAAAAACTAACGAACCGCCGCCTCCAGCCTGCTTGATGGATAGGGCCCGGGCTGCTCCACCTGTCGTCGTCGTCGTCGTTGTCGCCATCGTCATCATCAGGATTAGATGCGAGCTGCGGCAGCTGTTGCCCAAGAGCAATGCAATTGCTGTCTCGCAAATCATGCAACCGGCTCAAACTCAGCCAGATGCGATGCACCGACCGACCGACCGACCGACCTACTGATATCTACTCGAATTTACATATCTTTCTCGATTTCCTCAATCCCTGACTCAAGTGAGAGAGAGAGTTCTCAGTGAGAGTGTACAGACGTGTTCGTTTTCTGCTCTGCATATTTGCCTCTTTTTTACAATTAATTGTTCTTATTAAATTTTTACATAACTGCGGTCAGTTAATCTTTGCTTTTGGCTATATATTCCTGTGCAAGGTTTGATCCGTGTTTGCGGTGCTTTCTAAAACTGACTTTTTATTCGGTGTGTTTTGGTGCAGCGTCGGTTTGATATTTGCATTTATTTGCAATTGTCTAGTGTTCCTATTTTTTGGCGCTCTCCTCTTTTCACTTTTTACACGTTGGTTAGTGTGTGTGTTGGCACACTTGCTCTCACAAATTCAATCGTGTTGCTGAGCAATTATTCTCTCTGCGTTCCTTTCGTTACGCTCTGTAACGGTCTGTTTTTGTTGTTCGTATTTGCTCTTATTAAGGCGGTTTGTTGTTGTGATTCGCTTGCTCAACACATTTTTATTTCTTTGTTTTTATTCTTTGTTTCTGCTTCATCTCTGTAATTTTTTTTTTTTTTGATTCCCTGTTGCCAATATGAGTTGCTGCAAAAAATCTTGTTCGTTCAGGCAGACAGTGGACTCTGCACAAGTGCAATTTGTACATTGTTGGTTGTGTGATAATTTGATGCACACTAAATGTGCAGGTCTCACTGGTCGTGATTACGACAAGATTATGTCCACATCAAAAATTGGTAGTGGGGGCGTCCGCTGGTCTTGCCCAATGTGTTTAGAAAAACAAATAAATTTTTCTAAAATGTATAGTGTTGTAAAGGCTCAATTCCTAAAACTGAAGAAGATTTCTAAGCAGTTAGCCAGTGATATGGCTGCAGCTGAAGAAATTCTAACTCAGTATAATTTCGAGTGTCACCCTTCTCAATCTGAGGCTCCTTCGTTGTTGGTACCTCCTTCTGTGCTTACATCGTCACCTAATTCGCTTGCTCCACCCTCACCTTGTGCTTCTGTTTTGTCTTCGGCCCCTAATTCACTGGACCCTTCATTACCTGGTCCCGACTCTATTGTTCCCCAAGTTGATGCTACTATTGAAACTCTAGTTCCTGTTCAACAATTGGATACTTCTCCTACTGTTGTTCAAACAAAGAGTGACAATAAGTCAGCCTCTCCTAGCATTACCTTATCTGTTGTCTCTCCTCGAAAGCAAGTTTTCTTATCTAGGCTTTCAGCTGACACTACCATTGAGGCAGTATCGGCTTTTATTAAAAATAAGATTTCGACAAATGTTTTTATATCGAAGTTTAGTTTCGCGACACCGCGTGAAATTGCTTCGTTCAAAATCGATGTGCCTGTAGAACACTTTAAAACCCTTTGTGATCCTAATTTCTGGCCACCTCATGTAGTTGTTCATGAATTTAAACCCAAAAATCGTAACAGATCGATGCCTATTTCAGTGAATTTACCTTCGGTGCAATCTTCATCAAATGTTGTACCAAAAAACTAAACTACTTACAAACCTCTTCTCAACTGTCCCTGATTTATCAAAATGTACGTGGCTTAAACTCAAAACTTAAAAGTCTTTTTTTGCATAGTTTCAGTGTACATTATGATATTATCGCTTTCACTGAAACATGGCTAAGTAATAATATTCATAATAGTGAAATTCTTTCAAGTAATTTCACTATTTATAGACTTGACCGTTCGTCGCGCAGAGGTGGTGGGGTGTTAATTGCGGTTAAATCCATTATCCACTCTGAATTGTTTACCTTTTCGTCCCTTCATGATGTGGAGATTATAGCGGTTAAATTAACTCTCCCATCGTGCTCATTATACATAACATGTTCTTATATCCCTCCCTCTTCTGATGTACAAGTTTATGATCACCACATAAATTGTATTAAAGAAGTTAACGAACATGTAAATGATAGAGATTGTCTTCTTGTGTTGGGTGATTTTAATATTTCGAACACTTCTTGGTTATCAACTTATAATGCTAATTACTTAATTCCGACAATTGATCACTATCTTTTTGATGAATTGTTTAACCTGTCTTTGTTTCAGATGAACTCTATTTCAAACCATCTTAATCGTACTCTTGATCTTGTGTTTGTTAATCATGATTCGCTCATTAATGTCGTGAGATCAACTCCTTTCTCTTTACCTGAGGATACACATCACCCCACTTTAGAGGTTTTATTAACTGTTGTTAATCCTACCTCTACTACTCCAATGCCTTCTAAACTCAGTCGCTGTTATCGTAAATGCAATTTCGTTTTGCTTAACGAATTAATTAATTCGACAGACTGGTCTATTTTAAATGAGTCGGTTGATATTAATTTGGCAGCATCGTTTTTTTATTCTACCTTAAACTCTATTCTGGATGTTTGTGTTCCTCTCCGCCGTATTTCGCCTGTTTCAAATAAGCCCCCTTGGTTTACCAAGACTCTTTCGAGCTTGAGAAACATTAAAACTAAATGTTTTAAAAATTATAAAAAGTCTGGTTCAAGTGTTGACTGGTCCAAATATTCCATTGCCAAGTCAAATTTCAATCTTTTAAATTCTAGCTGTTATGAGAATTATCTTACACGTTGCAAACGTCAGTTTACTCGTGATCCCAGACAATTTTACTCATTTGTAAACTCGAAGCGTAAATCTTCTGGTTTGCCGTCCTCATTTGTCCTTGGAGGTGAAAAAACTTGCAATGACCAGGATTCCTCTGATCTATTTGCTGATTTTTTTCAATCCACTTATTCTTCTGCTGATCTCTACAGCAACTCATATCCATATTCACTCCCTGATTATGGGTCTATAAATACCCCCAGAGTTACTGCATCATCTCTGGCTGCAGCCATTAGGACATTGAAATCATCTTTCTCTCCTGGTGCCGATAATATTCCTAGTTGTGTGATTAAAGAGTGCAGTGCTTCTCTTCAGTCACAATTACTAAAATTGTTTAACTTGTCCTTGGATACTTCTGTGTTCCCTTCAATTTGGAAAGAATCTTTCATCATTCCCTTATATAAAAAAGGTGGAAGATCTGATATTTCCAATTATAGAGGCATTGCGAAATTATCTGCTATTCCGAAGTTATTTGAGAAAATTATAACATCGGCCTTGCAGCATTTTTGTAAATCGATTATTCAACCATCTCAACATGGCTTTGTTCAAAATCGATCAACGGCATCTAATTTACTTGAGTTTACTTCGCTTGTTAATGACAGCTTTTCTAAAAAAATGCAAACTGATGTTATTTATACGGACTTCAGTAAAGCATTTGACTCAGTACATCATCACATACTAATTCTTAAGCTTGAACGCTTAGGATTTTCACCCAGTCTTGTGTCTTGGATTTCATCCTATTTAATGGGTAGAACCCAAAGAGTCCTGCTGAGAACAGCTATGTCTAAACTTATATTTGGGTCCACTGCTCTTTTCCCTTTTTATAAATGACCTTCCTAGCTGTATCTCACATTCTACCATATTTATGTATGCTGATGATGTTAAACTTTGCCTTCCCTACTCCAATGCAAATGGTCATCATCACCTTCAAGATGACCTAAATGCATTTCAACTTTGGTGTGTGGAAAACCAGCTGGACTTAAATTGTTCAAAGTGTATGACAATGACCTTCAGTCGTACCGTTCCCCTAATTGCTGATTATAAAATTAGCAATATTTCCTTACGACGCATCTTTACAGTCAAAGATCTTGGTGTGTTCTTTGACTGTAAACTTAACTTTAATCTTCATATTTCTACCATCATTAATGAAGCAAAAAGTGTGCTTGGCTTTATTAAACGTTGGTCTAAGGAATTTAATGATCCTTTTACTACCAAGCGCTTATATACTTCGCTTGTGCGTCCTATCTTAGAGTATTGCTCTGTTGTATGGTCTCCGCAGCATAAACTGTATCAAGATCGTATCGAATCGGTCCAAAAACAGTTTCTTCTCTTTGCCTTAAGAGATCTTAGATGGGACAGTAATTTACGATTACCATCCTATCATAGTAGGCTCCAGCTAATTGATCTTCCATCGTTAACCAATCGCAGAACAATTTTAGGAATTGTTTTTCTGCATAAATTGATTAGTGGTGATATTGATTCGTCCTCTTTGTTGGGTCGTCTAAATTTTTCGGTTCCGTCCCGAGCAACTAGACACTATCGTCCGCTTCATTTACCTGTGTGCACTAGGGATTATTCTTTGCACAGTGCGTTTCATGTTCTTTGTGTTAATTTTAATAAATATTATCACGTCTTTTCCTTAGAGCTCTCTCTTCCTAAAATAAAAACCTTACTATTAGCTCATCTTAGGGAATTCACTCACGATGCCCAGGCATAAGCATTGTTTTTATTTATTTTTATTTTATTACTTTTTTTTAAATTTATTTATTTTTTTCTCTTTAGTTTTAAGAACTATTTTTAATTATTAATTTGTTATGTTAAATATAGTTAATTAAACCTACATTTAATTTATTTTTTTAAGCTTTCTTACTAACACTTTCTTTTCATAGCTTCAATAGTATCACTGACCATAATTGGCTGTGAGACGTGGGCATAGCTGGCCGGACTGGCAAATAAAATACCCCCATCGGGTTGGTGTTACTATTGAAATCATATCCTGTACTTTGTATAGGCTTTTTTAAATTAAAATTGACTCTCGTTTTTGTCAATAGCTTTAAGAAATAAAAGTGGGCGCTCAGATATTTAAAGCTGCAGATTTGCTCACTATTTTATTGGAGTATTAAAGCTGTGCAATTTGAGCTTGAAATTGAAATGGAAATGTATAGGAAATGGATTGAAAGCATATATCGAAGGGTGTGAATAGATATACTCTTTTTAGGCTCAGCCTAGTCTTATTTTAGTTTTAGGCTAATTCTACTGGACTGAGTACAACAATTTTATTAAAATTATAACTGGCTTGCATAATATTGCAACAGCATTTCAACTGAATCGTTTCCGGTGCGAAATTTAACGTAACTACTTGATATATGTTTTAAATTAATTTAAACGTAGCACTATGGGCCATGCATAGTGAAATTTCAAATAAATATAAAATAAATAAATATCGAAATAATCGATTTTTGTTTTAAGAAAAAATGTTAAATTGTATTTTTAAAATATTTGTTATTATTCTGTGACTTAACTTAGTTGAACTATATTCAAATATATGAATTGTTTCTTTATTTTTTATTTTTATTTTTTTTTTCGTTTTAATTTCATTTGTTTATTTATTTATTTTCTAATTTTATTTTTAATTTTTTTACATATAAAAGTATTTCTAAATATTTATATTAAATTAAGGCTCTCACATTTTTGCGCCTTAAATGGCAAGTGCGGCCCACAGTGCGCCGTTTAAAATAATATATGTACATATATATTTTTAGCATTCGTTTAAATGCGCTCATGCAGAAGTGAGCTTAAATAACAAATTTGGCATAAAAAGAGGAAGCTTAATAAATAGATATGTGGATAATCTATTTAAACAAAAATGTGTGCACATGACTGGGCTTCAATTTCATTTGATTGAATGCGCCACGCTAAGTAGACAAATCAATCCCATGGACAGTTTTCCATATATACATACTATATACCATATATACATATATGTACACTTTATAAATGTCGCAAAATCAATCAATTTATATGAATTTTCCGTTTGTTTGATGCCCATATTTATGAATATATTTTGAGTACTTCTGATTCATATATTAGCTAAAATCAAACTCAATTAAAGTTCCTGCACGCTCCATTTGCCTGACTTTCTAACTCTCTGTCTCTTTCTCTCCCTTTTTCTCTGTCTGGGTGTTTGTTCATGATCCTATCATGCCATGCCCCACTCACTCACCTATATTGTATCTACCCTGCATTATCATTATCATTATTATCATTGTCATTAACATTAACATTAACAATATCAATCGTTGTTGTTGTTGTTGTTATTATTATTACTACTACATACTATTGTTGTTGTCGTTGCTGTCGTTGTTGTTATTTATTTTGTTAACATCCCTCTCCAACTCCTCTCAACTCGGACACTCATCCCTTTGTCGACGAACTCGATTGAATACCCTCGACGCATGGGTATATCGATGTGTGTGTGTGCGCGTTTATATTCGGGGAAAAACAACAAATAAACAATACACATACATATACGTGTGTGTACAGTCGACAAGAGAAATGCGAATGATGTTTGCTCGATTGCAAAATTAATGGAACCGGAGCTGGCAGCGGTCGCCGCAGCGTCATTACCTACTACTACGGCTACTACAAAAGCAAAGACAATGAAAATGGCCATGCCGGTGCCCGTGCCCGTGCCCGTGTCCAAGCCCGTGGCATCCCCCACGTGCTCGTTGGCAGCGCATTCCCCAACATCCGCTGCATCCGCCGCGCTGCTGATGCTAGAGGCAGCCACGACCAACGGCGCTCACGATGGCAATCGCAATGACGAGTCAAAGTTCACCTTTCGCTCAGGTAAGTCGATTGAGACTCATATACTTGCCCGCATCCGCATCCGCATCCGCACCAGCACCAGCACCACGACTCCTGCACCCGCACCCGCACCCGCACCCGCACCCGCTCTCACTCTCACTTAAGCCATTTCAATCTTACGTTTTCCTTACGCTTCTCATCTGCCATTTCCGCTCAGTATTTTTAATTGGAGCAACGCACAGACGCTCTATCAGCACTCGCATTAACATTTAACCCGCATGCCCCCTTCCACTCGACCCCCAGTTGCACTCGAATCTGCACGGATTGCCCCCTGACTTAGCCTATTTAAGTTATTTTCTGTTTCGCACACACCCCCACGCCAAAGCAAAAGTTTGCCTGCCCCAAAGCCTTTCACGTTGCACTTGTTTCAGTTTCTGCTCGTTCGTAGTTCTGTGTGTTAGACATTGGCATGCATAAAGGGCAGCTGACTGGCGACATGTCAGCTGGGGTATGTCTTGCAGGGGGTGGGGTAGGCGAGGGGCCTACATCCAACGGCCCTGGGGGAGGGCAGTAGAACGCCTGAATGCTCATATATATGGGTACCTTAGTAGTAGCCCATGGGGCGGGTGGCTAGCCGCTAACTGCGCGTAGTATCTCGACAAGGACACCGTCCTCGCTTTTCCACGGCTTGAGCTTAGCGCGGCACACAACTGGACAGGCTCCAACCAGCTAACTGTATTGGTCTCTTGCAGAGGCGGCCATGAAGCTGCGCGAGGAGAACGAGCGCTTGAACGCGGAGCTAGTGCGTCTGCGCCGGCTGCTCGAGCACTCGACGGACGGTGCTGTGGGTGGAGCCGATCCCGGCGGCGACATGGCGGCACACGATGGCCACAGCATGACGGCGTCGCAGGAGCGCGTGGAACGACTGGAAACGGAGCTGCGCAGCGTGAAGAATCAGCTGCTGACCATGCGGCTGGAGCGGAAGAAGCTGCGCACAGACAAATCGGATCTGCTGGGCCAGGTGAAGCAGCTGTGCGCCTCGCTGCAGGAGAAGGAGCAGGAGCTGCGCGACTTCATACGCAACTACCAGGAGCGTGTGCGCGAGACTGAGTCAACCAATGCCAAGATCTCGGGGGATCGCGACCGAGAGCGCTTCCAGCTGCTGAAGCAGGCGCGCGACGAGGCCGAGCGCTCCCTGGCCCTGGCCCAGCAGCTCTCGGCGAGGGATCTGCAGCTGCAGCGGCTGCAGGAGCAGCTGCAGGAGGCGCGTCGCCAGCTCACCGGCTGCCTCTCCGACCAGGAGAGTCTGCATTCATTTGCGCCGCTGACGCCGCCGTCGGCTGCCTCAGGGATGCTCAGCCAGTTGGCCGGCGGCTCTGGCCTGGCGGGCAACCTGAGCGGCATGCGCACAGCCGAGGACAGTGGGCGTGGCAACTCGAACTCACTGTCCGCCTTCAGCGGCAGCCTGAGCGGCGGCTCCGGCGCCACAGTGGGCGACCGCAACTCCTGCTCGAACGACTCGGGCCTGCGCAACAGCAGCGATCGGGAGAGCACCGGCGGCGAGCTGAACTTCAGCGACGGCACGTGCGACAACGGACCCTGCATCACCGTCGATCCCGACAGCATCTCTCTAGTCTCCAGCCAAAACATGTATCAATGTGAGTGGTCGAAGATTGGAGCGAGCTTTGCCCCAGACTCAACTCAATTTCTGCTCGATTTTTCTTGCAGTTGGCACTCCCAAGGAGCGCAGCCCCACACTCTCGCCCCTCAATTCCGGCGCCTACTCCAGGTAATTCTGTGTATACGGAACAGACTCTGGTGTGCCTACTTACCTCTCTTTGCTCCTCCTGCTTTCAGATCTGTGGAGCAGCTCTCGCCGGATGCCGAGGGACCCGGCGGCGCTGGCGCCATGACCCGCAAGTTCGGCAACAAGGGCGGGCCACTGGGCGCACGCAACGGACGCGGCGGCACCTGGGGCAGCATCTCGCGCGTGTTCGCACGCTCCAGGAACAAGAGCAAGGCCATGTCCGCCGACGGGGTGAGCGAGTACAGCGACTACTCGTGGAATCCACTCTCCGAGGAGGGCTATGCCGAGAAGCTGCGCCTGCTGCGCGAGGCCTCCCAGCTGCCCATAGAGCGCTGGCGGGCCACTCAAGTGCTCGCCTGGCTGGAGGTGGCGCTGGGCATGCCCCAGTATAGCGCACGCTGTGCGGAGAATGTCAAGAGCGGCAAGGTGCTGCTCGAGCTGAACGACGTGGAGCTGGAGGCGGGCCTGGGTCTGGCGCATCCGATGCATCGCAAAAAGCTGCGCCTGGCCATCGAGGAGCAGCGTCGCCCCGAGCTGGTGCGCTATCCGCTGATCACCCAGCTGGGCCACACCTGGGTGGCCTCCGAGTGGCTGCCGGACATCGGCCTGCCCCAGTACGCTGAGCCCTTCCTGCAGTCCCTGGTCGATGCGCGCATGCTGGACACCCTCTCCAAGAAGGAGCTGGAAAAGTTTCTGGGCGTGACGCGAAAGTTCCATCAGGCCAGCATAGTACATGGTAAGATTCACCAGAGCTTGTTGCTCCGCGGCTAATTTGGCTAATGCATTGCTGTCACTCCTAGGCATCCACGTCTTGCGCATTGTTAAGTACGACCGACAAACGCTGGCCATGCGACGCGTGCAGTCGGAGACTGTGGACACCGATCCCATTGTGTGGACCAACCAGCGCTTCATACGCTGGGTGCGCTCCATCGACCTGGGCGAGTATGCGGATAACTTGAAGGGTGAGTTTGCTGACCATTTGCCAGTGGAATCAATGGACATATCTGATGGATGTGCCGTGTGTCCCGTTCCAATTGCAGACAGCGGCGTTCATGGCGGTTTGGTGGTGCTGGAGCCATCATTTTCGGGCGATACCATGGCAACGGCTCTGGGCATTCCGCCGTCGAAGAACATAATACGACGGCATCTAAACACGGAATTCGATGCCCTCATCCTGCCCGCAAGGTGAGTGTGTGTGTCTGCGTCCGCCCCCAGCATCATCCGGCACAGTCGCATCATGCGTGATGGGACTTGTGTCCGTCCCCCGTATGTAGAACCCCGTTATTTCGGTCTCGGTTTCAATTGCGTTGCCGAGCACCCGCCTCTCTCTCTCTCTCTCTCTCTCTCTTTCTATCCATCCCATCTACTCTATTATGCATAAGTATGTAGCGTTAAACAGCGTTTTGACTCCTTTTTACCCCATTCGATTGGAATTTCTATTGTTTCGTTCACATTTGATTGGTTTTTCGTTTTTGTTGATTCTGTATTTTCTTTGTTTTTTGTATCTGCATTATATTATAGCCATTGTCATCATGTACATGCTCGTAATTCGAATTGTTTATTGCTATATTGTGCTCATTATTTTGTTGATTTGAGTTGATATCATTTCATTACTGCATGTTCCATCATGAACACAATCATCCACAATCATCATCATCACAATCATCACATCACAAATGCTTTATCGGGCTTATAAATGTATGAGATTTTAGTTCATCTGGGTTGACTGCTGAATTATGAATAATAGTCAACTTTTAATATTTCTTTGGGCAAGTTTCCATAGATGATAGGAATTTGTAGTATTGTTTACGTTCAGCTCGAATAAATCATATTTTATGTATATTTTCAATATGTCATATAACTATATAAGGTATATATCATGTATTTGAGCTGATGGAGCAAACAGCTCTCTGTTTAACCGGAAGTATTTAAGGGTCTGGGCTATATTTACGATTTGTGTACCGCTTCTTCCATCACATTCACTTCATCCAAACACACCCACACACACACACACACACACGGACACCAGCATTAGAGTGTCATACGCTTCTCTTGATTTCCAACTGATTTGCATTTGATTCTCTCGTACATCTCATCAACTCAAGGCTCGCAGTCTCTGTGCGCCTCGTAGTAATCATCCAGTAAAGCAGTTTGTGGAGCTAGTCCCGAGATTGTTGTCGTTGTGTGCCTAGCTGTTGACTGAAGACAATTCATTCTCCTCCACAGCTATATATACATACATATATGTTCATGCGCCGTCATACGTATCCATATACTAAACTAGCTGCATTACATTAACTAAGTATAACTACTGCTGTCTCTGTCTCTGTCTCTGTTGCTGTCTTCGTCTCGTACATCAGTGTGTGTCTGTGTGTGCGTTTGTGTATGTACTATGTTAACGAGCTATGTATATGTGTGCGTAGACATACATACATACGCGCATATGTGTTATAATCGCATACATACATACGACGTGCGGCGTGCGGCGTGTTTGTGTGCGTGTTTTAGAGCATGTCTAAAATGCCGTCAAATAACGCACTAATTGGCTTGTGCCTTATTTTTCTCTCTCTCTCTCTCTCGTTCTTTCTCTCTCTCCCTCTCTCTTTTCTCTTCCAACATCTCGATATATTTATATAAATATGAACATATTTTCTATTTTGCTCAACCCCAACCATGCAGATACATAATATACTGTCAAATGGAAGAATTTCAAATGGAAAACTCCCGGCAGTTGGCCAAATTGCAGGGCCATTAAGTCGAGAATCGAAAGTCGAAAATCACAAATCAAATTAAGAATAATCAAAAAACGAAACGAAACGAAACAATCCTCGTAATCGCCGTGTGTATTTGTAATCAATTGTAACTCGATGGGATTCAACTCGATTCAATATTTAATTGTATTTAGCTAAGCTGATTGGTATTTCTAGAAAGAGAACAATAATTGGAGCACAGCGCTAATCAAATCAACATAATTAACTCAACTTACTCTTAGTCTAGCCAAAGAATTAACAGATACAAACAAAAAAGAAACTTAAACTAGAAATCAAAACATAAGAAAAATGAAATCACTTATGCATAAGCATCGAAATACTCGTAGGGAAACGTAATCAGAAAAGCCCACCCTGATACCCAAGACCTAATCAAAGAAAATCTATAAAAAAGAGAGTGAAATACTATAGCTGATAGATAAATAAATACCACATATCGAACAAATCTGAGGAGCTTTGCACTATCTATCGATATGTCCATATTATATATATACAACCGAGTCTCCAGAATCGATGTATGCTTTGCAGCTAACTTAAGATCGCATTTAACACAAAGCAACACATACTATATAGATATATATGGATATATATGATTATATATACATATACACACATATTACACAACTGAAATTTTTGCATTTAAGCCAATAGAGAGAAACGTTATATAGTATTTGATTGTATCGATATCGATGTTATTTGTCAGAGATCACACGCACACGGATCAGATCTTTAGAAGTGTTTAGGTATAGTGGGCCAGCGTATATTTGGGTAGAGACTTTTTTAAGTAGCAGCAAATGCGATTTGTTTATAGTTTTATACATATACATACAGAAATATATGTGTATTCCACAGACATTTGATGTGCAACAAAATAAAGCTCTATATGTTAGACATATATACTACGTACATACATATACATATATACATATATAACTAACGATAGCATCGTGAGAGCACACACACAAACACACAGAACTGGGTTTGTAACTGATGTGGACAGCCGTCCACTGTGATACAGCACACATAAAACTGAGAACTAAACAAAAAAAAAACATACTCTCATACATAAATACCAAAATATATATATAGACATACATATTCAAATGGAATTATCTGCGAATACGTATACGAAAATTCACAATTCCGAACCGAAATTTTCATTTTTCGCTTAAGTAACCAATAAGTAATTCAGATACAAACATACATACACATACATACACCTATACATGCAAACATTAGCTTGTTTTCCTCTCGATGTTGCCTACTTTTGTGCGCCAACTGCATTTCGATACCTAGACAATGCTCGTAGTACAAAAACTCTTGGTATTTTATTTTCTACAATAAGCCCAGTCCAAAATTTCCCTCCAATATCCCGAAAGTCTCTTGACTGAGTCATTTGTTAAAAACAATACTGATAAAAAATGCAATGTCAATTGTAAGTAAAACTTCAATTCAATTATTTTGGGTAAAAGCTAGAAACATTTTCGTCTAATATGTCTATGTTATTTTGTAGAACTTAGCCTATTCGTTGTCATCTCTACATACAAATTCCAATTCCTGGCCCCTCCCCCCATATCATCTCAATCGACATACTTAAGTATATATATATACATACATATATCTGTTATATATATGCATATATTTATCTTTGTTGTTTACGCTACAAGTAGTCAATTATGCTAAATACAAACTATTTATCAATATACACCGATTCTCTGCATTTATTAATCGTTTTTCTTTCTTTTGTCTCTGTCCCGTTTCTTTTCTACTTTCCATATTTTTCATCTCTTTCTTTCGATTGTATCCAAACCAAACAAAAATCAAACTCAACGGCTTGTTGTTGCTATCCTTGTCTTGATTGTTTACGATAATGCATTATACAACACTATAACAACAACAACAACAACAACCACACGATGTATGCCTACAACAACTACAACGACTACCACCATTACTACTACTACAACATTGCTGTGCGTGCGTGCGCGCTTGTGTGTGTGTGTGTATATGTGTGTGCTTGCCTTTTTCGTCTGCCTGCGCCCGCCTGCCTTTGCCTATGTCTCTGTCTCTGTCTCTGTCTCTCTGCCTCTGTCACTGTCTCTGCCTGCCCCGTTATATCTGTGTGTAATATTCATTTGTGCCAAAAATGCAACAAAATTGTCCACATGCACAAACACAAATATACACACACTCCCACACGTCTACACACACACACCTAAACGAAAACAATCCGGTTGTATTGCAATGTTTGTTGTGTAGAGCAACTTTGGGTCAAGGCATTCGTTCCGGTTGCGGCATAGTGCCCCTAACTGGACCCGGCGGACTGCAGCACTATGCCACAACAGATCGGCGATCGAGCGGCAGCTTGCGGGTAAGTTCCACTCCAATATCATCAAGACATGCATACAATACATACATATATAAATACATATGTATATCTCTCTATATATACAATAGTATGTAACTATCGCTATATTGTCTGCACACATCAAAATTGCGATTTCTACAATTGAAAAATGACAAAAACTAAAAAGAACTCAAGTTTCTGCCTATGTATTTATCTTAGCCTGATTTGACGTGAAGCTTTTGTTGTCTACTCTCTCTACATACATATTTCTCTTTCTCTCTATATCTCTGTCACTCTCTCTCTCTCTCTCTCTCTCTCTCTGTGTGTATATGCCTTTATAAACGTTATTGCTTCAAGTACTTGTGTAGAATGTCAAAGGAACATAGTAGTATTTACTTTGTGTTCGTTTAATTTACATAAACAAAACAGACAGACATTTGCCCACTTCTCAAAAGTACTTTGAGCACACAGTACAACAATGCTTGGACACATAAGAGTACTTAGTAATATTAATAAGCCTAACACACAAATTGTTCAGCAAATACCGAATCTCATATACATACATATATGTATATACATATATGTACATTCAATTATATATATACATATATATATTTATATATAGCTAAGGTTAAGTATTTCATTATTTTCGTATAAATTTCTTATACTTTGGCATGTTTGAGTGAAGCTAAATAAATGCGTGGACCACAAGAGAGCACGTCCCGAAACGAATCGCATCATTAAACATTTTAGATATGCTACAACAAATTATTGATAAACAAATTCGAATAAAAGAAGCAGCTGAAAAGTGAATAATAAATTAAATTACAAATTTGCATGTGCTTTTTTTTGGTAATAAAAAAATACCAAAAAATAAAAAGCAGAAATTATTTATAGCTAGTTCAATGTTTTTTTTGGCGTAAACAAAAAATTCCAAAGGAACATTATTGAAATAAGCTAGTTCAATTGTTTAGGGTCCATTATTGTATGATTCGACAGTGTTGAAAAGCGCACATTTAGTATTTTAAAATGTCTAATCAAAAATTATATAAAATTAATAATAATAGAGCCGCCTAAGACAGCTAAAACGTAGAAACAAGCATTTATAATAATTACACAATAAAAATAATATATATACATATAATGATTTCTAAATAATCCCCATACACAACTCGTAGTTATTGCAAGTAAGTAACAATGAATTAATGCGCATTTTGTGAAATGCACCCAATATGGAAGTTAATTTAAATAAATATAAACTGTTTAAATTGCTATTGTTTATTTGACTTTTGACAAATTCATGAATTAATTATTAACGGCATCAGAAGTTTCACGACAAATCGCAGATAAATGTTAATTGGCAAACAGGTGGGGGAATGGGTCGAATGAGAGGGGGTTGGTCAGCTGCTTATCCATAGCTAAATTGAAACGCAAAACTAATCTAGCATTTTGTTCTCTTTTTGTTCCGCTCCTTCGCTGGACAGATTTCGGCATGGAAAGGATCCCAGGTGAGTGGCCAGCCACAGCAAAGGTGTGCAAGTTTATCAGCTAACGGTTGTTTCATTCGTTCACAGAGTTCTCTGTCAAAAGCCTTTCGCTTCAACAGCAAACCCCATCGCGCCGGCGACCGCAGCTCCTTCGGTAACTCCACCTCCCCAACGCCATCGTACAGCAGCAGCGAGGGCGGCGGAGGAATATATGCTACCATAGGTCCGCAGCAGATGCAAATGCAAACGCATCATCACGCGCATCAGCCGCATCATTATCTGCCGCCACCCACAACCGCACCGCCGCCGCCACCGCCGGGCTCCAGCTACGGCCCCCCGCCGCCCGGGCACCGGGTGAGCGCCCCACCCCTCGCCAGCATTCTTGATACCCACGGACCGGACTCGCATCTGCTCTATGAGCAGAACAGCCGCCGGGTGAAGAGCATCAGCGACATAGGCGTGGCAGCCAGCGGCAGTCTGGGCGGCATATCCGCATCATCGGACTCACCTGAGGCATGAGCATGAGCCGCGTAGAGGGTCTTCTAGATTTCATTTCATATATGTTCCAAAGTGATAGGTTAAGAGTCGAGATAGAATTTGGAGCTCAGCAACTCCTCATACATTGATGGCAACCATGATTGAACACAAGACCCACCTGTAAAGGCTTTAAGGTGAACGGAATAAGTACGTTACGCAACACACACACACACACATACATACATATATCAAGTCAGCAACAAGCAAAACACTAAACATAATTGATTAAATCAGATTTCCAACAGAACAAACTCATAATTTATTAAATAACACAAGAGAAGTAAGTTCTATGCACGCAATTACGTAAGACAAAATAGTAAACATTTAATTAATTGAATTAATTAACCACAGAGCGCGTTGGTTGTTTGCCGTAAACCAACTCCAACTACAAACAATTTAACTTTATTAGCCTAATCAAATCTGTATTAATTGTAAATTCATTTGGAAATTAAATTTAATTATAAAAGCAAACTGCGAGAACGTAAAATGGAAAATGCAAATCGCAAATTGTGAATCGCGAGTGGCTATAAATTAAAGTCCCCTGGCATTGGATTTGAATTTGAATTAATACCCCAAACTAACCATAATTGCAATTTAGATAAATTCAAATTTATTTTGTTAGGCGCCCCAACTAACTAAACTAACTAACGTAGCTAAGCAATTGTGAAACCCAATTCAATTCGTATTGTGCAAATTGTAAATGGCTATAAATCTAAGTTTAGAATACAAACATTTAATTCCCGCAATGCTATGTAAAATTTCCAGCACAAATCAATTCAGGCAAAAGATAAAACTAAATTAATCCGCAATAGTGAAAAAATATTTATATATACATACAATATATAAATCTGATATCCTTCCTACCTATACAACTCCTAAAGCATATATTGTATCAATAATATGAGATGTTTATTTTTAAGCAGACCAATTTAACTCTAGCATTACAGGTAATATAAACGAATAAACGAATGATTTCAAACGTGTTTAATTTGTATATTTTTGCTTGAGCTTGCGATGTTACAGAACTAAAACTTCAACAAATTGCATTTTCTCCAGACCGAAACATTTCACCGTGACCAAAATTTTGTGTGTTTGTGCATCCCGAACGGGTTTCTGCTTAATGCAGCTGATGGGCTTGAGCTGCTAGCGGCGATCCTCGTCGTTCTCGTTCCTTGGCCGGCGAGTTGTATGGGGTCGTCCCTTGGGCTCCGGTACAGGCTCGGCGGCAGTCAGGGTGCCAAGGCTGCCGATCATAGCCAAAACTCCGAAAAGTAGAAACAAATTGAACCACTTCATAGTGAATTCCGTTTGTAATTCGCAGCTTAGTTGAATGTCAACTGATCGCCAATCCAATCTGGCGCGCCTTTTATGGTCGGCTTTATGCAAATGTCACTGGGAAGGTCTGTCAACATCGTTTAGTGTTGCGTATGTTCTGAGATCAAGATGTCCGATTTTTAAAATTGAGTTGTAAATCTCGTGTTAAATATGGGCGGACATACATTTAGGTAATTGGCTGCAATCGCAATTGTTGTTCCCACTCACAAGCTGCGAAATTGTTTTGCGTCGCGACGTGGGATCAATGTTGACAAGCCAAATCTATTGAAATGTCGAGCTTGACATTTACATTTGACTTATTGCTAATTATAGCCAATTTATAAATACATCTATATATATATATATATCTATCTATGATAACTGTATATTTATACATGGGAGACTGTTCTAAATTAAAGTGATTACTGCATCACTGGAAGCACAAATACTGTTCAAACGAAATTACATAAATAACAAAATTAATAATAAATTTATATATGAATGTATCTAATTCACAGCATTACGAAGTGCTTGGTCTAATGCGGCTTTTAGGACTAGCGAGAATTGAAATATGTATGTATATGTACATATATAAAAGCATACTCGTTTCGAATAGATTACAATTGATGAAGGAGATTTTGAGCGGAGTGTGTGCTCCACTTAATTAAATAACCTAACGAAAGTTATTTGGTGATATTGCGACGACTGTACAAACAATTTCATTAACTAAAGACTGCATTTATCAAAAATGCTGTTGACTAAACAATAATCACAAAAAATTGAGTTGACGCTAATTATATTTAGAACTCCATTGGCGAATGGCATTGCAGAACAAGCTTCTCCCGAAAAATGAGTCCCAGCTCGTTTTCCTCCTGCTCGCGCTGTAGCTCCTCACTAATGCACTGCCACATGCTCTCGAATCCACAGTCCCACGGGCAGTTGCTGAGCTCACACTCAATTAAGCTCTCGTCAAAGTTGAGCGAGTATTCGTGCTCGTAGTCACACATTCTTATTTATTGTTTAAGCTGCAGAAGAAAGAAAGGAGCTGTTATAAATATCGATAGAGAAATGATTTCGATTATTGCATCAACGATGCCAATCGAAGTGGACAGCCCCGCTAAAGCTGTTATCAGTTGCTGAGCACAGCTGATAGCATTTAGATCAACAGAACAGTTTCCGAAGATGTCGCGCAAAAACGTCTTAAACTTGATCAACACAATCGTTGCCAACTCGTAAATAACTATACAAAAAGTAAATTTCTGCAAACCAATTCATTCGATTACTTTTAGTTGCAAGTGTCCAGCCCACTCCCACAACTATGGATCAGCTGCAGCAGCCACAATCCAAACGGGTCCAAAAGAATACGCATTTGAGGTAATTACGGAATGGGCAAAGTCCAAAGTCTATAAGTACTTATCATTGTTTTCTATGGGCAGATGTCTGCGTCTACTGTGCGCTTTGGCCCAGGCGTCAGCACAGAGCTGGGCGCTGACCTGCGCAACTGGGGCGCTAATAAGGTTTGTCTGGTGACTGATAAGAACGTGGCGAAGCTATCTTCAGTTCGGGTTGCCCTGGACTCATTGGCGCGCCATGGCATCAACTACCAGGTGTACGACGAGACGCGTGTGGAGCCCACGGATGAAAGTTTTTGGCATGCAGCTCAATTCGCGCGCCGCCATGAGTTCGATGCATTCGTGGCTATTGGGGGAGGCTCTACCATGGACACGGCCAAGGTGGCGAATCTCTTTTGCTGTGATCGCGAGGCAGAGCTGCTCGACTACGTCAATGCGCCCATTGGGCGAGCGAAAGAGGCAAGCGACAGCTGTTTATATCCAGATTTTTCGGTTGATTTTCTCTCTTCTCGCAGATTTCTGTTAAGCTAAAGCCACTCATTGCGGTGCCCACAACGTCCGGGACAGGCTCGGAGACCACTGGAGTCGCAATATTCGACTATAAAAAGTTGCACGCCAAAACGGGCATCTCCAGCAAGCATCTGAAGCCAACATTGGGTGGGAGCTGCACACATGAGCCGCCAATTGCATGAGCTAATATTTGTTTCTGTTGCGCAGCTATTGTTGATCCTCTGCACACTTTGACGCAGCCGGAACGGGTTATGGCCTTTGCTGGATTCGATGTGTTTTGCCATGCCCTGGAGAGTTTTACAGCAGTCGACTACCGCGAGCGCGGTCCAGCGCCTGCCAATCCGAGTCTGCGGCCCACGTACCAGGGAAGAAATCCCATTTCGGATGTGTGGGCGAAATTTGCTCTGGACATAATAAGCAAAAACTTCATCGATGCCATTTACCAGCCCGACAACCAAAAGGCCCGCTCCAGCATGCATCTGGCGTCGACTATGGCAGGCGTGGGCTTTGGAAACGCAGGAGTGCACCTCTGCCACGGTCTGTCGTACCCCATATCGGGCCATGTACGAGATTACAAGCCCGCTGGCTACTCGGCTGACCATGCCCTAATTCCGCACGGTCTCTCGGTTGTGGTCAGTGCACCGGCTGTCTTTGAATTTACGGCCTCCGCCTGCCCCGACCGCCACCTGGAGGCTGCTCAGATACTTGGAGCCGATGTGAGTGGCGTGAAAGCTGATGACGCTGGGCGCCTGTTGGCGGACACTGTGCGCGGCTACATGCAACGAGCGGGCATAGAAAATGGCCTCCGCGAGCTTGGCTTTTCCAGCAGCGACATCCCAGCCCTTGTCGAGGGGGCTCTGCCCCAGGAACGCATTACTAAAATGGCTCCACGCGCACAAACCCAAGAAGATCTAGCCCGACTTTTTGAGAACTCTATGCAGGTCTATTAAATTCACATTTGCACTTACCTATCAAAATTTTTTCACTTAGCAGCAAAGCAAGACGACTTAACGGATCTTCTCAATGAAGTTAGCTGCATTAAAAAAGGGCATAGGGATTTCGATAGCCTAAGTATATAATCGAAAGTCAGTTAGCAAACGAACAATCGTAAAAGGATATCGATTATTTAATTGGATATAGTACGCTGTTCATAAAGCCAACTATAAATATCGCATATAATGTACATATTTGAATTATTACCGAGCTATAATAAAAATTCATTGAAATCTTAAGATTTGAGATTAGATTTATTAGGAGCCTTTTCCGTTCCATTCAGGCACAGTTAAGCTCACTTTAAGCTCGTACAATAGTTTTTAGAAATTTGATTTGAGTTGAATAGCTCAAGTTTCTCTTATGTAAATTTAATTTCGTCACAGCTCAACAAATAATATTATCCTCATTATACTCTTTCCACATTACTTTGAAGTAGTCTAAAGTAAACAAACTCTGAGCAGATCATATTCACTCACTCACACATGCATACATATATACATATGTACATACGCTCGCCTTCTCTTGAACTTCCATTTGAGCATTTGCAGAGGCAGCATATTTGAAAATTAGTTTCGTGAAGGAGATGGTATTCGCATGGCTCGACTTCTCATTCGGGGAGGCATTCAGTTGACTATTGGCATTGGTTAATTATGCAAGCATATTATTTGTGATTATATACATTCGTTATATTGTTCAATGAGCGACTACAGCTGTGAGTGCAAGTTTGTGGGCAAGACATTTGATAAGGAATTCGACCGAATGTGGTTGGATATAGCGGATGAGCTGCGACTGCAGCACGAATCAACTGGCATTGGAAAACTATTTCAACAGAATCAGATCGGCAGTCCGTGCGACAGTGGATTCGAAAGAATGTGGCGTCAGACTGCCGAGGATCTGCAGCGGGAACAGGAGATTGCAGAGCTCACAGAAATATTTTGGCAAAAGCTAAATTTGAAACGTAAACAAACACTATGGAGTGTGTGCACAATATACCCTGTATGCCCAAGTAATAAGACAGGAAACTTTTGATTGCTTACCAATAATAAGATGCAAAGTGTGAAATTGATTAAATTGAAGAAAAATGTTTATTTGATATACAATTAGTCGATCCACGTCCAATTCATAAATAAGTAAATATTTGTATTATATTTAGTCGTACTAGAATACAACGTAAAGATTAAGTTCGTTTTGGTTAAAATAATTTATTGATTTCAGAATATGGTTGCAAGCTCAACATTCAAATTGATTGGATTGATAGTATCGTAATAATAAAAGACTTAACGTAGTAATTAATATGCTCTGCGTTCACTTATCTTGCCCAGATTTCAAATCAAAAGTTCTTTTTTAAGGAGTTGTAACAGGTTCAGATCTACAGATATATATATCCATGCTTTGCGCAACTGTTTCCATGTTTCATTTTCATTTAATTATTATTATTTTATTAATTATCTTTCTCTCTCTTTCTCATCTCTCTTGACTTTACTATGCATATGAATTTCGGCAAAATGGCACTAAATCTTCAAAACTGTTTCAGAAAAGTATACAAAAAATCTGACATCTGTCAACAGGATATGGAAGTATATATATATATGGAGTACGGCAACTCAATCAGTTAAGTGTCCGTTGCTCTAGAAACGGTTTGCTGACCGATCTCTGCCCTTTGCCCTCGCTGCAGTTGAACAACACCTATTTGCTATATCGAATACATAATTAGATATTATAGTGGGGAATTTCTCAGTATTTCTTTCAGTTTTCTGTTTGTTTCTTTTGTTTCCTTTTAGCTAATACTTTTCACGCGCTCCGTCTGCTGCTGCCTGGACGAAACGTTTCAAACTGCCTCGAGTTGGTGTTTGAGTTGCAGTCGAAATGGCTTTTGGTTATTTGATTATTGTATTTGATGACCTGTTGCTGATTTGCGTTTGTTTGTTGTTTTTGCAATTTTCCACGTGCTCAACTATGAGTTAACTTATAAATTAAAAAAACAGCGCAACACACTCGACCACCGCGCTCCACGCCACTCCGCCCACCAAAGAGGCGAAGCGAAGCCTTTGGAGCTGCTCGCTGCGTGCGATACGGACTTAGACCTGATTGATTGGCGCGTATCGGTGCACCTTTGGTTGTTTGGGCTCCTTGCTGGTAGTCGGCTTCACAATATCCTCGCTGAGCTTCTGGTACACGAAGGAGTTCTTCGATGCCAACAAGGCCATGCGGTAGCGCTCGCCGCGCTTGCGCAGTACCAAGGCGACCAGCTTGGCCAGGCCCATCAGGATGACCAGCAGGCAGGTGAGTGCCAAGATGGTTGGTATTAGGAAGTTGGAGCTGTTGTAGTAGATGCGACCGCGCTCAATAATGATCTCCTCCTCGTCGCTGTTCAACTCGTCGCTGTCGAGGCCGAATTTATCTGCAATTGCAATGAATTAGGGACTGTTGTGATAAAAGCAGATGCAAGTCGCCCACTTACCAATCAAGAATTTGTCCTTGGTCTCCTTGGACATATCCACTTCCTCGACCTTCAGACCGTGATCCTTGATCTTGGGCTTCAGTTCGGTTTCGATGTATTTCTTGACCGCATTCACGGCCTTTGCCTTGTCGTTCTTCTTGATCGGCTCCTCCTCGTCTTCGCTGTCGCTATCATCATCATATTCGCTATCATTGTCGTCGTCGTATTCTTTGTCGGCGTCTTCCTTCTCCTCGCCGCCATTGTTCAGGTCTTCCTCCTCCACGCTGTCCGAGTCATTCTCCTTCTCCTCCTTGTCGTCGTCAGCGTTAGCCGAGCCCTTCATGATCTTCTGCATATTACTTAGCTTGCTCTTATCCAGAACACTCTTGTCCAAGACACTCAGCAATTTCTTCTCATCATCGTCCAGCTTCTTCTCGCTCTCCTCGATGCGCTTCTCAAGATCCTCCTCGCCATCGCTCGAACTGTTGCTGTGCTTGCACACCTCCTGGGCCAGCTGCGTCCAACCAGCTTGAGTCTCGATTTCAATGAGTGAGGCGATGTCCTCCAGATTGGCCGCCATTACCATTTTCTTGGGCATTGTCTCCGTATGCAGCGATACATAGCTAATAAAGTCCTGGAAGTCGTTGTCGCACTTCAGTGGATTGTGGGTTATATCCAACGAGCGCAGATCCTTGAAGCTCTTTATGTCCGAGGCAGCAATGCGCTTGATCAAATTGCCCGAGGCATTGAAGGTACGCAGCGTATCGAAGAACGCATAGCCGACGCCGGCTTCCTTGTCCGTCAGCAACGATGTCAACTCACAGTCATTCACGTCCAGGGAACGCAGCTGTCGGAGCGGCTTGAAGAGATGCACAGACAGCTTGGTGATGGGGTTTCCAGCCAGGTTCAGCTTGGTTAGCTCATTGTTTTCCCTAAACACGAGCTCGTCCAACTGGGTGATCAGATTGTTGCTCAAGTCCAGGTCAATGAGCTTTGTGAGGCTCACGAACGTGTCGCGGGGCAAGTTGTTGATGTTGTTCCAGGCCATCTTGAGGGTCGTCAGATGCGGCATGGTCGAGAAGGTCTTGTGGCCCAGTGCGCCGATCGCGCAGTTCGAGAGGTCCAAATAGTAGACCGTGAAGTAGCCATTGTAGCTCAAGAATCCGTCAGTGGGCAATTGGCTCAGCTGGGGATTATCGTTCAAGCGGATGACATCAAGCTCTGAGTTCTTGAAGAACAGCATGCTGGAGACCTGGTCCAGTTCGTTCATGGACAAATCAATGTGGCGCAGGCTCTTGAGCGTCATGAACGAGTCCGTCTGAATCTTGGTAATGCCATTGCCCTTCAGGTTCAGGTTCGTCAGGCCAGGCATCTTCTCGAACATGGTGTGATGCACATGGACAATGGAGTTGAAGCTCAGGTCCAATTGCTGCAGCTCGGGCACACCGAAGTGCAGATCGCCCGTGAATGTGTTATATTTCAGATGCAGTATCGATAGCGATGTGCCGTTGAAGACGCCGGCTGGGAGCTCCTTCAGCGAGTTGTGGGACAGATCCAATTCCTCAATTGTTTCAACCGAAGCGAACACCTTCTCGGGTATCTGCTGTAGGTTATTCTGCGACAGATTGATGTAGACAATGTTGGAGAGCATCGAGAAGGCGGTAGGGTTCAGTTCCATTAGGTTGTTGCGGGAAAAGTCCAGCTCCTCAATGCTGGATGACTAAAAAGGAAAGTGAAAGTGTGAATGGAGAATCGAAATGGAAAGACCATGCCCAACCTACCTTCAGCAAGTAATGGAACGTGGACATGAGGCTCAGATCGTTTCCGGAAATGGTCACCATACGCAACTTCTTGTTCTGGGCGAAGGTATCGGGGCTAATGATGCCCAGGCCGACATCAGTCATGTTCACGGAATAGAGATCGTCCAAGCCATGGAACGCCTCGGCGTCCACATACTCAATGGTGCAATTGGCGATCTTGATGGAAGCCACGTACTTGAGGCCCAGCTGCTGGAAGAACTTGGGGCCCAGCAGGATGGGATATTTCGGACCCACATTTGTGACCACCAAGTCAGTGATGTCCGAGCCGAACTTCTGAGTGCCCAAATCCAGTCTAAGAAATCAAAGGGTCAATTGCTATGGAGCTCAAGAGTGCAATGGATTGATCTATCTACACACCTGCTGCAGGTGGCCACCAGGTAGCTGTTGATGTTGCGCGAGCAGGTGCAATATCTGGGGCATGGCACATTCTCGCTGAAGACGACCTGCTCCTCGTCTGTCATCTTGTCCACCTCGTCATCGCCATCGGAACTGGAAGCGGAATTCAATTTGTACAGAACATGGAAAAGAACTCTATGTACTCATGGCCATTGTCATATATATAGATAAAGTGGCTCATGAGCTCATTTGCTATCGCTATCTTACTCATCATCATCGTCGTCGTCATCGTCCTCATCGTCATCATCATATTCATATTCGCTATCAATGGCGTTGTCATTCACATTTTCCTTAATATCCTTGCTGCTCTTGGGCTGAAAGAGAACAAAACAAAAATTAGAATATATCATATTAAGCAAAGGGCAGTGGAGCACCTACCTTGGGCTTGCTGGAGGTATGCTCCTCAATGGGATGCAGCTTGGGCGTGGTCGTCTTGGTCGGCTTGACCTTTTTGGGCCGCGCGCTCGTCGTCTCCTTGACATCCTGATCGTCCTCCTCATTCTCCGAGCTGTCGTAATTGTATGCATCGTAGTCATAGTTGTCATCATACTCGTAGCTCTCCTCGGTGCTGTTCTTGCTGACGGTGGCGTTCTCCGGCTTCAGGCGATCCGGAAGCATTTTATTGTAGCGCGGATCCTGGGCCAGGCTCTCGTAGTGCTTCGCCGCCTCCATCAGGTCCTTGAGTGTCTCCTCGCTAACCTCCGATTTCTTGGCCTTCGCCGTGGTCGTATCGAGCGGCGTCTCCTTCACCTTGGGCGTGGATATCTTGATGGCTGCCTTCTTGGCATCCAGCTCCTCCTCGGAGAAGAGTTCATTGCTCAGCTGATCATCAGCCAGCACCTTGGCTGCCTTAGCTGGCGCAGCGGACTCACCCGAGTGACTTACATGCAGAACACCCAGTGAGATGACCAGCAGCAACACCAGTCTCGCCTGGCGACCCATTCTTATTGCTCGCTAACTGCAATGCAAGTGAGAGAGAGAGAAGTTAAATGAATGTGGAAGATGCAGGTAAATGCTTCAGTCTATTTCCTCTAGCTAGCTGCCCATAATGAGCCCATGGAACTCATTCCGATACCACGAATGCCAGCCATATCTTATCTCCGCCCACCTGAGAGATAACCACAAAACGTTTATTAAGTCAACAACTCGACTGCGATAGGAGTGCGTAGCGCGAACTGGCCAATGCGCAGTGCGGATCGAGCTCTTTAAGAGGTAGGCAGACGATCTCTATATGCTATATACTGATCTCAACATCCGCCTAATATGGAGCTGCTGACGTGCATCAGTCTCGATCGACGTTGCTCGGTTTTCTGTTGATAAACTCAATTAGCATCTGCCACTGGGCAGAGTTGACATCATGGAATGCTCAACTCAGCGACTCCCAGATTGGGCGACCAGTTTTTCGGGGGAATTTTACTCAGTTTGTGATATTTTGTTTTTTTTTTTTTTGTGGAACTATTTGCTTATCATCGTTGATAAACAACGCATGAATCTTTAGATATTTTCAATTTGTTACTCAGCTGTTTGCCAAAAAGGTTTGAACAATTGCAACTTCAGGTACTTCCCGACCTGAGTCAGTCAGCTCGATAATGCATCAATTTCGATTTAAGAAAGTTGAATAAAAGTGCTTGGGGTATTGGAATATTACCAGCTACTTTTAGTCATTTTATATGAATAAAGATTCACTTGACTGTTTTCTATTTCCTTTTGGCTTATATAACATCTAATCGGAGCGCATGAACTATTGATAAGTTATCTGGCTCTAAAATGCTGTCAAAGGGCATTAACATATTATATACACACATATTTATATACAAATAGTTGTATATGCATTTAGATCGTCAATTATTGAGAGACGTGTTCCAGCCACAGGCCAAAAACTATTAACGACAATTGGGAAACTCGTGTTAGATTTCTAGTTTCTCGTATGGCAAAAGGCGCTTGGCACGCAGACCAGAGCCATAAACATATGAATAAATATGCATAAACATTACTCTGAAATGACATTTGTACACTCTGTGTGTGTGTGTGTGCATATGCATGTGTGAGTCCAGCCAATAAAAAGCCAAGCACTCGACCCAAGCAGCGATCATATTTCCTCTCTATCAACTCTCTCTCTCTCTCTCTTTCTCTCAGTGAACCCGATTCCCAATGGTCTTTGCACGAGTTTTCGGACATTATATCTATACTTATGTGTGTATATATGTGTGTGTGTAGATATCAGAGTCTGGTAAACAAACAGCTCTTAAGTTCAATTCTCTGTTTAGTAGGGCAGGCAAAACGCGAATAGCAGGAATAATTTTTGCCTTATATATACATATATATACACATATATATACGTATATATATATATTCATTTTTTTTGCATATGCAAATGCGCAGTTTAAAGCTAAACAAAAATGACATTTATCTATAATGTATGACCATATTGAGTGGCTATACTATATCTATATCTATGCATATATACACACGTATGTATGTATATACTCGCTTGTTTAATTAGACATATGCATGCGCACACACCTAGCTCACTCGAGCTGCAGTTAGATAGATAGTTATCTGCGTGTATCCATGAGATTGCTCTGAGCCAGACTGAAACCGTTTGCGTGGGCGTCAAAGCGGCTGAGTGCAGTCACAGATACAGTTACAGATGCAGATGCAGTTACAGATATATACATAGGTATATATACATGCATATATGTATATGACTGGCTCTTTGCACCGGCAATGGCTTAAACGTGTTTAGGTCTTAGGCAGGCCTATAGCCACAGCTTTTCATCGACTCACGACGAGCTGCGCCTGTATCACCTCTCTCTCTCTTTCTCTGTCTCCGTCTCCTGTACTGTAGGTGATCATAGGCGCCGTATACGTCGACACGATACCATAATTAATTCCGTTTGCCATTGCAATGAAGTCGCTGCTGGATTGCGTTCAAGTTTAGCTTGGCCAAATCAAATCAAATGAAACCGGTACAGCCCCTGGCCATACTAGCGACGTGTATGCAAATCAGCAGCGAGTCGGAAATCATGAGTCAACCAATTCATCAATATACTCCATATGTGTTGTTCGATTGTTTTAATGCGAGTCGCAGTCTACTAGCTTCGATATCTCTGTCAACCTTAAACGCGCCCTGAACTACCGCACCGTGCCGCACCGTACCGCCCCCTGCCACGTGAACCTGTTGCTGTTTGCTCTTGGCATGCGTCGCATTAATCTGTTCAGCTCTCGCGTTATGTGGCTGGATGATATGAATAAATAGAACCGAGTGGATTTTTGTGTTTCGCATATAATTAACTTGGCCTGATACACATACTATCGCGGCCCCAAGCCGGTTAATAGTATTTATTTAATAGACAAACACTCGCCAGGCACGGAAGTCAACGCCAGGCAGAGCAAACACGCTTTTTATTTTAACTTTCTTCCATTGAAGCACTTCTAACTCAGAGATATGGAACACTCAAGCAAATACTTGATATATATACTTGGTATTTGTTTCCTGAATAGAAACATTTGTCATATTGTTTACCTCATCTTGAGCAGCTCAAATAAACATTCCCAGTGCAATAAACCCAAGTTTCTCTAATAACATTTTAAAGCTAAATATTTGTTTAATGTTATGGGCCGCAGCACAGCTTGAGCTTTATTAACATATTTATATAACATTTAAGGGTATCCGTCCGATAATTCCGGAAATTCATAGATCACAGTTATGGCCGAAAGGAAAAAAAAAAGTATCGTCTTACCAAAAACAAAGAGTTATTGACAAAACTGCATTTTGTTCGTAGAGAAAATCGATGGGCTCGAGTTTTCAGTTATTTATTTAATCAGGCATTTGGGTTTGTCTGACTGGGTTTGTCAACAGACTACGGTCGGTCGATTGGTCGGTCGGTCAATCGGTCCCTCTGGTCGATAGACATTCCCATGTGGCTTCGGCTGGCACCCGCATTCGTTTCGTATTACAAACAGCCCAGCGAGCCGGAGACAATAACAAAATGTCATCTGTCGCCGACTGGCAACTGGCATGTGGAGCACCAGCTGCTGGTGACTGCCCCATGAAAGTTATCAGCATTAGCTTTTGGGTGCGCCCGTGACGACATGATAAATGGGCCAAAGAAATGGTAAAATTGGAAATTGGTAACAGTTGCTGCTCAGTTGAGATCAGCGCTCAGCGCGTCACAAGGTCTCTGCGACTTGAACTGTGAACAGAGCCAAGAGCCAAGAGCCGAGAGCCGAGAGCCAACAGGCAGCAGCTCTACTCTAGGTAGTTTCACCTTGACAGTGGCTTAAAATTTCAAAAGTTTTTAGCATTTGAACCCAAACAGAAATTCATACGAAATACGCACACGCACACAGCGAGAGAGAGAGAGAGAGAGATACACACACACATGCGTGGGTGCTTGGTGATCTCGATTGAGCTGTTGTCACGTTAAAAATAGCCAGGGTATGCGATGTATTTGCTTTTGAGCAGGAAGTGAAATGAGATGCGAGTCACCTTTTCAGCATGTGAGCGCCCCGGCAGACACAGCAGGCAGACAAGGCTAAGGACACAATATGTTCTTCCTTTGAGATTATACAGAACAAAAACACAGTAAGGAACAGAAAAAAAAAACTACAGCGGAAGTAATTTGGCAATGTTGTTGAAACGAGGGTGATTTCATGTAAGACACATACTTCAAGCGCCTTTCTAAAATTAATTGAAACAAGACTTAAATTTGTATATGTCGGAGATTAATAAGACTTTAAATGGAGTCTAACGGAGCTGAAAGATGTAGAGGAGGAGATATTGAGGTAACGATTGCTAGAAGTTGGGATTGATTGAAGAGAGTGTGAGAAGATCTCAACAGTTTAGCTGGCTTAAAGTTATTTGGAGCAGATCAAAAAGAATTTTATGAAATAAATATGAAACTTTTAGTTATACTTGAGGTTCATATAGACTCATATGAAATAGATTCAAGTTATATGAAAGAGGGATAAATATCAGATAAAGTCTAACTATTTCAAATGATTGCTTAAATTTATTTTCTAGAAGTGGTTTTATGTTCTCTAGAATATTTGTATATCAATATTTGCTATCTACAACACAAATAGAACATTTCATGGGAATAGCTATAGAATAGTTTCCATATTAGGCGCACCAAAAGTCAGTTAATGCTAATATAATACCTTATATGATCGGTCGAACAGCCGTCAAAGTTGTCTTCTGAGTACGTATTTATACTAATCCGACTTTTGGCACCCTATATGATAGGCCCTTCAGCTGTCAGAGTTGTCTTTACTCACTTATACTGAATCTGTGCCAGAAGATTAAACTCCTTCGTATCATATCATATACAAAATCATATTTATATTACACAACTCCGACAGCTACACGTAGGGCATAAAATCTCTCATTACATACCCCAATACTGAGAACTCATATTCTCCCTATACGCAGTTGTGGAACTGTGCTTAGCTTTCAGGTTTTTGGCGCACCTTGATCACGACTTAATCCCGTTTATTGACAGTTCATTAGCAGCCACAGACTGCGTGATATTTCAGTTGTTATTCGTTATTAAAACGAGGCTGATTGCAACTTAATATCGCATTACGTATCCTATAGATAACTATGAATATAGATCAGCTCTCAGCTTGAAATGCCAAATGCACTGAATGACTTTTGACTGATGTCATGTATAGTATATAGATACTATATACTCGCCATGTATATACATATGTATGTAGTATGTCTGTGTGCCTGCATGTTTATTCATTATTTCGACTGCGGCTCATCATTTCTGCGACGTTAAGTTTTGCACTAAAAACGGTTTTATATGAGAGTTGCAGAAGCATATAACGACAACATGCTCATACAATGGAAAAATTGCTCAAGGCGTGCACATAAAAAAATGCCGACATTTGACCACACACATGAGAACACACACACACACACACATGGAGAAAAAGGGGGAAACTGTTGAGTGGCCGCAACAATAACAACAACAAAAGCGGCTTTAAGAGATGGCCAGACTGGTTTTCGACTGGAAATTGCGACTTGGAGCAGCAACAACAGCAGCAGCAGCAGCAGCAGCGGTGACCGCAGTCAACTCTCGAGCAGCTGCTGTCGATGCCGAAAAAAAAAAATTAAATGAAAAAAAAAAAACGTCACAGACCTTCCAAGCCAGCGTCGGAGTCAAGCGAAGTCAAGCCAAGCCAAAGCCGTAAGCCAGGCCCAAAGATGATTTTTTCGAGTTTTTAAATTCTGAGTAAAACAATTTCCATTTACTTTGCAAACAGTGAAACACAAAAAAAAAAAATTAAGAAAAAACAACAACAAACAGTCTGCTCAGACAATATTTTTTTCTTTAAATTTGAAGCTGAAGCTGAGCTGAGCTGAGCTCGTCTATTCGAGCTGGCGACATTCGCTGCTGGGCCGCTCTCTGTTGACGATGATCTTCATGATTAGCAGACATGTGCTGAATTTCAAAAGTGCCATAAACAGTGGCTTCGCAATCCGAATTCGTTGGAACGACATTATACATCCCATATATACATACTATATGCACATATACCTAGCGGAGCTAGCAATGTGCTAAGCAAAGCTAATGAACAAAAATTATTTAATAATAATGGCACGTGCGTGATTTCAGCTAGCTGACAAACAATCATCCATCTCTCCCTCTCGCTCCACCTCACTCTAACTTCTCTTATAGAACAATCTATATTAAATTTGTGCAAAGCGCAAAACACATTTCTAATTAAAAGTTTCATATGTATAGAAGAAGCCTTCAAACATTTTACAAACTTGTTACGGCTTATTCCAGTTATAATAAAAACATTCTGAATATTAATGTGAATATCTATAAATAGAATAAATCATAATCAAGCTCAATAATTCCTTATAAGACATAAAAATACTTTGGTAAATAGACAAACTTTGAGTAAGAGCACGAAGCGAGGTCAAAAAATACATTAACAATTAGTTTGAGCTCGAGTTCAAAACACTTTAAGCAATAAAATATAAACGATATTTTGTAGTTTATTTTGATTTTATAAGGAAAAACTGTTATTCAATTTATTTCCTTTATTTATTTTTTTATTTGTATTTATTTATTTATTTTTTTGTCAGAGCTCAAAAGATCTAAAGAAATCTTTTTTTTTTTTTGTTATGTTAATATTAGAATACGAACAAAATGGAACAAATTAATATAGGTAAAACATATAGGAAAAATATTTAACACCAAAATTAATATTAAGAGATGCTGAATAATATAAAATATTACAAATATTGTAACATAATAAATTAAAAAATAAAAATAAATAAAATACAATAAATAATCTTCAAGCAAATAAAATAATTAAAAAACAAAGCATTTAAATATATAAAAGTGTTAAAATATATATATATAAATAACGTAAATTCATAGGCCAAATTTAGAAAATTAAAAAATAAATAAATTTAAAAAAATCAATAAAAGAATAAAATACACACAGCAATATGAATAACATTAAAAAATAAATCGCTTTAATAAAATTACGTTTCATGCATAAAATTGTTATAAAATTGATGATGCAATAGAAATATGTTAATTATAATTCAATAATACGTGAATTTTGCAATATTTTATTTCGAAAACATTCTTGGCTAAATGGCTATTATAACACTCCCATATAGAAGACTACGAAATACGCTTTCGTTGCGTGGTTAAACTCTTGAAAATTGCAAAAATCAATATTATTGTCAATTTGGGTCAAGCTTAAGTGGAATTTTCTGAGTGGATACAATTGATAAAATTGCCAAAAATTTCTGCAATTAAGCAGGATGAAAGAGCTGATTGAGAAGCATAAAAAAGCATTCATATAAATATATGTATATATGAATATAAAGGTTGTCTTTAAGCAAGAACTGCAATCGACGAGGAAGAGAATTGCATTTTGCTGACAAAACAACTTTGAGTGCATGAGTGGAGAGAGAGAGAGAGTGAGAGAGAGAGAGAGTGTGTGCTATATACATATATACAATAGCATTGTAAGGTAAATAAACATATGTACATATACATAGTATACGAGTATCTGTTTATAAGACAAAGACTCTGGGCAGCTGTCAACACAGAGGCTTTGCTTATCGTTGAATGATCCCGCTGTGGAAGTCCATGGCCCGCTAGACATGTGATTAATCGAGCTTAAAATTTCAATTGCCCAGCATTTTGTGCTTGAAAACTCTTCATTTTATTGTTGTTTTTTTTTTTTGCTGATAAAGGGAGTTGGGTGCTGGTTACTGTTATCGGAGCTTTGCAGGAGCCGTTCAGGTGCATATTTTCCCGACTTTTTATATATGTATATATATATATATATATTTATATATTCTTTTTTTGGTGACATTTGCTTGTTATCAGAAAGTCGATTTCAATATTCGTCAGCTAAATGCACAATTTATGTGTCTGTTTCCTTGCCTTGTGGGCCGTAATTGCTGGCAAGACAGTTAACGAGTTACGGCTACATATAGCCATATTAAGCGCCCCCCATATGATTGTGCTTTATTTTATTTAATATCATTCGCAGCCATATGCATACATATACATATATGTATATAGTATTATTGGCAGGAAGCAGAGCATAAATTAAATTACTGCCAAAAACCGGCTCTCAGTTCCTTACGGCTCAGATCAGCGGTTCATTAGCGTGTACTTGAAAGAGTCTTGGCATGACGTAGCATGAGAGACCGCCCACCAATCCCACCGCCCACACGGATCGCTTTGAAGTTTCGCCGCTTGCCCTGCACCAAAATAGTTGTTACTGTTGCCTTTTCCACACCTGAGTGTGAGTTTTCAGTGCAAACTTTGTCGCTAATGACACAAATTCAACTTTGCACTCGACTCGACTCGACTTGACTCAACTTGACTCGGCTCGACTCATAGCAAAGGCTCTCCATATGGAATTGTGACTGCCTTTGTTTATGGGGAGAGGAGCCAGAGACGGAGCAGCCATCACACTTGACTGGGCTGTCGGCACGTAGTCGTCGTCGTCTCTCTATGAGATTGCAGAGGGGCTTTAACGCCATTGAGTTCATGAAACTGTCAACGTGCTAATACTAGCACTCAATGCACTCAATACTTACGACGACGACGACGACGACGATTGACGCCATCGGCAGATATGACAATTTTCTACCAATTGGCCAGCATTGGCTTAGCGCTTGTCAAATTGCTGACATTATTATCGCAGCGAGGTATTAAAATTCAAATTTTGCTGGCCCTGCCCTTACCTGGCCAGCTAGCTTGGCATTGCTTTGGCATGCTGCGAAGTTGAATGCCGACTGAACATGAAACACAAATCGTCGATCTCTGAATTAATTAAGTGCAGCAAATGGAATCTGAAATGTTAGTTGTTGTTGTTGTTGTTGTTTTTTGTAGCTGCAAGCGCAGGCGTGCGCCGCAGCCCAAAACAAATCAAGGCAGAACCAAAAGACAGAGCCACAGTCGGAGCCACAGCTCCAACCAGACAGACAGACAACAACAACAACAACAGCAACAACACAAAACGCTAGCCACGTCCACATTCCTCGTACCAACCACGTAGCTGCTGCTGCATGCCGGCTCCACAGACGGTGCTCTCTGCCTGCCCCCCTGCCCACCTCGGTCTGACTCACTTTTTGGGCCGAGTCTGGATCTGCGCTGGGCAAATCAAAATCGTTGCATTTCATTAGCCATCAGCCAGCAAACACAGACCACAAACGCAGACAGCCAGACCGTGCCAAGTCGAGCTGCCGTCTCTGTTTTTGGTTGTTGTTATTTTTCCTAATACGTAATTTATGATTGCGACTAATACGAACACAGACACACACACATACACACACACAGGCAGACACTAAATAAAATATATTAGCTTATGCATTTGTCATGATCTGTGCTGTGAAAGCATTTACATAAATCGACATTTCAATTCCAACTGTTTTTGATCAAATCCAAGAGATTTTAGACCAAATAAAAGCAACTTTTTAAAGCTATCATATATTAGATGGTAGAGAGTTTAGAAATGCATTTATATAAGCGCAGGCCAAACATATAGTGGACATTGTTGATAGCATTGCCAGAAGTTGAGGCAGTTGAGCAATCAAGGCTTAACTGATGATCGATCAGAGCTATGAGACCTAATTAGATGATATACTGCCCCAATATGTTGCCCAATTCCTATCAAGCACATTTGTTCAGTATGCCTGGCATACCTTCTATGCATATGGTCTAGAAAATATGCGTGTGTATGTCTCTTTCCCTTTCTATCTGTCTCTCTCTCTCTCTCTCTGCTTACCCTACGTACAGTGAAAGTTAAGATCCGTTGCAATTGAAATTCAATTATGGTGGCACCAATAGCTAGCTCCAAAGTATGTTAAGACTGCGTCATTGGGGCATGCGGCATGCGGCATGCGGCATGCAGCAGTTGGCATTGCATGGCATGCGATATGCAGCGTTTGGTTTTGTCACTTGCCTTGATCTGATCCGTGGCCGGCGAAGTGGAGAATGGCATCTGGTTTAACAGAGAGCCGCAAGATAGTACCGCAGCTGATTAACGATCTCTGATCGCAGATCGCTGATCACTGATCGCTGATCGCGGATCGCTGATCGAGCTCTGCAGTCGGTCAGGCTTGATCGATTCGAGTCAGGGTTAAGGTAAATGTCATAGCAAAATGCGTTCTCTATGTACATTTCACGCTCAATTAGGCAAACGAATACGCTTAAGCCAAGCTAGAGCAATAAACTATCTGTATAATGCATTTAGCTCTTACACGTTTCATACACACTTCGATCGATCATCGACGCTTGCAATTGGTTTTATATTTCGGCATCTGATATGGAAACATGACATCATTTGCCAAAACACTCGAAAATCACTCGAAAATTGTTATTTAAAGAATCGCAGTTTGCGCCGATTCGCTAACTAGGCAAAAACAACAATAGGTAAATCAGTTAATAATATACAGTCGGCAGCTCAACTATGAGATATGCTAGAAGTTTTTTTTGCTATCTAATAATGTTTGTATTTGTATATGAATAATTAGGCTAAAAACAATGAATTTGACTATACATTATATATTTTGTACATTGAAATTCATTCTGCAATTAATTGAGCTAATTCGAGTGCTCATACGAAAATTTCTATATTATGTGTATTTTATATTATATGAACCAGATCCGAATAATGCCAACGTATTCCCCAAAAATGGTTGACCCATAAAAGAGCGAAGCTGATCTACGATGGAGTAGATAAATCCAAGGCATTGAAGAAGCAGCGCAACAATTTTTAACTTTATGAAGTTCTTTGAGAAACAACTATGCTTAATATCAGCTGAGGCTTACTTTAAAGAGGTAAAAATGCAATATCTACTCTATATATGTTATATACACAAAAATGTGGAAATATATAAATACAAATGTATGTATGTATGTATATATCACATTACATTTTAAGCCAAGCGCGTAGAAGTTACATAAGCTAAGCTTCAATGAATTTTAACTTAAATATGTAATAGTCATATAAACTTTTCTTAAATAATATAAACACCCTAAAAGTTCTATATATAATTTAATTTTTTTTAAAAGTTCAGTTCGTTTGCATGTTAAATAGACTTTTTTTAAGTGTTTTTTTTTTTGTCGTCATTCGCTTTGGCAAATATTCGTGATATGTTTGTTAAAATAAAAATGCTATTAAGACGTATTTTTATAGGCATCCCAGAGACATTTGAGCTGCTTGCGGCTGCTGCTACTGCTGTTCCTGTTGCTATTTCTACAGGGTATATATAGTTGGCATTACGCATACGCCGCATGTGCCAACACTTAAGTTTCTGCCTGGGTTTTTCTCCCATTTTATGAATGCGAAAACATCTAACCGAGTTTGCCTACACACAAACAGCGACAGCTGCCAGTTGCCGTTGTTGTTGTTGTTGTAATTGGTGTTGTTAGTGGCAAGCTCGTTGAACAACATTTAATTTTTAGCCAAATGTTTGTCTGGCACTTTGACGAATTCGTTAAGCTGTTCATAAAGCTAAGGCAGAGTGTTCGCTCACACAATTTGTTGCCCTCCTCCGAAAGCGGAGTTCAACTTGCCTGGCCCCCAGCTCCCCTGCTTCCTCCTATTCCCCCCACTGTTTGCTGTTAACTACTTTATGAGAGCTGTTGGCACAAGTACAGCCTAGGCATCTACTCAATTACCACTGCAATCGAGCCCGGGGGGGCAGGGGGTGGGACCAAAGCGCTGCAGCTCGCTCGTAGAGCCGAGTGCTCTGACCTCATTAGTTCGGCAGATACACGAAACTCAGAAACGGAGACGGAGACGGAGACAGAGACGGAGTTGTTGTCGTTGCCAGCCAGTTATCTTTTATCTGTGGGCCGGCTTATGGCAACATGTTGAGATAAGATAATGTCACCACTAGCCTAGGCGATCTATCGCCACACACATGATGGAAAGGTCTCAGTTTTTGACACTACTCGAAAAATAGTGCATAGTGAACATTTCAAAGAGATATCGCACTTAGCGAGGACTTTCTGCACTCTCGTTCCCCCCTTCCCCATCTCCTCACCCAGGTAATTGGCTCGACTGTGTTCCAATTTGCATAAAAAATACTCAAAGTATTCGTGGAATTGCAACACACCTATGTGAACGTTGTTGACTAGCTAACGTAATCATGTCGCACCTCCACATTTAAGTGTCCAAATGACGTATTTATGTATATTTGTATAGTCACATAAATTCATATCTGCTCACAATACATATATACAATATATAGATAGATATATAGCCCAATACTTTACGAGCATGTACAACAAAAAATAAGTTTTGTTATATTTCAGTCACCCATGAAGTTGATAAAAAATTCTAGACGCATATATACAATAGTTATAGTTACACATATATAAATACATATAAATATATGTGTATTTATTTGTGGTTAAAGGGGGAAAAAAAAACTTGTTTGGAATTATTGATGTGTGTGTATGATGAATTTGATATTGTGATCGATAGAGTTTTTTTCTTTTCGATCAAATCCACATTCCTTTCAGTGCTCAATGCATTCCCTCACATCAGCAAAGAAAGCTTTCAGAGTTGGCTCGATAACTGCGCATCTGTAAGATAGATAGCATTCCAGGGCTGATAATGGGACAGCTGCAGCTGCTGTCGCTGTCGCTGTCGCTGTCGACGTTGCCGTTGCTGTCCCTGGCAAATGTCAGCGAAATGCTAAAGCCAATCTTCAGGGCAATGAGTCGCGGGTCTCGAGTCTCGGGTCTCTAGTCACTCGGGTCTTACGATATTTTAGTCGAGTTTACAATGCTTCTGTCTCTCGACTTGGCAACGAGTTGAGTTTTATATGAAGGTGACTTCTTTTCGAATGCATTACCGGTTTTTCTTGCCCCCCCCTCTCCACACGCTGCCCTCTCCCTCACTCTCTTGCTCTCTCTATCTCACTGCGCAACTGATCGCACTCTTGAGGAAAAGAGTAATGCAATATATTTACACACGCATACAGACATATACGCACACACACACACAAACACACAGGTGTAAGCTACCTTTGAGCGGGCATGCGAAAAAGCGTGGACAAGCATTTATAATATCAATTTCTTATTTCGCACTATAAATTAATTTACTATCTCTTTTTAATTAATTATTATCATATTTTAACTTTTTAGAATATTTATACATATTTTGTTTTTATTATTTAGTAAATTTTAAATGTATTAAATTAAATAAAGGTTTGTTATTTATATACATATGTATATTATATTTTCCTGTTATTATTCTTTTACTTTTAAATTTTTTGTTTTTTGTTTTTTCATTTTGTATTTTATTTATTTTAATTTATTTTTACTTTTACTTTAATATTCATTTTATATTTTTAAAGAAATGTATTTCCCTACATACTCTTGGTAGAGTATATCAAATTCGTATTGCTGACAGGGCATCTATTCAGTTCCCTAAGCCTTTGGCACATTTTAAAAATAATGCGCGATTCAGTCATGGCAGACTGTAAATGTTTGTCTACCACGGATAGCCGGGGTCTGAGCCAGAGCAAGCCAAATCGCATATCTCACCTGGAGACGACGTGCGGCTGCTGCACATTTTCTGACTTTGTCTGCATTGGTCTGTGTAAGAAAGTAAGTGCTTACTAAGAGAGGTTACAGTTGGCCTCTTGTTGATAAAGCTGCCAAATTGGCAGCGAGAATTGGGCCAGTGCTGGCTCAGTGGTAAAAAACGGCGAATACTTAGATAATGCCGACTTAAGTTGAAAATTTATATGTCATTAATACGTTCACTAGTTCAGCTACACACACAAACATACTGTTGTGCGTGTATGTGTGTGTGTTTTTAGTGTATTTTAGATATGGCACAGTAAAGGCAGCAGCGGGCAGGTAATGAAGCCACAGGTAGGTAGACGACAAACAACTACAAACTCATACACACACGCTCGCTCACACACACTTGCATACTCGCATTCACGTACTCGTGCATGAGCGACTCGTCGTACTTGGGAGAACACGTGCGATAGAGCGAGTAAACTCTTGTTGTTGATCTCAGTTCGCATGTTGTTGCTCTCGCACTTGTGCTCCGTATGCCTGCCCGCAAATGACGAAATCTCATCCCTCATTTTCATTCAAATTCAATGTCTACTAGCTCTGACTCTGGCTCTGGCTTGAACTGCACTTGCAACCAACAATTTTGCATCGTGATCTGGCAGATGAATATTCATATATGTATGTATATATTTCCTACAATTTACACTTACCTTGCGTTTGTGGGCTGCGTAAAATACGTTGCTCTCGAATGAAGCGAAGTAATCCAAAGTTTGATATGATCTCTAAAATAAACACACAAACGTTATCCAAAAACAAAAACAAACACAAACTTTATCTGAAGGTTTTGTCTAGCACTGCAGATTACTACGTATGCATGTATGTGTATGAAAACTTTTCAGCTGATTTTTTAAAATTTAAATTATTTGTCACGCTCTCAACAAGTTGAGTATATGGCTAATTTTTAAATATTTTACTTTGGCTTTTTAGTAGTTAAGCGAAGCAGTTGCTTCTTATTTTACCGATATCTCGTGTGCAGTAGTAATACCGCTTCTCTCGTAACGAATTCGTTTTAACACCTGTTGAAGTTCAAACTCGACTGATCGTTGCGCTGCCGAAGTTAAGTATACCGGAGATCTGCTGTTGCAGCTCTAGACTGTTAACCAACTGTTAAATATATCGATGACAATTCAAAAATTCGATGAGTCTATTAAGCCATACAACTGGCGCCACCTACCAAGTATTTTCTTTTACCGTTTCAACAGAGAACAACACTTATACCTAAAAGTTACGTTTATTTTGTAGCATAATTTGCAGCACTATTTATTTGATTCGTTTTAGTCAATCGTAGAAGTATGCAGAATTGTTATACAACGAAAATTCTATACTATTTGCGATGTTAGCGCCAGTGTCGTGGCATAAAAATTACAATGTATTTTTTATAGATAGCTAAGTTGGTTTTTGTTTAAATTTAGAAATATTATGTCGATTAGGTTTTTACTAATATTGTAAGTACATATATGCAAAAGATGGCTCTGTTTTCAAAATAATTTAGACCTATTTAGATAACATTTAACTATCGATATAAAGTATTCTACACAATATACACATTTCATCAATAAAAAATGAAGTATGTTGTGAAATAAATACTATAATGCTATAACAATAGTAATTCCTCATTTTTAACGTTATTTTTATGTTCTTTTTCTTACAGAAATTCTCAAAATATCACTTCACATATTAGTATGGCGTAATAACATTTGATAAAAACACATTGAAAGTATAATTAATTTTAATTAGCAACATTTTGGCTTAAGCAACTCGCAGCGCAAACACTCCAAGAGTTTATAATCAAAGCAGTTTAGCTATAAAATCAAATCCAAAATTGCAGTATTTTAAATAATTGTCTAGGCGGGCTACCAAATTCGAGGGCTGCCACAAAACACACAGGGATGCAACACGAACGCAACAAGATTATGACATTTTCGCCTGTCAAAAATTTTTGTCGTCCGCTCGCCCGATCTAAGCCTGTTATTGTAATTAATAAAATTTTTGTATATTCTGAGAATGTTTTCTGCCAACACACACTCAGTGGTAAGTGTAGGCCAACTACGATCCCGATTCTCCATTGCTTCCATTCCCACAACCACTGACTTTTTTTGGTTTTTATTCAATGTCAGCCCTACCTTTATCTGGGTAATTTTAGTCGAAAACCGCACTATTACACAGTGAAGCGTACCAAACTGCAAACAAATGGCGGTGTTCCACGTTTCTTTGCCGACAAATCAAGGTCCTCCAGCTCCAGCATCAGCAATCACAAAAGTACACCAGCCCAAGGTAGAAGTTACGACCTCGTGTTGGATTTCAAGAACCTGCTCATCAAATCGGGCGCAAGTTTACAAAGCATTGTGGAGAAGGCAGCGCGACTGAATGGTATACTGGACAAGGAGCTTGTCAACAATGCTCTGATCAGAGTAACCAGCATGTTGCCCTCGATGCGGAATGTCCATGTCACGCTAGAGGAGCCAGCGATACAAACAGCTGCTTCGGTTAAGCAACGCGCTAATTACAAGTTTAAAGTCTCATTGGACTCGACAAAAAATGCTGAGCTTGTGTGCGTATGATCTTTCTACAATCTCACTCATCCACTAACTAGAAACTCTCAATTGCAGCAACATGCAATCAACATTGCTGAGAGGCCTATTAAGTCCCATGTTACTGAACCATCATCAGTTGTAAGTAGAATTGTCGAATGTCGATTGCTGGAGCAGATTGATTTCAAGCATTTTCATCGTTTCTGCAGGAGACAGTTCCGCGGATTCAAGACAGACCGTTCCATTGAGGCGGAACAAAAACGTAATCCCACAATGACAACCAGACTGAAGTCAGCGCTGCAAGGAACGCCGCAGAAAACAGATGGTGAACTCAACATTCAGGCCGAGAAGCTTAAGAAATTGCTTTCCAAATCGGAACAGCAGGGAAATGCACATAATGCGGTATGCACTACGTTAATTTTTTGAAAAACTTGGAGAAGTTCACTGTGAATAACTCTGTTTTCAGGAGAATATAAAAATTGCTTTTGCTGAAGGATATTTGGCGGCATCGAACGCGGAAGATTCGCAAAAGTCGGGAAAAACAATGAAGTACCTGAAGGTAAGCTGCAATTCCCAATTCCCTAGCTTTGTCCTGACCTTCGTTATGCTGCCGAAGAAAGCATCTCCGAAAGGGGAAACATCTCAAGCAGATCTCTGAGTATAAGCTGTAGCTATATATTCACATTCTGCCAAACGGTGCTTTACTTTTGGTCTTGTAATGTGTTGTTGTCCACCATTCGCTCCTTAGTGTTGTGAATAATGCTCAATAATTGTCACGCAGATTTTCCAGACACTCATTGTTATCGTCGTCTTCATTGGAATCTTCATGAGTTTCTTTACCTCATCAAATGGATCTGTATTCCGGTGAGTCAAGCTACGCGGTATCTCGCTCAGCTCTCACTCAATTCTAACAACATGTCTTTTAGCAGCATACAACTTGGCAATCAGGTTGAGGTTGATCCAGAAGAAATTCACGTCACATTCGATGATGTCAAAGGCTGTGATGAGGCGAAACAAGAGCTTAAGGAGGTGGTGGAATTTCTCAAGAATCCTGACAAGTTCTCAAATTTAGGTGGTAAGCTGCCGAAGGGTGTGCTCCTCGTTGGCCCGCCTGGCACTGGAAAGACCTTGCTTGCCCGCGCCGTTGCAGGCGAGGCAAATGTTCCCTTCTTCCACGCCGCCGGCCCGGAGTTTGATGAAGTCCTGGTTGGCCAGGGTGCCAGACGTGTTCGAGATCTATTCAGTAAGTAGTTGTGATTGTTCACTAACTAATCATTATTGTGCATCATTTTCATTGTTCATATCATTAACAGAGGCTGCTAAGGCTCGCGCTCCCTGCGTCATCTTCATCGATGAAATTGATTCGGTTGGCGCAAAGCGCACAAATTCTGTTCTCCATCCATACGCGAATCAGACCATAAATCAACTGCTCTCCGAAATGGATGGCTTCCATCAAAATGCCGGTGTCATAGTGCTCGGTGCGACGAATCGCCGGGATGATTTGGATCAAGCATTGCTACGTCCAGGTCGCTTTGACGTTGAAGTTGTAGTCTCTACACCAGACTTCACGGGTCGCAAAGAAATTCTTTCATTGTATTTGGAAAAGATTCTGCATGATGACGTGGACTTAGATATGCTAGCACGTGGCACCTCGGGATTCACGGGCGCGGATTTGGAGAATATGATCAATCAGGCAGCTCTGAGGTAATTCATCCTATATTGCTATAGGTTAATAACTAATTGTATTCATTCCAGAGCTGCCATTGACGGAGCCGAGACTGTAAATATGAAACATTTGGAAACTGCAAGAGACAAAGTACTAATGGGTCCAGAACGTAAAGCGCGCCTGCCCGATGAAGAGGCAAATACAATAACCGCCTATCATGAGGGAGGGCATGCGATTGTGGCCTTCTATACAAAGGAGTCACATCCTCTGCATAAAGTGACAATTATGCCGCGTGGTCCCTCTTTGGGACACACCGCCTACATACCGGAGAAGGAACGCTATCACGTGACAAAGGCGCAACTGCTGGCAATGATGGACACGATGATGGGCGGTCGTGCCGCCGAGGAGATAATTTTTGGTGCAGAAAAAATTACATCAGGCGCAAGCAGTGATCTGAAGCAAGCAACATCGATCGCCACGCATATGGTTAAGGATTGGGGTATGTCGGAAAAGGTCGGTCTGCGGACAATTGAGTCGCCCAAAGGTCTGGGCACGGGCGACTCCCTAGGACCGAATACCGTTGAAGCCGTAGATGCTGAGATCAAGCGTATTCTGAGTGATAGCTATGAGCGTGCGAAGGCCATTCTCAAGAAGCATGCGAAGGAACACAAAGCGCTCGCCGAAGCGCTGCTAAAATACGAAACTCTGGATGCTGACGATATCAAGGCTATTTTAAGTGACAACCAGTAGTATTTTTCCAGAATGGCTTCAGATGGGCGTACACTGCATATACATATAATTACATATATTTTAGTTACAATATTATAAACGTAAACACTTTGAAACAGAAAACCATTAGAGATCGGGACGCAGACGAGCAGTTAAGTAATAAAATGTTATACATATTTTTTATGTATTCTTATTCATTCATATAAACGGAATAACAATAATGAATAAGTCAAATTCATTGCAAAATTGTTTTATTTCTGTTATTTCAGCTTCTAAGATAAACACGTATGTCATAGCACTGGTCAGTGCCAAAAACTAACAGCAGCTGCTATGTTATTACACGGCTCGCAATATTATGTTATCGATTCAATACTGTTACAGGTTTAAAGTAACCATTTTTTCTAAGAATACATAAATGTATTTTAAATGAATTACTGCTCAACAAAATAAACAATTTGATTTTTTAAAGAAATCCGCCTTTTAATTATAAAGAAACCCCGTTCTTTTCGAGCACATGCATATACTACCACTAGACGTATTTTAGTATTTTTATGGATATTTCTTATGTATTTTGACATTTGTGGTTTACGGTCTTACTCAAAGTTAATTAATAGTAAAAACTTACAAGTCAACTTTCGGCTAGGAAAATTTACAAAAATATTAAGTTAAAATGTGCGAATATGAGTTTTCTGAGACTGCATATACAAAAATCATATTTCATGCAGCAAAATACCCACACCAAGCTGTGAACGGTCTACTGCTGGCCGAGAAGAAGACGAAAGGTTCTATAGTCCAAATTACAGATGCAATTCCTCTTTTCCATCAGTGCCTGGGCGTTACTCCTATGGCAGAAATAGCCCTCATGCAGGTGAGTTTGCAAACATTTAAAAACTGATCGGATCTGAAGATATGGCAATTTAAGATTGATGCTTACGCCGAGAGCGCTGGACTGGTAATTGCCGGCTACTATGCCGCGGCGGAGAATTTTTACGACAACCAAATAGAGAAGGCGCCAGCCGCTAAAATCGCGGACAAGATACAGGAAAACTTCAAAAACGCCTGCTTTGCCATTGTAGATAACAAGCTCGTTTCCCTGGAGCACAAGCGAGCTGCACTGCAGGTATACAGCTATGCGAGTGACTCGAACCGCTGGTCAAAGGCCAAATACTCGCTGGTGAACACGGCGCAGACGCTGGAGGGCGTATCGCTGTTGCTGAAACGAGGCGCTATGCGAGATGTGATTGATTTCGACAATCATCTGGACAATCCCGAGAACGACTGGACCAATCAGTTCTTAAATCAATCCCTGAAAGATCTGCAAAAGCTGTACTAGCCCCGAAAAGTTATCCGTTATCTAAGTATGTTAAAACTGTTAGCAAATTGTGTGTATTTCCAAATGAGAAAGACCAGAGCCGGATTTTCAACCTTGCAATTTAATTTATTGTATGTAATTACAATTTGATTTCAGTAATCTTTAGAATAATGCATATAAGTTAAATAACATTCAACTAATTAATAAATAATCAATTCATTCGTATTTGCTTTTGGAGTACATGTCCTAGCCCTATCCAATCCGTGAGAGTCTAGTCCGTCTGTCGTCCGTGTCCTGTGGTGTCGTGCGCGTCCTTTAAACCTAAACATGTTTACAATTACCGTATTATAATAAATACAAATGAATAATATGCATAGAATTTTGCTTTTTGTTTTCTCTGTCCCGCTCATCAATTTTCAATGTTAATATATTTTACAACAATATTGTAATATCGCGATTGCTGATTATACATAAGTACATAATACGTATCGTGGATATATCGGAGATTCGAAAGTATCGCAAAAACGTTTTTATATTTTGTTAAATATAACTATAATTTTTTTTTAATTTGTAACTTTATTTTGAAGGTATTGTATAATTCGATATTATGCATTCATATCATCAAATATCAGCGTATATATGGAACGTGGATCAAGGAACGGGAATCTTAATTGCATTTTGTTTTGGTTTTTGTATTACTTTTTATTTTTGCTGTCAACTTGCTTTGATCTTATGTATTTTTTGATGTTTGTATATAATATCAATTATATTTATTGTTTGCTTGATACATTTATTGTATTCGTATATATGTATGTATATATATGTACTTTGTATATATTGAATATATATAGATATATATTACTTGAACGATATCTGTTGCTGGTATCCTGTATATACGAATGCATGTAGATATTGCTGTGTCTTCTATCAATGGAGTTCTACGAGGGCGCCTTTTGATTATATCCTAGCTATACAAGTGCAGGCACACACACACAAATATGTACATATGTATGTCAGTATATAACAGTATATATACGGCTAGTATATGTATATGTATGTATGTATGTATATAACAGTATGTGCACACACTCATGCACCTGAACACTCAAGCATTTCCTTTATCATATATGTATATGTTTGTATGTATGTTTATAACTTTAATCCAATTCTTTTTGCACCATGTATACGAGAAGTAGTTGTTGTTGTTGTTGATGTTGTAGCTGTTGCTGTTGTTTTGTGTTGTGTATCATCCCCATCATCACATGCTATGTTAGTTGATCTACAATACATATAATATATAGAATTATATATTGCAAGTGTAAATGTATGTGAGTGGGTTAGTGTGAGTGTGCTTGTGGCTGTGCATGTTGGTGTGTGTGTGTGCAATTTGAATGGGTTTCTGTCTGTCGATCGGGTTGCTTTGTGTGTGTCTTGGCTTGGGATTGCATTTCGACTGACAATCGAAGAAAATCTAAATGTTGACACCATCGCCACGAATATTTACCATTCCCGATGACAGAGAGTTGATGGCATCCTCCACTGTCGGCTTGTGTCGATCGAGTTTGGATGAGTTTATGGGCGAGAAGTTGTCTGCGATTGTAAGCGAATGAATGAATATTTATATATACAATACATATATAAACCAACGGAACAGAAAAGGCGGATTGCAGTAAGAAATCAAGTCAAGTGCCAATTACCGAGATCACCACTCGAACTGGAGTCCGTAAAACTGGGTGTGCCCTCTGTCCAAGTGGGTGTTGAGCCCTCACCTGAAGCCGGTGGCGTCCAGGCCAGGCCACCGCGTGACCCATAGTGACTGCTCGACGACGTGTCCACCGCCAGAAACGTGTCCAGATGCACCTCAGAGACGCTGCAATAGAAGAATAGACCAAATTGTGAATTGAGCAGTCAGCTAAGCCTGTTGATATTATATCTAGCAATACCTAACAATATCCTCCTTGTAGGAGCCTCGATATGCTGGGCCAATGTTCATCTTGCGCTCCAAATACTGTGGCTGTTGCTGATAATAGGAATGCTGCTGCTGTTGCTGTGTCTGTTGCTGGTGCTGCTGGTGGTGATGGTGATGATGATGATGTGACCTGCGCCCCATCGAGGAGGTGCTGTTCTTGTTCGAGCTGTCCTCGGAGATGTCGTCAAAGGCAGGGGGAGGTGTTGAACTGCATGATGGAGTTGTGCCTAGCAATACAATGAGAACAGAAATGCAATGAGCGCGACAGAGTTGAGACAATTCGAGGGCAAACATATAAATATAGGGGATGGGCGGGGATGAGGCAAGCGCAATGTAAGCATGCTGCAGTCTAGGCACAACTGTTGCGTCTGAATTCGACCGAATCCCGGAACGTTGCGCCATTGGACTGTGTGTCCGTGCTCTCCGGGATGGTGGAGGGCGCCGCTTTGGGTGCACATCTCTTGCGCTTGGGCCGCTTTGGTGGTGCTGCGGGCACAGTGAGCTTCACGTCTTGATCGGCTGCCTCCGGTGACACCTGAAGCACGGGCAAGTTTCTCGGTCGTCGGTTGGCGCCTTCGAACTCGCGCTTCACCTCGAGAAACGTGCTCACCGACTGCAGAAGATTCTCCTCCTGCGACTCGCAATTGTCGTCGCCCAGCGCCAGGTCCACATAATGCAGATAGCGCTGGCGCTTGTGCTGCTTGCGCTGCATCAGCTGCTTGCTCCGTCTGGGGGAGCACTCGGTGCTGGCGCTCACAGTGGTCTGGGCGGTGCGATAGCTCTCGGCGCGTATGGGCGGAAAGTTGCGCACGATCGAGCCCACCGAGGAGCGATCGCTGCGCGCCATGAAGCTATTTTGGCGCTGAAATATGTCCACGTGGCTGAGCAGGCGCGACGGCTGCTGCTGCCGCCGTTGGCTGCTCTCCGAGCGCGCCGTGGAGTAGACCGACTGCAACGACTCGCGACGACGCGTTGAGCGGTTGCGTTGCAGCGGAGACACGGACGGCATGGGCGCTGGACTCAGATCGTCCGCCACATCAAAGAGATCGTGCAGCTCCAGCCAATCCTGGACATTGCTGGGCGAGCGACGCTCCCCAAAGCGAGGATTCGAATCGCTGGGCAGTTGCAGCGTGTAGCTCACGCTGGCCGGAGCTGCTGCAGTGCCTGTGGGTGAATTGATATCGAATGTTGCTGTACCTGGCGTGGTCGAGTGCGCCCGACTGTCCTGTGCATCCTTGCGACGTGGCGAGCCACGCGGTGGCACTGGCGGAGGAACACGCGCCTTCAAGTTGCTGCCAGCCGCAGCACCGCTCGCCGACGACGTGGATGCGCGCTGTCTCACGGGCGGTGGCACATTGCCGGAGTGGGAACTCTGGCCAGCGGCACTCGAATGACGCCCACTTTCCCGATCTCGATCCCGATCCCGATCCCGATCCCGATCTCTGTCCCGTTCACGATCCCTGTCTCCAACAGCTGCTGCTGCTGCTGACGTTGCCTCTGAGTTGGACGACTTGGATGGCTGATGAATTTTGCTGCTGCTGTGGGAGTGCGATGCATGCACAGCTGAGATGGGTGAAAGGGAGAGATGAGAGAGATTAGGAATGAGATATGAGTCAATTGAGCAACGCTCACTCACCTCGTGTGGGCTCATTGTCGCTGTCTATGGAGCGCTGTATGGCCTTGGATAGGCTTTTTCTCTTCGACGGCGAATGCTTCAGAGCTGTAAAATCCCACAAAGATGACGAATTAGTTGGGGAGCGTGAATATCATGAAAGAGGTGTGAATGAGTAGGCGCAGCACTTAAAGCAAAAGCTCATTGCATTTGGATTAGTTGGATAAGTGGGTTAGAGAGATGAGCACTAACGTGTGATCGAGAGGCATGCTTTGCGTCCGGTTTCATCAACCAACCAAGTGCATTAAATATATGTAAAATATAAAACCAAAGTGTAAGAACTCAATAAATATACGTACATATACATACATATGTATGTAAATATATCTTAGTTAGTTAGTTAGCAATCAAAATGAAAATACAATTCGTGAGTATTGTTATTTCTTTACCTATATAACTGGTTACCAAGGTACGAAATTTTCTGTGATTTCCTTTGATCTCTGGGAGATCCACTATATGCGTACAAGTGAGAGTAATGCATCAAAGTAAGTAATCGAAAAGAAAGCAGAGAACAGAGCGGTTTTAGAAAGAAAATACACATCAAGTCCAGATTTTCAATTACGTTTCACCAATTTTAGATTCAAGATAATAATGAATTAGTTAGTTAATTCGACTAGATAATTAGCTGTCTACCGATTGATAGCGCACAGAGAGCAAAGTGTGTGTACCATATTGCATTTTTGCTGCACAAAAACTGAATCAAACTAAATTAGCGATTTACAATGGTGTTGAATAGGTATGTATATCAATTATTTAGATATACCATGGATATATATATATATATATATATATATATATATATATATATATATATTTATGTGTGTGTGTGTGTGTGTGGGTGGGTGGCAGCTACGCAAAAAACGATTGCCAAAAGGTCAGATGTCAACACGGACATTTTTAAGTAGTTTTCGTTTTGCCAATTGCACAAAAATGCCTTATAGTACGTGTACTTAGCCCAGTTGCGACAGCCAGCTGACTTACGCGATGGTATCTTGCGGAATACGGTCTTGGCCATAAAGTTTTGAAATCTTTGAGCATAGAACGAGGGTCGACAAACCGAAACGGTCTCCTGCAGGGAAATATAAAGAAAAGATATACGCATATGATTCTCTCAAGCGATCTCAGTTAAATTCGAGCGCTTACCCCGTCATGTATAATGCTTTTGAATGTGTGCTCCAGCTTCTTCTTCAGCCTATACGATTGCAGTATATCGATGATGCCAATATAGAGCAACAGGCGCTCGCCCTTCTCGCTGCGTGCCGGAATGCCTCCAGGACTGGCGGAGAAATATATGCATAAAGATAAATAGTATAAATTCAAATTCATTTATAGCTAAATGCACTTACGGCACATCCTCCTCATCGTCGATGGGCTCGCTCTCCGCCTGAATGCTCTCCATGGCCGTGGAGTGGGCCACCAGACGCTGTCGATTCACGGATCTGTATGCCACACTGGATTAGCATTTAGCATTTCCATTGAATTCTTCTCTTCTCTCTTTTGCTTCCTCTTTTGGATACTCACTTATTTCTGCTGATGCCCGTGGCCGCATCACGATCCTTGCCATCGCCCTCGGCCGCTTCCAGCGGCTCATCGACATCAGAGTCCTCGGCCAGCGGTGCTCTCAGTGGCTTTCGATGCTCACTCAGCTTCTCCTTGAGCGCCACGTCCAAGTTGTGGACGCCCAGCAGCAGTGAGTAGTCCATGATCTTGAACGATTCCAGCACTGTGCAATCCCGTTGAATGGTCTTGATCAGAGCCGAATAGGTTTCCGCCTCCAGAAAAATGCCATTCGGATGCTGTTCCATAAAGTCGAGATCCTTGTACGTTGGCGATTTCTTGGCCCGTTCCGCCTTCGATGCCTTGCGCTTGAACGTCGAACCCTTGAGATCATATTTCAGATGCATTCGCACCGATGATGGCAGCAGATTGTTCATCACCACCAGGCGAATGTTTTTGGCATTGCTCGTTTGCAGGCAGTAGAGGCCGAAGAATTTCGGCAATAGAGTGCGCGGATTTTGATTGAGATTCATATAATAACTGTTGGGGAATGAAGCCATTAGCAAGAGCTCACTCTCTCTCCCCCTCTCTCTTTCTCTATCTCTCATCCTTGGAGGTGTTTCCCTTACCCAGGCAGTAGTTTTTGTAAAAATTCACCCTCTTTGTGTTGCACCGTTTTGATAATGAACTCATCATCGTCCGTTAAATAGAATATAGAGCCGGAAGCACCTGGATTCGATAGTTCGCGCAGTGGCGAAGTGCACATAGACATCTGGAAGGCAAGAGCTTTTATAACAATTATTGAGCTTCGCCTCAAATACGGACCATAAAATCATCGGGCTGTATGCCAAACAGATCACGAAAGTAACGAAATGCTATGGGCGCATAGATCTTATATCTGAATTCGCTATAATGGTGGGCAGGTGTAAGGCTAGAACCCTCTGGCGGAAACGTAATGCTCTCGATTTCCCAGAAGTCCATCATAAGTAGATCACGTTTTGGCTTCGATGCCAGGCTGCCGACCTGCCAAATAAACACAGATATTATTAGAAATCTTTTTATATATTTAATGTTTTCTATCAATCACTTACGGTATGTTGTATGCCCAGCTGTATGGAGCCCATAATTTGCGACGTCTGTATCTTCTTGTAGGTAATCTCGCCGCCCTCGCCGACGCGCCTGTGTCCAATTTTCCGCTCTTTGTCTGCTTTGTTGGCCGAGCGCGGAGGCCGACTGCCCAGCTGAGGAGTAAAACAGCAAATGCTTAAATAGAAATTAAACACTTGTGTGAGTACTTACGTCGGGCGATGAGTTACCCACATGGTCGGTGGAAACTACAAGTTGGGAAAGTATATTATTAGTTGCCTACTTAACGTGCCTAATTCATATAAAATTTATAATGTTCTGGGCATGAATAGCGAATGACCCTAGTGGGAAACGAATCAACTTGAGCTTGAACTTGGGTTAGGTACATTCACGCACATGCATACACACGCAAACTTTTCACACACACACACACACGCACAGACGTACGCACGCACACACACTAGCACACGCTGTGCAGCCATAAATAGTTGACAGGTTGTTGGCCGCTTGAAAGTTTCTTTTGTTTTCATTTGATTTTTATGTAGGTCCTTCTTGATGATGCATATAAATATCAATTGAAAATGTGTTGGCATTGGCTCAGACAATTATCTCAGTTAGTCAGTGAAACAGTCAGCCAGTCAACTAGTCAGCCAGTCACTCAAATCGGGGGCCCACCCCCCGCCTACCACCTAGTTTTCGAGACACATGCGCCACGGCCACTTCCATTTGCCATTCATTGATTTTTTGTCTGCGCTCGTAGCGAATTCGTCTTTGTTTTCCACAAACTTTTGTTGTGAGCTTTTTTTTTTCGTTTACGTTGACAAAAATGCGTTTGCTTAGTGCAATTTTGTTTGCTTGCTTAGTAAATTACCATTGCTTGGCTCCGCGAGTTTAGCCTGCGATGTTGAGGAGCTGTCCAGGTCAATGGTGTTGATGGTGTCGCCGTCGGCGGACGCCATGCTGCCGCATTAGCTGCTCCTCCTTTTGCTGCTGCTGCTACTGTTGCTGCTGTTGCTTTGCCAACAGTTTAAGTGAGAGTCGTCCACGTTTCCAGCTACTAATACTAGGACATGCTGAATAAAAATTGTTATTTCTTTTTCGTGGCGGCTAAACTGTTTTTAATATGGCTCGCGGATTATCCAATCAATGGGCCAAGGGAGCAGAAACCTTGGCTCTGCCTATCGTCTGGCCTATGGCGTCAACTTTTTGCAATTTCAGTTCACAATGATGTTGATTTCTCTGCTGCTGCTGCTGCTGCTGCCAGTGCTGTCATTTTCACTGCATACTCATGGGCGCATTGGAAAGAGCACTGGAAGTGCTAGTACGTACATGCGCACCAGGGCTGCACAAGCCAGCGGCAGCAAATAGTGAAGGGCTACAGTGAAGTTCACTGAGTGAACAGGCGCCAAGCGCTAAAAATGCAAAAAAAAATACCAAATATTTTAAAAGCGGTATATTTGAATGTATATATTTAATGCTAAGTAGAAAAGTTGACAATAGACGTAAGTATTTTTAATTTATTTACGAAAAACATTTGAGAATACATTTAATTTAATGCACTTTTAATTTTTTCGTTTTTTATTAGCGTTTCTGTACTCAATTAGACCTATACATCATACATAACTATTTATATATTTATATTTATTTAAATTTATATGGTAAATATATGAATACAATAATTTGTTTTAGTTTTTGTTGTTCTTGTTTGTTTGTTTCTGCTTGTTGTGTTCTGTGTTCAGTTAAAAGTTTTATGTATATTTGTTGCTGTTTCTTACTTAATTTTGTCTGTTTGTATGTTTATGCGTGTATATATGTATGTGTGTATAGGTGTGTATCATTCGTTTCTCTTACATTTACATGCATTTACAAAATAAGCGCTTTTTTAAAAATACCGCAAAAAATTACGTTTATCGTTTAAAATTCTATTTAAAAATGAAATTTTTCTTTTAAACATTCTATACGAACATAAAAACAAATACGTACATAGCCTACAAAAACACTACCAAACTAACTGCTTAAAGCTAAAGATGCGATCGACATAACTACGGCGACTGTTGTCCATTTGCGTTGTATATTTGTGGCTTTATCTGCATGGCGATTGGCGTCCAAGAGAAGTGGAAGAAGAAGAAGAAAAGATTCCGATTAAGAATTGCTCAAGAGTGTTGGTGGGGGAGCCCGCCTGCCTGCCTGCCAGCTTACCTCTACTTACCATAGAAAATAGTCTCCCTGCGCTTGGTATAGTTAGTGCCGAGCAGGAAAAACGCACATGTGATCGGTGTGGGTGATTCGAGTTGATCTCTAGGAATGCGCGTTCGCACTGTCATGCTGTACAGGCCACTGGGATTTTGATCCAATTGCGTCAGCACCGAGTCCAATATATGTGTATCAAAACTGAGAGAGAGATTATTGATATTATGTATTCATCATAAATGCTGATCTTTACTTACATGACAGATAGCACCGGCTGGGGGAAAACATTCTGCACTGCACACATTATGTCCACATCTGTCTGCTCGCCACCCATGCGTGCCTCCAGCATGAAATCCGACTCAGGAACTGTTTGCCAGTCGAGTTGGTGTTCAGAGGGGGCGTGGGTAGATTGGTCACAGGACATGTAGCGAACAAAAAATCCGTGAGAATTAATCAAGTGTCAAACTAAACAAAAAACCAGAAAAAAACCCTCAACAACAACAACAACAAAACTTTTGATATAAAACAAAAAAATACAAACAAAAACAAGAGGCGGCGCTTGGCTGGTGGCTGGGCGCTTTATAACCGCAGCGACTGCCACATGACACGCATGCAAATATGAGTCGCACGTGCCACAAACACACACACACACACACACACACAGTCACAGTCACAGTCACACACCCACATGTGGCAGCACACCTAGCCAACACCTATGCAAACAAGTTCACGCCATAAACAGGTGAGTAAAATGGAGCTCAATAGAGCCGACTTATTTTGTACTCTGAAAAGCTACTTATCGAAGAAGAAATCATATCACATAAAATTGTTAAGTATTAATTGTAAATAAAATTATTAATATTAACTATTATTATATTACATCAAATATTTAGTTATTCCAATTCGGACAGGAGATTAAAATCTTTGAAGTCAAAAAACAGTAGTCCATATATAAGACAAGTGTCGATCTCGTTGAAAAGCAAATTTAATTAACAAGTTGATAACTCTAAGAATTAATTATACTCTGATAAGAATAACATATACATAGGCTGTATGCGTATATATTCAGATTTAGCATAAAACTAACTTTAACTAACTTTCATGCAAGTCTTATAAGTTATACTCCAATAAGAAATCTAGCCACTCAATACATTTGATCGAAGTCTAACTGAAGTTAGCCTAATCAACAAATATGTTCATGTTCATGCACACATCCATATAGCCTCTACACTCATAGAGTATTGGAATAAAAAGAAAACAATAGCTTTATATACATATATGTAAATTGCAAACCCATCCACATTCGTATTCGCATTCACATTCACATACCGATTATTTGTAAGCGGGCACTTCGCTTATCCGTGGACTCAAAGGTTTGCACGGCACAGGTGTATTCCCCCGTCATGTTCCAGTCGGGATTCTTTATCGATATAACACCGGGACTGCCCTCCATGGTGAATATTTTGGTGTCTATCTTTGACTTCATGAAGCCCTACAAGAGGCGCAACAACAACAAATGTGAGAAGAACCAGAAGAAAGCAAATTTTATGTTAATTAATTTTTTGTTTGAGTTTTGTTTTTGTTTTTGGTTTTGCGCCTTTCGAGCTGAAATGGGGTGACGATGACTCACCATGGCAAAGCCCTTTACGGATGGTATCCATTGATAGATGGAGTGATTATTGAACAGCCACTTGAGCACAAAGCCCTTCTCCCTTGGCCCCATCTCGTACTCGCAGTCCAACACCAAAGGATCGGGCTCATTATCACGTTCGAGTGTGTAAGTGTGCGGCACCCGGAGATTGGTAATGCGCACCGTATGGGTCACTAAATATATATGTGGAGAGAGAGGATTAGGATTAGAATAAGCTACCTCCACTCTCCCTCTCTCACTCTCACTCCTCTGTGTGTGTCTCTCTCCCACACAGTTCACTCTGTCTGTGTCTGTCTGGACTTACCCGTGAGTAACGTGAGGCCGGCCAACAGCGTTGCGCACAAGATGCTCCAGCTCCAGCTCGCCATGTGCGCTTTCTAGTCGTCGACCTGGTCCTGGTCGTCGTCCTCGTCGTTGTTGTTGTCGTTGTGCAGCCGTAGCTTGTGCTTAACGTTATCTTAACCCGGACGTAAAACGCTTTTGGCTCTTAGCTCTTAGCAATTGGCAGTTGCCTGCGGTCGCAATTCCAATTCCAATTTCAAATTTTTGGCTCTGGCTTAGGGTAAGGCTGTTGTCGTCTGCCTCCGGCCGCTGCGCATTGCTCAACAGCCTTTAAGGCGTTTAGTCACACAAATTGTCACCTTTCTCATTACCATAAACATAACATCACAAACAACAGGCCAACACTCGGCACGGGGGCAGTTTGATGGGGGGGAGGGAGGCAAAGGCTCCTGTCGCTTGTGCTGCTGCTGCTGCTGCTGCTGCTGCTGCTGCTGGCAGAACTTTTCTACGCTCTATGATGAGCTCAGCATTTTGGTGTGAAAAACAAAATGCTTTACACGTCTATATCACACACATTTTGCAAAGTTTTTAATTTATATTAATTCTATTTTAATTTATGGCAGTTTCTTTTTGCTTTTCGTTAAATTTATTCGCGTTTGCATTGAATATATCCTGCGATTCGAAAGTTTTGCACATATACAACTTTATGTTGGTGAAAAATCGACTTTTTGCTATGTGTGTGTGTGTGTATGAGCGTGTGCATGTGCGTGTGTGTGGGGAATTATGCCAAATGGAGTTTGCAGCTCCGTACTGCTGGATACCAATAGTGTTGGTATCTTCTATTTAACTGTTGTCCTTTTTCCAGCCTAGCTTTTAATGTTTTAACACTGGAATACCACGCTACAAATACTTCAGAGCACTGTCCGCAGAGCAGAGCTTTTGCCAAGAGCCGCAAAGCTTTCCTCCACCGACGCGTCGCATACTCAACGCAGCCCGAACAGCTGAACGCCAATGCGAACGGCGCATGCGCCAGCTTTTTGACAGCCGAAATAGCGGTTTGACAGTCGGTAACAAAAAGTTATCAGACAATCGAGAAAGAGACAGCGAGACAGAGGCCGAGGGAGAGAGCTACATTTACATTGAACTTGTTGCAAGTGTCAAGGCATACTGCTGGCAGTTAACTGTTTCTTCAATTACGACACGGACTTTCCTTTAATTAACAACTTTACTCCTCTCAACTTCAACTTCTTCTTCAGTTTGTTAATTACTTCAATTTCTGAGTAATATATAAGCCACTATGTAGAATATTAGATTTAATTAATGAGCAAATAAGAAAGTTTGTTTTAAAATAAAATAAAATATAAAAAATACGTCAAAAAATACTTCAAGCTTGAAAAGAATTCTTCAAGATATATAATATAAATATAATAAATATTTAATATTTAAAATATGTATTCCCATTAACTTACTTCCGTTAATATACTTACGTTTTGTATGCTCTAATCAAAGAGTTGCATCTTCTAATTATAGTTTTTATTAAATTTTCAATAACATCAGCGAATCTCTTAGTGGCTACGTCTAAAGTTAATAGTGTTTGTATGTGCTGAGCGCATTGGCATACAATATATATGTATGTGTGTATACACGCACACGGATAGAGAGACAGGCGTGCATATATGTATGTACATATATATGTAGTTGTAGTAGACATATACACATATACATACATACATATATACCATATGCAATCGTTTAAAAGTATGCTATAAATATGTAATTTCTTTATATATGTATATATTCGGGCATAAATATTGATTTGTGTGTGTGTGTGTGTGCGTGTGTGTTCTCTATATAATTTATACAATTGATGTGGACTCGCAACTGGCGCGTTTATTTGGTCGCATTGAAATGTTCGTGCATTTGGCATAAAGGTAACGGGGGGAGAAGGGAGGGGAGGGGAGGGGGAATACATCAATGGGTTTGTGTTTTTCACTACAGCTAAAGTTTACAACGTACAGAAAAAGTGTTAAAATATGCCCATGGCAGGCAGCATATGCCGACAGAGTGAGGGAGCGAGAGAGGGAGATCTCATCTCAACTCTCTAATCGCTGGCCGCCCCATCGCTGTGCCCGTGTCCAATCAGCGTCTCGATGCGAAAGTCTTTGGCAATTGTCTGCCTGGCGCATCTCAGCTTCGTGGGCTCCGAGTCCATGTGGAGCAGAGTGGATCGGGTCAGTGATCGGGCGGGCGTCTTCGGGCTGGACGTAATCGCGAGCGAGCTATTGGATGCCTCGGTCTGCTCGAAGAGCAGCGCATAGGGCGAGTTGCGCTCCGGCTCGGGATCTGGGTCGCGTGTGGTGGCCTCCGAGGCCACCTCCAATCGGGTTGGATTCGTGCACACCGAGTCGACGGAGTCCGATATGTGCGAGTCCTGCTCATGCTCATTGGCACTCTCCACGTCGATCTTGTCGCACGAGGTATCATCGGCATCCACATCATCGTTATACACATTGAGATCGGTATAGCTATTGCTGGCTCGGTCCGCATAGTCGACTGGGCCGAGCCCGGCCGCCGCTGCGGACACATCAAACGCATATGGATTTTTGTACTTGTTGGCTCTGCTGGCATCACCGATGACGCCGCTGCCGCCACCGGCGCTGCTGCTGTGAGGCAGTGCATCGATGACATCCGCGCGGCGATTGATGAACGACAAGCGGTCGAACTTGTCGCTGTTGTTCTGATAGAACGAAGCCTCGGCATTGGCAAAGAAGTTGAATTTCTTATCGACACGCAGCGCCGTGTCGAACACATCGCTGGGCGTGTGCATCACATCGAAGTCGCGGCTCCCATTGAAGTTGGGCACATTGAAGTGCACCGGCACCAGCGGCACCGGCTTCCGTATCCAGAACGGCGACAAGGTGCCAAACACCGCCGGAAACGAGAAGCGCTGCATGGCCGGCGCTCGCTTGTAGCGCTTCCGTCGGCGCAGGAAGCTGCCGTTGTCGAACATGTCCTCGGCCAGCGGATCCAGTGTCCAGAAATTGCCCTTACCCGGATTGCCCGGCTCGCGCGGCACCTTTATAAAGCAATCGTTCAGGCTGAGATTGTGCCGTATCGAGTTCTGCCAAGCGGGAAACTTATCCTTATAGTATGGAAAGCTGCAAGGATATCAAGTGTTTTCATATATAGCGCAAGCGAATATCCAAAAATTTGCTGTCATTTTTTGCATAGAAAATCTAATCATTTTAAATAACAATTTAGTTATGATAGTTTATTGTTCTCTGCTAAGAAATTAAAATTAGTTAAACATTATGTAAGCAAAATAAAATTACTATTATCATTTGTGTATTACGACAATAATTTATATATTAACAAACAAATTAAAATAATAATAAAATAATATAACAAGTTTTTTTTACGAATGAATATGAAAAAAATAGAATAAAGGCAAAATAAAATCCAATTGGGCCGAAAATAAATATAAAATAATAAAAAGCAAACAAACGGAAATGAAATGAAATAGAGAAGCATATTTAAATTTCATTTTACAAAATCAAAAATAATTTACTTTACAAAAAAAGCAAAAATTTAATGCAAAAATATTTCTGAGGATTTGCTTTAATGAATTTTTATTTAATTTATTTTATTAAAATTTTTGATGTATTTTATATTAAAATAAATACAATTATTACATTTATTTATTTTTTTTTTACTTAGAAAATAAAAATAAATCAAATTTCAATCAAACTTTTGTTAGAACTTAATATATTTTAATTTTTTATATTTAATTTCTTACTTATTAAATTCAAATAAAGCAAATTGAATTGAAACTCAACATATAACTTCATTAATAGTTAGTTTAATGAAATTGCCGACTTGAATTCAAGGTTAAATGAAATGAAATGAAATTTAGATCAGGCAGTGTTAATCAATTTTAACAAATGTAATAATATTTGTTAAACTTTATTCCAATTAGCCTGCCAGAATCGATCTCTGTTCATTCCAATTGGCATAATAAACTTGTTTTAATTGTTAGCTGAAGACTTACCGGGACATTATGAAATCACATATTCCACTGAGTGTGAGTTTCTTGTGCGGCGACTGCAGTATGGCCATCGTGATCAGGGCTATGTAGGAGTAGGGCGGCTTTACCAGCGGTCCGCCGGTGCTGGTGCTGCCGCCGCCGCCGCCGCCGTTGCCGTTGCCGTTGCCGTTATTATTATCTCCGCCGCTGTTGCTGCTGCCGCCGGCTGGCGTTGACTCAAAGTCGCTGTCATCGCAGATCATGGACATTTCATCCGCAGCGGCGGCGGCGGCGGCGGCGGCAATGGAGGCTCGAGAGGATGTGAGACCGCTGCGCTGTGCCTTGTGCAGTGGCGGCGACTGCGAGGAGCAGTCGTGCAGGGCGTGCATGGGATCTGTGCTGGTGTGCATTGTTGTTGTTGCAGTTGTTGTCGTTGTTGTTGTTGTTGTTATTGTTGTTGTGGCTTTAGCTCTTAACTATTCTAAGGATCTGTCTACTATATGCTAGTCAAATGCTTAACTTATGAAGAGGACGTAACACTTGTTTAACTATTTCTCAGGAACTGATTTATGTTTTATGCTTTCTTTACTTGTCGTTTGCTTTTCACATAGATTCTTTTTCTTGAATATTTTCCACACTAATTTCAAGTTTGCAATGTTATTTCCGATTCCGTTGCCGTTTGCCGTTTCCCGTTCACCGTTCACCGTTTATCGTTTCCGTTTTTATTGAACTACGCGTAACACTGTTGAGATCTTACGAGGTCTGTTGCATCATCCGTCGGCTTGTCTGTTTTAGGCGGAATCCTTTTGCCAAATGTTAACTGAATCGCAACGAAAACGAAAATCTTCTCGCCCGAAATGTTTTTCTACATAACTCAAACATTTATTTATCAAAACCGCTGCCGCTCTCGCTTCCATGAGCTTTTGTCGGCGCTGCTATGTTTTCGTATCTCGAATAACTGTGATTCTACTGTCGACGTCGTCGTTGCCGTTGCCGTTAGCCCGGGCGTCGTGCAGCGCTGCCAGCGTCAGCGTCAGCGCATCAGCATCCCCGTCCATGTGCGAGACAGAGATGGAGCTAGTCTTTAGCGTCTCTGCTCTCAGCAGGGGATGACTGAGATTGTAAACCAATCTACGACCAAGTGCACCCCCCAATCAGGAGACAGAGGCTGGGCAAGGGGCAGAAGCAGCAGCTTGTCGCACTCTCGCACACACACGCACACACACACGCACGCACACAGAGACAACGTAATAACATAAAATGGTGGAGTGCTGCTTGCTGTAAATGTGATATTTGTGTTTTCCTCTCCATCTCTATTGTGTAACGCGGGCGCGGGCGCAAATTGGCAGGCGACGTCGACGCCAGCGACTGCAGAAGCCAAAACTCATGGCGCGCCCCCTCCCATCCGCTCTGAGCAGCCCCTCTGCTCCGCCACTGTCCCTCGCCAAGCTGCCTCAGGGCTGACGGGCAACATTTTCTCAAATTTAGATACCTTTTGCTGCGTTGACGTCGTGGCTCTTAATAATGTTTCATTATGTCAGCCGCACGCACACACACACACACACAGACAGACAGAGCTGCCATATTGTAGATGTGTGTGTGTGTGTGTGTGTGTTTGAGTCGGTGTGTGCTATGCTAGTATGCGCTCTCGTTCAAATGTTAGCATTTTTATGTGCGAATGTTTTTCTAACCGTATGTCGGGCGTTCTCGTTCTCGTTTCAGCTCAGTTCAGTTCGTTCCGCCACCTACTCTGCCCGCTCGGCCTGCTCCAACTCACTCCCTCACTCGCTCTCTCTCTCTCTCTCTCTTTCTCTCTCTCTCTCGCTCTTTCATTCACACAGCCAATGCGCCATTTTTGCAACATCCTTAACACAATTGGGGGGATATTTGGTATACTTGTACATATGTATGTATGTCTATTGTGTATGAGTGGGCTTCTGTGTGGGTGTGTGTCTGTGTGTGTATTATTTCTCTTTTTCATTTTCGCTGTTTTTGTTCTCTAGTTGTTAGACATTATTGTTGCTGTTGTTGTTCGCTTTCTTCCCTTTTCAAATTAAACATTCAGTAGTCAGTTTTATTTGTTGTACTTTGTTCAAATTAGTTTTCAGTTTTGCGGAAGTTGCTAGCACACACACACACACACACACACACACACATAGGACACACAGATACGCTGCCTGGGCAGGACAATATTGATATCGTTTCTTTCTCCTTGCATGATTTTCATTATTCTATTTTCTTTGCTCATCCCAGCCGGAGCCCAGTCCAATCATCGCCATACAAAAATCACTTGGCTACACTTACAAATCACTGAATTCTAGTCAACATTGTGGGCGTGGTAACGCCCAGTCTCTATATGTGTATCTATATCTATATCTATATATCGAGCTGTGTGTTCAGCTTTTTTTGGGGGGTTTGGGGCTCTGGCTCTGGTTTTGCAATTTCGTTTGTGGTAAATTTATTGCGGATTTCCTTTGTCTTTTTACGAGCTCAGATGGACATTCAATTTCCAAAGAAGTAATAAACGAGCGTTTTTCGAAAGCCATTGATTTGGCTGCATCCTTAATGGCAACTGTTATAAATGTGATTTTTCCAATATCAATGCGATGATCAAGCGGAATCTGAAAAATCAGTATTCGATTTTATTTCGAAATTACCATTAAATAGAAAAATGATTACAGTTATTTAATATGCAAAAATAAAATTCATTTTAATTATTATAAGCATCATAAAAAAATATTATTATCTTACTTATATATTATTCATATTTTTTTGATAATTTTATTACAGTAATATTAGTCTACATATCGGAAGATATAAGCATGGAAAATAAGAGATAGAATATAGTTTATATAAAAATATAAAAGGATAAGTTCCCGGTAAACAATGAAGTGTTGGGGTATATATAAAGTAATAATTAAATTATGAAATGCAATGTTCCGATAAATATCTATTATATAAAAAAAAAAAACAAAACTGAAGAAAGTAGATAAATATATAGCTGAGATTTCGTAATGAAATTAATACAAAAAAAAGTTGATGAAAATGATACATTAAATTATACATTATTAGTTACATATAACACATGAACATTACATTAAACAAATCAAAATTTCTGCATTTAAATATGTTTTTCTACTGCATTTACAGTAGCTGCATTTCAAGCTAATTAATTTCATTTAATCTACTCTATTGGAGTACTTCAAAGTCAAGCTAACATATTAAATATTCCCGACTGATATTAGCAATTATCTATCAATAAGACATTAATTAATTATCTATCAATATTTATAGATAATTAAGCAACAGAAAGATCTATCTGATGATTATTTATTAACAAACCCAATTTAACATCTGCTTGGGCACTTTCGGCTTGAATTCCCTTCACTCCATTTGTGAATATTATTTTATTTCAGGCTAGTCAGTGATTAGTGTGACTAGTTACTGATTTGCCATGGTCTATTTCCAGTTGGCCAAGTGCTTTATCTACACGTTGAGGTTGGCATAGCGACTCTAGCTTTGGGTTTTTGATGGCTAAGTGAGACGACCCATAGCCATGCCGAATCCGCTGCGGCAGCCCCTGTCAATCCACGGTTAATCATCGCTTAAGCACAGCATGGGACTGGGACTGGGACTGGGACTGGAGGGGGGTTGCTCAAGTTAAGCGTAAGGATGCGATGCGTTTAAGCTTTGAAGGGGAACAATTAACTTATGCGCAAACAATAACGCCAAAGAATGCACGCTGACAGGAACCAGGCAGCCGGACAGGAGGCGGGCAGCAGGCAGCAGGCAGGAGACAGCCGACAGGCAGGGGGCAGCGGTATGAGCCAGCAATAATCCTTCTTTTGTCAGCAAATTTATTGCCAGCAAACAAACACGCCGCCCAAAAGGATCGGCCAAGGATATAAATATATATATGTACGTATACAGAGAGCTGGATAAAAGTGGATGGGCGCGCGCACACAATTTTTATTGCGAAATCTGCAAAAGGCAAATAAAAGATTTGACACTCGAATTGCTTTGACAGGCGAGTCCTGGCGAGTCCTTGAGCGTTGCCAAGACACAATGGCAATGACAATGGAAGACAATGCAACAAGGCTTTGGGCTCCACTAATTTGTGTGTGCCTGACAAACTCCTTCCGCTCAGCTATTGATACCTGGCTGCACCTGACTGCTGCAACGAAATCGCAAAGGCAAACACGCACAGAGTGTGAGAAAGAGAGAGCGAGAGGGAGGCTCAATGGCTGCCTGTGGCAGGTTTAATGGCAGCTCTTCTTATGTCATTATTAAATCTTTGAAGTATCTGCAGAATAAAAAACAGCAACACACACTTGAATACTTGAGTGACGCTCAATTTGATGGACAAGCATCAGGAATCAACCCTCAATGGGAAAAATCACAGCAGGCAACGGCGAACAGCGAACAGCGAACGAATTGCACAACTGCAACAGCAGCAAGCAGCAGCCGCAGCAGCAGCAGCAGTCAGAAGGACCTCAATCTCAACCGCAAAGCGAGGGCAGAGCTCGGCACGGCTCAACTCGGCTCAGCGCTGGGCAACAAATCGCTTCAACCTGCCGTGCGACGGCAAAAACAAGTGGCAAAGTATAACAAAGGAGTCCGAGCTGAAATATTTTACGCTCGATTTATCCGCTTTGCAGCGGCAGGAATCGAAGGGGAGGCAGCAGCAAGCAGCAAGCAGGCAGCAGGCAGCAAGTGCCTGGCGCTGTTTCGAGGCTCATTTCATTCATTTGTTCATTTGATGAGGATGATTCTGGTGCGCTTAAGCCTCCTTGTTTGCCGGCAATAAAAATCGAGACCAACCACCCCCTCGCCCTGCCCGTTGCCCGATGCCCGTGCAGGATGTCAATTTCTCAATTCATAAATAAAACCCAAAGCCCTTTGAATGTGTCAGCACAAGTGTGGAAATTACAACCATTCCCATGGTTGGGCATGGGCATGATTGGAGAGGCCTCAACACACACACACACACGCACACACACATGTGGATGTAGGCGTGGTGGGTTAGACTGCACTGTGTTATTGTTGTTTATTTGCTGCCGCTGCCGCCTAAACCACATATTTTCCCTCGCTCCCTCTCCCCTCTCTCTCCCTCTCTCCCTCTCTCGCACTGCAGCAATAAGCCAAAGGATTTGCGCGTCTGTGGGCGCTGCCTGAATGGGGTAAGGCTCATTCGCTCACTCCGAGTCTACTTCAGCCACGGGATTGCTTTGCATGCTCGCAGGCACACTTGGATCGCATTAAGTTGATTTATTATGCAGCAAAGAATTCAATTAAGTAGGATGATTGTCACTTGTCCGTATGCCATCATAACCGGAATAAACTCGCACTTTTCGCTTTCGTTTCTTCGCTTTTAATTTGCGGGGCGTGATTATTCGGACAGTTGGCAATAGTTGGCACTGATCTTACGGCTTGCCGACTACGGCACGCACAGCCGCCGCTAATCATTTATTTGTTTTGAGAGATAATAAAGCCAAAGTCAACAAGCAAAACCATTAACTACTATTAACGTCCATTGGGAGTATTTAGCTATAGAGTTGAGCTGTGAAAGTCAGTTAGTTGGACAGTTGAAGAAAGTGGAAAGTGGCGTAGGAATAGAACCGGATATCCTCTTTACTATGAAGATGACAACTACATGAAATATGGAATTGATTTTTGATACCTGATATCTGATATCTGATAGTGGTAGTAGTAAATGATCAGAATAAAATAATATTGATAAAAAATATAAAATCACAATGATAGTAATAATAATAATGAAAGAGTACAAGAAATTGGGCAACTGGCAAAGTTGAAATGCGTTCGGCAAAGAACATACTGAGACAGGCAACCAGGAGGATTCCTGGAAGGGATTGTCTTTCATCAATAGAGATGTACGCAAAATAGACAGCAAAAAGTTTATCCAAATAGGAAAAGTAATTAAATAGAAAGTTGGACAAAAAGTCTCTTAATTATACAGAAGTACGATTTTTACAATTGGTTATATCTTACAGAATTCTGCAGAAAGGTGAATAGCGGGAGAGAGATAGATAGATATATAGAGTGTGATAGGGGAGCATTGTCGGCGAGACCCAGCTGATGCTGCATAAAGCGCCAATATAAAAGTTTTCATAATATATATTAATAAATTAATAATCTTTCTAAATCTAATCTAAAGATCTTTCTTAACTAATGAACTAAGTATAGAATAGATTGCAGAACTATATCGATTTTATCGAATAGAATATATTTCTATTATTTTTATAAATTTACTAAATCTATTTCAATATTATTTAGGTTCATGAGACATCACAAAAACTTGCTATATACATATGAGCCCACAGACATTATTAGTAATTCATTAAATACTTTTAAAAAATTATTACATTTTTTAATTCATTATTATTTAAATATTTAAATAAAATTATTACATTGCTTCTACATATTTTTAAAACAAGTTGAATTTAATTATAAATATAAATATGTATAATATAATAATTATAAATATAATATGTATATTAGATTATTTTAATCATTATTATTTAAATATTTAAAAAAATATATATATAACATTGCTCGTTTATATTTTGAATTATAAATATGCATATAATTAGATTATTGAATTTTACAACTTTATTATTTTTGTATTATTACTTTTTTCAAAAACTTTATATTATTTAAAATATATAATATGATCTATTAAAACGGCTTCAGATGCATTCAGGCAATGATCTATCAACTGTGAAATTTTTAATAAAAAACAGAAAACTTTCTAAAAAAAAGTAATCTTTCTCTTTCCGCGCGGCAAATGGCACCGCTATAAAAAGTGTTAAAAATGAATGCAAACATTATTAACAAAGGATCTGGTCTTGTTGAGGAGTGTTATGGAGACCCCTAATAACTTGTTGTGGGGCACGTGGCGGACGGACGTCGTTCGAGGGGTGTTAGGTAATTCACACTTCCTGCCAGGACAACGGCCGGATATGTTGTGCGTAGCTGGAATTTCATTAAATAATCGTTAGTGTAAATCAATTTGTTAGATCAAAGTGAAGAGCGGAAGAGCAGAGCAGAGTGTGTGTGTGAAAGAGAGAGAGAGGGCGAGCGGAGGCGACATGGCGACAAATGAAAAGAAAATATGTGACGATGCTGATGATGATGATATTATCAATTTGTGCTGCAAATATTTGACAGCAGCAGCAGCAGCAGCCATTGATGGCCAAATTACAAAACATCAGCACGTGCCACGAACCGCGACGCTTGAAGTGTGAACACGTGCAATCGCTATCAATGTCCAAAATCAACAATATCGAGCGCAATACAAATATATAAATAGAACGAGCCAAATACTTTTCGTTTAGGGTTAAGCTGGCATCGCAGATAGCTCTGGCTCCACCTGAACACATTAGAATTAGTTTAAATGTACATACAAATATAAATATATACATATACATGCATGCATGTGTGTATGTATATACATATGTTAAATGCAGCTGGGCTCTATCGAAAGCTTCATTGCCATAATCGCATTAGGCATTTATGCTCATCCTTGAGCTGAGTAAATAAAATACAAATAAAATCTATTCCTTCATGGTCGCAGCCATTCAATTGTCCTGTCACTGGGCTGGCGCTGCTGCTGTGAAAAGTACAAGCGTTTGAAATTTAATTTAACGCATTTACATGCGGCTTAAGATTTCAGGGCTTCAGGGCATGGTAAACAAATCAAATATATTTAGGAGCAGCAACTCAAACAAAGGGATGCGAGGCAGCAGCAGCAGCAGCAGCAGCAGAAGCAGCAGCGTCGACTGATGTCGACAGCCAAATGAAATTTACTTCTTTTATTTCGGCACTTGATGTAAACGATGGGCCCAGGTTCAGCACAAGGACCAAGGACCAAGCACCAAGGACCAGGAGCAGAAGCTGCATCTGCGACCCTGCGCACATGCTAGCGAGTCCTGACTGCCGTAGGGTGGCGGGTGGTGCTGCTGCTGCTCCTTGATGGCGGTGGTGGTTGAGAGTTAAAAACTCAATATTTGAATAACTTACTACCGTGCGAGTGAACTTCGAGGCGGTGCTCGAGCCAAGGGCTTAAGGGCAGCTACAGCAGCGACGGCGAGTCCGGCGCTCTCGCAAAAGGACAATTATTTGTTTATGCGTTGTCATTTAAATTGAGTTTTAATGTTGACAACATACAACAGTGACCAAAAAAAGAAACAAAAAAAAACGGAAACGATTGAGCCCGCCTCGAATGTTTGTGTGCCGTTGTGATTACAAACAATGCACAGATACAGCTACAGCTCACACTCACACTCACACTCGCACTCACATGGCAAAGGAAGCCGCTCCATACGGCTGTGCAGTGGGCGGCGTAGTGGCATTTATGTGGGCACCATTATTTGCTTTGGGCACGTTCACATTTAAAAGTTATGAGCCCATTATATTCGTAGTAAACACAAATATCCATAATCCATAGCCATGCCCCCTGTGCGACACATGTACGCGTAATTGTTTGTCGATGTCCTCGACTGTCGTGAGAATATTCACTTTTGCCCTATTCTCGCTCGCCCCATGCCCAGCTCCCCACACCCCACACCCCACCCACCATTCCCTGTGTTTTGTTTTACTGCGTTGGAGAGCGCCTGTTGCGTATGCCGCACTCGGCTACAAATGAAATGCTAGACACAGATGCAATGCGCACTCCTAGAGCAACTGTTGACTGCATACATGGGCATGGCATGTGTTTGAATATACGTATATCGAGATACAAGTTGATATATGTATGTATATTTCTTCAATAATAAACTCGCCTTGTATTAGTTCAAGAATCGACTAGCTAAACTCTAATTCAATTAACCTAAATATATGTACAGTTGTGTGCATGCAAATAGTAGTGAGAGCAGCACAACTACTTTTGGTGAGCACTGTGACAGCAGCACTACTACGTATATGTAATGTATTTGTATGATCTCTATATAATTTGCATGATCTTGAGTAATCAAGATTGTACTGAGAGCTACTTTTCAAATTTGTACATTTAGTTTATTTAAAGTAATTTAAATAGTAGTATCGGGCTTGCCACTACTATTTATTGTAAATTGTAAATTAAATTAAATAAGCAATGAAAAAAGTAGTAAAATTTTCACTACTATTTTGACAAAGTTATACATAAGCTAAATAGTTTTATTAGCTGTTAAAAAAATTTAAAAATCAATAAAATAAAATAGTAAACATCAAAATTTGGCTTTAGTGTATAATAGCTCATTTTAGGAATTTCATTAATATTTTTTCTTAACAATAATAATCTGATCTGTGAGTATACACTTTCTGATATAATTTTTGTCTATAAAATAGTTTATTAAAGTCTCTCTATACCATAAATGAAAAACTGTCCTCCCCTCACCTCATTTTATCAACCATAATCTTTTCAATATTCATTATTACAAAATTAGCTCACATTTTGCTTATTCGAGACACTCAAAACTTAACGCCAGTGATTTGTCAGCATTAATCAGATTAGTTAAAGCCATTAAAGTGGCTCTGCTCAGACTGTGTGCTAAAAACCAAATTCATAACGAGTTTCTACCAGCTGAAGTGTTTTTGCGCAAAAACTGTAATTTTTATTCATTTCCAGGACGCACTCAGAAGTGGCTGCTAAACGATTATTAGCAATTTGATATAACTGCATGTAAGTACAACACGAGAACAAGTCAACAACGAATTCACACACACACACACACATAAGCACAGAGCGTGCATATGTATGTACACGTGTAGCTACTTACATAAGAGCTTAGCGCGATGCCGTTGTCTCTATAGGTGTATATGTGCGTGTGTGTGTGTGACAGTAAACAGTAGAAAATCACTTCAGTTAACTAAATCGTCGCAACAACCATGCGCCGACTGCGACGCAGCAGCGCACAGAGCACGATGCTGCCTAACTGAGAGACAGCAACAGAGCGCGTTCTCTCTCTCTCACACACACGCACACTGTTGATAGCGGCCATTGCAAAAGGCGTGCCAGCTGAGCTACAATAGCCAATCAGCGTTCAGCTGCGCCATGTGACAGCAGCCGCAACGCAACAGCGACGCCAGACGCCTCTGCCTCTGTTGCCGTCTTTGCCTTTGCCTGCCAGTGGCTGCGCTGCTGGCGTTGCTGTTGCGGCCGCCATTTACCGCTGCAGATGCGTGCAGCGCTGAAAGTTAAGCTCATTGCCATATTTTTGCTTTTTTTAACTGTTTTTGCCGTCTGCTTTTTGCTTTCTGTTTTCAGCTCTGGTCGGGCGCTGTTCTCTCTTTTGAATTTACTTTACTAACAAAACATGACTGTTGGGAGGCAAAAAGGAAATTGTTTTATCAAATGGGTTTCCTTACGCTTTTTATTATGAAATTAATTTTCAACATTGTTTCGTCGACGTCGCCGCCGGCCCTTTTTCCACACATACATACGTATATACATATATTTCGCTATACTTATGTATGTATTTACATATATATTTATGTATATGAATAATTCCCGCTCTTTGTGCGTCTCTGTTTACTCAACTTAACGCTTTGCCGTGCCTCGCCTCCCGCCCACAATATTCATAATTCTGTTCCCTTGAAGCATTTAATGGAAATGTTTGCGTAGCTTTGTAGCCCAGTTGCCCACCTCAACGCTCTGGGTACCCATTTCCCATCTCACATCTCCCGCCTCCCACCTCTCGACTCTCTGGCGGCTCTTGATATTAAAATGCAAATCTTGATTATGCATTTAAGTTCTGCAGACAAATGAAATTCATTTGCGACGAGCGTTCATTAATCGAGCCCCATTAGCCCATGCCGAAAGTCCTTTGCTCCTTCGCTCCATGCGCTGCATGTAAATATTTTCTTTTAGTTTTCCATATAGACGTGCACGGCGTACTTAAGCGCATGTTGAGTGCATTGAAGCAGCTAAAATCGATGGGCATTTGGCATATGGAAGAGCATTTGATGGGCTTCCATTCATGCGGAGTGTTGACTTTTTCCATTCTGCAAATCGCAACAACAAATTAATATTGTAATGTTGTCAATAAAACTCGTTCTTTCCTTTTTTTTTTGTTCTAAATATTGTGACTGAAATGTGAATGTGTGCGTGTGTGTGTGTGTATTGCGTCATATCTTCGAAAGCAGCGAAAGTTACTCAATGCAATTGAAGCCAATGTGAAAATGCTCTGGTAAATCAATAACACTATGCTACAAGTTTAGGAATGGGATTAGCATTAGCAAGAAGTTGAAGTAGAGTTCTTCTACTTAGATTTTCACCAGCTCTTTAAGCACATTCGTTTTACACTCGCCAACTGACACACATTGCAGCCTGACACACTCTTGCTGCACAGTGTAATCGATACGAAATTTAGACTCAAAATAGAATGGCCACTAAGTCAGTTAGCAAGAATGCCAGACAGCTAATTGTAAAATCAGTTTAGGCGCGATTTTCAATGGGCTCACTGCAACAAGCAAAAAGCTCACAACTAAAAATCAAATAAAACAAAAAACTTATTTGTATTGTAAATAAATAGGAAATATATACACTCATATATTATATTAATTGAATATGGTTCAATATCAAGGCAACTCCGGCGCCGGCGGCGGTGGTGGTTAGTATTCCACAATTAACCGTAATAAAAACTAAATTGTACTTTTATATAATAAGCAACAAATGCTGGCAGCTTAACATTGACTTATTTAATTTAGTCGAAAACAAATTACATAATAACTGAGAATAGTTGCATCCAGTGGAAAACTGAACAGAAATATAAATGTGTTTTGATATTTTTTCAAAAGCATGAAATCATGGACGATTATATATTATATATGAAAATATGCATATGGATTTTATGAACTTGTTGTTGCTTAATTTAAATTAATTCATAATAAAAGTTCATATTTAAACGACTAAAATGTCCGTTTATATTGCTAATATTGGATAATATTACGAAATTCTTCAGATTTCTATACGTTATGATTCATATATCTATATATATATATAAAAGAAAGTTGTGTAAAAGTGTTACGACACTTATAACTTGATATGTGCTGGACCAATTTTTATGGTTTTTGATTTGTTGGATTTGTCTCCGCCACGAGTAGGATAGTAGATCTTAAAACTACTAAAAAATTTGACAAATAATTGAAAAACGCGTTTTTTTTTTCATTGATACCCAGTAGGCTTGATAACAGTGACAGTTCTCGGTCCTTCTCTCATGTTATACGTATATATATATGTATATATAATTGTGTATATGTATATAAATATATATATTTCACTGCCTGTCTCTCTGTACGTCTGCCTAAGAAGAGCAAGGTATGCAGAAGAACTCCAGGAGATCATTTAGAAAATGCTTGCAGCAGCAGAGAATGTTCCCATTGCTCTATCTGGCGCCCTGCTCAAAATTTGAGTGGAAGTCGCCCTATATAAAGGGCAGCAGCTGCGGCCTTTATTCAGTCGTCCAGACCCGGTGGAGTCAGTCGTACGTGCAGGGCAACTTTTATTTTTAATTATTTTTTTTGTTGTATTATTTATTTATTTATTTATTTTTTTTATTTATTTATTTATTTATTTATTTATTTTTTTTTTTGTTTATTAAGTTTTTTTATTTCTGCTGCTTCCACTCAAAGCCTGAGGGGCACTCAAATTTTGAGCAGATGAGATCATTGGGAACATTCTCTGCTGCTGCAGGCATTTTCTAAATGATCTCCTGGAGTTCTTTTGCATCCAGTTAGGTGCATCAAAATTGCAAGAGGCACGAGATGAGCGAAACCAGCAAAGAACGAAGAGAAGTGCGCAGATTCGTAGTCAACAGACGTAGAGGAATCAATGGATAGGGCAAAGCAACGTTTGCCGGGGCAGCTAGTAATTTTATATGAATCATATATGTATATTTTTATAAATAATATACAATTGATCATTATTTGATAAGCTAATAAAAATACCATAATACAATAATATAGTTTTCTAGATATCATAATAAAAGTTCTGGCATTCTCGTGTTTGCCGACGAGTGTTAACATTTGTCGTAGTATTAAATAAAAAGTACTCTCACAGTTAAAAATTCGTATTTAGATGTATTAGAGTACGTATGCCACTCTTTCTTTAGATACATAAGTTTCTCTTTCTATAGATATACAGATTTCTCTTTCCATCTACATATATTAAGATGTGCCTACCCGCCCACAAATCCGCGTTTCAATTATTCTTTTCGTGTGTTTCTGTTTTTCAGTCTCTCTCTCTCTCCCTCTGCCTCTTCCATCTATTTCTTCCTCTCTCGCTCTGCCTTCCGCATCCTCTCTAGCCTCGTCTCGCCCTCTCGCTCTATCTTCAACCCCAAATCCCACTCCTTCCGTGCTCAAACTAATTCTCTCTCGTTTCGTCTCTTTCTAACCACCTCTTCGTCTTCCAGAGCACATTCACATGGTCACCTTGGACAAGACGGGCAAGAAATCCTTTGGCATTTGCATTGTGCGCGGCGAGGTGAAGGATTCGCCGAATACGAAAACCACTGGCATATTCATAAAGGGCATCGTGCCCGATAGTCCTGCGCATCTCTGTGGCAAACTAAAGGTCTGTAGCTGAGATCATGAGGGATCTGGGTTTACTCAAGCGCCACAATTTGCAGGTGGGCGATCGCATTCTATCGCTGAACGGCAAGGATGTGCGGCATGCCACGGAGCAAGCGGTCATTGATCTGATCAAGGATGCGGACTTCAAGATCGAGCTGGAAATACAGACATTCGACAAGAGCGATGAGGCCAACAAAAGCAACGATCCACGCAGCAATGGCTACATGCAGGCCAAAAACAAATTCAATCAAGGTGAGAAGCTTTCGCATTGATATTATGATCCTATATCCGGTTGCACTCTCCCTAGAGCAAACATCCAGCAATAATATGGGCGGCATGGGCATGGCCCGGCAGCCGACTGTGCGCAACGATCCGAAGCGTGGTGCAAACTTCGCAGCCTCCACTCGGGTCAAGCACGTGCCGCTCAACTACGATGAAGACGATGAGGATACGCGTGACATGACCGGACGCATACGTACACCGGCGGGCATTGAGGTATAGACACAGGCGTACTCCCTATCCACATCCCTCTCATCACGTGGTTCCCTTCCATTCAGATCGATCGCGCCTCTGCGGGCAACTGCAAGCTAAACAAGCAGGAGAAAGATCGCGACAAGGAGCAGGAGGATGAGTTCGGCTACACCATGGCGAAGATCAACAAGCGCTATAACATGATGAAGGATCTGCGTCGCATCGAGTTCCAGAGGCAGGGCAACGTGCCGCTGGGCATTGCTTTGGCTGGCCACAAGGACAGACAGAAAATGGCCTGCTTTGTGGCCGGCGTGGATCCGAATGGCTTGCTGGCCAATCTGGATGTGAAGCCGGGCGACGAGATCGTCGAGGTCAATGGCAATGTGCTGAAGAATCGCTGCCACTTGAATGCCAGCGCCATCTTTAAGAACGTTGAGGGCGAGAAGATCGTGCTGATTACCTCCCGGCGCAAACCCAACGATGAGGGCATGTGCGTCAAGCCCATCAAGAAGTTCCCACCATCCACAGATGAGGCAAGCCCAAGTAAAGCTATTGCCTGTTCAGCAATTAACCTTTCTCGTATTGGCAGACGAAATTCATCTTTGATCAGTTCCCTAAGGCGCGCTCGGTTCAGGTGCGCAAGGAAGGCTTCCTGGGCATCATGGTCATCTACGGCAAGCACGTCGAGGTGGGCAACGGCATCTTTGTATCCGATTTGCGCGAGGGCTCCAATGCGGAGCTGGTAAGTCATAGCTGAGATCTGCTGGGCCAGCTGTTTAACTCATCCTGTCTCTCTCTCTCTCTCTAATCCCAACAGGCGGGCGTCAAAGTCGGTGACATGCTGCTGGCTGTTAATCAGGATGTGACACTGGAGTCGAATTATGATGAGGTATGGACATAAAGCAAAAGAAACTGAGCCGTATAATTGCACAAATATCTATTCCAATAGGCGACCGGACTACTAAAGCGTGCCGAGGGCGTGGTCACCCTGATTCTGCTCACACTCAAGAGCGAAGAGTCCATCAGGAGCGAGCGCGAGGCAGAGGAAAAGAAGAAAGAAGGTAACATGTCAATTAACTAAAAGATAACTTAACTTTCATCTATTCCCAATGCTGGATCGTTTTCTATCAAATAACAGAGGCCAAAAAGGAGGCGGAAAAGCCACAAGAGCCAGCCACAGCTGAAATAAAGCCAAACAAAAAGATACTCATTGAGGTGAAGGTGGAAAAGAAACCGTTGGGCGTTATAGTAACCGGTGGCAAGAACAACTTCGTCAAGGTGAGTGGACAGACACCCACTATATACTATATATCTCTATCCATCTGGCCTTTACAGACTGGTTGTGTCATCACACACATTTATCCGGAAGGCGCCATAGCGGCAGACAATCGCCTGAAGATCTTCGATCACATTTGCGACATCAATGGTAATCAGGTGCACTGCGAGAGCATGACCACGCTGAAGGTGCATCAGCTGTTCCACATGACCTACGAGAAGAATGTCAACTTTACAGTATTCCGTGCCGATCCGCCGGAGCTGGAGAAATTCAATGTTGACTTTATGAAGAAGAGCGGCAAGGAATTGGGTCTCGCGCTGGCGCCCAATGAACGCGGCTGCACCATCTCCGAAATCGTATGTATAATCGGGATAGTAGGAGTATTCGTTTGATAAGCCGATTTTCTTGGCAGATACAAGGACAATATCCGGAAATCGACAACAAGCTGCAACGCGGCGACATTATAACCAAATTTAACGGCGATGCGCTGGAGGGTCTGCCATTCCAGGTGTGTTATGCATTGTTCAAGGGCGCCAACGGCAAGATCTCAATGGAGGTGACACGACCAAAGCCCACACTGCGAACGGAGGCACCCAAGTAGAGGACGATCGAACGAACTTCATCCTCTGTAGACGCGTGTTAGTGCCATGAAAAATAAAACAATCTAGAATCAGTTATAATTTAATAACATCTTGTGTTCCATTATTGTGGGTTTATTTCATATCTGGGAACTGCTTATGCTATAGAGCTTGCATTCGATGCGATACGGGGCCAAAGATCAGCGCATTCCTTGGCAACCGGCCCGGTTATGGCCGAGCCTTTCATTTCGCCTTTATTGTTTACAATGACCCCCGCATTATCTTCAAAGTATATAAACACCCCGTCCCTCCTCCTGAACGGCTTCCGCTGCCGAATGACCACGGCAGGCATAACCTAAAAATAAACACGCGTTGCAAAAAGAAAAACAAACAAACATTAATAACTCAGAAATCAATGGGAATTGAGCAAACTATAACCGCTTTTCGCACATGCTAACGCACACACACACACAAACAGTGACACACACGTTGAGCATCGTTTCATTGTTGTTGCGGCAAGCGATACACAGTATATTTTGCACAATTTCACTTTAGATTACCAAAGACTGCATAGACTTACCTTCTTTCTCAATTCAGGCTTGCCCTTCTTGACGGTGGCAACAAACATGTCACCGACGCCAGCCGCGGGCAGACGGTTCAAGCGACCGCGAATGCCGTGCACAGCAATAACGTACAGGTTCTTGGCACCTGAAAAAGTGTATTGAAATATTTTATTAATTGCACTGCATTTGTCCGGATTTATTTCTTTAATACATTACCTGTGTTGTCAGCGCAGTTCATAACAGCGCCTACGGGCAAACCTAGGGAGATGCGGAATTTGCCTCCCGCGGTACCACCACGTCCTAATTGACGAAAAACACAAATAATTAGTTAAACACTTGTATTGCATTACACACTTCATCATAGCATTGCTATTTTGCATTGATTGGTCGAATTTTTCACTATTTATTCGGATTTAATTTTCTGGAAAATACCTCTCTTCGACATTTTGCTGCTTGTTCGGAACCAAAAGGAAGTAAAAAGAAAGAGCTGGTTCGGCTACCGAACCACAGCCAACTTAGCTGGAATTGTAATCGGAGTCGGCAGCGTTGCCACTGCAAGCAAGTAAATGAGCTAGTTTAAGTTCCGAAACGCCAGCGCTGTCAACTTTTTTCAAATGAATAAGTTCTTTTGCAGTGATTATTAAATTGGTGACGTTTATATATAATTTTTTTTTTAAATTTATTTATTATGTTGTAATTAGATTTCATATATATATATATATATATATATATATATATATATATATATATATATATATATATATATATATATATACATTTTTTTTAAATATGTTATAGAAGGTTTCTTATGGATAGTACATATGTATATTTTAGAAAATTCATCAATTGGTTAATTATAATCACTAACTAACTAACTAATGGTTAGTGTTATAATACACTATAATTGTTTAATAAAACAGTATTTCATGTGTTTTAATTTAGGTTTTTAAAGGAACTAGTTTGGTGAATTCCGAGTGGTCAATCAGCGGATTTTGAGCTTTTGACCGCAGCCAACTTCAATCACGCGCTAAGATTCTAAAGTTCATAGTTTGTGGACAACCAATCTGGAAAATGGGCGACCACGGCTTTTTAAGTTACGTTAAACGAGTTATTCATTCATTAGTAGTGTCGACGCCGGATCGCGTAACTATAGAAAGATTAAAGCGAGACTATGCAAACGAGGAAGGCTGCTCAGTGCCCTACAACAGGCTCGGCTTCAAAGACATCGAAAGCTTTTTGCGATCAATTCCCGACACAGTTGAGGTAAATTTGCATTTTAAGGATTCTCAGGCACATATATTAAAGAATATTTATTTATTATTTAGTTAGTGGGCTACGGGCCGATGGCATTCGTCTTGGCAAAGAGTAACGCCAAGACCGCCCACATCCAAGCCCTGGTGCAGTGCCAAAAGAGGCCAAGCAACAGGCCAAAAAATCGAAAACGTGGCAAACCCCAATTCTATTATCCCTCAGAACGATCTGACATCGTGTTTATCAATGAGTATCACAAGTCGAACAACATGCAACTGAATAATTACAGCAATTACAATAATCACCGAGCGCCTTACAATTCCAATTCGTCTGCTAATCAATATGTCAAGCAACAGCCGCAAACTCAAACTTCAGTTGCTCGCCAAGAAAATTTAACAAAGGAAACGGATTCTATAACTCATTTGCTTTCCAAAAGTAGAATTGCTAATGTTGAGAGCTGCTCTTCGGCTTCAGCAAACAATTTAGAAATCTATGTTGAAAAAGACGAAATTGACGAGGGTCCAGATAAACTCAAGTTGCCAAACCAATCTCTCTCAAAGAACAATCAAATAGCCAACAATGAGAATTGCCACAAACAATATTCATCATCTGATGAGGGTTGCGATGAAGACGCTGTGCCGGAATATTCTGTGGTATCAACAGTTCATTATCTATGTTTTTTTTATACAAACTGAATTAAGTTTTTATTTTAGGATAAAGAAATATTGAATTACAAATATGCCGAGGTTGCCGCTTGCACCAATTTAATTAATGTTGAATCCAACGATCAGAACTGCTGGACAGACCAGCATATTGATTATAGCTCCTCGGATGAAGGCAGTGAATCGGATGCCATTCCGGTCTTTGCTGTGGTAAATATTTATTGTAACTAATTTTAAATTGGCTATTGCAGTCTCAAATTCGTATCTAGCATTAATCATTCTAATCGCACTTTTCAAATGTGTTTCTTATTCCAGGATAAAAATGTCTTGAGTGTGGAATATCCTAGGGATGCAGTTCGCTTTGATTATGAATTGCCCAAACAAGATGTGCATAAAAAATTTAAATTGGAAGAACGCGTTGAAGTGCAGCTTGTGACGGTAGGTAATTGCAAATATATTATGTAATCACTACAATAAATACTCTGTGTCCACAGGTGTCTAGTCCGCATAGCTTCTATTTTTGGCTGCATGACGAAGAATACGAGCACTACAAAGGCATGTCCTACAGCATGCAGTACGTATACTTTGATAGCTTATATAATCAAATTAATTTTCTGACTCTCTTTCAGACGGTTTTACGTCAACATTGATGAGTATAGCTATACGATTCCATTATTTTTAATAATGGATGGTCATTTGGGTGCTGTTCATGTGAGGGAAGAAATTTGGCATCGCGCAAAAGTCTTAAGTATCAAAGCTGGCAGCAGATTGAATGTGGAGGCAAGCACTTGAAATCCTTCCGTTAATCATCTTGTGTTTATATAACTTGTTCGACAGGTGGAACTTGTAGATACGGGCGACCGTATATGGATATGTCATACGGATCTGAAGTATTTGTGCAAAGACTTTGCCAAGATGCCACCTCAATGCTGGCCCGGCAGACTGGCCTACATTACACCCAGGCAGGGTCAATGCTTTTCTATGGAGGCCAGCAACTACTTTTACGATAATGTCTGCTATCGTAGACTCTATGCGAAAATTGAGAAGATAAACGATGCTGTAGGCACTTAGTTCAGAATTATATATATGACTGCAAACTAATATGATGCTCTTTTTATTTTAGGACAATACCTGCAGTATGGTACTGGTTGATCCAAATAGTTCGCTGCATTCCAAGAACATTAACATGGCACTCATCGAGTCTGGTTGGGTGCGTCGCTGTTACAAGCCATAAGATTGTTTTAAAGCTTTGAATAGAGCTATCAAGTTGAAAATGTTTGTTTTGTTTTTCTCTTAACTAGTTATTTTTTATAGACGAATTTAGACTTCAAGTAATGTAAATGGAAAGACTTTACTTAAGTTTTATGTTAAGGCAAACGCTGTCCTTCTGCTTTTCATTTATTAGTTTACGTATAATAAAATACTAAGTTACATAAATCTTGAAACAAGTTGTTGTTGTTGTTGTCTTATCGCTTGATTTATGTTTTGAAAATAAGACAAACAAATACGCATAAACTACGCAAAAAGATCTCGCTCGCAACTAAATAGTATTTCTTGAAACATAATGCCAAATTATAGATTTTGCAATAAATACATTATTTGTTTTTTGTTTGCTTGTTTTGTTTTTTTTTTTTTTAACTGAATCGTCATAACAATTCCCTATAAAAGACAACATTATCTATTAATGTAGTTTGTATGTATGTATGTATGTATGTTTTGTGTGTTTGTATGTTGTGTATATAGTCAATGCTGATGTTTGTTGCTTGCTGCTGCTGTTGTTGTTGTTGTTGTTGTTGTTGTTGTTGTCGTTGACGGCAACCTGAGGTTTTCTTTTCTTTTTGTGTGTGTGTGTGTTTTATATTATTTAATTATTATTATTATAATTTTTTTTAGGCTGCTCTACTACTTTGTGTCAGTGTTTACCCTTCCTCTTCAATAATATTTTTGTTGTTTTTTTTTTCTTTTTTGTAGTGAGTGAAAAACTAATAGTTCAACTACTAATGCATTTCGTTAAATTTGCTTTTTGCTTCATCTTTTTTTTTTATCATAATATATTGTTGTCGTGTTTACTCGTATTGCTGAGTGTTTTCTTTTCTTTTTTTGCAATGCGTATTTAAATATGCTATATAATCGCAATAATACATAATTGTTGTTTGTTTGTTGGTTGCTCTTGAGTACATAATAGCTACGCGCATTTTTATATTTGTTTGTTTTTTTTTTTTTTTTTTAAATAATTTCCTTTTCTTTTCTTTTCTTTCTTTGTTTTGGGTTTGTGGTATGCATAACGTAACAAGTTTTCTTTATAAGTTTATGCACGTGTGTGTGTGTGTGTGTGTGTGTGAGGGGTGTATGTTTAACTACAGGTGTGTGTGGGTGTCTGTAGGTTAGTAGTAGATCCATAGGACTAACACCTATTTTTGTAGCAAATTCAAAAGTCTATTCACTTCGTAATCGTTACAATATCGTGGGCATAAAACTTATATACTTATATGTAACTGTAGGTGTACATGTGTATGTGTGTGTGTGTGTGTGTGTGTGTGTATTTTCTCTCTATGGCTGTGTTTCATATCTGTGTGAATGCTTTAACTGGCTGCTGAATTTTGTTTGCTTTTTTATCGTATAAGTTATTTTATGTACTCATCTTTTTTTTTTAGTTTTTTTTTTTTTTTCGATTCTTATATTAAAGTTCATCACAGTTAGCGGAGCTGAAATTATGAATAATTATTGAGGACATTGTTGTGTAATACGTTTTCTCTATCTCATTTTTTTACTCTTTTGTTTTTGTTGTTGTCTTCATTTTTTTTTATTTATTTTTTTTTTTTTTTTTTATCTTCTACTAAATCGCAATTGCATATATATGTAGACTACTGTAAATTGATTCAGTGTAGTTTTTTTTCACTAATTATTATATACGCATGTATGTGTGTGTCTGTGTGTGTGTGTATAATGTTTGTAGTGTCTATGGGTGTATTACTACTGTTTGTTGGTTGTTTGTTTTTGGGTTTCGCGAACCGCTATTCAGATGGTTGCTCGTTGCGTGCCATTTGGGCTAATCATGATGCCTCAGTGTCATGGAGTATTGCCCTCGAATAGAGCTCGAAACTCGCCGCTACGTGGTCGGGGCAGACCTTCGCGTATCGTTTGCACCGGCTCAGCAATGCTCGACTCTGACCCATGCAGTAAATTCTCCTTGAGATCCATGTCACTGCAAGAGATATAAGAGCATTGTATTAGAGTGCTACATATAGAAGTTTTATGTTCGAGTATTGTTTAAGAGTAGTATATGAAAGTCTTATAGTCTTATAGACGAGTATAAGCTTAGATTAGTATATAGAAGTATCATATTTTAAGAGTTAAGTGTATAAGACTATTTGCCATTACTTACTCATCTTTGCAGTCATCGGCCTCGGCGGCCAATGCATTGACCACCGCCGTAATTGTATTCGATTCTGGATTGCTTAATTGCTCATCCTTTTGTTGCATTATATTTGGATTTTTGCCAATCTTGTTTAGCCGCTCGGCAGCCACGGTTTCCATGGTCTTGCGCATTAGCGGATATTGATCCAGAACGCAGTTGAAATGATCCACGCTCAACGAGAATAGATTGCAATAGGTTTCGGCTCGCACGCTGGCCACACGACGCGCATTGGTCAGCAAACAGATCTCACCGAAATAAGATCCATCCGATAGTGAGGTGGCAACCTATGGATAGATAGATACCCTGTAATACATTCCAATATGGCATACTCTACACATACCTCGCCGTTGGCCATGACAATGTCCACCACGCCCTCCTGTATGAAGTACATCTTTGTACCGATCGTGCCCTCCTTTATGATAATATCACCTGAGTTGGAGAAGAATTTACGATTAGCGCTCTAGTGCGTAAGTCTTTATAGCATGTATAGACAGATGTACCTGGTTGGAAAACTTCGTATTTCAGTTTGGTAACTACGTCGGAAACAAAATTCGAATCGGCATTAGCAAAAAAAGGCACTGACGCCACGAGGGATCTGTGAAGCAAACATCATATGATTATATAGTTATAGATATATGTAGATATATAGTTAGTTTAGTTTATTAGCTTTCTGTAAACACTCCGCCTGTTAATTGTGGACTACTCTTATGGATCTCCCACCTGCAATTATAGTTGATAACATCCTCGCGCAGCTTCTCGCTCAACTCGCCCAGTATTAACTCTTCATCGAAGAATTTACCCTGGTACCGATGCTCGAAATATTCCGTTATACGCTGTCGCATATCGCGCGGCAACTTGCGATAGGCCATATACTCCTCCACCTGTTTGACCTTCTCGCGATACTGCCGCCTGCTGGAGTCCAAGCTCTGTATTAGATTGGTCGCATGACCAAGGAACAATGCATAACATGTGGCGCCCGATATCATCGATAGCATCGTTAGCCACATGTCCGTCAGTGATTGTGGTGGAAATCTGCAAAAAGTTAATTGATAATACATATAATACATATGTATATAGATAGAAGTAGAAATTAAATTTATAATGAAACAATTTTTGTACAGTTATGGCTTACCTGCCGTATCCTATGCACAGCATATGTGACATGGCTTTGAATAATGCCCATGAGTACTGCTCCAGCCAGTATGATTCCTGCATATAACATTAGTTTAGATCCATTCTTCCAATTTTCCATATATGTATGTATGTATATTCATATATTTAGAGATTTCATACCTGTAATTCGTTGATGGATACCCAGGAATTAGATGGAAAACCCTGTAACATTGGCACTAAGAACTGCAAACAGCCGCTCCAGTGTCCGATGAGGAGCATCATGCAAATTAAATTGAAGATCCTCATAAAAACCGAGGCCATATTGAGGAACTGCAACCAGATTTATCAATAAGAGTGCACATCAACTTAAGCCCAGCACCGCATTGTCTATTGCATGTATGTGTGTGTGTGTGTTGTTGTTGTTGTTGAGAGTGTATGTATGTGTGTGTGTGTGTGTATTACAATTGTGAGTTTCACATTTAAATTACAACAAACCAAATCAAAACTATGCCAAGTAAAATAATAATGAAAACCAAAAATTAAATTACATTTTCGTAACGGTTTTGTAGTAGGCTTTTTCGACTTCCAGCTGCCAATTACTTTGAGCCAAAGCAAAATAATAAATAAACCAAGCCACAGCCAGAGAAGGAAATCAAGAAAACAAAAGGAAGATTTCTGAAGAATTTTGTGTGCTGGCAGCTGATGCTCGCCTCACAGTGGCGCCCACAAGTATGCAACACTCGAGCTCAGCATAAGCTGCCAATTGGTCTGGCCATTCACAATAGACGACCGAACACACACACGCATACACACACTCGCACACAGCTGGCTGTAGTTGTAGATGCAGACAGTGGAAAATCTCTATCAATCCATATACAAATTAGGCATAATTAACTAAAAAATTATAAATTAATTGTGAGTCTAATATTAGGCAAGTGTAATACAACCTGAGCGCAATTAATCAAACCATTTCTACGTAGTTTTATTTTTGTTTGTTTAGTGCAAATCAGCTGCTATTATGGTACAAGTGCTCATCTTAACTTTTGCTCAGAGTTCCACAAATAAATTGATGCTTAAGAAAAAACGAGTATTATGTATGTAATATGAACTATAAGAAAATATATACATACATATATATATTGACACACATAATATATACACATAGTATATATATATTTAATTATGCTCACTATTCCAGAAGTATTTTACATTCAAAAGCGTTTTTCTTATCTCAGTTGTTAGTGCTACGTTTTCTGTACAGAAGTTTAGAACGGAAAACAAGAGGAAAGGTCAAACGTCAACCCATAAACAGAAACAGAAACAGAAATAGAAATAGAAACGAAATAAAACATGGACAGAGAAAAGAGTAGCAAAATAACGGATGTATTGCATTCAAGTATTTTCTTGTTGTTGCTGTTGTTTTCGTGTGTATCAGTTGTATGAAATATTACAGGGTATTATGCCATTATGCCAGGCTTTTGCAATCTTCATTGCCATCTTCATTGACTTTCGCGGGTTTATTTACACAGACTTACGGAACGAGGAGATCGCCACGCGAGTCTTTAGCTGAAAACTTTTGTACAACAGAAAACACAAGAGACAGAGACAGAAAAAGACAAAGAGACAGAGAGAAAGAGAACAGAAAAAAGAAAACAATAACGCAACGTATGCCCATAACCAAAACCAATCAAATAATAAAACAAAAGAAAACAAAAACAAGACAACAAAAACAAGACAACAAAAACAAAAACAGAGAAACCAACCTAACGGTAAACATATTCGCAACAATAACAGAGTTGTATTAGTAGTAGTAATAGTAGTAGTAGTAGTAGCAGTAGAAGAGAGTAGAGTAGAAGTACAGAGAGAGAGAGAGAGAGCGAGCGAGTATAAGAGCGTAGAGCGTAGAGTTGCAGCAATAAAGCGCGCGCCGAAACAAAAGCAAAAGCATTGATTGTGTTTGTTGGTGTTTATTGTTGTTGTTGCTGTTGCTGTTTTTGTTTTTGTTGTTGCTGTTTGTTTTAATCTTGTTTATTATGGTTGCTGTAGCATTATTTATATATTATTATTATCATCATTATGCTTATTCGTATTAGATTAGATTAGGCACTAGAGAGAGTGTTTGGTTGTGTTTGCGATAGCGAAAGCGTTTTTACTTGATTTGCATTTGCACTTGCCCACAAATGTATGCTATACAATACGTATAAGACTTGATGTGTATATGTAGTAGTAGATAAGTATGTATGCAAGTAACTACTGGATATGTACGTATGTATATGCATTGTATCGGATATGTAGTAGTACAGTGTTCATGTTCGTGCTCGTGTTCGTTGTTCAACAGCTGTTCAGCTCATTATTATATTATTAGCATTGCTGTGTCTTTATTTGTGTATGTGTGTGTGTAAGCAGTTTCCCTGGCTTATTGGAAATTATCTCGAACAGTTGCTGCTGCGATATATACAATTTATCAAATGTCTACGGGCATTTTATATCTTTTATTTATCGCTGTCTTTCTTTGCCATAAGTATTTGTCGCAGTGCTTAAGCAAAAAGCATTAAACAAATTATATATACAGTATATATAGAAACTCTTCTTTTTTGTTCTTGTTTTTTACATGTGTTTTTGTCATTCGCATTTGATTTACTATCTGTGACACTCGAAATACATTTTGCAAGTCTCTGTGTCTAGATGCAATTCACAGGCGTTCTTTAACTACTATTTACACTGTACTAACTAGAAAAAGAAATAATCGCAAATAAAGAAGAAGAGGAGTGACAAAACTAGAACTCAAATCTTAAGCCTAATCCATGGCTAAAGACATGCTCATGCATGAAGTCTAAGGCTAGCTAGACTAGAGATAGTTAAATCGGAAAGAACAGAACTAGTTGGAGCTAAATAGAGCCTTCGATAGCTATCGAATCGGACAAGTGCTGCAGCATCTCAAATCATTTCTAACCTCATTTCGTGAAGTGCATAAAAACAAACTTCGATTGAGCCGAAGTTAGCGCAAAATTCTATTACATTTTTTTTTATATTATTATTATTATAATTTTTTTTTTTTTTATGCATCAAATCAAGAAAATGTATGTATGTATATCAATCAATCAATATTAAGTTATATGTTTGTATATAATAAGGCAGTCTTAGAAAATTTACATAATTTACGAACGAACATTAAAATTCAAGCAAACATGATCAACGAACAATCGAACAATCGAACGAACGAACGAACGAAATATGCACTAAAACTCAATTTTGGTTCAATCATATCTCAAAAAGAATGTGATCTATGTTGCACCAATAATACATAATTATAATGTCAATCAATCAAGGCTTTTTGTTTTTGTTTTTTTTTTTTGTTTATCAAAATTAATTTTTTTTTTTTTTTTGTTTGATAGTGTTTTGATTTTTATTGGATAAAAAATCTTAGGTTTTTTTTTTTGTTTTTGTTTTTAGTTTTGTTTTGGGTCGTTACCTTGAGAATTAGGTTGCTTTTTGTCAAGCCATCTTTGTCTTTTCTATGCATTCTCCCTCTGCGATCAGCACTTTTTTTCTGTAGATTCTGGAGAATCTAAAACCATATATATACACAGGTATTATAAGCCCTGGATTGGCTAAGGTTTTTAAAAAGTTTTAGGTTTTCTTGTCTGATTTTGATAAGCAAATTGTTTTTTTTTTTGAGAACTTCTTGAATACTTATATATATATATATATTATGAAAGATATATATATTTATTTTGGTTTGTATAAAGTTGACGTTCTTATTAAATACTTTTATTTAAATAAATACATATGTATATATAAACATAAAACAATAAATTGAGTTCAAGTTTCCGTTGTTCTTTTTTGAATATTTTTTGGGTGACGTTGCGCAAGTAAAGTTAGTGTTGAGGAAATAAAAAAGCATTTTTCAACACTTGAGAATTACTTGAAATGTTTCTCAGTTGCGACTTGGAAGAAAGTCTTCAGAGATTTCTTCTCTTTGTACATTGTGCAATGAAGAATTTGTTTGAATTTTCAGTGCTTTATAAAGTCAGCAAGAAATGAAACATTCAAATGAAGAAGAGACACAATAAATATGAATTTAAGCATAAAATCGAAATCATATAGAACAAAATACAGAAAAATATAAAAACACATATAAAAAAAAAACAACAACTGAAATTTCCCCCTGCGACAGAGCGAAGTTAGAAGCGTCTTTGTGAGAATGTTGTGAAGAGAGAGAGGAAGAGCGTTAGAGAGAAAGAGAGAGACGGCTCGCGATTTGGTTTTGTTGTGAGTTGTTGTTGTAGTTGTAGTTGTTGCAGAACTTGATGGGAAGTATTGGACCTGGACGTGGACTTGGACTTGGACTAACTGGGCTTGGAGCACAACGCATCACAAGTTGGAAAACAAATGCATTTAAGATTTACAATACTTTCGATTATGTATTATTAATATTAATATTTTTCTTTTTTGGTTTTTGTTGTTTTTTATTTATTTTTTTTAATTTTTTTGGGCTTTTTTACAGCATTGGTTTGGACATAAATATATATATACTTAGGAAGGTAAGGAATTAACTGAAATCAACTGAAATGATAGACATCGAGTATATTCTAAAACATTTAACAACTGAAAATGTATTATTGGAATGACTCCTATGGAATATTGAATGTTAAAGCCTAAAAACAGAATCAGAGAAGATTGAGCACTTTGGACTACATATATAGACAACTTGGATCACTTTTAGCTGTTCGACTGACTGTACTAAAGCCTAAAAACCCAGAGCTGGGTTTTCATGTTCATTTCATTTCATTTTTATCGTTCTTTTATTTTGTGTATTTTGAATATTAATATATATATATTTTGAGGGTCGGGTAGAGAACAAAAATTGTGTTGCAAACTGAAAAACTGATTTGGTAAACGAAACAAATCGAAATCGAAATAGAAACATATATATATATATATATAGCATATATCATTCAATATAACTCAAATAAATATATATATATATATATATTACTTTTTAATATATGTATCTTTTGCTATGCAAACCAAAAGTCAAACAAATTGCAGAAATTATAATGGAATCGAGTCGGAATTGTATACTTACATAGACCTCCTCCCATTGCGAGACGTAGCGGACGAGGCGGGAGAGACGGAGCAGGCGAACTAGAGAAAGTAATTTAGCTAGACGGAGGATGCGCAAAGCGCGTCCGGCATGCAAGATTTGAAAAGAATCAGAGAAATCCTGCAATTTCATAATCTTAATCAAAATGTTGCGTACTGTTTCTTTAAATACAATAAACTTACTTGATTGAAAATTAAAAATATATAATCTAAGGGTATCGACGAAATCAGATCGAGAAAAAACCAGGTTCTTAAATAGTGTTTAGCTATAAGCTTTGGATCCAATATTACTTGTTCAGCGTTGTCTTGTTGCATAATTCCTGTAATTGCAAGAAAACGAGAGAGAAACAATTAACAGAAGAATTTCAATCAAGGTGGAGGAATTTCGAAAATTCCACTCTATATATGTATTATGTATATAGTAATTGTTACCTGTTCTAAAATTGACTACAATATCTATTAAAAAAATAGTATCACTTAGGCAGTTGAAGGCAATCCATCGTGTGCTCAGATCATCGTTGAAGAATGATATTGCGACTGGCAGGATAATAAGATTTGCTACTAATAATAAAAGCATGCAAAGGTCCCAGTAAAACCTGAAAGAACAATAGATGTATAAATAAACGATGGGTATATACATATGTAGATTGCGTAACCCACCTGAATGAACTGCACGGGTGTATTACCCAATGCCCGGAAGTTTTCTGACGTATGCGTTCTTTGACCAAGGCCTTGCGGCTGCCAAATAATTTCATGGCCAGACGATTGTCTGTTGGCTGGAACCATGATTGCAATTGACTTTTTAGGAAATTGGCCGAGACTTTTTCCGATACTATCGGTATATTGGGCATTGGCTCCTCTTTCGGAGTGCCGTACAACGACACATCATCAAAGTGTACCTGCAAGATGCGAAATTCGATTAATACACACACTGATTCATCTGTAATTAAGGCCTCATTCTGTATATTCCCTTTCGCTGGAATGGTATGCTATGATGTTTTTTTTTTTTTTACATATGACTAAATGATATAGTTTGATTGTTCGGGTTAGTTGGTTAGTTGGTAATGCCTGCTCTAGTTGTTTAGGAAAAACCTTAGCTCTTGCCATTTCGGTTCCTTGGTCGCATATTAGCAGCGCCTCATCATCGAAAGCGGTGACCAGCGAGTCGGTGCAGGTGTTCTCGAATGAAATGCGCAAGTCGTTCTCATTCACATTCAATACGGAGCAGTATGAGCAGCGCACTGATTCTTCGCTATCGCCGTTCAGCAGGCTGCAAAACAATAATTGATAAAAAAAATTGAACAAAAAAAGCAATCATAATAAATAAACATGAATAGGAAATGCAACTAAATATATATATATATAGTATATATAGTAGACATATTGTATTACAAGTACGCGCTTAAGGTAAGCCAGTGAAAGTAACGGCTAGGTCGGGTTTTATAGTTTGTTTTTTTTTTTTTTTTTCTTTTTAAATTCTCATAATTGTTGCACACGCACAATGCACTATTCGCACTGTTGCTGTTGCAGCTGCAGCATCCAGATCTCTCACCTTGCATTCGGTGATTGTCAAGGTCTTTGGCTCGTTGCGGAAACGAAATCGCGTGGTCTGTGTGCTCCGCGCTCTCGCCGGCGATGGCTGTTTGTCTGTCTCTATTGTTTGGTAAAGTAGAAGCGTGCAATGCTATTTTTTTTTTTTTTCGTGTTTTTGTATTTCTTTCTTTTTGTTGTTGTTGCTGTTGCTGTTCTGCTTCACACTCAATTGAGTGTAGTTTTTAAATGGGAAAGCTACGTTTTAATTAAGCCTGTTGAAGCTGATTTAATTTAATCTTCGGCTCGCATTAGCCTAATGAATTTATTACGAGCGAATATTATTATTATTAATATTATTATTATTATTATTATTATTAGTGTGCGTGCGCGTCTTTTGTATACATATGTATGTATGTATATCTAAAATAAAAATAGCCACGAAGTTGAGCAACAACAAAAGCGCTTAGAATTTCTACACAGTCGATCGGATAACTGTTATCCGTTGGTTATCCATTGCCAGCCACTGTTATCCACTGTCATCCAATACATTTTGCATACTTTTGTTGTTGATGTCTGCAGTTTTGGTTTTGGTTATGGTTTTGATTGCGTTTTCGTTTCGTTTCGTTTTGACTCGTTTACTTTGGTTCTTTTGTGGTTGGCGTTTAATTGTTAGTGGAAACTGGAAACGTGTTGAAGCAGCTGTTCGCACTGATTTGATGACCGTAACTCCTAATGTTATCGCTGTTCGCAATTACACAAAAAGTTTGTGTGTGCATGTGTACGCGCGTTTGCATGCAGTTTGCTTTATATACCGTAATTTATCACTTTCAGTTATTACAAGCCCGCTAACCGAGCGCAACTAAGTAACAATGCGCGGCCAGCCAGCGCCGGCAAACACTCCGAACGAACGCGCTGTCGAATATCGTCTCCGAATACTAAATACCGAATACCGAATACCGAATGCGCGTTTTCACAACGAAGCTGTTGGTATTCGGAATCGAGAATTGGTGTTCGTCTTCTGCTTGTGCATGTGCATGTGCATGTGTGTGTGTGCGTGTGTGTGTGTCGTGTGGCGTCCTCCAGCTGTCGGTTTATTTTGTTTGTTTGTTGCTTTGCTCGTTCACTCGATTGTCCGTTTATATGTATGTATGTTTATTTATTTGTTTGTTTATTGCTTTGCTGCACTCGCTTTACCTCGACTCTCAATTTACGGCAATAGGGAATGCCGAAAAGGGAATTTGGCGCGTAATTAAATAATTGACCAAGTGAAGCTGTTGATGATTTTTTACATACTGCTCGCTCGATCATTTATTTAAGTTCTCTTATTCTCCTGCTTCTTCTTGAGTATTTCTTTTTTGTAAGTTTACTTTTTTTTTTTGCGGCGAGCTGTTGCCGGGCCGGCTAGATAACCTGTTCTGAGGCTCTCGCGTTGCCGTTGCACAATAAATAAATAAAAACAATATTTTTGTTGTGCTGCGTTTGCTTTTTAATTGATTTTGCGACGAACCGCGTCGCAAATTATAGCTCGTCTATAATTTGTTGCTATTCTTCAAAAATTGACGCCAATAAAAGCACAGAAAACGGAACAACAAGAACAACAACAACAACAACAGCAACACAACAAAAACTATCAGAATTACCTCTAGATTTTATGTAAATGAATTGGTCTAACGGGTTACCGAGCCCGGGCCGGGAGGCTAACAACAACGTCAACGATCATTCGAGCGCGAGATGGAACTCGGAGAGGGAGAGATTGTAGCTGGGGTAGGGGCGGGCAAACGCCGTGCGCCTTTAGTCACAATCTAGTCCAGTAAATTATAGATATAGTCGATTTGAGTCACTGAGCTAAGGCAATTGATATTATGATAATGGCGCGAGAGTTTTCCGTGTCAACGACGCAATCAGCACGTACAGCAATCAATTCCCAATGCTCAATATCTCATCTCTCTCACGGTCACGCGAATGCCCGATTTGAAAGTTTAGTTCCGATCACACCGATTCGAGGGATTAGTTTTTAAGTCCTGCTCACTGCACGCTTTAATTATGATCGAGAGCTGTTCGCTGTTCGCGGCTTAGAAGCTCATTATGCGGCCGGACCCTGGCCGAAGCACATAACTCCCCGACTCAGACACAGACTGCGACTCAGACAGCGACTCAGACAGCGACTCAGACTCGAAGTCAGACGATGCTGATGGCTGTATGCAAATGCTGCTCGATAAGCGGCTAACAAAAACCGGTAAAAGACATGAGACACGAATTTAATGACATGCGGCAGCAGCAGCAATAATTAAGTGTGCTCTAGTCGACAGTACTCGACTAGCAAATACCCTGGATGTTGGGGTGAATTTAAAGCAAAATAAATGGAAATTCTTTGACATTAGAAGAAAACATCGGGGAAGGCATATAGTATGTGTCTCTATTTAGATCGTAAGATCTGGTTTAACTACTATATGTCTTTAACTATGGAAGATAAGTTCAGGCCATATTATTCAAACGGTCGCAGAATCGGCTGGACAGGCGAAAAGACAGTCGAACGGACAGACAGTTGAGACGGACAATCAACACCGAGAAAGTTTGAGAAACATTTGAAATAAGCCTGACAATCAGCACTGAGAAAGTTAGAGAAATCATTTAGACAATTGAAAAGACGGACAGAAACATAGGCGGATTGACAGATAAGGAATCGATAGACTCTATAAACACTAAAAGTAAAAGAAATGTTTTTCTGACTGTCGCATTCAATATGCCACACTTAGCCATTTCAATTGAGTACAGGGTATAGCAACGTCGGGCGACGACATTGCATGCGTAATTCGCTTAGCAATTGGAGCGTCGCATCGCGTCGCGTCTCTCAAGATATTGTAACCGAGCAAATGGCCAAATTGGCCAACTGGCTGGCTCGTTAACTGGTTAATGGTTGATGATAAGAATAGTTAAGTAAATGCACATACATATGTGTACTATATATGTATCAATAAATGTATATGTATATATATATATCTGTATGGGTATAGCAGACTCACCGCTCGCTAAGCTTGCTCTTGTGCCTGCGTATGTGGCGTCGATTGAAGCTGTTGGTGCACGATGTGGACGTTGGCCTTGACGTCGGATGATGGACGCCAAAGTTGTGGAGCTGCAGCGACTTGAGTGTGGCTGGCGCTGTCGATGCCTGGCCGTGGAGGTGCCCGTGATGGCCGTGATGGCTGTGCTGTCCAGTGTGTCCGACAACACCGGCACTGGCTACTGTGATGGTCGACTCGCCCACCGCCTCATTGGCCGGCTCGGAGCCCTGCTGGGAGCCGTTGCTGGACGAGTGATGGGTGTAGTCGGTCGGCGCGCTCAGCTGGCGATTGAATTCGGCCTTGCGCCGCGTCAGATCCGTCAGGCAGTACTTGTTCAAGTGGCCGTTGCTCGAGACGGAGCTCTTGGGCGATGATGCCAGATGCTGTGTATAGGCCGAGTGTCCTTGCCCCTGGCCGTGACCGTGGGCATGTAGCTTGTGGCAGGAGTTGCTGCTCACGCTTAGCTTGTTGCCGGCGCTATGCAGCAGATTGTTACAGTTCTTGCCGCTGATCTTCGCCGCCAGCGAGTGCGGCACCGGCGGACTCTTGCCCGTCGTCGGTATCGTGTTGCTGCTGCTGCTGCCAGCCGCCCTGTACTCCTTGTCGTCGCTCTCGCTGCGCACCGACGCCCGATACGCGGGAAATGTCTTTGTCTTGCTCTTCAGCGAGCCGTTCAGCAGCAACTGTTGCTGCCGTGCGGCAACCGCCGAGAGCGCCGGCAGCTGCTGTTGGCGTGTCGCCGCTGCTGCTGCCGCTGTTGCTGCTGCTGTCGCTGCCGAGGATGAGGATGAGCAGCCGGTTGCTGTGGCGGGTGCCGACAGAGACGATGGCACCGTATGGGCAGCACTTGGAGCCACCTGCGGCTGCAGCGAATGCTTCTTCTCGACCAGATACAAGTTGAGGTACTTGTCACCCGGATGCAGTGAGTTGTCCGAGACGGCGTTCGACTTGGATATGATCTGGCCCTTCTTCTTGGCGGTGCGTGTCTTCAGGGAGAGATTGCGCAGCTTCTTCGACTGCTCCTTGATCTTGTTGGTGCGCAGGAACGAGGGACTGTTCGCGATGCACTTGAAGATGTACGTCTGATTCACCAGCTGCTGCTTGTCGCTGCCCGTGTCGTAGTCGCTGTTCAGATTGAGATTGAGATTGAGATTGGTGAAGTGCGGCTCCGACAGCTGTTGCTCGCTGTAGTGGCTCTTCAGCAGGCCGCCAGCTGCTGCCGCTGCTCCAATCCCAATGCCTCCGGCCGACGCCTGATCCTCGGACGCGGGTGCTGCACTCAAGCTGCGCGTGTATTCGTGACACGCATCGTACAGAGCCGATTGGCCGCCGGTGCTGCTGATGCTCTGGGTGCCACAGCTAACGGGACTGTGGCTGTGCGAGGGCGCCGGATCGAGTATGCGCAGACCACTGCGACTGTCGCTGGAGTTCTGCTTGGATATGCCGCTCGATAGCCGACTGCTGCTGCGCTGCCGTTGGGCGCGTGGCTCATCCAGGCCCAGCTGGCCCAAGCCAGCGGCTCCTCTCAGCAGCGAAACACTATCAGCGTCTCGGTCTCGATCTCGATCTCGATCCCTATCCCGATCTCGATCACGATCCGCTACCTCGCCGCGCCGACTGCGACCGTAGCCGAGGGCGACTCCAACGCTGCCGCTGCTGCAGCTATGCTGATCGGCCGCCGGACTGGGACTGGGACTGTTGCGCACGGAGGTGGAGGCCGAGGAGTGCGAGTGGATGGGTATGGGCCCAGAGGCCGACGCCGCTACCGCTGCCGCTGCCGCTGTTGCTGCCGCCGATGCGGATGCAGATGCGGATGCGGATGCAGAGTTCGATCCCGCCTGTGCGTAGCTGAGGCTAATCAGAGACTGACGCACCAAGTGCTGATGCGAGTGCGAGTGACGCTGCTGCTGCTGCTGCTGATCGTCGGGGTACAAGTTGTCTCGGCTGGCGCTACAAGAGGCACAGAGACAGGAATGAGAACCGGGTAAATGATATAGAATGAATGGCGATAGACGCCGGCAAACACAGAAATTTATCTATTTGAGATTGGCAAAAAAGAAACGAAATTTATACAGCGGGTGCGGGTACGGGTACGGATACGGGTGCGAGAGGCCAGAAAGTGGACAGAGGCTACGCTAAAGTGAGCAGGAAACGGTGTGGAAAACACGCCGAGACAAAAACAAATAAACAAAAGAAATTGTTAATTATAAATATTGATTGTGCAGCTGTGTGAGTGGAGGGACGGTGCTAGGGTACGGGGCATGTGACTAGAGGCTTGAGCTCAAGCGGCATCTGAGTTCATCAGAAACGCTCAACAAACCATATACATATAGCATTGCATATATGTACATATATATACATATGATACAATTTATACACCCGTATTTATAGTTATATAGATATAGATATATGTACGTATATACAATGAAGCGACCGAGCAGTCGACATGCTCATCTGCTTTTGATCGCGCGAAAAATTGAACTAAATTAATGTTTAGAAACACGCATGGCACTTAGATAAAGATATAGATATATATACATATACAGAGCTACAGATATACATATCTACAGAGTTATATAGATGTGTGCGTCTGCGTGTGTGTGTGTGTGTTTCTAGACAGGCGTGCACATTAAGCAAATAACCAAGATATATAGCTCTTTGGCCCCCCCACAAATTGAAAGCCTTAACAAGAATGACCCCCGCTGTCGCCCCTTTTCTCGCTCCCTCTCATTCTTTCTGAGAGTCTGAGCGGAAGTTCCCTAAATCAAATTTTGCTAAAAGCTACCGATAAGATAACACGCCGAATATTTATGTTTTATTTATGGTATCGGGTATCGGGTATCTGGTATCGAGTCTCTGGCATCTGGTCTCTGATTGTCTGGTCCGCTGAACTTTTTGGGCAACCAGATAATATATACAAATTTATATGCATATCTATATTGCAGTGGAAACTAATGCATCGAAAATGGAGTACAAATATTCTGTAGAGTCAAATCACCTCCTTCTAAACAAATATGCCAGAATATTACAAACTAAACTAACCAAACTGTTTTGCATTCCCCTCTTTAAACTTTGGCTTATATAAAATCTATAAAATTATGAATAAATTTGTCTTAAAATAAAAGTTTCATTAGTTCATAAAGCTCATAGTGTGAATCTAAACCATAACAAAAGCATTTTATTTATTAATTAATAAATAATACAGCCTCAAGTGTTTGTATTTTATATATTTTCTGCACTTGCTAAAACATATAACTGATTTAGTTAAGATATATAAAACTTTATATAAAGATTGTAGATTTCAAATAATTTTTATATTTGCTTTCATTCGCCATGCAGTTTTATTTTTTCAGCTGCAAAGTTTGCTCCTTTTTCAATGTAGTCAAGCACACTGTGCACACTGGGCCGGCAGAAGTAGACAGCAAAAATGTGCATGTAAAGCATTTATGTATTTATACACATATAGGGTTTTTTTTTCAGCTATGCATAATGCATAATTTCATATGCGAACAAAAGAAGAACAATTCCAAAAGAGTTATATATATACATAACTATCTATATATATGTATATGTATAAGTATTCATTTACATTCAGATAGTAAAGGGAAGAGCTGCTGCTGCCCCTGGTGGTGCTGGTGGTGCTGGTGGTGCTGGTGGCGCTGGTGGCGCTGGTGGCGCTGGTGGTGTCGCTGTATCTGTGGCTCTAGCTCAGTCGCAATCTCAACTCGTTTGGCACGCAAGCGGCACACGGCGCACACAGAATTTTGTTGGGCCAATGCAAATATTTGTTCAACATTTTCTATTGACAGTTTGAGTGCAAAAATTGTAAATCGTAAATCGCAATCGCTGAGCAAACTGAAATCAATTTCACTCAATTAAGCGCTCACGCCATGTGCACCAAATGCAATTATCTCAATTTGGAATATGCATTTTCGGAGTTCGAATTTTGCATTTGAATTGGAAATTTCTGAAACTATGCAATGTGTGATGGATGCATTAGCGTAATGATTGTGCACACGACAGCCCTTCAGCAAACGGAAGAAGAAGAAGCAAACATAAATTGTTACGAATGACTGCAGATAAATCTGGCGTTAATCCGCTTTCAAGTCTAACTTGAGATGCTGACTGAAATCAAAGGGAAAGCAACGCCTCAGACAGGTTTTTGTTGTTGTTGTTTTTTTTTTCGTCTGTTGTCAATTTGATTTGAATTGGGACTTGAAGCACTCGAATTTCGCATCGTCAAGAGCGCTGCGGACAAATGTGCCCTGCGGCAGCTCGAGCAGCTTCCAAAAACCTGCAAACAATTGGCAAGGTTGCCTTTGCCCATGATAATTGTATTGACTGCTCGCTGGGCCGGCTCCAATGTCAACTTTGGCGCATTCGAGAGACACAAGTGGGCAGAGACAGAGAGTGGGGGTGTGGTAGTGTGGGGTGTGGGGTGTGTCCCTTCACCAGTGAGCACGTGCTGCCATCCTCGGGCAATCCAATGCGTTTAGCTGGTAGAGGCACAGAGACCCAGTTTCTTAAACACAATATGACTCAATTATTAATTCAAGAGCCAATTGAAGGCATTAAGCGTAAATTCGAAAAGCGTAATTGCGCCGGACCCGGCAGTTAGCAGCTGCCGGCTGGCACTTGATGGCTGGTGGTTGGCGGTTGGCGGTTGGCGGTTGCATTCCATTTTGTTTATCGAAATTATATCAATTTCCCTCAGCAGCAAGTGCAACAGCAGAAGGCGTCGGTTAAATGTGTTTTCTATACAATAACAAGTCAGACAGCTCAGAGTGGGACTGCTCGACTACGGGACTCTCTGCACGCATCGTAGAACTGATATTGCAATAAATTTATATAAAATTCACTCGATTTTATATATAAAATTTGACTTTGATAGACGATAACATTAAAACGGGAATGGTTATCGATTTTTTGAAAATTGAATCGATCTGTGGGTGATATAGAGGAAGCCATAATTAAATTCCAAGACTCTATATCTTATAGGTCCTGAGATAGTCAGACGAAAGAAGAGACGGACAGATGAACAACTCACGACATATATGTATATACTGTATGGCGTCTGCCACACCTCCTTCTGCCTGCTACAGACATGTGAGCAAATCCATTCTACCCTGATATTCGATTTTACATGGGTGCAGGGTATAAAAACTTATATAGAAATATCTAAATATATATATTTATATACCTATATACATATACGTATGTATCTATATACAAATGTTTCCGCATGTGCAATTGCTATAGCGTGTGCCGCTTATGAATTTTACAATTGATCTGCTCTAATTTTGGCAAAAACAATAATTTCTTGAACGTTTGCCATATTTGAGGAATCGAAATAGGCAGCTATATTTATTTATATATATGGAAAATTATTGCAACTGTAAATTGAGAAAGCAAATTCAAATGCAAATCGATGCAGCTGCCAATCAAATAAACAATCATCAAGGAGGCGCGAGGGGAGTTGAGGTACGCTGAGCCATACCTGTCGCAGTACTTTGAAATGTAATTCAAATTCAAAAGCCCATCATCTATATTTATATATATATGTATATCTGTCTATATCTGTAGCCAAATTAAACCGGTTAGACAAAGGACCAATCACAGCAGACACAATGCTGAATTGTCCATTGTCAAAACTGTAATTAATATGATATTTTCAGCCATGCGGTGCCATAGGTCATAATTCTTAATAATAGAACACGCAGTGAATTAATGCTTTCATAAAAAGATTCATCAGCTATATATACATATAGATATATGTATATGTATATGTATATGTATATATCTTTGTACTGTGTATTTTGACAACCAAAAGTGACTCCATTAATTATTCGAGCGTAATTTGCAATTAGAATTGAGCTGAAAATAAATCTACGTCATACTCAAACGTCATGCCAATTCAAAATTAATGTCGTTGATCTTAAAATTAAATTATAGTGAGATATAGGTACTTAAGCATTTGTAGATATACACATATACATATATATCACTTCAGAAACTCACAGGTAGATCTCATAAGTCGATTACGAACGGGCACAGAAGCAAGCTTTAACAATCAAATAAGCCAACATCGAGCATGCCGATGCTCAAATACTCTTGCAGCTAATTAAATATAATAATGGACTGAACTGTGATGATAATATACAATTTAGTATTAATACATTGTGTTTCAATTTTGTATATATTTTATAAAAATCGTTTATGTAATTTCAATATTTCTGAAATTCGGAAGTCAATATTCTTTGCAAAAATTAGCAGACAGACAGACAGATTTATATATCGATTAAGATAACAAATATATTTAATAAGTCAATAAAAATACTCGCTGCAAGAGCATTAATAATAATAATAAAATAATATATATATTTTACATTTTCGATTTTTGATCAGGGTTTTACGAGCAAGTGTATACATATATGTATATATAAAGTTCATTGGCGTTGGCAAAGGGTCTTGATAAAATATTAATAAAAAAAAAAACGATAATATTAAGTAGCGTTTTGGAATGCATTAGCAGAGGAGGAAGAAGAAGAAGATTAGGATAGCTGAGTGCTTTATACAACTATTTATGATTAGGTAGAATAATTCATTGAAACGAGAAACATTGTTTATGTTCATAGAGTTCTAAGGTAGCTTGCAGTATGGGATTAGGGAATAGCAAGTAAATAGCATTTAAAACGTGTTGTGGGACAATCTGTAGCAAGTACATAGTTAGTACATAACTAGTAGTAGTAGTAGTAGTAGTAGTAGTGGTAGTTAGTAGTAGTTATAGTACAATAGTAGTAGTAGTAGTAGAGTAGTTGAAAGGTAGAGGCAGAGAGAGGCAATTTGAAATTGTGAGTACCTTCACTGATGATGTCAGTACGTACGCAAAAATTGGCTTCCACAGCGTTATTTTGAAACGGAATCGAGTGTTTCACGCTGATTGTTTCGATTTCACTTTGTTTCTTTTTTATTTTCTTTTCTTTATTTTGGTTCTTTTCTGCGAAACTTGTTTCGCTAGCGCTTCGTTTTTTTTTTTTTTTTTTTTATTTTAAATTCATTTATTGCAGCTTTTTGTCTTAGACTATTTAGCGCATTATTAACTTAAACCTTAACTTAGATTATTGGCTAGATACCAGTATTTACATAATTTACAAATTTTTTACAATAATATTACAGTTTTTAACAACATTTAAGTAGGTCTGTGATCTAAGGGATGAAACCTTTTAAGCCTTCGCCTAGTGTTGTTGACTGCCAGGTCAGTAGCCAGAGGATTTGGGTGTGCCAAGAGCCTGTCCGCGTACCTCGAGGAGTGACGTCCTATCAGTTCAGCGATTGTTGGCATTCTAAGGTCGCTGTGCAGCACAGAGTTGCGGACGTACCAGCTGGCACCTGTGAGTCGCCGTAGTGCCTTGTTTTGCAGGGTTTGCACTTTTTTTATGTGTGTCCTCGATGCGGAACCCCAAATGGGGATAGCGTATGTGAGAGTTGGAGCAACGATGGCATTATAAATTTTTATTTTGCTCCATAGCGACAGCTTGCTGGAGGGTCTCAGCATCCAATCCAGTTTTTTGATTTTCATCCTGGCTGTGTTAACTGCCTTCGTGATGTGCGCACTATAGTTCAGTTTTTTGTCTAGTGTTACACCGAGATATTTGACTTTGCTGACCTTCGGTATTTGCACTCCCAGAGTTACACCAGGGCAGTCTCCTCTTCGCATTGAAAAGCTTACGTGGGCTGACTTCTGTGCATTGATGGTTATGCACCACCGTTTTGTCCAGCACCCAAAGACGTCCAGGTACCTCTGGAGGCTTTCGCTAGCTTCTTGTGCTAAGGGAGATCTCGACAGGATGGCAGTGTCATCTGCATATGTTGCTATCAGCACTTCCGAGTCTGCAGCTCCGTCGTTGTCCAGTGGAAGTGGCATGTCAGCTGTGAAAAGTGTGTACAGTGTTGGCCCCAGTACACTGCCCTGAGGGACTCCAGCCTTGATAGGTCTTTCTGAGGATATAGCCTGTCCCTTAGCCACTTGGAAGCTTCTGTTGGAGATGTACGATGATAGCAGCATAAATATAGAAGCCGGGAGGGCTGCCCTTGCTTTTTGCAACAGTCCTAAGTGCCATACGCGATCGAAGGCTTGCTTGACATCTAGAAATGCTGCAGAGCAATACATCTTCTGCTCGAAGGCGCCAAGGATGTGGTGTACAACTCTGTGTACCTGTTCCGGTGTTCCGTGCTGCCTCCGGAAGCCAAATTGATGATTTGGTACAATCCCCCTGCATTCCAGATGCGGCTGTACTCTAGCTAAGAATATCCTTTCGAATATTTTAGCAAGTACAGGCAACAGACTAATTGGCCTGTACGAGCCAATTTCGCCTACTGGTTTGCCTGGTTTGGGGATCATCACAATCACAGCCCGTTTCCAGCAAGCTGGAAAGTGCCGGATGCGAAAAATAGCGTTGTACAGCATGACGATGTAGTCCAGAGTCGAGTCGGGCAGCGATCTTAGGACTCTGCTGTTTATTAGATCATGTCCGGGCGCTTTATTTTTCTTGATCCGGCTGATTCCGTCTACGACTTCCTCCTTAGTGCAAGTCCTAATCCCGTCATCCGCTGGGAGTACAGAGAGTATGTTGTGTACTGTCTCTTCTACCTCGTTTGGCTCAGCACTGATCAGGGGCGTAAACTGCTGCTGCAGATGAAGGGCAAAAGCTTCTGCTTGTTGCTCATCACCCGTTAACCAAGCACCAGATGTGCTGCGGATAGGGTGACGACGCATTGGCTGCCTTTTAATGCTTCTGGTGAACTTCCACAGTTGAAATTCAGCGTCGCACGGGGAGTCCGCTCGTTCCAGGGCATCGCTGATTCGTTTCTGTTGAAGCGCACTGAGGGCAGTTTTGAGTTGCCTGGTGGCTTCATTGTATCTCCCTTTATCTATTGATGTCCTTGAGATCATCCAACGTCGCCTTGCCCACCTTTTGTACGTGAGGAGATTTTGTATTTCCAGCGGAAGTGCGATGTTGTGCTGAGAGCGTTCTAGTCTGCGTGGGGGGTGCGGAATAGCCAGGTGTGCAGCTTCAGCTATTGTTTCTTGCAGCCTGTTTGCTGCATAGTCAACATCTTCAGGTGTGTTTAGCTCCATTTCCAGGTGTAGCGAAGAGTTCAGATGGCGTCTGAAAGCTCCAAGATCAGATCCTGGCGGCAGAAGTCGTTTTTTGCTTGGGAAAGGCTGAGGCTGTGCGTGCACTGTCACTATGAGGGGAAGGTGATCTGAAGATAGATCGAAGCTCTCTTCTATGTAAATCTGACGGTCAGCGATACCTTTATAAACAGCAAAATCAATTGCTGATGGGTTATGGCCGTTTAATGGATACCGCGTTGGGGCTCCAGTTGCAAGTATTTTGTACTGCATAGTATGTATAGCCTCGAAGGTAGCTTCTCCTCGTGGGTTTGTGCTGTTGCTTCCCCAGAATGGATGCCAGCTATTCCAATCTCCTCCGATGAGAGTTTTGTCCTGCCTCTGTTCAAGGAGCTCTTTTACATCGCTTTCACATAGTCTAGCGTTCGGCGGGCAATAGAGCGATGCGATCTCTAGCTCTCCGATAGACGAAGATAGTCGAATGGCTGCAACTTGCATCGTTGGGTTGGATATTGGGAGTAGAGGTGAATGCTTGAGGGAAGAGCGTACGAGGACCGACGATCCACCGAACCTGTTTGCTCCTCCACCGTAGGCCTGATAGTGCTCATATCCGAGTATTTTGACGTGAGGGCATTCATGTGTTTCTGCAATTAGCATTATGTCGATTTGCTTGCTTGTTAGAAATACTGCTAGTTCCTCAGTTTTGCTTCTGAGGCCATTTGCGTTCCAAATGCCCACTCGTAAAGCCATTATTTCGATGTTAAATTTGAAACAATAACCATTAGGCTCTGTAGTATTGTTTGCTGCTGAACATACATCTCATTCATCCTTTTGAGATCTGACCGGATTTCATCAAACTGAGCCTGTTGCTTTTGGAGAATTTCAGCGAAGAAGTTCTCATTTGTTGGCTGGACTTGATTTCTACCCTCTCCGCGCAGGGCTTGAGCATATGATACGCCACCAACAGGAAGGGTACTTCTGCTAAATGAGCTGCTATGCTGTGCTGCAGCAGGTCTTGAATGGTGACCTGTTGGGCCGTTACGGACTAGTGCAGGGTTCCTTTTTTCTGCTGGAGACTGCATCTTGAGAAGGCGCTTGTAAACGAGGCATCCTTTGTAGTTGGCAGGGTGTTGCTCATCACAGTGTACACATGTGGGTGGCTCTGACTTCTCTTTATTGCAGCTTTTGGAGTCGTGATCTCCTGCGCATTTCACACACCTAGGTGCTTTGTGGCAGTATCTCTGCGTGTGCCCGAATTCCTGACAACGATAGCATTGTGTTAGGTCGTTGAACTTTCGTGGCAGTTCGACCGAACATCGCTGTCTGCAGATGACTCGTAAATCCAAAATTTGCTTATTGTTGGGTGCCTGGGTCACGTCAACAAAAAATATATTAAGCGGCGATTTGTCGATGCGGCTGACTGGGTTGTACACGTTTTTTATAGTGTGCCCCTTTGCCTCAAGGTCCTCTTTTATGCATTCAACTTCAGTGCTGTGATGAAGCCCTTTGAGGCACACTCGATAAGGTTTGTCCTCCTTTAGTTGGTAGCAATGGAACTCCAGTCCTTGCTCGGTGAAGTGCTTCACGACAGCGCGGTAATCGTCGCTGTTTCGCGTGAGAACTCCAATGTCTCTTCGCCTCGCCTTGATGTCGTACGAGTCTCTGCTGATGCATTGCTCGATCAACCGGTGCAAATTAGCCACCGAATTGATGTTTGGACACCAAATAGGGGGCGGGCGTGGCTTTGGTTTCTCCATTGGCGCTGCATTGTTCATCGGTACATCTTCAATTTCGTCGAAATCTTCATCCGCTTGTAGGAGTGCAAAGCGATTTTGAGACATAGCCGCTTTGCTTGTGCTGGGCTCATCTACCAATATCTTTTTACTTGTTGGTTTTGATGAAGTTGCAAGAAGTTTCCTTTTCGTGCTCACATTTCTTGGGGTTTGCACTGACGCAACGTCTAATTTGACTGTAGCGTTTGATTTCTGAGCCATGAACATCTTGAGTTGGCTATGCAAGCTTACTTGCGCTTTTGCAGAGGCAGCATTGAGATCTGCGCTTGGGGTGTTTGCCACTTTTTTAGCCATATTGGCGTCGAATCGGGCCTGTATGTCCGCTTGCAGAGTTGTGGATCCTGAAGCTTCCTTGTTGGTAGCGGTGTTGGGCATCTTGTATTAGTGCAGTCGCACACAGTAAGTTATATTGCAAGGCCTAAAAGTATGCCTTGAATATATGAAATTAACGGCCTAAAAGTAGGCAGGAGTTTTTGTGTTGTTTGGCAAAAACCAAAACAAAACACACGCGCACGTGCGCAGTGAAAAAATTTATTTTTCACTATATCGTTCTTTCTTTTAAAGTCTGCTGCTCACTATCAGGGTATGATGCGCGGCGTCCACGCACAAATTGGCAGTGCCGTTTCCAGATAGATCTGGTGGCGGCGTTTAGATAAATAATTATATTTGCGGAGCACTAAATAAACGCGACTGCACACTGATCAGCTGTTCAGCGAACTCGCTTCGTTTTTGTTTTGATAATTTAAGTTTTTTGCTTTTTTGTTCAGGTTTTGTACTTTTAAGCAAGTTTTCTGTAAAAATAACAACAACAACAATGACAAACAGAATTTTAAATGTAAATATTCATTTGAAACGAATAGCATGGAAACAAAAAAGAATGGGATTAAAAACAAAATAAATAAGTTTTAATTAACTAATAGTCGGATTCCACGAAGCAAAGTTATGGTTGTTTAACTGGAAAAGTTTTACGGAATCCGTCTATGGCACACATACGAATACAAATGTGACCGTGTGTGTGTGGGTGTGTGTATGTACTTGCTATGTGCAGCTGTTAACAGTATACAAAAATCTGTAACTAGTTCAATTGGAAACATCGAGCTTCCTACACAAAAATGCCAACAAAACTGTTTATCTCACTCTATATATGTATGTGTGTGTGTGTGTGTTAGCTACAATGTGCAAGCAACAACAATAATGACAGCAAGCCCTTTTTTATCAATACACACATATACTAACAGACACAAATACATATGCAATCCTATGTACAGGGGCGCCTCATGGCAGGGTAAGCCGAAATTCGGTCAGTGCTTTAATCATTGAAGTAAAAGCGAAAGCTTCCGTTGCCTGCATTGATGTTGTCGATGGACATGTACACACACACACACACACAAATACGCTAACACAATTACACACCCACATACACACACTCATACACTAAAGAAGTAATTGAATGGCGCCTGTGTGCAGGCAACGCTTTTTGCACACTGCATACAAGTGCACTTAAAGTACTTTGACACTATTTTTCGAACGGTTGCTCATTGTTGTTTGGCCATTGTTGCTGTTGTTGCCATTGTCGCCATTGTGCTGGCCGCTTGGCTTTTAATCTAGTTTCGTAATTGCATTGACTGAGTGACGGATGACTAACGCTGTCCGCCCGTCCGCCTCCCCTCTGTGACCCGTTCAATGGACGGAAATCAGTTGCATTGTGCTCGAAAAAGCCAAAGGAAATAAGCAAAATGGGATCAAATAAGAATATTGAACAAGTGAATCTTGAGCACACACAAATACACACAAGCAGACACACACATACGCTTATATAGCCATAAGTAATTACAGCAACAAACTGACCCTAAAAAGCTGTTTTCATTTGCTTTCAAATTTAAGCTTTCAAATCGTAGCAGACACACACACAGACACACGTACACAATTAGATAAACAACAGCAGCAATAACAACGACAACAATGCCAACAGTTTAACTTAAGAAATCAACAAACAAACGAACGAACAAACAAACACAGCAAACAAACCAACAGAAACAACACAAACGAATGGGAATGCTGAAAATGAAATGAAACGGAAACGGTAATACATTCATATATATGTATGTATGTATGTGTGTACGTATGTATGTGTATATTTTAATATGCACACATTCATGTATGCATGCGTATGCGGGCAGGTATGCTTCAAGGTATGTCTGTGTGCGTGTGCTTCAGGACGTACCAGCTCTACTATATTATTGATAAGCTGACTTTTTCCTAAATATTTGATGAAATGTTGGGATTTAGGTCGTTCATACCCATAAGCACAGCCTCAACGTCACACGCTCGCACACGCATACCAAATGCATGCACACACACACACACACACACATACCAAACATATCCAAAATGCCAAACATACCAGATATACCATAAATACGTACATACATACAAGCACGTGTATACACTTGTATGCGATACGTAACGGAGCGCCACGTAACGTAACGTAATGTCATGCACATGTATGTATACAATAAGCAACTCAACGAAACGCAGCGTAACGCAACGAAACGTAACGCCATGTAACGTAATATAATATTAATACAATACATAAATCCATACATGCACATGTACACTCATGTATACGTAACGCAACGCAGCGTAACGCAACGTAATGTAATGTAACAATTATACGTTTAATCAACAACAAAGAAATATAAGAGAAGAATTATACATATATGTACATATACATATATAATTGCATACCGTTGATCGTTGGTAAATGTTCCGAAGGCTCCAGGACCGCTAACTCGGCGCTGTGTGTGTTTAACGTGCATTTTCTGTTACAAAAGCCCAGCGAACGCAGCTCCTCTGCATGGAAACGGTGAAATTGCGTATTTTTACTTTCGCTCTTCGTAAGTTTGTAATGCCGTTACGCCACGGCTGTTACTCCTTGTTGCTGCCTTCTGCTCAGATTAAATCGCGCGCGCTCGCACTCACACACACACACCAGTCGCACACACACCTGCCGCGCGCACACACAAACACCCACACTCTGTTGCTGTTGAGTTTTTTATGCTGCTGCTGTTGCTGCTCCTGCTGCTGATGTTACTGTAGTTGTTGTTGTTATTGCCATACAGCACAACCCGTTAGGCCTGTCGCAATGCTCGACTTTATCATGGTGTATTTGCTGCATATGGTAATCGAGGTTGTGTCTCTGTGCCTATGTTAGTGTATTTTTTGTGTGTGTGAATTTTGTGTAGGTGTATAGTCTGTCTCTCTCTCTCTCTCGCTTCTATCTCTCACTGCCGTTTGTGTCAGTGTGTGTGTGGGCGCAAGTTGCGTTTCGATTTTTGAGAATTAACTAATACGAGAATACAAGTACACGACATATACGAACACATAAACAAAAATAATTGCTTTTCGTTGTTGCTTAGATAACTTCTTTTGGCTCTCTAACTCCCTCACTCTCTCTGTCTCTCTCTCTGTATCTGTCTTTCTCACTCACAGCGGCCGCATGCTGAACGTTTTTAGCGGCTTTTTATTTGCTCTTATTATTTTACTGTTTCACTTGCTAAACTCTGTTGGGTTGGTGTCTGTGTGTGTGAGTGTGTGTGTTGAGTGTTTCAGTGTGTGCGTGTCTGTCTTTGGTGGGTTATAGTTGGAGGTGTTAAGTAACGTAGGTTAACTGTCTAAAATGTAGTTACTAATATAGTTAACAGCACTAGTTATATTGCTTATGGATCTGGTTGGGTTTGGTTTCGCTTTCGCTTTCGAATTGGAATTGAAATTGGAATTGGAGTTTTAGTTTTAGTTTCAGTTGGGCGCTCGCTAATGCTGACTTTTGAGGTTATGTTTAACGTATTTGTCTACTGAGTATATATATTAATACCATATGTTGCTATTTTTATTTGACTTGTATCTATATATGTATGTATATATATGCCTACAATATAATATATTATATGTAGATTTTCGTGTTTTCTCGTGTTCTTTTGTACTTTGGATTATAGACGTCGTTTTATATACTCTAAGGGATACCGTTATTATAGTTATTTGTTTGTTTGTTTGTCGTTTTAGGTGGAGTTGTTAGTGGCGATGATAGGCGGGGCGGGCGAAACTGAAGGATGGTGGGCAGCAGGCGGAGAGCACACACGGTTAGTTATTTATTTATTGGTGTTTATCGTTTAAGATCGTTAAATATACATACATATGTTTAGAATATCACAAAGAACGGCTATAATAAATTTACTATTTAGGATCACTTTTTTCTAGGCCACGGCAAAATATTACAAATTGAATTTCTAGCTGCTTCGATTCGGCTCCTGTTTCTTTTAGTTTTTGGTTTTTGGTCTTGTCTTCCTCTTACTTTCCGTCTTCCTCGTCGTCTTCGTGTCCAAAGTTCAATGAACGCAACAAATTATCTGCGATGACTTTTCGCTACTTCTCTAATGGCTTGTTGGAAATTGTTGTGAGTTAAGTTAAGGCGTTATGGTGTTACCGTTATATATATAAATCTATATATATTTATATATATGTGGCTATATTGTGGTCCGGGTTTTTCTTTTTTTTTAACTTTGGGATAACCGGGCCGCTTGTGGTAGGCCGGGCGACCGTGGGGCGTGGCGCGGCGTGGTTTGTGCTGAAGTTACGTCAAGGCGCGTAATGCAAGAAACCCAAACACAGGTATATATATATATATATATATATATATATATATATCTATACATATATATTTAGATATATCTCTAAATGTAAGCTATAAAAGTTGCACAAGCAGCACGCGAGGCGAATTTGTAGGCGTCCTTGTCGTCCTGCACGTCCTTAATTAGTGCGTTTATTTCGTAATTCTTGAAGTTTGTAGTTTCGTTTTGCGGCTTTATAAAAATAAATCCATTTACACATACATATACATATACAGATATATAATTAATTATATTCTATGCAATTTGTATATATATATATGTAGAGAGAGAGGCAACTACTTGGTAGTTTTAGTTTAGTCGTTAAGTGCGATTAATATTACATATATATATAATCATATATATTTGTATATATAATTAATTTGATTTTGCTACATGAAGAAGACGCTTGTTCTACAAACTACGAGGTTTCCTTTAGCTATAGCTCTAGTTATATCAGTTATTTCATTCACTGCTGAACGAATCGCATAACGTTTTTATATAAGTACCACATATATATATATATATATATATATATCTATATATATATATGTGTGTTATTTTTTTATAGTTAGTAGTTATGTATGTCAGTATAACACGCCTCTATAGATAATTGTATTGTATATACGTTATAGCACTTTTCCTTTATATATAAGTATGTATGTATGAATGTAGCGAGTGTTTCTGTAATTTTTCTGTTTTCTTTTTTTATTGTTGTATATTTTTAAAAGTAATTTGTTCTTGCTAAATTTTGTTAAGTATTTATAATTGCTGCGCTTTGCTGTAGGTGTGTGTGTGTCAGAGTGTTTTTATGTATTTGTGTATTTGCTCAATTTCTTTGTTGCAGGTACATAGGTTTTTTGGTTATTTTGTTTTTAAGGTGTTTTGTGGTATTTTTCTTAGTTTGCTTTTAGGCGTTTCCGTGTCGTTGATTAAGTAATGCTGCACTTGAAGTTTGATCTAGTTGTAGCTTATATCGTTTGTTCGTTTCGTTCGACTTTTTTCAATTTTTTTCTATTTGATTATGTAATTATGCTTGGTCTTTACTGTTATATTGAACTGTGTTATAGCCACTTGCGCTAAGTTTAGATGCTTCATTTAAAATTTGGCAAAAAGAAGGACGTAAGTGAGAGGTAATTCGTCATCCACACACACACACACATACAATCACACATCTATTCATGTACACGTATATATCCATATATATGTGTGTATATAACTAACAACACACACTCTCAGAGATTTACCGTGTGCGTGTGTGCTTTTATTGAATGAACCGTTTAGCGTTCGTTAAATGTTAAACAATTTCTTTACGCAACACAATTTGACTCTTTCACACACACACGAACAGAAACCGCAAGCGAATCATATGAAGAAAATGGAACAGAAGAAGAAAGTGCACGTTAAATCAATGCTTCTTTTGACCTCTATTACATTTTCGTTCGTCTTCGCTTGCGCCTTCGCTTTTCATGTCTCCTTCGCCTGCTACCTGGAACGTTTTTTTTTCGTTCGCTTCTGCTTCTTCTTCGTATTTTCAATGTCCCGTGTTACGGCACAGTTGAGCACAGCGTGTTTCGATTAGCTTTTTGTTAAGTATTGTGAAGTAGATTTCTTAGCGCGACTTTCTTGCACGTTCGCTGCGTTTATCACAATGCTGCTCGAATCAATTGATTTATAACAAATTATGGATTGTGTGTGCGTGAGAGTGGCGCTTAGCTTAGTTTAGTTTTGCTCACAGCAGCGTTTCACTTATTGTATGTGGACTTTCAACTGAAAATCGCTTTACATAACGGTGCTCTGGTACTCTGTTACTCGCTGCTGCTGTGCTGTGCGAAACACGACACGAACGAACTCAGCGCGACAAGTGAATCTTCGCTTGGTGCTGACGTGCGCCGTGAGCCTGTGAAATTTCGCTGAAAATCGATAAGGACACACACGGACCAGGCGCACACACACACCAACAAACACGCACACACACACCCGCATAGACCCAGCGCAAATGCAAAAGCAGCGCAAAGTCACCAAACCTAAAAAGCACAATACACCGAAAACGAGAGCGCTCGCTGCCAGTGAAAGTGCACATGTCCCGAACGTGCTGCTACACTAGTGGCCAGGAATAGTATGCGCAGTGCGATAAAGAGAGCGGCATTTACATATATTGTTTTTGTCATTCGATAAATTTATTAAAAGCAATGAAAAGAAATTATCAGGAGCTAGTAGATTAAATACCAGATTTCTTGATTGATATTGCAGCTATTTTTCATGTGAATTTACTTTGGTTATTGTTATAATTATATTATTTAATTTCATAGTGTAGTAGCAAGTGAATTCTTAATATTTTAAACAGATTGCAAACCAAGATTGCGTATACGCAATTTTTTCCATAAAAGTATTATCTTTAGAATGTTTGTACTAATAGTTTTTATATACAGCTCCTTAGAAACATAATGAGTATACGCACAAACCCAATGATTTTCTTAATTATAGTAATAGATATACTCCTTCAACAGCAGAGCACTCCATTGCTGGCCACCAGTGTACACGCACTTATAAGCGTCATCTAAGTTAAAGCTGAGAACGTGAGCATGCGAGTGCGCATTTGTTTGGCAAGCTTTGCTTTTGATCAAAGTCCTTGCGCTCACACTGGCTGCCAGCAGCGTCGTCGTCATTCTGTGACGTTTGCTCGTGCAAAAACAACACAAATAACTGAATGCCGAATGGAGAGCCGAGCGCTTGGCCCGAACACGCACGAGCTTGCGGCGCTTGGCTGCCCGCTGATTGCGCTTTGCTTTTGTGTTTTCGCTGTGAATGAAAGTTCGAAAGCATCAGCTGGTTGGGCTTTAACATATTCTCAATTGTGCTCAACGGGAACCCCGTTTGCTCTACACCCAAACACCCACTCTCTCTCTCTCTCGCTCCGGCAACAACGGCAACGGCCAAGTAAACAAATACATGTGCACCACGCGCGGCGCGCACATGTTCAGCTGTAGCTGTAAGGTCAGAGCAGAAGGCGTCCTTACAGTGCATGCTGGCAGTATGCATACGCGAGTGCATTTATTATTGCTGTATATATGGTATATGGATAACAAACAATGTTAAAGCTATGTACAATAGGCAGGTATTCGGTGACTTTATAGCGCTGCCCGAACCTCGCACATTAAAGTTGCCAAAGAAAAAGGTCCTCGGCAGCTTGAGCGAGGGCAGCGCCTGACATTGGCCGGCAAACCAGCGGCGCGTGTTGCCATCACTGTCGCGGGCCACAATGCAAATTTCGGCGCCGCTCAGTTTCGCCTCGCCATGCGACAACAGCTCGGCGACGGGTATTTCGGCTGTGCGCTGATTGTAGGCATAGTCCGCCTGGTGCAAAATCTCGTTGCTGCTGCTGCGTATGTAAACATTAAAGTCTGCCACGTCTGCAATAGCCGAGACAAACCAGCGCAGGGTCAGATTGCCCGCCTTATTGCTAGATATAAAATAAAAGAAATTTAGCTGCAGTTGATTTAGAATATTTATATAAATATCTATAGCTTACGTTTGCACCTCGCGAAAGCGCACATCTGTCAGCTGTTTGTACTCGCTGCCCGCATAGAGCTCCAGCTCATCCTCCCTGCAATTTAGATATTCATCTTCGATGTTCAGCAACTGCTGATCCTTGACCAAGCTGGGCGTCTGGCAACTGACGCTGCTCAGGTCCTCGCTAGGCGCTGTCTGCTGCAGCATAAAATGCTTCAACGGGCGCACGTTACAGCCGCAATACAGCGGATTCTCGGCCAACAGAACTTGGCTACCATTGTGCATGGTGGCCACCAGCGAGGCTGGTATATCCTCCAGGCTATTGTTCCGCAGGTCAATGTGTTTCAGCGACAGCGTCTTGACCAGATTGCCAAAGGGCAAATGATAGATTTGATTGTGCGAAATGTCCAAGCTGCTCAGATTCTTGGGTAGATCGAAGATATGCTCCTCGGACATCAGATTCGTCAACTCATTGTGGGACAAATCCAAGGATTGCAGTGAGGTAAAGTTCGATAAGACGCCGCGACGCAGCTCATTAATTTGATTATGAGACACATTCAACTTGAGTAACTTCTTCGTGCCGAAGGTGATGTCATAGGTGAGCACTGGCATTTGATTGTAGCTCAGATCCAAATACTTCAGATTGTAGGGTATATACGGATGGGATGGGAAGGTCTTCTTGGTCACAAAACTGATGCGATTGTGGCTCAAGTTAAGTGTCTCCAGACTGAGCAAATCGTCCAGCACACCGTGCGTCTTATTGTCCAGCTTCGAGAGGGCATTGTGCGACAGGTCGAGCGTGCGCAGCGATGGTAATCCAATGAATATATCATTTGGCAGCTGTCTCAGTCCATTGCTTGACAGATTGAGTGTGAGCAGCTGCAGCAGCCCCTCGAACGCCCGTTTGCTGTGCCATCGAATTATTCATTTAAATGCATCTGTTTGACTGCAGTGTCGGGTCGCAGCACTCACCTAATATCCGAGACCTGATTCCCATAAAGATTGAGCTCAAACAGAACTGGCAGCTTGCCAAAGGCGCTTCGCTCCAGCACGCTAATGTTGTTATTCTGCAAATCAATTATTGAGAATTATTAGACGCAGTTCAGCTGAAGACATAAATGACTAATTAAGCTTAGAATTCGCTAATTGAATATTTGGGTGGGAACAACAAATTAAAAACATAAACGTGCTAAATTAATAGAAATCTTATATAAGTAACTATCATCAGATGAATCAGCTAGAAACCAGTTCGAGACAAATAAAAAAAGTTATAAATGGCAATACATTATAAAAGGAAATGACAATATAAATCATTAAACCAAATAATATGTAAATCACTCTAAAGTCTCCCTAATGACACAGACTATTTAAAAATAAATTACAATTTAACTATAACAATTATACAGGCATTCAGACAATCATAGCTAAGCTATACAGACAAATGATTTATAGAGCTATTGTAATTATAAACCCATCAAGACTCACCTCCAGGTAGAGATATTGCAGCGTTGACATCACAGCCACCGCCTCCATTGGTGGCTTGCTGATGCCGTTCGACTGCAGCAGGAGACGTTGGACGACCAGCAGCCCCGTAAAGCTCTGTCCATCCAAATTATCGGCAAGCTGATTGTGACTGAGGTCCAAATATATCAACGAATTCATAACGGGCCAAGTACCCGCTGGTATGGAGCTAATGTTGTTGTGGCTCAGATACAACTCATTCAACGAGATGGGCAATTGGAAGAGCTTCTCCAATCGATTATTATTCAAATAGAGCTGCCGCATGCTCGTCAGCTTGGCCAGCGAGCCGCGCATAATATTAACCAGTTGGTTGTGGCTCAAGTTCATCTCCAGCAATGTTGGTAATGTGCCAAATGTCGAGGATTTAATCTCCCGCATGCTATTGTAGCTCAAGTCGATGGAGCGCAAAGAGAATAACGTTTGAAACACGCCATTGAATATTTGAGATATGTTGTTGTGCGAAACATCGATTGTGTGCAGCTCATAGAGTTTGGGAAAACAGTTTTTGGGTATTTCCGTAATGTTGTTGTGCGAGACATTCAAGATGCGCAGGCCAGACATATTTTGAATGGGTATCTAGAAATGGAAATGTAGTTAAAAATAGCGATACAGTTTATCATTAAAAGCGAACATGCCTGTGCTAAATTAGTGAAGACATTAAAGCTCAGCTGAAACTCCGTAGCGAAGGTCGTTTCGTCGAAACTGCGACGCGAGAAGTTAGCAAGTCGATTGTGTGAGAGATCCAATTTGGTTATATTAATGCAGTTCTCAAAGGCAGCCGTTTCAATCAGCTCCAGGGCATTGTGCGAGACATTGATGACGGCCTGGTAAATGTCCTTGAACGAGTTCTTCTCGATTTTTGTTATATTGTTCTCGGCCAAGTCCACCAGCTAGAAACATATTAGTTAATAATAAAATAACGAATGATTCTTCTATTTCACCTACCTCCACATAGTTCATTTGCGTAAACATTTGATACTCAATCTTCTTCAGCTTGTTGCGGGCCAGATCAATTGTGCCGATGCGTGCCACAGAGCCGAACGTGCCACGTCCCACATCTGTGATGGCATTGTCGCTCAAGAAGAGATGACGCAGCAAGCGCATCCCTCGAAAGCTGTTCGCGTCCAGCTTGCCAATCTTGTTGTGTGACAAATTGAGAACTTTGAGCACCGAGTTGCGGGCAAAGGTGCCACGGCTCAGTTCGGTCAAGGCATTGTGCGAGACGTTGCACCAGCCCAGCTTTGTTAGATCAGAGATGTGTTGCGCCTCCAGTTTCTTGATCTTATTGTGACTTATGTCCAGCAATTCCAGTTCACGCAGATTCTTAAATTGATTGCGCTTCAGATTCTCAAGCTGATTTCCATGCAGATCCAGAGTTTTTAGTTTTCGCAGCGGCTGAAATGTCTCCACGGGCAGATCACTCAACAGGCCGTTTGTAAATCGGATAATTTCGAGCTTGTTGGTAATTTCTTGACCCAAAAACAGATCCTTGGGCAGTTTCTCAAACGCATGCCCGTCGATTACCAGCTCACGAGTTTTACCTAAGATCTGCGGCAAAAATTATAATATTATTTGCTGCAGAAATTTATTCTTTAGTCACTTACGCCAAATCCCAGCTGACCAACTTGACTTAGATTCGTTCGCAGCAACTTGACCTGCTCCAACGTATTGTTCATGCCATAAAATACGTAATCCTCAATGGTGGCAAGTGGAGTCTCCTCAATGGTCAAAACGCGCGCCTTAATATGCGCAAAAAGCGGTCCGAAGAGACGTACTGAAAGTAGCAGATAAATCAAAATCTTCCATTGTAATTCATATGATCGCAACACACCGAAATGTCCTCTGTATATGGTCAACTTCTCCACTGGGAGCTCTAGAGAAGCCAAGTTCTGAAGGGCCACCGAGAGCGTGGCCAAGTTCGTATTTTCGCAGCGAACAAAAATGCCAACATCACTGCCGTTTACACATAGACAGGGATACAAAACTTGTGGTCTGCAAATTACATTTTATAAAATTAGTTAAACTTTTGCCAAATATATAATTACACAAGAACTTACTTTCTGGGGCATTTGAACTTGGGTTCGCCATAAATATATTCGCTGCTGACTAAGGCAAATAACTGCAGCAGTAACAAGACGATGAGGCGCAAGCGTAACTGAATCATGTTCAAAGTATAACTTGTTTATTTATGTCTTATGTAGTTGTGTGCGTGTCGCTGTCGTCATTAGTTCATTTTGGCCATGGCAAGAGAAAAGAGTTTGTTGCTTAAGTCTATTGTTTCTTCGGCAGCAAAAAAATAGTCATTTCCAATTATTTATCATCCGTGTAGACCTAAAGCAAATCATATTAGTTAAAAATCTTTCTTATTATTATTTATATGAAATACATATATTTCCACTTTTACTTTTAAACTGCGTTCGCGCAACAGGTTCCGCGTGTCTTTCTCTCAGTTTTGTTGCTGATTTGCCATTGGTAAACAGGTTCCATTGTTGTTAATTACCTGGAGGCCACTTGCCAGTACAGAGGTGTCAGCACTGTACATGAGACATGACTTATAATTGATTAGTAATAACAGTACTGTAACTCTTTGTTTCATTTTAGCTTATTCATATTATTGTCAATCAATTCTATTTACTTTTTCGGCGCGCCACCATATTTGAACCAAGTTGGCAGCGCTGAGCTTGCCACTGTGTGGCCGAAGCTATCGATATACCAAATATGCAACTGTATTCTGACAGCGACAGCGGTGCAAAAGCAAAATCAACGCGCTAACTAAAAAATTATTGTCCGGTTTTTAAGTAATTTATTGTATATTTGGACGCGAAAACGTAAGTAACTATTGCTCTTGGTGTATTCGGTAAATTTTCCATTCGAATAGCGAGCCGGAAATAGGGTTTTTGTAAATTGAAGAAAGTGGACATTGTTCACGTTTTGTTCTTTGACGACAGGGAGAAATACTGACTTCGCCCGATACAGCCGCCATCGAGCAAACAGCCAATTGCAGAGCGCGCTACTCACACACACATAGAAGCGTACTGAAAGTCTGTATATGTACACGTCTATTTGCGTGTGTATTCGTGCCCGGGGAGAACGCGAGTTATTTGTTGCCACCCGTTTTATTGGCGGCAAAAAGTGCGTAATTGTAGTTGGATGACATATACTAATTCAATCATTACATTTATTTAATTAGATTATTTTGATCACAAAATGAGCTACGCTGCGGACGTGCTAAATGCTGCTCATCTCGAACTACACGGCGGTGGCGACGCTGAGTTGCGCCGGCCTTTCGACCCAACTGCTCACGACTTGGATGCATCTTTCCGCCTGACACGTTTTGCGGATCTGAAAGGTCGTGGTTGCAAGGTGCCACAAGAGGTCCTCTCAAAGCTCGTCTCAGCACTGCAGCAAGACTACTCCGCTCAGGATCAGGAGCCGCAATTCCTCAACGTGGCCATACCCCGCATTGGCATTGGTCTCGATTGTGCCGTCATACCACTGCGCCACGGAGGTCTTTGTCTAGTGCAGACCACGGATTTCTTCTATCCGATTGTCGACGATCCCTACATGATGGGGAAGATAGCTTGCGCGAACGTACTCAGCGACTTGTATGCCATGGGCGTAACTGATTGTGACAATATGCTTATGCTGTTGGCCGTAAGCACCAAGATGACGGAGAAGGAACGCGATGTGGTCATCCCATTGATCATGCGGGGCTTCAAGGACTCTGCCCTGGAGGCGGGCACCACCGTGACCGGCGGCCAGAGCGTTGTGAATCCATGGTGCACCATTGGTGGCGTTGCCTCCACCATATGTCAACCGAACGAGTACATAGTGCCGGACAATGCTGTCGTGGGAGATGTTTTGGTGCTAACAAAACCATTGGGCACTCAAGTGGCTGTGAATGCGCATCAGTGGATCGATCAGCCCGAACGCTGGAACCGCATCAAGTTGGTTGTTTCTGAGGAAGATGTGCGCAAGGCATATCATCGTGCCATGAACTCAATGTCGCGCCTGAACCGAGTCGCTGCTCGTCTCATGCACAAGTACAACGCCCATGGAGCCACCGATATTACCGGTTTTGGTCTGCTGGGCCATGCACAAACTCTGGCCGCTCACCAGAAGAAGGATGTTTCCTTTGTTATCCATAATCTTCCAGTGATTGCGAAAATGGCAGCTGTAGCCAAGGCCTGTGGCAATATGTTCCAGCTACTGCAGGGACACTCCGCGGAAACCTCGGGCGGCTTGCTCATCTGCTTGCCCAGGGAGCAGGCGGCTGCCTATTGCAAAGATATTGAGAAACAGGAGGGCTACCAGGCCTGGATCATTGGCATCGTGGAGAAGGGCAACAAGACCGCACGCATCATTGACAAACCGCGTGTCATCGAGGTGCCCGCCAAGGACTAGATGTTTTCCCTTATCCTAAGTACAGTAATTTTTTTAAATGCAAACACATGCTGACTTGTAACGCTATTATGAGTGAACTAGGTTACCGTTTTGAATTGTGAACGATGGTAAAGAAGAAGTAGAAGCTTGACTAATTACATAAACTATACTTTTGATTTTTTGTAAAATCAATGGACACAGCTAAGAATCAAACGAATAAATAAAACAAACACTTGACTTCTGTGTTGATTGAATATTAAGCACCTGCATCCCATTAACAAAATTAGCCGCCAAAGCCAAAAAGCTCTTCCGTAGAGCTTTGCGTCGTGCGACCAATCGGTCGACGGGCGACAGCGTCAATGGGGAGGCTCACACGCTCAGCGAGCACTTGCTGAGCATTCCATAACAGGTTGAGTTCACGGTTCATTACATGAGCGGCGATGACGTCACAGCTTTCAATGCGTATATTTATTTATCGTGCCCATTCTAAATAAACAAGCTTCATACTCGAGTTAATTTTAATATATATTTGGGGACATAGCGGTAATTAAAATATGAAAATATGTGAAGCTTGAAATGTTTTGCAATTAAAATGCTTCATTTATGTGAATTCACATCAAGACAGATAATAATAATTATTAAAAAATGTCTATTCGTTTTCAAATAGCTTGTTTGAATATGAGAAACAAAAAAGCTTTACGAGCAAGAGGGCGAGAGAGCAACAGCGAGCGTGAGTCTGAGAGAGAGCAGCGCATGGCGAGCACAACCTATAGATCAAGTCAATTGGGGGTCTGATCTGTTTCGATCGTGCTCTGTTCATGGCAAGTGCAAAATTGTGAAGCCTCAGTACTGCACAAACCAGCGAGGCGCGTACGCGTATTGAAAGCAAAGCTATTCCCCGTTACCGTTACGTTTTGTAGTAGACACACGACACAGGCACGAACACACACTAACAAATCACAAAACACACATACAAACGAATTTCTAAGACGAACGCGCCCGCGCATTGTAGCAATTTTCTTTTGGCTGAACACTGAACCCGCCGTCGCCGCTGCAACAACAACAAAAGCAGCACAAATACAATTACAACAAATACAACGGGTCAAATAGTCTGCACCAATAATTTTGGGTTTTGAAAAAGTGCATAGTGAGTGCTTAGTGAATGATATTGTAAATTCATAAATCTATTTACCGTATGTATGTACATACACATGCATATACATATGTATGTTTGTGTGTGTATCTATGGAATCTAGCTATCTCTTGAACTGGCAGACAAGCTCAAAATACAAACTGATGACGGCGACAAACGCACATAGAAACTAGTTTTATTTGTTTTTTTTTTCTCTACGCTATTCGTTGATACTCTCATTTGCTCATGCGAGTATCTATTATCTATGTGTGTGTGTGTATGTATGTAGAGAGAAATTCAAATGGTGTTCAATAAAAATACGCATTCAATTGCATCCGCATCCTATGGCTAACTGTATATGTACATATATTTGAGGATGATTCATTTCTGGGGCGCACTCGATATTTTGTTGTTGTTTTTGCCTTCTGTTTGAATCAAGAGCAACAACAACAGTTTTCGGAATCGAAAGCCAAAAAGAAACGGTGGCAGTGAACTATTTATAGAATTATTTGTTTTCATACATCAATATGTGTGTACGTACACCAGCAATAGCAATAACAAGAGCACAGCTAAAGGCGAAAGTCTCGCTGACAATGAAGGCGACGACAACCGTTGCCTATTCTTTTCCTTCATTGTGCGTCGCTGCTCAAGGCGTAAATTCGGCTACATACAAAAAAATGAACCGAAAAAGTCAAATGGAAGCAACGAAATAAAGAGCACATCAATACTTTTATTTTGTCTTTTTGAAGATTTGCGTATTCAAACATAAAATTTTCAATTTAAATTAGCCAAGTTCAAACGTTACCCAAAGCAAATGTATAAAGTATATGTATGTTCATACATTCATACATGTGTATTATGTGTGTGTGTATGTGTTAACTAGATTGAACTGTGCGCTGATGCTGTTGCGTAGGTGGGCAATAATAACATCAACGGCGGCAGCATCGTCACCAGCCACACAAATTGGCAATCTACATAGCTCGGGCGCTAGAATACAACACTCACACAACAAATACATATAAATATGTATATACATATACACAAACTCATACATACAAGTGGATGTTCTACGCCTTTTCGCCTACGTTTTCAATTTGATTTTCGGAAATTTGAACAAAAACAACAACACCTTTGCTTTGCTCTTTTCGGCCATTTCAAGCTTGTTCGTTTGCTATTTTGTTTATTTTATGTTTGCTTATATGCATACACACACACACACATGCCCATGCATACATGTATGTATATCTGTATGTATTTGTGTTCACATGTAGATCGTTGGCATTTTTGCCAGTTGCTATTTACCCCTGCCAGTCCCGCCTTTACGTCACGCCCACTCCAATGGCAGACAACAGCAACAGCGGCAGCAGCAACATGTTCCCACTTTTTGTCTCTCGTTCCGATTATATGAGATCATTTTGAAATGTACAAAAAGCGTATGCAAAAACAAACATACGCATTACACACCTCGCTCTCTCTCTCTCTCTTTTACTCGACCTGTTTTTTTTTTTTTTTTTTTGTATCAATCAATTTGCCTCGAAGCGTCACTATAGAAAAAAAACGTGCTCCGTGTGATCCAGGCGTCAATTAGATTTAGCCTTTTATTTATAATATGAACTTTTTATTGTTGTTGTGTTAGCTTACGTGAGCTTCTTTATTAGCTAAAAAAGTCTTGACCATATGGCGGCAAAAAGAAATATCAAGATCATTTTGTAAGAAACTTGATGTTCACTTGATTGGATCTGATGTGATTTGATTAGGCGCCTAGACGCTGTGATTTATTTAACTTACGTGAGCTAAGATGTATGTCTGTGAGCCTATGTTTGTATGTGCATGTGTACATACTTGCAGTCAGTCGAATATTATTTGTTTATGACTCGGATGACATCATCTTTGGTCATCCTTGTGTTTGCATCTGCTATTCTCTCTCGTGCGCCTTATACAAAGTCATTCATTGAAATCTCTTACTCAAGGTTATCGCTAAATCACATAAAAAAAAAGCTCATCAACTCTGTAGTCAGACGAATATATGTATGTATGTATACAGGTTTTATTTTATTTTTGAATTGTTTCATTCGACGAAAAAGGAACTAAGGACACGCTAAAAAGTGAAAACCAGTTTGACATTGACTTTGCCAGCAGCTCGTTTATACATATATATCTTTTTGTTTTGTATGTTTTCTGTGTCCTCAGTTCCGAAAATCAATGCCAAATTTTGGGGCACATAAATTTATGCATATAGGCTCTTTTTTAAGGCATATTTATGTCATCAATTAACTTGAACAAGTTTTATATTTTTCGTTATTACTCAGAAATTGTATTTTAATTAATTTCAGATCTTTTTATTATTACTGGGTATCTGATAGTCTATGCGTCTTTTGCGCCTTTTCATATGTTTATTTGGTTAATTCAGATCGTTTTTTCTTTTGGCTGGTGCTATTGACAGATCATCTGGTCAAGTGATGCCCATCTTTAAATTGACTTGAGCTCCATTAATGCGCCAGAAATATCACCTCAGAATGTTAGCTGGCACCATGTTTGTACAGATTGAAATATCCAGTGGGTGTAATGTATACAAAAATGCTTGAAATTCTTATGAACTGCGAATCAACCTGTCAGCCCGAAGCCGTTTACGTTTAAAGTTACACCCACACACACATACAGCCTAGAATTTATGACTAAAATAACACTTACTCATACACATATAAATATCAAATAAATTAAAATATTTCTTGCATGTTTTTATTGATGCTTGATGTCATTCCAGAAAAAAACAATAAGTGGAAATGCAGTACTCGAGCAGCTCGGAAAATTACTCATCCTCAATAAGAGATACGCCCTCCAAATGGAACGGACGCGTAAGTCGAAATTTGTATTATTTATGTAGATCTCATTTAAATCTTAAACATTTATTTGTATCTACAGAACGACAAGAATTACGCGTACAAGAAGTCATCGTATCAATATTCAACCTCCGGCGACAATAATGTGTCATATCAGAGCAAGGGCGCCGATCAGAACATCGATCAGTTGGATGCCCTGCTAGAGGACCTGAAACAGGAACGCCAGCTCACGACAAGAGAGCGCGAGATTCTGCCCACTGGAACTACTTATAGAACACTGTAAGTTGGTTAAAGATTAGTTGAAGTAATATTATTCTAAACTAAATTAAATTATTTACAAAATAATTCTATAAACAAATATTCAAAGCTAATGATTTTCGTTTTGCAGTGAACGCACTGATCCATCGGGTACTATCACGAAGACAACGCGTGTTATCAAGACCACGAAGCATTCGGGTGGCCAGCAGCCCATCAATGATGATGTCGAAACCTTTAATCCAACCGACTACAGCACTCTGCAGTCCACGGCCAAGTACTCCAGCTTTCAGGACAACTTAAAGCGTGACGAGTACCAGACCAATGAGAAGCCCTACACGCTAGGTAAGACCCCATTTGAATACCTTTCTGTATCATTGGAGTAACTTATTCTTACTTATTCTCTTTTAGCCCACTCACCCGGTGGTCAGTATTCGAGCAAGACCAAAATCTATGAGAGCAACCGCACGATCAACAACAATGTGGAGCTGGTGCCGAGCACTCTGAGCACCACTCAGACGCTGACCAGCAATGTTGACATTGACAAGGAGCTGCAGGACATTGCATTGGGCGATGGCATCTTGCCGGTGCCTGGCACCAAGGTGACCACCACGGTGCGCACCTACACCTATGAGATACCGTCGACTGGTCCCGGCAGCGCCACCAGCACCATCAATCGCACCAGCAACAACAACACGCTGAGCAGCAGCTACAAACACCACGAAACACTCAACAGCAGCCAGAACTATACGCAGCTATCGCCGTCTCATGTGCCCCAGACGGTCGTCTACAATACGGAGAGCTACTCCACGCTCAACAAGCCCAACGATCGGCCGCTGGTGAGCAATCAGTCGTATGAGATTCGCGAGCACAAGGAGACGACCACGCGCGGCTTGAGCCCTCAGCCTCGCCAGCTGCCGCTGGGTCCAGCGGTCAGCCCGAACGGTGTGCCGCCTAACTCCAGCCGCACCGTCATCTACAATATACACAAAACGGATAATGTGAATACGGTGAACGACCTGCGCTATCCGCACAGTCCGGCACACAGCCCCAACTACGGCTCGCCCCACAGTCCCGGTCAGCTGCCGCCCGGTGGCACCAATCGCTACTATTTCAAGGAGACCGAGACCTCAAATACCGTAAATACCATACACGGCCCGCCCAACGGTGGCGTACCATACCCAGTGGAGCCAGCTCATCCGGCACCAATCAAGCAGCTGCCCAGCTCCAACTATCCACAGCCACAGACCGGCAATGGCTATCCACCGAATAATACCACTTATTCATATAAATACTCTTCCACAACGAATACAAACACCCGCCGAGGCCCGGGCCCAGACTATGGCTCGCCCTCGCCTTTCCCCGTGGACGGCGTCGAGTATCCCGTGGGCAATGGCAATCCGCCACAGCGTGTGGACGATCTAATGCAATCCTTTGGCACTGTGAGTAAACACTGGACAAGACTTTAGCTGTATTCTTATCTCTTTGTTTCCCGTAGACGGATCATGTGGACCGCGCGGATATTGAGACGCCGGTGCGCAAGCGCGAGATTGAGACAGCCGTCGCATCGCCACAGCAGCAACACGTGCCCTCCGTCAACAAGGCTGGCAAGGAGGTCTACTATCCGCCTGGTCACGACACAATCATAACCAGGCGCGAGGAGATGCACGCTGGCTCTGCGGGTGGTGTAAGTCTTTGCATTTGCTAAAGAATTCCTTCAAATTCAGAGTTATTTACAATCTATTCCATTTAATAGGGTCGCTGGGCCAAGGGATCGGGCATGTACGAGTACGAATCGGGCTCGAAGTCAAAGACGAAAACCAAGTCCGGCGGCGCAGTTGTGCCCCTCTGCCTGCCCCTCTGCTGTGCCATGCCCTGCTCCATAATGTGAACACCGACCGCAGTGGATCGCAGCGCCTACACTTGTATATAGGATTCTCTAATATTGCCGTTAATAAGTCTAACGCTAATTCCTGCCCTTCTCCTGCGTACAGCTTGTCGTTGTTTATATATATATATGTTCGTTTACCTAACCACTTATCGGGTTTCGCCTCTCATCTGGATGCTCTACTTGTTGTAATTTTGTTGACCAAATTGATATCTATTTTATTATCTATTTGTATATATTTATATATATTATACGTGTCCAGGCCAATTGACTACCCTTTGCAAGTAGTTACCCCTAACCTAGTTTGCTCCGAAAAATATGGAAAATTATTTGCTCACTATCCAAAAGAGAAACCCAAATAGCATTTATATTACAACGTGACCAGTGAAAGCCCCGGGCAGGCCTCTAAAGGTCTGCATAATTTTAAGTTTTTATTTGAAAGCCAATTGTTTTAACTGTATTTTGCATACCAAACTAATAAATGAGCCACGGAATTGAATTCCCCACTCGCCATACTTATATACGTGTTTTCCCGCCCTCGCCCCGCCCCCGCCATCGAATATTATCTACTAATCATTAGCGGCCACTTAGCCGTGCCACAAAGTAATATATATAACCCAGACTTAAATGGTAACATAGTCGTTACGAAGCCATAAATATTTTCTAATACACGTACGCACACAAATAAATAAAAACGAGATCTAACCAACGAAACGATTAGTTGAAATTTTTAATTGGACTAATGGGTTTTTAGTATATGATAAATGATGGATGAGTGCCCGCATTATTACACATAGATAATTCGTCTAAAGGTAAAACCAAGTTTGGATTGATAATATAGTAAAAGTTTTATTCTGGTATAGTAAAATGTATTTTTTTTTAATAAGTTTTACATTTGGTATTGTATATTAAAGTATGGTAGATAATAATAAACACCCTTGCAGAGTTTGATATAATTTAAGAGTCGTTTCAAACCGAACAACAGCACGCGCTGCTTGTTGCTGCTGCTGCCCTCTGCTAATTGGATCGGATTACTAAATAGCTGTTCTTGGATAATTAGTCAATCAGAAAAGTTGATATTGAATACCTAAATATGATATATATCGGACAGACTCTATGGGCCGTCTGCAAGGGTATAAGTCCGATTCGGTTTACCGAAGATGTGAGAATTGCATTTTCCATTTAATTATCATTTTTTGATCAAATAACAATTTGTATATCACAAAAGTAATATCTACATTTCACCTTGTAGGAATTGGTGTAGAATTTTTTGTCTTTTTTTTCTTTAAAGAGAGATTTTTAGTAAAAAATTATGAGGAAGAAACAAAAATCAACAAAATCTACATATCCATTAGAACATATAGAATATATTAAATGGGGCTAGCTGCACTACTGAAGTACATATGGTATTTCTATATCGACTGGACATGCTACGTACACAATATTTGTGTGTCTATTATTCGAGATAATTTAGGGCTACTTCGAAAAAGTAATTCTGTCATTTGTACATACATAAGTAAATATTGTACGAAATTGAGATTCCCATAATGCAAATTTCTTATCTTTGCTCTGGTTGTCTTCCATTTTATCAGATGTTCATAAACAGACTTTAACTCTTTCGCTCGGAGTTCTTTAGCTCAGCTAAGTACCAAGTGAAAGTCGGGAAATCCTTGATGCTGTAAATCTCATATTTGATTGAATTTATGCCATCCATTTCAATCTTACTGATGCCATTCTGTAGATTTTCGTAACTGCAAAGAATATAGTAAAATTAATAAGGACAAGGGTTTAGTTAATAGTAAGCGGAGTGCAAACCGTTTTGGATTGGCTTTTTCCTTCTGATGTTTCAACATTTTATAGCGAGCTATATTTATTGGATAACGTGATATGAATAAGTTGGCATGTTTCAATCTGAAACGGAATTGATGTTAATAATATATTCTATTGTTGAACAACCTGAATTACCTATTAGACATATCGTCGTCCTCGCCACCCCAGCCAAAGAACGAGTTCGAAAAGCCATTCACAGCCAGGAAGTGCTGACGTGTCATCGCAGAAACTCCGCCAAATATTGAACGATAAGGCAACCTGCTCAAGTGCAATAAATCAGCTAATTAATCAATTCATAAATAAATCAATGGCTGCAACCTACTTGAAGTTCAGCGTGTCAATTGCAACGGACATGTGCCGCGGCTGACGTGGACAATTGTACAGATTGCGTTCATCCAAAGGTAAAAGATCGACGTCGTGGAATATAAAACAGTCCCACTGATAAAGCTTTAAGGCCTCCAAGTAACCAATATTCATCATGGCAGCACGATTAAAAGGCTTCCCATTGGTTTGCTCTATTATAAATATTCGATAAGCAATGCGCTGTTTCATTAGGAACGGATGTATGTTGCGTAGGAAGACCGAGAGGTGTGCGTATCGGTCACGGAAGGGCACGACAATGGCGACATGATGTTGAGCAATGCAATCAGTTGGCTGATAAGCGCCGCCAGGACGCAGCAAAGGTCCCAGCTCTGCCTCAATGACATCAAGAGATTCAAGGGTTATGTTGGGTGTGATGGGTCCACCTAAATAAGAGATTCATTTACCATTGTTACACAAGCATATATATTATATACATATATGTACATATTTTACTTCACTTACCATCTCTGGGATCGGGATCAGTGCAGTTTTGTGAGAGGTGCAATTGCGGCTTCAGTGTGCTGTTTGCATAATCTTGCGGATGCGCGTGCGATAAGTCTTGTGGAATGGAAGTAAAGTTTGCAATCGCAATCACAGTCGTTGAGGTTGAGTTGCGACCGATGTGCTGGTCGCGCTCTTTAGATAGCGCCAATGGAGCGGCAGGCAACTTTTGCCCCGAAATATTCGTATTGACCCCCTTATCGCTGGCAACGCCACTTACGTTGTCGCTTTGGTTGTGGATGTGTGCATACTTGTGCACACGCCGTATGCTATAATGAGAGCATTATAATGTATGTATATATGCATAAATATGTACATAAAATGATATGTGAATTCATTTCTTGCACTTACCTCAGCTTGCTCAGCGACGAGCCGCTGACTGCGTCTGACTCTGAGGTCCACAAGAAGTTGAGCACCAGCAGTAGACATATCGAGCCGACCACGAAGCGTATGAGATTCGCTTTTGTAAATATGGTCATGGTCCATTGATTGCATCATTCCTTATTCGAGTTGATTGCTATTTTGAATGCCATTCTTTTGCTACTGCATCTTTTTCAACTTAAAATTACAAATATTGTTGTTCGATTCCATATGGACCATTCTTACAACAGCTGATTGTGAATTGCGAAAAACAACAGGGTGACTCGTGCGCATATGACCATTGGCGGCACATTTAAGATAAATGGTAAATCTTACACATCTTTTATATACATTTTACAAGTTTTTCAGGTGCGATGGTAATATAAAATAAAACACCAGGATTTTTAGGAAATTACAAGCATTTAGCTGAAACTGGTGCCAATTTAGAAAAACTAGCCAGCTCATTGACTATCATATATTTGTGTTTCTTTTTTACGGCTACTATTAATTATAAAAACAATTTTAAACAAAAAACTGAAGATTTTTACAAACTGCAATGCGTTTTATCCTGGCAGTCGTAATGGCTCATTATCCTTTAGGTTGACGGTTTTTAATACATCCTCAAATGTATACTCTATGCGCAATATCTTATCGTCTCCCAAGCTGGGATCAAAAAAGCCAGGTAAATCGCACTGCAATGAAAATATAAGTAGTAGGTAAATATCATATAAATGACTTTGCAATTATTATAAATTCTGTTTAATATACCTTCGACGATTCATACAACTGCAATGTACCATCCCTGACTAGACACTGAATGGGCACGGTGACATCATGCGATGCCTCCGGCTTGAACTGTGAGGTGCCCTCGTTGAGGCATCCGTAGATCGCTTTCTTGATGATCAGCCCTCGACGGTCCTGCTCCTCTTTGAGGATGCGATTGTAGGTGCTCTGCATCAAGTGTATTGCTGCCATTGCCTCTGTTTTCCTGGCAGCCAAACGCTGCTCATTTTGCCGCTTCTTCCGCTCCACTTCGATGTTCTTACGATCCGCCTCCATGGGATCCATAATGGTCTTTTTGACGAAAAACCACGCAACTATCGGCGTCACTGTTGCATAGAAAACAGCAGCGGGCACAATTTCGTCGCTCAGATGGATTGGAAACACATACGACTGGTTAGAACGTATTATTCTGGAATCAATAATGATTTGTTTTGTTCAACACTCTTTGCACAGACGGGTGGGTCACTCACTTCAATTTGAGTATGACTCCGGAAGGCACGCCTATGGAGACGGTTGCTATCAGCGAACTGTATTTCGAAACTTTTTTCTCCACGCCGTACTCGCCCAGGAATCCAAATGTGCCCACTCTAAAAATGCCAGCCATAGATGAATTAAAGCAAATTATTAATTATCCTGACCCTATTCATGCTCACTTGGTGGCCAATTTCAGCTTCATCTCGTTCTCAAGCATTTTTCGCGTGTAGGAGACGCCAAAGTACATGTGTGGGGTGCCTATCACAAAGGACGTGCTTATGGCATGCTGATCGTTGGAGTGATCAACCTGCGTGGTCATGGATGACTGTGGTCCGGCATTGAGCGTCAAGCTGCCTACGGTGTGCTTGTCCAGCTGGACAGCCAATGTGGAAAACACAACGGGTATTACACCATTTTCCTGGAAATTCATATTGGTGCCGCCATTCAGCGTTAGCTTCGATGTCAACGTGCGCCCACCTGTTGCCATTGCATATATGCAAATCTTTACTATTTAATAAACTGCTACACAATAATCCAGTCGCTTACCCTTGAGACCTAAGAGGAAGCCATTGCCGGCACCAAGGCAAATCTCCAACCAACCTTTGTTGAGCAGTCGCCGGCCGGCTACCATAAATCCCCCAGTGCCGGTGCCATTGGACGAGTACAGATTGCCGCTCATGATGATCACGTCCTTGCGTGTAATGGGCGCCTCAATCGATTGGGCTATGCTCATTGAGCCGATCTCTACACGCGGCATCTCTGTGTCATCGTAGGGCGTAAATATTTCGGTAGCATTCACATTGACAGTGATGTTGCCACGTGGATTGGTGCGCTGTTGCAGACGGCGTTCGGCAGCGGCCTGAGCTAATCGCTCGTACTCCTCCCTTATCTCTGCCGGTGTCTTGGTACGGTGTACGATTTCCCAGCCTTCCATTTTGAGACCCTTTTCGCCTTCTGAATCGTAAATCGCACGCTGGTGTGGATCGGAAAGAACCTCATATGCGCGTTTCGTCCGGTTAAACATGATTTCTGCCTCCTTTTTGCTCTCCGGGTCCATATGCTTGTCCGGATGGTAAATGCGACTTTGCTTCCGGTACGCGGTATTAATTTGCTCCGTGGTGGCCTGGTAGTTCAAAGGTGATGCATTAGGAATACCAATAGGTATATTTGATTGGAATGCACTTACATCTCGCGGCAAATTGAGAAACGTGTAGTAGTTTTCATCGAGTTCGGCGTCGGATTCGTTGTCCGATGCCATAACGCCGAATTTGAAAGTTAGACAATCGACAGATTACGCTCAGAGTGTCTAAAGTACCGGCTGTACAATAACGGCATAAGCAGCATCGGTCGAACCGACGATTTATTATTCAATTTTGGTGAAAATTTTGAAATTTATTTTTTTATACTACTTTACGCAATAATAACAACACGTGTGATGGAACACGAAACGCTGGGAAATCCTCATATACACAGGGTGCCTCGGACAGATCTATTGGAGATGCCGAGCAACTAATGTCATAAATAAGTCTATTCACATATCAGCTAATACAGTTTGTATAGCCGAATTATTAAATACACAAATTTTAAATCAATTCTGAAAAGCTTTGTAAATAATTTTAAGAAATCACACGTACACTTGCCACTCAAAAGCGTTGGCAGCACCGTAGCCGAACACTTAATGCAACTCTGCGTATTTTGTTTCAGTTCCACCACATAACGATTATTTTGTTGGCTGCTCACATCTTTGACTGTCGTATTTATCCAGCCCTCGTAAGGGAAACGTGCTCGTGGTTCGCTCTGACGAAATTTTCGACTCGATAGCGGTGCATTTTGCAGCTGTTTTATTTGATAATTAGTGCAAGTGTGAAATAAAAAGAAGTAAAATACGAAAATGTTGCGCGTACCCAAGCTCATACCACGTCTATCGCGCCAGGTCAGCCTTGCAGTCCCGGCGCATATGTCGGCAGCTTCTAGCATATTCCGCGTAAGTACAAAAAAGCTTTACATAATAGTCGGTGCGGCATGTTCTAGCAATTGATGTACCGCGTAATGTTTTCAGATTTCTTTTACTTTAAACGCATGCTTTCAACTATTTACAGAATCTTCCTGGTGTTTTCAATGGATTGTCGGGTCAGATGCGTTACAAGTAAGTGAACTTTGATACTATAGCACTTATTACACATGTTGATGTGCCGCATTGCAGACATTGCAAGACACTTAAATAAAACAATATGCCGCTACTTATGTAATACACATTTTCGAAAATAGTAATGCATTGAAATATGTATATTATCTTTTGCTATTCGGCAATATAGATTATTCTGTTTAAAATATCTTGTTAATATATGCGGCAGATATATAAGCGATGTCTGTTACATGACATGCATACATATACATATGTATATGTACACACACCCATGCAGTTATTGTCAGTGCTGAACAGAGTGCTTCAATTGTAATTGGTAACTCAGTTCCTCGGGTTAATGAACTACTTTCAAACATATTCTTTTTTAGTTATATAACATTTCTCGAACATTTTTATTGCTTTAATTTTATTTTGTAAAAGATAGTATTATGTTTTCAATATTTTAATGAATACTTACATCAGCTTAACTTATTGTTGATGAATGGAACTGAGCATCTCCAATCGTAGTCTTATCTCATTATTCTTTGTCTTTCTCTCAGCGTACGCAATCTAGTCAGAATTAGAAAAATCCACTAACACGTGTTTTTTTTAAATATTTTTCTTGCTACTCTCAGATCTGGCGAAGTTAAAGGAGCTGTTATTGGTATCGATTTGGGTACCACCAACTCCTGCGTGGCCGTGATGGAGGGCAAGCAGGCGAAGGTGATTGAAAATGCGGAGGGCGCACGCACAACGCCCTCCCACGTTGCGTTTACCAAGGATGGCGAACGTTTGGTTGGCATGCCGGCCAAGCGTCAGGCAGTCACGAATTCAGCCAACACTTTCTATGCCACAAAGCGTTTGATTGGACGCCGGTTTGATGATCCCGAGGTTAAGAAGGATATTACCAATTTGTCCTACAAAGTGGTTAAGGCTTCCAATGGCGATGCCTGGGTATCGGCGACAGATGGCAAAGTTTACTCGCCCTCGCAAATTGGTGCCTTTATTCTCATGAAGATGAAGGAGACCGCCGAAGCGTATCTGAATACACCAGTCAAGAACGCCGTGGTCACGGTGCCCGCTTACTTTAACGACTCACAGCGTCAGGCTACAAAGGATGCTGGTCAAATCGCTGGCTTGAATGTCCTGCGTGTTATTAACGAGCCAACAGCAGCGGCTCTGGCTTATGGTATGGATAAAACCGAGGATAAAATGTGAGTGAAAGCACTGATTTATGACTAAATTAATACTAATATATATATGAAATTATTATCTTTTAGTATTGCTGTATACGATTTGGGCGGCGGTACTTTTGATATTTCCATTTTGGAAATCCAGAAGGGCGTCTTCGAAGTAAAGTCCACTAATGGTGACACTCTGCTGGGCGGAGAGGATTTCGATAATGCCATTGTCAACTTCTTGGTGGCTGAATTCAAGAAGGATAGCGGCATTGATATCCGCAAGGACAATATTGCCATGCAACGTCTGAAGGAGGCAGCAGAGAAGGCCAAGTGCGAGCTGTCATCCTCTCAACAGACCGACATCAATTTGCCATATCTGACCATGGATGCTGCGGGACCCCAGCACATGAACCTGAAAATGACTCGCTCCAAGCTGGAGAGTCTGGTCGGGGATCTGATTAAGCGCACCATTCAGCCTTGCCAGAAGGCGTTGTCTGATGCCGAGGTATCCAAGTCTGAAATCGGCGAAGTTTTGCTGGTCGGTGGTATGACACGTATGCCCAAGGTGCAGTCCACAGTGCAGGAGCTATTCGGACGCCAGCCCTCGCGTTCGGTTAACCCCGATGAGGCTGTTGCCGTCGGTGCCGCTGTCCAAGGCGGTGTCTTGGCTGGCGATGTCACTGATGTGCTCTTGCTCGATGTAACTCCCCTGTCGCTGGGTATTGAGACATTGGGAGGTGTCTTCACACGTCTGATCTCTCGCAATACGACTATTCCCACCAAGAAGTCGCAGGTGTTCTCAACGGCCAGCGATGGCCAGACTCAGGTAGAGATTAAGGTGCATCAGGGTGAGCGTGAGATGGCCAACGACAACAAATTGCTGGGATCCTTCACACTGGTTGGCATTCCACCAGCGCCCCGCGGCGTGCCCCAGATTGAGGTGGTCTTCGATATTGACGCCAACGGAATTGTCCACGTGTCGGCCAAGGATAAGGGCACCGGCAAGGAGCAACAGATTGTGATCCAGTCGAGCGGTGGTCTGAGCAAGGATGAGATCGAGAACATGATTAAGAAGGCTGAGGAATACGCATCTGCTGACAAGAAGAAGCGTGAACTGATTGAAATAGTTAACCAGGGCGAGAGTATTGTGCACGACACAGAGACCAAAATGGAAGAATTCAAGAGCCAGCTGCCCGCTGAAGAAGTACGTAAATCGAATCGAAATTCTATATTTATAAGTAAATACCATTGTTTCATTTGATTTTTATAGTGCGAAAAAATGAAGAAGGAAATTGCTGATCTGCGCACTCTGCTGGCCAACAAGGAGACCGCTGATCCAGAGGAGGTGAGGAAAGCCACCACCCAACTGCAGCAGTCCTCATTGAAGCTCTTCGAGATGGCATACAAGAAGGTAGGCTAACTATCAAAACTAATACATATTTAAAATATTTTATTAATTGAAATTAATGAATTGTATAACAGATGTCCGCTGAACGCGAGAGCAGCTCAGGCGGTGGCGCCTCCGGCAGCAGCAGCAGTTCGGCCGATTCTTCCAGCGAAGCCAAGAAGGAGGAGAAGAACTAAATTAGGCAACCATAGTCGTAGTTGTTGTTCTCTTATTTCATAATAATCACATTTGGATTCGGATTAAGTTGTACGTTAAACAAAACAAAGCCCATCATATTCCTGATTCTTCTAAATCATATAAAATGATCCCGATCATTCATAAGCAAATAGCATTTACCCAAATTGTGTAGTAATATGCGTGAACATTAACAACCTACGAGATGAAACACCAACGACATACGATCACAACTCAGTCAAAATCAGTTGCATTAAGTTTTTATTGTTTATAATGCACTATTCAATGTCTGGATCCGAAATCTTTTGTAATCTGTGGCGTGACGTGGAGTTGTGTTGTTTGTGTGCCTACTGTAAGATTTTCCTTACTTTTACCTTACGTTTATTTTAAACTAGTTGTAGTTGTACAATAACGAGCACAGCAGCACAAGCCCAAATCCTACAGAGTCCACATGAGATAAGATATCCCTCGTTGGCAGATCGATCGTTATAATTTAAGCAAAATTTGTCTTTGGTTTCCAGTGGATAACCAAAAATAAACAAGAGTTGACTGGGTAAAATGCAATTACATAGTCTCTTTACATTTGTAAACTTTAAATATACGTGAACAATAATATATTATTTACAAACTGAAGCATTTTGAGATCTTTTTATTTATTTTTGTATGAGATTGTTAAGTATGTGCATAGATTTCTTAAATTTGCAAATGGAGTGTTTTGTATATTAGATTATTAATATTATTACTATATTATTTTAAGCACGCATGACAACTGCTATAAATAATAAGATTGCATTTGATAGTAAAATGAAAAAGAATTTCTGACATTCTTTATCAGCTCTAGCTTACGCCGGCCGAATACTTGATAAGGTTTTTAGTATATATTCATATCTATCAATTGACTTATCTTATTATAGCAACATAATATACACATTTCTATAAAGTTAAGATTATTTACGTAAGGAAATGTAATCGAATGATCGATATGGTTGATATTATCTGAATTCAATGCAAAGCTTTTGGCCATCTAACAAGCATATTAGACTATTTTCACAATTGAATTTTTAATGACGAAATTAGAGTTATCAGCCGTAATCACAAATTCATGTGGAATATAGTTAAGGGATCACATGTTTTATAATCATTCAACTTTGCTAAACGTAGGATATTTTAGCACCTGAGCTGAACTGAGAATGAGTCATTAACTTCTTTAAGTATTATTTTGTATGGCATTTTGTTTTGATTTACTTTTTATTTGATTTCAAGAGATCACATGCTTCACGCGCTTGATAACCATACAATTTCGCTTGGAGAAAGGTGTTATATTTGTAGCACCTGGAACATGAGTGCTTCATAATGACTCACTCGCTTTTTAAGTTGGTTTTTGATTTCATTGAATTTTTGTTTTTATTTTGTTTTCATATTTTATATATGTAGTTCTTATTTATTTGTTTCTCTTTTTAAATTCAATTTTTTTAAATTATTATTTTTGTTTTATTGTATAATTCCAACAATGTCGGTAAATTCATAAATATTTTCTTAACAACTAACATATTACTATCTACATTAAGTGTGTCTGGATTTTCTTTTGTTTTCCTATGCACAGGCTAATACTAATCGCTCTTAAGCAAGTAATTCCTATTGATCGCAATTTGCTATTCTATATGATAAATATTGATCGGTGTGTCAATATCTACATGGAACCAGTTTGCAGTTTGTACAATGTGTAGTAGAGGCCACGGGTCTGCAGCAGCTCCTTGTGTGTGCCGCTCTCGCAGACGACGCCGTTCTCGAACACGTAGATCATGTCCGAGTCGACGATGGTGGACAGTCTGTGGGCTATGCTGATTGTGGTGCGACCCTCGGCAGCGGCATCCAATGCCTCTTGCACGATCTGCAGAAATAAGAATATGATAAATATGAATAATAATCATAAATAAAATGAGGTTTTCCTTTTCGACTTTACCTTCTCACTTTCGGCATCCAGAGCGGACGTGGCCTCGTCCAATAAGAGGATCTTCGGGTTTCTGATCAGAGCACGAGCAATAGCTATGCGTTGCTTCTGACCCCCCGATAACTGTGTGCCCTTCTCTCCCATGCGCGTTTCGTAGCCCTGCGGAGCATAGATAAAATATTATTACCCATACCTGAGCATATCTGAGCTCGCACTCACCAGTGGCAAATTGGCAATGAACTGATGTATATTGGACTTCTTAGCCGCCGCAATAATCTCCTGATCCGTGACAATTCGGGTGTTGTCGCCGTACGCGATGTTTTCGCGTATGGAGCGATCGAACAGGATGGGCTCCTGGGACACGATGCCCAGCTGCATGCGCAGATTGCGCATGGCCAGCTGACGAACATCCCGGTCGTCGATCAGCACAGCGCCAGCGTCCACATCGTAGAAGCGTTGCAGCAGCTGAATGCACGTGGACTTGCCACAGCCCGAGGGACCAACCAGCGCGACTTTCTGGCCCGTTTGCACACGCATAATGAGCTCGCGCAGCACCTGCACCTCGCGGCGCGACGGATAGCTGAATTCCACTTTGTCGAACATGACGTTGCCTTTGGAATGCCAGGGCTCCAGAGAGACGCCCGGACTGTCGGCAATCAGTGGCTTTCGTTCCAGGAATTTCAAAATGCTCTGCGCCGCTGTAATGCCCTTCTGCATGTTGGGCGCAAAGGCCAGGGCGCTGGCAATGGAAGCGGTGCCCATGATCAAGGCCTGTGATACCCTGTAAATGAAAGAAAGAATTGTTAATTGACACGACTTTGTTGTAGTTTTTAGCTTTGCTTACTTGAATACATTGCCCATTTGTAGATTGCGATTGATCACGCACCAGGCGCCGTAGTACATGCAGGCGGCATAGGCGAAGAACATCATTGATCTGGCCAGACCATAGACTATGCCACGATAGTGCGTATTCTTTTTCGCTTTCTAGAAGAATACAGAGGGAGATCTGGTAAGAAAACGCTAGCCGACTAGGAGATACCCTGAACTTCGAACTTGGTCAAATTAAGAACTAATTTCAATTGGGAAATTTTAGGATTATATACAGTCTTAGGCTGCTTACCTCAACGGCCGGTGTAAGTAACTCAATGTAGGTTCGATGGAACATGTCCTCGCGCGCCAGAGACACGACGGTGCGAATATTTGAGACCACCTCAACGGCCAGCTTTGTTGTGTTCTCCATGATCTTGGCATTGCCCATATTCTCCTGCGTCATGACAATGCGTTGCAAATAGAAGGACACCAGTATGAAGGGTATAAACGCTATGGCCACCAGCCCCAGGCTCCACTCATAGTACATGGCCAGGGCGATGCCCAATACCAGCGTGGCGATCGATTGGATAATGCTGCCAATGCGCTGACCAGTTGCCTACATATATAAATATAGAAGATATACAGATATATAGATAAGATAAGAAGCGTTCCACATATTCCACAATATTTGTAGTACTTACGCCCTGTACGGCGGCTGCATCGCCGGATAGACGGGCGCAGAGACTGCCCGTGCCATTGGAACGATCATCGAACCAGGACACCTCCTGCTTGAGCATTGCACTGAAGAGCAGGCCACGCAGACGCTCCGTCAGATTCTCGCCGGCCACGCCAAAGAGATAGATTTGCATAAAGGTGGAGATGCCGACGACAATGCCGCAGATCAGGAAGTACAGACTGTACTGGTTGGTGTTGTCACGCACGTACTGATTTTCTTGGGAGCGCAGTACTTCAAGTATGCTGCCGAAGAGGACAGCGAAAATGGGCATGGCACAGCCCATGATGATGGAGCACACACAGCCGATGACAAGCTGAAGCCATTCGGGCTTATTCAGCTTCAATACGCCTAGCATGGGAGAGGGATCGTCTGGGTCTCCCTTGTTCTTCTTCTTGTTCTTCTTCTTCTTTTTATCTGTGTGATCTACTACGTCGTCGATGTCCTCGTCTTCTATTACCTTGATTTCTTGCTCGTCCTCATCCTTAATATCGAAGTTCTTGAGCATATTGTCAGTGGGACTGAGCATGTCGCCGTCGTCCTCGCCCATCTGTGTAGTCACCAGATTGAAGTAGTGATTCTTGATGGCCATCAGCTCCTGATGGGTGCCGGCCTCGACGACCACGCCGTTGTTGATCACCACAATCTTGTCGGCACGGCGCACCGTAGACAGACGATGGGCCACAATGATGGTGGTGCGTCCCTGGCTCACCTTCTCCAGGGCAGCCTGCACCTTGGCCTCGCTGGCTGTGTCGAGGGCCGAGGTCGCCTCGTCCAGCAGCAGAATCTCCGGGTCACGAATCAGGGCGCGAGCAATGGCAATGCGTTGCTTCTGTCCGCCAGACAACTGCGCTCCACGCTCACCCACCAGCGTATCGTAGCCCCTGGGCAGCTTTCTGATGAAAATGGCCGCATTGGCTGCTGCGGCAGCCGCCTCGATATCCTCCCTGGTGGCATCCTCGCGACCATAGCGTATATTCTCGTATATGGACTGGCCAAAGAGCACAGGCTCCTGCCCCACGACTCCGATGCGCTCGCGCAACCACTTGATATTGATATCCTTGATGTTTGTGCCATTGAAGAACACGTCGCCGGCCTGGGGATCATAGAAGCGCTGTATCAGCTGTATGCAGGTGGATTTGCCACAGCCCGACGGACCGACCAGGGCCACCGTCTGGCCGCGATGGATCTTCAGGTTGAGCTTCTGCAGAATGGGAATCTCTTTACGTGTGGGATACTGGAACTCGACGTCGCGGAACTCGATGGTGGTCAGCGGCTCGTCGAGAGTCTTGCCGCGCGGCTCAATTGGATTGATGGTTGGGATCTGCTCAATGATGTGGAAGACCTTGGCACAGGCGCCCTTCGCAATGCCAAACGCCTCAATATACGGCGAGGCCATGCCAATGTTCATGGAGCCCATCATGATCGAGAAGAAGACGGTGATCATGGTGCCTGGCGAGTAGTTCGCGTAGTATTCATCATCGCGGCCCTTGATGACGAGGCCAACGCCGTACCAGAAGGCCAGCGCATAAGAGGCATAGATGAAGAACCACAGGAGGCCAAAGCCGATGCCGGAGAACATGTTTCGCTTAATATTCAACAATTTGGCGGCAACGACCTTGCTCTTGTAGGCGGCAACCTCTTTGTATTCGCCCTCAAAGGCCTTCACTGTACGGATGCCGGATAGGGCTTCCTCGGCAACAACGGCGGCGCTGGCATAGATGTTGACCTCCTGCTTGGCCAGCTTGGATGTTGCCACGGCCACGAAGCCCATGGCAACGAAGGTAACGGGCAAACTCGTCAGGCAGACCAGCGAGAGCTGCCAGCCCTTGACAAACGCCAGCACAATGGACCCAACGAAGGCCACGATGAAGTGCACAAATATCACAACCTTCTCGCCCAGGCCGTCCTCCATTTTCGATAAATCTCTGCGGGAGTGAAGGGGAATAATTAGAACCTGAGTGAATGGAATTATTTTTGTCTACTTACTCATTCATGCGACTGGCCACCTCGCCGCTGGGATTCATGTCGTACCAGCCCATGTCCTGATGCAGCACAGACTGAAAGAACTTGGAGCGAATGGCCAGAATCTGGGAGTGGGCAGCATAGTTGAAGCACGTGACGGATATGTAACTGCAGACCAGCATTATAATTCCGATATACGTGTTGTTCAGCGAAAAAGTTTGCACCCGCTCCAGCAGCAAGTCCGAGACGGCATCCTTTACATAGACATTCCTCTCCAGTGTGCCACTGTTCTTAATCATGTCCTAAGAGTCCAAAGTATACAAAAATATATATCTATTAGAATTATTAGGAATAGGATTTCTCGCATGCGTAAGGAGGCGTGGCAAGCATTATAAATTATATACATACATATGTATATTCTTAATTAGAATGATCTAGCCTTGTCTGACCGCATATCAAAAACTTTAAGTTTATTTCAAATGCGCGATGATTTGTCTCATTTCATTCAATATCCAAATTCAGTTATTCAAGCATTGCAAATAATTTGCCAGGGTATTTGCTAGTCAAGCACTCCAGGCTACTGCTATCAGAGTTATTTTCTTATCTAGCCATGCATCGGGTGTAGACAACGTAAACAAGTTTTAGTCAGCCAATCGCAAGAGTTGTGACTCAATCGCAAATAAAACATACAAATGTGGAAGTTTTTTAGATATATACTCACATCAGTGAGGTTTCCAAAGATCAAACTGTTCGCGGGTGTTGTCAGGCCCGTGGCCACAGCGCCGATCAGTCCGATAATGTAGAGTATACGATCCTTTGTCGTTGCATAGCGAAACATTGTAAAGAACCCGACGGGCTTGATGTCCTCCTTCGGCTTGTCCTCTTTCTCATCTTCATCCTGCTGTTTCGATTGCTTTTTCGTTTTATTTGGCTCACTGTAATCATACGCAAAGCACACGCCATTTCATAAGTATACTTGAATAAAACTATCCGAGTTGTAAATGAAGAGCGTAATCGCACATTCCTTATCGCTGACCCTAGCACCAATCAGGGCTGTCGAAGTGGTAGCCACGTTACGTTCGGACTGATTCGCACTATCAGCCCGAGTCTAACACTCCATATCATTCATTCATATCGAAAACGTCATCATAGTTCGAATCGCAAGATTCCCAGGCAGCACTTGGTTTCTACAATAGCTCAAATACATGTATGTATGTATATATATATATATATATATATACATACATGTATATATTCATTGTATATACATACATATATATTCTCTTTGTTGTTTTAACTACCATTAGAGCATTAAAATTTATAACGCTCGAGCGCGAAATATTGTGCACGCTTCGTTGTTAAAAAACTGCACGATCATGGTTACCGCAATTTTTCATAGACCTATCAAAGGAGGATAAATTGCGTATATATAGAATATGCGATTATAAATACTAGATTGATTCATATTGATACATATGTACATATATTAATATTTGTATGCATTATAGTATAAATATAATAAAAAAAGGAAAGGAATATATTTAAAGTAAAGAAATAGATTTGTTTTTCGCTACTACTAAAAACCTAGAAACATATTTTTTAAAGTAATAATTATTAATTTTTGACTAAAAAAAAAAAGGATATAGATAGATATATATGTATATAGTAAAAATGCATCAAGTAAACATTATTATATAAATATACATATATATATTTTTATTAATTTATTTTCATTTAAAAAATATCTGATTATTTTTGTATTTTTTTTATATTATTTTTGTCAAAAATATTTTTTGTAATAAAAAAAAAAAACATTGTTAAAAACAGCTACAACATTTTTATAACGCATTTTATCCCTTTTGTATAGTCTTAATGTATTTTATTATTTTCCTATATATATTTTATACAATATATATTATTTGAGTCACAGAGTCACAATTAACTAAGAACTTAGCTTTTGATTTTATTTTATTTACGCTAATTTGTAGAATATTTTGGCAGGGGGTAGCTTAAAAGCCTTAACTTGTCGTTTTATTTGTATCAAATGAACAGAATGTTGAAAATTACGCTGGGAGATATTTTTCCTTTTAATTCAACTCACAAGCTCTTGCGATCTTTGTCTTTCTCGGCAAAGGAGTCAGCCAAAACAATATTCGATTTGTAGAGTGACAATCGATTGTTATCGTCGTCCTTGATGACATTGCCGTTAGACGCGGTCATTTTGATGGGCTATTGAACACTTTCTTTTCAGATTGGTTATATTTCTGTTATTCTCGAACACGTGAACTAAATAGGACAATTGCCAGCAAGAGACTAATGAAGTTGGTTAAAACATATGGGCTTATATTTGAATCGCAGAGCACATAAATAAAAAATTAGTTGATATCGGTTCATTTTTGATAAAGCTTATCAATTTATTGGGAGAGTTTGCAAAGGAGAGAGTAATGTCATAAATATGAGTAGACCAAATGAAGAGTAGTTTTTAAATGCCAATGGCTTCAAATCTTTTGCAAATAATTATTTTATGATTAATCGGTTCTTATAGCCAATTCATATAAAATTGGAATTACTCTGATGGCTTTTCAAATTGAATGGAGCTTATGACGACTTGCACAATTTAATCATTCTATTAGCCATGTCATCATTCGTTTTTCAATTAACAATAAAGAGAGCGGAATTTCCCTATCTCTCAAAATACCAATTGGGCTATCTCTCTCCCTCTCTCTCTCTCTCTCTCTCTCTCTCTCTCTCTCTCTCTCTTTCTCAGGCTGTCTGCCGTATTAATTGCAAACACAATCGATTACATATTAAATTACCTTATCATTTGCAAATTACTCAAGTCAGGTAAGGTGTATTTTCAGGTAGATAGCGCCGGTTTATGAGGCACTTCAAAGATACATGCATAAAAAATGTAAACAAATAAACACAGTCAATTGTGCTTATTATATAATTGTACTTAGGCACTTACCATCTATTTCGAATCAGACATGTTCCACATATATATACATATATGTATCTGATCTGGACTCGAGTTTTTACTCGCTTGCGATACGAGTATAATTATTTTGCTATCTATCCATATCCATTTTTATATGTTAACTGAAGATATTCCATATTTGTTAAGTAAGAGAACTGAAATTGAAAATATATATAGTCTTGTCTACTATATGACTAATTCACATGTATATATATTTGTCATATTTTATTTTTATTTATTTATTTTGATTTTTTTAATGTACAAAACCAATCACTTTCAATTTAATAAATTTTTTTGTACAAAATGTATACCATTAATTAAATTCAATTAAAATAATTTTTAAATAAAAATAAAAGTTAGGAATTTAATAAAAATAAATGTAAATAGATGAGGACAAATAGTAGAGAAGCGTGAGTTAAAAAGTAAAAAAATATGTTTGTATAAACGAACGAAACGTTGTCATTACAATATCATTAGTAAAGTTACATGATTTTATTAATTATTTTTAATCAATCACTCCAGGGAAGCATAACACGTTTACTTTCTTAGACAATAAAGGCATTTTAATGGGAAATGCATGGACATTTTTCTGGCACTCTCTTGGGCTGATAAATGGTATTAGCGCTGCGTATTCATGATATCAGCACTTTAAATGTGAAAGAGTGTTAGGTCTGGTAGCGATAAGAAGTTGACGGCGAATATTTAATATGCGTAATCATATTGGCACATGCGAGTCTATTAATATGCAATTATTTGTTTACTGTTGGCGAAAATCTATGCCAAACAGATGATGAATAAGTCGCGTTTTTATTATGCCGTGATTTGATGAGGATCAGCATGTCGATGAAGCCTTCTAACCGACTTTTTTATGATGACATGCAGTAGAGCCGCAAAGTGGAAATCCTCAAGTATTCCAGTGTATTTTACTTAATTATTTGTACTCAACAATTATATAATCACATCAAATGTTTATATCTTCTTAAACTTAAAAATCCCGCGTCAAACTGATAATAATTAGCAACAGCAAAAAAATTCAAATTTTGATGTCTAATCCAAACAATAAAAACTCGATTTATCGAATATAAAGTACTCATAATGGTTCTGTTAGAGCTATGTTAATTTGTTGTGAATAAGTGCTAGCAAAGAGTTGCTTTACTTTAGAAACTGTTAATTTATTTTTATATATTGATTTTTTTTTTGCGCCAAAAAATGCTTAGAAGATAATTTAAATGATACATTTACATAAAGCTCGCTACCATTGTGAAAATAAATTGCTTACTGTTATTAACACTTTGGTAAAATGTTAAGTTTTTGCTTTTTATAACAGAGCCATTAACGAGCTACATTGATGAACGACATCTGTGAGTTGGTTCGCTCATTCAGTTTCAGCGAGTCGTTCGATCGAACTTATTCCATACTCTATTAGTAATAGAAACGCAATTCAACAAGTCATCGAAATGTCCGGCGAAGGAGAGAAAACTTATACGCGTGCCGAAGTTGCCCAGCACAATACCAACAAGGATACATGGCTGCTAATTCACAATAGTGTTTACGATGTCACAGCATTCCTGAACGAGGTAAGCATAGTATAGCAATTAACTAACAGCAACAACAACGACATCACCTCTGATGTACACGTCGGAATTAGGGCGCGGGCGATGGAATTTGATTTCCCCTGGTGTGAATAGTTGATGTGGGAAGGGGGACAAGTTGTCTTATCATCATTACTTGGGTTTTATAACTCGTCTTAGCACTGTTATTAGCCTGTACTTATTGCGCTTGAGAATATGAGATCATTATCCGTAAAACACGAGAGCTTACTTGCCCCTGTACTTTGACCTACGATCTATGAATGAATGAATGACCTACTCATTTTCATACATATGTGACTACATTGAACTTGTGAAGATATTGTATTTGTTGTTTTTTCGAAACGCTCATGTTTGTATTCATATTTATTTAAGCATGTTTTCGTGTCAGTGCGCATTTTCAAATGGTTTTATTTTTATTCATTATCAATGGAAATGGGGCAAAAGTTAAGCTAAATCTGTTCATACGAAAATTTACATTTCATTTTATTTACGAAACCAACTCACTATTTGGTATTTAAGTACTCAGTTGTATATGGAACGAAATTAGAAAATCAATGTTAGGCCAAAGTCACACAAATGTGTGTAGAGCATCTTTATATAGCTTGAATTTCTAAAGTCAATCAACTAGAAAGACCTAAATTGGTGTAAAAATCAACATCTATGATTCAGTTAGTGTAACAAAGGAATAAATATACATATGTACATACATGTATACATATTTGTAATATTGAATATATATTTAATATTTAAATAAATAAATTGATTGTTACTGACTTATATTATATAATAGTATATTATAATTGGAATATTTCCATTTGAAATATATGTATAAAATTTTGTATATATTTATTTATATATATATATAAATATATAAATATAAATATATATATATATATATATATATATATATATATATATATATTAGGTAGGAATATATAAATTATTATACATATACATTATTATATTTGATATCATCTATAAGTATCCGCTTAGAATCCTTATACAAATGAGCAGATACTAGTCACTATGACCATACCATTTGGTTTTCAGTTCTGCTGGTGATAAGAAGGCCCAGACACTTAAATCATTTCTGTGTTATAATGATTACGCTGCAGTTTGTGTTGTGAGGCAATTAAAGTTTGTGAATGATGGAAGGTGTACCTTGCCTTGCATTAAAAACCTTTCGACGTTTATTCACACTGTTTAAAAATAGAAACGCTTCATCCCACTGCTGTGGGTAGAGCGCATTTGGTGCGGGCGCTTTATGTTTTAAACATTAACCAGGGTTTCACGGTCAGCGTAGAAGACGACAGCAAATCATTTGCATAGTTTGGCATATGAAAAGAGTGTACTTAATATTCGTTATTCGTTTGCTTTCTTGCAGCATCCCGGCGGTGAAGAGGTGCTGATCGAGCAGGCGGGCAAAGATGCCACCGAGAACTTTGAGGACGTTGGCCACAGCAACGACGCGCGCGACATGATGAAGAAGTACAAAATCGGCGAACTGGTTGCCCACGAGCGCACGAAAGTTGCTCAGAAATCGGAACCCACCTGGAGCACAGACGCACAGAACGACGAGAGTTCGATTAAGTCGTGGATAGTGCCGTTGGTTCTCTGTCTGGTTGCTACGCTCTTTTATAAATTCTTCTTTGGCAATGCTAAGCAGCAGTAAAGTCAATAAATAATTCCCACTCGCCTCAATGCTGCACCACTGGACGCCTCCACACAGTGATAGAGGGAGAGAGAGAGAGAGAGAGAGACACACACATGTAAAGAGTTGATTTCCAGATACCCTGCCTTTAAATACTAATACTGTTGTGTCTCATACACTTGCCGGAGGCGTTTGGCTGCGCGCTTGCCGTTGTCGCTGGCGGAATTTGTAGAGAGAATTTGTGCTAAGTTTAAAAGATAAATATGTGCATGTTTTGGCATCTTGTTTTTGTACTAATTGCTATAGTAAGTGGGTTTGAGTTTTCTTATGAGCTAGATAATTGTTCAACTTTCCAACACGCAACAGAAATATACACATACATATATTTAAATAGACTATTAAATATGAATGTATTTGAAATTGCTTTGTTTGTTCTTTTGTCAAAACAAAATTAATTTTCGAACTCTTTCTTTTTTGTATCACAACTAATGTTACCATGTCGAAATTTATTCACGCAGCTGTCCTGGCCGGCAGCTCTATGCTTGCACTCTCTGCTGCCGGAGCTGCCCAGGATCGAAGCAAAGCGCCACAGATGAAACGTGAGCTGCCCACGCGCAGCATGAATTTAGCTTCGTTGCGTCGCACCGAGTACGATGTCCTGATCATTGGCGGTGGAGCGGTAGGCGCTGGATGTGCTCTAGATGCAGCTACACGTGGATTGAAGACTGCCCTGGTCGAGGCCGATGATTTTGGAAGTGGCACCTCTTCGAAATCCAGTAAACTCCTGCACGGCGGTCTGCGAGATTTGGACCATGCAATCACACATCTCGACTTGGCCGCTTTTCGGCGTGTTCACTCATCACTGCAGGAGCGCAGAAACATTACCAATCTGGCGCCGCACCTCAATCAGTCGGTGCCAATTATGCTGCCCGTACACAATTGGTGGCAGTTGCCCGTCTATTGGATGAAGCTGCGTCTCTATCACTTAATGGCACCGGGCACATCGAAAGGCTTCACATACATCAGTAACCGGAAGGCCCTCGAAATGTTTCCAATGATGCGCCGCAACATGGTTGGCGCCTTCGTCTTCTACGAGGGCCAGCACGACGACGCTCGGATGTGTCTTGCAATCATTTTGACCGCCTCCCGCTATGGCGCCGACGTCTGCAACCACATGAAGGTGGTCGATCTGCTGCGGGACAAGAATAAAACTGTAATTGGAGCCAAAGCTATCGATCAGCTAACCGGCAAAGCTTACACGATTCGATCCAAAATGGTCATTAATGCAACTGGTCCCATGAGTGATTCTATTATTCGCCTGGAGGATGCAAGTGCGTCTCAGCAGTGCACGCCCACCTGGGCCTCACACATTGTGCTGCCACCCTTTTACTGTCCCGAAGATGTGGGGCTCTTCGATCCGTATACGGACAACGGTTCAACAATATTCTTTTTACCCTGGCTGGGGCATACGCTAATGGGCACCTCGGATGACACACGCGAGGCCACCATGGGGCAACAGCCAACAGAGATGGAGGTTCAGTATCTCTTGGATAGCATCAGAAACTACATTAATCCAAATTTCGATGTACGCCGCTGCGATGTGCTCGCAGCTTGGGGCGGCTATAAGCCGCTTCCCACTCAGTCGACGGAGCTGGCCCATTCGACGCTGAAGAACCATGTGATTTCTATCGGGCCCGGCAACATGGTGTCAATCGTGGGCGGCACATGGACATCGTTCCGGCTGATAGCAGAGAAGGCCATAGACGCTGCCATTATTAATGGCGGACTGCAACCGTTGCGCAAGCATTCGATTACGGCGACCTCATGCAAGCTGGACGGCGCTATTGGCTGGACACCAAACATGTTTATAAGGCTGGTGCAGGATTTTGGCCTGGAGCTAGATGTGGCCAAGCACTTGTCCGACACATACGGCTCGAATGCGTTCAAGGTGGCCGTTGGGGCAAACTCCAGTGGCAGCGTGTGGCCCATTATAGGTAAACGGCTGCACTCTGAATTTCCCTATATTGAGGCGGAGATACGACAGGGGGTTAGGGACTATGCTTGCACCCTGGTCGACATGGTGGCACGTCGGCTGCGTGTTGCCTTTCTTAATGTCCAGGCGGCCGAAGATATTTTGCCGCGCGTGGCCAGCGAGATGGCGCGCGAGCTGAAATGGAGTCGAGCAAGGCGATTGTCAGAAATCAAAGAAGCGCAAGAATTTCTAAATACTCAAATGGGAAATACAACCGAATTCGACCCAATTCATATGAACATACCCATTAAGCTGTCTGTGGATCAGGTGCAGAAGTATGCCGAGCATTTCAGAAATCTTGACGAAGCCAATACGGGCTTTGTGTCGATAAACAAATGCTGTGCGGCCATGAAGTCGTTCGGTGTTAAAGAGGTGCCGGTAGACCTGATGCACGATGTGCTGCGGGACATTGACTGTCACTCCCAAGGCAAGGTGAACCTGTATGAATTCCTCATGCTCATGTCGGCCATTGTGCACGGAGACACGGCATATTTACGTTATGCCAAGATGCATTTAGACCAGAAAATTTCGGCAATAAGCCGCCGGCGGCGCAAGCAAAGCGAATGTACGGTCGAGCGATCCGGAGGCGGCTTGTGAAGATCGAATCAATCAATCTCGTGCAAAACTCTTAGTGTATTTAAATTATTCTGTACTGTCTCTTATACTATTTATATTTATTTGGTAGTGCTACCACATCGTAGCAAACAGAACACTGCAGTGTTGCCACACTTTTGCTAGGCAACTCAGCTCATTCCAGACGTTCGTTTTCAAAAGTACAACGGAAATTAACGAGCAGTAACAGTAGAATATAATTCGAAAGTAATTAAATATGGAAATTTGTGTTTTAAATTTGTATTTGGGGTGTAAAGTTGGATATCCACACATTTTTCGTTATTTTGTTTAGACTTTGTAATCATTTAACAATTGTTTTCTATATTTTCTTAGCAAAACTCGTTTATGCCCTATGGAGCTTGTGTGTATATTTATAATAGTTATATGTATTTGTAACATTTGTATATATTTATATTTTTGCAACAATGACGATAGCATACTAATAGTGTGTTTCAATACATTTAATTTTTGTGAGTGAATGTTGCCAGGTAAAACATTTAACGGGTTTTTGTTGATGCTGTAATTCAGGTATTTATGTAATACACATGCAAAGGTGAAAGCAATAGTAAACACTTTTATATATGGATTATGTATGTGCTATAAATATATTCAAAGTGAGAAAAAACGAAACATAAACTAAAATAAATAAGTGAATAAGGAAAATTGTACAAAGTAGAGTTATGAAGAAAATTATAAATAATTATTGTGGCGCATATTTGATAGTTTTTGTATATATATATATAGATAGGTATATATATATATACATGTGCGTATGTATACATTAGAAATACACTTAGTTGACATGGATTTTTTTCGGAGTGCACACTTTCACTCTGGGGTATGGTTAGATTGGCTAAATATCAGTAAATATTAGCTGCTTAAACTTTGACCTGAGCTGACAGACATGTTTATCGTATAAATATGTCAAAAATGTTTACTATATAAATGAAACAATAAGAGAAAAACCAAAATTTACAACGTTCAAGTTTGTTGCAACTGTCAGAATTGAAATAAACATTAAGATTGATTCTACGATGTTTTCTATGTGCACTGGGCATGATAAGTGTTTGTTGTATTCTTCATCAGCTGCCTAAGCGACGGCATCTGTGGCGCACTCCTCTTCGACGGTGATGTACATGCCCTCCTCCTCGTAGGCCGAGTCGTGCTTAGCCAGAATTCTCAGCAATGGACGCAGGCGCAGCCACCACTGCTTCTTCGGTATGCGTTGTCTGTGGTAGATGAGGAAAATAATCAAATCAACTCTATTGACATTACTTTTACGGCACTCACTCAAAGTTGGTGTCGGCAATGAGATCGATCAGGGGCGTGAATCGATACTGCCGCGAGACGATGCCCAGCAGTGTTGCTGTGTCGGTCGATTTGCAGTTGACGACGCCATTGCTATCGATGTTGTTCTTGATCTGTGTGGCCAGCCAGTCGACGCACTTGGCGGCCATTTTGGTGCCCATGTTGCGATCGAATGGACTGGGCGAGCCACCCTGTTGCATGTGGCCCAAGATGTTCATGCGGCAGGTGAACAGGCCCTTGCCCTCCTCCGAGTACAGGCGATAGATGAAGTCAGTGGTGTAGTTCTCACTGGCCTTCTCATTGCGCAAGATGAGGCCGCGAGACACGCCCTCGGCCATTTTGGATGCCATGTGATAGACATCCTGTTGCAGATCCTTGATGGAGAACTTCTCCTCATATATATACGCGGCATCCGCGCCACCAGCCAGGCCAGCCAACGTGGCCAAATAGCCGCTATAGCCTCCCATGGTCTCAATGACAAACACACGACGCTTGGTGCCCTGGGCCGACTGGCGAATGCGATCGCAGATTTCGGTGATCTCATTCAAGCCGGTATCGCAGCCGAGCGAGAATTCAGTGCCGGGCACATTGTTTGAAATAGTTGCCGGCACAACCACAATGGGTATGCAAAACTCTGGATAGTTGTCGCGCTGATCGGAGATTTGGCCAGCGGCGTGGTAGCTCTCAAATCCACCGATGATCAGCAGACCCTGGATCTTGAACTCCTTGAGGCGAGCGGCGATCTCCTTGAACTTGCCCTCGGGCAGAGTACGCTTGGTGCCCAGATAAGCACCACCCTGACCCACCCAGCCAGACACATCAGACCTGCGGAGTGGCAGAGGAGGGTTAATTATTGAATACGTTTAATTGCATATTTACTTATAATATACTCACCAGCCCAGCTCGCGCACGTTGCCAGCAATGAGACCCTCAACGCCATCGTTGATGCCATAGACAACGTCGCCGCGATAAATGGCATTGCGCACAAAGCTGCGCACGGCCGCATTCATGCCACAGGCCGGCGCACCAATGTGCATCACAGCCAGCCTGTAGCCCTCGATGCCCTTGCCCTGCTCGTCGAAGTTCTCCTTGGGCGGCTTCAAGCGTGTCAACATCTTATAGGTCTCCAGGTTGCGCTCAAAGGAGCGACCGCGCAGCTTCACAGCATCGGCCCAGCGTCGCTCCGCCATGGCCTTAGCTACAGCCTGGGTGCGCTCCACACACTCCATAAGTGGCACACGAACCGTCTGGTTGCCGTCCAGCGAGATGACCACCGGCACCGAATCCGGCGTGGCTTCCATCAGAGCCAAAGTGGCCTCGGCGCCCATGCGACAAGCCTGTTTAGATGATGGAAATGATGATGAAAAATCAATTATCCTCAAATAAAGAAGTCAAAAATAAATGATCGATAACACATATCGATATTTAAAAAGTGAATGAAGAATCAGTTTTGCTTCGAATTAATCTGTATTTTGCCTAAATCTGTCACTTTTGAACACTTTCTAGTTATCTACTTCCACTTACTTTAATCATAGAGAACTGTAATTACTTACCAAGACACGATCGAAGGCGCTGGGATTGCCACCGCGCTGCACGTGACCCAACACAGTGATACGTGCGTCGTGTTTGAGACGCTCGTCGATTACCTTGCGCACATGCTCGGCGGTAATTGGATTGCCCTCGCGATCACTGGCGCCCTCGGCCACAATGACGATGTTCAGACGCTGACCAGCCGAACGCTCCTGTTTGAGAACGAAAAGCAAGAGATGTTAGACTTTGCACCGTTCTGTGCAATTCTCAAAAAATGAGCGGGTTAGTAACTTGAGTGTGTGTACATAGAAGCAATGAGAAACTTCAAAATATATACAAAGTGCTACGACAATATGATAATGATAATGATAATGATAATGATCTATGAAATAATATATGCATATGTATATATGTTTCTATGTAAATAAGAGACGAAAAATGTGAGGTTATAAACAAAATGAAACTATGATAAATACAGGTGAGACAGAGAGAGAGAGAGAGAGAGAGAATGTTTGTGTTTTTTGTTTGTTTGTATATGTGAAGCTTAAACAATGAATTTGAAAGGAAACTAAATAAAAGTAAATTAACAAATAAGCCAAAGTATATACATAGATATTTAGATATTTACTAATCAAGCTAAGATACAGTAAAAATAAACGTAAACGAAGGCGTAATAGAAGCCAATTAAATTTTCCAGCAAAAAGTAAATAAGTGTACTTGTTTATGAGTGTGTGTGTGTGGCTACACTTTAACCCAATAAAAACCAATTAAATAACCAATCAATTAGTAGTTTCTAGAATCAGTTTTCGACAAAGAGCTGCTGGCTCTTTGAAACGTCTGTTAGAAATGTTAGAAAAAGTTATAGTTAAATTAAAGCTTCTTTAAATATCCATATATGTATATACAATTTGAATAATTTAGTAGTAAACCGAAAAACAAAACACCATCGCATAGACTTATATTGAATTTGACTGGAAAAGGAAAACCCTTTCGCAGTGGGCTGACCTGGGCTAGCTTTTTGCACAGATCATCCTGCCAGTTAATTGGAACGGGCTCTTCGGGAATGAACATAAAATCAGCCTCTGTGGCAATGGCGGCTGAAATTGCCAAATAGCTAAAAACGAAAATAAATCAAACACACCGAAGAAAGACACGATGCGCACAGGTGAATGAATTGTTAATTGATTGTTCATTAATTACAATATGCCTAGGATGCGGATAGACAAGGATTGGGTGGGTGGGTAGCTTGGTTTAACTCGGATTTATCCAGTTTGGAGTCGAATATTTATATAAATTAAAGAAAAGGTAAAATAATATAAATACAACAAAATTCGGCACTTGATGCATGATATATGTATTTTTATATAATATATATATATAATATCTGATTGATGCCTGCTCGCAAGTGTGTGTGTCTGTGTGTGTGGGTGTGTGGGTGAAATGCAATGTTTATATGGTTTGCTGCTGTTGTCTATTGCAACAACGAAAAGCAAATGAGGCGCGAGAGATAGAGAAATAGAGAAAGAGAGAGCAAACACATTGTGAGAAATATTGTGTTTGACTTTTGTTTTGTATTTGTTTATAAAATTTCACTTCTTGCCTGGGCCAACTGATTGCAAAGCCTATCTGGCCAATCGACTTTCGGCGGCATTTCGGGTATAAATATGAAATCGGCCTCACAGGCCAGGCCACCAACGAGCGCTAAATAACTGTAAAAATATATGCGTGTTTGTATTATTTGGTTATATGCCATACAAATATATATATACTATATACTATATAGTATATATATATTGGGAAAATCAAAAGGGGAGAGACAACAAAGGGCTGGGAGAAAGAGAGCGACAATTTAGGAAATATTACGAAATGAGCATCAATTCAATGTAAGATAAAAGAGCTGAGGAGAAGAGTAATATTAATTTTAGTAATATTTAAGAACAACTTCATATAGTTTCAATACATTTCATCATCACTATCTACTATCATATATATAATTGTGAAATATAAGATTAAACAAGATTTATTCATTTTATATTAGCCGATAAATCTGCCTAGCCTAATAAAATAATTATAAATAATATCTGTATTATAATATCTTATATATAACTAATCATCATTCCCTTATTTATTAGCCTAATACTTAGACTTATCCATCTCATTACATATATATGTAGATCACAAACATTGTATGTTGATTAACAAATAACGAAAGAGAACACAGAACGATTTGGGTCTGATAGAGAAATATATTGTATATATGTAGAAATAGAGAGATTTCGAATGCGGGACATTCAACGATCGAGAGCTAATGATGGATGGCTGATTGCTTGCCTGGTCCAGTTTGAGAATCAGTCTATCGGGCCAATCTTGTGGCGGCGGGTACTCGGGCAGAAAGACATAGTCTGCTTCGGATATAACGCCAGCTACAACTGGTAAATAACTATAAGTGGTGAAGGCATTTAGCATTTGGAATTTGACAATTGGCAGAGCTAACACCTTATACGTAACTAGTTACACATCACAGACAGGCTAACTAAGACAATTTAGATTCATTGATAACAAATGGCTTACCCGCAATGACGACCCATGACCTCCATGATGAAGGTGCGCTGATGCGAGTAGGCAGTGCTAGCAATGGCATCGATGGCCTCAATGATGCGGTGCAAGGCCGTATCCGTGCCAATGGTCATGTCCGTGCCACAGAAATCGTTATCAATCGAGCCCACCTGAAAAATTAAATAAATAGTGAGTAGGAGTGAAAGAGAGAGAGAGAGAGAGGTGTTTCTCTCTAAGACTTACCAATCCAACAATATGCAGAACATTGTACTTGCTCTTCTGCTCAGGGGTAATGCTCTTATTCTGCTCCAGCTCATCCAGCAGACTGGACCACTCCTGACGGAACAGATTGGCGCCAGTCAGCGAGCCATCGCCGCCAATGACCACCAAATTGGTAATGCCGCGTTGCACCAAGTTATTGGCAGCCTTTAGGCGGCCAGCACGCTCACGGAAGTCCTTGCAACGAGCGGAGCCAATGATGGTGCCGCCACGATGTATGATCGACGACACCGACGACCAAGATGCTTCCTGAATGCAATCGCCGCCATCCACCATGCCTTGGTAGCCTTCGCGAATGAAGTACACCTGAGGACACAAATAAAAGAGTTCATTTTATTACAATAAAGTAAATATGAATCATTCTCGTGAAATTCCAAGAATTTTTTGCGATTTTGTGTGATGAAAATGGGTTTCAAAATTTTGATTTTTTCTTACGTCATTCTAGATTTGGCTGGACTATATATTTTTTAATTAAATACATTTCGCATTCTATATTTTTATTATGTATATATTACAAATTTGTTTAATTACAATTTAATTGATTACGTTTCAACAATTGCTTTGTAAAGCTTCCGTTTTGTTGCCCATAACATTTGAACTATAAAAATATCATCATATTTATTGATATCATAATAATATGAGTATTTTTCTATATATAAAATATTGCATATAGCTTAGTACTTATCAGGCTTAATAGGCGATAAAGCTCTTTATAAATAATTGAATAAGCTAAACGAGATTGTTAATCGATATGTTGTCATATAAACACAGAAGCTAAGAATATAAGCAAAGTAAATATGAAACAAAAAATCTAAAACACATCGAGTTAGCACATTGAACTCGTTTTCGCTTTTAATTCCTTGCCTAAATTATGATATGTATTTTAATTGCTGATTACCATAAAAATCAACAGTGAATAAAAGAAAATGAAAGTGACTTTGAAAAAAAAAAAAAAAAAAAAAATGAAATAGAAACATTAGCCTTGCGACAATTTATTCATTGCAAAAATCATCATCATCGTACAATTTTGAATAATTTATTTCAATTGCAATTATTTAAAATTTCAACTCTTTGCCCTCTCACAGAGTGCTATAAAAATTTTGGCATATTGGACGCTCAAACACCGAATTCACTTGTCGAGACTCGATCAATAAACCCAATAATAGGCAAACAGTAATTCACTTTTCAAACAATAACCGCATTTTCTCAGATATATGTACATATCTGCGTGATCGTCTGTAAGTTGCCCGAAAATAAACTCAATGTCAAACGCACACGGACAGAAGAGCCGCCTGTGTGTAGTAGTATTGTCAATGTATTGGTGTTCTCTATGAACGTAGTGTGAGGCGCTTTTATTTGAATATTTTTTTCTTTTCTTTTTTGCTACCCCCTGGGTTATCTAACGGCAATTCACACCACCAGCAGAACAAGCTAATTTGTTTTATTTCTTTTCCTTCATTATGATTTAATTGCAAGTTCAGCTGAATATATATATGTAAATTTGTTATATATAAATATATGCATAACAGATTCTGCTGTAGACCATAAAGTTCAATGGCTGAACTTGTTCCGGTAACCGATAAGAACATTTTTGAGAATAATATGTATGTGTGTGTATGTGTGCCTATGTGTATTTCCAAATTATATGTATATACCAATGCAAAAGCACTTGGTAGAGGTCAAAACTCACCTTGCATCCCAAGTAGATGGCCATACGCACACATGCCCTCACAGCAGCATTCATGCCCTGGGAGTCGCCACCGCTGGTGAAGACGGCCAGGCCCTTGTCGCGCTGGGAGCCGCGTGCCAGGAAACGTTGATTAGTATCACTATTCATTTTTTGGCCAAGCACTTCTTTCGATTTAAAAGTTATTCAAATTCAAGTTAATCGATTCAAAAAACAACGGCAACGCACACACACGCACGCACGCAGAGGGAGAGAGTGAGAGACGGACGCACGTATCGAAGTTCAAGTTGGATGCACCCAATGGCGAATATTTTGTGAATGATTCACAGCGCAACTGGAGGAGCTTCGAGGAAGCCGAGTTGTCCAAATGAACTGCGCAAATCTTATGCTGGCCACAGATGCCGTGGCTATGTGCCTGCGAGACGATTTTCACAAACTGGGCGCGAGAGCGGCGGTCGAGCGCAGAAGTTTCGGTTTTGACGTTTCAAGGTGACCTTTAAACGCAGCAAACGCTTTGCGTTAAGCGCAACTACACGGCACACTGATGCAATGAACTGGTTGTCTGGCGTTTTTATCGCGTCGCACCGTCACGTTTTATGCGTAATGGCACTATGCGCGATTTTTGGTAATATGTTTCATTAATGCAACCAATTGTAACGGTAATGCGGCCAAGTTTCTGCTATCAATTTGTCCCTATTGTGGGTGAAAATGGGCGATTACACTCTATTGGACTTTTTTTGTTTACCCCACACACACACACAGTGAGTGTCATATTGACAGCTGTGCAACAGCTGTGCGCGCATTGCCAGACAAAAGCTCTGTTACGCCAGCCAGCTTCTGCATGGCATACCAGAAGCTTTTTACCACACTTACATGCGTCTAGCCGTTGTTATTTTGAACGTTAACCGATTGCATTTAATTGGAATTATGGTACTCACATATTTGTTTTTAAATTTAGTATAGTTGGTGAGCTTTACTCCTTCTGGCTGGCCAAGAGATGATTCATCAAACATTATAGACTCATTGTCATCATATCCCATAAAATTTACTGCGCTTATCATTGGGGGGGATAACTGATTGCTTAAAGAGATTAATGCATTTAAACTCTGTGGGTGACATTTAAAAGCATTCAGTTGTGGAACATTTGCGCAGTAAGCTTTATACAATTGCGGCTTCCTCCAGACATAATATTCTAACTTAGGACTTGAAATGGATTACCTACAGATATTTTGGCTGTAATCTCTGCAATCTCACTTACTTATTAAGAAACATGGAGTCCATTTTTTCCTTCATTTCCAATGTCAAAGTATTTGATCTATCGGAGCAGTCATGCCACAGATTGTTTTTATGCTGCAAAGAAAATATTACAATATATTTTAAATTCGATACATATTTAACTCACTTCAATGACTTGAGCGCTTTCCAATTGAGCATCCGATTGAGACGGCTCGAATAACTGCTGTTTACTGGGACAGTGTTGGCTCGTAGACAATATCTCCTGTGTTTCGACTAAGCTATGGGAGATTGCTTTCGATCAGTTTTGGGTATTACGCATTAGCTCCTACATACCGGGCGGATAATTTGGAAAATACTTGAAATTTTAATGCATGCATATCAATTACTAATGGGACAAATCACTATTATCTATAATATACATACTCAATTTTGAATACGTGTGAGATAAATTACAATTTAAATAATATGTCAAGTCTCCGATCAATTAAAGACCAGCATACTCTGTTAAAACAAATATTTTAATTTAAAATTAAGAATTCATTAATAGCTGTTGAGAAAATAGCCAAAGGAATGGAATATTAATAAGTATTAAATAAAAACATATATGGGGTTTTTTTTAGGAATAGTTCGAACATTATATGTATATAAAACAGCTCGGAGGTATCTATCAGTCGAGCAGTGCCGCTTAGAGTCGATAAGATCTAATGACTTGAATAAATACAAGAAAAAAATTACAAATTAAAATAGTTTCAGTGACCAACATAAGTAAATCCCACTCCAATAGTCCAATAGATAATCCAGATGCAATAATTCGATGATGACCGATGATTGCTAGTTAATTATACATACTATATGTATACTTATCATATTTTTAGCTATCACATCGTATTGTTTGCCTATATAGAAGGTTTGCATTATATGGCATGAAAATCCCCGAGAGGAGCCCAACGCTAAACTTACGTTTAATTTGTAATTGTAATTGTTATGAATAATTGAGTTGGCATTCTTTTCACCAATTGGCTTCACCTAAATCTTTTCAGGTAAATTACATATTTTCGCTTCGTTGTCTTCATTACACTTTTCTTCAAACGGCTTGGCAGTTTAACAGGCACAGGCTTCTCATGCTTATCCTTCTCCTTCAGCCGCTCCTTCTGTATGTCCCTCTGCCTTCCCCTTTTCTGCTCCTTTTGTTTCTTCTTCAAGGCAAAGCCAACGCGTGTTTGAGCCTTCTTCTTATTCTCGGCATCTATATATTGTCTTATATGGCTCACAGTACGATCGAAATCCAAACTTCGAGTGATGTGCACAAGTCGTTGCATATTCGGACTTTAGGCATACTTAGTATGGCGTATTTTCAAAATATAGATCATATTGTTTACCTTTTGGTAACACTCAATCCCAGATTACTGATGTCATCGAGCGCGCTGTCCACCGCATTGACCACGGTCAACACTTCAGCGGTATTGTCGCAGAGGTAGCGATAATACAAATTGATATTCTCCTTCTTCAAGTCCATGAGATAATCGTACTTCCTGGCAACATCCTCACAGCTGGTCATTCTGTTCTTGAAGGCCAGTAATTTTTCGTTATCGCTGCGCCGACTGAAAAGCATACAACGATAGTCCTGTGAATAGCCGTTCCGCAGCTGCATAGAGACGGCTATTCTCCCAACACAAGCATCACCTCGGCCAGAATAACAGCATGCGGGCAGAATTTTCAGGAAATGAAAAGCATTGTCGATGTTGCTGTTGAAGATATTTGGGATATAGATTTGTATAGGTCGACTGGACCGACACTGCAGCACATACCGAGCTATGCACTTCGTCAAAACTTGAAATTTACAGTTATGCATTCCTAAAAAAAAAAAAATTCTACGTAATTTTGATGAAGGCCCGAAAAGATATGACATACTTTGTTTTTATTTTCATTTCCTAATATTGAAGTTGTGCGTGGATAAATAGATTGTATACTTAAGTCTATAAGACTAATTTAATGCAGTTTATGAATAAATAAGAAAGATAAAGAATTGATCTTTACCATACTTAGAATTAATTCAGTTGGACCACAAATCTACAATTTTATTCGTAAGGTAAATCCAGGAGACCTCCCAACTTTATTATAAAGTCTCTGCTCCCCATAATCAGAATCTGAACTTAGAATAGATTATAATAAACACCGAATTTTTTGTTTTTTTTTGTATTTTTATTTTTTTTGTTTTTGTTTTTTTTTTTTTTGGTAATTAAGAAACTGTAATTTCAATAAACTTAAATTTTCACATCAATCTTTGCCTCCACACACACATACAATTTATGTGTGCTCAATGATGTGTTGTTGTTGTTGTTCAACACATTGTCAATGTTTTTTTTTTTTTTTTTGTTTTTTTATGTCAGTGTATTATGTATTTGCAGTTTCCATTTGGGTTATTCGACTCGGTTTTTTATTTTGTATATTGTAAGCGTAAATTCAATTGCGAAAATATACAGTTATACAGCTTTTATACACATTTGCATAGATCATTTTTAAATTCCCGGTTTGGCGTTTACTCTTGTTGTTGTTGCCGCCAGCTCGAATCAAAATTGAATCTACTTAGCTGTCAAAATAAGTAATTTCTGTTGTATTTGTATTTTGTATTTTGATTAGTTATCAATTTCCCGTTCTTTTGCAATTAAATGCCCTGATAAACAAAACCTAATGTCAACAATAAAGCAGAATGTTGAATTAGTTGAGTTTAGCAACAATTGGCATCATTCGAAAAATAAAATTAGCTGCTTCTTCTTATTCTTTTTATATAATTGCTTCACACACCTGTTTTTTTTTTTAATTTTCTTTTTTTTTTTTGGGCTTGGGGGTTTACATTTAAACATATAGATGATAATAAAAATATAAAAAGTAAACACTGAGACATTTAGTTATAACAATTGCACATTGATACTGTTATTGCTGTTGCATTTGCATAATTGCATATAGTAAGTATATATGTATATGTAAGTACGTTATAAATAGCTATCGCATCGATCGTACGATTAATTTTGATACTAGTTCCAGGATGGCAGCATCACTGGTTCATTTACTCTTTGAATTGGATTAACCGATTGATTTACATACAAGGAGAAAGAAAAAACAAAGATTTCTTCAAACGGGCACAATAGAACTCATGCCCTTTAAGCTATCCGCGCAATGGAACAAGTTGCTTGCATTGATTCAGAGTGAATAAATATATTAATATATATAGCGCTTGTGTATGTTAACCACAACTTGCTTGACTGCAAAACTAAATAACCATTTATTTAATTTACAACAATTTAATAAACTATTTTTTTTATCGATACCGGCATTGTAAATGCAGCACTGTGTGTGTGGGAGACGGAGAAAGTAAATAAGGAAAAAGAGAACATAAATTGGTTGAAAATAAAAGTTTAGGTTTATGTTGTTTTTATTTGTTGTATTTTAGAAAAAAAGATAATTACAAATAATACATAATTTGTTTCTTTTGGTTCGCATAGGCTTCTTCTTTGACGACGAAAAATAGAGGGCATTATTTGTAATTACATTATTTATATTATTTTATAAACCAATTAGCCTTTGTTTATTATTGTTGTTTTTTATTAAGGAAAGCGGCGCAGCGCATTAAACAAAAATAAAAGACAATAAATTTCTTGTTGACTGTGTCTTGTGTTCTGTTTGTTTGTTGTTTGCTGTTTGTATGTTAATGTAAAACAGTATGATAATTATTTATTAAAACATAATTAAAATAAATAATAATATTTTAGGCATATGTATAGTGTACGCAGTTGGCCAAAACAGCGGAATAGTAATTAACTACACAAAACAAAATTCACATCTTTGCCATACAAGACACTGTTCCTGTTCTTGTTGTTGTTCTGGATAGCTGATAGTTGTTTTTTTTTTTTCTTCATATTTATATATTTATTTATATATATTTATATTTTGTATTTATAAGTTTTGACTCAGATAGTTCCATTTGTGAATATTTGCAAGAGCATTTTACTAACAAAGACAACTTGAACGGCATGTGAAGCAAATTAAGACATTTGATTTCATATTACATTTCCTTCTTCATAGACTTTTTAATCGACTTTACATTTATTGATTTGACGCGGCGAACGACAATTGTTCGTCTGTATACAATATATAAACTGTCTATAAACCAGATTCATTTTTGTTCTTCTTTAAACAGTTGCATGACAATAGTCTTCTCACCTAAACTCATCTCAGCCTCTAAACTATCATCACACAGCCATGAGCTGAATCATTATTCTGCTGAATTGTTAATGTTTTAGTGTATTGTTGTTTTGCATTGTATTGTTGTGTTTTGTTTGCTTGTTTGTTTAGATTTGTGTCGATGCTGATGCTGATTTTGATGTTGCTTTTATTATTACATTACTGCTCTGCTGCTTTCGACTTCAAAGATTTCTTTTTATATTTCTTTTGTTTTGTTTGTTTTTGTTTGTATTACTGAATAATATTTGCATAGTCAAAAAGGAAACATTTTAGTTGTTTGGTTAGTTGTCACCGCCCTCCTGTGGCTCGTCGCCATCACCCTGGGTATCGGAGGTCCAAAGAGTCAGGTTATCCCTCAACAATTGCATGATGAGTGTTGAGTCTTTGTATGAGTCCTCGTTGAGTGTGTCCAGCTCGGCTATCGCGTCATCGAACGCCTATATTGCGGTGCATAGAAATATATATATATTTAGTATTCGATCAAAAGTAATTACAACAATAACAATGCAAAATGCCGGCAAGGTAAATATGCAAGTACAAGTTCTTGTTCAGGTGCAAAACGAAAGCATCTCAGTTCAATAAAAAAAACTGTTTTAGTATTTGGATTTATACCTTTAATTGTTTTTGTTTGATTCAGCAACTAAGCAAAGTAATCAAAAATCATAATTTCGTCTGGCATAAAAAAAAGAACTATTAAACTAATATACGATATTGAACTCTGTGACCTAACGGTTAATGCACTTTCCTTAAGAATCATTAATAATTTCACCAGCAAGATACGGACTGCATTATAAAGGGTTAAAAGCCATACATACATGTAACGGGGTACATAAGCCAGGCTCTCAATAAATTAATTAAGCCAATTTATAATTTACGTAACATGCGATGACCGTAGGCGTATGCTTATATCGTACGTTCCACGGACTTGTGTGGGTGTATGGGCTGTATGAGTGTGTGGGTGTGTGTGTGTCTGTCTGTCTGTGTCTGTGTCTGTATCTGTATTCGTATTAGTTAGTTAGTTAGCCACATAACAACAATATTTAAATAATTAATATGAAATAAAGAAAACAAGATTTGTGTAGAAAGAGATTGAACCTGTTTAGCTAAATGACAAGCCCTCGCTGGTGAATTAATAATTTCGTAATAGAAGACGGAAAAGTTGAGTGCAAGACCTAATCTGATTGGATGTGTTGGCTGCATTTTAGTTTTTGCAATATCGAATGCCTCTTGATAAGCTTTTTTCGAGTCCTCAACGACGTCTTAAATTATGTACGTTAATATGGGGTACCAAAATAAATGAAACAAAAAGAAAAAAAGAACCAAAGTTCACAATTAGTTTTCAATATGATATAGATACTGAATAATGAACAATCAACTTAAACTTAAATGCTAAAAATTACAGTTTTTTTAAATGATTTGAAATGGTTTTCGTTGCACTTGTTGCTTGTTGCACGCTTGCCAGACATTTGTTTGTTTACTGTTTTTTTTTTTTCAAATTTATTTTTTTATTAACCTGTTTAGCCAATTGGCAAGCCTTATCTGGAGAATTCAAAATCTCATAATAGAAGACTGAGAAGTTAAGTGCAAGACCCAAGCGGATGGGATGTGTTGGCTGCATTTTGCCCTTGCTAATGTCAAATGCATCCTGGTAAGCGGTTTGGGAATCGTCAACAACGGCTGCATCATCACACAAAGAGATAGAGTTTACATTTACGTTGTTTTGTTTTGTTTTTATATTATTTAAGTAGGTCCATATTAAAAGAGCTTATTGCTTATGGAATTTAGATACTTACTGTTGCGTGCGTCTCCTGTGGCGACCTCAGCTAAATACCTGTAATAATCTCCCTTCATCTTCAAATAGAAAACCTTGCTCTCTGGATTGCTGGCTTTTGGAATAAGGTATTTGTCCAGAAGTCCCTGTTGATTAAACACAGAACAAGATGTCAAAATGTAAATAAGAGATCAACAGAGACTTGTGCTTATAAATAAACATTCCTAATTGCTACGCGCTACAATAAGCCGCTATTAAACCAATATTACGCGAGCAAAAGCTGCTCGGCTAATATTGTATTACGCTGCCCAACTTCAAATAGCTACACGCGTATATATATTATATATATATATATATATATATATGTATGTCTCTGTAGATGTATATATATGCCAATTTTACAGTCGACTGAGGCACTTCAAAGTATTATCGATTTTCTGTCACCAAAGAAAGAAAAGCTAACAGCCAGTCGCCTCAGTCGCCCAGCCCCCCAGTCCCAACCCCCAGCGAGAACTGTTTTTCTATATATGTACTATGGCTACATATGTAGGTGGCACCTTTTAATTTATTTTTAAGCCTAGTGGGTCTGCTGACTAAAGGTAGTTTACTTAATAGGTCAACAGTGTGTCAAATGAGCACTGCTTTAAAATATATGGCTGGCTGTGCCGCTCAATAGAAAACTCTAATTAAATTGACATTAATCAAGCCAAGTTGTGCCATTGTTGGCTACTGTTGCTATCTAATCTGTGTGTTTATCTATATATATAAATATATATACATATATATATATATATATATGTATATAAGAAATATTGCATGACTGTATGTGTGTGTGTGTGTAAGAGAGAGTGTGTGCTGTGTGCAGCAGCAACATGTCTGGAAAATTTCTTTTTTAAAAATAGACTTATTGATTATAATACAATTTGCCGCACACCCACACACACACACACACACACGTACATAGAAAACCTGTACTGTGGGCCCTCCGTAAAGGCGATTGTAATTTCAAACTAACGCAGCAATTGGTTTATATAGAGGCATGCTAGAGTTATATTTTTACATAAAAAAAAAAAGAAGAAAACTCGGATGCCCAGCCACACTGAGATATAGCTACCACCGCCCCACTGTCGTTTGGGAGCAGGACTTGCGCAGTGAACAAGGAGAACTCATCATAATTTGCTTACTCTATGGTGGGTTTTGGAAGGGGGCGAATTGCGGGACTCTAACAATATTCATGGTCATGGGCAGGCAGATGATGGGAGAGTACAATGGAATGGAGTAGAGTTGAGCAGCTGTACATACCAGAACTTCATAGCAAATTTCTCTAAGCTCCTTCTCCACACGCTCTCTGTACTCGCGGGCGAGCTGTTGTTTTCTGGCGGATGCTTCGGTTTTTTGCTCAATGGAGGAAATAACACGCCACGATGACCTGTTGTTGTGTTAATGTATTGCACAGAAAATGAAATATACATAAGTATATGTAGAAACTCTATTTTTGCTATTTGCAATTTACCTGCGCGCTCCAACTACATTTTTGTAGGCAACGGAGAGCAGATTTCTTTCCTCATTTGACAGCTCGACGCCCGTCTCTGTGACTGATTTCATGGCCTGGGCCATGTCATCGTAGCTACATAGACAAGTAAATCAAATTAATTATGTATCCCTTTGATCTGTGCGAATAACTTTATGCACTTACCGTTCTGACTGCTCGGCCAATTTTGCCTTTTGGACCAGTTCTTCCTTATCGACTGTCGACATGTTTGTGGTTTTTTGTTTTAGTTACTTGACCAAACTAAGAATATGAATAATTTGTAAATGTGTGTTCGTGTGTGTGTGTATTGGCCCACGCACGATCTCTGTTGCAATTGATAGACAGCAGAAAAATTAATTAAAGTAGGAGGAATCCACAGCTCAAAGCGTCGCTCACAGTGTGTGAATGGTTATCTGCAATAGAAAGAAGGAACGAAATGAAGATATAGATATATATTTTATATTAGCTGATTGGCACTGTATTGCAATTGAATTTCCCACGCGGCACATTCACTTTATTAATTGGCAACCTGTTCAAACAGCCAACAAACAAAAGCGTCTATACTGTATGTATATAAGTACAATTTCTTATATTGAGAGCCACCACCCACATCTAATTGAACGCTACGATTAATTCATTTATTTCTCTCGCCAACTTTCGACACGAATATCCTTTAACTAACACCCACACTCACACACACGTACACACACATACAGCTGCAAACCCGAATAATTATCTGCCGCTGCCGCTGTTGCTGTGTGTTGCTCTTTCGGCCAGGCCCGAAACTCGACTAAAACGAGAACTTGTCTCTGTCTCTGGCTAAAAACGTTGAGCTGAGGTGCGAAGGAGCAAGGATTGCCGCCGGTGGCAGGGCTCGTCGCATGCGAATAGCAGCTGCGCGTTGCAAACTTCGGCTGATATTGAAATATGCTGGCGGTGTCAATGGGCGGGCAACAGGATATCAAAGGATATTATCATCAATATATATATATATATACATATATGAGACATTCAGAACTGGTTTTTCAACATGTACATACATATATACATTTATGTATTTGTAACTGTATGCAAAGAATTCAATTTGTAATTAGCAGCACATGAGTCGAGTTTTAGCATCTTTGCTTCACATGCTGCAATTAGCATTAATACAGAACTGAATCATCGAGAAGCTCGCCATATCAGTATTTCATTTCATTTCATCGACTTTGAATATAAAGTGTTGAGAAAATAAAGTACAGGGTCGACGAGCAGTTACTTAAACTCGCAATGATGATAGCTAATAATAAAAAAATATATAAAATAAAATAAAAGGTTTGCCTCGTCTTAATGTCAATAAATTGCGTTTTATGTTAAACAGCTGTGAGTCAGTCACTTCACATGCTAACATTTAACTTCTATCATATACACACATACATACATATGTATGTACATATATGCACATGCTCGCTACAAAGCATATTATGATGCAAACGGGGGTAACCTGTTGCCTTTCAGCCAACGGCTGAAAGCTTCCCTCGACGGCACGACTGAATTTGCAGGTATTACATAAATATTGATTGATTATTATTTATAAATAAACGCAAGGTGAGGCTGATTGATACATTTTCCATTATCCTTGGGGACAAACATAGAAACATAATAATAACGACAAAATTATTATCCCCCAAGGCAGCCTTGTTAGTCCGCTGCGCATAAGGACCCAGGCCCATCATAATGTGCTTTTGACAGGTAACAAAAAAGGTGGGTGAGTGTGCGTGTGGTATTTGAGTTTTGCTTGCGTGTGGGCGTGCTCCAAATTATGTTTGCACATTGTTAATACAAATCTGTGCTTGTGATTTACTCTGCTGTTTGCCAATGCTATAAGACATGACATTCGACTTCTTTGGGGCGCCCCAACTGCCAGATGCACATTGGATACGTAAAAAGTGGACATGGGAATGGGAATGGAAATGTTAAAAAAAAAAAAAAATAAAACAGAAAAAAGAGCAACAGCAGCAACAACCGACACGACAAGCGAATGGAATGAACGAAACAAAAAACAACAACAACAATGAAAAAATAAACCAACATACATGCACAGAGAGAAAAGTTATAAATAAACTATGAATAAAATTGAAAATGAAATAAAAGAGAGAAATCTGTGGCTTGATGGGTGTGTGAGTCTGCATGTGTGTGTGCGAGTGTGTATATCTGTGTCTTTGAGGTACGTGAGTAAGCATATGTATAAATATGTACTAACGTATTACTTGTGTGTATTCAGATGTCAAAGATGAATGCACAATAACCCCAAATGCAGAAATGAGAAAATGTAACAAAACTGAAGAAAAAATGTCAAGTAAATTTGTTCATAAATAATATACATATATAAACATACATACATATATGATATACGTACGTATGTTAAATGTTCATAGTCATAATGACCAAACCACCCACTTGTTATCTACATTTCTAAACGATCGCATCCGACCGTCAAATTGTAAAAACATTGAACCTTAGTCTACCCACAAGTGCAGATAAATCCTCTTACACTCATACACACACACGCGCACATACATACATAATAGATGCTTGTAAGAATAGCAACTTTTGTGCGTTGCTCGTTTTTAGGTCAATTGCTCTGTTTTCATACAGTTATTGACAAAAGATAAATAAAAGAGATGAAAACACTAACGAAACAGAGCGAAACGGCGGAGTATTGAGTATAATTTTAATTTCTAAATTCCAACAAATTTTATGTGTGTATGCATGTATACACATGTATACGCATAGATATGTATATGGGTGCGCATTTATAGCTACAATCCAATCAGCCACTCCCTCCCGTTTCAATGGTGGAGCCAACAAAATCAGCTCTTAGCAATGAAGCGAATTGTATGCGTCATGGACTGCGTCATTTTTTGGGCATGCCTCACAATAAGGAAGTAGTGCGACTGCAAGAGTCACAGCCACAAACTATTTTTCATTACATAGAAGTATGCGTGTACACACATGCATTCGTGTGCTTTTATGTGTAATTGTGAATGTGTTATAGCAAAGAAAAAGAAGAAGAACCAGCTAATAGTTAGCGAAATGTCAGTGCGACTACGACGACAGCATTGGCTTCGGTCACTGGTACAGATGGAAGATAACGGCGAATAAATTTGAAACCGTTTGTTAAGTTCTGCGACGACGGCAACTTTGACTGTTGCAAACGGCGCTATCCCATGCGAATACAGACGTGTGTGTGTGTGTGTGTGTTGGTCGGTGCGAGTGTGTGAGTATGCGAGAGTATTGAAAATACACCACACCGGGCGGCAAACTGTAAATTCACCACACCGGCCCCATGAGGTCGCGACTCGCGACGACAGAGATTCGGCTACACGGTATTACGGCTACATGCGCAGTACAGAGGGAAAAAATACGACTATAGAGAAATGCAGATAAGCAGAAAATTCCAATACACAGAGTTTTTAAAACTATACACAAGTAATGGGAACTTTCAATAGTTTTATTGCAACCCTGTCTCATTCAATTTTCTTCGATTTGATGTACGATTGAACATCTCAAAAAGCAACAAATCAAAATTAATACAATGTACATATGTATGTACATACATACATCTTATCCAATGAATTTACGCATACATACGTCTATGAACGTACATCAGCTAACAAGAAACAAGTGTGTGTGCCTCGCAGTGAGGGGGAGGGTTATGAAGAGCACGCAACAAAAAGTATAAAAATAATCCCACCGGAGAGCGAGAGAGCAACAAAAAGAGAACACACACTTCCAAACGGCCAAAGGCAGCAGCGATAGCGGGAGCAGTACGGTATAAAAGAACACGTAACCGCGTGTGTCGTCCACTTACATACACACTGATATATACATAGATGTACATTCATACGTATATCTATCTATTTGGATATATATTTATATATAAGTAATATATATTTTTATATCTGTAGAAACATATCCAAATGTATGTATATACATATATGCATATGGTGAATTCTTAAAGCAAATCCAATAAAAATCAAGTTTACAACGTACGTGCATTAATGCACAAGTCTGTGAAAAATAACCCAAATGGATTAATTTTTTAAAATTTACAATGCATAAGGTACAAATTAATTTTTTTTTTTTTCATATCGCCGCAGCACACTTTTAAATGTGCATATGCGTAATACATTCAGACTGGCTTACATATTTACACACACACACAGTCATTCGCTCCGACGCGTCGGACGTTCGTATGCAAGCATTTTAGCTATTGACGACTAAAACGCCTAGCGACCAGAACACACTTAAGCACCACAATTCGCCTTCGCATTAGCCAAGTCAGTTGTTGCCACGGCCGCCAACAATCAACCAAAAGCACTGAAAATATACGAAGCTACGAAGCAAACGAATCTCACGTCTACATACATATATATGTACAAATATACATATATACACACACTAATATAAAAATATACCAATACTAATGCACATCAGGCATTTGTACATATGTACACATGTACGTATTTTTGCACAAATTCACAGTTCTGAACATTTCGTCTTTTTGCGTAGTATTTTTATCGATCGTTCCATAGAAGCATGTAGAAAATTTTTTCATACATGCGGCGTTTGCACATGTTCTCGGCGAATTGAAAATGTATTCAAATGCATAAACTACCGAAATGCACATGTTTATCGCCTTAACTCGCTTAAGGTTTTATAATTAATATATACATATGTGGGTACATATACATATTTCGCCCCATATTACTAATGCAAATTGGTTGGTTACCTTACATTCGATTCACTCGAAACGACAACGACGACTACCAACGAACGGCGAACGACTAAAAGTGACGGCAAATGTTGCACACAGTAAGCGCTGTATCTGTGTGTACGCCTATTTGGTATACATGCATGTGTTGGTAGATTTCACACACTCGTAAGCACACACATAGGCGGCAGCGCATGCCGCTACAGCAATTGAGGGAGCGCAAGACAAAAAAGAGAGAGAACAAAGAGAACAGTAGGTAAAAATGAGTGTTGCCAACCTAGCTAAAAAAAAAAAACTGAGTTGCCAGGTGTAAAACAAGTGAACTGGATTCGTTGAGTTTTAAATGACCTGTTGTTGTCATGCCTAATCCATCAATTTGAATTCACAGAAGCTTGTTGAATAAGTTTGGTTATTACAGCTGAGCAAATTACTTCTTAATTATATACATGACGTATTGCAGCTTTTTACGTTAAGTGCAGTAAGCATAAATAAATTTGTTGTTGGCCATTTCAAGCTGCAGTTTTGTACATTGTATGACGCATGCCACAATAATGTTGGGGAGGAGCTTGACCAGCGAATGCTGCTGCTGCCGCCGCTGCTGCTGTTGCTGTCGTCAATTGTGCGCAATTGTCGTTTAATTGAGTAATTTGAATGAGACGAACGTCCGTATGTTAAATTTTTAAATTTGAGTGTTACGCGAGTTGTATTTGCGGCCTTGTACGTGTCTCTTTGTGCGTTGTAAAATTGACCAACAATTACTAACTATTCTAAAAAATCTAATTAAAATGAAAATCCATTGTATATTGCGCCTTTGGCTAAGCCCTTGAATTGCGCTTAACGCACAAACCTATTTTTGTACCTGTTCAAACCTTCCAGCTCTTATCTCTGCCACACTGATTAAATTTATTTTTTCAACTTCACGGGCTGTGACGACGCCTTATCAGCAATTATGTGCTTTTGATAAGCTTCAGTAAATTATTGCCTTAATTCTAATGTTGATTTTCATTGAATTGCGCTAAGTATATCCGAGTCGAGGCAGACACCGTACTACCAACAAACGCTTTTTGAAATTTAACTGATTAAAAAAATCTTGTTGTTGGCAATGCTGCGTCGCTTGACTCGTCTATTCACAAAATTACGTCATCAGCGTCCTACTTGAAGCAGTAATTTTATCTAGACGTATTTACAAATATATTTTCTTCGATGTTACAAAGCTAATATCTATATGGAGGTTCTTAAATTTTTTACAATATTTAGAATTATGAATCAATTCATTTAGAGTGTTAAATCGATACATGTGAAAAATGCGGTCTCTCAATCTCTCGCCGACAACATGGCGCTCCAAGTAACACAATTGTGTAGAGGCGAAATATGTTACTCACTGCACCCTTACAAGAAACAAAAGTTTAGAATGTTGATAAATAACACAAATACACAGTTTAACACAATTTTTAAATTTAATTAGATTTTCTAAAATTTTTTAATAAAATTACTACGTAAACACACCTTTCGTCGGCTATTGCTGCAGTGTGACCGGGTTAGACAAACTTAATAAAATTCAGTTAGCAATAGTGTGGCTGAATTTGATTAAGCACGTTGGCAGCTCAATAATAAACGATATAATAATAATCGATATAACATTCACCGATACAGCATTCATCGTAGCGGTCGCACGTGTTTACTTCGGTGTTTAAACTTGGAGAAAAGTTAAGCCGGAATATACGTATATAAGTCAAAATGCCCCGCTCGAAACGTGATAAGAAAGGTAAGGGCTACATCCGGTATTCCTGACAGAATGGAACAAATTAATTTTCTATTGATTTTACTTACAGTTTCCTTGACCAAAACCGATCGCAAGGGTCTCGCATGGAAGCAGCGCATCATCGACGACATCCGATTTTGTGTGGAGAAATATCCAAATATATTTGTCTTCCAGGTGCAGAATATGCGCAACAATTTGCTGAAGGATCTACGACAAGAATGGAAACAAAATTCTCGTTTCATTTTTGGCAAAAACCGTATAATGCAAATCGGCTTGGGTCGCACAAAGGCGGAGGAAGTCGAGAAAGGAATACATAAGGTAAAATATTTTATATGAATTCAAAAGTAAACGCTTTATTGAACATTTCTCGCAGCTTTCAAAACGTCTGACTGGTCAGGTGGGTCTACTATTCACAGAGAAGAGCAAAGAAGAAGTACTGAAGTGGGCAGAAAAGTATTGGGCTGTGGAATATGCTCGCAGTGGGTTCACAGCAACGGAGACCGTTACCCTGCCAGCTGGACTTCTGGAAGAGTTTGCACACTCAATGGAGCCACATTTGCGATCACTGGGTTTGCCCACTAAACTGGAGAAGGGCATTGTGACTATATACAGCGATTACACGGTCTGTGAAAAGGGCAAAGTGCTGACTCCGGAACAAGCACGAATCCTAAAATTACTGGGCAAGCCTATGGCCAAGTTTCGCTTGACCATGAAGTGCTCATGGACCAAGGCTGATGGCTTCCAACTGCACGTTAAAGATGATGAGCAGGAGCAAAATAAGGAAACAGATACCCCAATGGAAGAGGATGATGATGAGGAGGAGGAGGAGGAGGATGACGATAATGCAGATGATGATATTGATGAAGAGTAATTAGCTAAGATTTCAATTAGAAATTAAGTTTTATGAATATGTATATAATAATTATATATATAGCTATTACAATTCCACTGTTCCTTACTTAGGCGGATGAGAGATTGCCGCTGCCGCTGCCCGCGCTCTTCTTGGTGGTCCGATAGGCAATTACATAGCGCTGCGCCACCGGCAGCGGCTCTGCGTAGCCATTCAAATAGGATGAATCCTCGAAGAGCACTTCATAATCTTCCGTTGCAGTTTGTGGCAGACGATGCACAATGGCCTTGTAGAAACATGTTGTTTGTGGATACAGAGCCATGACTAAAGATTTGTAGACGGAGAATTTGGCATTAGCTAAGGCTCATAATTTTAATCGTCCGATTACGCACCGACTGTATCCTTTGGGAAAAGCGCATGCCCGTCTGTCTCTGGATTGGCACGCATTAATGGCAATGGAATAACTTTGCGTTTGCTCAGCACATGTCGATCCTTCTGCTCTTCGTCTATGTCAATGACATCGTATTTGTTTTGACGGTGCAGAAACTGCACCACCTCAGCCAGGATCCAGTTCTCCTCCTCGTCGATGCCCTTGGCCAGTGCTGCCACATTGTCGCCCACCTTGGCCACATAGTTGCTCTCGGCAGGTATTGCTCCGCACAAAGGCGGTGCGCGCTCGCCCGGCTTGCCAACAAACAGAGGCAATGTCTGGGCCGAGAGCTGCACCATTTTCATGAGAGCACCACGACGAATGGCTTCTTTGTTGCCGGCATTGCGAGCCTGTGAACACGTGTTGTATTGTATTAAAATTATGTATTATTTATTTTTCTAGCTATTCCCTTACCTGAATGCGGCGTTCATTTCGTATATTCCGTATCTCATGTATTTTGGCGAGGGCTGCTCGAATTGTTGCTTCCTCTTGAGTTGCCTCTGCAATTTTTGACTGAAGCAGCGTTTTTAATTTCGGATTTGGATTCTGTTGTGCACGCACAAGGCTGGCTATTGAATTTTCTGCACGGCGTCTTTCACTATCCACTTTGTGTATAAGTTGTTGGATGTCTTTCAGGCGATCCTGTGAATAAAACAAATTGTAAATTAATTTATTGGTTTCAGGATATGATAAATAGTTTTTGTGCTTATTACTTACCTGTATTTGTTGTGCAGCACTCTCTGCAGTAAGTGGCATTTTAATTCTTTCTCTGCTTTATTATTTGTTTATATTATTTCTATACCTACACCAAGTAATGCACTTTTTGTTTTGAGAATGCTGGAATGACAGGTCAGCCCTGTTGTTGGTATTTTTAAGTATGCTGATATGATATCAAATATACTAAATAATGCATATAACAGCAAAGGAAATAACACATTTCTAGATAAAATCAGAAAACCAAAATGGCTCATTTGCTATTTTATATTTAATTATAGATATTTGATTTAATTTATGCGAGCAAATAAAAGAGAATATTTAACTAACAAAAATACGAGATATTCATTCATATACCGAAAATAGGTATTTCGAATGCCACAGAGTTTTCGATAAGTTGATAAAACGCTTATCGGTTGACTACCGCACTTTACGGTGAAAGCTGGGGAAAGTCGTTTTCAAACCTAATGTAAGAATATTATTTATATTAGTGTTAAAGCATAATGTTTACGGCAACGTGTGTCGCTCCTGTTAATATGGCCCTAGTTAAATACTGGGGCAAACGAAACGAGGAACTAATACTGCCAATCAATGACTCCGTCAGCATGACTTTAGATGCTAATGAGATGTGTGCAAAGACCACAATAAGCGCATCAGAGAGCTTTAAACAGAATCGAATGTGGTTGAATGGCGAAGTAGTGCCCTTTGAGGAGAATGCCCGACTGATGCGATGCGTGGAAGGCATACACCGGCTGGCCCTGGCCAATGGTGCCCACAAATTTCCATTGTCGTGGAAGGTGCACATCGCATCGTACAATAATTTCCCCACTGCCGCTGGTCTAGCATCGAGTGCAGCGGGTTATGCGTGTCTCGTCTATACGCTGGCACGTCTCTACGATTTGCCCATGAACGAGGAGCTAACTACAATCGCTCGTCAGGGTAGCGGCTCGGCGTGTCGTAGTTTATACGGCGGCTTCGTGCACTGGCAACGCGGCTCATCCGCTGACGGTAGTGACTCCATTGCCGTGCAACTGGCGCCCGCTGAGCACTGGCCCAATATGCATATGCTGATCCTAGTCGTGAACGATGCACGCAAGAAGACAGGCTCGACCAAAGGCATGCAGCTGAGCGTTCAGACATCTGCATTGATACAGCATCGCGCCAAAGAGGTTGTGCCCCAGCGTGTTAAGGATCTGATGGCGGCGATTGATGCGCGTGACTTTGAGTCTTTCGCCGAGATCACCATTAAGGAGTCGAATCAGTTGCATGCCATCTGCCTGGACACCTATCCGCCGTGTGTCTACATGAACGACGTGTCGCATGCAATCGCGAATTTCGTGCACGATTACAATGAGACGGTGGGCTCCGTGCAAGCTGCCTACACCTTCGATGCGGGCCCAAATGCCTGCCTCTATGTGCTGGCCGAGAACGTGCCGCGTCTGTTGGGTGCCATCCAACTGGCGTTTCCCAATGATGCTTCGCAAAGTGTTGAGTATCTCAAAGGGATTCCGGTGCCGCCGGTTGAGGTGAAGAACGGTCTTCGGGATGCCTCTATTGGGCATGTGAATGCCAAGAATATGCTCAAATATATAATCCATACGAAAATAGGCGAAGGTCCCAAACAGCTAAGCGACGATAAGAGCCTGCTAATCGATGGCTATCCGCTGACCAAATAGTCTAAGCTCTATAGACTCCAAAAATCTCTTGATTCCGGGCTCAAGTTAGTTAATTTGATTAAGTGTGTTAATTTCCAGAAGAATTCTAGCTAGGTCTCGGGGAACTTTTCATGCAAATCTTAAGATATACATCACTCATTTATCTTTCTACAATTTTATTGTTGCTTTTATATATATTTTTTGTTATTGTTACTTTTATAAATAAATATTATATTTTCTTTAGCACAATTTTTTGTTTGCAGATGCATAATTTAGATACATTTATTGGCTTAATTATCTTAATTGTATATCTTTTCTTTAAAAAGTATTTAGCATAAATAAATAAACATTACTTCACTGTGCATGCAAATTAGAGATGAGAGCGTGATTAACTCCGCTATGTGCCTTACAACAGTCTCGAATCGAAACTTGACAAAGGAAGAAAACAAAACAATAACAAATGGCAAAAGGTGACAATAAACGTCTTTCGAATTTTAAGCAAACTAAATGTAGAACAAAATAAATAACAGACACATACAAATCAGAATTAGAATTTTGTATGCTAGGACAAATGTAATCAAGCAAGTCATACAAAAAAAATATATTTATATGTAAAAATATGAAAATAAATGTTTTGTATTATAAAACATAATTCAAAAAGTTATTTTTATTCTATGAACACCGACTTTCGATTAGCTGCTAGAAACCCATAAATCTATCAGAGTGGATACCCGCAGTTTATAATCAATAAAAACATTCCACAGATTTCAGTTAATTTATAGAGTATAGATATCTTTATATGTGTATATATTTATTTGTTTCCTTAGAAACTATATATATATAGAATACTTGTTCATCTTATAAATAAACATGGGGGTAACCATATGTACATCTAGAACTAATTAAAAAAAGGTACTTTTCAAAAGCAATAAAATAGAGTTGCAGCAAATAAGGCATTGCACGTTAGTATAATTAAAGTTGAAGCAGAAATTAAATGTCTATATATATATATATTTTATAAGAATAGGCACTCCAAATTAAATGTTTTCCATTAATCAGCCGGTAGACTCACTGCAGTCCGTCAAATGTTCGATTGTTTCGATTACGACATGATTGCTTGGAAGTGTATCTAAGTCGAAGGTATTCGATGATGCATTAAGTAAAAGTTCTAAAGATATTTCTTGTTCCAAGGGCACTGTTGACAGCAGAACGACACCGCTTTCCGCATCCACAGCCGTTTCGATGGCATCCTCAATTTCCTGATCTGGTTGCTCTTCTACCTCCTCTGGCTCGGCTTCTGTATCATTGTCGTCCGATATTAAACTTGACATATACTGCTGTACAGTCTCCTCGGTATTATCCCTATGTTATTTGCCCGCTAGCAGGCCGTCGCATCCCGCTTCGACATGCTCCATGACCTGTTGCTTCAGCTGGGCCACGTGATCTTTCAGTGTTTTCACAATACCCGCTAGGTCCGCGTTCTCGCCCTTGAGCATTTTGACACGATCCTCCAGCTTTGAGATACGCTCCAGCTTACGTTTGCGACATTTCGAGGCTGCCACGCGATTCCGTTGACGTTTGCGCTCCAATTTAATCTTTTCCTGATCTGCCATATCGATAGGGCTGACTGTCGGGGAAGCCACGGCATTCTGTGGCTCATCCTTAATGACGGGAAAGCCATCTGTGATTAAGAAATATGGATTAGACTCTGCTAGATTCTGAATATACTAGTAAATGGTGCTCACCCACGCTGGTGTAGGTAAAACCTCCACTGATGCCATTATTCACGGCTGTCATCGTGGCGGGGGCAACAGGAGCTGGATTGCTGGCAGCTGTTGGAGCGTTGGTATTGTTGCCCAGAAACGCCTGCGAGTTTTTGCTGGTGTGAAGATTCTGAAGCGCCTCTTCAAAGCCCTTGCCAAAGGCCTCTTGCTCCGAAGTGATGGGGCCAACTTTAGTGGGAAATACTGTCCCCGGCTGTGGCGTTTGCAACAACCCCCCAGAGAGTAATATTTTTTCAAGGTCAGGAGTGTTGAGTGTCTTTAAAGGTACATCGGGTGAGTCTATGAGCAGAGGTGCCATGGCGCGCTTATTCTTCTTGTTGAGGTCCAGGAAAGCCGGACGTTTGTTGACGTTGGGGGTTGAAGTGCTACTGGGCGTTTGAAATTCCATTGACTCCTCCGTGCCAATTGGATCTGGTTCCGTTTTCGGTACTATCGGTGCGGCGGTCGCGTTGTTACTGTTTGTATTGCTGGCGAGCGCAGCAGCGGAAGCAGCAGAAATTTTCATTTTTTTCCTTTGAATATGACGTCAGACTGATTACAAAAAACGAAAGAGGAAAAAACAAAGCAAGTAATAGTGGGTCGCTGTTGTGATAACTTGTTTTAGATGATGACTCATCGCTTCCCCTTACCAGTCCGCCCGCATTCTACGTATGTATATAATCACAAGTACAAAAGTCGTGTATGACGTGCAAGTGGTTTGACCTTACTTACCAATTTGTAGCACAGTGTACTTTTACCGGCACGTTTTTTAAACTAATATATGAATAAAACTGTACTTGTACTTAATAGAGTTTAAATTTTATAACAATTTAAACGTAAAGGCAATTGCGTTGTATTTGGTTGGTTTTGCTATTCACAGTGAAGTACTTTGGATGTTGCCACATGTATATTAAATTGAAAACAGCTGTTTTCCCAAAATATCGAGTACAGTTGTTGATATAACTGGGCCTATCGATATTGTCGCTTCTTCTTCCTCTTCTTTTCCGCTGTGCTGTCAAAAACGTAGGTCGCAAATAAACTAAATAACAATTTTAATTCTGGTCCAAAGTGTATTTTACGATGCCATCGGCAGCTATTTTAATGAATAATGAAGAAAATAATCTCTAAATTGTGTTCTCTAATGAAAATTTTTTGTTTTCATGTTGTACCACTCATTGACTGGTCGCCGACTTTTGCCGCAAAAACAGTTTGATAATTCGCAATGGCCAAGTCCAAGAATCATACAAATCACAACCAGAACAAGAAGGCTCATCGCAATGGCATCAAGCGCCCCATGCGCAAACGCCACGAGTCCACCCTGGGCGTAAGTAGAAATCAGCAATATGAGAGGATATGTTACCATCATCTGACATATTCCATATTATTCCACAGATGGATGTCAAGTTCTTGATCAACCAGCGATATGCACGCAAGGGTAACCTTTCCCGCGAGGAGGCAGTCAAGCGTTACAAGGAGCGCATTGCTGCCCAGCAAGGCAAGCCCAAGCCCGTTAAATTGTAAATTCCAGGCAGCATTCGATATTGTTTTGAGTGCAAATTGTGTCTTAGAATAAAGGAAAAATACATTTAACGAATGTACATAAATTTTATTTATGATTCTGTGTTCGTATCGACTAGTGATGGGAAAATGGTATTAGTTTCTTATGTTGATTTCCTACTACTTTGCAAAGTGAAATAAAATTGAAGTTATTAAATTTGTTAAAGAAGCAAGTTGAGTCAAATCAAATATGAATTACAATTTATACCCGATTGCGCTTAAAGCTGCAAACAATTATAATCAATAGAATACAGTTCCAATACAAGTTTAAATTATAAAAAAAAATCCTTTTCAAAGATAAACATTTGAAAAATTGTTGATTTGCAACAATAGCTTACATTTCTTTTGTTTATCGATAATTCTGTGCGCTTTAGTAATTGCGCTTGGCCATATTGTGAACGTTTTGGCATTTGTCAATCTGGCAACATTCTTTTCGTACCAGACATAGCCAAGCAAACAATTCGGCGACTAGCCAATAGTATGAAAATTCGTAAGCGCGTTGCCCATTGTTTGTTGGGTAGCAAACGGCAGCGAACGTAGAATTGTTCGGTCGCTATATATGTAACTTAATTTAATAATAGTACAATTTATAATAGAGTGTGAAGATATTGTTTCATAATTCTATTTAATATACAAATCGCTAATTATGTAAACAGTGAATATCTGCCGATTAAATTCAAATGCAAATAGTGAAAGAATCATTTTTCGCGCAGTGTGCTGCTGCGAATGCTTGGTGCTCATCTATATGTACGTGAATATGTACATATGTATATAAATTTTATTGTGTGTTCGTGACAGTTTATTTCAATTATTTATAACCGACATATTAAATTTTAGCTGTTAAAGTGCTGATGTTATTGAAACTAGTGTAAGAGCCAATGCGGGCGTAATTGTAATCCGTTTTTATCGACGTTTCATTGTCGGGCATACAAACTCGCATACAGCGACACACGTGCGTGTATACATACAGACAAAGCTACATACATACATACAAGACAGACACATACACACACAGGGCAGCGCTCAGCTGTGCTCAGCTGTCGTTTGTTGTCAATGTGTCTGATCCTGCCAGAGTGTTTTGTTTTTGCGCGGCAAATTTGTATAACTGGCTATCGTTCCTATAATAACAATAAAAATAACAACAACAATTGATTGATTTAACCGGTGAGTGTCATTTATGGATATATCGGTAGATACATATATAAATCAACTTCTGTTCTTGCAGTATTGATGAAAACAATCCAAATTTGAGCTAATTTCAAATTTGTTATTTCATTTGATTCAGTATTGCTTAGTAAGACATTAAATCCAAACAACAATCCATAGCAAATATTCCACAGGCACGATTAGTCTATTTTCCATGACTTTTGTAGAATTTCGCATTAACTAAAGAGGTGCTAATGAATTTAATAATAATGTCATTTGTGTGACCAATCAATTTTAATATTCTCTGTAGAGTAAAGTTAACAAAATTTCACAATATATTTATTTTTAAATGCCAAGTACAGTAGTGGAAAGTCTTAAAACAATATGTAGGAATGTGGAAATATGAAAAGTATTTATTCTTATTTTACATTTTAAGCAAACAAAAAGAAAACTTGCTTTCTTTATTTATTTTGTTTTTGCTTTATTTATTTTACGTTTTAAATAATTCAATTTACCCTTGATTTATTTCTGCCATAAGAATTTTTTCTTTTCTTTTCTGCTCAACTGGGTATTGACCAGTCATTTGTGGCTAACGAGCATTTAATAGACGGAATTGAAAATGAATTACTTCCCATTGGAGGTGTGGGGCACTCCACAATGTCCACAGAGTATACCTTTGTCGTCATTCGTCATAATTGAAATGAATACGTCTTAATGCCAGCCCACTCGAAACTAAGCGCACTTTATCTTTGTTTCTGTGCCAGTTTCTATTTGCCAACTGGGCTTATCTACATACAAATGGGCCGATAAGAAAGCTAGTTGTGTAGATATATACAGAAATACGACTATATATGTATGTGCATAGTTTATATATCTCACTCTGCTATTATCAATCTGGCGTTTTGTCTTGTCAACAGATTATTAAGATTGCAATTTCTTCATTTGATTAATTAGCCTTATATTTTAGTATATTCAAATATGGTTAAATTTAGCGATATAAAAAAATCTAAGAAACCTACAGCTATTTTATTGATAAGTATGTGAGAGTATTTACTCTATTATGGACTGTATAAAAAATAGTTTAGAATATATTTGGGACTGTAAATATTCATTAGAATGTATATGTAAATTATTAAATACATATATAAATATTGCCTCATAACAATTAATAATGTATTTATAAGTATATATTTGTCTTCTTTTAAATAAGTTAAATTAAACCACTTAACTTTTCAAACCACCCTCTTGTGACTGCATACCCAAACTCATATTAAAATAGTTATTGGGAGTGCCGTAAAGCACTTGTAAACAAAGCTTGAAAAGATTTTGCAGTTTATTTATTTATTATGAGAATCGCCTAGGAGAGCTGTGTTTGGCAATGCGTTTATATGTAATGCAATAAAAACGGTTTGCTTTCGGAGAACATTCATACAGAAATAGTTAAATATTTACAAATATAATCAGATAAGTAAATTGTTATGAGAGTGAGAATAGGGTTACATTAACATTATTTCCTATAGCCGACTCAACGAAGGAAGTTATGAGAGTTATTTAAGCAGAATATTTTGAGCTCTGCTAGTTATGCCAAATCAATATATGGAGTATAGTTGATACTCTCGAAATACATGTCTCTTAAATATCCGATCAGATTAATACGATCAATAATAATACACAAATTGATGTTAATTTGTTAAAATTAATAAATTAAATCAACTGGAGATAGGCATTGAGCGAAAACTTTGGCAGTTGCTTTCGAGCCTCTGCGAGTGTAAGAGCTACATTAGATTTACGCGGCTTAGTGATATTGAAATATATTTCTAGTGATTAATCAAAATCTAGCATGATGGACAATCTGCCAGTTTATTCCATATCTCACTTCATGGAATCCCAAGCACTAAACGAATCGGGCGTCACGTCTACTGCGCAAGTAAGTTTTGCCGATGTCAGCTATCGTATTTAACGAATGACTCAACAGTTGCTCAAAAAAAGTGAAATTGCACTGGATACATGATGCTTATAGATACATACATAAATACATAAACATATACATGCAATTTATATAATACGTTTTTGTAAGCTGTCACTGCAACAAAGTTTGCAAGTTGAAATCTGGACAGAAATCTATTTTACATTTTCCTGAGCATTGAGCTGAGACTTTCTATAGATGTGTGCAATTTCGCAGTAAAAAGATCTATAGAATTCATATGGGAAGCTAGGTCGGGTCGTATATTTGTTGATAAATCAGCAATAATAAGATCTAAGGAACATTTAGCATTAACAGGCATTCCTCTTGACTTTCACTTTTACATCAGATATAAAAGCTATAAAAAGATAAAAGACATCAGCTAAGAGATAGAAGAGTTAATCGAATTATATCTATATATAAAAGATAGCGGATTGATATGATAATAAGCAGAGTACTTAATCAGTTCACGGTTGTTTTTTCCTTTTTTATATAAAAGCAGGGGTAATTCATAGCTTAATATCTTGATTTGTCAAGTCTCTGCCTTTGGGTTTCCCCGACGACTAGCTTTCAATAGTGATAACCGGAAGAGCTGAAAACAATGACTGTTTTCCTTCCACTGGCAGTCAACATTTTCAACGTTGCTATAAGCAATAAAATTCTGAAGTTTAATGAACTAAGTTTAATGATTGTCTATGGTACTACATCATTGTTTCGACTTTGTTCGGTATTGTTGTTTTTTTTGTCTCTGCTTTGGCTATTCTGGGAATTGTTGATAGACCGATGGCAGACAGGCACAAAATTTCACTCTCAAATTGCTTGGCAAGTTGTATAAAAATAATTATATATTTGTACACTTACATATATATACAGAATGTATATACACACGCGCATAGGAAAATCATTATATATGTGTGCACATTTATAATTGTGTTAATAAGTATTGTTTTTTGTCTTATTAGAATTGCTGGGTTTTACATTACGGCGTTGTTTTTTTAATGCAGCAATAAATAAACTTGATGTGATTAATATTAAATGGTTCGTGTTGGTGATTTAAAATGGGTAGAGTATCTTAAATATTTTTAATTTAATATAAATAACTATATTATCTATATAATAAAGACAAGCAGTGCTTAAGTACATCTATATCTATTTATGTAGTCCTGTTTATATTTCCGTATATCAATTGATATCGAACGAAGCTTTTTCCCTTACGATCTCTCCACATCTTTAAAATTAAAGCGCCCTAAAGTATGCTCTATATTCTCTATTTTAATTTGAAGTAAAACGAGGCCGTTATAAAGTCTACATGAACAGGTTGTTAAAAAGAACTGTCTAGATTTGTTAGTCTTATAGCTGTCTTCGTACGACTTAACGTAAAGTCCTCATTTACTATCTGCATGATTGATACAGCAATTTATTAAAAATTGCTGCTTTGGTATTTCACCAATACATATGAGCATACAATGCATAGTTGATATGTGTTTGCTGTATTATATTTTATTTTACGTTTTATACATCTGCATATATTATATCTCAATTATGGCATTATCTGTCACATTTTAGATATTTTCTGGTCGAGTGATTTCATGTAGATTATTATTTTTTTGATATTTAGTACACATTCAATTGCGCGCTCCCATGGCAACTATAATAATAAAAATAATACATAGGGCTATGCCCAGCGCCAAGTTCAGAAATGGGCTTATAGATACGGCAAACAGGAATACAAAACAAAGCTCCGGTATTTAACTGTTAAGAGAATCGGTTTCAATTAGTTATTTAGTGTATATATAGTTTACACTATGTTATTAGTATGTTAACTTATATACTATGTATTTCCTATATGTAGTTAACATTTGCATTTGCATTAACAGTCTGTTATCTTAGCTCAATTAAATACGTGTTAATGTGCAGTCAAAATCTCTTCAAATTCTCTCGTAGGCTCCAACATAGCTGAGTACATATTTGATGAATGCTATGTCAACATAAAATGCCTTTCCGCTTCTCTGTGTGCTTTGGGCTGGGAGTAGACAGTCAACGTGCGGCGTTATCAGTCAACGAGATCTGACTTAACTTAACGAATACTACTACAATATATGTCAGACAATGAGCAAAGCGGAGAGGGACAGCGAGTGTGAGTCTGCTCACTCACTGTTTACTGCCTGTGAGAGCTGCTGTGCGTAATTTGAACGTTCCATTCCGCCATTCCACAAGCAGACAACAGTTATTACGATAACTAAATACAGGCACAACAGTAATTAGTAGCCGATGTGATTGCTCATTTTGGGCGCCAGTAATTGGAGTGTGTGTGGGAGTATATATACATATATATGTATGTGTGTGTGTGTGTGTGTGCGTGGGTGTGTTTATGCACAAGTGTAGCTGTACAAAATCGCCGTTAATGTTTCGCTAAACTCTTGTAGTTTTTATCAAAATGAATAGTTAAAGATCAGCCAAAAGGGAATGCGCGACTAACAGATTATCTGTAATAATAAAATAATATTTTGATTCAATTAGGAAAACATAGGGAAAATATAAAAAAAATTAAATAAAACTATTTCTGGTATTAAGAAGTCAAGAGAATATAAGAAAATAATTATACATTTGCAATTTATAGACATTATTTCAAAATTGAAGTAATTACATATATTATAATTTGCATACCCATTAGGTCACAATATTCAGTTACAGGGTATAGAAAAGCAAACAGCATGGTTTATTATAATAAGCTGCAAGTTCGTTACACCCACTCTGTCGCATAGTTCACTTACAGGGTATACGAGCTGAAGAGAATGCTAGGCGCACATGTTGTGAGCTAGCTGCATTATTTGCTGCCGCTGTCTGTCCAGAACCCCGGGCATTGCCTGCGGTTAGTTTTCCAGCAGTGCGCGTTGCGTGTGCTCCACAGCTCGAATACGGCGCTACGAGCTAAAAACGAAAAAAATGATAATAAATAAAAAACGGAATTAGAAATAATATTTAAATCCGTTGAATCTGTGTGTGCTGACGAAAATAAAAACCTTAATTAGTATCAATAAGGTTATCAGCGGTAAATATTTGATCGGCGCATGCAAATAATTGGCACGAGCTGAATAAGTTGCGCTAAACGGAAACAATTTCCCATTCAATGTTCCGCAATTTAACTGTTTGTTGTGTATTAAATGTACGCTTTAGTGTATAAATAAAAGAATAGCACAGAATAAATCTGGAAAAAAAAACTGTGCAAAATGGTTCGCACGCCCAAGTTGGATCAATTGGGGCGCGCCTACTCGGAGATGTCGCCCCTAAATCCCTCTTCGCCGCCGACCTCCGCCGCGACGACGAGCTCCGGCCGCGATCGTCACGATTCCGGCGGCTATGGCAGCATATTCCCGTTTGGCTTCTTTCGCAGCTCCTTTGGGCGCAGCAATAACTCGGTCCAGGTGGGTAATTTCGATAATAATTCTGTCGCAGTGCCGGCTCGACCATATGTGTTGGCTAGCTTATCTGATAAGCAAAGATATTTTGGGTAAACTTGTGTAAACTGAACCAGCCAGACAGGCAACAGTCAAATTAAACATATGTTCTAGTATATATATATATAAATATGTGCTCCATCTGTATATATGTATGTATGATGTATGCTGATTAGAATTCTACAAACTGTAAGTCGATAGCGACAGACCTTCGTCATAGACATTTGTATATATAATTAGGTCTGTAAAAAGTCTGTTGTTAATGTCCTAACTTATTACCCAAAAACTTTAATTATAATGAATTTTATGTGCACATCCAATATAAGTATAGGCATATAGAGCTAATAATGCTTGCCAGCCCTGATGGCTAGGTATTCTTTTGCAGCCTAAAAGTATGCAGCAGTTAATATAATTTATAGGTCTATAGATAGTATCTCTGGATTGTATCTTTAGATTGCATCTGTAGATAGTATCCTTAGATAGTATATCTAAAGATATCTATATCTAAAGAGTATCTGTAGATAGTATATTTAGATATTATCAGTCTTCAGATAATCTCTTCAGATAGACATCTATACTTAGTATCTCTGGCTAATTTCTATATTCAATAACAGTTTTTGCTATCTAGGATCTATATGTAAAGTCAATCGAAGAATTATTACGTATACTTTCCCATTTTTTCGGTAACTTGACGTTGATTTGACGAATAGAGTAATAAACAATAACATAAGTAATGAATCTTTGTTAATTTATCGCACTGAATCTCTAAAGCTCGCTGTGGCTGTAAATTACTATTGACACACACTGTTGGTAGTTATAAAGTTTATTATGGACTGTCATAATGGAAGGCAACATTCAAAGCACTCGCCCTCCACGGGCCGCTTCACTTGAAGTCGCTGTCTTTGATTCAGTTTTGTTTGCTACGCAGTCTGGAATGGTTCGTCGCGATGATTCCCGAAGTGTGAACATAATTATCTAAAAAAAGAGAAGTTATTTCAATAGGAAAGTTTCCCCAGCTGCAAATAGGAAGTTGAAGTTGTTCCAACACTCTGTTTTAATATCCGGCGCTTATCTGCGCGCTTATCGACCGTGTGTGTGATAAATTCAATTGTTTGTTCTATTAATTAAAAGTCAAATGTAAACTGTGTGGCGCCATGCATTTCATCCCTATATGGAACATGCATGCAGCTTCCAGCAGGCAGTTCACTTAGAACACCACAGCCAAGCGGTCGAGCTAAAGTTATTAATTGTTGTTTATCTTGGGCCTTTTTTCTTCAATTTCTTCTCTATTAACTGGAAGCTGTAAAATACCTTCAAAACGGAACTAAGCGGCGAGAGTCTAACCAAAATGTTCAAAGCCCGTTTGAAAACGCATCCGGGCGAATCCGAGGTGTGTGACATAATTAATTTAAGTGTAATTTAACTGCAAATGAAATGCAGTTAAGTTGTACGTAGGCTAAGAACTTTTTTCAGCTACAATCTGTGTTTAATATATACGAGATAAGCTAATGATAACAAAGCGATGAGTGCATTTGGTGGATGTGAATAAGTAGAGTTATATATATTCTTTGCTTAAGATAGACTATAAGATAAGCAGACTAGATACACTAGTTATGGGATATACCACAGATGAATGCAGTTTTAATCTGATTGGCATGAGAAAAGTGTTTTGCTTATGCAAATGCGAAAGAAGATTGAAAATCTGACAATTTTCATGTGGATTTGAATTTAATTCTCAGGTGAAACTGAAATTTGAAATTTGTAATTCCTAAGGGAAAAGCAATTGATATTAATATATTATAAAATGGTGACAATTCTTTCGCCTTAAGTTGTTAGAGATACTCAATCAGCAAATCTGTCTCCCATTTTACATTTTATCGCCCAAAGACTTCATTATTTGAAGTTCTCCAGTCTTTACTACGCATATAAACAGACTTGTATGCAATATTTCTTTCACTCTCCACGATTCGATTCCCGTTTTGAATGTCATTTCACTTGATTGTGTTGAATCAACAATTGGTTGTGACTTGATCAATTGAGTATGCAGTCAATTAGACAGGGCAGAGCATCAAACGTTCAATTGTTGTTGTTCAATCAGAATAAAAAACAAAGAAGTAAGCAAACTGCTGCAAATGCAGAATAAACTAAAGAAAGAACACTAATAAAAGTATTAAACATGCCATATGTGAGCATACTTAATAACTAATCAGTTGGCCCAGGCGGCAGCTGCTGCAGCTCTCTTTCCATAGTCCGCGTCATTTACTGTGTGCCGACTCATAAAGCAGCGATAAAACACAGAAGAAGAAAAGAAAGAAAAGAACTCGAAAGTCGCAAAGTGTCAGCAGCGCATGTTCATACAGAAGTGAACAGCGACCATGCAGCCGAATGATAAAGCGCCAAAGCTTAAACAAAAAGCAACAGCAAAGCCATCAACGACACAAGCTGACCCAAAGGCGACTGCGACAACAACAACAACAACAACAACGACAGCTACAGCAGCATCAGCAGCATCATTCGTAACCAGTTCAAGCGACGTCAAGGCGTGCAAGCAGCGCACAATTGGGGCTTTGGTGCGCGGCCTGCACGATACGGGCACCCATGATCTGCAGTCGCTGCAGCGACCGCTGCTCGAATGGGACGAGCATCGTGACTTTCGCAGCGCCAAATCCGCCACGCCCAGCAGAGCAAATCGCTCTCTGCAGCGACAGCGTGGCACAGAGGTTGCGCCGCATGGATCGCTGCCGCGTCTCGTGATCAACATTGAGAGTTCCGAGTCGATGCCAGTGGATGCCATGGGCAGCAGCAGCAATCCCAATACGCTGTCGCCCTCGCCCACGCCGACGCGTTCACTTACACCGGACAGCCATGGCCAGGAGCTGAATGGAGATGCGTGCAGTGGCAGCTGCAGCGATCACCAGGAGCACAGCATAACGTCCCATACGACGCGGCGATTCAGTCACTTTAATATGGCACTGCGTCGCTTCTCCCACATCCATGTGAATGTACTTAGTTTTTTTTGTTTATCCTCTCTCGCTCTCTCTATCTCTCTCTTTCCCTCTCACTGTTTGGCTGGCTTTATCTTCTAATGCCCTACTCCTCTCTATGTTCATATAACCCGTCCTGGTCCTATAAATGCAACATCTAAAAATAAACATGCTATGCCACTTTTTCTGCTTCTTCTTCATATTGTTGGTGTTGGTGTTCATTGTTGTTTGTTGCATTGCTCTCCTGCTCTCCTCCACCTCCCCTTCTGATGCTATCGCTTATGAACCCAAACAAGTTGAATGCTCTTCAGTTAATTATTGTATTTGCCTTGCCGTTCAACTTCTTGTCTAACCACAACAAACATCAGCCAAAAATAACTTTTTGTGATTCAATAAACAATTAATCTTCATTTAACAGCTGCTTAAACTGGCGAAGGTCGGGAACTAACATATCTATTTTTGGTATTTTTGCAACTTGGCTCAGCTTTGCGATTATGCAATTTAATGTCTGAGGTGCGTGCTGGCTGAAATAACCTTTAACATATTAAATATACTTAAGAGCGTCATGCGATAAACAAACATTAGCTAAGGCTGACTTACTGTCAATTCTCTGGCTAATTCAGTCACTTGACATAGTAAATAAAATTACTTCTAATTGGTAATCGGTTATGAAATATTTTCAACCTATCGAAAACTGTCCATCAATGGGTTATTTTTGTTGACGCAATAACTGCTGAGACTATAATGTATTAGCCTAAAGTAAATATGGTTAAAAATCGTGAGAAATCCCAAGTATTACAATTATTATAAATTATATTTAAGTAGAATTAATATAGATTATCTTTAAAATTTATCAACATACATTCTATTATTATCATTATTTCTATTACTATTATTATTATTGTTATTGTTATTATAGGTAGTATTATTAATATTTTTCAGTTCAAATTTTAATTTACTTTTTATTGAACAATTCGAACGGCACCGACTGCATAATAATCATTTTATAAAAATTTCAAAAGGAACTACTTTAACTTAACAGTAAAATTTTGTGGGTCTATATATGATTCAATTTGCCAAGCTTTAAACGAGCGTATTGTGCTCTAAACGAGACTTTAACAACATAAATAATAACGGATATAGTACATCTCAATTTGATACGCTCCTAGAGAGAATATTTGAGAGTTTTTAGTCTACTATATAGTCTCTAGCTTCAATATTGAAATGTGCATTGCATGCAAACCAATATACCCTTTTCGAATCGTGAGCCAGTATATATACACAAATGTAACTCCCATTATATTGCACAAAGATACGACTTTCACTACACGTAGAAGTAAATAACCCAAAATGAACTCTTCTGCTATTGCACTAATATGCCCCTTTCCTTTCTAGAGCCAGTATAATAACATAACAGTAGAGTTAACTACTATACAGTGCGCTGCTTGCAGTGACCTTCAGCATAGACTAGAATCTATTAGCTTAAACTAGTCTGGGGTACGAAACTCGATCCTCGCAGCTCGAGTTGTCACTGCGCAACTCGCTCATCTGTGGATCACTGCAAAGCAGGGAACTGAAGTCTCTTAAAGCGCATTATCAGCAGCAATAATCAATGATCAGTGTGGCTTTCACATATGTAAAGATCTTACACTTAATTGGAATCGGAAATTTTCAAAAACATTAATCAAGCTGCATTTATACGCAGTTGACCCAAATTTACTGTGATTTTTTTCTTGACCAAAGCCAAAGCCAACGTCAAAGCCAAAGCAAAAAAAATCCCCATTTTCATGCGAACAACATTAACAATATCAATAACTTATGCAGTTACTTGGTTCAGCACAAAGAATTTATTGTCTACGTTTATTCAATTTGGCTGAAATGCTTCATTCAATTAACTAATGGAGTAAGCCAACAGGGCGAGAGCCAGCTGAAATTGAAATTGTAGTTTTAATTGATTAACAATTAACGAATGCAATGGAATAATACCTAAACAACGAGACTCAACTACGGTTGGTCGGCCAAGTTGTGCGGTTGCAGTTGGCCTTTGCAATGCCAAAGTCGTAAAGTAAAGAGAAACTTTTTCTTGTGTCCGACAGTGTGCGCTTAAGCTGAAGCTTAAGAGCAGAATTCCAGCTAAACAGCATTGGTCATTGGTCACCTGGTCATTGGTCACATCTCCCGCACAACATTTTAGCCAAATCAGCCAGCCAGTTGGCCAGTTAGCCAGTTGGCCAGTTGGCCACTTAGCCAGTTAGTCGGTAGCAGTGCGTGCTTGTGGCAAGAGCGTGCGCGGCAAATGTGCAACGGCTATTGATTGCTCTAGCCAAATTGGCAAACAAGTTTAAGTGGCAGGCAACAACAATAATAACATCAACAACAACAACAACAACAAAAACAAACTAAATTGCAGCATTTCATTGAGCGCGCGCGCGCTTTTGAGCATCCGCAGATACAGATCTCTAACTGTAGGCCCAGACAGTATCTGCTTACATGTGCTGCTGTTATTTGTAATCAGTGACGGGGTTTTTGGGCAGGCGGGCGGGCGGTGCGGGGCGCGGGTCCGCTTGATAAGCGAGAGACAGCAACAACGTCAGGCGACAATACCACCCGACGACACCAGACACCCGACTAACCAAGCAGCACGACCAAACGACAGACCGCCCGACCATCCAATAACAGCAGCAGCTTGCACATGGCTCGCACTCAAAGCCAATTCGTCGTGCCGTGCAGACGCATTCTTTGCGAGATAGTACAAATTAAAAAATACACAAATAAATAAATATTTAAAGAATAAGCAACCGCTAAAAAATATACAATGCAATTTATTACAGTTAATTAAAAAAAAAAAAACTGTCGCTTGCTTTTGTTACTGAATTACGTGTATCTAGTCGTAATTGTAAATCATGAGCTGATAAAAAAAAGTAATAATAACAGTAGTGAAGAGAACTTGTCTTAAATAAATATAAAAACATTTCGTTTATAAATATTTGAGCTCAACTAAAGCCAAGTTCGTGCGCGCGTTGCAGTGTCGGCAAAATGAAATTATCCAAAAGTTTGGATGAGTTAATTTTAAGCGCATCGCGCCTAAGTCTAAATAACTTACGTTCTCCCACAAAGAAAAAAGCCAAAAATGTTCGTATTTATTCACAAATAATTGAAAACAAAGTTAAGCTATTAAACACACAAATTTATATCAATATTTAAGCGTGCAATATTTAACTGATTTTCAGCAAGTGACGTAAATCTAGGTTTACTTTCTAAAGAAAGAGAAAAAATATAAATTAGTATTATATTAAATAATGATTAGGTATTAAAATGAAACGGAAATATAAGAAAATGAAAGAATATAATATTTAAAAGATCACCAAAAATAATATTTACAATAATAATAAAAAAGAAAGAAAATGAAAGGGAACATATTAGTTAATATTAATATTTGATTTACAAAAATACAATTTTCAATTTTTTTTTCTTTTAATTTCAATAAAGCTTTTATTTATAAAAATTTTGCATTTCTAAAATATTATTTTGGTCTGTTTTAAAATATTTTATTTTTAGTTAATTATGATTATAATTTTAATACATTTTTATTTTATTTTTAATAATACAAAATATTTTATTCACAATTTAAATATTAAACATACTTTTTTAAGTTTATTATTTTTAATTATTTTTACAAATTAAAATCTGCTTCCAATTAAACAGTATATATTTAAAAAATTTAAACAAATTAGCTTAAACTAAAAAAAAATATTCTAACGTTTGTTGTGCGAATTAATTTAATGCGTATTAGCACTTGACGCTATTTAAGAGCTATGTCTATAGGTGTACTTACACACACACACTCCCAGTTAATAATAAATAAAAAACTTACACATTTACTAAGATGAAACCCTACCGCTTCATTGCTTACAAAATATTTATTTATAAAATATTATCTCGTTCCCATTTGTCTTTTGGTCCCAGCCGTCAGTTTTATTTAGCTGATTTATACAATATTTAGATACGTCTTTGGCAGTAAAGCTACTGCAAAACGTGAGTGGATACCTATTTTAGAGTGGCAAATACTCGTAATCTCGTTTTTTTTTTTTGGCGCAATCATAAAACACGAAGGCAAACAGAGAAGCTAATTTTTGTGAAAATTAAATAAAAGAAGAGAAAATATATTTAATTTTTCAGGAGGAGGTATTATAACCCATAAATAGATATGCCAGTTTGAACAGGGACTTTGTTATATTAATATTTGATCAAAATCAAGATCTGCATAGAGTGTATTCACGAAAATAGTATTGAAACTAAATGTACTGAATATAATACATATAAACCCCTATCTGTTACCATATATAGGGTCGGACTATATCTAATGGAGCGTAAGAAGTTTATCATAGAACTGTCAGCGGATTGTTGACTTCAAAAATAAGACCCCTGGCATAGACGTGGTCAGCTGCGTAGATTTATTTAAAGAAATTTTTTATCAATAATGCAATATTTTAATATATGTACACATAAGGATTTTGCATAGATAATTTGCCCTTTATTAAAATACTTCTAATGATCATGTTAAATCTGATAGCTATGCTCTCTAAAAAGGGCATTTTAGCTTCGGTAATTCGTCCTCATTTCAGGTCTTTGTAGGCGCCATTATCAATATCTTTTTTAGCTAAGACCACACCTCCAGAATTTTGACAGCTCGTTGTCTGTCGTCAATCGTTCCAAATGGACTTGACATGTTTCAGTTAAGTTGACAGTCGCAAGGTATTCGCACGCGCAGTGCAAGTTTATCAATTAAATTTGCTGATCTTAAATATACGATACGCGTTTCTTATCAGAAATTTTATCTCTGACATTCAAGTAATCGATCTTTATGTATATTTACTTATTTGTTAATGATTGCTGTGATTCTAGCTATAAATTCAGCTTGAAACACTTAAATCCTACAGTTTAGTAGAAGCGATTGGCTGGAATATACATATAAGCAAAATTAGGAATTTTTTGAAATTGTCTCACTAAATCATCTAAAGCTGTAAATGTCTCATATATCTTAACACAATATAGTTGTTATATTCAGTTTTAAGTCGGAGAATATGTCATATCCTCTATATATACCCCGTAGGCACTCCTTTACACTTAATGCACTTTAATTTCTTTGAGTGTAGCTCATTTGGTTCGTGTTCTATTTATCAAACAAGACTCTGTTCCTCCTCTTATTTGAGCATGTGACTTGTGTGTTCACATCTTGTATGTTGATTTATATTTAATTAAAATATGTTTTGCTTTAACGTAACGCAATTAAAACACAAGAACCGCCGCCCTAAGCCCCACACGCCCCCTAATTGAGTTCTATAAATAATATAAAAAACTAAGAAAACTGCATGAAATTTGATTAATCATTTAAAACATTCCGCAATTGCCAAGAGATAATTAACTCTACCCTATTTGTCGTCTTCGCCTAGAATATAAATCGATACGGAGATTCCATGGGTTCGCTCGGACATCGCGCGGTTCTGCAATACATTGACAATAATGATATATCCGGTCTTCGCGCTATACTCGATAGTCGCCATCTAAGCATCGATGATCGCGATGAGGTAAGTGCTGTATGATATATCCACATAATATCATATCAACTGTATCTAAACTCTTCATTTATAGAATGGAACTACGCTGCTTATGGTTGTGGCCGGACGTGGTCTGACCTCGTTCGTGCGTGAGTTTTTGGCTCGTGGCGCCGATGTGCAGGCGGAGGATCTGGACAACTGGACGGCGCTGCTGTGCGCCACGCGCAATGGTCACCTGGATGTGGTGCAACTGCTGCTGGATCATGGCGCTGATATAGAGCATCGCGATATGGTAAGGAGATGCAGCCTCTCAAGTATTTATGGCATTCATGATGAGACTTTCAGGGCGGTTGGACTGCTCTGATGTGGGCTGCGTATCGGGGTCACACGGATCTGGTGCGTCTGCTGCTGGACAAGGGAGCCGATGGCAATGCTCATGGCAATTACCATTTGGGTGCGCTGCTCTGGGCGGCTGGCCGTGGCTTCAAGGACATTGTGGAGCTGCTGGTGCAACGCGGCGCCAAGGTGAATGTCGGGGACAAGTATGGCACCACGGCTCTGGTGTGGGCTTGCCGTCGTGGCAACGTTGAGATCGTGGACACGCTCGTAAAGGCTGGCGCCAATGTGGACACTGCCGGCATGTACTCATGGACGCCGCTGCTGGTGGCTGCCGCCGGCGGGCACACGGACTGCGTCACCTCATTGTTGGAGAAGAAGCCAAATGTGAATGCGCTCGACAAGGATGGCATGACAGCGCTGTGCATAGCCAGTCGCGAAGGCTTTCAGGATATCGCCGCGTCTCTGATTGCTGCTGGCGCCTACATCAATATCCAGGATCGTGGTGGAGATACGCCGCTGATACATGCCGTCAAGGGCGGACACCGTACGGTGGTCGAAGCGTTGCTCAAGAAACACGCCGATGTGGATATCCAAGGCAAGGATCGCAAGACGGCGATCTACACGGCCGTGGAGAAGGGCCACACGCAAATTGTGAAATTGCTGCTGCTCACCAATCCCGACCTGGAGTCGTCTACCAAAGATGGCGATACGCCGCTATTGCGTGCCGTTCGCAACCGCAATCTGGAGATTGTTCACATGCTGCTCGATCGCAAGGCCAAGGTGACGGCCAGCGATAAGCGTGGCGACACCTGCCTGCACATAGCAATGCGTGCTCGCTCCAAGGCCATTGTCGAGGCGCTGCTGCGCAATCCCAAGCACAGCCAGCTGCTGTACCGCGCCAACAAGGCAGGCGAGACGCCCTACAACATCGACTCGCTGCATCAGAAGACCATATTGGGTCAAGTGTTTGGTGCGCGACGCCTCAATACCAACGAAGACTCGGAGGGCATGCTGGGCTATGAGCTGTACTCGTCGGCGCTCGCCGACGTGCTCAGCGAGCCCACCCTAACCACGCCCATCACCGTCGGACTGTACGCCAAGTGGGGCAGCGGGAAGAGTTTCCTGCTGAACAAACTGCGCGAGGAAATGAATAACTTTGCCAAGCAGTGGGCAGAGCCACCGACGAAGACTGGCAGCCTCCTGTTTATGGTTTGCCTGCACATCTCGCTGCTGATCGGAACCATTGTGGGCTTGAGCACGTGGTCCGTGCTGTGGGGCGCACTGGCTGCAGTTATCTTCTTGGTATTGGCCTATCTCCTGCTCGCGGCTACGAAGTACTTTAACTACCAAATGGACATGCTGTGGGCCTACTCTGTGCTGCATGCGCTGGAGAAGCGCATGACACGGCTGCGCCTCATACTGCAGGTCACATTCTGCCATCCGCCCGGCCCGCAGGCCGACTCCCAGCCCAAGCCCGTGCGCTTTCACTTTGCGGAAGCGAGCAGTGCCTCGCCCACGGGCGACGGCGCCGTGGCGCACATGCTGGCCTCCCTGCTGGATGCCATCGGTGCGTAGTTACTTAGCTAATGATGCGGATATTGTGACAAATATAAATATATATTAACTGAATTCTATTTGCCTTTGCAGAGTCACATTATGGCTGGCTGTCGACGCGTCTGTATCGTGCCTTTCGTCCCAAGTGCCTGAAAATGGATGTGGGCTGGCGCTGGCGTCGCATGTGCTGCCTGCCCATTGTGCTGCTGTTCGAGCTCGGCCTGATCACCCTAGTGGCGGGCATAGCGCTGATAGTCGCCTACTTCACGCACGCCAATGACGTTGAGCGTGAGCAGATTCTGGTCGCCGTCTATGTGATAGCTGCGGTGCTAGTGACGCTCATCTGTACGCACTTGCATGTGCTGGCCAAGGTCTGTGGCTCGCTGTTCATCTCGCACAAGCGCCAGCTGAAGCGGGCCGTGCGCTCCAACGAGAATGCGCCCCTGACTCTGCTGGGCGCCGAGGTGGCTGTGCTGACGGATATGGTCAAGTGTCTGGATGCGTTTACCAATCAGCAGAGTCGCTTGGTGGGCGTCATCGATGCTCTGGACTCGTGTGATACGGAACGCATTTTGACGCTCTTGAATGCTGTGCAAACGCTGCTCTCCTCGCCCAATCGTCCCTTCGTCCTGCTCATCTCAGTGGATCCGCATGTGATTGCCAAGGCCGCTGAGGCCAATAGCCGCCGGCTGTTTACCGAGGGCGGCATTGGTGGACACGATTTCCTGCGTAACTTGGTCCATCTGCCGGTTTACCTGCAAAACTCTGGACTGCGCAAGGTGCAGCGTGCCCAAATGACGGCGCTGCTGTTCAAACGCAGCGGCGCAGACTATCAAGTCGACGACGGACCTTCGCTGGGCCATTCGGTCTCGGCGCGACGCCTGTCCAATGCCTCGGAGATAATGTCTAGTCAGGAGAAGCTGCGTGCGCCGCACAATACTCAACGCGGTGGCGGCGGTGGTAAAAAGTTGCGTCTGTCCGAGTCCGTGGCCAGCTCGATTGGCTCCAATCTGCATAGACTGGGCCAGAATCCTCAAGGGGTGCTTGATCTGTCGCGCATTGTGCTCACCGATGACTACTTCAGCGATGTGAATCCGCGCAGCATGCGCCGCCTCATGAACGTCATCTACATCACAGTGCGTCTACTCAAAGCATTCCAGATCGACTTCAGCTGGTATCGCCTCAGTTCCTGGATAAATCTCACCGAGCAGTGGCCACTGCGCGCCAGCATGATCGTGCTGCATCACGATCAGTTTATGGACACCAATGCCGATGAGAACATCTCGCTGCAGAGTGTCTATGAAAAGTAAGTGAGATTAGCTATGAAATTAGTTCATTACTCAATAACTTACCTTAACTCTTTCAGAGTTCGTCCCAAACTCGCCTGTCTGCGTGAGGCGGCACCTCTGCTCGAGCTGGATCGCGATGAGCGCAAGCTGGACGCATTTCTGCAGCTGCATAAATCAGATTTATTGGTCGCGGATTTGCGCATATTTTTGCCCTTCACCATCAATCTGGATCCGTATCTCAGAAAGGTGCTCAAAGGTAAGAGATTGCTGAATGAATTCGTAATGGATATTATTTAATTACATTTCCCGCCGCCGCAGAGGATCAACAAATCATCGAAGACGAAGGCTCGCTGGTGCTGCAAACACGTCCCAGCATCACGCACAGCATGCGGCCACATCCGCCGCCAACAACCTATGTGCCTTCTCCTCAGGTCTATCCGCCTTACCAAATGCTGCAGAACGACTTTGTGGCCAATGAGCTGCGTTCGCGCCATCTGAGCGTGATGGAGCCCACAACGCCGCTGATACCATCGCCCAGCGAGTCCTTTGGCGTAAGACAGAAATTGAAGTGGTGGAGCAAACTTTTACTATAATTTGTCGATTGTTTTACACAGGACGATATACTACAAACAAAGCTCACGGATCTCACCGTCGAGGGCGTCATCAGTCTGCTGGAGCGCATTGAGGATCTCAAGCCAGCGCTGCCGAAACTGGCGCCTTTGCTGCGTGAAAATGCCATCAACGGCCGCGTGCTCAAGCACTGTGAACTGACGGACCTCAAAGCGGTATGTATAGCTGGGAATATATACAGATATACAGATATATATATAATAATAATTCAATTATTCATGCAGGTGCTTGGCCTGAGCTTCGGCCATTGGGAACTGTTTCGACTGCTTATTACTACGCTGCGCGAGGTGGAACGACTGCCACGCAAAATTCGGCCACAGCCCTCTATAGCCGAGCCCCCAGCTAATGTGCCCGTGATGCGGGAGGTGCCCGAAACCATGCCAGCGCCTTCGCTGTCACGGCGAAACTCTGTCAGTCATATGGAGAAACAGGTTAGTAATTGAGTGGTGTCACTCTACATATAAAGCTGAAAGCAGACAGGATCTTCCTCCACGTACATAATTGTGTTTATCTTTGTCTCTGTCTAACGCTTACCGAAATAGTCAAAAATCCATGACTATGAGTATCTGCAGGTAAAAGAGCTCACATAATCAAACTTAACTAGACTCCTCTTTAAAATGTTTGTATGTATATAAATAAAATATGGAATCTTGTCTTGTGCAGGTTACGCTTGAGGAGCAAATGATTTGCGGCGCATTGCAAACATTGAATGAGGAGGCTTTCGAGGATGTGGCCAGCAGTGAGAGACCCAGTCCGTCTGGTTTGCCCACAGGTGAGATGTTAGCTGCTGCCGCACAGCTGCAATTAGCACCCATTCGCGAGTCTTCCGAGTTTGGTTCGCCATCCGACGAGCAGAAGATTCACAATCTGCTGCAGTACAGCATCAACAACAACAACAACAACAACGAATACAATCGCAGTGCCAGCTCGCATTCACTGCAAAGTCTGAACGCTGGCGGAGCTGCCGGCGGCGGGCTCCAGATGCGTATGGGTAATGGCAATAGTAGCGGCAGTAACGCCGATTTGATAAACGTGGGTGGTGGAGGTGGAGGTGGAGGGGTTGGTGGGGTTGGTAGTGTGTTCTATAATCAGCATGGCTTGGCGCATGGTGCGCGTCCAAGGTCAATTGCCGATGAGCTGCTGATCGAACCCATGACGCCCTACACCCAGGTGCCAACGGTGGTGGTGATGCCCAACTCTGATAAGATTTACGATGATACCAAATTATAAAATTCCTCTACTCTATGTTTACCATATACTAACAAACATATCTGTATTACAAAAGAGCTTCCTAACCAACGAGCCTGTAAAAAGAAAAAAACAAAAGAAAACGATTCGAAAGCTGAACAATTAAAATAATTATATACATACATGCATGTACTTACATACATACATATGTATGTACATTCATGTGTCTAGTGTCTAGGAGTAAGAATAATTATAGTCTATATATTAATATATGTAGGTATTAAGGAACACACTTGTATTTGGTGTACCTTTAGGTCTGGCATAGTTCTTAAGAAACTTTTACTAAACAATTAGTTGTCTAACCATATATACACTTATCTATATATTATATATATACTATATATATGTGCCATTATCAAACCTTGTTGACAAGTTGAAACCGCTTTTGCAGTTTTATTTAAACAATTCTTCCATAGACATGGCTTTTATATACTATTTAACGCATTTGAATATATTTGTTTCTCCTCTTTTATGTTGATGTTTTTGTTAAATTGGCAATAGTTTTTAAATAACCAAATCCAAACTCTAAAACCTTGTGTTCAGGTTTTTAACTATTTACAGTATTTTGATTTATAGTATTTGCATACTTACAAAATGTATTCCAAAAACGACTGCACGATTATTTAAAATTAGTTTTAAGTTGCCATAAAAAATAATCACAATCATAATTAAAATGAACAACTAACCAAAGCTGCTTCCACGAGCGAGTTTTTAACTTGATAAATTGAAATATTAAATAAATAATCATATGAACAACTTTTTACAATTGCATTTTTCTATGTTCGACAAAACAAAAATAAAAACAAAAACAAAAATGGCTTTTATTGCTTTCTATTGAATTTCGTTAAATAATGCATGCAAACTTTAGCTTAGCTTGTAAATATTTATTAACCAATGGTGTTCGGTAAAAGAAAAAAACAAAATACTTATATTTAAGATCTATATAGATATATATACATCGTGGAAAAGGAGCTCTGCACTGCCATCAAGTCGTCCATCAAACAGAATAAATCTGTCACGAGCATCATCTGGTTGCTAATTGTGTTCGCTTTGTGTACTTTCCATTAGTTGTAATCCCCCCTTTTCCTTCATTTCTAACTTTACATTTATCAAATTTGTAGACCTCGATTTGTCCAGTGCCGGTGCCATGTTTGCTCCGGCGCTGCTCACCTCCGGCTCGCCAATGCAGCAGCGGCGCGACTCCATATTGAAGCAGCAGGGCAGCGTGAAGTCGGAGAAGCGCGTATCGATCAAACAAACGCCCAGCGGCAGCAATTTGGCTAGCATCAACAATAATAATAACAATAACAATAATGCCTCAAAGGTGGAATACGTCTCGGAGCGTCAAGTGGAACTGGCGAGTGGGCCCGGCGGTAGCAAGGGGCGTCTAACCACCAAACCGCCAGCAGGTAATAAAGAAAATATTTATATATTCCTTTATTAATTACATTTTCATTCCTTCTCTTAGGTCCCCGGCCCGCCTCGCTGATCATAACCAAAAATGATTCAAATGCACAATTTCAGCTGCTGCGCTCCACGTCCATCGAATACGAGGATATCGAGGCGCAGCAGCGTGCCTCAATTCGTGCTATTAGGACTACACTGCTTGACCAGCAGGAGGATGAGTCGGCGCCTTTGGTGTTTACGGTGCGCAAATGATAGGACTGCAATGACTGTGACCAGCAGCAAGAAGAACAACAAAAACTACAACAGAAGATTCATTATGTGCTTTTTACTTAGTGCCACTTAAATTAAGTTACAAATAGGCTGTAGTTCGTGTAACGCGTGTCACTGTTCAACGTTGTAATAATTTAATATTGCTAAAAAATGAATTGAATGAATATATACACTTACTATTATGAATTTAATATGCGCTCTACATGAATATATGCATACAACAATTAAGACAAATATTTAATAAAAAAAAACTTTACAACCAAATGAAAATGTATTTATTATTTAACAAATATATTCATTTAAAATTGAGCATATGTATGTATATACGATAATCAAATGTATATTGTTACGTTTTTTGGCGGCTTTCCAAACTCCTATTACCGTTATGAGTAACGTCGCAAGCGTGAGTCAAATTATTCAACTAGTTCAGTTCCGATAACAGATCACTTATCGATATTAGAAGGCACACTAGTGTGCTTAGCCAATTCTTGTTTACTTGTCAAAATGTTGCAGTCAGTTTTGTATCTAATCTGTGCATTAAAAATAAATGGGCAATGCACTTGAAAAATAAAATATAATTCTAAAAATGCGTGACTTGTTAATAATATATTGATGTTTGCTGAATAACACAGTGTTGGCTAATAGAGGTAAGTAGTTGCATATTCATATATGCAAATAAAAATAGCGAATGGAAAGTTAGTGTAGAGCTACATAACTGTAAATGTGTTTACACTGAAGTAAGCATTTGTTGCAGCTTACTCACATTGCATACATGCATAACAACAAACAGTAAACATACGCTTGTGTGTGCATTGGTTACTCCCTGACTGGGGGAAAATTATACAAAAACAAAACGAGTGCGACAGCTGATTTTTGTTTACCAGCAACAGAGGGTGCGAACGTTCTCAGGCCGCAGCAGCTGATGCGCGCACGAAAACTTGAAAGGTCACCTTGAGCTCAATAAAAAAAGAATTGAGGAATTTATTTTCTGGTAAAGTGTTATTCGGCCGCAGATCACAGTTATTGGTGGAAAAATCCTAAGAAAATAGTTGGTGACTCATATATTATTTATTAATTAAAATAATAAAAAATTAATTTAAAATTCATCAAGTGTTCGTACAAATTCAGCGAAGTACTAACCGAAATTCCCGCAAACAAATATTATCTAAGTGTTTACAATAAATTATGAATCATATGCTTAGCATTAGTAGCATAAATGTGTTTGAAATTTGTTTTGTTTTCTTAACTTAAACAGTTGATAATTGAACGAGACTTTAGTTACTCCAAGACCCAAATTTAACGTTTTTGAAAGGTGCTCTTTGGTCTAAAATGAAAAATGTACATATGTATGTACATATGTACATATGTTAATAGATAAGTGCTTAAGTATGTATGTAGGTCAATGAACGCAGATATTTTAATCTATTTATAAAAAATTAACATAAATTGTTTATCAAGAATTTAGCCTGAAAGAAATGGCAAAAAGCAACATGCTAAATCGGGAATTTAAATAGATGAAGAAGGAAGTAGAACTTTTCTAAAAAGTTTTTTTTATTAGCGTGATATGTGCATTATACAAAATTAAAAAGCGGCCTTCAGATAATCATTAATAATATACATATATGAAAAATATTGATTTCTTGTTCTGATTTCAAAAAATTTTCTATTCATGAAAACATATAGTTTGTAAAAATATAATATGTGCAGTATATGCATATGCAGTGTATGCATATTTTAGCAATTGATTTTAATTGTTAAAAAAAAAAAAAACAAAAAACTAAAAACTAATTAGAGTTTACAGTTTAAAGTTTCATGAGCGTTAAAAATAGCGTTTTTCTACTTGACAACCCACTGTATTTCGCTGTGCTTTGACTCAGTTCTAATAAAATGATTTCATGATTTTAAGACTTTGAATCGATAACGAGCATTAACAGTTATCATGTAAGCTTTGCGTGCTAAGAAATGCATCAAAGGCAATGGATGAAAAGCTCCTGCGCAATCTGCTAATCATTCCAAAGCTTGCGCCTGTCTCAATGTGAGTGTGTGTGTGTGAGAGAGAGTGTGTGTGCGTAATTAGTATTCGCACTTGTTAATTATTTTTTTCGTTAGTATGTAATCTTTAAAATGGTTTATTTAAGATTGCAAGTGGCTTGGCCAACGCCAGCGTTCAGTAGCATTAAGACAGCAGACGGCAGCGAAACTGGCAAAAGAAAAAGAAAGAAAGAACAAAAAAAAAGAATATAAAAGTTAAGAAACGCTTCACAATTGCAGTTCGTGAGATCGTGATAACACAATGCTAGGCGAGGGCTTGAGATGGCTCTACATGAGTACGCGTCGCAATTTCTATGCACTGATCCAGATCCTAATGGGTTATCAGTTCTTTCGTTGGCTCATCGAGTACTATGCACAAGTAACTACCACGCCGCACACTAATGCACCGATGCAAATGCAGGCAGTGCAGGGTTTTGATAAGGTAACGGCGCCGGCGAATGCTGAAGATGAAGAAGAAGAAGAGGCAGAAACAGCAGCAGCAACAGCAGCAGAAGCAATAGTTGTGCCGGCGATTAAGATTAGTGCGAATAAGCTTAGTGCCACGAGAGTTATGGGGAATGCAGGCAGCAGTAGCATCAGCGGCTCCGGCGCCATACGCAGCGAATCTGTACGAAAGCGCCACAGTGAGGTATTTACACAATCTCTGATTGTAATTATGTAGTAAATAATATTTACTAAATATGCACAAGCACACAAACACACACACACACACACACACACAGACATACACAAACACAACTGTATACATATGTATGTGTCTATTGTGTATGCCCGAGTGTTTGTGTCTGTGTGTGTGTGTGTCTGCTTGTGCATATTTAATAAATATAATTTATGTAAGTGCTGCGGGCAAAAAGCATAGCCCAGACTTAATAAAGCAGCCGCCCAGCGACAGTTTCAGTCTGTGCCGTGTGCTCCTCGTGTTCTAGTTAAAAAAAAAAGTTCAATATATACATACATATATATATCAATATACAATATATGTAAATATATTCTTTAAAAGTCTCTTTCACTGTGGTGTTGTAACTGATTGCCTGTGTGTGAGTGTCTGAGTAATTCTAATCTATATCGCCGTAATCAATCTATTTCCTATAAATAGCCAGGCCAGGCGCCTGCCTCAAGTTCAATCAGAGCTGTAATTTATAGTCCTGTTTATAGTTCATAGGTGTAAATTTCTTAAAATGTCCTTAAAGTATTTGTGGTATTTAAAACAAGTTATCTAGTATTTTTATATTTTTTATATCTTCATTAAATATCCATTATTTAATTGTATTTATTGAAGCTTGCATTTCAACTCGATCATCATGTTTGATTGGGGTGACATTGAAAACGAATTGAATCGAGTCGAATCAAATTGATTGCCCAATGCACAGTTCTCTGTAGTGAGTGGGGCATATCTCTGTGATCATCTATGTACACACACGAACACTCACACATCATCCACACTCACACACATTCACATACATATACATTTATTATATTGGAACAACCTTTAAAACTCCTTTCAGGTTTTAATCATGAGCAAGGACACGGACTCGCACAGCATACCCATTGCGGAGGGCACAAATGCTGAGCATGTGCTTTACCGCTTGAAACGTGGCTCCAAGCTGCGCGTCCATCCGGATGTCGCTCTGCTGGGTCGCAAGATCCTGCTCTACACCAACTATCCGGCCGAGGGCAATAAGTTCGTGCGCACGGAATATCGTGTGCTCGGCTGGCAGCTGAAGGATGGCCAGCAAATCACCAGTGATGCGCATCCGGATGTGCATGTCGTGGATACAGACATCTCTAGTGAGCTACACCTGAACATGTCGGGCACATTCCGATTCTACTTCAGCTTTGCCGATGTGTGAGTACTCTATATATGGGGAATATCATATAAATGTTGGCTAATTTCTCCCATTGTTTACAGGGAACGCAAGGCGGACTCCCCGCCGGATGGCGCTTTGTATGTACAGGTGGAGCCCACGCTGCATGTGGGTCCCGCGGGTGCCCAGAAGATAATACCCCTCAACTCGGTGCGCTGTCAAACGGTGATGGCCAAGCTGTTGGGCCCGCTGAACACATGGGAAGCCAAGCTGCGCGTGGCCAAGGAGTCTGGCTACAATGTCATCCATTTTACGCCCATTCAGGAGCTGGGCGGCTCACGCTCCGGCTACTCCTTGCGCGATCAGCTCAGCGTCAACTCCCAATTTGCCGCGAAGAAGGGTGAAAAGGTCACGTTTGAGGATGTGGAGAAAATTATCAAGAAGTGCCGCCAGGAGTGGGGCGTAAGTGCTTGAGTTAATCCAGTTTCTTGCTTTCATTTATATTGCCCCTATCTATTCCTTAGGTAGCTTCGATTTGTGACATCGTCTTGAATCACACCGCCAATGAATCTGAGTGGCTGCTCAAGCATCCGGATGCAACCTACTCGTGTGCTACATGCCCCTATTTGCGTCCAGCTTTCCTGCTGGACGCGATGTTGGCGCAGTGTGGCGCGGACATAGCCGCGGGCAACTTGGAACATGTGGGCGTGCCGGCCATCATCGATCAGGAGTGCCATTTGGAAGCTTTAAAGTACCAATTGCATAATGTCTACCTGCCCAAGGTCAATATACACGAACTGTATCAGTGCGACGTGATGAAATATGTGACCGAGTTCATGGCCCAGGTGCGCACTCGGGAGCCACCAAAGAACGTGGCGAACAAGTCGCGATTCCAGGAGATTCAACTGATACAGGACCCGGCATATCGACGCTTGGGTAGCACAATCAATTTTGAGCTGGCATTGGAGATCTTTAATGCTTTTCATGGCGACTGTTTCGATGAGGAGTCGCGATTCCGTAAATGCGCCGAGACGCTGCGCCGTCATCTCGACGAGCTGAACGAGCGCGTTCGTGCCGAGCTCCAAGGCTACCTCACCTATGCCATCGAAAACTGCCTGGCGGGCGTGCGCTATGAGCGCGTCCAGCACGACGGACCGCGTGTGCGTGAAATCTCGATCAAGCATTCAGTCTTCATGACGTACTTTACGCACACCAACACGGAGGGCAAGACGCTGACGGAGGTCGAGGCGGACATGTACGGCAAGGCCGGCGAGTTCTTCATGGCCCACAATGGCTGGGTCATGGGCTCCTCGGATCCGCTGCTGGACTTTGCCGAAGAGCAGCCAGGTCGTGGGAATGTGTACCTAAAGCGTGAGCTCATCTCCTGGGGCGACAGCGTGAAGCTGCGCTTCGGCAAGCGTCCGGAGGACAGTCCCTACCTCTGGAAGCACATGACGGACTATGTGGAGACAACAGCGCGCATTTTCGACGGTGTCCGCCTAGACAACTGTCACTCGACGCCACTGCATGTGGCCGAGTATCTGCTGGATGCAGCCCGCAAAATCAATCCGGAGCTGTATGTGGTCGCCGAGCTATTCACCAACTCCGATGCCACCGACAATGTGTTCGTCAATCGCCTGGGCATTACCTCGCTGATACGCGAAGCCCTCTCGGCCTGGGACTCACACGAGCAGGGTCGCTTGGTCTATCGCTATGGCGGCGCGCCTGTGGGCGGCTTCTATGCGAATCCCAATCGTGATGTGGCGCCCAGTGTGGCGCACGCTCTGTTCATGGATCTAACACACGACAATCCTTCGCCCATTGAGAAGCGAAGCGTGTACGACTTGCTGCCCTCCTCGGCGCTGGTGGCGATGGCTTGCTGTGCCACGGGCAGCAACCGCGGCTACGACGAGCTGGTGCCGCATCACGTGAGTCCCAATGAGATTTACACTTAATTAAATGCAATATCTAAAGTTTGCCCTTTGCTTTCCAGATTCATGTGGTCGATGAGGAGCGTCCGTATCAGGAGTGGGGCAAAGCCGTTGACTTCAAGACGGGCATTGTTGCTGCCAAGCGCGCTCTGAATCTGCTGCACGGTCAGCTGGCTGAGGAGGGCTTCAGCCAGGTGTATGTCGATCAAATGGATCCCAATGTGGTCGCCGTGACGCGTCACTCGCCCATCACACATCAGACGGTCATCCTGGTGGCTCACACAGCCTTCAGCTATCCCCATCCCAATGCTGGAGCCACCAATGTACGGCCGCTGCGCTTTGAAGGTGTCCTGGATGAGATCATACTCGAAGCCAACTTGACAATGAAGAGCGACAAGCCGTTCGATCGTCCAGCGCCCTTCAAGAAGGAAAACAACGTGCTGAACGGCTTCACCCAGTTTGAGCTGTCGCTGCAGGAGCATATACCGCTCAGCAAGTCGCAGGTGTTCGAGACGAACCAGTATACCGATGGCTCCAATACGCAGCTCAACTTTGCCAATCTGCGTCCGGGCACTGTGGTGGCCATTCGCGTCTCCATGCATCCCACTGCACGCCTCAGCTTCGACCGCCTGCAGCAGGTCACAAATGCACTGCGCCTCGTGTCGGGTGACCAGTACGAGGAGCTCAAGGCGATTGTCTCCAAACTGGACTTGACTGCATTGAGTCGCGCGCTGTTCAGCTGCGACCAGGAGGAACGCGACATGGGCCTGGGCAGCAGCGCTTACGATATACCCAACTTTGGACCCATTGTGTATTGCGGTCTGCAAGGATTTGTCTCCCTGCTGACGGAGATTTCGCCACGCGACGACCTCGGCCATCCGCTGTGCAACAATTTGCGTGACGGCAACTGGATGATGGGTTAGCTAGAACTCGGGAGTTCAGATTGGAGTAATATTTAACTGTTGTTATATACTATATAGATTACATTGCTGATCGCCTGAACAACTTTAATGATCTAAAGCCTTTGTCCACCTGGTTTAAGGCAACCTTTGAGCCATTAAAGAATGTGCCACGCTACCTCATACCTTGCTACTTTGATGCTATTGTGAGCGGTGTCTACAATATTCTGGTCAATCAGGTGAATCAATTGATGCCCAGGTGAGTGCTGAATAAGAATAAAATATAAATATGTGTGTATATGTATGTATATATTCATATCCAATTCAATTGCAGTTTTATTCGCGATGGTCACAACTTTACTCAATCCTTGGCCGTGTCCACGCTGCAGTTCCTCGCCGTCTGCAACTCGGCTAATCTGCCTGGCTTTAGCCTTGCTTTAGCTCCGCCAAAGCCGCCCAAGCAGTGCGTCACACTCTCCGCGGGTCTACCTCACTTCTCCACAGGTGAGCGCAAATGATTTCTCTGCTATTTACCTTACTCAAACACTCAGATTTTCCTTGCAGGCTATATGCGCTGTTGGGGTCGGGACACGTTCATCGCACTGCGTGGCACAATGCTGTTGACCGGACGCTTCACGGAGGCGCGTTTTATCATCATTGGCTTTGCGTCGGCCATGCGCCATGGCTTGATCCCGAATCTGTTGGATAATGGCGTGAAGCCGCGCTTCAACTGCCGCGACGCGGTCTGGTGGTGGCTCTACAGCATTGCCCAGTATGTGGAGGAGGCGCCGCAGGGCGCTAATATACTCAAGGACCAGGTGTCACGTATTTTCCCGTACGATGATTCTGAACCGCATCCGCCGGGCGCCTTCGATCAGCTGCTGCAGGACGTCATGCAGGAGGCGCTGCAGGTGCACTTCCAGGGCCTGCAGTACCGTGAGCGTAATGCCGGTCACGAAATAGATGCGCATATGACGGATCAGGGCTTCAACAATCACATCGGCGTGCATCCAGAGACGGGCTTCGTGTTCGGCGGCAACAGCGCCAACTGCGGCACCTGGATGGACAAGATGGGCTCGTCCGAGAAGGCGGGCAATCGCGGGCGTCCCAGCACGCCTCGCGATGGCTCGGCCGTGGAGTTGATTGGGCTGCAGTACGCCGCGCTGCGATTCATGCAGAGCCTGAGCGAGCGAAAGATTATTCCGCAGAGCGGCGTGGAGCGCAAGGGGCCGGCGGGTGAGGTGACCAAGTGGAGCTACAAGGAGTGGGCGGATCGCATACAGAAGAACTTCGATGCGTATTTCTATGTCAAGGAGACGGACACCACATCGGTGGCCAACAAGAAGTGCATCTACAAGGACAGCTATGGCGCCACGCAGGACTGGACCGACTTCCAGCTGCGCTGCAATTTCCCCATCACGCTGACAGTGGCGCCAGAGCTGTGTAATCCGAAGAACGCCTGGCAGGCCCTGGAGCAGGCGCGAAAGCATCTGCTGGGCCCCTTGGGCATGAAGACCCTGGATCCAGATGACTGGAACTACAGAGCCAATTATGACAACTCGAACGACTCCACAGACTGCACGGTGGCGCATGGCGCCAACTATCATCAGGGACCCGAGTGGGTGTGGCCCATCGGTTTCTATCTGCGCGCCCGGCTCATCTTTGCGAAGAAGTGCGGCTACCTGGACGAGACCATTGCCGAGACGTGGGCCATATTGCGGGCACATTTGCGCGAGATTCAGACATCGCACTGGCGCGGCCTGCCCGAGCTGACCAACGACAATGGCAGCTACTGCCGCGACTCCTGCCGCACGCAGGCCTGGAGCGTGGGCACCGTGCTGGAGGTGCTGCACGATCTGCACAGCCTCGGCGCCGATTGCTAGGCAAATGATCTTAATGCGAACTCAACGAATCTCTCGTTAGCTGAGAAACTATTATTCTAATTGATACAAAAAGAAAAAAAAGAAAGAAAAAAGTAATCCAATTACACACTTAAATGGTAGCTGCTACAAAGGATGAAGTTAGAGTTGTTCAGTTTGTTATCCAAGTTGTGGATCAGCCATACTCTCTATTAAAGTTATTTTATCTATGCGATCAATTGCCTTTCGATGTTTCGATGTGCGAGTCTACGAGAAGTAGCTGTCCCTGGCTATGCGCATCATGGAAGTCTTTGGCTGGCAAATGGGCCCACAATTCTTGTATGCAAAGTCGATATACTCTGAGTCCAGCTGCTGGCTGCTGGGCTTGGGCTCCACATTGAAGCGTTCCAGTGCTGCGGGCGGGTCTCGATCCTCGATGGACATCCTCCCATTATCCGTTGCTTTTGCGATCTTAAATTTTTGTTTAAATTTCCACGCGTTTATCTGGCAATCAATAGCAATCCCATTAATTATGCTCCAAAGCAATTGATGTTTCACTTACGATGCGGCATTTATATAAAACTTGTGCGGCGGCGGCGCAGGTGAGCTCGTAGGCGCTATGTAAAACTATCTTTTGCACAACATCGAAGACTATCGACATGCTGCTACCTCGATTTCCTACAGAAACTGCTCAATTTTGATCAGAAATTTGGGTTGGTGCTTAACATTTGGAATAAACAATCACTAATTATTAAATAAGTTTGCCCACAGCACATTGTATGGCAAATTCATTTAAAAGTGATACTTGATCAGGTATGTCTATTTAGTATTGATTTAACCCAAATATTAAACTAACTCTGCGCATATTTCCAAAAATCTAGCAAATAGCCGAGGATTTTCCAATTAATGTGTTCAAACAAATTTGAATGAATGGAAAATCAAAGCCTGCCTAGAATTTGAAATACATCAAATTCATAATATATGTAAATATATTTTTGAAATTATTGCTTAATATTAATTAGTTTTTTTTTTTTTTCTTTTCAATTGAAGCAATCGATTTATATAAATAATCTTATTTATAACTATATGTATATATGTATGTAAATGTGTGTATATTGCTAAGCATATAGTCGCATCTTCTGCTAGATACGAAATTAATACATTTTCTTCAACATAAATAAGTTAATAATAAAGCTTATTGGCCCTGTGAACATTAGACTGGAGCTGTACATCTGTCTATACATCTGGTTACATCATCTACTGGTGCACGTAGTGCTTGCAGTTCAGTTCAGCGCACTAGTTAGCCTTTTATCATCTCTATCTCCATCTGTGTCTGTGTTTGTGTTGGGTGTGGAGCTCGCTCTCTCGAGATCATCGTCGTCAACGGACTTCAGCTCACGTCCCATATTCTCCACTTGCAGGGTGAGTCCGATCAAGCCGCCGCTCTTCACTTCGTTCAGCTTTGGTTCGGGAACACAATTTTCATTGCCATCGGCGTCACGTTTGACGCGTATCACCGGCTGTGCCGTCGTCGTCATCTGTTGCTCCTTCAGCTGCAGCAGCTCTCGCCGGATGGCCTCCACGTTTTCGGCATCGACTGACTTGTTGGCCGTCAGCTCGGCAGCTAAGGCACTAATGTTAGCTCGTGCCATGGTTGAATTGGGCTGCAGCGCCAAAGGCAGTGGCAGCCGTTGGGCCAGTGGCGGCGCATCGACACTTGCATTCCGCAGTCGCTCGCCCGTTTTGTAAGAGAGCGGCTCAAAGACGCCAGCGTGCGCTTCCTGCTCCTCTCGTGCGTGAGCGTTATCCACCAGAATTTCCAGCAGTGAAGCGGGCTTCCGTTCGCTTAGCGTGTTGTTGACCTCTTGTTGTGGTTGCTGTTGAGGCTGTGGCTGAGGTTGTGGTTGCTGTTGAGGCTGTGGCTGAGGTTGTGGTTGCTGTTGAGGCTGTGGCTGAGCTTGTGCCTGCTGTTGTGGTTGCAGTTGCTGCTCTTGCGGTGCCATCTGTGGCTTCTCTTCTCTTTTGTTCTTGTCATCTTGCAGACGATTGGTTTCTTTGAACTGATTTAGGGCTTCAGCCAGTTCATTCAGAGCCAGAGGTTTCGGATTATTGGGGCTTTGATTGGCCAATTGATCGTTGATCTTGTCGACGCTGCGCTCCAAAAGTTTCATTCTGTCTGCATTCTGTGGCTTCTGTTTGGCCAGCGCTTCGTTTAGCTTGTCCATAGTGCGACCCAATCTCTCCATTTTCTCTTTAAGTTCTTTTTCCGTTTTAAGCAAATCGACTACATTTACTTTATCCTTCTGCTCCTCGGCCGTAATCTCCTCCTCCTTTTTGATGGCTGCTCCATCTATGGTCTGCTGTGCAGCTATGTTCATGGGCTGCGAAGCTTCCGCCTTATCGGGAGCCACACTCACTGGAATCACATCCTCTGCTCTTGTCGAGTTTTTCTTGGCAACTATTTTTGCATCCTTTGCAACAGGGGGTTCTTCTTTGGGCAGACTTTCAGCCTTTTTTGGTGGGACTTCGTTTTTCGAATCCACGCCATGGGATTCGTCAACGGGCAGTGGTGGCATCGGTGGATTATCGGAAACAGCGATCACAACGTTGGGCTTTTCGACAAGATTTATGCTGTCTGCGGCCCGTTCGCGGTTGCTCTCTTCCAGTTTTCCTAATACTTCTTTGACTTCAGCCTCGTTGGTTTTCACTAAGTGTTTAACTATACCGGAGTTTTGTAAATTAGGAACCTTGACGGGTGGTGGGATTTCGTTGGTTAACAATGGTGTGACCACTTGCACTGCATCGAACTGGGCACCAGAGCTCTGGGCATCGATGGCGTGCAGGTTGGCATACGTGCCCAGTATCATCAGGCAAAAACCGCTGACGAACACAAACTGTGCCAAGGTGCGTTCAGTGGAGTCTTTCCTAATGATTTGGCGAAAGCTCGACGCTGGGAACATTATGCATATGGCAACGCCTATTGTGGAGCCGACTAAGCCAATGATGAGCTCAACAGAGGGAATAACGAGCGCCACACAAAGCGAGAAGAAGACGATGAAGAGTGTTATCACTCGGAAGCGCTGCTCAGGTATATAATTGCTGCTCTCCATGTGACCCTGTTGGGATTTTAATAGATATTAAGTATTTGGGTATTCATATATATGCATTCCCTCACCTTTTTATACAGCAAGGAGTAGATGCTCGCTCTGCATGGAAATATGACCAGTGGAAAGCTGAATGCAATAGAAAGCACGAATCCAATTTTGATAACATCGCTGCCGAATGAAGGCGACAGATTTATCAAGATGTTACCTGCAATCGATAAGGTATATAGCATATAGCCTTTGGAGGATCGTAAGTATATAGAATATACCTGAGAAGCTGTGCGTGCAGAAAGCCACATAACCAAAGAAGCCGACAGCTATGTACACCAGTGTGCAAATCCAAGTCGCATTGCGCACAATGCCATTCAATTTGTCCAGACTTTGGTTATTGATACTGCCGAAGACTTCAAAAAGTTGCCTGCAATTAAAGAGAGTATCATTAAAAATAGAATTCACGCTGATATTAAAATATAATTACATTTGACATGCCAAGGCCATGCTAAAAATAGGCAGGCACTGGAGCACACCTGCTGGCTCCCAGTAGACGACTTTCTCTGTCCAATCGTTGGCCAAAATGTGTGACTCGGACTCGAGCACAATCTTGAGCATGAGGCACACATAGAATCCAATGGAAGCAGTACAGACAGCCGACAAGCTGTCCACGTTGCGCAGCATGCCCAGCGGCACAATGCACAGAACGGTGACAGCGAACATGACCAAGGTGCGTAGGTGTTGGTACTCTGTGATCTCCAATGCTAAAAGCTTGGCCACAATCTGTGGTCCCAGATCGCCAACGACGACAAAGTACGTAATGCACGTGCCAATCAGATAACCGATGATGCAGAGTTCCGCCAGAAGTTTGCCGGATGTGCCGAAAGCGTGAAGACCAAGCATCTCGAAGCTTTTGCGACGTGTCAGCAGTGAAGTTTTAATTAGATAGTGGCAACAGATGCGTGTTATCCAATTACTGAGTATTAGTAACACAATCGACAAGATAATTCCGCATTTCTGGAAGCAGAAAGGCATCGCCAAGATGCCGACACCTATTATGCTATTCGCAAGCGTCATAACATGGCCTGAATGCGAGAACATGATGCAATTCGCTTTCACCTCGGTTGGTTTGGTAATGAGCTGAGCGAAGTTGCTAAATAAGTAGAACAGCTTGTTTTTTTGTTAGCTGCGAAACCAGGTATCTGTGTGCGTAGGCAAAACAATAGAAACAGAGAGATGTCTTCAAACACACTTACATACCTGTGGGCCGATTGTTATCACAAACAGAAGAAGGCGCTAGTTGTTCAAGCAGAAACAAATTGTTGCAATCGAAGGCAATTGGTGTTTGGTTTTGGCTGGTTCACGAATAGTGTGACGAAACGCATTTAATACTATTTCATTTGAAAATTTCGGTGCGCAATTGTGCACATTTTACGTTTGTGGAACCCGGTTGTCTTTTAAAACATAATTTTGGTAACGTCAGCATTGTTTGGGTTTCTGCTCGTCCAATTCTGCACAGCTGATACTGCTGTGGATGTGTGCGTGACGATATGGCTTTATACGAGTAACTTTAATAGTGAAACCAATTTCTAAAGTATTTACTACTTTGGTCTACAATATACCACATATTTATAGTTCTATTAATCAAATTTAATTTTTAATACCGTACTAATGTATTTGATTAATGTAATAATTGGATAAGAGATATTATTTTCACGCTTAATTGTACAATTTTAGTTATAATGGAATAAGAATAATTGAGCGCATCTCTGGTTTGCGACGATGTGACCAGACGGGAAAACTGCAAAATAAATGTCTGGCATCTCCAATATTTTGAGTCTGGTGGCAACGCTGCCCGCATTGTTTCTTTCCGTTCCGTAGACTGCAATCGTCAAGATGGCCGATGTAATTTTTGTGCAAAAATCTAAAAAAATATTAAACATCCGTGTGCAGAACTGCTAAAGCTTAGAGTATTTACAATATCTGACACGCTGCGCATGGTTGACAATATTATTTTAGAGTTTTGAGTGCTACATTGTATGCAAAATTGAGTACCATTAGCTGTGCTAATAAATGCCCATTGTTTTTCTTTTTATTTTGACACAAATAGCAAGTTGATGAAACTCTTAAGAAGAAGCGTACCTTCAAGAAGTTCACCTACCGTGGTGTGGACTTGGACCAGCTGTTGGATATGCCCAAGTAAGTAACAGTGTTCGGCATAAAGCGGCGTCTCAAAACTAACCTAATTATTTATTCTGTCTCGTTCGTGCGCAGCAACCAGCTGGTGGAGTTGATGCACAGCCGCGCCCGCAGGCGTTTCTCTCGCGGTCTGAAGCGCAAGCCGATGGCCCTGATCAAGAAGCTGCGCAAGGCCAAGAAGGAGGCTCCTCCAAATGAGAAACCAGAGATCGTGAAGACTCATCTGAGGAACATGATCATTGTACCCGAGATGACCGGCTCCATCATTGGCGTTTACAACGGCAAAGACTTCGGCCAGGTGAGTCACGGTTTTGAGATTTTCAACTGAGTGAGATATCTAATAATTTTCAATTAAATCAGGTCGAAGTTAAGCCCGAAATGATTGGCCACTACTTGGGCGAATTCGCGTTGACCTACAAGCCCGTTAAGCACGGTCGTCCCGGTATTGGTGCCACCCACAGCTCACGTTTTATTCCCCTCAAGTAAGCGACGATTCGTCTGCAGCAGAGTCTTCGGCTGCTTGGGTGGCCTGGGACTGGTTTTTGGATTTTTACGCGTAATAAAGGAAACGTAATTTTTTAAGAACGTAATGTCGCCTTTCAATTTCCATTGTCATTACCCATGCACAAAGACAGAGTAAACAGGAGTGTGTTAACAAATTTACGTTTAATATTTATTGGAACTTGCAAATTGTATATATAATGTATGGATTTATGTGTAGCTGAAGCTATCTTCGCTTTCGCGCGCTATTGCTGTTGGTGACCACCACACGGTCGTAGGCCGTGTCCTTCATATTCGAGTTCGATTCACGTGCCCCATTGTATACCATCTGCCGTGGCGGATTATTGCTGCCATAGAGATGACTTGGTTTCAGAGTGTCGTTCACGTCGGCCGATCCGTATGCGCTGTCTTTGACTTGAGAATCATTGTGGAAGCGATTAAAATAATTCGATTGCATTGCAGGAGGCACCGCAGCAGGTGCTACTGGATTAGACAGCACTGGGAGTTGCGCAAGCGATTGGAAGGCATTAGTCAAACCCGTAAAGGTCACCGTCTTGCTCTGATTAGTTTTGTTGCCAATATTGCTATTGCCACCCATGAAGAAGGCGCTGCCATTGGGCACCTGGCTGCTCTGCAGCGGCTGTAGGGGCGGCAGGCTCTGGTTATTGTTGTTAAAAGCGGTGTAGGAGTTGGCGTTGTCAATGGCCGGCATGCTGGCATACATGGCCTTTTGCAGCGAGTCAGATTTGGAGCGCTGGAGAATACTCTTGGTGGACGCCCGGGTGCCGACGCCAATGGAGTTCTTAGCAGGAGTGGAGGCGTGCACAATGTGCGGCTCATCGAGCGAGGTTAGTAGGCTGCTGCTCTGTGACTGGTTTAGAAAGCCGTCGACTTGGAGAAGTGCTGGCTGACCCTTACCTAGGCGGTTCAGCTCCATTTCCATAGAGTTGTAAATGGTCAGATTGCTGGCCAGCATGTCCTGCCTGGAGCCCAGGGTCAGCATGCTGTCCGCATTGTTGAGCGTCGATGTTGAGGCCAGGTTAACGGACTTGGACGAGTGCATGGCCATGCCCATTTCGCTGGGTCCCTGCTGCAGTGCGCCCGTGCGTGGATCGAAGTGCTTCTGTGTGGCATCTTTCAGTGTGCTCTTGATCTCCTTGGGCTTGTCCGGCTGCTGGGGCTGTCGTATGGAGGAGATGTGACCGGGCACGGGCTCACGCGAAACTGACGAAGATGGCGATGCCGAATTGGTCTCCTCGTTCTCCTCCTGCCATAGAAAAGTCAATCATTGTGTGCAGGCGAGCGTCACCGATGGCTGGCACTTACCTCATCCTCCTCTGTGATAATGGACGACTCTATCCAGTCTTTTATGCGATTCTTTTTCTGCATTCGATCAACATTGGTCTCGATGCCACAGTCAGCCAGTGTGTAGAGCAGACGGTTCTTCTCGTCGGGGCTGCTGTGAAAGGAATACATTGAGGGGCATAGCTCGTCTGTCTCATACTCGGCCATCTCCTTCTCCGCCGTCTTGGCTAGCCAGCGATCGTCCATGAACTTGGTCAGATCGCCCAGGCTCTTTGGCCTGTTCCCGCTGCGTGGCTCCAGGAAACGTTTAAACATGCGCTGCGCACGTGATGTCAGCAGCTATAGAACAGACGGGATATATATATATATATATATATATATATTATATATTAGGAATCTCACATTCTTGTGGATTACCTTAAAAAGTTTGGGTGTTCGCCGCAGCGGCATCATCATTATGCTGCCCTGCCACACCAGATAGCGCACATAGCGTGGATCCTCTGAGGATGCCTTTTGCCAGGGCAGACAGCCCGTCAGGCAGACGAATATAACGATGCCGAACTGCCAGACATCGTGACTGGGATCGGCCCTAGAATGCAATTGTAAATACGTATATTAATTATTTAGTATAGCCTATAGAACTTTCTTCCTAATGTAACTCACTTGTAGGTGCCTTCCGGCTTGACTTCTAATACTTCTGGGGGACTGTAGGGCAGCCATTCGTTGCGCCTTTCCACTACGGTACCAGTTTGATAGGATTCCCCGAAATCACAGAGCTTCACGCGTTGAAAATCCGAGCGATATATGAGTACATTATCAAGTTTAATGTCGCGATGCACAATGTCTCTGTAAAAAGACAGAGGGAGAGCATGTTCATTATAGTATATGAAGAGCGAGGAGCATAGGAATACAAGTGGGACCCAAGGAAGTCTAGGTAGAGCGAGGAGCTCAAGAAGAGCGAGGACCTTAAGAAGAGCGAGGGGCTTAACAAGAGCGAGGAGCCTAGGAAGAGCGAGAAGTAAAGGAATACGCACAGGAGAGTGAGGAGTTCAGGAAAACCCGTAGAGTTCAGGAGAGTAGTGTTGGAAGAGTGGAAGAGAACACAGGAATACGCGACCAACACAGTAGAGCCAGCGAGCAGCGCTGAGAGAGGGAGCAGCGCTGAGAGAGGGAGCAGCGCTGGAAGAGCGAGCAGCGTTGTAAGAGCGAGCAGCGCTGGAAGAGCGAGGAGCACTGGAAGAGCGAGGAGCATTGGAAGAGCGAGCAGCGCTGGAAGATTAAGGAGAGCCATAGGATTAGGCGAGCAACAGGAGAGAACAAGAAGAGCGCCTACTAATCCAACTCCGCATGTCGCTTTTATTGCTTAGCACTAAATAATTCTTTCAAATAATTTAATATTAAACATAATCAATTTAAACATTGTAAATAAAATTAGTAACAATTGCTTAGAACAACTTAGAGTATTGGTAACTAATATTAACAATTTCTATAAAATAAATATACACTGTCCACTGAAGAAGAAGAAGCGTAGCACTGCTGTGGAGAACTGACCTCTATGCCATCCGGAATGCGACTGAAGAAATGCTGCAGCTGACTGCCCTTATATATAGTGCAGGGTGTCACTCAAGTCCGCGATCGGCTTCGGAGTCTTGCTCTGAGTTTGTTAGTTCAGCCGAGCACGAACACCCGATCATGCGGCCAATCAGAAGAGCTCTTGCTGCTTCGAGCATTCGAGTGTACTCTATAGCAACTCTATACGAATATGAAATGCTGCCGCACAGACACATGCATACCCTACCCGCTCATCTTTAGTTGCTCTCCTTTGTTTTCTCTTGTTTGACTCGCGATGATGTGAAATACTTAATCAATATTAGATGTTCGATCATACAGACAGACAGACATACAGAAAACAGACACAGGCAGACATACACACATACGGAGAGACAAGCAGACAGATGGACAGGCATACAGACAGACAGACAGATTGAGAGACATACAGACATGTAGACAGACGCATATTCAGCCAGACAAACGGGCATACATGCAGACAGAAATCAAACATACAGACAGACAGACAGAATATATATAAATATGTTTTTAATAATAAAATAAATATTATATTTCTATATTAATAATAATAATAATTAAACCGGAAAACATTTACATAAGTAAAAAAAACAATGTATTAAGTTTAAAAATATTCCTTAGCTGGCAAAAGGATTTATTTGTTTAGCAATATACAAATCTGTAATTCATAATAATATATTCATGCTAAGCCTAGGGTATATCATATATATAGTTTAAATACTTTGATATACTTATCCTGCTCTCATTTACTCCTTATGTTTACTTACTTTGAATGCATATAATCTATGGCGGAGGCCAATTGTTTGGCAATGCGCTTGCTGTACACCTCGCCCACACCTGTCTCGGTCACATTTGAAGTCAGATCACCTGGAGAGCAAATTCAAAATAGCTTGTAAATGAAGTTGAATAAACGGTTTAGTTCCATGCATACCCAGTGGTGCATACTCCTGGGTGAAGACGTAGAAGCCAGCCGTCTCAAAGGCCACGTCGTACGTGGTCACAATGTGCCGATGGACGCCCAGGTGGAGGCCGTAGTGGAACTCGCGATAGAAGTCGCGCAAGGTGACATACGGCTTGGGCACTGCCTTGAGCACCATTTCAGTCTGAGATCCGCGATGTTCCACCAGCAATATTTTGCCAAACCAGCCCTCGCCCACAATTTGAATGATATCGAATTCATCCACCAGTTGGATCTGAATGCAGCCAAAAATATCAAGAAATTCGTTTATTTTGCCTTGCTTTGCTGCTTCTGCTTTGGCTATAACAGATGTTTAGTACCTGCCCCAAATATTGGCTAACTGCACCTCCATGACACGGTTCGATAATTGCCCAATATATATATATTCTATATACATACATACATATATCGCAGTCGTGAGACCAGACATATTTAATGTTACTCTATTTTTGACATTCGCCGTTTGCTGCCCAATAAAATGAGTTCGTTTTCCTCTACTTTGCCTGCTGGCTCGGGCCGCGTTAACTATTAGCTGAGCGAAGAGATTTCTGGCCTGGTGCCAATCGAAACAAATTTCCAAATTTATAGCCTAACCGAAGTTCGAATGCCCTATATAGGACAATTCAATTTGTGTGGAAATAAATCTTTCAATAAAAATAAATTTGGAACAAAATCTATGTCCAAATAGCAATCGTAAATGAAAACAAGTAAAAATCGAATATTTTTGTAATTATTTGCAATTTCAAATAATTATCCACAATTGTGTGCAAAGAATATAAAACATAAGCCAAAACACGTGTCCAAAATAATAAAGAGAAATTCTTTTCTATATATTTTTCTTTTTATTCGTTTTCAAATCCCATTCAAGCGTATTCAAAATATTTTGTATTATTTGAATTACTGAGAATGCAAAATGTTTCTCTTTGGCCAATGGATTGAGTCAATACATTTATATGTCTGGTCCTGCCTGTCTGGTTATTCATTTATCAATCTATCCGTCTGATTATTACGCCTCTCATACTTTGTTTTACGCAATTTTATTGCAGACTAATGAATACATAGGGAAGCTCAAACGCACAATACTAAGCAATATGTATCGAATTCATTTAATTGTCTATATGTTGTATATACATACATGCATACATATATAAATATATTGAAATTAGTTTCTTGATATCAATCAGTCATAAATTAAGTTCTAAATGAGATATTTGCTCATTATTATTTGTTATTATATTTAACAGATTGACAACAAGCAGAAATGCTGTCTTCAAACATTTTGTAGGCATTTAGCGGCTTTTTTTTATATTGATTTCATTTACATATTTATATATATATTATTTATTTTATTAGAAAGAATCAAGGTGCTCATACTTGATCTCATTAGTTAAGCAATTCTATGATTACCAAAACTGAACGATTCTTCTAAGCGAAACGATGCTGTAGATATGAAATATTAGTCAGACTTTACTTAATATTATTAACTACTTCATAGATATATTTTGCCTTTGTGGGGGGCTTGTTTCTGCATAATTTAAATTGGAAATATTTGGCGAGCACATTTGAGCATTTACAACAAACTTAGCTATAGATATAGTCTAAAATGTTAGCACATTACCTTTTCCAATTCGAATTCACGAATTTTGTGTATATGCCCTCGTGGTCTCTTCGACATTCTGACTGCAGTTCGTTCACATGGGTTGTATTAGTTATGGTATTGCGAATGTTTTTGGAGTGTCCCGGTCTGATATATGTCGTTAGTGGACCATTAGTTTTTGCTTAGAAGACGCGTGTTGCAGACATACACTAGACAACAAAATAGAGAAACGATGTTCGAATTAAATTTGCTTTTATTTGTTTGGTTTGCTTTTGCTTTTCCGCATTAACAGCCGCAGCAGAGCGTTGTAAATATTTATAGCGGCTGCACAAAGGCAATCAGAGTGCATATAGAGCAGCCCAAATATATATATATATATATACAAATATACATAAATTCATATACATATATACATATGTATCTTTGTCGGCCTATTTGTATCTCTGTGCATTGGCTGAGCGTGTTTAAAAAAAATGCAAAAGATAAATTTCTGGCGATGCTTTGGCACTTCAGCACTTCCTGGAAAATGGGCGCCAATTTTGCGTTTTTTATTAATTAATTACACTTAACAATAAATTTACTTAAAGCTATATATAGTATATTTGTATGTAGCTCACATTAGCTGCCAATCGGCTTAAGTTCAATGTTATTTCGTTGCTGATATATATATATATAGTTTTAGCTGCCGCAGCTATTGCTATTGTTGTTGTAGTTGTTGTCAAACAAATATTTAATTGAACCGTCTACACACACATGCACGCACACACACTCAGCTCTGTCTCTTACAGTTGCAAATAGAAATGTATTTTGTTTAGTTGCCTAGGATTTTGGTCTTTGTGAAATTCGTCTCGTTTCTTTTCTATTCTTTTGCCTACACATTTGCATATTATCAACAGCGAAATTAAAAATAATGCTCGTTGCCTCTTATATAAAATAACATAAACCGACAGTTCAGCAACACACACATACATATGTATGTATAAATATATATATCTATATCATTTATAAATCATTTCATTCACTAGAACATCATTGATTAACTGTTTTATGGTCCATTGGAACTTGATGAAGTTTTCTTCTCTTTTGATATTTTTATTAAGTAAGTTCGCTGCACGGATCACAATGCGTTTTCTTTTGCTTTCTTCGGTAGTCGTTCTTTTCAGTTCTGCATTTTCCGTGGCCGCATTCGCTGAAAACCCGTTGCCAACTGCTCTCCGAGTCGCGACTCTCGCGGCTTTTGTCGCTGGCCAGCGAAATGTATTGAAAATGTTTAAAAAAAGACATTTTGTTTACGCCGTTTTCACTTGAATTCTAGGCGTGTGAGCATTTTCGAAATAATTTTCAGTTTTTTTTCGAAACATTCTTGAGCTTTGCGAGAGCAAAACATTAATAGTAGTTCTCGTGCCGCATTTATTGCTGCTCATGTATACATATGTTTGTGCTGATCGCTGATCGTTGATCTTTCATGACTTTGGATCAAATCGTAAATGTTCCACATACATACATAGAAATATTTGTGTTTGCTTTTGTCAATATTTATAATCTGATTAATTATTTACATTATTTCTCTTTAAATACAGAAAAGCATTTATAGCCATGCCGAGATATTCAAATAATGCTAATTAGCGTTTTCTTATTCTTCTCTTATTTATTCAAAAACAATCTCATTCGAATGCATTATCTGTTAGTTAACAGTGGCAGAGAACTGCAAAAGAGCTGCTTAACAGAGCACTGTTAAAAAGCTCAGCATCTGTCGGGCACAAGCTTCTCGCCGTGCATACAGCATGTTAAGCGCACAGTACATATGTACACTAGCGCAGACAAGCTTCATATACACACACATATGTACATGCATACATACATATACATATAGCTGCGTACATACGCACAAAGGCAACTCTAATTGGTCACTTCCGTTTTGAAGACGTTTCCTTGGCGCATGCGACGTTCAACTTCAGCAGTTGCTGCGTTTGACACACACACACACACACACTACACTTGTAGCTCTATGTGTGTGTGGCTGTGTGAGTGTGGGGAGGGTGCAGGTGCAGCCAACCACTTGTCGCAGGCTATAAAAGTCACTGGCATAGAGCACTTGCCTGCATACGTTTGAATGTTACCGTTAGCGCAACAACTGATTCAGCTGCTGTTGCCCAATTCCTAGTTCAGTGAGCTACATTAAATAAGTTAGTGGTTCTACGGACAGTGCAAAAATATGTGTAGTTATTAAAGAGTTAAGGGCAGAGAGCTAGGAATTTTAAGGCGCTTTCCATTAACATTTTCTGCATAGTTTCTTTGTGAATTTGAGAATTGTTGAAAAATATGGATTGGCAAAAGTGTGTGATTTAAACATTTGGAAAATAGCTGGTATGTGCTTAAGCTAATAACTATAATTATATGCAAATTAATTATACATTTTTGTGTCTCAAAGTATTTATATATATTTCAGATTTATAGATTTACAGATCTCCATTTTTTTTTGTATGTTCAAAATATATTTAACAAAAAATATGCATATATTTAAAAAAAAAAAACCATTTTTAAATAAATATTTAAGTGCATTTTATATATAATAATTTTTTATAAATATATTAAAATTCACTGTGCAGTTAAAGTTATATAAAGTTATTTAAACGAAATATTATTTCCATAAATTTATTGTATTCATTTATTATTCTGTAGTTTTCTAAAAGCTATTATTTTATACACTCAGACACTTTTAATTCATTTGTTTTGTATAGTTTTTGTAGTTGTGTTGAAATAAAAATTAAATTTTAAAAACCACTAAATTTACAAATTTCTTTCATAATTAGTTATCAACAACATCAAAAATTATATTTACTATAATTTCAGCATTACCAAGCGTTATTTGAGTGTTCAAAATAAATTACAAATGAAACGCATATTTATAAACAGAAAAAATACATTAAATAAAATATATTCTGTGCAGTCATGCATTGACGTGCCAGAAAACTTTTAAGACTCATAAAAGTGTCAACAACTTGTAATTCATTTTATTTAATTAATGAAGCAATCTATTACATATTTATCAAACAGCATTATCATTGAATAATAAATGGCTGGGTTATACCATGGAGACCTACCAGGAAATTGTAGAAACCTTATGCATTTCTCATTCATTTATAAAATAGAAAAAATATTTATTTTAATTGTATATATCATTTAACATTCTTGTTTTTATATAATTTACAATGACTTTCACAAATTAAAATATTTTATGATATCTAAGAGAGTCAAGAATTACATCGAAGTAAATCAAGTTCTCAAATTTTATAAAGAAACAGCAGCAGCTGAGATTTAAAGATCTTCCAAGCTCCAGCTGTGCTAATTCTTTTAATTGAATCGTGCGACTTGCTCGCCTTCAATTGAGCTCGGCTCTCGGCATTAAATTAAGCTAATGCGCGAACATTTAATTGGAGCAATTAATTATGTTAAGAGTTGAAAGAGAACAAACACATATATGTATACATACATATGTTTATATATAGATCAAATATGGTGTGTAACATGCTTGAGCACAATGAGAGTAAACTGAGATTTGTCGATGGGCCAACCGATGCTTTATGTGCGATTCGTTTGGTTTTTGTGCTGTAATTGTCAAGTGTTTGTGTGTGCGGCGGCCACACGTCGTATGCGTAATATACGAACAAGCACTTGAAGCTCGGGCTAGAGAGCTTGTCGTGGCCAAACAGAATTCAAGTGCTATGGACATTTCACCAGCACACACACACACACACACACACACACACACACACACACACACACACACACACACACACGCGCACACAGAGAGACACTCTGAGCTCAATTGAGCATCAAGTGTCGGCTTAAACACTCAAGCAGCGCATCGAAATTGTCGTATGCCACAAACATGCGAAACATATTTTCAATATGTGGCAAAAGGTGAACACCATGATTGCGGTTTAATCTAGCATTTGCAATTAATATGTAATCCAACTAATTTGATCAATTGCAATTATTATACTCTCTCTCTTTGTGACTTAGAGCTGGCGGGCGACGGCGACGGCGAGGGCTAAACTGAAACGACGACGACGTTTTGGCCAGGGATTAGGACATCGTCGCAACGGCGATGTCACCGACCGGACAAATAGCAAAGACGCCCACGCCACACGACAACGATAACAATAGCAATAACGATCAGCGTGAAACATGGAGCGGCAAGGTGGATTTTTTATTATCGGTTATTGGATTCGCCGTCGATTTAGCAAACGTCTGGAGATTTCCCTATTTGTGCTACAAAAATGGCGGTGGTAAGTGCTGGACGATAAAGTCAAATAATTTGAAATGGGCGCGAGTTCACTTAACCCACTTAACTGCCAACGGCTGTCCCTTTGGCCAATTAGCGACACACACACACACACGCACACATACATGCGTACAGTTTAACAGTTGAACAATGCCACAAAATCATTTATAAGGCTTTACACATCATTGAGCGGCAAGGAACTCACTCGAGCTGCTCAGCTGCCGCATAACAAGTGACTTGGCCTTGTTAACACTTTGACAAGTGCCGGGAAAATGCGTGCGAAGTGCTGCCATTAAATGCGGGCTACTCTCGGCTTGGGCGTGTGCAAGTGGTTGGGGTGCTAAGTGCGTACTTCCTAGACGAAATTACCCAGAGTCCAAGGCATAGAGAAGGAGCAGGAGGCAGAGCGAGAGCGAGAGCGAGAGCGAGGGCATAACTTGATACATATGCTTAGACTTGTGATCTTCGCTGGCAACGCCATCATTCAAAACAATTTCAAAGCTAAGTGCTTTTGTATGACAACTAAATCTGGCAGTCATAATCGCATTTGGGCTCCTTTACCTCCTTTGCCTTCTTTGCCGCAATCTGACAGCGAGTGACTAAGCATGGGGCAGGGCATGCTTTCTAGGCTTTTATTGTTGCCGACACACACACACACACATGCATACACACATATATGTATCAAGCACATCAAAATCAAGTCATATATATGTATATATATATATATATATATATCATAATACGCATTGTTGGAAATTCATGTGCGGCACACGTTTTGACGGCGGCACTTAGGCGTTGAAATGAATTTTCCATTCGTAAATCAGGATATATGTGGTCTGTATGTGTGTGTGTGTGTGTGTGTGTGTGCGAATGCCTTTGCTGGTTGCCTTTTCCTTTATAGTTTTATGACTATTTCATATAGTATTTTGTTGTCGTTGCTGCTGCTGCTGCTGTTGCGCTGGCCTTTGCCACAAGCTTTTTTCTCAGCTCTTAAAAAATAAATTGTTATTTCATACGCTTCATTGCACTCAATCAGTGACAGCTTAGTTTTCATTTTCATTTTCATTTTATATCATTTTTGTTGCCGTTGCCAGGCTTAACTTGCCATCGTCGTCGACGTCGCCGTTGCAGCAGCAGCATCGACATCCACAGGTTGCGATTATTAGCCTTTAATGCCCCACCAGCTTAGTGGGCATTTAATTTTTCCTCTCCTTTTTCAGCTCAGCAACAGATGAAATACCTCCGCTCTATGTAGTTGACCATGCGCTGACATACATACATTAAATATACATATGTACATACAGACAGTGTCATATAATCTTTGTGAAGGAGAAGAATTTGTGATTTCTTAAATGGGTTTCTTAGTTTTAGTTGTTTATGCAAGAGAAATAAAAAGAGTTTCAATAATTTCGTTAGTTTGCTGTTGGTTTTATTAGCTAAACTATTGTCGTCATAATAATTTTTTTTATTTTTTTTACATATTAGTATTAGTTAACATTTGTGCAGGCTGTACATATGTATATAATTGTACTATATAGTACAACATATAAAATAAAATTCCTTATAGTAACTAATCAATCACGCATACTCCACTCTAAAAGAAATTAATCTGGGATAAAAGTTTTGAAATTTAGGATTCTCATATCAGATTGTCTAAATATCTAGCAGTTCGAATATATAAAGTAAAATATTCAAATATATATAAATTAAATATTTAAATTATAAATAATACAATTGCAATGAAAGTATATAGTAATATAACACAAATATTGTATATAAAACTTTTAAAGAAATATAATATAATAATAATTAAAAACAAATTTAACTAAGCCATTTGCTACAATGGTTATGATTTTAGCATTTATAAAAAATGTTTATAAACCAAATCAAGTTAGCATTATATTCCTATTTTTAAATGCTAAAATCATAAAGACAAATCACTAAATAACTGTAATTTTGAGTGCGTAATGTGATGTCATAATGTTTGCTCTCTTCAACTTCAATAGATTGATATTTCTATTTAATTGTAAGTTTATTAGGGTAATCAATTTAGTACGCTTCTTTGTGCTAAAAATAGGCATGGGAAAACCGGAAGTGGTGGGCGAGGCGACGGAAATTACAGCTTCAGCAGCAGAGCAGCAGAGCTGCATTTGATTTTAAGATCCTTATCTTGTGAGGTATTATTTTACGTTTTGTTTTACATTTTCTACATAATTGACAGCACAGTGTTGAAGCGAATTGCTTTTTTCTTTTTTCATTTTTTTTTTTTTTAGCTATACAGTCATAGATATGTGTGTGTGTGGGTGTGTGTGCGAATATGCATAATGGCCGTTGTTGGCGTAGTCGTCGTAGTTGTCGTCGACTTTGTCGCCCACTTTGCCTGCTAATAGACATAATCAAATCATAAAACGCCCCGCTGTCACTCAACAAAGTATCGATGGCACTTTAGCAATTGCCCGGGCAGGCGGAGCAGGCAGAGCAGGAAGCCAACCGACCACGTTGACTGCATGAGACAGCCAAGCCGTAGCTGGAGTAGACCAGACCAGACCAGGCCAGGCCAGAATATATAGCAAAGTGGTGTGGTGTCGAAAGGAGAGACATCTCTCTCTTTGTATATGTGTGTGTGTGGCCATGTCCTTATGTACGTACGTGTGTATGCTTGTCCCATTGCCAGCCGGGATGCTGTTAATGTTTTTAAAATGTCCTTAGAGTGGCACTTGTGAAACAATTTGATTTTGTGTGTATCTGTGAGCTGGTGTGTGCGTGTGTGTGCGACAGAAACAGACACTGACACGGGTCAATCACACACTCATACTCTTGCTCACAGACACACACATCATACACATTGTTATTCATAATATTTATAGTGCCTCGGGTGTTGTTAAATATTATAAAACTCGATTGCGCTTTAATCAATGCGGCGCTGCCCAATCGAACTTTGTTGCTGGCAAATTCAGTTTGCCAGCTAATGATTGTTGAATAATTGAACTTGAGAGAGGTCAGATATATGAAATATGTTGTGATAATGTTAAGTGCTGACTTAGCTGTAATATATATTATATTATATATTATATAAAAATATAGTTTTAGTATGTTTTGCTTGATTGAATTGATCTCAAGCATTTATATTCTTGAGCTGGACAATCAGCTGATATATGTTTGTCCATCTGTCTGTATATTTAACGGCCTGTCTGATTATTTTTGAGATCACACATCGAATATAGATCGTGCATATCCAAAACAGTCAAGGAGGTAGAAGGAGACCGGATGCAGAGCAGTTAAGGGTAGATAATTTGATGTGAGGTGAATGAAATAAACTATAAAAAGAGTTGATTAGAGTGCTCAGAGTTAGTTTTAGTATATTAATATATATATGATAATTATTGGTATGATGTTAGTTGATTAATTATATTCCTATATTCAACAAAAAAAACTGTCATATAATCAAGATAATTATAATTTTTAATAGGCGCCTTTCTTGTGCCCTACTGCATTATGCTGATTGTGGGTGGAATACCGCTATTCTACATGGAGCTGGCCCTGGGACAGCACAATCGTAAGGGCGCCATCACATGCTGGGGCCGCTTGGTGCCGCTGTTCAAGGGTAATTATTTGGGTTGATTCAGTATAATTATAGATCTCTTCGTGCTACATCATAGACTGCATATCCCTCAGGCATTGGCTATGCAGTTGTGCTGATTGCCTTCTATGTGGACTTCTACTACAACGTGATCATCGCGTGGTCGCTGCGCTTCTTCTTCGCCTCCTTCACCAACGTGCTGCCCTGGACATCGTGCAACAACGTATGGAACACGCCCAATTGCAAGCCGGTAACGTACCTTGATTAGAGCTCCATTTCACCTAATCCACCTTGCTGTGTGTATCGCAGTTCGAGGGCCAGAATACGCGCCCTTTGGTTGGCAATCTGAGCGATTTCTATGCCTTCAACAATCAGAGTTTGTTCTTTGCCAACGAGTCGTATACGAATGTTACCTTTGCCAGCCTGGCACCCGTTCTGCCCGTCGAGCGATTCCAGTCGGCTGCCTCCGAGTACTTTAAGTGAGTGGCACACACACACACACACACACACACACACGAACACTCATTCTGCACCTTTATTCTCAGTCGCTACATACTCGAGCTGAATCAGAGCGAGGGCATTCACGATCTGGGCAAGATTCGCTGGGACATGGCCCTCTGTCTGCTCATCGTCTATCTGATCTGCTACTTCTCCCTGTGGAAGGGCATCAGCACCTCGGGCAAAGTGGTCTGGTTCACGGCGCTCTTTCCGTATGTGGTGCTACTGATACTGCTGATACGCGGCATCACCTTGCCGGGCTCTGCCATGGGCATTCAGTACTATCTTAGTCCCAACTTTGATGCCATCTACAAGGCGGAGGTGTGGGTCGATGCTGCCACCCAGGTCTTCTTCTCCTTGGGCCCTGGATTTGGTGTGCTGCTTGCCTACGCATCCTATAATAAATATCACAATAATGTGTACAAGTAAGTCGTCTTCCTCTCTCGTCGTCTTCTTCTCTTTTCTTATGTGATCTTCGTCTGCCCTAGGGATGCCCTGCTCACCAGTTTCATCAACTCTGCAACGAGCTTCGTCGCCGGCTTCGTGATATTCTCCGTGCTGGGCTACATGGCGCACACGTCGGGCGTGCGAATCGAGGATGTGGCCACGGAGGGACCAGGCCTTGTGTTTGTCGTCTATCCGGCTGCGATTGCCACCATGCCGGGCAGCATCTTCTGGGCGCTCATCTTCTTCATGATGCTGCTCACGCTGGGACTGGACAGCTCGGTGAGTACTCAACATCTCTCAAAGATCTGATAGAGAAGTTTTTACTAAGTTTTCTCTCTCTCGCCAACAGTTTGGCGGCTCGGAGGCCATCATCACCGCCTTGAGCGACGAGTTTCCGAAGATCAGGAAGAACCGGGAGCTGTTTGTGGCCGCACTGTTCTCGCTGTACTTTGTGGTGGGCCTGGCCAGCTGCACTCAGGGCGGCTTCTATTTCTTCCATTTGCTGGATCGCTATGCCGCCGGCTATTCCATACTCGTGGCGGTGTTCTTCGAGGCGATCGCCGTCTCCTGGATCTATGGCACGAAGCGCTTCAGCGATGACATACGCGACATGATTGGCTTTCCGCCGGGCAGGTACTGGCAGGTGTGCTGGCGCTTTGTGGCGCCCATTTTCCTGCTCTTCATAACGGTGTACGGCCTGCTGGGCTACGAGCCGCTGACCTATGGCGACTACGTCTATCCGGACTGGGCAAATGCACTGGGCTGGAGCATAGCCGGCTCCTCGGTCACAATGATACCGGCGGTGGCCATCTACAAGCTGATCGTAACACCGGGCAGCTTCAGGCAGCGACTGCGCACCCTCACCACCCCGTGGCGGGATCAGCAACTGGCGGTGAATGGCGTTGCTACCGAGGTGACCGTCACCCTGGTCCGCCTGGCCGACACCGAGGCGAACGATGCGGCCGACGTCTGAGCTCGACCCACGGCACGTTTTCAGATTTACTACGTGTAGAGCATTTGGATATTTACCAACAACTTCAAGATTAGTATTAACCCTAGCCTGAATGTGTGTGAATCAATGTATGTGTGTTATCGCTGTAGCGGCAGCTAGAATTGATTTAATTTACACTTTCGGCTTAGCTCTTAGGCAATCTATTGCGCTAGGAATCTAATGCAAATTTCGCATACAACGTACTTACTTAGGTTTCGACACCAAACAATGTTGTAGCTCAAAACCATAAGCCTACAGTTAAGACTAGCGAGTAGTTTCATATTGCGCTGTACTCACAGTGACGCCAATAAATATATATACACACACTACTCACGTATACACATGTACACATATACATATATTATGCATACTGTATGCTAGTATGTTTGTATATTTACCAAAACGCTGTGTAGATAATACAGAAGAAATATTTAAGTAGACAATTGTAATGTTGTTCGAGCGTATGTATGTAATGGTGTGCACATGCAACAGGGAATTAAAGGTACGATTAGCAGCTCGCAGGACCCTTAACTGGATGTCAGAGTTCGTATACACACATAAATAGCTTTATTATATAGTCTGTCTCTGTGTAGCCGAAGCAGGCAAAGCAATCAATAGCTTATGCCACATAATTGAAACAAATATACATATATATAGACATATACACATACATATATGAGTCCCTGCCAAATAATTTATACGCTTATAGGTCGAGCAAAGTCCTTTTCACACAGCCATAAAGGGATTTTGCTCAACTCCTAGTATTTACATATAAATATACTCAATCCGTTTGTTGTTGCGTTAAGTCAGTTTCTGTTTGACTTCATCGACCTCATCTAATCCCTAAGTGTTACCTTTGATAATGTTTACACGAAAGCAAAGTCGCCAGCCATCGGCTTTGCTTTGACTCTTTACCACCTAAGTTGATCCAGGGGATTCCCATTGCATTTTCATGCAGCCATGTGAGAGTGCAATGGGATGCACTGCTATCGCATTAACAAACTACTTTTACTCTGTTCACTTCAATTAAATAAATATGTATTTTAAGTTGATATTATAAAAAAAAGGGGACTGTGTTTTTTTATTAGAAATCAAAAATAGGATGAGTACTAAATTTAGTATATGTATATAATTTTTTTTTTAAATAGCATAATAAGAATACAACTATTGTTGTCGAGCTGCTTGATTTGATATGTGTGGAGTTATGGAACAACTTCATCCAAGCTAGCTAAAATATGTTATTTAGTATTTGGTATTATAGTATTTTTTATTTAGCATTATGGTATTTACTGACATCAAGTAAGCTAAGTAAGATTGCTCTAATCTCATTGTATTGGTCTAATAATTAACAACAGCAAGTCATTCACATAATATACTATTTTCTTTGTTTGTACAGTAGCTTAACAGCGAGCCGCCTGTTACATTTGGGATTGTTAACTTTTTAACTGTGAAAATGCTTTACATTCATACAGGCTGTATGACAGCAGACCAAACATGCATTAATAGAACATGCTCTTTTCACTATGTGCATGAGTATAAAAGGTTAGCTTATCAACCTACTTCCAGCTTCCGGGTTACTCTGCTATGCCGTCTTCTCTGCCATTCAGGCTACTCTTCTATGGCGTCTACTCTCTATTCAGTCTACTCTGCTATCTAGTCTAATTTGCTGTACAGCCTACTGCTCTTTACTCTTCTCTAAAGCTTACACTCCCATAAAGCTTACTCATCTATCTAGTAAATTTCTGCAATGCAGCCTACTTATATACTCATTCTGTTATGCTGTTCCATTCCATTCATTCTACTTTAATCCAGCTTACTCTTTAGCTCAAGAGCTCCGGCATAGACTCTTATCATTCAGCACTCCCTGTTTTATTTATTTTTATTAAAACATACAATATATTAAATATATATTTAATTTATGATATTTTCATAACAATCTCATCATCTTCAGCTTGCAGCTTTTACTAAAAGCGAGTCAAATTTTATTTTGTCCCCAAAATCCAAAAGAAATCATTTATTTGCATAATTGAGGGCATTTTATTATTGTTATTATTATTTTATAATTTATTTACGCTTAATTCTCTTTTACATTTATAAAGTTATATAATATTTGTTTGTTTGTTTTTCTTCAAATATAAAATTGCAAATCAATTAGAAAATGTATATAAATAACTAAATGTTAATGGGTTGAACATGAGATTTATGATATAAACGAAATACGAACGTTATGTAGTATGAGAATTAATGGGTTTATTTATTTGTATTTTTTTTAGGTAAAGCTAATTAGCTTGAATTAATGGAAATGCTTCTGATTGGATAAGCTGCGTAATTTAGTATTTTCTATTTTATTTTGTGCATTATATTTGCCAATGTGTGCATCCGATAATAGCTATGTATGCGTTGGGTGTAAGTGTGTGTGTGTATATGTGAGCTATGTATGTATGTCATGTCAACGTATGTATGTATATTCATACAATATATTCCAGGTATAATTTTGTATTTATCGAGTATTTATTTGGAATTTCTCTTATGCCCTTGCAGTGTATTTGGTATTTTTTGGTATTTAATTTAATGTCAGCCAAACATAATATTTAAAAAAAAACTTCTGCTAGGGCATTTAATATTCGGTATGCCGAAAATCAATTTCTGCTTTTAAAAAATATTTTGCAATTTATGTTCTGCATTAAACGGCAAATAATTTAATGTCAGGACAATTATGTATTTATTAATTCATTTATTTATGTTTGTTTTTGTGCATTTTGTATTCATATTTTATTTGTAGTGCATTTTACGTATTTTTGGTCTGTTTTAGGTGCCTCGAGGGGGGGAAATTAGGTACACATTCCACAGGAGTGAACAACGAACGAACGAGAATTTTAGCTTCTTCTTTATACATATATTTTTGTATGTAGCATGTGATAAAACATACATACATACATATATGTTATGGAAACTATGAATTGGAAATGCCTGAATGTGCTCGATTTAATATACATACTAAATTAATATATATGTATATATTTTATATTTAATATATATATATTTTATTTGTAACATGGTATACTGTAGTATATTTTGTGTTCAGTTTATTTAATTTTATTTATTTTTGTAAATATGCTTGAGGCTTGGTATAATATCTGCTCGTTCAGTTAGCTAGTTCAGTTTACACATTCATTTTTCGTTGGTTTTTCCTTACTTCTTGCTTGTAAATTTGCCATCTACTTAAACAAGTTTGTTGGTAGTTTAACTGCGTGTTAATTGATTATTAAAATACCAATGCGAAATTATAGTAGCTTAACACGGACTGTTTTTACTGTGAATCAACTAAAAAAGGCAGCAAAGGACGGACAATGATGTTTGATTTTAAAGATGAGCTTGAAGTATGTCACAGTGAGATACCCTATCAAGCGGAATATGTAATCATTTTGTAGGCTTAGGAAAGTTTTCTTTTTGTACACCTTTCCTTGTAAATCAAAAAATCCCATCAATTTTTAATGATTTTCTGCTTCAATGTTGTTCTTTCCTAGGGTTTTACTTCACTCGACACTCCTGTTTATCTCTCAGAGCACAAAATATATGGAATCTACGCACTGGTATAATACGCCTCGGCAGGCCGAAGTTATTCGGTTTGGCTCATGTTTATGCTATGAGTACTCTAATCTGTGTAGTCCTTTAATATTCTGTCACATTGAGAGCTTTGTTCTGGTTCGCTATGTATCTAACTGTGTGCGCATGTATGTGTGCACAGCTACGTGGGCTTGATAATTGATATTGTTGATATGATTGCGTTGTATGAGTTCAAGTACGAATATATATATTATGATATATCTAATATCTAATGTAAGTAAGCTGCTGTCTGCTGTCTGAGTACATTTTGTGCTGGGCTAAGTATTTTCGTAAAACTGATTTGTGTACAGTAAATCAACCATTTGTTCCATCGGAAAAGCTTAATTTATATAATAGCAACAAATTTTGTTGTTGTTCTGTGTGTACGGTGATCGCTCGCTTGAAAGACACATTTGAATTGACATGACATATGCTGAAGAGTCGTCATACTATATATATTTACAATCGAGTTACTTAAATATATGTATGTATATCATGAGTATTATGTGAGCTTGACTAGATGTATATGTATGCATGTAAATATGTATATAAGTCGTTTAAAAAATCTATTAAAATATGAATCGCGAATTTCGGTGGCTGTTATTCAAGTCGATTAAAATTAAATGAAATTTGAACTCTTCTTTTTTGTGTTTTGTTATGCTTATGAAATACCGAACAACATAAAAATATAATCAAATAATTTGATTCGATTAAAAAGCGCAACATTTATTGAATAATTATCTCGTTCTAACAATAGCATTTTCATTAAAATTGAAAATTATATTTTCACTATAATGCACATCGTTTCCATTCATTTAAAATGTTCTAGTTGACCAAAAATGAGATTTACTCAATTCGATTTCGATTTCGAGTTCGATTTCAGATGATTTTTTGTATGTGAATTAGTTATTTGCTGAAGCCTAAGTTTGTTAAATCAAATAACGTATCTAAATGTAATTTCTAATTGTTCAATATATATATAGGTTTATATATATATATATATATATATATATATATATATATATATATATATATATATATATATAGATAATGTATTCAATCATATTGACAACTTTAACTGATTATAGGAAAGAAGCCTAGAGCACGCTTAAATTTACACGTGTTGCACCAAGAGATTTCACATTAAGTTTATCATTCCGTTTCGTTCTACAATTTCATTTCATATTTTATAATGTGTGTGTGTGTGTGTATACATTTATGTAACTATATATCAGTATATCAAATCTAAATCAATATTTAAGCTAATTTAACTAATTCCACTTACGTTCGCATACAAGATATATAGTTATATATATATATATGTATATAAGTACTTACAACTGTATAATTATAGCTTGCATATATTATATATTCCCGTTATTTACTTATGTTCTCATATAATTGATGTGTATTTTTGAAATACGACTTTCAGTTTAGCTTAGCCTAAACAAAGATTACTTTTGATTCTGCCAATGAGTGTGTATGTGTGAGGGGCTCTAGCCAAGCTTAGGTCTGCTGTATGGAGCTGAGGAATGCCGGATCCACAGATGCCACCTTGGCGGTGAGGAATGCGTGCATGCAAAAGAGCAAGCTCTGCAGTACCTGGCACTCTAGTTCCTAAATGCGTTAATATGGCAAAGAATGAGATTGAGATTATATAAGGAGAAGTTCGACCATGATTTGGGTTTGGCTAATTGAAGCGCCTTATTTATTTATAGCACTTGCCTTCGTTTCGATGGCCCGCGTCTCGTTGTCCTGGAAATGTAGCTTCAACTTTGATTTGCCATCGTCGCTGGAGCCGCGCAGTTGCGAAAACTTGTACTGCCAGACCATGGTGGCATCGGCGCCCTCTGTCAGTGAGAAGCCCGCCTGCCAGTCAAGTGTCAGTCCGCCGCTCTTGCCGTGATGTGAAACGGCAAAGGTCTTGCGCTGCATGTATGAGTGATAGATATAGTATATATAATAGAAATGAATTTGAGATGTATTCATTAGCAGTATGTGGTTATGCGAGAGAAATAGAGGTGGAGAGGTAGAGAGAGAGAGAGAGAAAGAGAGAGCGAGAGTGACATTCCGACAGCTGCTTAGATTGAGTCTTCTAATAGTATTATGTATACGCCCCATCTGACATTCGCTGTGTATGTGTGTGTGTGCTGACGTACTCCTAACACCCATAATAGCCTCTGGCTATACCTGTAATAGCTACGGCAAAACAACGGCATACATAGGTTCAATAATCTCTTTATGTCCTGTCTGTGTGCTCGACTAAACGCTCAAAATTGCGAACCAAATTCGTATCGATTCGGACGTTGGCCAAAATCTACTTTTTTGTCGCCCTCTTTTCTTTTTTTTTTGTTTTATTTCCAACTTTGTGCGTCGCTTATGTCGGTCATTGGCTTTGCGCTGACTTTTCGAAAAGCTAACAAGTGTTGTGTAGACACACACACAGACAGAGCTGAGTGTGTGTGTGTGTGTGTGTGTGTGTTCTCAGGCAAAGTTACATTAAGCAAAATATCACAAAACTTTTTGGCAAATGTTTGTTTGGGAGCGCACAGAAATTTGTTTTGTTCATTCCTTGGAAAATCAATACGACATCCTTTATAATTTGTGCTTAGCAAAAAGCAATTATAAAGCATTCATTATGAATGAGTATTTTTATGCTTGTAATTAAGGAAACTATCCGGCGTTGCCTCACTCAAAAGTCAAAAGCTAAAATGCTCAGGGATATCGTTAATTAATTATTAATTATGAAAGGGCTGAAGATTTCTATTAAATATGATGAAATAAGAATATTAAATAAGCTAAGCATAATAAAATATAATATATATTGTATTAAATATATACAAAATAATATATTAATAAAATTAAAAATAATAATAAAATATTATATATATAATGGAATATTAATTCAAATAAAATTATATTAAATATATACAAAAATTAATATAAAAAATAAATATAATAAAAAATAAAAATAATAATAAAATATTATATATATAATAGAATATTAATTCAAATAAAATTATATTAAATATATACAACAATTAATATAAAAAAATATATATGTGAATTAGTCAACTACTCGAGCATACGAATGCATTCGTTTGCTAGTCAAAGTGATTCGATTCCTATGTGAAACTTTGGCATATGAATGCTCGCACAAGTCCGCCCATATGTCTGTCTATATTGATTATCCTTTGCCATGACCTTTAGTTCAAGGCTGATCGGGGAGAGGGGAGGCAAGTGCATAAATTAACAAGCAATTGGCAATCACGATAATCGCCTGCCTAGCCCAGGCTTATTACAAACAAACATGCGAAATTATCAACAAGAAGCGAACCCGAACTGTTTATATACACCAGGTACACACATACATGCAGACATATATATATGGAGCTCCATTAATGGAGGTCATGGGGACAGTCATGTGCATGCATATATGCATGTGTGCGTGAGCATTTACTTACCCCTAATTTAATGACACTGGTCACTATGGCCGCATTCCAGCTGTTCTCGATGCGCAGCAGCTCCTGGCGCGTCTCGACGCTCAGATAGCGCGGCTCGTGTCCGGAGCTCTGCAGGAGGAAGCAATGCTGTCGACTGTCCACCGTCTCCGACTCCTTGACGATGCGGAACATGGTCTGATAGACCTTATAGACCACCAGAGCCTTGCTAATGCCGGCCACATTCAACTGCAAATGAGGCGGACACAAACGAAATCAGTTTCAGTTATGGCAACTTGTCTATGCCAGAGATTTGTTATCCCAATTCGGCAGCTCTGAGCCGAGCAATATAATTTTAAAGCGCATTAAGTGCTCATATCTCTGCTGGCAATCACCGCCACCAAGAGCAGAGGGCGCCAGCACGAGCATCGCGTATGCCGTGGGCCAACATTTTTATGAAACTTGCATTCGCAGTGAGTGCAAAGGCTGCTCATTAGAGCAAACGTACAACTTGTATGCACGTGTGCAGTGCTTTGTGTGAGTAGGTGTGTGTGTATGGGTGTGTGTCTGTGTGTGTGGGGGTACGCGATGTGGGGGACTTCCAACTTGACACATAAAATTAGCGCAGCATGGAGGAGCGCACAGTCGCTTTGAAGAACTTTGGGCAAATGAACACGGAACAAAGCTGACTGCAAATGCTTCCATATCCAATTACATACGACTTCATAAAAGAGATGACAATTTCCACTAAACAAGTGAATAAATCTCATATCGTTAATCAGAGTAGGCGAGTACTAAATGAATTTTAATTAGATTTAAGTTTAAATTTAAACATAGTAATATTTCTTGCATGAATTTCAAATTGAATGTATATAAATAAGGTTTATTATATTATTCATCTGGGTATTATTATTATTATTATTATTATTATTATTCGCCTACTCCCTTCTAGAGTTTTCTTTGCAACCGCAAATGTAATCGATAGTTCATTCATTCTACTTACTGGAGGCGTTTCGAACAGCATTACTTCGGTCCCTTTGAGCAATAAAAATCGTGGCTTATAGCTCTGCCATGATATATTGTTATTGATAACGCCCTCGTTGACCCAGCCCATGTACTCGATGCGCTCGCCCACAGCAAAGTTGCGATTGTAGAGCTTCATCTGGCAAACGAATGAATTTGAGTATGCATAGTGTTTCTAGTGGTAGTGCTGCCGTATTACCTGCAGATGTGTTAGGCCCACGACATTGTCCGTTATCAGCTTGAGCCACTGGCTGAGTATCGCCAGCTCGTCACAGTGTATGACCCCGGTGGTGACGCCGTTCAGGCCGCGCACCTCGAAGGCGTTGGGGCGCAGCTTGTCCGTGCCGTAGATGTAGCGCGTCACATAGGCCATCATTAGGGGCACTAGAAATAGCCAGAGACAGAGGCAAAGAGAGATAGAGAGAGAGAGAGAGAGGGAGACAGTATGTGTGTTAGCGAGGCCAACTTGAAAAGTATCTTTCTTTAGCTGGTCGCCTTCATACCTGCCACCACGTCGGTCCAGCGCTTCTCTGGCTCCGAGCAGATTGACATTGGCCGACTGCAGCTGCGGCTGATGGTGCCGCTGTTCACGGATGACTTGTAGCCCTCGTCGGCCTTTAGCTCCGCACAGGTGACATCGTTGTCGGAATCGGGAGTATCCTTTGTGACTGCATTGATTGAATGGATGTTAATGGAATACGTTATTCATGCGGTGTCAGGACATGTTGAGTCGCATGCTTGTGCTCACGTTGCTTCTGCAGGAACGGTGTTGCGGCGCGGTAGTGCTTCACAGTGAGTACAACAATGTCGCCGGCATTGCGCAGTATGTTGACCGCATCGTCGTGCGGGCATGCCGTTATATATTCGCCATTCACCTTGATGATGGCGTCCCCCACGAACAGTTGACCCGTTATGTCGGCCGCCTGATCCTTGTAGATGCGCGATATTAATATGGGCAATTTATGCTCGGCGCCCCCCTTTATGCTCAGTCCCAGGCCGCCCTGCTTCTGTCTCGTTATTTGCACCATTCGCTCCTGCAACAGCGAACAAATACCAATATAAATATATACATAAACAGGGGTAAACATACTCGAGGATTCGCTGAGCATGCTCAGCAGAGATTACAGCCCAACACTTTTGGGATAAGTGCTCTTAATGAAGCCAAAGTTTATTAACATACCTTGGATTCCATTGGCGGCCCATTGTGCTGCGAGCTCGTCGGCGTAACAATTTCCAACTTTTGCAACGTCAACAATTCCATTGTTAGATTAAGTCGGAGGGGCTCTGGTCTGCTTTTGCCATCGCTGACATGAACCATCCCAGACCTCACCTGTTGCACGTAATTTCAATTTGTGTGTGTGTGTATTTTTTTTAAGGCATGATTAATGGCATTTGTATTTGTTAGCATTTCTTCTTAATTTTCTTTTTTTCTTTTCGTACCTTTAAGTTTTGATCGAGTTTTTCCTCAATCGGCGTCGCCATTGTGTCCGAGAGCTTCATATTTTTTGTTTAACTTAAATTGCTGTAAAGTGGAAATGGAAATGAAATGGAAAATGTGTTAAGAGAAATGGGTTTGTATGCAATATTATATTCAGCTCCAACTCATAAGAAGCAATAATTTGGAATTATTCTTGCTGCTTAAGTTTGATATAAAGCTAAACTCTCGGATAGCTCTTTGGAAAAATATGAATACATCTTTAAAATTTTACGAACATTTGAACAAAGCTAGAATACAATTTGAAGACCATATCATAAATAATTTAAACACTCTTCAGTTAAACTCCAGAGGGTAGATATTTAGATATTATACGCAAATATACTCTATGAAGTCCTATCTTTACTATGTTTTATAAAGAGCTTTAGAGACTTTAGACTTCTAATTCAGTTCTGTGTAGCTTTAAGAACAACTTAAATCAAAAGCTAAAAATACTTGAATGTCACATGTGAAAGCAAATCATGTTAGCATCAATTGAATTTTCTTGAGAGTCTTGAATGGTAATTGGCTAAGCATTGATTACAATTTTAATTAGTTGCATTGTCGGCAGAGCAACCAAGTTAATAAGATGCATAGACAGACATGATTGCTTTTATTTATTTATAATTAAAAGTTATACGACATGCACTGTGCCATGGCATCTGTGATTCAGTCATAGAGTTATTTATGCATGTGCAGCGCGGCTAAATATTTAATTTTAATTTTTAATTGTGTCTGCTTTAGCGAAATGTCACGTAGTTTAATTTTACATTTTATTTTGCGCATTTAATTCACAAATATGTTTCAGCGCCACGACCACAAAATGCCAAACAATTGACAGGGGAATAGGGCAAAAATACACGGAATATTTGCGGACATCTCCACCCACGCTTTCTAATCACAAATTACATGAATATTTTAAGAATAATTCAAATATATTTACTTATATATTGAGATGTGTATATATGTAAGTGCATATGTTTTCAATTAAAAACGAAAATAAATATGCAACCGGAAAACATCATATTACAAATGTCTGAAAACACACCCACACACACACACACACACAGTTGAAGTGCTCTGCTTGAAGTGTGGCTGCATCTGGTGAAGGAATGAATAATACAAATAACAACAAGCGGAACACAAGTGCCGACATAAATACATAAATATATGTATGTATAGGTGTTGATATGTATGACTGCCGCATGGCACAACACTTTCACTACCCCTTTCCAAGCACACCCACACCCACACACGCACACACATCCACACGCTCATACTCGAATCAAGCATGAAAACAGATCTTCTCCATCTATTTGAGTGCTTGTGTTTAAAATTGTTTCTGAGTAAAACAGGTGTTATTCCATACGTTCCCCATTAAATGCGGAAATAAATAAATATAGGGAGAGTGTGTGAGAGAGAGGGGGAGACAGAGAGTGGCAGAAAAGTGATTTTTCTGGATTCGTTTTTCAATTCCAGCGAATTATGTCTATAAACAAATGAATATATCTATCTATAACTATGGTTACTCGCCAATCAACGCCTGGCAACCCACTTTAAAAACAAAAAAGCCAACATTCAATGACAGATATGTATATATTGTTGCTGTTTCTGTGCGTTTATCAGGCGCGGGCCAGAGATGCTAACCCAAGCGACATAAATATTTCATTTGAGCCCGTTCGCTGGCCCCGTAAAAGCTGCCAAGTACCATCGAGATGATACAATTTATGCACTTACCACAGACACACACGTGCGTGCCAGTTGGAGCTGTTGACCTGGGCTATACGGCTACGGCAAACGGCAACGGCTACGGCAAACGGCTACGGCTACCTTTGATTATGGCTGTATTACGTGTACTTTGTCGTGTGGCGTGCGTGTCTTGAAACTCGTTACGTTAGCCAGCAGGCAAAACTCACTCACTTACGGAGTGTGGGTCGGGGGTGAGAGTGGTGAGTGGTGGGCAGTGGGTGGTGGGTGGTGCTGCTGCTGCTCTCTGGCTCAAACCAAACAAGCCAACATGCTCGCTGAAAGCAATGCTGCTCTCGCTTGACAATCAGCTGTGCTGGTTAAAAGAGCAGCCAGCTAGGGTAACTTTTGGGGCTGCTGCTCGACTGAAGTATTACACGCACACACACATACACACTCACACACACAGTTGGTGTCACTCGTATTTATGTTCCACTGTAATTGTTGTAGTATGCACTAAACTGCGACAAATGCACACAAGTTGAGCAATTCACATTTCACGTACAGCAATCAAAAATTGTAACTTTTTATTGTTGCGACTATCGCTCGTGTCGCATGTCGCCTGAGAGAATGCAAAGCAAAGGCTGAAATGCTCAAAATGCATTTATGGCATTCGATTGCCAGTCAAATTTACTTTATATGCACGCCGTATAATCCCGCTCGGAACTGGGTCATATTTTCCGTTCAACTATTTGCGGTTGGGCATTGATTCGCTTTCGATATGCACCAATCAGCCGTTGGTTTGGTGATTAACTACCGTTGTTCAGCACAGTAAGTACTCGAAAAAGTATGCTAACATTTTTTGGATTTTCCACTGTTTTCTTTTCTTTCTTGCTCTGCCCTCCTCTTGCCTTAGCGTTCACTGTGCCTTTGGCTCATGTAGTTCTCCTTCTGGCATCCGCTTCCGTTCATAGCACAACGTTTTGTAAGGCTGCTCGCGAACGCACTAAAATTCAATTCCAAGTGAAGTCAAATGCGTGCCAAGAGAGCAAGTCGGGCGCGACCTCTCTCACTCTCTCTCTTCCACTGCACACACTCGCCTATCGGATAAACAGAAACACAAACACATGTGGAGAGAGAGGCCATGCACATGATAGCTTTGCAGCCTTGCAGCGCACATGATTAAAAGCGGCGTTGCCATACCCTCAACAGGTTCGAGATTCATTTTCAAAATACTAAACAAATGTAAACAAATTTATATTATTTGTTATTATTATTATAGCTCATTATACAATAAATAAATTTGATTCATTTTAATATAAAAGAAAGTTTTTGTCACATTTCGATTCCCTCTGTTGGTCGATAAAAGTCCCAACTTTATTTCTGCCTACGCCTGTGAGCACTGCGCTTAAAGCTACACAAGAGCTTGGGTCTAGAACTTTTGTATGGCTTGGGAGGATTTTTAAAAGCTGTGGCAAATAGCAATAGCTTTTAGCTTACGCTTGCAAATTGAATAAAATATTGAAATCATCATTGCTATATTATAGGATCTAAGCTTTTCATATGTCTAAAATAAGTAGTGGTAGCTTATAGAAAATATATTCATATTTTCACATAATAAGAATGTAATTATGATAAGAAAATAAAATATAAACAAATTAAAATAATTTATATATGTACTATTATGCTTTAAATTATTTATAAATAATTGTGATTAGTTAACTATTTACTTTTTTTTTATCTTTACTTATAATGAAGATATAGTTTCGGAGCCTATATATCTTTTTAGCCTTGCGGACATTTGCTATTCATTTAAAATTCATACATAGAGCTTTCTTTAACGACCTAAATATGAAAGCTTCGGTGTCAAAATAAATCGCCATGCCCTTGCTAAGCTCCTGTAGTTCTCTCACAAACACACAGATGGCGCTTTTAAATGAATTATTGAGCTTGTTTGCTCAAGCATTGATCTAGGATACTTATCAATGGCATTGTCTATTCTTATAGAAAAGTTTCGCAATTGATGTTTTTTGATGACTAGTCTAGTACTATAAGCCATATGTCTTAATGTGCCGAGTGGCATGTGGAAAGTTGAATCGAATTTTTCGTTAAATGTTAATTAAAAGGGCGAGCCGCGCCCACTTACCTGTGTGCCGCCAGCTCATTAAAACTTTGGGATTTCGAGGCTCGGCCCAGCCTTCTTATTATTGTCTTCCTTTCGGTCCTTTTGCACAACAGGCACTCGGGGCTCAATGATAAGCCGAGAATAAATAGCATTCGCAAACAATGGCAGCAAAGTTAATTAATGAGTTAGCACAAGTTGCAAAGATTTGGCATTACAGACACATTTCCATTTCCATTTACGTATAGAGAGTCATTCGACTGGCAAATGGCGAAAGGACTGCTGTGAGGGTGCGGGAGCACATGTGATGAAATGAGAAAAACTTTTTAATAAACACTCGATTGATGGCAATTGACAATTATGCAAATGGGCAGGCAATAAGCATAATAATATGCGCGAAGCTGCCGCACAAAACTTGAAATGATCAATTTTTTGATTCGCAATCGCCTTGGCACTTTTGCAGTTGCGACATCTATCTACCAATCAGGGCCCAGAGCGAGCCAGGGCCAGGGCCAGGGCAACGTGCTGATGAAGTGACAACAAAAACAAGGCAGACAAACTTGCAAACACACAAAAATTGCCAGGGGCTAAGGGAATGTGCTGAGAAGTTCACAACGCCGGCAACGACAACACAGGAAAAGGTGACACCCAACTTAATAAACTCTGGCAGCAGAGGCAGCAGCAGCAGTAGTCGGGGTAGCTGAGGCATCCGGAATAGCCGAAGCAAGGCCGCCAGGTGCATGGATCATTTCTAGCTTGTGCTCTTTGTGTTTGCGCCTTTGTCTTGACACCGGCACTCCGGCACTCCGGGACACCGGGACACCGGGACTCTGGCAGAGCAAGGCAATCGGTTTTGGGTGTTTGGGTTTGGTTTGGGTTTGGGTTTTGGGTTTAAGGCGTCGGCATTATTGACAAAAGTTTTGCGTGTGTTTTTCGAATTGGACAAGGGAGGGCGATAGCGGTAGAGCGGTAGAGGCGTCGGGCGCTACACATTTTTGTTAGCTGATTGAAATTAGTTGAAGCATAAAAAAGTTTGTTTGCTAACAATTTTATACAAAAATATTTCGTTGCAAAGTAAAATTATGACTGCTTTGCATATTTTTCGGTTACCAATGTAAAACTTTAGCCTTTCAACTTATTGGCAAATGTTGGAATTTATGGGCCTGTGTGCCGGGTCCTGAGTTTGAGCTGAGCTGAGCTGAGCCAATGTTGGTTTTATTTTGCCAGCAATGAGCTGCGGTTTAACAAGCCAACGTTTTACCATTTCTCCATTTTGTTCTATTCTCCTTGGCTTCACCTCCCTCTGTGCGCCTTTTCCAGGCGGTTTGAGGTCTTCTAATGGCATTAGCAGCCTGTCTGTTGACTTTGTTGAGTCTGTTATTGACTTTGCAAATGCGACGCCCTTAAAGCCAAAAATGATGCACACTCGCCACCCTCTTCACCCGCTTTACCCTCTACGTTCTCCACGCTCTGCCAGCTGCCGCCCTGCACTCTGCCCAGAGACGGTGCTACAGTCTTTTCAGAGGTAACTCTCAGGCATCTAAATAAAATTACGTATACGCCACACACATAAACAAGCTGAAACTAAGGCGTCGTGGCGCAAATTGTAAGTGAATAATTATGTTATATTCTGTGGCCCTAATGAACTTAAGAGCGCTAGCTGGCAGCCTAGACATATCGTGTCCTGTCCCTCTATATCCATAGCCCAGCGACCCAACAGGAACGGCGAGCATGAAAAAAGTCAGCGAAACAAACTGAATTTTCGCTATGAATTTCTTTTTATTCTCCTTGATGTTTGTCTATCAAAGTAAAGTGAATATTTCTAGACGTGTTGAACATCTAAATTCATTCATTCAACTCAACTTTCTCTCAGTTTCCCTCTCTCTCTCTCTCTCTTGCTCTGCACTGCTTGCTAATTCGTTGAAATATTTTGTTAAGTATTCCGCTCAGTCTCTTCGACGGTCCAAAGTTCATGTTCTTTGCTCCAGCGCAAATATTTTTCTTTTTATTATGGCTGACCACATGTGGAAATCTCCTGTAGGGTGTGCAGTGCAGACATTGTGCACACACACATACACACATAGACACACAGAGAGTATGCGATGTCCTGCCCGCGGCTTTTTGGCATTTTCTACAACTAATTCGGTAGCAGGACCCTTTAGAGAAAATATGCTTGAAGTAACTGGATAAGAATTTAATTAAGCCCGATTCAGTTTTTGCAGCACGCCTCAGTGGCTCGGCATGAAAATTGAATTAGTTGAGAGGCTAGAGCGAATAATTGTGATTTTCAATCGAGTGTGATTGGCATTGGTTTTGCGTTAAGCACTAAATAAATTCGAGCCGAAATTGTATAAACGATTCAACTCGATGTTTTGAGGCCAAAGCAAGTGGCACCACAAAACCACGAATGCATGCACATATTTTGATTGTACGACCGCAATTCAGAGCCGGCACGTCCTGTCCTGTCCAGTCCTGTCCAGCCCTGTCCAGTCCTATCCAAATATTTGACCATGCAAATGCAACAATCATGGCGAATAATGTGTAATGAGCGGCCAACGCATCGGCCTCGACTAAATGGTGTGGGAGCTGTTGTTCGACCAGACGACATAAATCACGTACAGCCACAAATATACTAAATATACATATATTGTTGATAAACATAAACATATATGTAAGCATACATATACTCTATGCATTTCTCTATGCAAGCCACATAGATTTTGCAAAATGTTTTTGTTAATTCGTTGTGGTGTCTTTGCAAATTGAATATAATCTGCAAAGTGAAATGGAGCACTCGCACACCTGTGCACACCTGTAGAGAATGAAGTCTGGCATAAACTGAAACATGCTGAGCATTTGTGAGATATGAGAAAAGGTGCAAAACACGGCAACAAATCAAACGAGCGACAAGCAGAACAAACAACCCAAGCAATGGCTCCTCTATGTAGTCCAAGTCCAAGTTGAAGCTGCAGCCGAGCAGTGGGCATGCATGTGGCAGCAATAACAGCAGCAGCAGCAGCAGCGGCGCCTCTGGCACACATGCAAAGCTGGTGACGGCTTTTTATCCGAATCTACGGCACGGAAAATGCATTCAATTTGGCGCGGAGCACGATTCGGGCGAATGCATAGCAATCAAAATGCGGTTAGTTGCGTGTGGCATTGCCGACAACAACAACAACAACAACAACAACAAAAGGAGCAACAACAGACGCATGAGAAGCAGAAACAACAACCGCGGTAACAACACTGACAACACACAACAGCAACAGCAACAACAACAACAACAACAATAGGACGCAACGGCAACAGCAGCAAAAAATGACAATTGTCAACAATTTTAATTTTCATATACACGCCACGGGGAAAAAACAACAGCAGCAACAACAAGGATAACATTCGCGTTATAACAATGGTCGCCGGCCTTAGCACGCGCTACACACACACACACACATATATACATATATATGGACATATGTATATGTGCATGCGCATACATATGCAATATACAAATGGATTCCAGCCAGAGCCTTGGTAATGGAAGTTTATGAGCTCACGTTGGTCCAAATCGAACAATACGGCCTGCAACTGTAACGCTCTTGTCTCTCCACGCTCTCTCTCGCTCTCTCTCCCCCCCCCTCCTCTCTTTCACAATTGACCGCTCACCCTTCGTCCAGCGGCGCGCCTGTCGTTTGCCATGTCCGGTCCAGCTGACCGCATTTTGCAGCTGACTGCGGGTAAATAATTTTGCAACTGATTTCTGCACTGCATTTCAACTGCATTCATTATCGGCGTGGAAAAGGCTCGACGTTTGCAGCGCAGATGAAAAACTGTCAATCCACAGTTTTGAGGGAAATAACCAGCTGTGTCTAAACATTGAGTTTAATTAAATTTCGTTTTACCATTAGATGAGCACTTGACTCGCTGTACCCTTTACTAACGACTTTAATCTTGTGGAATAATTGAAATATATATTTGTATCATAATTTTTTAAATATAGCTTTGCTCTATTAATTTATTGTCTAGAATTTTATGTAAAAGAAAGTAGAGTTTAATTTAAAAAAAAAAAAATAAATAAAAAAAAAATACATTCTGCTTTTCAATTTTTAAATACATAAATATATTCATACATAATTTAAATAATATTAAATTAAAAATATAAACATTTTTACTATTTTATTTTTATTATTTTTATTAATATATTAAATGTAAAATTAATGAATAATTTATTAAAATCTATAAAGAACGCCTCTACTAAAAATAATTGCATAATTTCTTATATTAAAAAGAAATTATATTATCAAATGCATTTTTATTAAATAGCTATTTGAGTTTTATCTGGCAAAGTCTCATTGATTTTCAATTAGCTGTATTAATATAAATTCATCATTATTATGCAAAAATGCAGTTAATTTCATTGAGCAGCTCATTCGACCAATTGTTAAATAATTTATAAACAAAAGCCATGCATATATTAAAAATAGATTAAATAAGAAAAAAAAGTCTTAAACAGGTATTATATGTTGAATGAATTTTAATTGCAGCTATTAGTATAAATCTAGCATTAGATTTAGCAATTCATTTGAGTGTGCCTCTGGTCACACTGGCTGCATTTTAATCACATCCGCACAGCAAACGCCATAATTGCATTTTGGCGGTTTTGTTTCATTTCCCATTTCCCATTTCATATTTCGTTTTGTTACGTTACGTTACGTTGCGTTGCGTTACGTTAGGTTTCATTTCGCTTACGTTTTGTATTGGCTGCGACTGCGGTTTGTTAATTATGAATAATGAAAATTTGTTGAGTATATTTTTGTGCTGCAGCGCACTGGTTTACCCGCTGCTGTTGCTGCTGCTGCTGCTGCTGCTGCTGCTGCTGCTGATGTGTGTGGCTGTTCCTTTTGGCCAACGGCGAATGTCCTTTATTGTCGATTCTATGTGCGTTTGTCGGACCGCAGATTTAGTTAATATTTAAAATGCATGCATATTTGAGTGGCTGCACTCAGAGTGTTATTTTATTTGATTTATTTTGGCATGGAAATGGCTATCAGTGCGCCTCTATGCCAGATTTATGGACTCTGCTGAAAATCAAATAAAAATCGCATTCAGAGCTCTTTGATTTATGCACTCGCATTTTTAATCCATGCGCAAAATTGCGCATCTGGCGGCCTTTGCTGCTAAGCGTATTAATTAATTAAAAATGAGCATAAATAAGTACATAAATCAATTATCAGATTCAATAAGATGCTGCAGCGCTGCTGCCGCTGCGGGCAGGATTGAGGCAGCAGGATACAGACTGGCGCTAGCTTTGGCACCGGGCAATTACTTTGCTGAAAGCCCTGCAAGCGACGCGCACGATAAAAACGGCAACATGGCGTTCAAAGTGCACAAAATGGCGGTAATTCACGCTTTGTTGCTGCGCGGCCATAACGAATGAATGAATGAGCGGCCGCAAAAGATGGAAGAAAAAAGAAAAAACAAAATTCAAGCAAATAGAAAGCAAAAGAAATGCAGCTCAACCAAAAAGGATGCCGCTAATAGAACTGCGGGCGACGAGGCAAAACAGCAACAGCAACAGCGCATAGCGAATAGCGAATTGAGAGAATAGGAAAAAACAAGCTGAAGCTGCTATAAACTGCTATAGTAAACGATTTAGTAAATACCTTGTAATTCGAAAAATTTGTCATATTTTAAACCTTTTCGGTGAGCTCAATGGATCACACAGTCTTTGGTGTAAGTAGGCATTGATATGTATTTGTGAGAGTATTAAGTGTGAGCACCGTTTGCCTTTTGCTTGTTGAGCTACTTATGTGCTCACTTACTGAGCCGAATCGTGTCGCTCTCTCAACGATCTTCGTTCAAAGAGCGTGACACGAATATATGAACACAAGGCGCTCAGCCGAAAACGAAAATAGCCGAAGGCTTTGCTCAGAGCGAGAATTCGCAAATAGAGCGAAAATACTAAAAATAGTATTAAAAATAACTTAGTTAACTAAATTTTCTATTTGGTTAAAGCCATCAGTATTATTTAAATAAGCAACCCTTTTGCCCTACCATATTTCAAGCTTTTTTGCACACATTTAATGGGTATCATGGCCAGAAAAAAAGTAAACGTGCAAGCAGGCTGCACTCTTAACTGTTCAGCGAAGAAAAGATATTGTTAGTTTTTTCTTCAGCTTTGTTCAGCTTCATTTCCCGCCGTCCGCTGTCCGCTGTCCGTCGTCCTTCGTCCGCTGTTCGCTTTCAACTGCGTGCTAAACTTTTCCTTTGCGTTGCGCTTTTGCTAGCTGTGAAGCGTGAATTGTTCATAAAATGGACGATATTTCTGAGAGTCCTTCGGCTCTGGCCGGACGGCACGCGCTGAGGGCGTGAGGGAGTGGCCGTGTCATTAATGATACTCTTTCGTGTGGGTAATGCAATTACTTTTCCCATTTACACATAATTATTAAAGAAATATGCAAGTGCTGGGCAAAGGGAGCGGGGGCCAGAGAGATGGGAGTGCGATGGCTGCCTTTGCTCGAAATGATCTGCAATTTGTCGCACTTGAATCAAATACGAACTTGGTAATCAAATCAGGTGCAAGCCACAAGTTGCAAAGGTAGCAAAAACAAACAAAAAACACAAAACACAAAACAGAAAACAAAACTGAAGACAAATTTTCGCATGGCAACTTTTTCGAGAGTCAGTCAAGCATATTTGACAAATTCACTTAACGTGTCTACGACCATAAATAATATTTGCAAGTGTGCGAGTGTCTCTATGTATGTGCGTGTGTGTGTGTGTGTGTGTTTGTGGGTAACATGTGAGTAAATTGGCTGTGCTTGACTTTCGTCAAATGAAAAACCAACAGCAGAACTTCCTGCAACTGCTGAGTGCATGTTGCATTTTGAATGAGCCAAGTGAAAGTTGACGACTAACCACAAGCTCAATGTGTGTAGGTATTGCTGTGTGTGTGTGTGTGTGTGTGTGTGGGTGTTGGCATTTGATGATGCGACAAGCGCATATTTCAATTACACGCCAGCTGTACCAAAAACCAACTGCCAACTGGCAGCTGGCACATTTTGCGCTTAATTTCATTTCCGTTTAAGTGCCGTTACAAATGGCCACGCACCCAACCCAACCCCACCCAACAGCACCCACTGTACGGCCGGTCTTCTTGGCGCAAAAGGCACAACAATGGAGCAGTTGCTGCCATTCGCGTATTGAGTTGAGCAGTAAATTTCATTTAAAAAGCATTTCATTTACATTTTGGCCATTTCTGTAGCCATTGGAAATTCGAGCTAACAACTTTTTGGCCGGCACGTTGCCCACTGTTGGCCATTTTATTGTTTTACCATTATGCCAGGTGTATGTGTGTGTGTGTGTGTGTGTGTGTGTGTGAGTGTGCGCGCCAGCGATTTTTATGACCCGAACGTCGCGTGCCCAGCAGCTCAGCTCAGCTCAGCTCCTGATCCTGTTGCCGCTCAGCCCACTAATCCGTCTGGGTTTTTAGTGCCGAAAATTTTAACGACGCGTCTTTGGAATTTGTTTAAGGAATCTATAAGCGAGCGTCGAGTGTGTGTATGTGTGCGTTTGTGTGTTTCCCTCAGCGATTTTTCACTTTGTCTGGCTCCGGTTTCTTTTGTTGCAGCCGTTGTTTGTTTTTATGCGCGACCATTGGTTGAACGCTTCGCTGCTTTGATTTGCCAACTCCAGAGCCTCTGCCCTCTGCCCCTTGCCCAGCAGTGTCTTTGCCTTTGCCCTGACCCGGGACCTGGGCCATCAACGGACTCCGTTTCCAATTCCCGATTACTTGGACAGAGTCAAAGATAGAGCAAGAGAGACAACAAGTGTGTGTGTTTGTGTGTATGCGAGAGTGAGAGAGAGAGAGAGAGAGAGAGAGGGAAGGCAGAGCTGAGAACGCAAGGCGCACTCGTGCGCTCTTCGGTCTACAAAGCAACAAATCGAGTTTGCGAATAAATGAAATTACTTTTCGGTCTAATGACCATCATCTGCTGATTTTATTAGATTTGTTTCCTTTGCTCTGTTTGTTTTCTGCTGCTGCTGGTGCTTTTGCTGCTGCTGCTTCTGCTGTTGCAACTGCCGAGTTCTTGAGCCAGCGACTGTCTGTGGCTGCAGTGAGCGAACGTGAACGGTAACGTAAACCTGGCCAACTTTAAATGACTTTTGTGCCCAATCGCTGTAAGCAAATGGTTGATAAGGCAACCCCCTGCCCCCTCCATCTGCCACGCCCCCACTTCGTTCAAGGGTCAAGCACAGTTGTTGACTGCGTTTAGCATAATTTCCATTAAGATTGAGCAGACTGAATGACACGAGTTGAATTTGGATTTGATTAATTTTGAGTTGAAGTCTTATGTTTATTAATATGATTATAAAAATTATTGCAAATTATAAAAAAATATATATAACAAATTAAAAATAGCCCTAAATTAAAGAAAAATATTTAAAAATAAATAAAACTAAAAAAAAGTTAAACCATGTCTAAGAATTTTAATTAAAAAATGAGAAAAATAAATAAAAATAACAAAAACTATATTAAATATAGAAATTAATAAATAATGATTAATAAAAAATAATACATAAAATATAAAAAAAAAAAAATAAATACAAATTTTTATCATATTTTATAAGTTATTAAATAAATATTACTACGTTAAATATTTTTTTTCATTCTCTCTCTGTCTTTTTCTTTCACTCTCTATCTTTTTCCCTCCCTCCTTATCTCTCCCCTCTTTCTCACACGTTCCTTTTTTTTTCTCTCTGCATTAAACGTATTGTAACTCTTTGCTTAAATGCTTTTAATCGTATCTTTTAGCTAATGTCATTTGATTATATATTTAAATTTTTCTTTGCTTTTCGCAATTCTCAATTTCTCAATTGCTTTTGGCTGTTAGGTAATGCTGTTCAGCTTTCGGCCAACTAGCAATTTAAGCACGCGGAGCATTAAACCTAAAAATCCGTGTCGCCAGCTTGTTTATACTTTATTTGAAATATTTTTGGCTACGGATCTGTTTGCTAATGTGGCAGAGCCCCCGCGGCTGCTGCTGCTGGCAGTCACCCTGCCAGGCTCACCTGTTGTGCCAGTTGTTGTTGTTGTTGTTGCTGTTGCTGTTCGCCTTCCGCATTTGCCTCTGACATTTCATTTTTTATGAAACATCTTATTTTTCTAATTTGCAACAGCAGGTGTCGCCATTTTGTGCCATTTTGTTTATAACACGGTCTCTGGCATTGGCAATATGAGAGGCCAAAAGAGCTCGTACCGCCCCGCCACGCCCCCACTCCACACTCCACACTCTGGCAATTTTCATGCTGTTTAATAACGCGCTGTATTCCTGCTGCTGCTGCTTCTTCTTCTTCTGCTTCTTGTTGCTTGGGTGTAAATTCAGTTTACTGTAAAATTTAATAGAAAGGAAATTTTTCGCACAACTGGCGCATGTGACTTTATATGGCAACATGTGTGTGAGTGTGTGTGTGTGCGTGTGTGTGTATTTGCTTGCAAATTGGTCTCCTTTGTTTATAGTGTTTCACATGTTTGCATATAAAGTGAAAATTCTTGTTAAGCGTGCTGTAAAAATGCGTTTAATAAGCTGAACGCACAATCAGACGCCTTCCTGCTGCCGCTGCTGCTGCTGCTGCCTTAGCTGTTGCTCTCAGAATTACCAAAAACCCATTCCAGCCGCTGGCGTGGCACACATACATCTGCAAGATTTGGGGGCGTCTTTATTAATTCATAAAATGGCGTCGACAGGTGTCGCCGACGATTTGCTATATGTTGGCTGTTTTCCTGTTGCGTTTATGGTCCAGCCACTTCCTACAGAGAAAAAAAATATACATATATAAAAACCAAAGAAAATTGAAAATTTGTGCCATAGCAAAGGCACGTAGCAAGGAAGGGGTAGGGTGTGCGTGCGGCCCAAGGATCACGTGAAACAAAGGCGACACGGCAAGCAAACAAAACAAGCAACAAGGATGAGGAACAGGGAACAAGAAGCCAGGAACCGGGAGCGCAGCTCACAGGACCAACTCATACCAAGTATAATTCGTTATCTCTGGGGCGTATCAAAATCACGCTTGATTAACTTTTTCAAGTCATTTAACAAATAAGCAATAAAATCCGTACGATTCTCGCTACGGCCTCAGCACCGCCAGACCCAAACAGCCAATTGCCTGTTACGATTTTAGCCAATTGTGAGCTGGCTGCGAGTATGTTTTTTAATTTGCCTCCATTGATGTCCCTATGCACACCAAATGGCCAATAAAATCCTTCAGTTTCAGCCATTCCAAATAAGTATCTATATAAATTATATTAAATATTAATGGTGCATATAGTCGCCTGTTCTTGAGGCACTCGCAGTTCCTTCAAATTGAGAGAGAGAGAGAGAGAGAGACAGGCAAATGTTAACAACAATAACCACATAAACAACGAGCACTTAATGAAATTGTGTTTTTATAAACATTGTACATTCAAATTGAGCGAAACAATGGATTACATCTTATTGCCATTTTTATTTTTTTAATATTTGTATATATATATGTATGTATGTATATGTGTGTGCATCTGTCGTGGAGGGGATTAGGTTCTCATTCGGATCTCTGCTAAGCATTTCAGGCTCTATTCTGCTTTCTTTGATTTAATCACGCGCAGAACTCAGTGAGTAAAGACGATTGAATCTCTCAAGCACCGTCTCTCAGCTCATGCCAGATACAGACGCTACGCTCTGAGAGTAAAAGAGTCAGGTATAGAATGTTCTCAATTCCGTATACGCTTCTTTCGCTCTCACGGAGCTTCGGCATGTTCATGATGAGCCGACGATCGATGTTCAGCGCTCGTAGAATCTTTCGTGACTGATCGCAATCTCTTTATAATATATATATCTCTTATAGCTATATATCGATTAGACGAACTGCTCTCGGAGTTTCTTGAGTGAGGCAAAAAAATAATAATTTAGTATATGTAAATAATATATGTATAAAAATCTACTAAACAAGCGAGATATAGACAGAAAATAATAAACAAAAATTGAATATATAAAAAAGAAAAAAATGTACATTAAATATTCCTGAAGAATCATAGCAATGCTTATTAAAATTGCAATGAAATATAAATCCAAATAAATAAAGAAATCAAATCAAATTTAAAGTGAATCTCTTAAGCATTTGCTGTTGCTTGTGTCATGTCGTTGATTATCCTTGAGGCAATGGCAATCGAAGTAAAGTAACTGACATTAAGCAGATTCAAATGAGAATTGTTGATGTTTTTGCTAGGAAACAAATCCTGATTAGTTTAGAGGCCACAGAACTAGCAAATTGAGTTATTCGGCAACAATAGACGCAGCTGAGTTGGGCATAAATTTGCGGGCGGCTGTTGCGCAGCTAGAAGCATGTGAAGATGTCTATCTGCATGTGTGTAAGTGTGTGTGTGTGTGTGTGTGTGTATGTGTGTGCTTGTGGCAGTAAATTAAACACACACAGTTGAGCAGGATACGCATGCAGACAGAGCCAAGTCGCTGCTGTCTGCGAGTGTCTGTGGGTGTGTGTGTGTGTGTGTTGTGGCTCTGGTTGCGGCTAATGGCCAAATGGAATTTTCGTAAATTAGCATTAATTAATCAATGTAGCAAATGAATTTGTAAGCCAGATTTGTCCAAGGTGAGCAGCAGCCAAGAGTCATTAAATAAATAAAAGCTTCAGTTTGTTTAGCCAGGCAGCCAGGCAGCCAGCGTAGCCCTTCCCCCCCCCCCCCCCAATTCAAAGTGTAATCAAGCAGTTTCTGATTTGACATTTGAAAGCGAGATTAAATTTGATTGTACACAAATGCCACAGGCACACACACACACACGCGCGCACATCGATGCTTGGGCTGCTTGGAATTTTGGTGGCAAGGACAATGTTGGGCTCCAATTGCAGCTGCTTCGTTGACTCTGTAAACCTTTGCCAGGCTGCCAGGCTGCCAGTTGCCAGCTGCTTGCAGTCAAATACTATGCATTCGCATCTGCATTTGCAAATACGGCTAACAAACACACACACACACACGCACACACGCACACCTATATGCATATGCATTTTGGCAAATTAAATATTGAGTCAGAGCATGTGGCATTTCGATGCTGCTGCTGCCTGTGCGCGCCGACTGTGATTAGCCCAAAATGCTGTGTGGATGCGCAAATAGCGCAGCCAAGGCTAAAGCCGGCAGGTGTGCAGACAGCCAACAGCCAACAGCCAACAGTCGACAGCAATAAAGAACTTTAGGCTAATTTCATTGACAAAAAACTCAAACAATTTATGCGCAATAATAAACAGCAGCCAACATCAAAGCTGACTGCTTGACTGCTTGACTGACGGGCTAGCTTTGGCAGCTTTGCTTCAGCTTGATGAGCTGCCAGCTGGGGTAAGCTACACACACACACAGCTGCGTGGGGATCAGGCACAGCTTAAGACACTCAATCAAATGTGAAAATCAATTGCTGCCACGCACGCTAATCAGACAACATTTATATGGCTGCTAGTCGCACGTCAAATCAAAAAAAAAAAAAAAAAAAAGAAAAGGGCGAAAGACGAAAAAAAAAAAAAAAAAAAAAATAGAAGTCATGCTGTCAAGCCATACACACACACCCACACACACACACACATACTCATATATGCTTTGCATACTTTTGCGCGTCGCTGACAGCGCCTTAGCTGCGTTTATGGCCGTAAATTCGATTTGCGCTTCAATCAACACCTGCACACATCTTCACATCTTCACATTCACATCCTCAGCTTCATCTTCAGCTTCATCTCTCAGCTTCATCTCTCAGCTTTGACTAGGCAAATTGTCTGTTGCGTAATTGAAAATGACAGCGCAGACTGTCTGACAGCTGCAGCGCGGTTGACAAACGCCAAAGAAAGCTGCAAAAATCAGCAACAACAACAACAAATTGTAAATAAGTAAATAAGCTTAAGCAAGCTAGACGAAAATATTGCTAACATATATAGCATAAATCGTAGCAAAAGAAAACAAATCAATCCACGAAAAGTTCGAGCGCTCAAGTTGGGAGTGCCCGACTAGGAGATGCACTGTGACGAGCTGTAATGATATGATATCATTTATTATGCATTTCTATGCAAAGCACAAACAATCCATTCAATTTGTTTTCTCTCTCTTGCGTATACTTAGTTTATTCACTTTATCCTCTTGACAAATATGAATCTTATCTCAATTGAAAACTCTTCCCTAGGTTAATCTACATTCGGTTTTATTTGACTTATCAGACTTAAAGAAAATGCTGCTTGAGGACAGTGCCAAATATAAATACAATATAACATACGATAATACATAAAGATTTGTCTATAAAAGGAATTTCGACATATTTAATGGTGGCCAGAAGTAGTCCAACTCTTATCTAAAAGTCCAGTCATGCAGATCCGATTACTGTTCCGCGATGCACCAGCAGAGATTTGGTTTGTTTTTTTTTTTTTGTAGATTTCGACTTTTAATTGTGTCACTCTATCTAGCGCTAACTTGTCCATTTTACACACGAGAGCCAAACGTACATATCGGGGGAGAATAGAAAAAAAAACACACTCACACCAACAATCGAGGAATGTCTGTGTTAAGTCTGGGCGCAGGCTAGCTGGTACATAAACTGAATGATCGTGCGCGTGGGCCGACCGGTCATGCTGTCCTTGAGCAGATAGGGTAGGGTGTTGATCTTGGTCAGCATGCCGGTGCCGCGGATGTCCAGATGGGCCCAGTCGAGGCAGGGCACCATTGTGTGGAGTATGGCAGCGGCCAGGCAGGAGGAGGCCGGGCCCCGGCCGCAGTTGCTCATGTCGTAGGTGGTGTTCGTGGTGACGATCTGCTTGAAGTAGCGGAAGAGGGGCATGCGCCAGACGCGATCGCCCGTAATGCTGCCCGCCTTGCGGAACTGCTTGGCCACGTACGCCGAGTTGCTCCACAGCCCGGTGGCGCTGCCGCCCAGCCCGCAGTTGACGCCGTCGCCGATCGCGCCAACGCTGACAATCATTTTCGGCTTGAAATTGGCCTGGGCGTAGAGCAGCGGATCCGCCAGCATCACGACAGGCGCCTTGTCGACGTTCTTGATGCCGAGCGTGACGCCGTTCAGCAGCGTCACAACGTCGCCGCATTTGACGGCCATGCCGGAGGGCATGTGCTCGCAGAGCGGCAGCACGGCGGAGATGTTCATCGGCAGCGAGAGAGCGGCGGCGGCCCGGAGGACGCCCACGCAGACGGCCGCACCGGACATGGAGCCGCGGTACTCGTCCATGCCGGTCTTCTTCTTCAGGCAGAGGCCGCCGCTGTGGAAGGTCAGGCCCTGGCCCAGGAGCAGCACGGCCTTGTCCTCGGGCGCTGTGCCGCAGTAGGTGCACTCGAGCAGCAGCGGCGGTTCGCAGGAGCCCTTGGCGATCATCAGGAACGAGTTGAGGCTCATGTCCTCGATCCAGTCCATCGAGCGCACCTCCACAGAGACGCCGCACGGACAGAGCGCGTCGACGGTGGCCTGCGCGAAAATGGAGGGCGTCATTTGGTTGGCCGGAGTATCGGAGAGACGGCGAGCCAGATTCTGCGACTCGGCCTTGAAGAGGCCGCGCACCCAGCCATCGTGGTCGCCCTTGCCATACATGTGCAGCTTCGGTGTGGGCAAGCGGTTCTTCTTGCGCTTGTTGGCGTTGTAGCGCCACACCGCGAGCGCCGCGCCCTCAGCAGCCTGCTCTGAGAAGTCCATACCGTCGACATGCACCTCGCTCATGCGTTGTAGCTGCAACGCCCGTGCGCCAGTTCCGGCGGCGATGCGCGTGTTCTCCATACCCTCGTCCAGTTCCTCGGCCTCGTTGTAGCCGGCGCCCGCCGGGCCCATGCCGACGACGGCCACCGTTTGGAACTCCCCCTCCAGGCCATTGAACAGCAGCCCCTTGCCCGGCCGCCCGTCCATGCCGCGCTCGCGCACCAGGCTCATGATTTTGCCGCCAACGGCGTCGTCCAGCAGCACACCGTTCTCCGAGGACTTGATGGGCTTGTCGCCGTCCTTCTGATAGATGCCGATGACAACTCCCTTGGGCTTGTCGCACTTGCTCGAGAAGGCGCGACACCGCATCGCCGCCGACTCGCAGCCGAGCAGCCGACGGGCCGAATTGAATATACGCAACTCACGATAGGCGGGCATTTCAATCTGTTCTTCTTCTTCTCGTTCTTCTTCGACGGCTCACAGGGCGTGTTTATATTTAAATATATCTATACTATATATATTATTTACGTTTCAATTTAACTACACGGAAAATTTACGAAAAAAAAAATCAAACACTAAATTTACGGTCCCAATTTATAAACGATAAATATTTTTTTTAACGAGCTATTTCTGTGCTCAATAAGGCAAGCAGCACTAAAGTGAGGCATTTCGTCTCAGCTGAGATATGGCCCAGCTCGAGCACTAGAAATTTAAAGCAAAAGCTACTTTGGGCTCAGATAACTGTAAATTTTGAAGTCTATAGTCAGTCTATAGAAAGGCGGCTTAGCTTAGCGTGGACTCATTATGCAAACTGCAGCATGTCCTTGTTGAATATCGTATGAATTTTAATTTGTCGCCGGATGCTGCTGGCCAAGTGCACAACCCACAACCACCAACAACAACAACAACAACAACAACAATGATGACAATAAGTATAATTATAATAGGTGCACATAATTAATTTTCCAAGCCAGTGAATCGGGCATAATTTGGCTTAAATTTTGTGCTTTTTTTTTGGTGCGAAAAATGCGCCAAACAGCGAAACAGGAGCCAGGAGCCACAGGACTCGTTAGCAGGCTAAAAGAACATTTAAGCTTGTGCTGCAAACGAGAGTGCAACCGGGGCTAATCGGGCAAGACTTTAACCGTTATTAAAGCTGCTTGCTTCAAAGGCATTTGGAAATGTTTCCTATGAGCAATACAACTAGCTCAAATGAACGCAAATTCAAATAAAGATTTTCAAAAAGCAAAGTCAAATAATTTTTGTATATTAAATATTTCAAATATTATATACAAATAAAAGTTGTAAACTTAAGTTGTAAATGGTACAGAATATTATTAAAATATTATCACTTGAGCTAATAATTGATAATCATTTCCTTACCCAAAGCATTTCTCACAATTGCAATAATCTGTGCTGCCAAAAGAGTTTTCAACTCATTTCAATTTGATTATTAAATAAAATTTACTTTTCCCTATTAATCTCAACGTTATCCAGCAGCCGCCAACTGCCTGTGCGCCATCAGAGTGGAGTAATAAATTGCTAGAATTTTGCAATTAAAATTGAGCATCGTCCTGCACTCACATAGATACATTTATATATACATATGTATAATTTGTGTAGTTTTAATAATGCTTATCGTCCTGGCCATGCACAAATAATTACGATTTGTATTTGTCAAGCAGCAAATGGAATTCAATTTTAGTTCAGCAAAGTGTGGACTTATCTTTGGCAAAATGTTTGAGCACCAATACAAACGTCGGCCAACTGCCAACTGCCAACTGAGAGCTGAGAACTGGCAAATGCCCGAAGCATAAAAGTGTTCAAATGGAAATACGAATTTCTAGCTTGCTATTTGTCTTGCATGGCCCAAGCAAATATGTGTGTGTGTGTGTGTGTGTGTGGACATAGCAGAAGCAGGGCTTCGTTGAGGGTGTGCAAATTAACCCAATAATCCTGATGCTGCTGCAGCAGCAGCAGCTGAAATGCCCGAAACCAAATTTGAAATTTTGTTATTTCTCACCTTTGCGCTTGACCTGTTCGCTTGATAACACAGACGCACGACCAAGACAGATAGACCAGCAAATGGATGCCCTGCAGCTAAACACGCACACACAAAGACATACACAGAGAAATGCAAACAGAGACAAAGGGATAACAGAGAGAGAGAGAGACACAGAGAGACAGAGGCTTGTGGCTTAGCTTTTTGGTCCAGCTGCTTGGCCAGCTCGCACAATCATAAATGTCGCCTTGCCGGCTGATAAAATATTTGCTTAAGTTGAATAGTTCAAAGTATTTCATTTGAAATTAACATTTGTCTTTGCGCACTCAGCTGGAATTATGCAATGTGCTCGCCGATAAGCACATTTCAGCTCGCAATATTTGCGTTTTGCGCTCTCAGTTTTAGCCAAATTAAAATTGGTATTGAATTAATGTGGCCAAGTGTGCTTTAAGTGCGGCTTTAATGTATGGCTGCCGCCCGTTTGGGGCCAGGTAGCATGCGAAATGGCATAAAGCAAAGTTTAAGCCATAATTTAGCTGGTTCGCACTCAACTTTTGGCCATGCACTTTGTCTAGCTTCAGTTAACACGCTCGCAACGAGTGTAACCTCCCCCAGCTGAGCTCTGCCCTGTGACCTCCACCCCCTCCACCCATGTGGGCGTGTGTGTGTGTGTGTGTTAGTGTGTGTGTGATGCTCACGCATGAACACATTTTCGGGTCGCATTCGATGCTGCAGCTGTGCTAAAGGACTTCTCGCAGTCCTATTAAGCGGCTTACAAGTAAAATGCTGCCAGATTTTAATTGTCTGCACGGAAGAAGTCGAATAGTGTGAGCAACAACAACAACAACAACAACAACAGTGGAAAAGCATGTAGCACATACATGGGGGCCACGTTGCGTATGCGCAATGTGACATAGACTGCTGCGGGCTTATTTGGCATGTGTGTGCGTGTATGTGCGTGTGTGTGTCTCTCTCTTAAGTAAATTTCAGTGTAGTACATGGGCCTGGCAAACACTTACGGTCTGTTGCGCATCAGCTGCCTGTCATGGTTTAGCAGCCAACCAAGCCAGCGAACAATGCGGCCGGAGACCTGAATTAATTGCACCTGAAGCGAGCGAGTCGGAGGCCTCTTGGCCATATTAACTGATCAAATTTCAATGCAATTGCAGGCGCCAAATTCAATTAGATGCCATAGACGATTATTTTTCTTTTATTTTCACTCGGCCTGCGATAAAGTTGATATTGTTTTTTAATGCTATTTGCCGTATAAAAAAAAAAAAAAAAATAAGAAGAAGAAAACTCTGAACAGAACACAAAAAGAGATTAACTGCTCGAGGGGTTTCAGCTAAAATTTGCAATTTGGATATTCAACGTGCGCTGGACACAATAAAATAATGAGCACCGAAATTACACAAAGCGTGGAAAAATGGCCGCGAGCACCATTAACCGGGCCCCCAGAGTGGAAGGCGCCAAAATGAATTCTAAAAGCTTTTGCGCCAAAGTGTTGACAACCATTTTTGGTAATATGCTCAAGCAGGCCAGGCCAAGCAGCCAGTCAGGCAGTCAGGCAGGCCAGGCCGAGCTGTGGCACCCTGCTGCGAGCAAAAGGATGCTAAAACAATTACAAGGACTGCCAGGAAAGCAACAGCAACAACAACAACAGCAACAACAACAAAGACAACGACAATGACAGGCGCAGATTCCAGCAAAATTTATTTGCTGTGCGATAATTTTTAAGAACAAAGACGAACATTTTCCTAGAGCTAGAGTGGGTGGAAGGGCGAGGGCGAGGGCGAGGGCGAGGGTGTGGGCGAATGCTGGCCTCTGCCCTTATTTTATTGGGGCAGCGAAGTCGACCTTTATATAAGTTAACACGCGCCGATCAAATAGTGCTGACAACAAGTCAGCAACTTCTACACCGGACGCCGTTGCGACAGAGTTGCAGGCGAAATTAGACACCAGCACGCAGAAGCGGGCTGACCATCCGTGGGAGACGCAAGCTCAGCGGTCTGTCGGCTTGACCGACGGCAGCAATGGCTTGGACACCAGCACGCAGAAGCGGGCTGATCATCCATGGAAGACGCAAGCTCAGCGTTCTGTCGGCCCGCCGCCGGCAGCGATGGCTTGACCGCCGTTTAGTTTTATAAAAGTTTAGTTTATAATCTTCTCTCGGAAAGCTCACACGACATAAAATAAAGATTCAAACACAGTCTTGTTATAATTGGCGCCCAACCAAACCCCAGTTTTGCCACAAAAGAAAACGGCTTATTGTACTTCTCTTCCCCGCCAGAGTCATAGTGAAAAAGAAACGAACAACAACAACAAAACAACGAAATCCGAAACCGAAGTGGAAAAAAGAAAAAAAAAAAAGAAAAAACAACAAAACAACGTGAGGAAAAACACGCAACTCCATCGGCCCCCGCTCACAACTTTTAAAAATCTAAAATAAAAATTTTTTAATGAAAAAAAGCTGCAGAAATCTATGAGAAAATTAATAAACTAAAAAGAACCAACATTCTCGGGTCACTCAACAGGGCACAGAACGAAGAGAGCAGCAGACGAACTACGCTTCCTATTTAGAACATAACAAAGGAAAATGACAGACGAACAAGTAGCGCAACTTAAGCGCAAATCGCTACCCTCGAACAGCAGACAGCAAGATTCGAGCAAAAAATAAACGACCTACAGAAAAATTCGCCCTCAAGGACACTCCGCGGAAGTTTACGAGGATGAATAGACCAGGGGCCAAATGCGACGAGCCCTAAGAAACTACCGACGATGAAACAGGAAAACATCTAGAAGCTGCTTGTTCCCGTCTGTTTCGTAAATGGCAGCTCAAGACACACCAAGCTGTGCAACGGTAGGGCACGGACTACTAACACAGTGTTAAACTTAAGGCATATTGCCTTGTTCACGTTCCGACAAAACACCAACACGTGCCCACTCTTGCAGGGCACCACATTAGCGAAGTACTAAGGTTGGGAAAAAGTTGACTTCTCAACAAAACCTTAAAACTACCCTCTCGCCTTCTGAACGAACAGGAACGATGCCCTCCATACATTCGTCTCCGGACTGAAAAATCCCTGAGTGGCTGTCTTCCCAGCACAGCCTCACATCTCCCAACCGCTCTGGCTCTACACAAGAAGCTGAGTCAAGCAAGAAAGAAGCACTTTGCGGCATTTTGCAAAATATGCTGAAGAAAAACCGCAAAAAAACAGTGGTCAAAGGACCCAGAATTGGCGTCAAAGCAGCCAACAAGAAAGAAGGTAACTCTCAGAAGAAGAATCCTCATTTCAGAAAGGTAACAAAGATAACCAGATCAGCCGAAAGTAAACAGCTCAAAACAGCGCTCTCAACCCCTAAACTCACAAGGGCGTGGCCCTAACCAATGGAAGTGGATTCTTCCTCACGCTTTAGGCAGCCCACTCAAGGCTATAGAGGCAATCAAAACTATGGGGACCGGTCTATGAGGACTCAACAGAACCTCAATCACCTACCCCAAGAAGAAAGCAACGATAATAGCAAACGAATCTTATCACACATGAAGCAGAGGCGGTCGAAGATGACCTGTCAGGAGCAGAGAGCTGAATTTTTTAGTGGAAGCTCCCTGCTACCGTTTGTAAGACGCATGGTCGCAGGGCGAGCAATCAAACTTTTGATAAACAGGACCTCTAAAAACTATATAAACCTCTTCCCGAGCTGGCGCATTGGAAACCAGTAAATAGCCCCTTTCAAGTTAAATCAATCCATGGACACACAAAAATTGAACAGAAATGTCTCATTGACCTATTCAGTGTAAAATCAACTTTTTCAAGCTAGAATCATAAAAGATTTCGACGGCATAATTGGCCTTGATCTACTAAAACAGATTAACGCTCACATTGATTTGAACAAAACATCAAAAGCATGACCGGGGCACAGAGAAAATTGAGTTCACAACATGTCAACAAGTGAACCATTTTCAAAAGTGACGCGGACGTTCCTGCCGCAGTCAGACTCACTTTCAATCAAATGATTGACCGAACGATTAACGCCTTTGCAGACGTTAACGAATCCCTACCGTACAAATCAACACTATTGCCACAATTCCAACTGACAACGAACCGGTATACTCTAAGCTAACCCGTATCCTATGGGCGTGTCAGAATTTGTCAACGCAGAAGTTAAACAACTTCTGGCGAATGGCATAATTAGACCCTCAAAGTCACCATATAACAATCCAATATGGGTGGTCGACAAAAAAGGTGTCGACGAATCTGGCCATAAAAAAACGCCTGGTAATCGATTTTCGGAAGTTAAATCAGAAGACAACTGACGATAAATACCCTATCCCAACTATTTCGACCAATTGTCGAAATGGGTAAGGCCCAAATTTCACAACACTGGACCTTAAATCGGCTTCCACCAAAAGAATTGGCGGAAAGAGACAGAGAAAAAACTGCATTCTCTGTAAACAATGGGAAGTATGAATTTTGCAGACTTCCCTTTGGGCTTAAAAACGCCCCTAGATTTTCCAGAGGGCAATAGACGATGTCCTCAGGGATCAAATTGGAAAAACTTGTTACGTCTATGTGGACGACGTAATAATTTTCTCCCCCAAAAGGAAGACCACATAAGACACATTGAATGGGTCTTGAAAAGCCTTAGGGATGCAGGCATGAGGGTTTCTCAAGAAAAGTCTAAATTCTTCAAAAAGGAGGTGGAATACTTGGGATTCACAGTATGCAGAGGTGGAATTCGGACATCGACCGACAAAGTGCAGGCCATAAAGAATTTCCAACCACCGACAACATTGTTTAACCTTAGATCATTCCTAGGGTTAGCAAGTTATTACAGGTGCTTCATAGCAGGATTCGCCAGCATTGCAAGACCCCTAACGGAGATCTTGAAAGGCGAAAATGGGAAAATAAGCGCCAACCATTCGAGGAAGGTGAAACTCGAATTAAACCAAACCCAGTTAGATGCCTTTAACAGATTAAAAGAGTTGCTAGCGTCCGAAGAGGTGCTGTTGGCATATCCCGATTTTAAAAGACCATTTGACTTGACAACAGACGCGTCAGGCCAAGGGCTCGGCGCTGTGCTATCTCAGGGCGGACGCCCTATAACAATGATCTCGCGCACATTGCGAGACAATGAGATTAACTTTGCCACAAATGAGCGAGAACTCCTAGCCATTGTGTGGGCACTGAAAAATCTCAGAAATTACTTGTACGGTGTTAAAAACCTTAACATCTACACAGATCACCAGCCGCTAACATTTGCGGTATCGGATAAAAATCCGAATGCCAAAATAAAGCGCTGGAAGGCTTTCATTGATGAGCATAACGCAAACATCATCTATAAGCCTGGCAAAGAAAATCTTGTGGCAGACGCTCTGTCTCGCCAGAATATCAACGCTCTGGAAGACACGGCAGAATCTGATGCCGCTACGATCCACAGCGAAGAGTCCTTAACTTACACAATCGAGACAACAGATAAGCCGGTAAACTGCTTCCGAAATCAGATTATACTGGAGGAAAGCACTGTCCCACAACACAAGACATATATCTTGTTTAGAACGAAAACCCGACACGTTATACAGTTTTCCGATCGCAACACATTAATACAAACTCTACGAGAGGTTGTAAACTCCGAGGTGACTAACGCAATATATTGTGAACTTCCTATTCTAGCCTTCATTCAACACAATCTAGTGAAGGAATTCCCCTCAACAACGTTTCGACATTCTAAAAGTTTCGTGATAGATATATCAGACGTTACAGAACAAAGAGAAATAGCTATAACGGAGCACAATCGCGCTCATCGCGCAGCACAGGAGAATGCCCAGCAAATACTTAGGGACTATTTTTTTCCAAAAATGGGCCGTTTAACAACTGAAATAGCAGCAAACTGTCGAGTATGCGCTATGAACAAACACAATCGACACCCGATCAGGCAAGAACTGGGGAAAACCCCTTTACCTTCATATTCTGGAGAAATGTTACACGTAGACATTTACTCCACAGATGGGAAATACTTCTTAACCTGTATTGACAAATTTTCCAAATTTGCTGTCGTCCAACCAATCCGATCACGAGCAATTGTGGACATAAAGGCTCCACTCTTGCAACTTTTAAATTTTTTTCCAAAGACAAAAACAATCTACTGCGATAACGAAAAATCACTAAACTCAGAGACCATCAGGGCAATGTTGTCAAACAACTTTGACATAGTGATCACAAACGCACCCCCTACATAGTACATCTAACGGGCAGGTCGAGCGTTTTCACGGCACTTTAGGGGATATAAGTCGTTGCCTAAAAAATGGAAATCACATTGAAGATACTATTGACAGTACCCTCCTTGCGACAATAAAGTACAATAGGTCGATCCACTCGGTGACAAAGAAACAGCCGATAGAAATTATTCATAATATCCCTACAAACGTTGCAGTGCAGATAAAAAACAACCTCACGTCAGCACAAGAAAAGTCTTTGGAGCAACATAACAAGAACAGGGTCCGAAAAGCGTACCAAATAGGAGAGAAAGTATGGGTAAAGTCTAACAAGAGACTGGGAAATAAACTTTCACCCTTGTTCACCGAAGCAGTGGTTGAAGCAGACCTTGGGACAACGGTCCTTATAAAGGGGAGGGTGGTCCATAAGGACAACCTTAAGTAAACCATTTGTAGAATTTTTTAACAAAAAAAAACATCCTTTTTAATAACTACACTCTTTTACCTTAGGATAAAATATATTCTAGTTTTAAAAATAGTGGCTCTGACTAGAACTGAGGCGACTTCGAGACTTAATGACTATACGCACGCGGACTACATACCTATAATAGACGGGGACGTGACAATTTGGGACGAATACGGCTACATGGGACACACAACTAACCTGACGATATACGAGACATATGTTGATGAGACAGGTACTTAAGACTGACTTACAACACATAGCCACTTTAATTAGTACCCTTAACGTTCACCATAGACAGGCCAGAAGCATAAACTTGATAGGTAGTGCCCTTAAGGTAATAGCAGGAACCCCAGATTTCGATGACTGGGAGCAGATAAAATTTAAACAAGGACAATTAGTAGATGCTGAAAACAAGCAAATCGAGATCAATAACAAAATTCAAGTAAGACTCAACGAAATTTCAAGAGCTCTCAATACAATTCAAAAACCAGAAACTGAAGTCGAATATCTTTATACGACTATCTTGGCGAAAAACAGAATGATAATTTCAGACTTAGAAGATTTGATTCTCTCAATTTCACTTGCAAAAATAAATTTAATTAGCCCACTCATACTCGACAGCATTGATGTAAAAGAACTAAATGAGCAACTCACCAATGTTAGCGTAACAGACCTACTAGAGGTATCTAATATTAAGGCTTTTCAAAATTCCCAACTACTATATTTTTTAATCAAATTCCCTAAACCTAAGTTACACTGCAGAAAAATCAATATTTTTCCCGTTCAGCATAGTAATATAATAATAGATTTAGAAGAAGGCGACGTGGTGGCCGATTGCGGGACAAAAACCTTCGCCGTGCGAGATTGCGCCTCTACAGTGAGCACCACCTTCTGCAAACAAATGCAGAAAACAACATGTGCCCAACAGTTGGTCTCAGGCGGCACTGCACAATGCGCTACACGTCTTGGGCATCTAAAGCCCATAATCGTAGTCGATGAAGGCGTCGTTATCATCAACAGCGCCACTATCGACGTAGTGGGCAGCACCGGAACTAGCCAGCAGGTCACGGGGACTTATTTAGTCGCCTTCGATGACCACATCTCATTGAATGGAACCCGTTACATAAATCATCGGGGTATTCTGAGAAAAAAACCAGCAGTTTCGACGTCAGGAATAGTCAACATCACACTATTCCGAGAACACCTGAGCCTTCCGTTCCTGCACGACCTGAGTTTGAGTAATCTTCGCCACATCAGTAACCTCAAGGCCGAACTGTCATCGAGGTCAATTGGTTGCGTCACTATCATTGTCTCTCTTGTCTTCCTCCTAGTTCTCGGTTTTAAAATATGTCAACGGAAGCCGACCAATGGGAAACCGGGCGGGTTTCCCTACCCGGGGAGGAGTTAACACGCGCCGATCAAATAGTGCTGACAACAAGTCAGCAACTTCTACACCGGACGCCGTTGCGACAGAGTTGCAGGCGAAATTAGACACCAGCACGCAGAAGCGGGCTGACCATCCGTGGGAGACGCAAGCTCAGCGGTCTGTCGGCTTGACCGACGGCAGCAATGGCTTGGACACCAGCACGCAGAAGCGGGCTGATCATCCATGGAAGACGCAAGCTCAGCGTTCTGTCGGCCCGGCCGCCGGCAGCGATGGCTTGGAGCCGCCGTTTAGTTTTATAAAAGTTTAGTTTATAATCTTCTCTCGGAAAGCTCACACGAGCAGTAAAATAAAAAGATTCAAAATAAAACACAGTCTTGTTATAATTTATACATAAGCCAAAGCGCTTTAATTAGCCAAACGGCCAAATGAAGGGCACAAATTTCAGCCAAACTCGAAAATTTCTAATCAAACTCACAAATTTCAAATCAAATTTAAAATGCGCAAAATTGTGCTGAAATGAAGTCAGCAACTGAAATCGTCAGCTTGTAACAGAAATATCAGTTGTATGTTATATATGTATGTATATATATATATTTTTTTTTTTCTTGTAATAATTCATTTGGCTTGCTGTCAAATTAGCTGTGGCAAATTATTTCAAGTACTTTTTGTTGTTGCTGTTGCTTTTCATTTTCATTTTTATTTTCTTTTCATTTTCATTTTTATTTTTATTTTCTTCTCTTGGGATTTTTTTAACGGACTGATTTAATTTCTCTTTCGGCAACTTTTCTAATTCTTTTGTGATTGTTATTTGCGCCTTAGCTTCTTTATTTTTCTTCTCTCTTCTTGTCTTTAATTCCTTATTGCCATTTCAATGTGTTTGGCGTTTTCTTGCTGCAAAGCCAACAATTTGGGGTAGTTGTGCCTGAAAATGTGGCTGTGCGATTCTGATAAGAATTTGTAGACAAACGGCCAGCTGAATGCCCGACTGTAGAATACCCTGTTTTTGTTAGTTTGCTAAGGTTGTTGGGCATTAAATAGCTTACTCATGTTTAGTGGGGATTTAATTCAATATTTTCGTTTGTCAAGCAATAATAAATGATTTTAATTAAAAATATGTATATATTGTAAAGAAAATTATCAAGGAATTGATTCCATAAGTATTAAAAATTATTTCCTCCTTTGATACATATATTTTGTTTATATATCTCTACAAATTCATGCACTTGCACTGCCAAGCTAATATACCCGTTTATCACACAAATTGCAGCTTATTCCTCATTTAAAGTTAATCTAGAATATAGAGTTGATTATATTTTTGATTGCCCACAAAAGTCAAGTAAATAAACATATTTTTGCTTACTTTATAGATAATTTTTTATTAAAATTTAATTTTTTGTTTGTTTGTTTACAACTAAACGCTTAGAAACTAAAATGTCGTCGATTTAACTTAAGTACAGATAGAAAAGTATGCTAAAAATTCATGTTCTCATATTTTTTATAATTTCATATTTTGCGCTTGGCAAGAGTCTGTGAAAATATTGTAAAATAAAATCGATAATAAAAATTCGTACATGCAACAGTTTTACATACAAATGTTGATAATAATTTGATTGATCGAGGATTGAAACTAGTTTTTAAATGGAAATTGCATAAATGACGAAATGCTTTTGCTATTTTATATAATATGTTATTATTATTATGTCGTATATAAACTATGGACCGATTTGATGTAAATTGTTTGCTATATGTATATATGTATTATATTCATGTGTAAATTACTTTTATATAATTCAGCTTCAATGTTTTGTTTTGTGTAGTTTTGCTTTGCTTTGTTTTATACGATTATATTGCTTATAGATGTCGTTCTTTAAGTTCAGTTAGTTGAGAAGCAGATTTTCATTAATATATGTATATATATATATGTGCGCATCCAATTATTCTGTGTGTGTGTGTGTGTGTGTGTGTGCGTGCGTGAGTGTGGATATCGTTTAGGTAGGCAATTAATAAATGTATCAAAACTTAACATCACATTGCTTCTCCGATTACATACAGATTTATAGTTCGATATCATATTAAATATATGTATATATTTTTGTTGATTTGCTTATGAGTTCGAGTGCTTGAAATGTGATTTATATATGTATATGTATGTGTTTGGGTTGATGTACTTGTAATACTTGTTCGTTCGCTCTTCATTTGCCTTTGTTAGTTGTTAGATTTAAGATAGAATTACATATATTAACATTTTGAAACGTCGCGTTACTTTTAGTTGCAATAAGTATGCTTAATTAATTGTATTTACTTTAATTCAATTTAAATGTTTATAATAACGATATGAAGTGATTTGATTTCCACTTAAATATTGTTTGCGTTTGCGAGCGGCAGTTGTAAATTGTTTATTTCTCTTTTTTGTAGCTAGCTATTTTTTGTTTTATCAACTGTAAGTGTAAGTGTAACTGTAACTGTAACTGCATCTCTAAATGCCATAGACAAGTGTCCCTTGAATTATTTATTAATATCCCATCAGCTGAATAAATGCACTGTACTGGAAGTGGTTGCTCTATACACATATGTACGTTGATATTCGTATAAATGCAGTTTGTAGGAGTTCATGCTTAACTATGATGATTGATGATTGATGATGGATGATTGATGACTGCTGATGCGGCAACTGAAGTCAAAGTAGGCGCTCAATAATAATAATAATTATTATTATTATTATTTTATTAGCTCCAATTCGATTTGATGTGATTTGATGCAGTTGGCTGTTGTTTTGGGAACTTCTGACGGATTAGTAGAAACGCTTAAAGGACATGGATGTGTGGCATGGCGACCGTGACGCTATTGTCGTGGTATCAAACGTTGTTCTTGCGGAAGATATCATTGGGATGCTGATTGCTGCTGAAGTTCTGGCGCGTGGAGCATTGCTGTAAGAAACGAGACGAGTGGAAAGGAAAATAGACAAATGTTGTATTAAACAGCTGCGTTAACTATTATAAGCATATTACTACGGACGTGGCTCGATATGACGTACGGCAAATGATTGCATTTTAATTGCCTGTTCCGGCCATGTGGCGCCAAATGCCTGCCACACAACACCACCAACAGCACCACGTTGGCAATTACCAACCATTGAGGTCGCACCTGAGCACACGCACACACACACAGACAGAGAGAGGGAGCGAGAGAGAGAGATACACGCACACATGTAAAACAGTGGCAATGGTCAATCGAACCATATTGAGACGCGACCTGGTTGCAACCGCTGCGCCTGCCAGGCTGCCAGCCAGCCAGCCGCTGCTGGACGTTGGTGTTTAGATAATGACAGCTTAACTACTTTACACTGTTTGTGATTTGACGTTGTGGTGTCAGTTAGCCAGCAGGCTATTAAAATAATTGTCGGCCAAATCATTTATTATGGCATGTGCCTGCCCCGGGCGCTGCCTCGCTGTCTCTCTGCCTGTGTCTGTGTCTGTGTGTGGCGCTCATTAGCGCTGCCTGCGGTGATAATTTCAATCTGGATAATAACTTACCGCTTGCTTCTTTTCCCAGGACTTCATGGCGGTTTTATACTTCTCGAATTCGTGACACCAATCTGAATAGATTTTCTGATAGTCGTTGCTTTTGTTCGGTGGCGTGCATCTAAGCGGGGCAAACGAAGCGACAGAAATGGAAATGGTATTGTAATTAGCAGTCAATTTAGGGTTATACAGGTGGACAGACTGGCCTGGCCTCGTAGTGCTGTTTGACTTACCTGTGTGCGTCGACAGTTATGTTGTAGCTGCACAGCAGCGAGCCACCCAAGTGGCAATCGTAGCGTCCGCCGTCGGCCTCGTTCACCGACACCACAACCAGGCCGCGCTCCGTTGTCTCAATGTACTTTGTGGGGCTGTATTTGATTTCATAGCTGACGAGAAATGCATAATTATATATTGTGTATTTATGGGTGTGGGCCATAGTCGCTGCCACTTACCGTCCCCTGTCCTTGGAGTGATGGTACCAGGTGACCTGCTCGTTCTTCAGCACCTCCGGTATCTTGACGAAGCAGCCGAGATGCACGCTCTGGCCGTAGGTGACGACGATTTTCTTCTTCAGCACACTCGAGTCGCAAATGTCGCTCGTCTCGTTGGCCACATCCTGCAACGATAGTTGGGAGTGTTAACTGAATGTCTCCATGCTGTGTCTGTGTCTGTCCACTTACCTGCAACAGATCCAATTCGTATGGTCGGCACGTGTTGGCCTCCTTGTCCCAGCCGCAGTACGGATCACGCACGCAACGGAAGCAATTGTCGTAACGGCGATTGCACATGGCCAAATCGATTTGCTTGATGCGATGATCGGTGCCCACATAGAGTGACTTACGTGTCTGGCTGATTTCCATCACCTGGATGGCCTCGTTCGGCGCCACCTCGAAGATGTCCAGCAGCTTGGACAGCGACTCGCCATTCCGGTAATACTGCACGATTTTGTAGATGCGACCCAGATTGGTGCCCACGTAGTAAACGGTGTACTCCTGGTTCAGTATGTCGATTTTGATTCTGACCAAAGGGAAAGTCGTAAATTCGAGATTTAAATATGCATTATGTGTGTGCGTGTGTGTGTGTATCAATGGCTTTCTGCTGTCGCATTCAGTTGGATTTCAGTTATGGAAATTAAATGCTTATTTAATATGATAAATGGCCTGCATATTAACGAATTAAATAGCCGCATCTGTGTGCAGTCTTCTTCTACACCTCCTTTCTCTCCCTCTCCCTCTCCCTCTCCCTCTCTCTCTCTTTCATTAATAACGTGCTGGCAACACCTGAACGTGTTGCTGTTGCTATTGCAACTGTTGTAAATGCAGTTATTAAAATGCATTGCATGATTTCAGGTAAAATATTGCTGAGCAATTAATGCACATAGAAACTCACTTCTTGCTTAATGCGAATTAAATATATATATATATATATTTTTTTTTAATATATTAATGTTCAAATAATTCTTTTTTTTAAGTTTTAATTTCGCACATATTAAAAATAGATAAATAATGTTTAATATATTTTATTTATGACTGTAAATGTTGTCAATATCAATACATTTTATTTTTTACATTTAATGAAATGAGCAGAAGACAGAATGAATGATAGTATAATAATTATTTGTAATAATTAAATTGTTAAAGGAAATTCGCAACGACTTTTATACACATCTTTTATGGCATATATATATATATTTAATTATTTTGCTTCTTTATGCTGATTGAATCTTTTATTAAAAAAATTAAAAATAAATATATTTTATATTTTTCTCATATTATTCCAATTTGAATCATTATTTACTTAAAACTCGGACTGACTTGAAAAGAAATTCATTAAGAATTTGTTTCGAGCTTACACAAAAAAGTATTTTCATTTAATAAATAAACAAATATTTGACTAAATACATAATGTGACTCAGTTTTACCCAAAGAACTTGTTTATTTACCCAAATATTTTTGCTAATTGCTCGTAACTTTCTTTGCTAAAGAATTGCTTTACTCTCAGCTCGGCTCACTTTTCAAATTATCTCGACATTAGTTGATTGCTTTGGCTTGATATATTTCCAGATGATAATGAAAATTGATTAATTAAATTAGAATTTCCCATTGTCATTCGATATCAGATGCTATCAAAGATGTTTTTACTCTTTCATGCTGGCATTAATTTATGCTGTGCTACAAGCATTTTCAATAGACAAAACTACGAAATTCAATCAACAGAAAGGATATTTTATTTATTTATTTTTATTTTTATTTTCTTTTTTGTTGTTGCTGATTTTGCTCCATGAAAGGTGTAGTAAATGTGGAAAATTCGAGTTTCGAGCAACACTTGGTTTATTTAAAGCAAAGGAATAAACAACAAAATAAATATTCGTACATTGATTTTCACTTTAACAGGCCAAAGCCACAAAAAAGAACACGAATCGAAATGAGGAATACAAAAATAAATTAACAAGTACAAAGTGTAACTGAGTACAACTGTCTCGGCTGGACAGAGGGCATATGTGTGTGGGTGTGTGTGTGTGTGTGTGTGTGTGAGTACTTTAAATGAATGCGAATATATGTATGTATGTGTGTCTGTACAAGAGACAAAGAGAGAGAGAGAGAGATAACAAGTAGAAATAAAACTTACTTGTCAACAACGAGCTTTGTGAACACCAAATCCCTTTTATAATAGACCGGATTGTTGTGCTCGTGATTTACGGCTTTGTCCATAAGTGGATGCGAGCGTATGAAATTGAGTACGGTATCTGGCAGATTTGAGGTATCGTTGACACATGTGCCGGGTCGCGGATCTGGCACGCGAGAGTTCAGCACCGGCAGCCAGGCGGAGTTTGAAGAGGATTGCTCCTTAAATTTGCCTGCCGAAAAAGAAGAAAGAAAGAAGGAATGAAAGAAGTGCAAAACAAACAAACATAAGATAAGAAAAATGAATATGTATATGTGCATATATATTTGTGTGTGTGTATGTGTGTGTGTGTGTAAAGGATTATGGTTAAGAGTTATGCACTAGCAACTGGCAAAGTTGGATACTTCAGGTGCACGCAGCGCTCAGCTCTGCTCTGCTGTATGTGTGTGTGTGTGTAGCAAGTGTCTGCAATGAAGTTTTAAATCTGCGACCCCAAAGTGTCAGCTGTTGTGCAGCTAAGCGTTAAGCGAGCAAACGAGTGGGAGAGTATGTGTGTGCGTGTGTGTGTTGGGGCTATAATCCATTCAAATGGATTTTCTAATACGATTTATGTTGCTCCACGGCAAGCGAAATTACAAAACACTCAACACGCTGAGTGCTATGTGTGCTCCATGCTCCATGCTCCGCTCTGTGACTATTGGATCTGCGGAAGCTATTGGATTTATTGTTAAACTCGAACTGTCCCCGTCCGGTGTGCGCGCTGTGAATCGCATGGGGGCCAGCTGTAACCCAAGGTGCTGGCGTTTGCAAATAAAATTTGCCGATAAGTTGCATTTGCCATTTGCTATTTCTATTTCTATTTCGATTTCCAATTCCTATTCCTGTTTCAGTTTCAACTTCTATTTCCACTCAAAGCACTTGGGGCGTGGGCGGGCGAAAACAAAAGAGAAAATTGCACATCACTTGACGTTGACAGTTGGCAACATTGTGGCCAGGATAACGTTCGTTCATCACATCCATTTTGCACACAGCACTTAACATGCATACACATAGACTCTCCACCCACCCCCTCCTGCTCACTCAACCCCTCTATATTTATTTATGTACATATATATATATATGTATTTAAGTCCTGCACTCACCATTGAAAGCGGCCTGCACCTCGTTGATGTGGAAACTGCATACGGCTGATCCAATCAGGCCATTGGTGCTGGTCGTGAACGTGGCATAGAAGCGCGTCTTGTCGTTGGGCAGCTGATAAACCGATTGTATCTCATTGAAGTAGAACGGAAATTCGCCAGAAATGCTGCAGTTTAGCCGCGCCTTCAGATACGTGGCCCAGTTGTGGGCCAACAGATTCTTGCCGCCCACATCCTTCTTGCAGACGCGCGCGATACGCGAATAGACCGCCTTGCCGCAGTTGATGTACTCGACGGCCGTCTCCCGGAAAAAGAAGTACACGTAGTCGCCAATGTCAAAGGAGCCCACGAAATTCGGTTCTGCAAATAGCGAGAGGGAGAGAGAGAGAGAGAGAGAGGTGGATGACCGAGCCTCAGTGAGTTAAGATCTACATAATTGGCTGGCCTAAGCCGCTTAGCCTTAGTCCTCTGCCACTTCTGTATCGCATCAGTGTGCGTGCCAATACAAACAATGAATCCCATGCGCGAAATCATTTTCAACGCCTCACAGAATCCTTTCTGTGTTTTCTTTTTTTCCTTCAATTTTATCTACAGAAGCAGCAGCTGAACCAAAGCCGCCGCATCAGCTCGTGGCTTTCCATTCTCTTTACTTACTGTCCAACCACTTGGAATCATATTTGAGCGTACGCTTGAATTTGTATTCCAGGCGCTTTGCCGACGTATTGTACAAATCCGTTCGAAAGATCACAGTATCAGCCTTGGTGAATTCCGCATTTGTGCCCGAGTACTGCGCAAAGGATGCAAAACACACAAGAAGTGAGACAAAAACTGATTCGCAGTGCGTCGAATGGGTTACTTACCAGGCCAGCCAGTCCGCCCGGATTGCCTTCCTCCACGTAAATGGCAGTCGAGTTGTCCAGGGGATCGTAGGGACACTTGGCTATACCAAGCCCAACACCGATCACATACTCCGAGCGTGGCAAGTGAGTCAAATTGGACTGAATGCGTCCAGGAAGGGAAGATAGATGATATCGTATATATAAGATAGAGTAAATATATAATAAATTATTAGTAAATTAAATATAATAGTATTTTAAACATTTTATGGTAAATGAAAAATGTTTTCAAGGTGCGATTTCTTTTTGGCAATAAAAGTTGTCTTTATTTATTTGTAGTATAAACATAAAAACCTAATTTATTATACAAGTGAATTTTAAAAACTTGCATTTTCTAATTGGATTTTAATAAATAAATTTAAATAATAAATGGGCCTAAAAAACCTTTTTTAATTTTTAATTTTCAATAATATTTTATTGATTTTTTTAAATTAAATGTTTTAAAAGTCTGATAAATTATTAATAATATTAAAAAAAAAATCAACAAATATTTGCATAGTAAAATACGAAGCATTTTTATTTACTTTATTATTATTTTTTCTTTTATATTTGATTTATTTATTTATTTTTTTTATGATGATTATCATGAGATTTACTTTTATAATTCCTATTTTATTTTTGTATTCTTTTCTCTCTTATAATTGGTTTATTTTTTACATTTCTTTATAATGTACTCATTTATGTTTCTTATTTTATTTACATTTTTGTATGCCTATTTTGACTTCATCATATCATATTATGATATTAAATTGATGCATTTCAGCTGCTGTTTCTTTATGCTTTCCAGCTCTAATCATTTAATTATATAGCATCTTCATAGCTTTTTGCTTTCTATTATTTCAGCACTCTGGAATAGAGTGCAGACCCGACTTAATGCTTGTCCGAGCACGTTCAAGGAAAGCCCGAATAAGTTTGTGCTAATTGTTGAGCTGATGCCAGCTAACCGAAAGGCTGAATACAAAGTGCAAAAACTTGCCAAATATTGTTTTTAGTTTCAGCTTGAAGTTTTTGCCAAATCAAAATGCAAGGTTTATTGCACAGCCAGTGCACCTGACATGATTCCGTGTCTGTTTGCGAGTGTGTGGGTGTGTGTTTTGTATGCTCTGTGACTGCATCTGCTGCACACTAATGACTATTTTCACAACAAGTAGTCAACACAAAAGTTATATAACTTCTATATATATATATATATATATATGTATCTATATATAGCTGAACAACTAAGGACGACGTAAAAGAACAAGCTCTATTCAGTTCATATATACAAAAGGCCATATGCGTTGCTTTGTGTTCTCTGTCTCTATCTCTACCTCTCTCTCTCTTTCTCCGTGTGTGACTGTTCCCGGATTGCGATCTAAAGTCAACAGCCAAACACACACACAGACACATACACAGACTCGCACAAGAGCTCGCTTGATATTTGTGGAAAGTCTTTTGAAAAGTTGCGTAGCTGCATTATCATTGCTACAGAAAAAAAAAAAACTTGTCCTTGAGCAGCGACAGCAACAGCAACATATACATATACATATATAGAGAGAATGAAAGCATGTTATGTACTTACATAGATGACATAATCCTTGGGATTGTGTGCATTGGTGCCGCAAACATAGAGCCTATCGCCTTGCTGCATTGATTGTATGACGCGCACATGGTTCTTGCAATCAAAGACCTGGAAAGAAGCATTGAAAAATAATTGTAAAAAGAGATGATATCGCTGGGTGTGTGTGTGTGTGTGTGTGTGTGGCTTGCCATAAAAGTTCTGCCACAACAAGCTTACACACACGCACATAAAAATAAATCAAAACTTGCGTGTGTGTGTGTGCGTGTTGCAGAAATAGTACAATTTGTAATAGCACGCGTCGCTGCAGCCACTGCCGCTAAATCAATTGGCAACAATGCAATGCTGGTAAATCCCTGCCACAGACGCACAGCAGCAGCAGCATTATGATGACTTAAGCAACACACACACACACACATGCACACACGGGCAGATAGAGCGCAAGTGTGCACCAAAAACAGTTCAATTGACATCTAGATACAAGCCACAATCAGATACACACACACACACACACACACACACACACTAATACACATGCACGTGTAGCATATGGCTGACTCAGTGTGTGACTCTGTGTGGCATGCAACTGAAACTGAAGCGCACGAAAAACTCGCTACAAATTGAAAAGCCACAAATAAATTGAAAGAGATTTCAAATGAAAGGATTTGCTGTCACATTATAAACGAGTTACAATAACAGCCAGAATAACGGAAGCGTCAGCCTCAACCGGAGCGCCGCTGCATTTGCAAAGCGCAGCACTTGAAACTTGAAACTGGATGCGTCACTGGATTCCGGAGTAGGAGTCGGCGCTATATAGAAATAGGAATCGGATTCGGCTTGCGAAATTGGAGCAACTCGCGTGTGCGCTCCACAAGAAATTGATTCAGCCCAGACGCTACTTTATATTGTAGTATATATATGTATTGTATATATATATGTGTGTGTGTGTAATCAGTAGCTGCTGCCGCGATGCCAGCATATGATAAAAAATCAATCAACCATTGAGCATGTCGCATCGCAGCTGCCATTAGCGACTCATGCAGCATTGCCATAAATAGAGTCGATGCCAGTGCAAAATGTTGATTGAATTTATTTACCATAGATATACTAAATAAATATATATTATATATGTATACATATACAAGCATATACATATATATGTATAACTGTAAATCGTTCCGCACTTACCTGACTTTTGCCTTTGGACACACAGCTGACTACATCATCGCGAGTTGGCTCCAAGTTGATGACATCGCGCTATAAAAAAATAAAAGCAAAGGGAAATTAATTGTTGTCGCTCAATTCCTCTACGTCTGTTTACTAAGAATCTGCGCGCTTCTCTTCGTTCTAATTGTCTTTGCTGGTTGCGCTCATCTCGTGCCTCTTGCAATTTTGATGCACCTAACTGGATGCAGAAGAACTCCAGGAGATCAGCAGCAGAGAATGTTCTCATTGGATCGACTGCAACGATCTCTACCTGGCGCCCTGCTCAAAATTTGAGTGCCACTCAGGCTTTGAGTGGAGGTCGCCCTATATAAAGGGCTGCAGCTGCGGCATTTATTCAGTCGTCCAGACCCGGTGGAGTCAGTCGTACGTGCAGTGAAGTGTTTTATTTTTTAATCATAATTATTATTATTTTAAAATTAAATTAAATATTTTTTTGTTTTTATTATAATATATTTATTTTTATTATAATATATTTATTTTTCTTTAAATATATTTATTTATAATAAAAAAAATGAAGTAAAATATGTTAAAATCAAACAAAATGTTGAAATAAAACAAATGTTAAACATAAACATAAACAAACAATAAAACAAATATATAAAAAAATATATTAAAAAAATATATAAAAAAAATATATATAAAAAAATATATATAAAAAAATATATATAAAAAAATATATATAAAAAAAAATAAATAAAAAAAAAAAAACAAAAAATCAAATAATTAATTTAAAGAAAAAAAAAATGAATTAAAAAATAAAACGCTTCACCGCACGTTCGACTGATACCACCGGGTCTGGACGACTGAATAAATGCCGCAGCTGCAGCCCTTTATATAGGGCGACCTCCACTCAAAGCCTGAGTGGCACTCAAATTTTGAGCAGAGCGCCAGGTAATTATGCGACTGCTCGCTTATCACATTAATTGAGTGTGTGTGAGTGCAAAGATCGTATGCATAGACTTTCCCTCTCTCGCTCTCTCTATTTCATTATGCAAACGTCGTTCGTATCCCTTCTTAAATGATATTCGTGAAATGAGCTTCACACGAATAGATCAATGCAAGGCGCTCAGCCGAAGACTAAAATAGGAAAACAACGGAAGAGTCCCGCTCAGAGCGAGACCTATTGAATATGATTCTCCGATTTCGCGAAAAGAGCGTAAGGGATAAAACGTTTTAGCTCAGATCGAATCAATTATAATGTTAATCAATGTGTTTATATTATTTTAATATATTTTCACTAAACACTAATACTTTATGCAATTTTATATAATTTTATAAGATAACATAAACATTTAGCTAACATCAAGTTAAATTCTGTCCAATCCCTAGCAGCTTTGCTCTGCAGGTGTCAATCAATTACAAACGCAATTGAATATAAACTGTGAATTGCAATTCAACGTCATATGCTTCATATTAATGGCATTTGCACTGGGAGGAGGGCTGAAGCTGAAATTTTAATATTCAAACATTTATATGCAGTCTAGGAGTAGTTTCTTAAGCAAAAATGGTTTCCCGATTTCCTTCATATATGTACATATATAACATATTTTTTTTTCGTTTTTGGCTACATTTGCCGGTGGTGCGGCCATAAACTACAACTAGAGGCGGTGGCTGTGGGCGATATAAGAAACCGCCAGCAGGCCAAGCGCTGCCTGTGGCATGCTTTCAAGCAAATTGATTTATAAATCACGTAATGTAACGAGCACATACGAAATATTTTCAAGCGAAATGCGCGCACGCATCGCACCACACCAAACCAAACCACATCGCACCACCTATCGAGGCGTATATATATAGAGAGAGAGAGAGAGTGGAGCAGCGCTGTGCGTCCACATAAAACCAAAATCATGTATTATTTAGTAAAATTTGCATTTGCCGCATAAAGCAGCCGCAGTCGCAGCAGCGAGCACCTTGCCACTCCTGTAGGCCACTACCAAATGATGCCCAGGGCGAACGCAGTTACTCGCACTGTATATGTGTGTGTGGGTGTGTGAGTGTGCAAAATAGCACATAAAATATATTGACAGATGCCGGTTGGCAATGCCTGGCTGACTGCTCGGCTGGGATGGATATGGTTGGAAAGCAGGTGGGCATGCGGGCAGATGGGCGTATGTCTCGAAATGGCAGCAAAACGTAGCGTCTTTCGGTTTTATGATACGTTTGCGACCAGGTTTCAGCTGCTGCAGGTGCAGGCAGCCACAGCCGCGCACAACGTTTCACTCATAAAACAAGCTTTTGTATGACATAAATTCATAAACAGCCTCCCACAGGTGCGCACACCTACACTATGTGTGTGTGTGAGTGTGTTATCGGCTTTCACGAGTTTCGATAATTCGCAAGTTTTGGCATTTATGGCCAAATTATTCACAAGCACACACACACACACACCTATTAAGTCTACAACATATAATATTTTACATTAAATTGCATCTTCTTCTTTACCAACATAATTCTATTTTAGTTTTACGTTTTTCTTCTCATCTATCAAAAATTAATATTTGAACCTAACTTAACCTTAGGTATGTATAATTATAAGAATTTATGTTTTCTTTACGCATGAATGCATATAAATCATATTTTTAATTATTCTAAAAGCCAATGCCAGTGAAATAAACGTAAATTCAACTCAAAGCATGAGCAGAAACAAAACAGAGTTTATTTATAAGATTGCCAACATATTTTAATGTGTGTACACACTGGCTAAGGTGAATCGTTAACTGACAGTTAGTTGACCTTTACAATAAATGGAGAAGAATAAAAAAGAGACACCTCTCAGCTGTTTAAAAAAAATTCATATAATAGAGATATTAAAATTTCTATATACACATTTAATAAAAAAAAAAAAATGACTTTATCCTTTTTTTTATATATATATATTTTTTTTTAAATAATGTTTTACTTTATAAACTTAAAAATTCATATTAGCCTGATTTGAGCTCTCTTATAACATTTGTTTAAATAATATTTATAGAAAAGAAATGATTTTCTTTAATTATTATTATTTAAACACAATAAATCTGTGATACTATATGTTGTTTTTCGCGCAGTGTACATAAATTATGCGGCACTGAGCCATTACCGCACGAAACGTGGAATCTGGGCTCGTGCAAAGCGGAATGCCCATAATGCAGCCCCCAGAGCGCATATTAAATATGCTTCTCTCTTCTGTTTCTGTTGGGCTCTTTTTGTTTTCCGGCTGCGGTAGGTGGACAGGGACGCGTTGCCAGTTGCCAGTTGGCAGTTGGCCGTTGGATTTTGTTAGCTGAGTAACTAAAACAGATATTTTTCACCCGCTTACATCGGGGAATCGAAGATTTGTGGCTCGCATTTGATGCGCGCCCTCACGTCCCCCACGCCCCCCATGTCCACCACGTCCTTTGACCCTGTGAGCCGAGTGTGTTGACAACGTCCGACGATAAAAAGTATTAGGCTAAAAGGACAGGCTTAAGCCAGCAGCGGCAACTACACACTAGTGTACACGCACACGCACACCCATAAATGCATGTCTGTGTGTGTGTGTGTGTATGTGTGCATGGAAAAGTTTGTGCGGAAGGCGCGTAATGAATTTTTAAAAATGTGCCGCAGCGTGGCATAGCTTGTTTGCCTAAAAGCGTGCTACACGTTTTATGTGCGCTCGCTGGTTGTTAGATTTGTGGCCAGGGGAATTGCGAACAACAGCAGCAACAACAAGAACATAACAACAATAGCAACATCCAGCCGTCCACTCGACAAGCGAGCAAAACAAACGGAGCTCGTGGGAGCTTAGCCTAAAAGCAAATGCCAGGATTATATATGCTTATTGTTATTGCTCTGCATAGTTGCTATAGTTGCTTTCGCTTGTACTGTTGTTGTTGTTGTTGCTGTTGTCAGTTTATTATAAATTAATAGGTAGCAATAAATGCATTCATACTTACATCACAATACGAAGAGGATATATTTTGCAAATTCAAACGGAATACACGATCCCTGCGAACAGAATAGATTCGGTTTATAGCTTGGCCAGCATTTAAGGATTTGGGATTAGACCTGGATAGGATACTTACATGGCGCCCACATACAGTGAGTCGCGCTCCTCACTCAAGTGGAACGTGCGGTAGTAGAGCTTGCCGCATGTGAATTCGCGCACATGATCTGCAAAGGGAAACAAGAACATTCACATATATTTTATTGTAAATAGTTAGCATAGTTTATTCTTCGTTCAATATTTATACAACAAATTTTCTCAAGTGGGTGGCATACGCCCCCCGCTCTGTTCCAACTAGAATTGCAATTTGAGTCGAAGTCGGAGTCAGAGTTCAACTCAGAGTCCGGCACAAATGAGCGCCTGTCAACAAAGTTTATGCAGAGACATTGACAAAACGCAAACACAGTCCAGTCCGAAAATGCAAAGGGGCAGGAGTACGCAGGGTGGCTGCTCTATGGCACAAAGGACACGCACACGGACAGAGACAAATATATGGCAAAGAAGCTTGCTGGCTGGCTGGCTGGCTGGCTGGTTGGCGGGCTGACTGGCTGGCGGGCGCCTGTGAGTGAGATATCCCATTTCAATCAAATGACATTTTGACATTTCTCTCTTTGCTGGACACTATCGCCGGCGTCGGCAAATGTAGCCAAAGTGCAAGCTTTAAATGTTGTTTATTTACTTTTAACTTTGGCCAACACAAATACGCTGCACTCACACTTGCAAGCACCAAAACACACACACACACATACATACAGTGACTTGCTTAGATAGCGAAATGTTGTAAGCAGTGCGTAAAAGGCAAAGCACTGCACTCTTTCTCTCCCTCTCGCTCTCTCTCTTTCTCGCTGCGAAAGTAACTTAATATTTTTTATTTCAATTTACAAAACTTTGATCAACTTTTAACGGTGCACGTTACCATTAAACTTTAAGTTAAAAGTGTTAAATCTGTGAAAGTTGCTCATATGTGAAATCGAGTCAACTTGGCAGCCCGCAAAAGTATGCTATGAAAATTGAAAAGCATAATTATAAAAAAAAAGTTTTATGAATTTAAGGAAAAATTTTAAAAAATATGCAATAGTAATTCTAATTATATTGTACTTACAAATGTTAACATTGTATAGTATAATTATATAATATTATATTTAGTAAAAATAAATTATTATCATATTATATATAATAAATTAAAGTTTCTTTTATAATAATTATTAACATTTCTATATAAATATTAAATTTTGTATTAAATATAATAAATAAAAATATAAAATTATTAATTTATTTTAATTTTTTATACAATATAAAAAATAATAAAAATTAAATTTGTAGATTTTTTCCGTTTTTTTATTTTATTTTTTTTCATAAATTGTTAATTTAAATATTATACTATTTCAACTTATTTATTATCGTTTCGTTGACTTTAATTAACAATTTGGAAAAAGCTAATCAATAGCTGTTTATAAATTGTTGGCAACAATTTGATATTTCGAGCGACTACGATTATTTGTATGTAAACATGTTTGCATGTAAGCAAACATGTATGTGTGCGTATATGTGTGTGTTGATTTGTGTTTGTGTGTGCGTGTGTGTGTATATACACATACTTATTATGTTAATTTCATCGACGACGCGTTGTCTGCGCGCTGTTTGTACTTTGGATGAGTGAGTATGTGTGTGTGTGAGAGAGAGGGAGAGAGAGAGAGGGAGAGAGATTGAAAGCGAGGCGCAAAGCGCTGAGCACGCATTTACTTAATTAAACTAATTAATATTTGCTTAGACTGCCTGATGTGCTGGTCACACAGACACACTCGCACACTCGCACACTCGCACACACACACACACACACACACACACACACACTCGCACACACACACACACTCATACACATACAATGTACTTTAATGGGCCTGTCAGCCAGTAAACTCTCAACTTCAATATCATGTCCAATTAATTTGCCGACACTTCTTACAATTATGCGCTTTCAGCTGCACCTCTGGTTAGTGCTATTGTTGTTGTTGTTGTTGTTATTATTGTTCTGCTGATGTTCATATCTGTATGTCCGATGCGAACAAATTGTCAGCTGTCGCATGAATTGCATATGTATTTGAATAAATTGCATTTTCCATTAAACTGTCAACCGCAGCCCATTAAACAATATGAACAAAAAGTGCTTTAAAACCTTCAAAGTGCCAAAGCAAAACATTTATTTAATAAGAAATAATCTCTGCTATATTTACAAATTATAACTGCATATATCTATGAATATGTCTGATATGCAAATGTCTTCGTTTGTTCGATTGTAAAATTAGTAAATCAACAGAATTTGTAAGCTGCAAGTGAATTTTCAAAAAGAGAGTTTTCAAATGCATTTTCCTATTATTAAGTTTCAGGCTGTGTGTGACCGTCAGTTAGTCAATCATATCAATTTTACATACGTACATACATACATATATGCACGTGTGTGTGTGTGTGTGTGTGTGGCTAACTCGCACGCAACAATGGCAAATGCAAATGGCTCGTTCCAATGACATTGTGCCGGCTGCCCTCCGCTTCCTGCTGCCCACAAGTGCACAGCTATTTTTGATTTCCGATTTAAAGAACATTTTGGACAAAAGCAAACACTGAAGCTTTTCCAGCAGCCAGCGTCAATAAAGGCAAACAAAAAAGAAAAGAAAAGCGAGGCGAAGGAAAGGAAAAAGGCAGCTGCGTCTTTTGTTTGCCAACGGGAAAAACAGCTACAACAACAGGAACTACAAGCACTGGCGACAATACATATGCATGCATGTTAGGCTTGCTCTCTTCCTCTCTCTCACACACACTCTGTGTATGTGTGTGTGTGCTTTTGCATATATTGCGCTGAATTCGGGTAAATGTCCTTGCCAAACCGGAAGTCGACTTGTATACGCTTGAATTGTTATTGTGCCCATACCTCTCGCACGCTCTGTACTCGCATTTTGTTTGCCGCTCGCTGTCGAACTTTTTCCGCATTCTGCAAATTTTTTTCTCTTTACTTTTTTGAATACTTTTTATATATATATTGTATATATTTTTTCCTTTATTTTTTTTCTACCACTTGTATATATATTTTTTCTTTTTTGAGTGTTTTTAAGTCTATGGCTTTAAAATCTTTAAATTGCCGAGCTTTGTGCAGTTTAAAAGAAAAGAAATAATCGACAATAAAATTGTACATTTTTAAAAAATTTTCCAAAGAATTGGCTCGAATTGTAGTTTATAAGCTTTTATTGTAATTGAAATCCATTTGCATTGCCTTGGCAAATTTATCTCAGCTTCAGTTTGATATATAAATGAATTAATTGATTGATTGATTGACTTTGATTTCTTTTATTTGAGCAAAGATTTTGTTGCTCTATAATTAAATTGGGTTTGACACCTGACATGCGGCTGTGTTAATTGAATTAAATTAGCAACTTCTCTACTCTAATTTCTGTTGCCAGAATGCTTGGCTACTTTGTGGCGCCTACTGCTGCCAATAATTCCATGACAACACAAAACAAGCCACAAAATCAGTTAACATAAATATGCACATTCATATTAATTGGCTGTCTCAATGTTGTTGAGATTTGTAGTCAAATTTATGCTGTAATACTTTATGGGCTACGCCGATTAGGGCGAAAAACAGCTTCTGCTCAAACGATCTGCGGCATATTTACGATGGCAATTGCTACAAAACATATTCGCTAGTTCCATTCGCTAGTCTACAATTGCCTCGCACAGCATTCAGGACTGAGAGCGCAGTCTATAAAAATATTACGCATACGGCCATAAAAGGCTCCAGAAACATGCAGAGCGGCGACAGCATAAATTGTTATGAGTGTTCCGGAACTGCCAGGGGCTGTCTGGCTGTCTGACTGTCTCCTGCTTCGATGCCTACTCCTGCTCCTACCGCTCTCTATGAATGATAATAAATTGCAAATTGAACGGAAGCTAATCGCAGGCATATTGTTGAGGACGTCGGAAGGTCGCCAAAACTTTCTACTAAAATTATCAGCTACGCTTAGACATATATGAATTGTGGCTGTGGCTGTGGCAGCTGCAGGTGCAACTGTCAATCGAATGTAGTTGACTTGGAGGAGGGGCAAATCAAATGCGAGAGAGCGGGACGCACACATTAAGCCAAAAAGCAGTCGTAAATGTGTTTTACTCAGCAATCCGTCGAGGCTTGGCATTTGAGGGAGAGACGTCGCCTTTATTTGCTTTTAATCCAAGTCCAATCAAAATCAAATTGCATTTACGAGCTGCCTTTCAAAGCGCACAATTTTTATGGGAGCCAAACATTTTTACTCGCTGCTTCGCTTTTCCGCTCTACTCTCTAAACGAAATGAAAATGCTTTTGAGATTTTCGGGTGGCTTTTCTTTCGTCTTCTTCGCTTGTTCTTTCTACTGTTTTTTTTTTTTTATTATGGACTTACAGTGCTTACCGACGTACATATGCGCGGGTATTTATGACTCCATATATGTCAATAATTTTTATGCGCTTCATAAATATGCGTACGTCTTTACGACCAGGGCCCGGCCTGGCCTCGCCTCGCCTCGCCTGGCAGTCAAATCAATTTCTATGGCTACCCTCGAGAGTCGAGTGAAATGTCATTTTGAAAAACGTTATTATCGAATCAAATACAAAAAGAATAATGAGACTCAAATGCAGTAAACATATTGCGAATTTGTCTTCTGCACCGCAGGCCAACATGCCACAGACATGTCACAGGGCACATGCCAAACACACACACACACACACACAGAGAGAGACTAGCCATGGCAGCCTTTGGTGACAGGACAGTTTCCTTTGAAATGTTACTCTTGCATAGGGTTCGCTTCTAAAGGGGTTTCATAGATGCCACAAGCAGCCACTAGCCAAAACGTTTGCCAAAGCAAACTTGATGACGGTTATCAAAAAGGATCTTATGAAATTTATTTCTTATATTTCCCACTCTCTGTATGTGTGTGTGTGTGTGTAATTAGATAGGCAAATATTATTTGACATTCAAATTAAGTTTGACTTGAAAATAAATATAAATACATATATATATATATATATATATATATATATATATATATATATATATATATATATATATATATATATATATATATATATATATATATATATATATATATATATTAAATATATCAAGTGAAATTTTGTAGTATTCAAAACAGCAAGCAAATATTATTTGAAAATAAATATTTTTGTAATATATTTAGTATTCTGAACAACATCCATCAAATCTTTAACCGAAGCCTTGACTTAAGTTTCATGCGCTTCTTTCGGAAAGAAAATCCCATTTGATGTACAAAAAAGTCATAAAATATGCATATAAAATTTTAAAAAATACTTCCCAAAGCCGTTAAATTAATCTATGCTCTAAATATTTTACGCTGCCCAATAAACATTATGAAGCCATCAGATTTATGGGACATTTGTGAGTTATAAGTTTTATGCATCGCTTAGATTGTGACAAATTTGGTCAAACATAATTTAAATCAGTTTCAAAACATGCGAAGTTCTGCATCTGCTCAACTAATTAAAGTTCTCTAAGAACTGTTTGTCATTTGTCATTCTCTGCACTCTTCGCTCTGCAGAGATTTTATAAAGCATATTTCGAGTCTCTAATCTCCGTTGACTGCATGCATGCGATGCGTATGTAAATTTCCCATTATTTTGCTGCCTAATTATGAGCAATGGCTTCCTCTTTTCTGCGTTGCTTGTCGGCAACTCTTTCTCGCTTGTGTGTATGTGTGTGTGTGTGTGTCCTGTGTGTGTGTTTGTGTGTACACTACGTCAGCATAAAGCACTCGAAAACTGTCTAGACGTCTGATGTCTAGGCGTGTTGTTATCCACACTTGTGCGCTGATTCGTGGCCTGCGGCCCCAGTGGATCAACTTGCCAGTTGCCAGTCACAATTTACCAGCTGCAAGTTGCCAGTTGCCAGCTGCCAGTTGCCAGACACCGAAAGGAGCGACCGCATTCAAGCGGTTGCCATTTCATTTGCCGAGAAATTGCATATAACAATAATTAAAACTCAGCAGCGACTTGGCTTTATCTTCTCCATCACACCTACATTTATTTGGGCTGGCAAAAGTAACTAAATAAATGGTTAAACAGTAAGGAATGCAGGGTATCTCCTAGTTGATCAGTTACTTAGGAAAAGAAATCATTATTATCTCCTTTCTCATATATACACAGAATTATTTACTTGTAAATATTTAACTCTATTCAATAATCTTCACCGCATTTAACTTCTCTTTCAACTCTCCATCCCAGGCCCTTTGGAATTGCCATCAAATCGAGCTTGAACAGTAAAATAGCTGATCTTCAAGATCTGCTGTTCTCTTCTCTTGAGTGAGCATCAAATTTCGCATAAATATTGCAAATGCAGTGCATTAAAGCTGCAGTCGAGTCATTTTTGTTGGCAGAGTGCGAAACATTTTCAACTTTATTTAGTTCATTTTATGTGAATGAGGTGGGGAGTTGGATAGGTGGCGGGAGGGCAGTGGAGTAGCGACAGTTGCGGGCAGTTGCAGCAGTAGTTGAGTTCATTTTGTTGCCAAATAGCAAATGCAAAAACAGTACTCATAAAAAGCAGCAGCATCAACAGCAACAAAAAGGAGCTGAAAGCGCCTGGCATTTATGCGCTTTGCTGCTGGCAGGACACTGAGTGGAACAGGTCTGCTCCTCTCGCACCCTGCCTCTACCGCTTGCCGAAAGCAGGCAACAAAAACGCAACAAATGCGGCAACCGTTTCATTTTTGGTGTTTTGCGAGCTTTGGCAATGGCAACTTCATTTGATGAGCCTGCAGCATGGATCCCAGACCCTGAAGCCCGATGTGCTAGAGTCATAGAGCACATGTGTGCAGGTTTTTGTGGCGATGGCTAGAGAGGCTGCCTGGTTGCCTGGCCTGGTCTGGCTTCCCTGAATGTGTGTCCATTTGGAGCGCCATAAACGAGGACAAGCCATTTAAAGTTTTTTGTTGCAGGAGCTAAGCTGCCCGAGGGCAACTCTAGAACTCCACCTCCTCCTCCCCCTTCTTTTCCTCCTGCTCATCAGGAGCAGCTACCTTCAGTCAAGGGTATACATAAACATTTTGCGGTGCGCTTAATTTCGCATGCATTCGCCGAGTGGCAAAATGAGGCAGCCAAATGAGCACTTAAGAGGTAAACAGAAACCGAATGCGGCTGTCGTCTGTGCGTGTGTGTGTGTGTGCTGCATGCTTACTTGGTGTATAATGTTGCCTAAATGCGACTCTTGCATAATTAAGCGCAGCTACAGTGAACACTCTCGACAACAAACGAGCCTCAATTTGATTAACAATGCAAACCGACTACGACAACTCGTCGATTCACGTTGCCGTTGCCCAAATCAATTATGTCGTAATGCAATTCAATTAAAGTGGCTAAAACTAATGCGGGCTGCATATACATATGTGTGTATGTATCTACATATATTTATAGCGATTCAATGTCAAAATTACAAATGCAAATTAACATTAAGTGACTTGTTTGGCCTGCCTCTGTTCTCATTGTGTAATTACTTGCACAAATTTCATTTAGGCATTTAGTTTTAATAATTGAGTTATGCTAACGACACACACACAAACACACACACGCACACATTGACAGCATGCCTCTGCTCTCTCCAAGTCTGTTAATAATACGACATTGATTGCATTTTGCATTACATAATTCCTTTTGCTGGCAACATGCTGCATGCCACTTCAATTTGTTGCAATTCTAATGAACTGTAATATGTTTAATAGTTTTCTATGTCATCTTCGCCGCCTCCTCCTCCTCTTGAGTGCTCTGCTGATAAACCCATTCATTTCCTCTTCCATTTACTTTAATCAGCCGCAAGCGGAACGCGCCCACGCTCGAGCTCGGAGAGTTTATCAATCAAATGTTATAAAACTTTGGCAAGCGCATTCATTCTAAAAACTTTGCAGCTTAATGATTTGTAAATATGAAGAAAGCACAGGCGAGGAGAGCCGCAAGTCGACTTCGAAACACTCTTTCGAAGGTATGGAAAATGCAATGCAATTTTTAGATACAAATATAGAAAGCGAGACTAAACTTTATTAAACACATATTTAAATTTAAATAAATATAGGGTATATACAATTATTATGGCTCTTTTATTCTATTAAATTAAGCTCAATATTTTATAGTTTTGTCTCTTATATTGCTGACATAGTTGTGCTGGCCACACTTAGAGTAATTCACGATGCGCGATGACAATGAACTGTTGAGCTGTTGCAAGGAAGTTGCTGGAAAGTATGCAGCAAGAGACAAGCAGCAAGCAGCAAGCGGCAAGCGGCAAGTGGCAAGTAGTTGAAGCACTAGTTGCAACTACTTATTTCGCTCATAAATTCTGTAGCAAAGTTGTTGCTCTTGGAGGAAACGTGATTTTGCTGTCGCTTAAAACTTGGACATAGAAACTTTAAAGCACTCTTTTAATGATGACTTCTGCGTCGCTTTCGTGTGTGTGGCAGCGTCGCGAGCACCTAACATTATTAATTCTTGCGCTCAGGTGTTCAGATTGGAACTCAATTTGGTGAGCTTTATTGCAAACTTGGCGTTAACACACTTTGGGCCGGCCTGAATACAGCAAAGAGGCTGATCAAAGCGAAACTGGGACATACACAGAGGGCGAGCTAAGAGATGAAGAGAGTGAGGGAGGCATACACACTCTCACACACACACACACACACAGTTGGTGTTACCTCTGACTACCTCGGCCACTGCCAACAGCTTTTCTGCTGTGCGTTCTCAGCTTTTGAGCTAACAGCTTTTGACATTGCATTAACGCCAGTTGGGAACGCGTCGCTGCTCTGCCAGCTTGTCAGCCGCAACAAAAGCAACAACAGCAACACCAACATCAGCAGCAGCCCGGCAACAACAATCGGTGTCAGGATCCGGGGCGACGCCTGCACAGTTCGTTACTCAATTTGCGGCAAGAAACTTTCATTATGTGCACTGCCTAACATGTGATTCTCATAAAAGTCGACCCCCAGTCAAACATACGACACACACAGCCCAACATACACACACACACATACATACAAATGCTTCAGCACTTAAATGAAAACGTGTCACTGAGTTTTAATTGCGCGAGCATCAACACAAACACAACTACAAACACAAATACAGCTGCACGTACACTAAATACATACACACATATCAAAAGGAACATATATAGAACATTGTTGTTGTTGTTGTTGTTGTTATTGTTGTTGGTTTTATGTAAGTTTTGTGCGTGGTCAGTGTTTGGATAACGCCTACGTTGTTCAGCTTATCATCACATTCATTTTATGGGTCAAGCATTCGAGACACAGTTTGAAATGCTCTTATACAGTTCAGTGCTTGTCAAACTGCTTGACTTAACATAATATGTATGATATGGTATTCGATTGCAATTGCGTTTCATGCGTTTGTATTCTAAATTATTATATTTTGACATGAAACGTATGTATATAGTATATATAAATAAAATTTAAAATATATTTAATATATATGCTCCTATATTGTAATTTAATATATTAATTACTATTAAATATTCTTTCAATGAAATTTAAATTTCAATGCTTAACTTTCGATATTTATCGTGTTAACCAACACTGTTTAAGTTGAAAATCACCAGTTTTAGAGATAATATATATATATATATATATATATATATATATATATATATATATATTTATGTATAATCAGGAGATGAAAACCGAGCTCAGGTGCCATTGTCAGCTAGCTACCTGGGAAACACCTTTCTGCCCCTATTTGCTGGCTACCTAATGAAGTCATTCTAATAATAATGAACAACTTGAGGGCGTGGCGGTGCTGAAAAGGCAATGTACAGAAACAAAAGGGCAACAGACAGTTGACAGGCCGAGGCAACTCTCTCTCTCTCTCTCTCTCGCTCCGTCTCTCTTACTCTTTATCTCTCTGGCAGATGGCGAGACAGAGGCGAAGAGTTTAAAAATAAAGATGCGAAGCATCTGCCACAGCTCTGAGTCAACACAAATGAACTGACGAAATGAAATGTGGCATTTCACATGGAAGCGCGGCAGCCGAGGTGCAACGGCGCGTAACGTGGAAAATAGGTGGAACTGTGCATCAGTTTGGGACACTGGGAGATTGGGACAAAGGGACAATGGGACATTGGGATTGGCCCATAGTCAGGCATAAATTCTGATCTAGCTCGAATGCAATTAATTTCGTTAAATCAATAAAAATAACAATTTTTCATTGCATGCGAATGGACAGAAAAAAAAAAAACGAACCAACCAAAAAGCGAGACAGAAACTTTATTTGGCCATGAAAATTTATAGTTGACATTTTATGTTATATAGTTTTAGCTTTTTGTGGCTTTGCTTCTAATTTATGGCTTAAAACACGACCAACAAACTAAATATTTAGCCACACTAACACACATAAACACACACATACGCTGATGCATACACTGAGCGGAAAATTGGATAAATTTTCTCTTGGCTTGAGTATTTTGATATTAATTGAATTCAACTGAATTTTCAAACAGGCTTCTAAGTGCCCTTCTATGGCCTAGCTAAAAACTTAATATTGGTAGACAATTAGGTTTGCAGCATCGGATAACAAATATATTATAATATATATAAGAGAAATTGTTAAAAGAGAAATTTAACAAGAGTTCTCTAGCTTGGATACTATTCTGTCTCTCTCCCTCTCTCTCTCTCTCTCTTTATCTATAGATATACATATACGATATAATAATGAAGTACAGGATATTTAAACATTACTCATATAAATTCATAAGTGTTCATATTCATCTTAATTCAAAGCCAGAAACTTTTAATCTACTGCATACAATTTTGATTTCTCTTACTTTCCAAAGTGTCTTTGATTAAACTAGATACTTCCAATGTGTCTTATCTGTAGCCAACTATAATAGACTTTATTTCAACATAATCTGCTTGTGAACTTGGCTTACATAAAGTTAAGTAGCTAACACTTAATATGACCAGGTCATATTTTTTTATGTTTTTGTTTTTGCCTGTGTATCTGAGTATCTAAAGCAGCTGCTGCAATGTTGTTGTTATTTTTTTTTATTGTAGTTTATAAGGAAGCTGGCAACGTCGTGGCATATGGCCCATTCAATGGAGTGAGTGTGAGTGTGTGTGCGTGGTGTGATGCAGGACACTATGGGGCATGGTGCACGGTGCACGGCGTACGGACACCTATGCATTCTATATTTAAAAGTATGCGCAAACAACTTGAGCGTTTCCTTAATCGCCTCACGTTTCGGCTACAAGTGCTTAGCCGGCGAGTTTACTACAATATGCGTCAACAACAACAACAACAACAACAGCAACAACAGCGACAACTACATCACTTCATTGTTGTTGTTGTTGTCGGTGTTTGCTCGTTGCTTTCGTTTTAGACGGCACGTGAACTTTTATGCTGCGGTTGTTGCTAACGCTGCCCGCAGCCGTGTGTTGCATGCCCCACACAAACGCACACACACACATGGACGTTAATACAGATACAATAGCCGCCCATTGGCCCCCATTGGGCAGCATCTTTGAACGTGAACTATTAGAAAATGTTTACTGGACATGTACATGCAACATGAACCTGCCACCGGCACTGGCCATGTTTTCTTGTCCTCGTGGCATGCAGCAACAACAAGAAATTTGTTGCCAAGCATGGGGCAAGAAATTTAAAAGGACTCGGCCAACAACAGCATAAAAAAAAAGGTGCCAATCAACTGTTCATAGAAAACAGTTTCGAGCCATTTAAATATGTGGCAAGTACAGTAGAAATAACCAATAAGAAAACTATGAGAATAGATTGGAATTGCTGAATTAAGCATTTCATATTTTTAGCAATGGCTACAGGAGAGAGCGAGAGAGATAGAAGAGGAAAATGCTTATATATAGATATTAGATAGAAAAGAACTGTTCTTAAATTCATTGGATCATTGCGTCATAATTATAATAATACTAATCATGGTTAACTGATGAACTAACCAATAAAGAGAATCAAAAGAAACATACAAATATAAGTACCATAAAATAAAAGTATAAACCAAAATAAAAGATATTCAACAGAAACATATTCAAAATAAAATCTTTAATTTACCATAAAATAAAAGTTAATAAAAATCATCCATTTTTTTGTTTATTATTTTCATGTTTTTATGGCAAATTGCCTTTTAAATTATCTTTCGGTTTCTCATATTTACAGATGTGTAGAAATATTATCAAATTTATGGTAAAATTCAATTTGGTCTAAAATTTGATTAATGAATCGATTTGTGGACTCTTGGTTTCTCGTGCCGCATAGACAAAGTTTTGAGTTTTGGTTAATGCAAATGACTCAATAAAGCACCTGGAAGCGAATCATACATAATTTAACCGGTTTTTCAATCAGGTGGTTAAGTTTTTAGTTTTTTTTTCTTCTTTCTTTGTCTGAATGAAATTATGGAACGAGCCAAGAGAAATATGAAATCAACTCGTGGCGAAACTTGATCTGGGGCTTTTGAACTTTGCGCAGCGGTTTTATTATTGCAAATATATATACATTATTTTTTTTAAATAAACAAAAAATGTGTTTAAACTATTAATAATTGCAGCTAGTTAAAATTTATTTTATGTATTTACTTGGGCATTTGCACAAAGCTGCAAAAATGCATTTTTTTATGCATTTTGTATGAATAACAATTGAAAGCGATATTAATATGCAAATGTTGTTGATGCTGCAGAAATGATATTAAAAAATATTTTTAATAAATAAAAATGAACAATGGCAGAGCTCTCTTTCTATATGTGGTGAAAAATAAATGTTTAAAAAGAGCTTACGCTCAATAATGACAAAAACGTAAGATAAATAACAAAAGCAATATTGTGGCAAATAAATTACAATTACTTTTTATTGAATATATTTTTTGTAATCGAACTTTTTCAGTTTGCGTGTAAATTGAAAAATAATATCAATGCACAGAGTGCAGATTAAATATTATTTATGCTATTTTAAAAATGCTCTCAAGCGCATTGCTCATAAATAAACAATTAAGAATTAGCAAAACTTCGGACAGACAATCACGATTAATCTGCAGCACATATCAGGCAAATGCCATTTAAATGTTATCGCCAGTCAATAACTTAAGCGTTAATTGCATAACTGCATAGTCGAAATTAGTTTACCTCGCTTGTGCCGCCCATAGCTCGACGGCTCGTTGGAGGCGCAACAGGGCTGCTCGTAGTAGAAGTTCCATGTGTTCTCATAGTCGCCAGCAATTTGTTGGGCTACGCATGCCAGCAGCAGCAGCGCCAGCAAAGGAATCAATTGCGCTTGCATTCTGGTTTACTCTCTTTTTCTTTTTGTTTTTTTGGGTGTGGGCACACTGGGCTGCCCAAACCTCAATTGGATTATTACTCTCTTTTTATTGCCTACCCACAGACACACAGCTACACGGGCGGGAAAGAGAGGGGGAGAGTTTGTTGATCCAACTGGCGACCGCTGGCAATTTACTCGCCAAGCCGCACAGGAAAAAAGTCCTTTTAAATAACTGTTAACACATTTAAGTTGTATTATTTTGAATGTTCGCGAAATATTTTTACACTTGCATTGCAATTTCGATGAAATTGATTTTGCAGCAACAACTGCAGCAGCAGTATCAAATGGATTTTAAATAAATTTCTTTTCGCTGTGCCCAGCAACAATTTCGTTTTGATTAATTATAAATGCAAGCACACACACATACACCTTATAGAGATACACATATAGTTTGCATTTTTACAGTTTGGCGCGTTGGTGTGCATTCAATTTTCGAGGCATTTAGCACTCAGCAATTGATAATAAAAGGAATAAAAGAAGGTACACAAAATAAAATATTTAACAGGCGACAAACTGGTTTCAGCTCTGGTACCCACGCATCTGCAGCAACAACAACTGCGACTACAAAGAGCAGGCCGACAAATTCTTCAACATTTCCGCCAAGCGATCGGACCAGTGCGAGCGAGAGAGCGCAACATGTGTGAGAGCGGTGTAATATACAAACAAACTGCTCAGCAACAAGGTTGCCAGAGCGTCGGCGCACGGCGTTTTATTTTTTTGTTATTTTGTAGATTATGGAAAACAAAAAAGTATTAATTAAACAATTAATTAATATTTTATCAACGGATCCATTTCATTTAAAAACATCTGTGTCGTGTGTGCCACACAATTTATGGCTCTGCCAGCCTCAGATTTACTTGCACTTAATGCAAGATATACATATATACACATTAACATATGTGTGTGTATAAGTGCAAACAGACACACGCGCACACATAGGTCAAGATGTATACACACTGCTGCTGGAATGGCTTAACGAAAAATCGAATGCAATGTATAAAAATATTATTTTCAATTTGTTTTATGTATGTATTTCACTATAAATTTTCATTGTTTGCGCGATTGTATTACAATTGGTCAGCGGCCGACTGCAATTTTTTTATAACACAAATTCACAATAAAGAAAACCAAACAAAGATGAACGCGCAAACTTCACAAACAGACAACAACAAGATCACTGGTTGCGTCGCTGCCGAGTGTGACCGAGCGCACGAAAGGGAATAATGTGTATTTTAATGTGAGCTCATACTGCATATCAAATATACTAGACTATTTCGATTTTGCAGCGGACAAAACCTAATTGATACTTCAAACTGCTTCAAATCAAATTAATTTTATTCAACATTTTTCAATATTGGCATTTATATCGAAATAGTTTTTTATCTAGCAATTGCGAATCGGATTTTATTCGCCATGTGCTACTCTGCTATGGGATGGCACTTGTCAATTAATTATACATTTTTCAAATTCCACATTCAAATGGTTTTGACTGAAAATGTTTTATTGTTGTTTTGTATATAGTATGTATGTAGTATTATTCATTTTAAACAATTTTTGAATTTAGCTTGTGTGCTTTGAATGTGAATTTATTATTCATTTGCTAAACGCATTGATTCTCGGAATTTGCCGCAGAGCTTTTTCGCTTGGTATTTGTTGGGTTTCCTTTGCTCGATTTGCGGCATCTGGCCACATTTGGAAAGCCCAATGGCAACAGAATGCGGCCGAGCCGGCCAGCGCATAATTCCCAGACGGGGTGGCCCATCGGAATGTTGCGGGACACCTTTCACAGAATCTCAGCTTGAGAACGATGGGGTGGGGTTAGACAACTGCAGGAAGAACAAAGGGCTACTCTGTAGCTATTAAGGAAAGGGAGAATGGGCGTCCGGCAACACGTTCTAACACGTTTGCTAGACGACAAAATTGTTTCAAAACGTAGAGAAGTATGCAAAAATTGCAGCACGCGTCGTCGTCTGGTTGATTTTACCATTGCATTTGCAGTTTCAATTTTGGAATGCAAACTCGTGCGGAAGTAGTTTGTTTGTGTGCGTGTGTGTGTACATGTGAGACTGGGCAATTTTAAAGCTCCTTTATTGTCATCTCTCTTGCTCAGTCTCTGTCTGTGTGCTTAATGCTTGGCGCTCAAAATGTGATTATTTTAAATGCTGCCGACGACGCCGGCGACATAACAATTTTGAGTGCAGCTCAAAATAAAAGTCATTTTGTTAAGCAGACAAACGCACTCAAAGCAAAACCTGCTTCACCTGCACTCACAAGCACACACACAGTCAAAGGAAGATGAGTTGGGTTGTTGTCTGGTCTGCTGCTGAGGTTGCCAGACATCTGTAGCTGCTATCGTTGCTGCTCTGCTTTCCGTTGCATACCTTTGGGCGGCAATTAAAAACAGTTTGGCAGTCACAGTTGCTGCAATTGAATTTCTGCTTGAGCTTCAAAGTAAGCGAGTGCCGCTTGATAAATAAGCAGCAGAAGAGGAAAATACAAATATATATATATATATATAACTTATATATACGTATATATTTAATTAAAAGCCAAGTCGTTTATGTTTTCATTTTCGCCAAGTGCCTCTTTCACGCTACGCGTGTGTGTTATTTAATACAATCTGCAATTGTCAATGGAACTAGCCTGACTGCTCTGTCACTCCGTCTGTCTTACTGTCGGTTTTTTGGGTCTGTCTGTCGCTCTCTCTAACCGTCTGTCTGTCTGTCTGTTTGCCTGCTAATGAGTTTTTGCAGCATCGCCTCGACTCATTATGCCGTATGCAGTGTGCTTGCGTCTCGCTTACTCTTTTGCCATGATACTGTTAAACATTTTGATAAACACACACTCACACATCCGTACACACACGCACACATCATTTCGAAAGCTGCTTTGATGTCATATCCCGTTTTCCCTTAAAAATCCCAACTTTTTTTTTGGTGTTTTTTGGCAGCTTTTCAAGTGCAGCAATTTTCTGTGTTGCTGTTGTTGTTGTTGTTGCTGTCGTTGCTGTTGTCATTGTCATTTGTTTTCGCATACAGCAGCAAAATGTATCTTTACACAATGTCAACTTTCAACAAAGGACTTTAATTAAGTCCTTAATGACAGCTTAATTTAGCGCACTTCTCGGGGCACACTTTGACACGTACCGCAATACAATACCGGGACACATGCTCCACCCGCTATCTCTACGTCTCGCTCTCGCGCACACACACTCAGCTTGTGACTGTGTGTTTGAGTGCCTGTCTCTGTCTCTTTCTCGCTGCTCTGTTAGTTTCTTTGCCTAATTTACATGACCGTTTAATATCCTAAGCTGCTGAAATAGCATTTTGATGATATCAAATAAAAAGAAAGCTTAGAAAACTTGATGTTTGAGGAACAACAATGTTGTTTTGCTGTTGCTTTTGGTGTTGTTGTTGTTGTTATACTTGTTGTTCGCTGTGGTCACTCAAGCTGTCAGCGTCGAAAGCAACTTTTATGCATTACATAAAAGCAAAAAAAAAAAAAAAAAAATGAAAAAAAAAACCGTAGAAAGTTGCTCAAATAAACAAACTATATAAAAAGCAACAACAACAACAACGCACAGAGAAGCAATAAAAACCATTTGTTGTGTTGTCGTTGTCCTTTGCTGTTTTCCAGTTGCTGTTGTTGTTGTTGTTTTTGTTGTTTGTTGTTGTTTTTGTGTTTGTTATTGTTGTGCCAAGTTGGCTTACTCAAGTTACTTACAAAGATTTCAATGCACTTTACTCCACAACTTGTTCGCGTACCAAAAAAAGAGAGAAAACATAAAAAATATGGGAGATGGAGAACCTGAGCAGCAACAGGACAACAACAAAGAGCTGCACAATCGGCTGTGACTGACCGCGTAATACTCGCTCTTATGCTAACTTATAAGCTTCATAGTTGCTCTCATTTCCATTTTCATTCCGGTTTGTTAGTGAGTCAATCAGTCTGCAAATTGGTCAATCAGTCAATCATTCACGTATTCAACTATATAGCTTGATCGTTCTATAACAATCAATATCCTACATTAATTGCAGAGTTTTCCATTCAGCATTCTACTAGAAGCCAATATACCCGCTTCGCACTCCACGAACGGGCATCAGCCGCAACAGCAACAACAAATTTGACTTCTGCAAACTGTCAGAGCAAGCAAATGGCACTAAATATTAAGTTTGCCTTTTGCAACTTGACCAAAAGGCAGAAGAAAACGTAAACTGCTTGGGCAGGACTCCAAAACTAATGAAAACCTTGTGTGCGTGTGCGTGTGTGTGTGTGTGTGTTGGCAAAGTTTTTGCCTTTTGGCTCGACCACAGAGTTTCTCATGAGCTAGCACAAGCCGTGCTCCATGCGGCACTTATTTCAAGTTCAATTAATTTTAAGTGCGGCGGCCATTGTGTTGCACATGTTTGCTGTTGTAGTTGTTGTTGTTGTTGTTGTCGTTGTTGCGGTTGCCTGCCTGCCCGTTTGGTTCTTTGTTTATTTGTTTACTTGCGCTCGCCAGCCTGGGGCAGCCTGGGACATGCAATGTCAGCGCCTGTATTTATGCTATAAATAATGCAACATATTTTGCATAATGACAACTCTCGACTCTCGACCAAATAACATCGAAGCAAATAAACGCGCGTAGGCAGTACATAAATACATATACATACATATATACAGTTAGACGCAAACCTTGTGTTATGCAACCGCAACGCAAAGTTTGGCTAATTGCATGCTGCACACGCATACACACATACACACCTCTTCAAGAGTATATACCCTGTCCAGCTAGCTATTTAGGGTAGTTGTGCGCACATGCAATCCATCAAATTATCAACTATTGTATAAAGTTAAATATTACGCTCTCGTGCCTATAATTAGATAATGTGTGTTTATGTTTTTATTAAATATTCAGACGACAATTGTGAGGAACAGGTAGATGGATGGGGTGAGAGGGGGAGACAGCCGTAATAGTTGGAAGTAGGAGAGATGTGCCGAAGGTGGACAGAGACTGAAACGAAAAGGAGCGAGGGTGACAAAGAGGGAAAAGTACAGAGCGAGAGAGAGAGAGATAGACAGAGTGATGGAGGTAGCAAGAGAGAGAGAGAGAGAGAGAGAGAGAGAGAGAGAGAGAGGAAGGAAGAGTCGGGGATCGAGAGAGAAAGACAGAGAGAGAGAGAGAGAGCGATCAAGTGATAGTGTGAATGACAGAAAGATGGAGAGAGGTAGAGACTCAAAGATATTGATGGCAATGTGGTAATAGAGCAGTTCTATTCTATTCGCAGTTCTGTTAATGCCTTTTGATATGTATCAAAATAGTTGAACTAAAGACACACTAGTATATCTTTATATCACACCCATATTCCTCATTCAGATTTGCAATTTAATTTGATTTCGTATAAAGTATATTTAAAAAGAGACAGATACAGAGAGAGAGAGATAGAGAGAGCAATCTCTGTAATGCGTTAATCGGCCTGCAACTGCGCTTAATGCGCTTTGCAGAATAAACAAAAACAGGCCAAGAGAATTTTTTGCAAATTGTTGACAGAGCGATGTGAGGAAAAAGCAAAAATTTATGTAGTTTGCGTCGATTGTTTATATTTTGGTTGCTTTTGTGTGTTCGGTTAAAGTTTAAAATTCATTTAGCATTCATTTGTATTTATTTATCCATAAGCTCTTCATTTTCCTTCTTCTCTTTTATTTTTTGAATCTCTGCATAAATATTGGTTTAATTGGATGCGGATTTGCGGTGCCTTAAAGTTGCATGCGGAGTGAGAGACAGCGCATGCACGCGACAAGGCTTAATGTCAGACAACATGACATTTAACGCTGAAGGACTCTGGCACTCTGGCGGCCTATGTCAAGTCCAACTCCGACTCCGACTCCGACTACTGCTAGACACCGTCAAGCCGTCTGCGCGGCGGGGCGACAGCGGCGATAACAACAAAAGTCAGCAGGCAAATCTTGTCTAGCTGCCGTCTAGAGTATCAAAGTGTACAAAGAAACAAGCAACAGACAGAGAAGAGACAGAGACAGAGACAGAGACAGCGACAGCCAGACAGTCTAGCTAGTCGGAACTACGACTGACAGAGCCTAACCCGTACGTACGTATCTAACAAAAGTTCCCTGCACTTTTCATTGCCATGCATGTGTGTGTGTGTGTGTGTGTGTGTGTATTTGTGTGGCGCATAACTAAAAAAGCATTTGGGTGACGTGGTTCAACTACTTTCGGATTTATATTGTGTCAGTCAATGCAAATTCAGCAGACGGTGTAAAATTCGTTGCATTCGAAATGCGTCGCCAGCTGCCAGCAAGTGTTGGTAAAAGAGAGAGAGAGAGAGAGAGAGAGAGCAGAGCAGAGGAGAGAGAGAAACAAAACAGAAAAATAGAAAAGCGTCGCACACACCAACACAATTCTAAAGAATCAACAGACTAGAAGAAGTGTTGGCAAAACTTTCGTGCCGCACAGCTGCCTGTTGATGCATTTTTAGTGCCGGAAAAGGCCAGGCTGCAACAGCCGGTGTGAGAGCTTGGAGTCTACATAATTATAATGAAACAAAAAAAAAAAAAAAATATATAATATATATATTAAATATATTATAATTTAATATTTTAATTTTAATATTTAATATTTAGCAAAATATATTGCAATTGTGTTATAAAATTGTGGCGGAAGTAAAGCGCAAAAGTCTTTAATATATAAAAATTTAACTTGATTTTGACAATAGAAAATATTTATAATTAACTAAATCTATTGATTTATAATATTTATTTGTTATAACAGAAACTCTTTTACTCTTTTATGATTTTTGTTTAATTATAAATTGGGAAAATAAATATTTGCACCCACTTAAAACAAAGTTCTGCTAAGAGAATTGTTGCTTGTTGTTGTTGCGGCTGCTGCTCAAAGAGCTAACTGTTATTTGTGCTGCTTTCTTTGGGGCTGTGCAATGCCTTGGAGCAGTATTTGCTTTGGGCTCTGCCTGTCAGCGGCAGAGGCAGAGGCAGAGGCAATATTCCAATTTGGCACAAAGGCCAATTTGCTGTCGGTGCGAAGGAGCTAAACAAATTTTAATGAATTTTAGTACATGTGGCACAACTAAAAGTGAAAAATATCAACCGAAGGCTAACCCAAATATCAAAAGCTGCAGCGGTCGGTGAGTGGCTGGGGCAAAGTGCTGTCATCTTTGCCAGAGCCAGGCAGGCCCCTCCAATGGCTCCCTCCATTTGTCACTTAAGCGCAGATGCCGCAGCCGACGCCGCAGCCGTTGCTGCTCAAAGGATTCGTCCGGCAGGACTCTGGGGACGAGCTGAGCCAAAAGCCAAAGACCAACCGCACGCTAACAAGCTGGCAGGCAGGCAGCCTGAGCTTGACGGGGGCCTGCTGCCTGCTGCCTGCTGCCTCCTGCCTCTTGCGAAATTAGTTGGCGTTTTGACAGTGGGCGTGGCAGGGGCGGCAACTCTAGGTGCTGGGGTAATTGCAACATCAGCAGCAATAGCAACAGCAACAGCTGAACTTGAAGCTGCGTAGCTGCCTGACTGAGCGAGCAGAGCTCGACAGACGTGTGCATTGCATAGCAGCAGCAGCAGCAACCACAACAACAACAAACAATACAGACACAGAGAGATACGCAGATGCTGCGTGCAACAGCAAAACAATTAACAGATTTCAATATGCAGACAGAGCAGGAGTGAGCTGAGATGAGAGAGCCTAGCCTAGCCTGGCCTAGCCTAGCCTAGCCTCCCATCTATGCGCACAGAGACATCTGATGCATAAATCATCTGGCAGAATTTTAATTCCGAATGTCAAACTGACATAACAAAGGCAAACGGCTCCGCATAGAACACGTTCTGCGTGCCGTTTTTGTGTCTTCGATTTTTGCTGCTGACATTTTGGTATTCAAATTGCCTCGTTTGATGACGATGCCGGCCAGGTTGCAACGTTAACAGTTCTTGTTGTTGTTGTCGGTGCTCATGTCTTTGCCAGGAATAATAATTGAATTTCATAGTTTTGCAACGTGGAGTAGTGTGTAAAAAGTCAGCTGCCGAGAGATGCACACGCATACATAGATATATGTATGTATGTATGTCTCTATGTATGTATGTATGTGTTGACTGCAAACTACAAAGTTGCCACAAAATGTCCGATTATTAATTTATCAATGTCGCCAGGCTTATTGAAATAGATTTCCGCTCTTGTGAGCCATTTGCATTTCCGTTTCCGTTGCGCAACAAGAGTTCCGTGTCGCCTCCGCTCCTCACTGCAAATGCAAACAAACATGTCGACTTGCATTTATGCAAATAACAAACACACACACATGCACACTTCTGCTCTCAGAAGTTTATTACATTTGCCCATAATTGATTGAGCAGGCTGCAGCAGAGGATGAGCCAGAGCCAGAGCCAGAGCCAGCCAGCTTCATACTTCATTTTCATCATGTCAGATTAGAGCTAAAGTTGAACATTCAAGTGCTGCATTAGCCAAACATTTGGCATTTAGCATTTCCAATTTCACAATTCACATTTTTCGAATTGCCAAAAATTTAACTGGCAATTGAATATTTGCAAATCCTTCAAGTAAGCTTTACTTGTAGTTTATTATTGTTTTGTTGCTGTTGTTGTTGTTATTATTGCCTTGGCTATGAAGTTTGCGAAATTCCTTTTGACAGTGAATCTTGGCATTGTCTGTGCACTTTCAGTTGAGGCAGCAGCAACAATGCGAAAGCCAATGCATCATTAGCAAAAAGATGAGAGTGAAATTATGAAATGACTTCTTCGACTCTTCTACTCTCTCTCTCTCTGTGTGTGTGTGTGTGTGTGTGTATACAGAGAGTGTCTTTTCGGTATTGTGGGCGCCGACAGCGCATTATTAATTGCACAGACTCCAATGCCCATGGAGTAGCACTTGCTTGTTGTTATTGCCTGTCCGTCCGCCCGTTCGTCTGTCTGTCTGTCCGTCTCATTGTCTATCTGTCTGGCACAAACAATGAATTGTGCCTTTGTTGCCATTAAGTAAGTAGGCTTACTAAGTTGCAGCTGCAGCAACGATTCATTGTTCAATTTTAAGCGCATTACAATTGCTGGAAGCGGGAGAAAACGCTATATACAAATCTATATACATAAATATATATTTCTATTTATATACTTATGAGAATATACCCTTTCGCTGAGTCATCCAACTATGTAGGGTTGAAGGCATTAGCAATGAAAATATAAGAAAAAATAATATTATAATAAAAATATTGCTATTATTATGTCCTGCTGATTAATTTAAGCCAAAAATAGTTGTTGATATGGTTTGCTTTGTCAAAATTCCACCTTGACTTCATTTTAATAAAAATGAAACCGAGTTGAGCAGTAAAAAAAGCATGAAAACGTGCATTTAAATAAGGTAGAAAATATTTAATTTGAACAGCGAATATGCGCTTATTTTTTGTTTATTATTATGAAGTGGAGAAGGTATACTATAAATTTGATACAATATTTTTACAGAAAATTTAATTTAATTCATTTAAGGCCAAGCCTCTTAGAGAAAAAAAGTTGGCTGAAGGCTGCGCTATGCTGACAAAGTGCAGTCCTTACATATTTTTATTTATACATGCGTTTTACTAAGACTTTACTATGTTATTTAATATTTTAAAGCCTTTCAGTTGAAATTTGCTAATATGAAATATGAAAGTTGATATGAAATATGAGTCCCTTTCAGCTAGCTGCTTTAAGTCAAATTTTTGTAGCATACTTTCGAGCGCCGTTGGTTTGCGTTTGACATTGACGTTGTCTATGACAAAGGCACAGGCACGAATCGGTTGAAAAGGTTAAAAGATAGCTGTAGAGACGCAGAGAGAGAGAGAGAGAGAGAGAGAGAGAGAGAGGGAGAGAGTGTATGCGTGAGTGAGCTAGCTATATGCTCAACACACGGCACTCGAGTCAAGTGCAAATAAGCAATGGGGCGACGAGTGTGTAAATCATTTGGCATTTTCAATTTGGCTTTAACTACAGGCGACTCGCTCGACAAGGTGAAGTTGACCAGAAGAACACAGCCCGACTAGCATCGGTCGTCGAGAGCCCAAGCATAGCCCATAGAAACTTTTGGTGGCACATGCCAGCATCACTTGGGGCGCCGTTGTATGGCCAATAGCTACTTGAGTTCACTCCGTGCACTTGTTTCAGTTGTCCATTATGCGCTTCTATGCATCCCACAGCCACATGTAATTGCACTTAACAGAAGTTTTGCCTGCTTAAAATCCAGCCACCAAGCCTGCATAGATATATATAGTTTATGATATATGTATGTATATACATATATATATATTTATGTATGTGTGTATATATTTGTAAAATAAGCCTTTTTGTTGGTTGGTTTCGGTTGGGTTCGACTCGTTCCGCCATGCCAGCTGCCACTTGGGAGCACATATCCACATGCCTCTGCAATTGACGTGCTAACCAACTCTCTCTCTCTCTCTCTCTGTGTGTGTGAGTGTGCTCGAGTGTGTGTGTTTGAGTATCTTCAAATGATATCTGCCTGCGCCCCTTCTAGCTCATTTGCCTTGAATTGAGTATGCAACGAATGCTACGATTGCTACGATTGCTACGATTGCTACTCTAATTTTCCTTTTACTCCTCTCCTCTGCCTCTGCCTCTGCCTCTGTCTCGACTGCCGTCTCCTGCTGCTGCAACATACGCTTTGCATATGTCCGTTCTTTGTCCAATTGTTGTTGCTGTTGTCTGTTTGCTTGGTGTTGATTCCCCAGTGTATTTGTCTATTGTTATTGCTCTTGCCTAGCATTTTACATCAAACTCTAGTGTGTCGAGCTGTCTCTTTGTCTCCCCCTCGCCCGTTGGCTGTCTGCCTGTCTCTTTGTTTATTTGGCGTATTTGTTACCAGGGCACGGATGCAACTTTTCGGGGCGCTCTTATGCAAAATGCATGTACGAGTTTGTCTAAACTTTGTACTCCCAGCACTCCTCTTAGCATACGATTTCTCGTCTCAGCCATTCAAGTGTAGAGATCGTGCTTTAAAATAATATTATAATAGTGTGGAATAAAATGTTGATGGCATTCGCTGGCAGCTGCTGCGCAAATATGACAGCTAAAAAATTAATTATTTGGGCCACAATTTGACCGTGAGCGCTAAAAAGTTGAAATCGAAAAACGTGAGCTCCTTTGAAGTGCGGACAGCGCACGGCACACGGCTGTCCATGGCTGTCCGTGTTTGTCCGTGGCTGTCCGTGGCTGTCCGTGGCTGGGCACGGCACGAGCCGCACAGCTGGCGGCCATCCAAAAGTTATTTTATTTCCTACCTGAAATTCGCACCGCGGGCTAAACAAACTTCCTTTGCAACAACAACAACATCATCAGCAGCAGAAGAAGCAGCAGCAGCAGCAGCAGCAGCAACAGCTTTTTATATTTCATTTAATTGTAGGCTATTTTAAGCTCTAATTATGACGCAATAACTGAACTACTTAATGAGATACAACTCTATTAAAAATATAACAAATAATCTGGTTTAAATGGAATAAGTATTTATATAAGGAAAGATATGACTTGAACACATAATACACCAAACAGAAAAACAACATTAAACGCGTATACATATATCATATTTATATATACATACATATATATACATATATTGAGTGATTGATGGATTTTATTTTAAATGTATTGAATTTTATTTTAAATATATTTTTATATATTATGCAATGATATATAAATACTAAAAATAAATAATTTAAACAGATTGGGAAAGAAATGTATATATATAAAGAAGTTCTGAGCAAGGTCAAAACAAATACCAAAAAATAATAATATTAATTTATAGATATGCAAGAATTAATAACAATATAACTACAATATCTTCCTCATATAAGTATATCCACAACTGAACAAAGTCCTTGACACTCATCCCAATTATCTACTCAAACCTTAACTCTTGCGAAATAAACCAAAATAACTATATTATATAATATTATCTCTTACAAGGTGGTTCGCTTGACATTTTTGAAGTTTCAAAAAACAACAGCAACAACAACAACAACAAAAATGAAAAGAGAAGAGAAACGTGAATACACTTTCGGCTCGGGCTTTGACTCTGGCTTTTGGCTAGAGGATATGGAAAATGCTCACTAACGCAATTAAGTGGCGCGCTGTGAAAAACGAATGATAAGTAAACATGACAAGGCTTTTAAGTTTATTGCGCCAGCCAGCTCTCATTTGGCTCATAAGTTGATGGGGCGAAGGGAAGTGCAAGGGGCGAGCGAGCACAAGGACATTTAGCTACGTGAAACGGACGTGTGTCCTCCCCAGGCCAGGCGTGTGTTCCTATGCATAAGGGTGCACTAACACATGCGAGCGTGGCATCATCTTTTTCTGGTTTGTGTTGCTGTTTTTTTTTCCCCCCAGATGATGGGGCTGCAAGGGGGGGTGGGGAAATTGTGCACTTACTGTCACTTTTCATATGCAAAGCACTTTGTGTCTGTGCCGCTAATTTAATAATGTGCAGCAATTTTGCCCCAGCCGAGCCGAGCAGACAGTCAAAAATTGTTGCGGCCTGTCCGACCAGTGTTACAAAGTGTCCAATTAAATGATTTAAGCACTCTGGCAGGGGGGGGTGGGTAAATGGAGCCACCTGGCTGTAGTCAGAGCCAACAGGCAGCTCTAGCTCCATTTGCGATTTTTCACAGTCAGTGCATTTAGCAATAAATATCCAAAATTGCAATTGGCAAACACACACACACACACACACACACACACACACACACACACACACACACGCAAACTATTTGGCAAGCATTTGCGCAGCGGAAGTTGTGAAAAATCGTTGACAAGCGACAAAACACTTGACAGCGTCAGCAGCCCAAGGAAAAGCACCAAAAATCGAGCCAAAAAATGCCAGAAAAAAAAACGAAGAGCAAAAAACAAACAAAGCCAGCCAAAGCCAGGCAAAGGCAGCAAAAAAAAGAAAGAAAAAAAAAAATAGCAAAACGTGTAAAAATTTGTGGTGCAAGCAAAGCCGAAAAAGGTGCAAAAAATGTGAGCGTGTGTGCGTGTGAGCATGTGAGTGTGTGTGTGTGTGTGTGTGTGTGTGTAAATGTGCAATCAAATGAAAGAAAACCAATAATCGAAAAAAATGCCAATGCAGCGCACACGACTTAGGAATTATTGGCCAGAATGCTGGAAGCCAGCAGGCAACAGGGCCAGAGAGGGTGGAGCAAGGGGAAGAGTGGTGTGGGGGCCAACAATTGCAGTCAGGCAAGAAAATGCACTAAATAAAACATGAAATAGCTGAAAATCGGGCATGTGAGCAAAGGCACGTGGCAGGTGAGTGTGACTTGAGAGTGTGCGTGTGTGAGTGTGTGTGTGTGTGTGAGAGAGGAATTTTTTAGCTATAAATTGTTGTCACAATGTTGTAGGAGCAGCAAACACTATGAGCGATAAATCAAGTTGAGTAGCGAAAATTGCAAACAAAAGAGCGCATCTTCAGCGAGAGACAAAGCAGAGAGTGAGAGAGCGAGAGAGAGCGACAGAGAGTGGGAGAGTGTGTGTGATAAGACGAGAGAAAGTTCAATTTTCAGATTGCCCAGTACCGGTTAGCGCTGCGAGCCAAAATGTCACAATGCCAAAATATTAATCATCATTATTTCAATAAACATTTATTAACATGGACTTTGCATTAGCACATAATGTATTTTCTGTCTTTGACCTTTTCCCGAATGCTGGCTGTGGCAGTGGCCAGAAAAAGGGACACACACTCACACACGCATAGACAGCTAAACCACATTTTCAATTCGCCACAGGATGGCAAAGTCAAAGGACGCAGCTAACCAACGCCCATCCTTCAACCCTGTCACAGGGCATGCCCTGGCCGTTTGTCTTTGTTGCGCTGCCTCTGTCAGTGGTTAGTCCCAACACTCCATCTCCCTCACACCCACCTCCACCCCACTGTGTGTGTGTGTGTGTGTGGGAGCATCCTTTGGCTTGAATTGCTCTGTTCATTCAGCTTCAGTCATTTGTCTTTTGTCATATTAATAATTCTCTTTTATTATTTGTGCCATTACAAACACCAATCTATGTATATATACATAGATATATCTGGGGCCACCCCATCATTATTCGACATTTATAATTTCTCGCTGCTGTAAAAGGTGCGTAACGGACACCTTTTACAGCTCTTCATTTCATTTCATTTCATTTCGTATTTTTTGTTCTTTTTTTTTTGCTGTTTCGCGCTGCTCATTAATAATAATAAGTATAAGAGGGCGACCCTTCCGTCATTTGACTGTCAATCTCCAAGCGCCAATCCTCCCCCAAATGCTTACTGCCCCTCTCTTTGTCTCACTCTCTCACTCTCTCACTCTCTCTCTTTCTCTTAGGCATTCTGCTGCTTAAACAAAAACTCACTTAATGCCCTTTATGCTCATTTCGGTTTCATCTTTAAAGTTAAACATCTCAAGCATAGCCGACTGGCCTGTCCTCCTCCTCCTCCTCCTCCTCCTGCCCCCTGTTCCATCCCGTTCCACACTCATTTTTTAATACACACTCATAGATCATTAATATAAATTCCACAATGACTTCTAGCAATATTAATGCGCTGCATTGGTCGGCACAGAAAATGCTGCCAGGCCGAGTCAAGTGTTTCCCAACCATTTCCCAACCACTTAACGGTTAAATGAAAACTGCAAAATTTAACAGGACTTTTCACACTTGGCAGTAAAGCTAGTTAAGTTTTTTTCTTATTTGTTTTTCATATGCTGCATTTAATTGAGAATGAATAAATGACAACAGCACATCGAGACATTTTAAACTAATTATTTTTTTTTATTTAAATAAAAATTATTTTTAAAAAATATATAAAAATATTTATAAAAAAATTAAAATATTAAAAAAATTAATTAATTAAAAAATATATATATTTTTATCTTTATCTGCTCTATTTAGCGCTATCTGCTCTAGCTTGAATATGTGAACGGCTCCACCTCGTGAATTTTTAGATTTCATTCCTCTATAGCCCCGCGCATCTTAGACGACTACAGCTTGATGCTGTGCGATCGTGTTTACTATTAAAGGAATAAGAGCTACGAAAAACCTCCATTGAATATCTTTGCTGCTCGAAAACAAAAATCTTTTTCTCCATTCATACATTAATGTTCTGAGTAAGTTCAGTTTCAGAACCCACACTTGTCATAAATCATTTCTATTTTCAATTTTCAACAGCACATGAATAAAACTTGGGCAATAATCTTTGTTTGATCTGCATTGTCTGACATGAAACTTATAACTAAAAATCTAAACTTTCAGTTTATGGCTCTGCACACACACACTTATAAACCCCCAACCACACACACACTTGAACAAGCAAAACTTTAACGAATTTTCATTGTTCAGAATTTGCATTGTTGCAGAAGAGCTGCTGAGGCAAGTGCGAAACATTTCAGCTCGCTTGCAGTTGGCAGCTTGTTAAATGTTTTCAACAGCAAACAAAAATGAAAAGTCTTGAGAACGAGACTTGCTTTGCCACATGTAAGGGCAGGCAGCACAAAAAAGTTATGCGAGCGTTTATTTGATTAGCCTGGCCGGGACAAGTTGTCTAATTCAAATCAAAATGATGCCACACACACACACACACGCGCACACTCAGCAGTCAAGTGCGGCTCCGCACACAAGCCAAGTCAGATGATTTGCAATTATTATTGTTTAATAAGTGCATAAGCCGACACTTATCCGACCCAAAGGACACAGTTGCTGTTGTGCTCGAAACTTTGAGACAGAGCGAAGCCAACAAAAGATGTGTATACAATATATACATATATATTGTCGAATCTGGGGGCAACTCAAATTATCATAAGATGGCAGCCGCACCCAAGACCCAAGACCCAAAACCCAATCCCTGGCCGCAACCTCGAGCAAAGCATCGCCAATTGTTGCTGTTGGAGCGAATCGAGTGGCATAAATCCGGGCGGCGGCGGCGGCGTCTCTTTGCAAGGGGCGCCACGCCAATGATAAATTGACAAATTTATTTGGGTCAAAGCGTGGCGCATTCATCATAATTTCGCTTTCTGGCCCAATCCGGCCAGCTGGGCAGGAAAATTGAAAATTTTTAGCCACTGCCGTCTAACGGAGTCGGTTAGGAGGCGAATGCTAACAAGCATCGTGGGCTGACACGTTTGGCTAATGCACTTATAATGAGCTTAAGTTACAGACAAATGCCAAGGCTCGACTCGCCAGGACCTGCCAGGACTCGCCTCGCCGCGCCTGCCGGCCGAGTAATCATTTGCATAATTAATATTAATGTACTTGTGCTGGAGTCATTGTTTATTTATTAGGCGACTGCCCATTGAGCTACATTCACCTGATTGAAGTTTGCCAAGGCGCAGGCATGCATTATGAATAGACATCGAGCATCTGCAGCCGGAGCATTGCCTGACAGCCATTTATGAATAATCCACCTGAATTGCCCGAGCTGATACGACGAGACGATAGACGAGCCGAGGGCAGCCTCATAGAAGTATCCATTTCACTCCTTCGGCAACATAATTGCACAATATCCTACACACACACACACACACACACTCAATTGTAAAGGCATTTTGCCAATTTCTGGCAGCATTCGAACACTTGCCATGAATACGCAGCCAATCAATTATCGGCAACAATGCCAAGCGTATCACAAACCATATAAAAGTAATTAATATGTGATACCAAACGAGCGAGCGAGAGAGAGAGAGAGAGAGAGAGAGAGATAGGTAACTTAATTTTGCTTTGCTTGATGTGTGCAATTGTTGAGAATTTGTATACATTTATTTATAAGAATCAATTAATATCAACAATAATTATTAATATGAATCGATTTACTGTCATGGAAAGCAAAACAATTTAAATTGAATTATTTATGAATATATAATTATATATGTATTTAAATTTAAGTGTATAAATATACTCCCTTATTTTAAATAAATTTAAAATTAAATGATATAATGATATATATATATTTATATATACTGATTAATTTTGTCATATTTTGTGACATTGTTAATAGTCTAAAAGTTTTTGTTTTTAAATTGAATTTTATAAAATTATCATATTTAAAAAAATATTTATTTCTCTTCAAGCTGAATATTAAAAAAATATATATATTTAATATGTAGATTTAGAGATAATATTAAAAAAAAAAAACTTAAAAATGATATCATTATATCTGACGCTTTTTTTCATATCAATTTAAAAATAAAATGATAAATTTAAGATTTAAAATGAAATGATAAATGTCAAGAAGATTACTATTATATCTGATTTAAAAATGCCAAATTTGTTTTTTTCTAAAGGTGAATATTAAAAAAAATAAAAATAAAAAATTAAATAGCTAAGTGTTAAGTAGATAAATCTATCTTAGCCACATGAATCTCAGCCTCTTGACCAAAATGTGCGCTCTGCATTGTTTATTTATTAGAGACCAATTATTTCTATTTTATTTCGATTTAAAGTGACATAACTAAAATGTGAATTTAAATGTTATTTGCTTGCTGTTGTCTATTTGGTGTATCCGTAAAGAATAAACAGTTATTCAAATAGAATATCAACTGTCTAAGCATAGAGAGCACACTCCACTCACTCAGTAAATTGTGTTTACATTCAAGTGCAGTTGATTAGAAAATAGTTGACACAGATGCGAATGACAAGTTGCAGGATTATGCTGTGACCCATTTAGTGAGCCCTTAGACAGAGCTCGGGTATATATAGAGCAAGAGTGTTTGTTATGTGATGTTTATTCTGTGATTTTTCTTCTTTTTGTTTTCGTTATTTTGTGCTCTGTTTTGTTTTCTTTTGCCCAAGCCCGAGCATTTGGCCAATCAGCCATGAAGCAGGTGGCAGCAATGCCACAATGCCTGGGCGAACATCGAACCTATTGTGTTGGCCAGCATGTTGTAAGATGCAAGGCAGAGCGAGAGAGAGCGAGAGAGAGAGGGGGAGTGGGACTGGGTGGGCAGTGGCACAGTAGAGGTGCTTGCACTTGTAGCGTTTGTTTTTGTAATCACACTTGGCCACACTTACCTGGTGACAGCTCCTCCGTAATACCTTGAATAGTGCGCGTGAACAGTGTCAACATGAGGACGATGGCAAGCAGCAGCCATTGACGTTGCTGCCACACGTTGTGTGGCATATGCTGCAGTTGCTGCTGCTGTTGCTGCTGCTGCTGCTGCTGCTGTTGCGCCTGTCGAGTGCGAGTTGTTTGCATTGCTCCTGTCACTGTTTGCGCTCTTTAATGTGTATATCAATGTGTGCGTGCGTGTCCTTGAGCTGCAAAGAGAAAACAGAAAGCAGCAGATGACAAAGCTGTAGAATGTACATTGTTAAAGCAGCAATCACGCCCTTGCTATTAGCCAAAAGCTCGCCTCGCTCTTCATTGTCAACTTGTGCTCAACATTTGTTGGGCAATTTGCCGCGCGAAATGAACTCGAACCATTAATATTTTCAGCGCTGACTATTGACAGCGTCGTCTCTGTTATACACAAGCAAAAAAGAAAGAAAATCAGCCGTGCCACGCCCACGCGCCCACGCGCCCACTCGCCCACGCGCTCAGCTATCATTCACAGCGGCTCGTGCGCCGCAAAGTATGCAACGTCACGCGGTGCGCTGCGTTTCAACATGAGAGCGGAAAGCAGCCAAAGCCTGAGCCTGTGTCTGGGCCTGGGCCTGGGCAATGGGCAATGGGCAATGGGCAAGCAGGCAACTGGCAACTGGCAACATCACCGTTAGCCATGCTCGTGGGCGCGCCGAGGCTACACGTCAAACACATTCATCACGAGTGCCAGAGTGACAGATGGCAAATGCGCCTACAGCTCGTTTGTTGCCCGATCTGCAGAGGCCAGAGACAGAGTCAGAGCCAGAGCCAGAGCGAGTCGTCGCAAGGGCAAAAGGACAAATGAAAATTTTCCAATTATTGCAGACACTCGTTGAACTCTCGCCTCGGTTTCAGCAACAGCAGCCGCAGCGTAAATTTAACGCTTTAAACTGCTGCTGCTGCCGAATTTGAGCAGAACGCAAATCATTTGTCAACGCTTAGAGATCCAAGCAAGTGCAGCTCGCCCATTGCCAGCGCTCGCCGTCAGTGACGCGGCAGTTGATCAAAAACGCATTTGGAGTGTGCGTCAGCGGCAGCAGGCACGATTTTAATATACGTAATGTGTGGCCACATGTGCGAGTGACATGATTTGGCATTATCCTGCATACAGGCAGATCCTGAAAGTAAAGCATATTGCCAAGCGGCAACGGGTCAGGCTGCGATTTTGATAAATTTATTTTAGAATTTCGCTTTTCACACACACACACACACACACAAACTCTGACAGCATATGCTGTGTAATTACATATATGTATTGTAGCTGGCTTCTTCTTCTTCTCCTTCTCCTGGCGCATATTGATTGAATTTCAGCTAAGGGCCAGAGTTTGGCTTCTGTGGGGGCAACATATGCTATATCATAGAGGCCACTTTCAATTTCACAAACTACTCCAAACTTTCGCTAATATCGAATGTTAAACGCTCTTTTGTTTAGCAGCTCTAAAGCCACGTGTGTGTGTGTGTATGCTTGTGTGTGTGGCAAGTTTTACGAGCGGCTGTTAACCGCGGGTATTTACACTAAGTCTAATGAAATGTTTAACAAGCACTTTGCTGTGCGCAAATCCCAATGACCCATAATATTAGCATAAAATCACTTGGCTGCCGGTTGGGCCACCGCCTTGCCTAGCCTCATAAATAGTTGGCGTCCCTCTCTCTCTGTGTGTGTATGTGTGTGTGTGTAACTACTTGCTTAGTCTGCTGGCGTGGCACGATACGCTGGAGGGTCTTAAGCAAAATGTACATTTAAATTGCGCATTTTAAAGTTTTTGGAGGAGCGTGAAAGGCTTAACGAAGCGATACATTATACACATATATATACACACACACACATATATATATTCAAGTATATATGTATATAGATTTGTATGGCAGCTATGGTCTATGCTTTGACTTGTCGGGCTGTTGCTGTACTTTCCCAATTTTGGGCGCATAAATTTTTATGTTGGTCATACTTTATTTGCTGCTGGGCACACTGGGCCCACTGGGCGCTGTTTGTTTCCACAAAATAAATTACATTAAAATTCTAAGCCATCAGCGCGCGCTGTGGAAAATTTATTTTTGCACATTATCCGCTTGCCGCAAATTGTATTTATTCCGCAACGCTCGCAGCTCTCGGCCAGCAAAATAACAAAAAAAAAAGAAAACAACAAAATATATAAAAATATACAACAAATAACAACAACAGCTGCTGACGTTTTAGTGGCACTCTCAATTGCTTTTCTCATTTTTGTTGTTGTTGTTGTTGTTGTTGTTGTCTGCTAACCAAAGTTGTAAAGCATCCTTCAAGGCAATTAGTTTATTTGTACAATTTCATTTCATTTCATTTGGGCTGCTGGAATTTTAATGCGTTTCATTAAGTTTCTCCGTAAATTTTACATTTTATATATTGCATGAATCAGGCATGCCCACACAGTGCCTGCTAAAAGCTGACCAACAACAATTACTTAAGTTTGGACATGTCGGAAATTACAAAGTTTTTATGCACCATACATAAGTTCCATATGTTAGCGGTACTGAATACATTAAAATACTTTAGCTAACAAATTAATGCACAATGCGAACAGCAATAGAAGTTGTAGAGCATAAATTCCTTCTCTCAAAATGTAGACATCAAGAGAATTAAGAATTGCATTAGGGAATTCGGAATAATACGAAATCAAGTTCAGGGGCTTAAGACTAGTATTGAATAAATATTTGTGAAATATATAATATATTTTTTTGTATTAGTTAGAGAGCTTAAAGCATATTTACAGTGGGGCTTTGAAATAAAAATATTAGTAAAAATTAAAAAATAAATAAGCTAAAAATATATATATTTAGAAATGCACAAAAATAATAAAATGTTTCCATTTTTACGACAAGTAAATATTAATATTATTATTAAATTCATTTTCATTCGAGCTTTTATTTAAATCTTATTTAAAGAATATTTTTATAAAAACAAAACTTTGTAGGTAATATAATTAAATACATTATATATGTGGATATTTTATATAAAATTATATATTTTTATACCATTTATATAAAATAATTAATTATTAAAAATGAATATGTTTGATATTAATATATTTTTATCAATGGTTAATTTTTTTAAGCAATGAAAAGTTCTTATATTTGTTCCTTACTAATCCTATACCATAAACATATATGTATAATATTTTATTTTTATTTTTTACTCAAACCATTTATGCTCTTCTTCTTGATTTGTAAGAAGTCAATAAATGTTTCCCCTAATATAAAAGTTTTGCTAACTGACGTTCGTATAGATGCCTTACATTTCTTCTACAAGAATGTTATTTATACTTTGTACCAGCTAATACACACAGCCAAACACACACATACGCACACATACATACACATGCATACATACGTATGTGCTCACACACACACATGGAGGGCATATTTTTGCACGACTTGCGGAGAGTTTTGGAAGGAAATTCATTAAATAACACTATGAGACTTACTCGAATGCAACTCTTAATATATTTTTTGGAATATAATAAGCTCTTAAAGACTCAGGCAACGCATTTTTCAGCAATGTTTTGGAAGTGACAGCAAAAAAATGTAAACACAATATTGTGTGATACACAAATAGAAAATCCACAAAGAGACGCGTTGAGCGCGCCGAGCGTCTCTCTGGGCGCTGGGTCCGGGCGAGGAGGACCGATTCGAGCACTGCAAACACTTTTAGCCAGGGTTTTTCATAGTTCACGCATGCAGCAATAGCTGAAGTTCAATAATTTTGCAATTTGCCCAGGTTTTTGTGGGATTTGGCTTAAAATTAATATGCACGAAAAATTCACAACCGCACTAATTTCGTTGACAGACAGAGAAGTCAGAGAATTGCGCTCTCAGTGGCGTTCCATTCCGTTCCATTTCGCAGCGTTTCGCCTGGCGAGAGAGCGCGAGAGCGCAACGCAGCTGTTCCTAGGCGAATGTCCTGGGACGCAACGTCCTGCCGGGGGTGGGTAGCGGTATTTGCCAACTGTCAAACTGACAGCTGACCTGAGGGCTTGTGTACATGTGTGAGTGCGCAGGCGCTGCTCTCGCATCCTGTTCCATTTGCCAAGCGTTCGCCTCTGTCAAGGGTTGCTCCTGCCTGCCTGCCTGCCTGCCCACACCCCAGCCAAACATCTTCGATACCGACAATTACCTGGAGAATTGGCATTAGCCCATTTTCGTTGCGTTATAAATTGCGATTGTCACTTTGGAGCGTTTGAGCGCCGACCGTATGCTGGTGGTGCGACGACTGCTGCTGTACCCCGACTCCTGCTGCTGCACATTTGGCCTGCAGGGTGTCTGCTGCTGCTGTTGCTGGTGCTGCTGTGACTTTCATTTCGTTCGATTACCAGAACACACACGCACACTCAACCACCCCCTCTTCGTTTCTCTCTCCTATGACCCTTCGACTCTGCTTATGCAATTACATTTAAGTTTTGGTGAGGTCGTGGGGCGTGGGGCGGAGCAGAGCTGCGCTGCCTGTGACATGGAATTAATTTTCGATTTTATTGTCAGTTTGTCAACTGCTTAGTCGAAGATGCCAATGCGTCAGACTTTGATTTAATTGAAAATGCATGAATATGCAATTTTTAGCATCTCGAAGCTCGTAAAAGCCAGCTTTTATTGCCGGGCTCATTGAAACGTTGAGGCACTCAAAATATTATGTTGATGGTGTGCACGGAGAGGTCAACTTACCCTTGATCCACCTGACTAGACATTGTTTACTGATATTTTCACCCCACCTACTCATAGGCAATACGTATTCAGATTCAAACATACACGCGCATTATTTTCTTATTTTCAATAAATAAATAAATAAATGTGTATATATTTTATATATTTTTATATGAGTTTACCACACACCGTTTCTACACACCACCAGCATGTGGGAGAAGTTCGTAAAGTGCCTGGGCAAGGGCGGCAAGGGCAAGAAGGATAAAAGTTGCGGAATAGAGCTCGCCGAGCTATACAAGCGAGTGCCGCCCAATCAACGCAAGCAGTTCAAGGTGTTTGCCAAGCTGACCAACGAGTACAAATCGTAAGTGGATTCAGATGATTCACAGAGTAGAATCATTTATCTGCTTTTTCCTTTACTCAAAGTCTTGCAACTTCCCTTGCAGTCGTGTTGACAAATATCCAGCAGAATTGCCCAAAATCGATTGGGCATATTATAAGGAGAACGTGCGTAAGGAAATGGTCAGCTGGGTGGATGACTTTCAAAAGAAGTATGAACAGCTGGACAACATGATCACCAATCGGCATTCGCTGATCGACCACTCAAAGTACTTCGGAGAGTCTGAGCAGATCACTAAGAGTGTAGAGGAGGACATCAAAAAGTATAAGGAGGAATCGAACAAACGCATCGCGGAGCTGCAGAAGAAAGTGGAGCATTTGAAAGGCTTGAAGCCTTATGTCGAAATGACGATGGAGGAATTTTGTCTTGCCCATCCCAACGAGGCGCCCGACTTTATAAACAAGCCCACGTTTTGGCCGCACATACCCGAAGAACAGAAGCCCGGACCGGCTGAAGAAGTATCGCACGATGAGGAGGAGGGGGAAGCGCACGCGAAGCCAAAAGATGATAAGCCTAAGGATCCTAAGGATCCGTCAAAGAAACCGCCAAAGACACCGCCAAAGACACCGCCCACTGGAGCTGCACCAGCTGGCCAAACTGATGCTAAAGCAGCGGCTAAAAAGGATGCCCCAAAGAAGGATGCCCCTAAGGACGCCCCGAAGAAGACCGAGCCCGCTGCTAGTCCGCCAAAGAAGGAGGAGAAGAAGGAGAAAGCAGCCGTGGTAAAAACTACCGAAGTAAAGGCGATTCAACCCAAAGCCGAGAGTCAGACAGAGAGTCAGGCGGTCGAGAGTGCCGCAGTAATGGCCTCCGAGGGCATCGAGCTAGTCAAGACCATGATAGGCAAGGCAATTGCTCTGTTCAAGGCGGCCGTGTCGAAGATGGGAGAGAAGAGGCAGCAGGTCACAGAGACGGCGGCTGCCGAGCGACTGAAGGTCCAAGCCGCTGTGGCTGCCAAGCAAGCAAAAGCAAGGGCCAACGAGGTGGACGAGGATGTTTTCAAACGGGAGACTCGCTCCGACATATGCAACAAGACCATAATTCGGGGAGAGGATACAGCAAAGGCGGATGTCAAGCCGCATCATGTGGACCTGGACATCGAGTCGGAGACGGAAGAGGACAAGTGTGCCAAGGAGAAAAAGAAGAAGCAAATGAAAAAGCACGAGGAATGCATTCGCAAATGCGTCGAGGCCGAAGACGAGTGTGAAGAGAAGCAGAAGCGTGCCTCGTCATGCGACGACCGGGAGGAAAAGTTGGACAAGTGCAAGAAGCCGCCGAAGAAAGGTCCGTGCGGTCCCGGACCTTCGAGCTTCGATGCATCCAATGAACAAATGAAAATGCTGAATGTGAAGCAGGAAAACTTTAAGCCAGATACTCTCGATCAGGATCAGGAGCGTCGCAGAGCTCATGCCTCACTGCTGGAGGAGTCGAAGAAACCAGCCATAAAGAAACAGAATGCTATGGTCATGGCTGAGAGTAAAGCCATCAAGACGAATATGGAAACTGTGGACCCGATGAAAATCAAGCCCGTGCAGGGAATGATGGCTGCTTCGAGGCCAGACATCATGCAGCAGGAAATCGTCTGTGCTCGCAACGAGGGCGACGACTCGGTCAAAATAAATGCCGAGAGGGTGGCGAAATTCGTTTTCGAAATGGCCACCGGCACCGCCTCCCTGCTATCCGAGGCCAAGAACATTATCGAAAAGGCCCAGCAGCAGCAGCAGGAGCAGGGCCAGGGCCAGGGCGTCGATGTGGAGGCTGCCTACCTGGAGGCCGAGGGCAAGGTGACCGCCGCCTTGAATCACGCCCACATGGCACTCGACTCGGCCAAGGGGCTGGCCAAGCAGGCCAGCATTGGCGACCAGGAGGCCATCGCCCTGATCGAGAAGCACGCGATGCTCGCCCAGCTGCTGGCCTATCGCGCCATCACCATGAAGAAGGAGATCGCCAAGCTGCTGGCGGATCTGCGTGGCATTTAGGGATTTCCCTCAATTTTCCAGTTGCATTTCAAATTCGTAATTCAACTTTGTTGTTCGAACCGAGTTTTTCATTAAATTTACTGTTGGGTTAAAGGGCGTGTTTGCTGTGGGTGGGTGGTTGCCTGGGTGGTGCTGCGATAGGTGATAGGTGGTGTGTGCTACATATGCAAATTTTAGGTAAAGCTCAGGCCCTGCGCAATAAATTCTGGTGCAAAAAGCTAAGCGAAATATCGAAACTTTTGCTCGAGTGGCCCAAACTTTGCGGTGAATTAGCCAAAAATTTCACTTGCCCTGCTATGTGCGGGTGTGCGTGTGTGTGTGTGTGTGTGTGTGTGTGTGTGTGTGTGTGTGTGTGTGTGTGTGTGTGTGTGTGGGTGTAGCCCGTTAGATTGCATAATTATGCAAATGTGTTGTTTTTCGGCATTCAAAGTGGCGCATTTCAAAGTGTTGGCTACTTGTTGGCGCTGGCGCACACAATTTTCACAATCAAACGCATTTGCATAATTATACAAAGCACACTCTCTATCCCTCTCCCACGCTCCCTCTCTACTCACTGTTTGCTTTTAATTCAAGTTAGATAGTTGGCTATAAGCTTTAAGCTGCCTAATGTGCCCCATCCCTCCCGCTCAACTCATTGTTTCTATTATCCTATTTTGTATTTTCATTTGTGCACAAAAGTTTTCGGCTTTTAAGCAGCCATATAAATTCAATTTGGCCAAGTTCGCCCAGCCAGCCTGCAGTTACCTGAATTTCCATTTAGACCTAATCGATTTCATAGGTGACAAAAACATGCTGCCAAAGCAGAGAGTTAATATTTAGATTTTCTGACAATTCTCGTTTGCATATTGGAGTGAGTGAGAAAAAGAGAGAGAGAGAGAGAGAGAGAGGTGGAGGGCTTTGTGTTGGCTAGGCTGTAAAGGGATTATTCATGGAATTGTTTAAAGCATATCGTTAACATAATGCCAGCCAATATTCAATGGCTGCCCCCCCCCTCTCCCGTCTTCCACCTCCCCCATAAGCCACTTGGCAGCCAGACACTTTGGACACCCAGCGCCAATTGTGACTGGCAGCCAATGCCAAAAATTGTTTGGCCCGAGTTTTTGGTTTTGGCTTTGGCTTCGGTTGACAATGGCCCGTTGTTTCTTGGAAATATAAAATATGGCCATCATGTTTATTGTTTTCTCTATAGCGCAGACAGGCGGCATGTTGCAAGTTGCAAGTTGCAAGTCGCCAGTCGCTTGTCGCTTGTCTCTGGCAATTTTCAATTGAAATAGTTTTTTTTTTGGCAACTTGTTGTGGCATGCCCCGACTTTAGTTTAGTTTTCATTTTTGGCAACAGTCCAGGCATAATTAAAAGCTCTCGCATTCCGCAAATTCTCCATTGTTTATCGCGCGTACTTGCAGCCGGTTATTAGCCACTACCTGAGGTAATTGCCACGTTTGTAGTGGCTCATTTGTGGCAAGTTGTTGGCTGGCATCGCTCGCATAATTTGGCCAGCTAGTTGCGTGTGGGCCATTGTGGGCCTTTGTGCCTGATTAACGTTTTTATGGCTGCGCAAATATTTGAGCCAGTTTTTAATGGCCCAGTTCGGCGCGTAGAGTTATGCCGCGGCATGGCCTAATTAGCAGCATTTAACTAAGCCTCACGGCCTGGCTCTCTATGTGTGTGTGCTTTTAATGCGACGTGATCGTGGTTATTAAAACAACAAAGCCCATATAGCCCATACGACACACACACATGCGGACATATATGGCCTTGTTGCATACCCTGCTGCCATTGCGAAATCATTGCCAAGGGCATTAGCACATGAGCCGATTGTATGTGACGCTGGGAAAAGTTGATTAGGCTGCTGCAAGCACTAAATATTTAAGCAGAGTTGCTTATGCTGCTCTCTCTGCTCTCTAAGCATTCATGAATAGCTGAGCTTATACTTTAGCTGCCATTGAAAGAGCGAGTCGAGTGAAGAAATAAATGCTGTGAACTCCAATTACTCTTTGACAAAGGCTCTCGAATTTATCACAGATGGGAATACGATGAATGATTCTCTCAGAGGTAAATCCGAAGAGCTGTGTTCGAAGTAAAAATGATAACAGTTCCAAGACTCTGCTGCAAATGAGATTTGCCGAAGCCGAGCGAATCGAGTGAACGAAGAACTGTCTCTCGTATTTATAAGAGATGGCAATACGATAGATGTTGCGCTCTGAGTCTGTTTTGTGTAGAGCAAGGTCTGCAGTAATAAATACATCAGCTGCAAGACTCTATAGTCTCTGATCCAATAAATTGGAGTCACATTCGTTCGGGCCTGAATTTTTTATTATATTTTATTTTAAATATAGTTGATATTTTTCTAGCCTAATCTTTCAATAGATTACACTTCGAGCTGTTATGAAATGAGAAATTTACCAAATATTTTAAATTAATAAGTGAATAATATAATATAAATAATTTCATAAAATAATAATGAAAATTAATAAATAATTTTCCTTTTTTTTAATGATTTTTACGCAATATGGAAATAAATAAAAATCAGTTTTCAAGCCCCATTGCTGGCCTGAATTAAATGTAAATTAAATATAAATTAAAAATAAATTAAATATACATTTGTAAATGTTTTTTTCTGTTTTATTATAATTATTATTATTTTATTTAGTATTTTATGATTTTAAAATAAATAAAAATCATTTGCCAATATGAATTTATGCCATTTTAAATAGGTTGCGCTTTGAGTATATAAATATAAATAGTAAGAAATTTTCTTAATATTATGTTTATTAAATGAGCTGTAGAATAAAAGCAGCAATAGGGTAAATTGAAGCATAGAAGATTTATGACTGAATCGATACATACCTCAAGCACTTCTCTCAGCCTTGAGCTAGTCCCATTTCAAATCCAATTACTTCGCCTCTTGCTCAAGCATCACCCAAACTTTCTACAGGTATTTGCTAGTCGGTCACTCTTAGCTGGAAAACGACTTTAGCTTGTAGTTCTAGTCGTAGCTGCTGTTGTTGTTGTTGTTGTTGTAGCTGCTGGCTGCCAGCAAAATGTAAATTTTCGCTGAGTAGCTCGACAGGCGCCACTGGCGGCCCATTGCTTACACGTTGTCCGCGCAGCATGGTGCCAGTTACAGTGGCAGAGGCAGTGGCAGAGGCAGCTTGATTAGTACAGGCTGCTGCGTTGGCGTTGTCCCTGCTCAGGCATAGGTAAAGGCAGCGGCAATGGCAGCTCGGAGGCAACCCACCGCAACACACTTAACGACGTAGTTAGCGTTAGTTAACGTATGTACGTGATATCGTTAAACTGGTATAACGTAACCAGAGCTCCACAGCATAATAAGTGTCTTATTAGTTATGCCAGGAGCAGCAGCAGCAGCAGCAGCAGGAGCAGGAGTAGCAGCAGATACTGCGATTATTTCTGTTGCAGCTGGAGCTAGTGAAGTCTGGCGTCACGTGCCGCAATGGAATCAGTGAAGCCCTCTCACAATTTGCCTGGGCCCAGTGCGAATTTGAATGGAACATTGTATTGACACAGGCCGATGGCGTCTTGAATGACAAATTGAATATTGGGTAGACGCTGGATATGATTGCATATTGTTGGAGTTATGGAGCTGAGTGACAGAAAGAGAGAGAGAGAGAGAGAGAGAGAGAGAGAGAGTGAGAGTAGCTGAGCATCGGGCAGCACTTCAATTAGCCAATTGATGGGCGTCAATGGCTTTTAATTAATTCAGGGCAAATATTGCGCAACAACAATTGAAAGTTTTTTATTTTCATTTTTTGAGCTGCAAAGCGAAGCCAAACGAAGTCCAAAACAAACAGAACAACACGCGCTGAAATCTATTTGCACAGTTAAGGGCCAGAATGCGGATCCAAAGATGAAGTTGAGATTACCGCGCGGGGCCAACGAAATGAAAATTAAATTCCAAACAGCCCTCGGGCGGTGCAAAGTGCTGGAAGTGCTGGACTGGTGCTGGGAACGGGGAATGGGGAACGGGCAACAGGGCTGCTGCTGGCCTGGGTCCAGTCTCAGGTAATCGCAAACGTGTAGTATTTACTTTTAGCGTTGCTTGTTTATTTTTTAATTTCCTTCCAATTAAGCAACAAACAAGCCGCGCTGGCCACCCGCACCACCGTCCCATTCACTGCTGACGATGGCAATAAAAATGCGCAGGATTCGAGGAAAACGAAACGGAATGAAATCTATTCACAGTTACGTAAAAGTAAAACGTAATGAAAACACGTTGGCACAATTCATTTAAAGTCTACATGGGAGCAGCAGAACCTAAATAATTTGGCATGCCAGCAGCAGAAGGAGGCGACAGCAGCCGACAGGAGGCGACCAAAGGATGTGGGGCGAGCCGCAGGGCCGCAGGACACAGCTGTGTGCTTTTAGGCGCATTTGTGGTTAATTTCCATACGCACGACTTGCGGCTCTGCCAGGGCGAACGAGTCCGATCCCTTCACTGTCCCAGCGGCCTCATTACTTATGCACAACTTGTACGCACAAATAATACATGTCAAACGAGTGCGAGTCAAAGTGACTTGCGGCTGTCGTCTCGGCCCCGGGCCATGGATACCCAGATCACAGTTACACCCGTCCGCAGGCAACCCGCAACTGGGTCGGAGCTGTGCCTGAAGATATGGATATACATATGTATAAGTATGTGTATGTATGTGTATATGCCATAGTGCTATAGTCAGCACGCAGCGAGCTTGACGACAGTTTCGACAATTAGTTAGCTAGCCTATGGAATTTTTAGTAAGAAATAAAGAAAGAAAGAGAGAGAGAGAGTGAATAAGAGAGTTAGAAATGTCATTTCCATATACATATCTATTGCAATTTTCTATTGGTTAGAGAGAGAGAGAGAGAGAGAGAGAGAGAGAGAGAGAGAGAGAGAGAGAGAGAGAGAGAGAGAGAGAGAGAGACATCTTATTCACGTAATTCTGTTATAGTTTTTTATTTTCTATGCCTCGCTCAGATGACTCAGGGACTGACTATCATGCATAATCTTTACATTATAAACAAACATGATTTTTGAAAATAAAATACATAAAATTTCTTTATTTCATTGGGATGATTTACACACAATAAATATAGATAGTCAAATCTTTTGAAGCTACGCACACGGATTCAATTAGCTGTACAGTAAATCTTTACAAAACTGAGCACAATGGCCAATCGAGCTGAGATTCATCAGAGTGGCCATAGTGCAGTCACTGGATAATTAAATAATGGGACATCTGTTGATAACCACGTTGTGGTTGACTCTACTTGCACGCCATCTGATGCACGAACTGGATGAGAGTACGGGTCGGGCGTCCGGACATTCGATCGCGCAGCAGATAGGGTGGCACACCGTCTTCGACCGTGAGGCCGGTGCCACGGGTATCAAGGTGGACCCAGTCGAGGCATGGCACAAATCTGTGCAGCAGCGCCGCCGTCAAGCAGGAGGAGGCGGGTCCGCGGCCCACGTTGCACATGTCGTAGGTCAAACACGGCCCGACCAGGCGCTTGAAGTGCTGCCAGAGGGGAAAGCGCCACACACGGTCGCCGGTAATGGAGCCAGCCTTCTCGAACTGCTGCCAGAGCATCGTGTTGTTCGTCCAGAGGCCAGTGGCGGAGGCGCCCAGCCCGTAGGCAACGCCCTTGGCGTGCGTGCCCAGGTCGACGATCAGCTTGGGCTTGTATATGTTCTGGGCATACAGCATCGGATCGGCCAGCATCACGGCGCCGGCACTGGATACGTTCTTAATGCACACGGTCTTCCCGTTGATGAGGGTGATCACATCGCCGGGCTTCACGGCCATGCCCGACGGCATGTTCTCGCAGAGCGGCAGCACGGCGGTCACGTTGATGGGCAGCGAGAGGGCTGCGGCCGCCCGGACCGTAGCCACCACGGCCGCTGCGCCACTGACGTCAGCCCGGAAGACATCCATCCCGTTCTTGGGCTTCAGGCAGAGGCCGCCGCTGTTGAAGGTCAGCCCCTTGCCAATGAAGAGCAGGGGCTTTTCGTCGGGCGAGCTGCCGGTGTAATTGATTTCCAGCACCAGGGGCGGCTCGCACGATCCCTTGGCCACCATCAGGAACGAATTGAGACGCTGCTCCTCGATCCAGTCCATGGAACGCACCTCCACAGTAACGCCGCACGGGCACAGCGAGTCGATGGTGGCCTGGGCGAACGTCGATGGCGTCATTTGATTGGCCGGCGTCTCGGAGAGCCGCCTGGCCAGATTCTGGGACTCGGCCTTGAAGAGGCCGCGTGTCCATGCATCAACGTCCCCCGAGCCGTACAGCTCCATCTTGGGCACCTCAATGCGACGGCTCTTGCGCATGTTCGCGTTGTAGCGCCAGACGGCCATCGCGGCGCCCTCGGCCGCCTGCTCCGGATACTCCATGCCATCGACGGCCACAAGGCTGGCGCCCTGCAGCTGCAGGGATCTGGTGCCAACAGCGGCCGCCACGCGCGTGTTCTCCATGCCCGCATCGATCGCCTCCTCGGCATCGTAGCCGACGCCCTCCTTGCCCAGTCCGACGACCACCACCGAGGTGTACTCCTTGTCCAGATTATTGAAGAGCCTGCCCTTGCCGAGCTCCCCATCCATGTTCGTCTCCTTGATCAACTCGGTGATCTTGCCGGCAACGCGATCGTCGAACTTTTCCCCGTTCGGCGTCAGCTGAGGCGCCTTCTCGCCCTCCTTCAGATAGAGCCCGATGACGACGCCCTTCTGCTCGCACTTGCTGCGAATCTGCATGAAATGCACTCGCGGCAGAAACGAGACGACGCGATTGAGGCGCAGCAGACCCAAAACTGATTTAGTGCAGCATAAAACCTGTGTTCTGGCCATTATTATGATGATGCGATTTAGAAGACACCAAAAATATATATCTTATGTAGATTATACAAAACTAAGAATCGACTACGAGTACTGCAATTTACAACTATTACAAAAAGGTCGAAAACTTTTCTGAACAAACGTTTCTGTAAAAAAAAAAAAATAACCAGTGCTCTACGTTAGCTTATACCGATAAACTGATTTGTTTGGCCACAACAAATTTTCCGTCTCGAAACACATTTTGAAATTTGGCTTTGGTGAACTTTGTTTGCTATGGAGCTGAAGCAGGAAGGATGGGAGGAAGGGGAGTAAATATTAGCAGAGAGTATAATATATAGATAAATATATAAATACTAAAATTCAATTAAAACTTTTGGCAAGTAAAGATGTAAATACTAGAGATAGCAAATAATTTATGCTAATCAATTTATTATAAAATATAAATCAAAGCTTTTATTTTTAATTTTTACTATAAACTAATTTGTATTTAAAAATTGAAAATAAAAGTTATGATTTATTTTTTTGTATATACAAAGTCAAGAGTAATAATTATCTTTTATTTTTATTATATACATTAATTTAGTGGAATAACATATAATTTGCTTAAATTGCTCATAAATTAAATTTTTGTTCTCTTAATTTTTCTCTACAAAAATCTGTTACGGTGCCCGGTAAATACTCTTTACACTGTTCAGCAAGGATTTGGAAGTGTCTGGCAACCGATTGACAGTGCGTTGAGGGCAACAGCGATAATTGCGACATTTATGAATGCCCATTAACTACTTCGAGTGGCTTGAAATTTTATAGCAATGATTAAATTTGCAATTATATAAATCAGTGACGGCAACAACAACAACAACTGGCTGGCGGGAAAAAAACATGCGCCGAGTGCAAAAAAATGCAACGAAGCCGCAGACGAAACACGTAAAAGCAATAAAGCAATAAATTGCCCAATTTGAAGGACTATTGTAGCCAATAATTTGCACAGCCACTTGGCTGGTTGGTCGATTGGTTGCCAGAGTGGCCAGCACATATATATATGTGTGTGTGTGTCTGTGTGTGTATGTGTGTGTGCCCATATAATTTTAACAAAAATATGCACATTTGTCAATGTCGCGTGATTGATGTGGTCGAACGCATTTCCGCCAAGCAGCCGCCGCGACGGTGAAGCCCTACAGAAAAAAACACAAGCAGCGCAACAATTTTTTACATGTAAACACAAACACACACACACACACACACATACATATAGAGTGTGTAAAAAAGGCGTGCATGCTGGGCCCCAAAGGATGCTGGCGGCTGTGTTGGCGACATTACGCGATTTTACGCATGATTTAAAATTAATGACAGCGGCGTCGCGACGTTGCTGCTGCCACTGGCAAGAGAGCTGTAACACACACGCATGTACTTAATCTGTGTGTGTGTAAACACACCTTGGCCCCCAGTCTGCACACACTGGAGTCAGTCGCCATGCAGGATGTTTAATTTCCTAAATGCATAAATCTCACTAATACGCACAACAAAATCTAAGCGCGGCTTATGCGATTGCCGCTTTTTTGTGCCCGACTACAACAACAACAACAACAACTACAACGAACAGCAACAACAATAAGAGTAGCTACAGCCATGGCTACGCGCACAACATCCGAAAATCATAAACAAACTTCAAAGGACATTTACAGCGGACAATCGGACAACTGGCCAAACAAAAAGAACAAATATATATACATATGTATATGTATGTATGTACAGACGCAGCAAAAAAAGCTCAGCCAATGCTGAGCTTATTACGCACAGATACGAGCCACGCACTCGCCCACTCGCCCACACGGCACAAGCCACAACAATTCAGCTTCATTTGTGCTGCGGCTGCCGCCCCACAATGTACACATCCACGTGCGTTACGTATACGCAACGTTGTTGCTGCTACCTGTGCGCCGATAACGGCCTACGCGCCCCACGCGCTGCTTTCATTTCTATTTCCGTTTTCACTGAACGCCGCCGCACAATGCCCACTTTAAGCTTACGACTGTTGCGGGTGGTTGGGTGGTTGGTGGGTTGGACGGTGGGATCAGCCTCACCTTTTTTGTTGTGCTTCGTTTGTTTGTTTGTTAGTCAGTTTGTTTGCCGGTTTATGCTTTAACCTACGGAAAATTGCCAATTGTTGTTGGCATGCAAATTTATGGCTTATTTGTTTTGCCTTTTGTACTACACACATCTGTCTGCATGTGTGTGTGTGCGTGCGTCTGGAGTGTGTGCGTGTGTAGAAGCCGCTTACTACACGTCAACCCTTTTCAACAGACTAATTCGCCCAAACAGGAGCGTTTCAGCTGAAAGCCCATAACTATAAGCCATAGAAAATCATTTGGGCCTAATCTGCGATGCTGACTTGAGAAATCAATTGACGTTAAAGCAACTGAATGTCGGGCGAAACAAAACATTAACAATGAATCAGTATCATTATAATCAATTATTAATAACTATTATTGTTAATGACAATATGCATTAGTTAGTTGCATAGTAAAGTAATTTATAGCTAAAATATATTATAGCTTATACATATATTATATATATTTTGTAAATAAATAAAAAACTTAAACTTTTCATAGTTAAACTTAACATAAACTCTCTCGCCTAATTGGGCCCACTTGTGTTCGCCCCTTTGAGCCGCTCCTGTTAATTTTTGTATCAAGTTCTCTCATTGTTTAGCCGCTTTTTGACCCAAATGCCGGAAGTCGAGCGATGGAAGCAAAAAGCTTTGACCTATCAGTAGATTTCATTAACAGAAATTTAGATAAGCATTAGTGTTGATGCCGACCCAAGGCGCAGACATCGACAAGGACCGAGACTTGATCCTGGACATGGGATATAGTTGTGAATGTGGTTTTCGTGTCTTCGCAACAGTTTTTTCTGTTTCGTGCTTGGCGACTTTAATGCGAGTTGTGGCAAATTACAAAAGTAAATGTGTGGCTGCTCTGGTCTGGTCGAGGAGTGCATTTATCTGGGCAATGGAATGAAATCCTCTTGCGAGTCGTAAATTTGCTAGTTGCATAAATCACGCAATTGAATTCTAATTTTTGGCTCACACAGTACACACACACACACGCACAGGCACACACACACAGTGTCCGATGGCCAGATAGAGTAGAGCTTATTGTGCGTCTGTCTGGACTGAAATCAATCATGATTTTTAATGCACAAATGGGAGCAATTACAGTCAGTCGGGCAGACAAAAGAATTTACACTTGATTTATTGTTGTTTAGCCTGCAAGCTGATTGTTTATGTTTATTCTGTGTCTCTCTCTCTCTCCCTCTCTCTCTGTGTGTGTGTGTGCATTAGTCTGAGCCACAAGGCTTCCAGCCAAGTGTGCTCTAAATGCAGTTAAAGTCTTTTGTTATATTTTACAATTGCAAGCTCAATAAGCCAGCCAACAAATTGTCTAGAATTTTATACTCTCTTCTGTAAGCGGTATCATACTTTTGCTACTAACTGTGACAGCTTAATCGGATGTACTATAATTACCTCAAAGCAAATATATATACTTGTGTGTAGGCCATCAAGCGAAATATCTGGCCAGCAAGTGGCTGAAATTAAGGCCAAGACTGGCAACTCGAAATCGTTTTACTAGAAAGCTGTTATAGCTACAAGTGCGCTTTGCCATGGAAATGCTAAGCAGATTGCGTGGCTTAGGCGGCTGCTTTCAGTTTACATTGAAAACGGAAGAAGATAAAATGTTTATAAATTTAAAACACGAATTTAGACCAAAGCAAGAGCTTGCGCAGTTTTGCTGATGGTAGATACGCATTTAATTAAATTAAATATAGCTAAGATATAAAGTCTATTAATTATTTTAGCTTTTAGTTAATATATTAAACAAAATATATATTTTCTACTCTCAAATCTCACTCATCTATGAATCGATAACTCAAGCAAGTTTGCTATCAATTTCCATCTAACTTAAGAGTAATCAGACTTCCAATCATCAAACTAGCTGGTTAGTGTATTTTACATTCGTCTTTGCTCAAATCGAACTATTCTTGGATTGGGTAAGCAATGCGATGGACAAGTGAAAGTAAAAGCAGCAGCTAATTGACTATTTACAGTTCAATAAATCGCTTAAGCAGGCACACATCTCTCACCCTCTCTCTCCCTCTCTCTATCTCCCTCTTTCTAGTCAATTAGCACCTTCAACGCATTTTGACAAAGCCAAATATTGTCTCATAGTGCGCGATGGCCCATATAAGTGGCTTGGCCAAATTCGACTTGGCCAGACGTTAGCCAATCGTGTCGTGATGGCCAAGCATTTCTTATACTTCGGGCTGGTGCTCAGCGCCTTGGGCTGCTTGGCGCTCGCCGATCTGCGGGATTTCATGGCACTGGTGCCGCGACGTCGCATTGGCTATATAGCGGCGCGCTACTATATATTCGATCCGAGGTTCCGCCAGGCCGTGGAGTTTGTGCGCAGCGCGGAGTTCGCCCAGACCTGGCGGCAAATGCGCATGGCGCCCGACTTTGCCGATCTGATTGACTATCTGACGGAGTACGGGTCGGGCTACGACGTGACCAGCGTGGTGGACAAGCTGCCCAATCGACTGCGCGGCCTCCAGCTGTCGCGAGTCGTGCCCGTCGAGCTGATGCTGCGCCGTGATCTGACCACCTTTCTCCGCGAGGCTGTCCAGACTCTGCCCCGTGCTCAGTTCAACGGTCTGATGACGCGCAAGGTGCGCGAGGGCGGCGACTTTGCCAAGCTCTACAGGGCGCTGCGCGACAACGAGTTCCGGCAGCTGGTGGAGACGGCTCGGGTGAGTGCAGTTGTAGTTGTAGTTGTAGTTGAAGCGGCGACTGAGCATTAAAATTTCATAACGAGCCACCTTTTGCAGCATTCCAAGGACCTGCAGGCGCCATTGAACAAGCTGAGCCAAAAGAACATCAACGTGGACGAAATCATACAAATCGTGTACGAGCTGATAAGTTGGGGTCCGTCCGTTGCTCCGGGCAGCCAGTTATAATTAAGTATTTATGAATTACCTTGAAGCACATGACTCATTAAATAACCCAGAGCCCAACAAAACATCGACACGCACACACACACAGAGAAAGAGGAAGCGCTCCAAGTTAAGATGCTTACCCGAAATACAAAAAAAAAAAAAAAAGAAAACAACATGCAAAATACAGCTTAAGTGCTTTTCAAACCCAAAATGCGAGCGTGTCGGGGTCAGTTCCGCTACAACAATTCAAAAGGCAGCAAACAAACCAAAAAAAGGGCTCACATACCCAAACCCATTCACTTTTTCAACTGACTTTAATGTTGCTGTGCGACGTGCCAGAAATGACAAGTGCTCAGAACTCTTGTCGAGTTGTTGCATCGATTTCTCACTCAGTGCTTCGGCTGGCGTAGGCGGCGCAAAGTGGCCCAAAAGGCTGCCAGAACAAAGCCTCATTTGCACCTGCACAGCGGCTGGCCGTGCACAATATGCACTCATTAGAGCGCTGCATGCGTCAGGGGAGCAGTCAGAGCCAGAGCTGCAGGCCAGCTGAGGTACATCTACATATGCTATCAATGAGCAAATGGGCAAATGAGCAAATGGCATACGCATGCCCCATTCCCATGCAGACACCCTTTGGCCTATGGCATTTCAATTAAGTTGCGTGGCGCCGCCCGTGTTGCATGTCGGCGACATTTTTATGCTGTGCCACGCACAATTTGCCAGCATCGACACAGTTTTTATGGCTTGCCAGTTGCAAGCTGACTTGCCACAAAATGCGATCATATTAGCGCCTCAAAGCCAGCCGTTGCCAAGTTTTATTTTCAAGAAGCGAATTGCTGCTGCCGTTGCTGCTGCTGAATATGCAACAAAAGTTGCGAGCTAGCAGCTAACGCCCACAACAAGCCGGCGACGACCCACATCATTTTGGCGCAGTTTTTGGCTGACGTCGTTGCAGAGGCGTCCAACACAGCTAGAGCATAAAATCGTGATGGAGCAGCAGTTGGAGCAGGAGTTGCAGCTGCAGCTGCAGCTGCATCGGGCTGCTGCTGGCACTACTGCTGTTTCTCCATTTTGCTTGACATTAATTTTATGCTGTGCAGTGTGTGTGCTGTGCCTAGCACTAAGTGGGGTATATCCAGCTGACAATACTCTGTACTCTGATGTTCACATTTGCTCAGAGCATCGTGCATTCCTTGCTCTCACGAATCACGATTAACTTATCAGCGATTGGACAGCCATGCTTAGCTCTGCTCAGTCTAGATTCCCATCTGAAGAGTTTAGTCAAGGGGTATTATGTGGCTGTGCGAGTTTGGAGTTTGTTTTTGTTAGTGGCGCTGTTGCTGTGGCTGCAACACTAACAATTTGCGCCAGTTTGTTGCTGCGTGCCAGGGAGTCGAAGCAGGAGTCGAGGCCAGAGCGCCAGAGCGCCAGAGCTGGAGCCGGAGGCTGCGCCAACGGGGCAAAACGCGCTTAAATTGTCGCATTTGTCTTGTCGTTTTAAGTTGCCGCCATGCTCGGTGACTGCTGCATTGCATAAACTTTGTGTAATCCTTTCAATTTGTTGCATACTTTTAGGCGGAAATTAAAATAACAAGCGCTGCGCCGCGGGCTAACTGGCAGTCAGGCAGTCTGGCAGTCAGTCCGCCGTGGGTTAGGGCTAGGTATTCGATTTGTTAGAAACTTGCTCTACACGTGTTCTAAAAAGCACACACACACACACACACTCGCACACTTGCACAATTAGTGTTTGCCACACAATGTTGCCTATGACCCAGCCTTGAGTTGTTGCAGCTGTAACTTCTTTGAGCGAATTTCGGCAGTGCGTGCTGCTTGACTCCTGCCGCCACGCCCTGCTGTGCCTTTAATTAAGCCAAAGTGCAGCTCCTTTTGCTAATACTCTCTCAACTTTTAAACTGGCCTCACCGAAATAATCGAATTGAATGAATTCCTGGCGCCGGCAGCGCCTCAATCTCTATCTCTATACGAATTGCTTTGCGTCCAGTTTGTTGATTTAACCCATGCACCAGTTGCTGCCGTTGCTGTTGCTATTTGTTGTTGTTGTTATTTGGCATCAAGTAAATAATTGCTGTTTTAAATGCTTGTCAGGCATCGACCATACCTTTGTATGCCCTATGCCAGAAACTTGCTTCGGACTTGCCAAAGACTCTTGTGACCTCAGATAATACATAAATTTTATATACAATTTCCATATATATACATATATATTTCTGTATAAGTTCACATATGTTTATTTACTTACAACATTTTTAATGATGTTTACATTTTGGTTTTAACAATATTAGTTTACTTCAATTGATTTTTCTGATTTTTTTTTTTAATTTTTACACTATTGTCGCGCTCGAGGCTAGCATTTGTTAGTTATAAATAGTAGAGCATAGCAAACATTTAAATATTTTATTTTTAAAACATTTTGATTCACAGAGTAAGATGGAAATTTATATAATTTGTTATATTTTTTATTCCCATATTTCATATTATTTGATGACATTTGTAAGATTTTAATTTCATATTTCAGAGAATAATATGTCATTAATATATTTCTGTATATTTATTTTATATTATTTTATTATTTTATATATTGAATATATATATTTTTTTTTATTTTTTATTTTTTTATTATTTTTTATTAAAGCGTTGGAACGGTATGCAAATGTATTACCTTGACAACACAGTTAGATGATGTAATATAAACCAACTGATATGCTCAGGAGGAATAAAAACAATATTAACCTAAACTTAATAATAAATTAACAGTTTGGTTTAATTATATGCTTAGTATATTTTTTATATATTTTATATCATTCTTCTTATCTATAACAATTATTTTGTTTAGTTGCTGTTTCTGATTGAATTACCGAAATTCTCGAGTAGAGTATACACGCATTCGTTGTGCTCTGCACTCGACTATATAGTATTTCAACTCATGCTTGAGCGCAGCCGGTGCATCTACGTATTTGGCTTTGGCCGAACTCAATTCAATTCAGCTGCTGGCAGCCCTTTTGGCTTTTGTTGTAAACATTTTTGAGTGGCCGCGCATGATACGTCGTTTTTCTGGGTGCTGCTGACTTGTTACCGCCTTAACTGTAATATCAGTTACAGAGCCACCGGGGCTGGGCATCCACTTCGTATTCTATTTGGAGCACACGCTCTACCTCTCTTGCCTCTCCCACTCTGATTTCAATAGCTGAGCGTTGAGTGGGATTTTTTTTGCTTCTGCTGCTTCTGCTGCTGCTGCTGCTGCTGGCCTTTGGCATGTTTGCTCCCGCTCAAAAGTTCTTATGCCTGTTGGTTATACTTTACTTATTTTAGCCAGATTGTCTGTATTTGCGGTGGTGCGTTTGTTGTTGATGCGTACGTGATCTGGGTTCAACACTGGCTCGCATGCCCTTTGCTTAGCAATTAGTTTTAAAATGGCTGCCTTGTTGGCTGTCCATGTTGATGTGCATGCTCTCCACCTCCACCTCCAGCTCCACATCGCTCCTTGCCTTCATTCTGCTCCATCTCCATCTCCATCTCCATCTCCAGCTCGAGCGTCTCGTTTTGAGCTGTGCGCTCATTAGAGCTGACCTCGGAGCATTGTAAAAACAGAAATGGATTTTTATACTCTCCTCATCGTCGTCATCGACGTCGTCGTTGTCGTCGCTATAAAAGACTAGTCCGGCTGCTGTCAGTGTAATCCAGTCACACACACAGTGCCACGACCCCATGGGGTGGGGGCCAGAGCAAACAAAAAATCAACAACAACAATCAATGTTGGCCGTAATCAATTAACGATTTAACGTTCGCTGCGGATTCTGGCTAACTGGTCGTCGCGACCCGTCAACATTTGGCGCCAACTCCGACCCCTGACTCCAGTTTTTCAGCTTTAACTTCTTCTGCCTGCCCCAGCCTCACCTTTGCGCAGCACAGTGTGTGTGTGTATGGGTGTGGTGGTGTGTGGGTCATGTGGCTGCAAAATTGAAACGCACCACATTGACAGCGGCTGCATGAACACGTCATCCAGTCACAGGGACCGGGAACTAGCTCGTGGAGTGAGTTGCAGCATCAAATGCATGCCGACCTTTAAACCGGGACAGAGTTGTCGCTCGTGCTGCAGCTGCATCAGATTCGCTCCGGGGTATATAGAATAATATAGGAATGTTATTCTTTTTTTTTTTTTACATTATATATGCATATATTTAAATATAAATTAAATTAAAATAAATATATATATTTATTTAATATATGTATTCATTTAATATGAAAGCACTTATTTATTCAACTGCTCATAAGCTCAAAATTTAACTCGTTTAATTAGTCTGCTCTTAATTAAAGTTTGATCAGCTTAGACCTTCTCCGCTTTGGCATTCATTGGCTGCATGTGAAAATAATTTTGATTGAATTTCAATTACTTATGTATATGGAAAATGAAAACTTCAAGTTAATTTGTAGGCTTAGTTTGTGGACTCCACTGAAGCTAAGGGCAAGTTTTTATTGAATTTCATTCAATTAAGGCCACTTGACAACCCTTAGATCTGGACAAGCTACGCAAAAGTTTATGCGGGGCTAATGTGATTACTCCTGTCATTATTGCGTGGCCTTCTCTCTTTCTCTCTCTTTCTCTTTCTCTCTGTCTCCCTGCCTGCTCTGGCTCCATCTCGTTCGCTCGCAGTGCCATTAAATTGACCGCTGCTTGATTTTGTCCAAGTATATATATATATGTGTGTGTGTGCGCGTGTCTGTGTGCATTTAACTGCACGTTTGCAAACTTTGAACCGCGCTGCGTCTGCCTCTGGCTGCAGCCCCGCCTCTAACTCTGCCTCTGCGTCTGTGTGTGTGTGTGTGTATTTGATTGGTTATTGACTTTTAACAGAAAAATTGATGTAATGCAATTAGTTTTGCAGCTAAACCGTTTGATGATTGCCCAACAACAACAACAACGAACGTTGCGATAAACGACTCGTTTAGCCCGAATCATTCGTATCGTAGTAAAATGCCTGGGTGGGAGTCGCATCCTGACAAAGGGGGCAGAGGACAGGAGGCAGCGTCTGTGTCAGCTGAGCAGTGGAATTCTTATCTTCTACATGTGGCAGCATCCGATGACGCAAGCATTCGTCAATTGTAAATTGCTGAATGAGCGGACAAACAGTCCATTTAAATTGATTTGCTTACTGGGCGTATGATTAATGAATGGCAACACATTATAGCAAATTATCGCTCATCTCTTGACTCTAGCAATTTCAATAAAGGGCATTTCAATTAATTAACAAGAAACGCTACGAGAATTTTTATTGTTTAGTTCAAAATTAAAATGAAAATTCAGTAAATACAATAAATTAATGTAAGGTAGAGTCAGAATGAGATAGAATTTAATTAGATATATCTAAACATTGATAACATATTTATAAATTAAAAACAAAATATTAAGGATACACACATAGCTATTTGCTCATTTATTTCATATCAGATGAACTTGGAAAACACATGAAGTTAACTGAGTTCCCAATAGTTAACTAACTTTAGAGCACTTAGTTACAGTAGCAACTTTTTGAATTGTTAAACAAGTTCCTGTTGATGATATTCCTCAAAACTATCATCTCTATGCACATCATCACCTATTTATGCATTACACCGCCGCAGCACTCAGACAGCCAATCAGACAATGAGAGCTACAGCAATCTAATATTTTTTAAAAATATTATAAATCAATCATACAAAAATTTATAAAAAGCTTGCGAAAAACTGCTGATATACCTTTTATTTTATTTAAAGAACAAATTTTGAAAACTGTTTTTTCAAATTTTCGAGTTAGTTTGCAGTGAAGCGGGCAAGTTTTTAATTGGAGCACAATGGCTGCTTGTTAAATTAAATATTTTATTTTAAAAATAAATATTGCCCGACGGGCAATTAAGCGATGAAGGTGGATGGGCTAGGGAAACTGTGCAGAAATTTGCTTTGGGCGGGCGGTGTCAGCGGCGGCGGCGCTGGGGGCGTGTGTTGAAACTACGAAATTATCAATTAAGCCATGGGTGGCTATCAATTACACGCATGCTCCAAAATTAAACCATAACGCGAAATATGCAATCACAATAACAAGAACAACAGAGTCGAGATGCTGTGAACGGTACGGTACGGTACGTAACGGTACGGTACGGTATGGCCAAATGAAGTGAAACATTGCCAGTTGGTTCGAGCAGGGAGCGGCCCGAGCGGAGTGAGAAGTAGTTGAAATTTATTACAGTTGCACGAAACAAAGCGTAAAACTTTTGCTGCTTAATTGAAAAATATAAATTGTGGCAATGTGCGCGAGTATGTTCGAGTATATGAGTGTGGCTGAGTGCGTAAATATATATGTGTGTGTATGTGTGTGTGTGTGTGTGTGAGTTCGCGACGGAAGTGAAGTCAGCAGCAGAACAACAACATTAATAACGCTGGCAGCGGAAATAATAAAAACCATTTTAACGATGACGACCGAAACATATACAAATATACATATACAACATACATACATATACATAGAATTGGCTCTAGATTATGGAATTGCCAAAATCATTGTCCCCGAGGCTATAATCCATATATAGAGCTGCAGCAGCTAAATGCCTCTAATATGTTGAACTTTTGGGGCATGAAGAGGAAGATGAGAACGAAGGAAAAAAAAAAACCTGGCAGCCAATTAGGTGTACACGAAAGTGAAAAGTTTGCGCATAAACCGGGAGCGTGAAACTAAAGACAGCAGGGCGCCCCCAACAATTTACAAGCGGAAAAACGACAATCAATGCGGGTCAATATTTGTCAGGGGCAAACAGCGAGCGGGCATGCGGCATGCGGCATGGGGCAAGCAAGTAGTGGCGCATAAAAAAAGGGCACAAAATCACACAGCTAAAAGGCCAAGAAAAACAAAAAGGCAACATCAATGCCAACACTCGGGGAGAGAAAGAGGCGACACACAGGTGGAGAGCGACAAAAAAGTACCGAATGTAAAAATGTACACAGTAAAATAAAAAAAAAGAGAAAGGGAAGTACAGCTGCACATACACACACAGACACACTCACAATTATCACATCGGCAACTGCTGTAGCCTTTGATGATGAGCTTCCTGCACATCAAAAGCCAAAAATAGAGCATCCCGAAAAAGGCAAACCAGTCGCATTTTGCACATCACGCCGACCAGCAACAAAATAGCAAAATGAAAAAAAAGGCAAAAGGATCGAAATGAGTAAAACGTAACGAACAAACAATCAACGTGCGCTGCTGTCAGTCACACACACACACACACACACCCATATGTATATTTCGGATATGTCTCTCTCTCTGCTGCGTGTGTTTGATAAAATCTGTGGCCTCTGGTAGACAGCGGCTGCCGTTGAGCAGCCACAAAATCCACACAGTTATCCACACACACACACACATACACACACACACATACACACATACACATACACACTCACACACAGAGATGAGGGCCAAAGCAAACACACCTTGACTTTTGGTCAGATATTCTGATTTGTTTGAGTTTCTACTTTTGCAGCTTAACAAATTAAGCGCTCAATCGGCAGGTTACCAACACAAATCAACAGCAGCAACAACAACAACAGCCTGCATGGCACGCACACAGAGAGAGAAAGAGAGAGAGGGAGAGAGTGAGGCAGAGGAAAAAATGAAAATGACAAGAAATTCTGACCAAATGATTAGCAGGCTTATAACGTAGCATATGTTCGTCTGGAAAATGCAAGCAAAGGAACTCAATTTCTGATATTTTGTTTCAAAAAGTAACTTCAAAACCTAAGCCGTGTATTGGTAGAGAGTGTTGGACTAGAAGATATCATGTAGAACAGGTGCACATTTATTTGATGAGATCTAATAGAGGAGCATAGATGCAGACTCACGCGAGAGGGTTTGACCAATACGATGTACAATGAATACAAATGCTTACATTTATTTTATATATTTTAAATTTATTTTCAAGAATTTGTATTTTATTATATTATCATATATAATATTATCAGTATTTAAAAATGTTTTTATTTATTTTATATAGTATTATTGGTATAATTTTAAGTTATATTTAATATATTTTCAAGTTTTTTATTGATATAAAATAAAAATAAAAAGAAATTCATGCATTCATCTAAAAGTCAAAATTAATTTTATTTTAATTATTTAATTTGATATTTTTATTCTTTTTTTCAAACATTATATATTTTCTATTCGCATAACTATTTGATGTGCGCACCCGGCGTATGCTTGTTATAGCGTGCTAACAGCTTATTTGCCCACTTTCATATGTGCATGACCATTGAAAAGTCGTTGCATTGCGTACTTGTCATTAGTATTATTTGTTGTTGTTGTTGTTATTATTGTTGCTGCTGTTGCCTGTACGCATTGCCTATGTCCTATGTGCTATGTCTATAGTCCATGGCCAGCAGTGCTGTGCCTGCAACTCAAACTTCACCTGTGTCACCTGTGCGCGCTGACATTTTTGTTTGCTCTCTGCTGTACAGCCAGTCAACATATATGTTGTTTGTTCGCTATGTCCATGTGTGTGTGTGTGTGTGTCGAGGACTTTTGGGTAGCTGAAGCCGGCGTTGAGTCGCAGGGTCGACTCGTTAGTGCCATCGTCTATATGAAAAGCAACTTTTGATGAATTTATTCGCTAAACATGTTTATTATTTGCTGGTAAATCACACAGCAATTTGCCAATTTTAAGAGTTTTATTGCGACTGTGTGTGTGTGTGCATATGTATTTGACGGCATTTGAGCCAGCGTGCGTGTGTGTGTTGATTAATGGTCGCACACAAACTAACAAACAATTCATCCAACAGTCTGTGAAAAGTTACTTTTGGTGGCTTAAATGGGTCCACCCTAAAAACGGACATGCGAACAGAACGCATTGAGGTTTCGGATGCGAACGAAACTTTTGCCTTTTTAGTTTATTTTATTTATTTTGTTTCAATTTGCCATTTTGTACATGAATTTGCAGTCGCATTGTTTTTAAAATACTTCCGAAAAATCAAAAATAAAATTTCCATTCCATTTCCATTTAAGTTCTACTTTTAACTTAATCGCTTAGAGTTTATATTAAAAATAATAAATACATGACTTATTACTGTCTTTATGAGGGAAAGCTTGATTACATTGTAAGCCATTTGTATTATTCGCCTCACTTTCAGAAAACTTCAAATCAATTTATTATATTGAATTTTTACACACCCCTTGTCGCTGCTTTAGTGGAATTTAGCTGGAAGCGTTGTTAATATTTTGAGCGCTGTAATTAATTTAAAGCCTTGTAATTAATAATCAACAGCAGCGTGTTGTGGCTGGTTAACTAAAGCAGCAACAGTAGCAACAGCAGCAACAACAACAACAAAGTTCTTTGGCAACACCAGCGGCAACAGATAAGCAGCATAATTAACACAGCGGCCAGTTGGGCGATTTTACGAGCTTTACGGGGGGCTTTCGCATGCGCCAGCTAACGGATTGAATACTAAATCGTTTGCTTTTAAGTAGATGCCTTTTATCACATTGTTGAATTATATATATATAAGTGGGATTTGTTTTGTAAGCATTTGAAATTTGCTGATTGGATTTAGTTGGCCTTATTAAATTTCATATAGCTTAATGGAAATTGGAGCTGCACTTGAGGGAGTTAATAAAATAAGCTTAATAGTATTGGCAATATATATGATTTGATGATAGTAGTAGTAGCTGAGCTACGATTGCTATAAATAGTCACAGCCAACAGCTACTGATAGTAGGGCTAAACAGTAAGTAAACTGTTCTTATCGATTACCCCTTGCCCACCATTCATTTGAAGAATATTGAAAGAAAACCACTTCATACCAAGATATTAACTAAGAAATACTGTTAGCTGACCTGAATAAACGAAAGCTTCATGCTTCGCTGCTCAGCTGAAAGCTGACAAGCCACAAGAGAGCTACAACTATCTTTAGCTCGACTCTAGCTTAACATGAGGTTATATTTAGCTAGGGCTCGGTTTAATTAGCAGTTCATTGCTTGAAATGCATTGGCAGTTCATTGTGTCGCCGATACAGCAATTGCCACTTGTTTTGTTTGACGATTTCAATCAGACACATCATCAATCACATGGCGTGGCAGGGACTGGGACAGGGGCAGGGGCAGCGGCAGTTGGGCCAGTTGACAGTGCCCCTTGTTGTATTGGCAGTCGTGACATTGCAATTTGGTGTTTCGTGGTAGCTGTATATATATATATATATATTTGTATGTGTCTGCGTATATCCTTACCCGTAATTGGCAATTCATGCAGGAAACAGGCCATTATGCCGCTGTTAACTTATTAGTTGGCATGAAAATCGTGCTTAACGCCTTGCAGTTTGCTCAATTTCTGTATCGACGTTGATCATCAGTGCTGCGTCATCCTCGGCTCTTTGAGTGACGGAAGTGTCCAATTTTATGCAATAATAAATTTAATTAGCTGCTACACAGTCCACTTCAAGAGCAGGCTTTGTTGTCTCACACCTCAGCTCAGCTCAGTTCAGCTCAGCTGGCAGCTCCTTGCGCTTGGCCGTAGGGGCTTAAATTATCCTCTGCCTGTTGAGCAGAAATACACAGACAGAGGTGAGTGGCAAGGCGTTGGTTTGATGGCCACAATAAGCTGCCTAATTGCAAATGCAGCTGCCCCAGGCACATCACTCACACGCACACCCACACACATGTATAGATTTAGATTATACAGAAGTGTGTGTGTGCGTGCATTAGCAGCTGTCTCGCTCTGCCACTCTCTCACCTTCTGTGTGTGGGTGTTCCCGTTAATTACTCTTGATATCTACGACTAACATAGCTGCGGGGCGGCTACTAAAAATGCTTTCAGTGTACCATGCCCAAAAATTTAATGTCCCATTCCGACTTTAATCCATTCAAGCATACATATTTATGATGCCATAAAAGGGCACTGCGGCAGCAACAGCTACTTCATGTGGCACATGCAAATTTGCAACGTTTTTTGCCACATAAAATTACAAGAATTTTATGGTTAATAAAAGAGCCGGGCATACGCACACACACACACACATATGTATATATAAGAAATCGCAAGAAATTAACTTCGTAAGCAATGCGCTGGCATGTTCCAGATCGGCTAACTACACTGAGAGAAATGTTACAAATGAACAAAAAGTAGTTTTGTAATTGCGACAAATTAGTTGGAATTTAATTGAAATATTTTATTTATGTATTTTTTATTTATATATATTATAATTTTATTAAATATTTATTTCGGCTTTGCTCGCAATGCCATGGAGTTGCCAATCGTCAAGTACTTTCACTCGACTTTCTCTCAGTGTATGACACATTATTGGCTTTGGCACCTCACGCTGCTCGCTGTTGCCAATTTTGTGTCGGCTGCAGTTCAAACACAATAAAAATTATGCGTGCCATAAATCCAGCTGATGAGATTCGCTTCGCCCAAGCAAATGTCGTTATCGCGTCAAACTTAAGCAGCAGCAGCGTAGGGAGATGGCAGAGCGGGTATCTGGATCGCTGCTATGGCTGGCTGTAAAGTGCGGCTATGCGATAATAATTTTCGCCTAATAATGATGCGCGTTATGGCTTCACGCGTTTCGGTTGCCATAACTTTGCATGTCTTCTATGGGCTGACAGTCGGCAGCAAGCCAAACAAATGACGCCATCCAGCAGGGCGCTGGATGCTGGATGGCGCTGCGTGCTGGAAGCAAAAGCTCAATCATAATCTGTTGCCCTGACAGGAATATACGCAGATATAGCCAGATATGTAGATTGAATCGGAGCTGGCTGGCTGCTTGTTGTCGCTGTGACAACTTTCTGGCTGCTATGTGCCGGGCTTTGGCATTGCCATTGCCATTGCCATTGCCATTGTCAGCTCATTGCCAGCTCGTTGCAATAACTTCTCGTTTGGTCGCAAGGCGGGCGACGCCTTTGCGCCTTGGCCCTTATTGTGCAGTTGGTAATCAGTGGCATTGGCATCGTAAACAGCAGCCGGAAGAAGATAAGACACTTGCCGCACTGGCTTAACATGCCTCTTAATGTACTTCCTGACCCCCAACCGCCCTCTCTGCCGCTTCCTCTGTAGATTAGCAGTATAAAAAAAAAGAGAAGAAAATCTGAACTCTTTGTATGCAATCATTTTATATGGATGCTTTCTACAATGTTGCAGCATTGTGTGAAGTGCTCGACTAAGCATGGCAAAATTAGGCTCCGCTTCGAAAATGGAGCCATGAATAATTTATGTCTGACTAGCATCGAGGCAAACAAGTGTGGGCCAGCTGGCATCGGCACATGAACGGAAGAAGCTCAAAACCTCTGCATAATCGCCTCTAAATGTCTGGCAATTTCAAGAAGTTAAAATGTTCAAGTCTTTTGGCCGCAGCCGCACGGCACTTTGTGCATTTCCGGCAACTGCATCCACAGCATGTTGACAAGAAATTGCATAATTATGGCTTGCCGGACAAGCGGTCAGATCAACTCAACCGCAAGTGCTGTCTTTACACGACGCAAGCAGCAGCAGCAGCAGGAGCAGGATATGCTTTGGCTTTCGGTCAGTTGATGGCATGGAGACAGCAACTGGCCGCAAATGTGACGGCAGGTTGCAAGAGAAATAAAAAAAAAAAAACAGAAGGGAAAGAGAGGGGAACAAGACGAACTAAAGCACTCCCATTTCCTCTGTCCACTGCGAGCTTGTGCATATGCATGTGCGGCATCACGAGAGAGAGAGAGAGAGAGCTAAAGGAAGTTTAAACAGCAGCCATGGCTGGCGGTTGGCAAAAGGCGAGGGGACAGAACAATTGAATTGCATAACATGAATAGAAATGAATTGGCAGCCCCTGCTCGCTGCCCAGAGCAGAGCAGAGCAGAGCAGCTGCAGCTGCAGCTCGAGCATAGTGGCGATGGGCAAACATATCCTGCGGCTTACCTAGCGCGCCCAGGGCCAAAGGGGCCAAAAAAGTTAACTGCTTTTATATTTGCATATACGTTGTGTGACTGTCTCTGTGTGCGTGTGTGTGTGTGTGTGTGTGTGTGTGTGTGGCTTGTCCTTCTAATGCGAGACATTCATGCACTTTGTGGTTGTAAATATTTGCATATAGATTTCGCACAAGCTGCACACACACATGCCATTCGATTGCCTGTTAATAATAAAATAATAATATAATCATTTATGGCAGTGCATTTAATATTGATCACACAGCTTTAAGTGCAAGCCATGGCCTGGCTCAGCCTCGCCCGGTGTTTCCCGGCGCAGCCAAAAGCATTTTTACACTCGATTAACTGTGTGTTTAGTCGTGATTATGTGCACAGAGAGACAGCAAGAGAGAGTGTGTGTGAGAGAGAGAGAGGTGTATACGGACACGTGTCTGCATATGAGTATTGTTTAGGTACTTAGATTATCGCTGCTGTTGCTGCTGTTGTTGCTGTTGCTGCTGCTGCTGCTGCACGTGCCGCAACAAACACTTTTCAAGTGAAACGCTCAAATAGCTGAGCAAATTACAATAAACGTTGGCTGGCTATTGGATTTTCATTAAACTGCTGCTGGCATATGTGAATGTGTGCGTCTGTCTGTTTGTGTGTGTGTGTGCGGACTATACAAAAAAGTATTGCCTACATTGCGGCGCCGGCGAAATGGAAAGTTAAGCACTTGAAACGACTTAAAGTGCTGGCAGTTGCCTTGCCACTCCAGGGACTGGTCTCTGCTCAGGTCTTGGCTTACGATTTTCGTACCGTTTTCCACCCCTTTATGCGCACGCACACACACCGACCCGCGCCACCCCACCCCACGCCGTGCCACATCGACAATAAGACGCAATGCCTTTTGTTCTTTTTTTGCACAGTTGCACACAATAATGAAAATGTTGTTGTTTGTGAAATTCCAACAGCCGTTGCCAGCACACTTGAGCGCGCGCACACACACACACATACAGGCAAGAACTTAGCTATCACACAGACACACACACACACACATGGCATTACTTCCGCCTCAGCGGTAATAATTTTAAAATCAATACAATTCAATAAAGTTTTATTACTGACGCTGCCTGAGGAGCTGCGCAACTCTTTGGCTTTGGCAATCGTCAAGCTGCTGTGGGGCAGCGCAACGCTTAAGTTAAAGGCGCTCGCTTTGTCTTAACCGGCTTGGCGGATTACCAGATCTTACCTAATGCTCGTATTAGCCATAAACTTTGCTCTTTGTCGCGCGCACCACCTCAAATTGCTGGCAATTAGAATATGCACGCTTTGTAACGCAAATTGTGGCTGCGCAGCCAGCGAACTTATGGCAACGCCCATTTGTATGCAAATGCCAGCACGGACAGATGGACAGACTGCGGGACAGGCGGAAAGGGAGGAGAGGAGACACACGCGGCCAGTGTCTGTTGCCATTTGGCTTGGCATCGTCGTGGAGCTACAGCTACAGCTACTGCTTCAGTTCCAGCTGCTGATGAATCAAAGTCATAACGTGGCCAGGGAACAGTTCGCCATCTCCATCGCGCTCGCACTCGCATTCGCATTCGCATTCGCGTTACGCATCGTTATGCACAGCGGCAGATGACTGTTATTAAAATCAGTTGTTCGTCAGCAGCATCAGCGTAGAGGCAGCCAGACAGCGCTTTGGGTCCCTTGCGCTGCCCGAGTCGGGCGCCAGCTGTGCGTCTCGACGCGGGCAGCGCCAGCTCAATTTGCCCGCTCATAGATGCCGCCGCTGCGGCTGGGGGGATGGGCTCGGCGCATTCATTTAATGTCTTAATTTTGCACTCATCCAAGTGAAAAATTAAAATGGTTTCCGTTGTTCGGGCTTTTGGGCAGCGTCGCTCGCTTATTAACTGCAGCAGGTGAAATGAAGTCGATGCTGGCATAATTCTAATGCCGCTGCCACTGCCAAAGCCGCCTCCTGTTTAAATATTAATAATAAAGTCGAGGGGGGCCGAGCCCCGGCCACAAATTGTTAAATTGAAGCTAATAAAATTTGGTGTATCCTAACGTGCCGCCCACCCATTTTATGGCCCACAAATTTCATGGCGATTAAATTTGATGGCAGCGCATGCATCTCACGCCCATCTCAATCGCCTGGCCATGCCTGGCCCGGTCGCCACGCCCCCTCCAGCGCTTGGCTCCACTGCGTAATTGTGGCCAAACACTCCGAGGCGCTGCTGTGGCTGAGAGCACAAACAATAGAGCGCCTTTATGCTTGCCAAAATGTAATGCACACAGCAAAGGAACAAAAACAAAAAATAGCTGAGAAAAGCTGAGAAAAGCAGCTAAAAACAAGCTGAAATTCTAGCGTCTAGAGTGCTCGCCAAGCAAATACCCTCCAGGTTAATTTACTAGAATGTGATCCAAGCTATCAGAGTGGTGCTTCCCTTTAAATATCATTAGCCAGTATTGCCACGGGCTGGAACTGCGCTGCAGTGCAATTCACAATATGCAGAAATTCATTTGTCTAAGCTCGTCTAATCTGACTGACTTCAGGTTATTCAGAGTCTGCATTTGTTTGCTGTTTACTCGGCAGACAATTGAGAGTGAAAACACAATTAAATAAATATATTAACAGCACTCAGTTGAACGTAATTTTAATATTTATCTAACTCGGATTTCGTTCAGCAGAAAGCAAATTCATTATGAAAATTCTGCTCTTGCTAGAAAGCAATATGTATTTTATTTTAATTTAATATTTATAAGATAAAATAAATATTCACAAAACAGAAAGTTTAAAAAATAAATATTTAATATTAATAGAATATAAAATAATAAGTAAATACACTGACAAGGAATAATATATTTGATTTAAAAATTAAATTTGTATTCACAAAATTTTATGAATTGTAAAAATGTGTAATATAAAATAAATTAAATAAAAAGTATATAATTTAAAAATAAAATAATAAATTAACAATATATTTGATTAATTTACATTTATTTATGTTTATGTATATACTGCAAAAAGTTTATTACGAATTAAATGTGATAAAATGAAAAAGAAAAGAGAGAGAGAGAGAGAGAACAAAATAGTTGTATACTAAAATAAATAAAAATATTCATAAAAGTATTTATGTTAAATTAAATTATTAAAATTTGGTATGTATATATATGTACATATAAATGTATACATATATGTACATATATACTTTTATATAATTCAATAGTATATCAGCCTCAGATTTCATTGCAATCTAAAAGCTTCAATTTCATTTCGAGTAATTTGAGAGCAATGCATACAACTCTTGAGGCGTCTTTTAATGGCACTAGGGTATAAACAGCTAAGAGAGAGAGAGATAGAGAGACTGAGAGAAACAAAAAGAAAACAAGTAAGAAAACTCTAGTCGAGAGTGCTCGACTACGAGATCCCCTGAACCTTTCAAGCAACAGCCATTTCAATCATTTTTAGCGTCTCCCTGCTTACACAAACACACACATACACACGCAAACACACATACATAGACACCCATAGGCGCGCACGCATGGGCTGCAGTGTGGGCTTACTATGGGAACTTAATTGTTTAATAACTTTTTTTCTAGACGTACGTTCTCCATGAAACTTTCAGATTGTGGTTTTATCATTACTATGCGTATAATTGCCAAAGCTCAAGTCTCTAGTATTTGAAATACGCCTTTTACAAACTTATGGGTGAGGGGGTGGATATAAGGGTGGGGGGTGAAATTGAACAAAAATCGAAATTCTATAACGTACATATCAATCTACATTTCAAATTTGGATACTCTAGCTCTAAAGATGTAGGAGATATAATTCTATAACTGCATTTCGATAAGGTTTTTGATCGATAAAAAAATAACGGGATGAGTTATCGATCTTTTGTGATAAACTTGATATGCGCGCTGTATATAAAGTTCAAGTCTCTAGCTCGTATATCTTCGGAAATCGACGCGTTCATACATACGGACGGACGGACGGACGGACGGACGGACGGACGGACGGACGGACGGACGGACGGACGGACGGACAGACAGACGGACAGGGCTAAATCAACTTCTCTCGTCGCCCTGATCAAGAATATATATACTTTGTGGGGTCTGCCACGCCTCCTTCTCCCTGTTACATACTTTTAACAAAACCATTATACCCTGATTTCCCATTTTCAATGGGTTCAGGGTATAAAAACTGTGCAAACTCTGGCAAAATTAAAGCGCCAAAACGCGTAAAATGCAAATGTGCGCGTCTTGTTAAGGGTTGGGCTCTGTCTTCAGCAGGGGATGAGGGGGCTGCCGAGGGTTGCGCGTCGGTTTTGTGCAAATTATGGTTTAACACCTCATTGAACTCTACGGCAGAGTAGAGCGGCAGAGGGGAGTGAAGTCGAGAGCCAAGTCGAAAGCTGCGAAAATTTGAATTTGAATATGAATTTCGAGAATTTCATATTCAAATGAGTTTTCAAAGACTTTGGCCACACGACCGATGGGAATCGAGTTAATTATTTATGTATATAGATAAATATAAATTATGGCTTATTGTTCGTTTTTATCTTGGCAAATTGGCCGCATAAAACCTGGCCAATTAAATTGCACTTCAAAGGCGACTTGGATGCTTTGACAAAATTGACGCCGATCGCCTGCGAGCAAACAGTTTTGCATTAAATTGTTTATGCCAAAGCCGCTGTGCATAGTGCATATGTAAAACCTAATTACAACTAATTGCTATTTGCACAGCTGACAACCTTTGACCTAATGCAAACAAAAACATGCATTCTGTGTGTGTGTGTGTGTGTGTGCATTTGTTGTGCGGTCGCTGGTCAACAAGCCAATTCAAACCTTGAACGCTGCCCAGCAGCAACAGCAGCAACTGCAGCAGGAGTCAGGCAAATAAACAAAACGCTTTGATTAGAAAATTTCATTACACGAAATCGAACGCTTGCCAATTGTACACACACACAGACAGAGAGAGAGAGAGAGAGAACGTGTGTGTGAGAGACACACGCATGCACACAAATGCAAATACAATCAGTGCCAATGCAAACAAATAAATGCACAAAGGGCAGTCCCATTGCCTGCCCAATGCGTCAGTTCATTAAAATGGAGCTGCGCCTCGGCCAGGGCATGGGCATGGGCGTGGCACGTGCCTCTGCTGCAGCTATATGCAGCTCCTCAATCTGTGCCTAAAAACGCAATTTAATAACGGCTGCAAATGAGCATATGCAGCATACTGCATGTGTGCGCATGTGTGTGCCTGTGTGTGCGTGTGTGCGTGTGTGTGTGCCTCGTGTTTGTGTCAAATTTTATGGCCCAAAGGCGCATTTGAAATGAAATCGACAGGCTCAGTGTGAGGGCGCCGCTAAAGCTTTGCTCTACCCCGCTCCGCCCCGCCTTGCCCAGCTCCGGCTGTGCCACAATTCAAAATGGCTCTAATGCTGTATGTTGCACTATTTGCCCATAGACGGGCAACTCAATTTATTAACGCACACACACACACACAGAGAGCTGCATAGACCCATGGGGAAACACGCACTGGCTGAGGCAGCTGCAGACATTGTTGGGGCATGCAGCTTGTTGCAAATGCTTGCCAGCTAAATTATTACAAATGCATTTGTGCAACAACTTTGGCAGTTGGCAAAAACCGTTGCATGGGTCAGTTGCAGCACACGCACACTCTGATCGTTGCGCATTTGTGTTTAAGTGGCGTCTCTGCCCCTTGCTGCACCCCCGCTCCTGCCGCCCCCTTAAATATGATGGAATGCATTCGCATCCATCTGCCGAAAAAGCCAGCTGCAGATCTAGTTTATCATGCAACTGGGCTGCGTTGCATGCAACCAACGCATGTCAATAACGAGCTGCCACATAAACTACGATTCACAACAAGGCCCGACAACTGCACGAGTTTATTAAATATTTATTAGAGTCCATCAAAGGAATAATATTGATTGCTGCTCTTCTTAACCAAGTTACAGGATGTTCTCTGTGAATTTGACAGGGAATAATATATATACATATATATGAATATTTGAGATATATATATTTATTGTTATTTATTATGCGTATTTATAATGAATGGTAGTTATAGGGCTTCAGCATTAGTAATGTAATTTAACAGTTAGCTTTTGTGTCTAAGGGTATAGTACAGGGCTGTCCATATTCCACGGACCCATCTGGCAGCTCTACACGGTTGCCCATATTCTACGTTTTTGTTTCTTTTCATATAACAAAAAACACGTTTTTGTTAATGCTAATAATCATTTGGTTTAGTTTGTATAGATTTGTTGGCAGAACTTTTATGAATATGATATCTCTCTCTGTCAAAAGTTATAGGGTTGCTAGACGGTTCCGGCGAGTATGGACAGCCCTGTAGTTGTACAGAGATTGTGTTTCGTTTCATCTACATTCCTATCTCTCTTTTCTCTCTCGGCTAGAATGGCGAAGCAAGGAGCTGGATTACAAGAAAATACTAAAAATGAGTCGACTTATCTACGGCTCTTCTAATTTATTCAGAGCGAACTCTCATAGGGAGAGTGAACAAAGGAGAAGACACCACAGGCATCTCGATCTCGAGCGCAGCCAGATCAATCGCAGCCAGATCCAGCACAGGGAGGCAGACTTTTTCACTCTTCAGTGATGCTCTTACCTAGAAGTACTATAATATATTTTAATACACGCATGGCAGCACAGTTCGCTTCGTTTCGTCTATTCAACTCACTCAGTCCTCCGTCAGAAAAACTCCACTCAAAGCTCAGAACTTATCCATCTCGTTCGATTGCAATTAATAATTTGTCATTATATGCAATATTTGTAGTCTGATGCATTCGTCAATATTTAACACATTCAATTTGCAATTCTCATTAGCCTTTCTTAATGAAATTACTGAAAAATATATGTATCAACAGAACTTTGATGTGTGCATTTAAAAAGCGCAACCGTTCAACCGATTGCAGCGTTTAAAAATGCGGTATATCAATATCATCGACTATGTAATTTACGCTTAATTTGTAGCCATTACCACAAAAATGCATTAAGTGTGTGTGTGTGTGTGTGTGTGCGTGTGGGTGCGTGTGGGTGTTTGCCTTTAAATGTGCTGCAATTATTTGCAATGCAATTTTAATTGAGTGCTGAAATATTTGCGGACAATTCGCGCTGCAATCAAATATATAACGAGCAGCAATTATATATTTATTGAAAGTCTCCGCAAGGCGCATCAAATAATTTACAACTAAAAACAATAACTATCTAGATGCATGTAGCTATAGATATATATTTATGAATTCATATCGAACTGTTTCAAACTGCTCATAAATTATTCACAAAATGTTTGTTTGCTTTGATTATGATTTATAGTTTTAGATGCAAACTTTATGTTTAATTATTTAAGATTGACTAAAAAATTTGTAAAAATTATAAAGAAATTCATTTGTTCAATTCTAATTAGTTAAAAATATTTTGTAATATTTATAGCAGATTTTTAGTGTCGTGCAGTTGAGTTTTTTTGCTGATCTAATGAGCTGGTCTCCATGTTGAACTTGAGTGCATTGCGTGCTGGCGTGTTGGCCCTTTTTTGTTGTGTCCTTAACAACTAGCCACATGTCGACATGGCCAGAAGAAGCTTTAGCCATAGCCAAACTATTTTGCATTCGAGGCACTCGCCACAGCAGCAGGAGGAGCAGGAGGAGAAGCAGCAGCAGCAGATAACACCCCCATTTCAGCACTTTGAAAAAGTTTAAATATAAATTAAAAACTTTTCTCATTTTTTTTGCACTTTTTTTTTGCTGTTGTTGTTGTTGTTGTTTTTTTTTTATTTGGTATGTATTTTATGTGAATGCAAAGTAAAAAGTTTGCCGCACGACATTGAGCAACAACGAGAAGTAGCCAGTTGTTGTTGTTGCTGTTGTAGAGTGCTGCTGGCTATCAGCATTAGCACATTTTAATCTTTGGCCGTAATCCTTTACCAATTTCCGTTTCAGTTACTTTGGCGAGTCGCGCGGCCTAGCAACGACTACAACTAAAATTTATGCAATGACCGAAATCTGCAATACATTATTGCCGCTGTCAGATGAAGTTGTCCCTTTTACAAAATTAATTGCATCCTCTCTGGCACCCCAAAAATTACTGGCCGAAAGCCCGAAAACCGAGCGCTAGAACTTGTGGTTGCCAACTGGCAGGAGGCGGCGAGGCGGCGAGCCGACGACAACATTGTTGTAATATTTTTGTTAGTAAAATGTGGTCAAACTTTGGCTGCCATAAAGGCGCAAACAACAAGGTTCCATTGAGAGACTCTCTCTGTGTGTGTGTGTGTGTGCGTGTGTGTGTGTGTGTGTGTGTGGGCAGGCTAGCCGCAAATATTTGACCGTAATGCAAACGCATTTGCTGCATAGAAAGCTCTTTGGGTCTTGTGAACACATTGCGGCCCACACGGAGTAACCGAAAAATGCAGTTGCTGATCATTTGCTTGCTTTGCATTAACACAAACTTGAGTGGGAGCAGGAGTAGGACCTCGAGCAGGAGCAGGCGGAGGCACTGGGGGCACATTAGTACAACATGAAAGGGATTGCATTTTGCTTGCGGCTAGCCTGAGGCAACACTGAGCAGTCGACCTAGTGCATGGCCAGGCAAAAATCACTCGAATATCTTTTCACTTTGAGCCAGAGCTACGTGTGGGTGTGTGTGTGCTTTTGTGGCACTAAATGTAATCTTTGACTGTGGCCATATATCTCTTTGCAGCGGCTTAGCTGGCCAGGCACAAAAATGCGGTTTACAAAAAGGAAATTAAGTTCAATAAAAGAGTATTTGAAATTTATTGGGGTTAGCTGCCAAAAGGCTTCCATTTAAGCTTAAAGCGCGCACTTTGGCTCTTGAGCAGCCCAAAAGTTTCGGCTTAGCGCCTGGCAAGGCCTCAGTTTTGACAAGTTCTAAATATGCAATTTGTCGCCCCACTCGAGCAGCAGCTGCCTGCAAAGCGAGGCGAAGAGAGGCGTGGCACTTGGCCTGGGCCTGCAACCGGAGCATAATTGCATTTCGTGGACAATTAATTTCTTTTCCATTGCCCATTTCGTCGTAATTTAATTGCAAATTACTTCCTTTTGTGTTTGTGTCCGCTGCTCGCTCGCAATTGTAGCTTCATTTGCCTTTCGCTTCTGCCCCAACGAGTCCGTGGCCCAGTTCGTGCCTAGGCCGAGGCAACCAGCACGCAGCTCGTTCGCTTTTCATTTCTATTTTGACTTTTTTTTTTTTTTTTTTTTTTTTTGTGCATTTGAAATTAGCAAAAATGTAAAACCAAATTGCAAAAGTTCTGCAGGAGCAAGAACATCAATTGGACGCGCCATAAATTCAGTTAAATATGAGAGCGCACAGTTGGTCGACATTTTGTTGCAGTGTAGAGCGACGGATGCAGTGATTAAAGCAAATCGGAAATAGCTGAGATCTTGAGAGAGCTGCTGAATATTATAATAGGTATATTGGTTAAGCTTTTAAGAATGTTAAACTCTGTTAGACTGAGCTCTCAATGATTAGGTCTTTCGTTAAACAAAACTCATTTTACCTCAAGATAGAGGCATAGAAGGAAAAATATGATTGCTGGATGTGATTTATAATATAAAGTGTTTATAATATGTTTGATTAGCTAGTCTTTCATATCTCTCACTCCTGGCCAAAGCGTAATCTGCAGTGATTCGCATTAATGTGCGAAATATTACAACTAATTGAATTACTAACTAATCAATTTAAGTCTCATGCATTTATCTACTTCATATTTCTCACAGTTAGTAATTAAATGTTCAATGATATATGACTGAGGACATGTTAAGTAGCTCAACTAAGAGGCAATTGTGATATAAAATGAACCTGCTCAAGCAATATTTTGTTGCTGTCTCTCTCTCTCTCTCTCTCTCTTTCGAGTTTGACGGGCTGCTGGCGTCTGCAATTTCTATAAGACTGTCATTTGTTTAACTGGCGTATTAAATATTTAAATGGGCTGTTCTACGTTCTCAAATGCGCTCAGTATTTAGTTATTGTTCCTTCGCGTTTGGGAGTGAGAGAAAGAGAGAAAGCGAGAGAGTGCCTAGGCGGGTGTAGCTGCTGAGTGTAGTAGTAGTGAAAACAATCTCCAGCCACTTGAGCTGCACATAAAATTTCATTTGACATTTTTGCATAATTGAAGCAAAGTGCAGACTGCAAGCATCTGAAAGAAAGTTGCGCAGAGCTGCGTTTGCCTGCGTTCGCTGCGTTTGCTTTGGCTGGTCAGCAGCGCAGGCGACACGAATCCAACAAAGGCGACAAGTTTGCACTGGGCAAATGAAAGCACGACCCGCCAGCCTGGGTGGCTCGGGTGGAGTCACTTGCTTGCTTTGCCAACAAAGTAGAAAATCCGAAAGAAAAACACAAAATTTTGCGCTTACGCTTTCAAGTCGATCGCAGCGCCAACTACAAGGGCGCTCTCTCTCCCTCTGCCTCGCGCTCTCTCTCTCTCTCTCCATATCCCTTTGCATTGATTGGGCAACCTGTGCCGGAGGTGGTGGAGGGGCTGTGGGGGGAGCGGAAATCAGCAGTGGCAATTGTTTGGCTGCGCTTTTGGCACTGCAATTCATTTGAAATTTATGCAAAGCAGGTTGCGAAATGGCATAAAAACACTGGCACACATAATCCCGATGCAGAAAATTTGGGATTTTGGATTTACATTTTGTGTTTTTGCTAGATAATTATCTTAATTGCAATTTCGTGCAGCAGCAAAGGTAATTTGCAATTAGATGCCAAGCTGCCAGCCAGCCAGCCAGCCAGCCAGCCAGCCAGCCAGCCAGCTGGACCAATTAATTCATTTCACAAGTATTTAGCTGCATAATTTGCCTTGGCTATGCATGGCGCTTGTATTTGGCCGTAATATAAATTAAATGGCAATTAATTAGCAAAAGTTGGTAGCATTAATAAATGCAGGCACATTCATTACACCTGCATTAATAGCCAAAACTTTCGGCTCAATATTATTCAAGGTATATCTGAAGGAGCTGCTCCAGCTGCTGCTCCTGCCTCTGCTCCTGCTGCATCATTTCTCAAACGCAGGCAAATGAAAGCACTTAATCTTGTGCTTGAACTTTGCAACGGAAACACCAAAACCCAAACACTTTTGTAATTTTAATCAATTCATCTTAATTTCGTTTGAAGTGCACATTAACCTAATGGCCAGACCGAAGAGGTAGCTCGACCCTGTCTCTCTCTCTCTCTCTCTCTCTCACACACTCTCGCCCTCTCGCTGTCCAAGTCTGTGTCCAACTACAAACTCCAGTCCAGGCTAACAACTTGCGGCTGGCTAACAAGTGCTTTTCCTACCATATTAAAATGTTATCTGCTGCTCTGCTCTACAGATGGGAGAGAGGCAGAACGGGCGCGAGTGAGACAGATAGAGCTTAGCTCTGGAACAGCAGCAAGGGCCAGAGACGACGACGAAATATAAAAAATAGACAACTCCTGCTCTGCCATGGCCCTAGCTCTGCTCTGCTCTGCTCTGACTCTGCTAACAGCCACAGTATGTGGCAACACTTCTGTCTGTTGGGTTTTGTGCGTGGGCGTCGTCTTCTCGGAGGCAAAGGTGATGTTTCATTTTCACATTTCTCATTTATCTTGTTTAGCTTGGGCAGGACGCCCGATGCCTTCGGCCGGCCTCAGCTCCGCTTGCTTCCTTCCAAGACGTGCGAATATATTTAACTAAATGTACGTACCGGACGGGGTGTCTGTCTATCAGTCTCTCTCTGTCTCTCTCCCTCTCCCTTCCCTCTCTCTCTGTGTGAGCTTGTAAATTTATGGGCAATGCTTTCGTTTATTAATGAGAGCGCGTAAAATAAGCGCCAAAGTGCTCTCAGATCTGAGCTGATGCTCAAATATAAATTTGCGGCTGTTTCTTGTTCAGCTGCTGAGATCATTGGGCATGCGGACGCGGATGCGGATGTGGATGAAGATGTGGAAGCTGATGCGGATGCATTTGCAAGAAATAACAAATCATCTTTTGATTAACTCATGCGTGTCAATTTGACGTAAACCAAATATTTGTACAGCACACACAGTCACCCTCACACACGGACACACACACCCACACACACAGACACACAAGTAAGAAATCCCGATTGCAAGCTAAGGAAATTGCAGTCAACAACTAACAAGGCGAGCATTTGCTACGTATTTGCCATACGTCTGGCTGGAAACGAAGTACAAAGATACAAATATACACACATTTATATATAGATATACATACATATATACACTGTGTATGCAAATGCTGCATAAACTAAATTCTCTATACGTGTACATATCGTGTGTGTATATTTCTGTTGAGCAGCAGCAAAAAATGCACGTATTTTAACGCTTCATTGCAATAGAAAATGGTCGAATTCTGACAGCTGATAGGTTGCCCTGCCGTATACCCTATAATCAGCTCTAATGCTATATATCATACAGATTTCTGTTGGACTAAAGACTTGCTAAATATATATGTATATTTACTCTGTATAGCTATTTGGGCACACTATTCAAATTTCTTCATTTGTCTAAGTATTCCATTCAATCTACCTCCTTTGCCGGCACCAACTTCATACAGGGCTCTCAAGCTATGAAAGGGACTTAACTATGTGATGTCGCCAGCAATGCGGAAAATGAAAATAAATATGTTTTATTCAACTGCCAGAAGGAAGCGTTCTTATGAGCTCAAGTTTAGTACTAAGAGCTGCATAAATATAAAATTCAATCTTAAGCAGGATCGAATAAATATTTCAAATAAAATGGTTTATCAACTGATTGCTACAGCAAAATTAATGTTTATTAATGTAGGAATGCATTAACGATAGCTGTAAACATAAATATAAAAGCAAGCTTTTAATTCAACTAGTTAAATATGTATAATTTTTATTAAAATAAATTTATATAATATTTAATTTAATTTAATATATTTTTTTTGTCGCTAGATTATTCAGGCTTAAAAATTTAAACTGGAACTTAATTGTTTTTCTATATTTAATTAAATTAAATTAATAAATTACTTATTATATTTAGCTAACATTTATAAAATATAATTATGTTCATATTGATTTAAAAAGATTTAGTTTTAACTCAACAGAAATCCTTCCAGACTAAATAAAATTCCTGAGAACTTTCTATGAATTTAAATTCTCAACTTTCAATGGTTTTTGTGCTTATCTGTAATACATTATATTAGATATAAAATCAATAAATACATAAAACACTTCCTTGACTTCATGATATTAACAGAACACAAAGTTTTGACGTGGAACAGCTTAAATTGAAACCATGAGAAGCTTAAACTTTGACAGCACTAAACTTAGTTTATACCTATATATAAACAAAATTAGAAGCAGCTTAGATATGCTAACAAATAAGCTTAGAAATATTCAAATGTTAAAGCAGAAGTAACTAAATTTTAGAAGTAATTTTAAAGTCACGCTAAGCAGCTGGAGTGTCTCAATATGCGCAGATTGAAGGCAGAGGCATTTTGAAAAGGTGTCAGGAAATTGGCATAAACTTGGTCAGCCATTTGATTGGCAGCTGCGTCTGTTGGCCGCTGCCCGAGGAGATGCCGCCAGCAGCAGCAGCAGCAGTAGCAGCAGCTGAGGCTGGCAAATGTACAACAATTGTTTGTCACAGTGATGAAAATCAAATTAAATATGCACTGATTAGATTGTAGAGATAAGAAGCAGAGAGCATAAATGGCATAAGCCAAGGAAGCTGGCTGCCAGGACAGGGAAATGGAAGAGGCAAAGAAAGCGGCGAGCGGGCGAAGCAGACACGCGACGGAGCTAACGTCAAATCTAAATGAGGTTATAATTAAAAAAGTTTTCTTATTTGCTGCCGCTGAGCCAAAAGCAGCAGCAGCAGCAGCAGCATCCAGCTGCAAATGAAGAAACAAGTAATTCGCCTAATAACGAGCTTATGTAATTAGCTCATAAACAACAACAACAACAGCAACAACAACAGCAACAACAACAGTAACAACAAGTAAACAGCACGGCAATTGCAGCCAAATAACAACAACGGCAGCCAGAAAATTCTACAAGTCGAAATGTAATGAAAAAGTTACGGATACGAAAAAGTTCATAAAATTGAAGGTAAAAGCACCAAAGCTGACGCAGCTGTCAACGCAAGCTGGCTTCTGGCTGCTGCTCGGAGAACTTGTCCATAATACGAACAGGTACTATATATAGATAAGTATATAAGATACATATATGCGTGAATATAGATAGATAAGATACACAAAAACTAATAAAGATACATAGATACATAGATACATTGATACATAGATACATAGATACATAGATACATAGATACATAAATACATAGATACATAGATACATAGATACATAGATAGATAGATACATAGATACATAGATACATAGATACATAGATACATAGATACATAGATACATAGATACATAGATACATAGATACATAGATACATAGATACATAGATACATAGATACATAGATACATAGATACATAGATACATAGATACATAGATACATAGATACATAGATACATAGATACATAGATACATAGATACATAGATACATAGATACATAGATACATAGATACATAGATACATAGATACATAGATACATAGATACATAGATACATAGATACATAGATACATAGATACATAGATACATAGATACATAGATACATAGATACATAGATACATAGATACATAGATACATAGATACATAGATACATAGATACATAGATACATAGATACATAGATACATAGATACATAGATACATAGATACATAGATACATAGATACATAGATACATAGATACATAGATACATAGATACATAGATACATAGATACATAGATACATAGATACATAGATACATAGATACATAGATACATAGATACATAGATACATAGATACATAGATACATAGATACATAGATACATAGATACATAGATACATAGATAGATAGATACATAGATACATAGATACATAGATACATAGATACATAGATACATAGATACATAGATACATAGATACATAGATACATAGATACATAGATACATAGATACATAGATACATAGATACATAGATACATAGATACATAGATACATAGATACATAGATACATAGATACATAGATACATAGATACATAGATACATAGATACATAGATACATAGATACATAGATACATAGATACATAGATACATAGATTCATAGATTCATAGATACATAGATACATAGATACATAGATACATAGATACATAGATACATAGATACATAGATACATAGATACATAGATACATAGATACATAGATACATAGATACATAGATACATAGATACATAGATACATAGATACATAGATACATAGATACATAGATACATAGATTCATAGATACATAGATACATAGATACATAGATACATAGATACATAGATACATAGATACATAGATACATAGATACATAGATACATAGATACATAGATACATAGATACATAGATACATAGATACATAGATACATAGATACATAGATACATAGATACATAGATACATAGATACATAGATACATAGATACATAGATACATAGATACATAGATACATAGATACATAGATACATAGATACATAGATACATAGATACATAGATACATAGATACATAGATACATAGATACATAGATACATAGATACATAGATACATAGATACATAGATACATAGATACATAGATACATAGATACATAGATACATAGATACATAGATACATAGATACATAGATACATAGATACATAGATACATAGATACATAGATACATAGATACATAGATACATAGATACATAGATATATATGTAGATACATTTCCTTCTCATAGTTTGTCTTGCCTTAAAAACACGAAATTAACCATAAAGATGCAATTGTTGCTAATTAGCCAGTAGCAAGAGAGATCTATAGTGGTACGGGGAGGGGTGGATGGGGAAGGGAGTGTTATATTTCTGCAGCACGTTCCTTTTAACGTTGCACGTTTGCAATTTTAATTACAAAATTGCGCAAATACTCGTAATTGAGCGTTAGAGTTCACATTAGCAGCCACAAACATAGCTGGCAGCGATCGAGCGTATCAAATGGACACGAGTCCTTGGCAGGACTCCGGAGTGACCGGCCATGACGGCCATGACGTGGCCGTGGCCGTCACCGTGGTCGTGGTCGTGGTTTAGTGCGTCGCTTCCATTCGTCGTCGGCCGGAGACAGTGCACGGCCAGCAACACTTCCGGTGACATTTCAATTACCTCCACCACCTCGAAATAAAACAATGCCGTTGCCATTCCGATTGCTATGGCTATGGCTATGGCCAATGGGCAATGGCCAGTGGCAGCTGTTGACTAACAAGTGCACCACTCACACCACACCAGAGAGCCACGGGTAGTAACAATTTTTTGATTAATGTGTCTGCTGCAAATTACAAAGAGCAGACAATAACCAAATGCACACGCACCAAGGGGAGAACTGGAACCGAGGCCGTGCTGTGGCTGTGGACACGTATCTGTGTCCAGTTCTGAAAGGGCTGCCCGCTGTGCGCGTCCAAATGAAATAAACATGGCTACTAATGTAATGTAATCTATGTGGCCTCAACTCTTATTAACGGCTGCAGCGACACCTCACACCTTTAGATTTATTTATTCATGTATATATTGGCACTGAATTTGCAATTTACTTTATTAATTTCGGTGCCAGACCGCGAAAAGTCTGGACTCATCGCTGCTCCGCTCTGGGTTGCTGGTGAGTCTGAGTGGTGCATTGCAAGTGGCAAAGCCGCAGTCAAAATCATTTTCTAATTAAATTCAAGCCAAAGTTTTGGCAAGCGAATGAAAACAAAAATTTTCTTGGCTTGCCGAAACTTTAAAATTCAATTAAAAATTATGCAATGCCAGCGCGACAGCAGACAGACAGCTGGATAGACAGAGACAGAGACGGTGAGAGCGAGAGCGAGAGCGAGAGCGAGACAGATAGAGAGAGGGAAGGAGAGAGGGCTAGGGCAGATACATGCTCCATTCAGAGGGAAGCACATGAAAAGCCCATGAAAATGAAATACAAGCAGCGCCAAGCAGCAGACACCAAGCTGATGATGACGAATAAAATGAAAATGAGGCGCTGTCGCAACTGCTGCAACTCCTGCTACTCCGGCTAGTCCTGCTGCTGCCGGTTCTTACAGTAATTTTGTGCAAAATTTTAGTTAAAATTACTGCTAAAGAAAATTTGCACATAATTTGATTAAAAAGTTACACGCATTTGCAGCTGCAGCTGCAGCAGAAGCAGAAGCAGAAGCAGAAGCAGAAGCAACTTTGTTGCAAAATAAAAATATGAAATGCTGCGTGCGGCGTGCGTGTTGCACAAGCGGCGCAACTTGCCACGGCCCCACCACACCACAACTCCCACTCATGGCAAATCTCAGTTGACTGCAGTTTCCACTTGCTGTTGTTGCTGCTGTTGTTGTTAAGCTTTTTCTCCGACTTCAACTGCGGTTGGCAAACTTTCAAGCGGCCGCGAGTTGCGCTTTGTGCGCCAGAGATTGTCTGGGTACGCCAAGGTGTCCCGCACTTTGAGCAGATCGTAAATTGTTTATACATACCGGCGTGAGTGGGGCGAGCATAAAAACAATTATAATAATCATAATAATTCTGCAGTAGGTGGACGGGCTTTTATTTGGCTATGATGCTAAAATTATAAAGCTGCTAACAACTTTTTGCAGGCTAATCAAATATTTGCAGCGACGAGACGGGATGAAGGTAAAGGTAAAGGGGTAGGGCGGCGGGCGAGGGGCGAGGGGGTTAGAAACGGAGGCAGTCGTGCGGACTATAGAGAAAGGACTTAAATCCTTTTAGACACGTGTGTGCAGAGTACCGTTAATATGACAGAAACACCAAGCTCAGGCGTGCGTGCGTGTGTGCATGTATGTGTGTGTGTGAGAGTCTCTGTGTGTGTGTGTGAGTGACATGCAAATCTTATTTGTCAGTTGAAAAACACACAAAAATACTGGAAACAACAGGAGCACCAGCAGCAGCAGGATTGTAGAATGTAAAATACTTGGATACTCTCTCTCTCTCTCTCTCTTTCTCACGCTCCCTCGCTCTCTCTCTCCTCGCTTTATCGTAATGCTGCGAGGGTCTGAAGTGCGTTTTTTAATTGAAAATTATTATAAAAAGTTGTAAATCCCTCGCATTTGGCCGCAGCTGAAAGGCATGAGTGTGTGTGGGTGTGTGTGTGTGTGTAGGGGCGGGGCCAGCTGCAGGGGGGCAGAGCACACTTGACGTGGCTCGGCTTATTAAAGTAAGCTTTGGGGCCAAAAGGTGGCCACATACAACGGATTCATGTTGTTTAATTAAATTAAACCGCTGGAGCCGTATCTGCCCTTTGTTGTGGAATAAAGGCGTTATTAATATATTACCATTACACTCATCGTCGTCGTGCTCATCATCATCATTATTATTATGATCATTGTGATGCGGGGTCTGCCGCCAAAAAGGGTCAAAAAGTTGCAGCATTTCAGGTGCTTTGCATAATGCGACATGTGAAGTTTTTGTGCGAGTGTCAATGGGCGTCATTGCCTTTGTCTTCATTACGACGCCGCCGCCGCCTCCGCCCCTCCCCTAAATGAGAGCCGTAAAATGTGTAATGTGAAAAGTGAAATGTGAAATTTTAAATGGAAATACAGCTTAAAGTAAGTGCGGCCAATGTCTGCAAGGCGAGGCCAAGGGATGTGCACAACTGTCTCCGTTCACAGAGCACCCTCCCCAGCTGGGGCATAGACAGTTCCTGTTCCATGGCATGACCCTGAAAATACAAACATCTTTATCTATATGTGTATGTATGTCTGTTTATATATATGCGTGATTCAATTGGTTTCAGGGGTTAACCCAAAGGTTTCTACGTTTGTTTGTTTGTTTGTGTGCTTTGATTTATTTCATTTGAAAATGATGCAGTTTGTTGCCATCAACCACTTGGGGCAACTTAACAGCATATAATGGGGCTAGAGCTACACTCCAGACTCGCGCAGTTGGTGGTTGTCTCTATATCTCTCTACCTCTCTCTCTCTCTCTCTCTCTCTCTTTCTCTCTCTGTGGGTGTGTTGGCTTGCAGCTATTTTTATATCATTTTTGTCTCGCACATCGCAATGCTCAGTCCCTTTCGACTCGTTCCAATTTATTTACTTTATACAATTTTCTGTGCTATTTACTTATCGCGTACTTAAAGCCACTTGACAATATTTTCAATTTCTGCCTAGGTTTACTTCCAAAAAAAAAAAATAATAAAAAATAGAAAACAACTTTCTTTCCGCTTCCAGTGCTGGCTCGCCTTTTAAGCCATATAGCAAACGACTTACTAATAACTTGAAAATACCGCACTCGGTATGATTTTTTCTCTTTGACCAAAACTTTTAATTAGCCTGACATTGTAACTAGACGAAAAATAAGAACAAGAAGAAGTAGAAGAAGGAGAAAGAAAAAAAAATATATATAAATAAAAAAGAGCCCAGGAGCTTTGAAAGCGTGTAATTTTTAATTAATGTCATGCAAAAGTTTTTCGTGAGTGTCTTAAGGAGAATGTTTTGTTTTAGAAACTTGACTTAAAAGGAACTTTGCCCGAGTACTTATTGAAAAGAACGAAAATCTGCTTGAAAAGTTGACGGGCTTAAAGTCGGAGTTAAAAGCCCCATTCGAATCATATTGTTATTATTATTATTCATTTTTTATATTCAATGTATACTATAAATGTGCAACATCTGAGCAGATTTGAGTGGAATGGAACGAAGCGTTGCCAAAGCGTAAACGACAACAATTTGCAATTTTCACACGTTCATAAATTACGCTCATCAAATTGCAAATTGCAAATTTATATTTAATTAGTTATTTATGCAATTTGATATTTTTCATACTTTCGCACACACACACATACATGCGCAGCGAATGTTTTTATTTGCGCAAATTGCATGTAAATTTCATGACGATTTGTCATTTTGTTAGACGACTTTTTTCCCACTTCTCTATACCCTGTACAAACACATATGAGAAATGCAAATCAGCTAACAATAAAAGTTGATGGCAAAAAAATATTGCCAATTAGCAATTATTTTTAACAATCATAAAACCATTATGCATAATACAAAATTATTATTATAGACATTTTCTGTAATTGTCATGCATTATTATTGAAGTGTTTCTCTGCATTGAGTGGATGAAATAGAGCAATATAATTTTTTATTTAATATTTTATTTTTCTCATTATCTCAACTTTTTATATTAGTTTATTTTTGTTAATGTTTAATTTTAAAATTTATAAATAATTTATTTTTAATTTATTAGATTTTTAGTGTTATTTTTTATGAAAGCATTTTAATTATAATATTTTAAATTTTTATTATTGTTTATTTTTCTTCACTTTTAAGTTTTTTAAGAGTTAAAAAATTACTACAATTTTTAAATCTCTTTTTTTATTTATTAATTATATTTTTTTAGTATTTTTTATGAAAGCATTTTTTTTACAATATTTTAAATTTGTATTATTATTTATTTTTTTTCACTTTTAAATTTTATTTAAGTTAAAAAATTACTAAAATTTTTAAACCCTCTCAATCGACTATGCTACTTAAATAATTTTTTAAAAATTTCCCTTTCCCTTATGTAAGCAACATAGGGGGTATCTACGAGCTTAGATCTCTCTGCTAATGCACACAACCCACAATTTTTTTTTGCTTTTAATCGTATGAATATTCAAAAGCCATTCAATGCAGTTATGCATATTAAATTTAGCTTTTTGTTTGGCATATAAAAATTGCATATTGTGGCTGCTGTGTCAGCGAAATGTTTGCTAATAATCATTTTTAATGCCTTCACTTGCCTTAGCTGGCCTTAGAAACTGGAGCAGAGTCTAAGCAAGAAAAAAGGGAGATGAATAAACAAATTGCTCTTAACAATATTTATATTTTATTCTGGGAGAGATGCGAATTTATCATTTTCTATCAGATCTTATTTTTTTCTGGATTTCTTTGTCACTTCTAGCCCCCTGCGCTGCCTTTGGCTGAGTGAAGTGAAAATTTGTTTGCGAATTTGTAAATAAATCCAGAAGTCTTCATTCATTCGTTTATTCGTTTATTCGCTCATTCGTTCGTTCATACACTTATTTTTAGATACGCATCAAGTTGATTTATTTAGATTAAACTTTTGCCGCTCTTCTTGTGGCAGTGGCATGCGGCATGTGGCAGTGGCAGTGGTCGGCGTAGTCGTCGCAAAATGATTTACATAAGAAGGACAGAAAAGAATAAATTGATTTTAAATCATTTTGCAGACGACTTTATCGGGGTGGTGATGTTGACATTGGAAGGCAACCGGATTGAGGGGCGCGGGTGGGGCACGGTGCGGGCATTCTCGTTCGTATGCAAATAAGCATGAAAATAAGAATAACAAAAGCCAAGTTAACGAGTATTCAAAAACAAGATTAAAATAGGAGTGTTCCAACAGACACACAGAGAGAGAGAGAGAGGGAGATAGAGAGCACCGCATGTTGTGATTTACCGCCCCTTCAGCATCCCCCCATCTCATGATGTGACAGTTGCAGTCGGCAGAGCAGAATTCAATGCGAATTTCCTAGCCAGCTTTCGAACATCATGTGTGTACGTATGTGTGTGTGTGTGTGTTGTGTTACGAGTGTGAATTTGAGCTGTCAAATTCTGAATTTTGATACAAGGGCGCCCTGCTTGGCGCGTGGGGTTGGCTGAAGGCTTCAAGTTGCTTTTGTGTGTTGACTTGATGTGAATTTGATTTGTATTTAGCGTTGATTGAGGCAACGCTCGAGGCTCGACGCTCCACAGTCCACACTCCACGACTCAACTCGCATTGGACATGCTCTTCAATTTGGTTAGTTCAGCTCGAAGTTATTTGCATTTTCACTCAACTACTTTCACTTCCAGTTGAGAACTTTACTTGTATAATTCACTAGTGCGCCTCTTACCCAGCGACAAAATATGCAAAATTGCACTTGCCTCGACTCTCTGACACGGCCTTGCTTGTGGTTACTGCTGCTGCTGCTGCTGCTGCTGCTTCTCCTGCTGCTGCTGTGGTTTTGTGACATGCCGCATCAATCTATCACCGTTTTCTCACTACAAGTACCCCTGCATAGCTATTCGATCCCAGTTCCAGTTCCAGTTGCTCGAAATCCCCATTTACATGACCATAGCCAGCTTCTGGCCCGGCCTGGCAGCAGCAGAATGGCGTTTGGTGCCTCAGAGCTTGGAGTGCTCGGTGTTCGGATGTGGCCCCAAATTGAATAGATTGGTAGATGGGCAGGTCGCTTGGCAGTTGGCTGCCAGCATTTTACCCAAATTTTTGCATATATAAATATTTATGAATTTATTAAAAGCGAACCACACGGGCATGCTGGCGGCTGCCTAGTTGGATGGATGAATGCATAAGTCAGCGAGGCAGGTTGGCAGGCCAAAACCCGGCCGGGCTGGCATGTGTGCAGGCATCGAGCATTGCACACATGCCGCATGCCTCATGCCTCCACGCCTCCACGCCTCCACGCCTCCATGCCTCATGCCGCTTGGCGCTTGCCACTTGCCGCCTGCCACATGCACAGATACTAGCAGTGGCTCATGTTTAACGAAATGTTTGGTACATTTTTGGAAAATTTGCACAGCAGAGCGACAAGAGGCGCACCACCGCCGCCACACAAAACGAACGTCCAAAAAAAATGGAAAAAGAAGTAGAAAAAACTGTGCACAAAATGGCGCACTCGCCAGCCCGACTGGGACATGGCCTGGGCTGGCCTGGACTCTAGCCATTCATTTGCACGAGAACAAGGCAATCGCATATTTGCGGCCGGCAAACGAGATTGTCAAATTTTTGACTAGCCCGCACCGCCCCCCTCACAATCGACCCGTTGCATGCATCGCGCCTGTCGCTCAAAATATGGCGCACAGGGGCTAACGCATAATGCATGAAGTTGTCATTATCAGGGCCAATTGAATTGAGAATTTTGTGCCTAATATTCGGTTAGCTGGGCACACAGCGACCCGGCATTGACTGAAAAGGAAAAGTCGCAAATGAATTTGCCAAAAATTGAAAATTTAGCCGCCTCACTGAACCGTTCAGCTGTGCCAGCCTGGCCACCCGGGCCGCTGTCTGATGTCCGCCTCAAGTGTTGTGTCGCTGGTGATTGCAAATTTCGCACTGTGTATCGCCCATTGAGCGCGGTCCGCTGTCCGTTGACCGTTGACCGTTGACCCTTGCTGTGGCAGTGTTGCCACTTGATTATGCGCCGCGTTCGTGTAGTACGTATGCCCAGTGTCTCGGCGTCTCTGTGTGCGTGTCAAAGTAATTTAAACTTCATGTCAAATTCAGCAGACTCATTCAGTGCCATCGATGCATAATTTTACAACATTGCCCACTTGAAGCTGCCAGGCGCAGGGGCCCAACCACGTAATTACCTGAAGCACTGTAATTGCAAAAACTCCGGCACAGCCATATGAATCCATGGACCCAAACTCCCGAGCTCCTGAACTCCAGCTCGTGTAGTCAGTGAGACCCAGGGCTGAGCACAATGACGCTTAGTTTTGCAGCTGTAGCCCGGCTAGCTCCCTGCCTGCCCGCCTCCTGCCCTTCTGCTGTCCGCCTCCTGCCATATGACGAAAGATGATGTTGGTTGGCTTTAAACGCAATTTATGCAAATTCGTTTGTCTAGCTGCGTCGAAGACAGCCTGGCCCTGCAGAGACACATGGCAATCAGCGAAATGTGTTGACAGGCGCTCTCTCTCTCGCTCTCCCTCTCTCACACTCCGTCCAGTGCTGGCACATTTAACACGCTGGCCGCATTAAAACCCACGCGATTAGCATAAACGCATTAAAAATATGCCTGCCTATGCGTAAGGGTGTATTTGTGTGTGTATGTTTGGGTGTGCGTGTGTTGAATTTTGCATATAATGCTGTTTGTTTTGACATGCTCGATGACAGTGTCAACGGAAAACTGTGCACAGCCCGAAAAACGGGGCATCATAAAGGCAGCTTGAGCCCGGCATCGTCACGAGCGGAGGGCTAATCCCACAATATTTCAATTGCCGAAACATGTTGCTGTTTTATGGCATTTGCATATGTGCGCTGCGTCTAATGAAGCCTCACGCTCCAAGCGATTATAGTCCTATATGGCAGCATTAGAGACACGAAAAGACATTGAGAGTGGCAGTGGCGCTGGGCCCCTATTAAAACTTAGCCAGGAGCTCTAAAATGTAAGACGAGAGTCATGAAACTGCAACTTGGAGGGATTAACTGGATGCTTAAAATGTTTATTGAGCGAGTATCGTAAAAGTGTGAAAGGAGTAACATTGCGAGAGAGAGAGAGAGGAAATAGAAATATAATATTTAAATTAAAATTTGCATATTCGTGATAATATCTCGATATATAGTAAAGGTTTATGCATGTACTTGTTGCTTACTATGAGCTGAAGAGTAAAGAGACTGCTGAGCAGCCGAGAAGTTCAGAGATTATCTCTTGCTAATAATACTAGTACTATATTAACTACTACTCTTACTACTATTTCGAACACGTTAACTACCTGTAATACTACTACTCTTACTATAAATCATACATCTACTACTACTCTCACTCTTACTATTTTCCTAGTTCAACTACTATTTCGAACATGCACATTCCTTTACTACTACTACTCCTACTAGTTATAGTAAAGTTACTGCTACTACTATAACTATGACTCCTACTACTATAAATATGAATCCTACTACTATAACTATTACTCCTACTACTATAACTATTACTCCTACTACTATAACTATTAACCCTACTACTATAACTATTAGCCCTAATACTACTACTACTATTATTACTACTACTACCACTACTACTACTATTACTACTACTTCTACTACTAGTACTACTACTATTACTACTACTACTACTATTTCTACCACTGGCATTACCTTTACTATGACTAACACATACTTTTCTTACTACTGCTACTACTACTATTTCTACCACTATCATTACCTTTACTACTACTACTACGAATAGTACAATTACTATTACTGCTACACCTATTCACATTTCAACTACTACTAACACATGTTAGCAGCTCTAAGAGCTTTACTATTATCTGATTGATGATAAGAAAGAACATCTTAAGCAGAGAATGGTATAGAAAATGCGCTCAATGCTTTATTTTTATTAAAATTCCTATACACTTTGCTTTTACTGCAGCAGCTTTGCTGTTCTCTTACTCTCCCTATCTCTCTCTCTCTCTCTCTCTCTCTCTCTCCCTCTCTCGTAGCAGTCTCTAAGAAGAAGCTTACAGTCAGATTTAAGCTACAAACGCAACAAAGACGTCGACACACACACACAAATATACTGATACACTTGCACATAGTATGCATATATGTATGTATGTATATGTATAAGTATTTAAGTACGTGTGGGAACATAGGAATATAATAAATATAAACATTTCTTTTAACACGTAATAAACATTCGAATGCACATATTTACTTCATAAAGAAGTGGCTTTCATTGAATAAACGAGCGCAAACATTCGCACGCACAGACACACACACGCACACACACCCGCACACTCCCACACATTTTATATGCAAATTTTTATATTGATTTATATTTAATCGCTTTTAAGTGCAGCAAGTGATGCTGGCTGTGCTGCAGCCACATAAATATTGCCGCTACGAGCAGATGATGCCATCAAATTGTGAATTGCTGGCGTTCCACCCAAGGCTCAGTGGAGAGTGTGGACGCACGCTGTGGAGTCTTTCTGCTGAGTGCTGAGTGCAATGAGTGAGTTGTCCGCTGTGCAATCATAAATAAAATGCACGCATATAGAATATTTCTATGTAAACAAGGCCAGACAACAACAGCGCTGCCAGTCGATGCCAAACAGAAGAAGAAGAACACAAAAACAACGAGAGGAAAATCGCGCTTTAAGCAAATATTGTGGCCTCTATTGTGGAGACAAGAGCTGCTCGCACTCTCCGACGGGGTCTGGCTACAATTTAAGCGCAGCGTATAATGCAATACACTATGCCAAACACACACACGCACACACACGCACACACACGCACGCACATGCATGCACATGTTGTCGCTGGCAACGTCATTTAACATTTTGCCTTCAAGTCTCGTTGTCTGGCGAATCACTCACTCACTTAGCTGTGGCCATGTGTGCGTGTGCGCGTATGTGTGTGTGTGTGTGTGTGTGAGTGTAATACGCACTGTGCCAGCCACAAATTACATTGCTGCAGCTGACGACAACGTCATAGTACCGTTGCCTAGCTGAGCCCGCAGCCTTCGCTTCGCGCACTGAATTTGTATTGCATACTTTGCGGCGCTGGAGTTTTTAACCTGTCGTCGCCGCATTTACGATCTCTGCCCGCAAGTGTCTCTCCCCAGACGGGAGTGTGGGCCAGCGCACTCTCTTATATCCCATCACTCATTTGTCTGCGGCTTGCATTGTTTATCCTCTGCAGATGCGCAGCGCGTGTTCATGCCACTAACTTCTACTTTTCAGCGTGCTGCTCTGCTCATTTCCGTTTCATTCTGTTGGCTGTTGTTGTTGTTGTTGTTGTTTTAGCGTGTTGTCAAATGTGACAAAATTAAGTTAACTGCCAACATTATCGCGCAAACGACAACAACAACAACAAGAACTGCAACAACTGCTTTATCCCAACCAACGTTGTGCTCCGGTAAATTGTGTAAGCGGTAACTCGATTTGGCTTGGATTTATTTTCATTTATGAATTTCAGCCCGAAATAGTTGAGTTTGTTTTTATGAAAATTGCTTTTTGCAAATAGCTGAATTTGCGCAATTTTTAATTTATTTAATTTAATTCATTGCAGGTAATATAACAAATTCAATTGTAAATATTTACATTTTATTCCGGCTTTAATTTGAAATGCATTGCCAAAGAGAAAAACTTGAACATGTTTTAAAATAATCAATTTTATTATAAGGCCGTAGCTCGAATAGCTTTAAGCGGCAACAAATCAAGGGGAATTCTGTATAGCTGAGCTAGTAGGCAATTTTAAATTTTTTATAAAATATTTATAGAATAATGCTCTGCTACCTTTTAGGCAACTTAGTCTAAAGGGGAGTTAAACAAATTAAGGAAATACTGAATTATGGGAGACTATCTAGCCAGACTTCGTTTCACTTTCTCCCACTCAATTAACCAGCTCGTAAATCAAGCGATCAGTCCGTCAGCCCACATAAATCAAGCCGTAATGTAGATCAATTGTTAGTCAGCTCCGTTCGATAAGTTCTTGCTGTGGCTGGCATAATAAATGCGTTGATGCAGCTAAATGTGGCACAAACACCATCTGACAAACGCATCAGAATTTGTCAATCAGCGCGTTGCATAATTTACGCTTGAATTCAATTGAATTGATGCCACATGCACTGGGCCTGCACTGCGATGCCAAATCAACAGTTGCAAATGTCATACAGACACGCACGCATAAAATCAACAAGTCAGCACCACCGTCAACTGCTATGCGGGCCGCGGCTCAGCGTGGTTGGCCTCTTTGCCAATGCGGTCATGCACCACTGCATCGATAATAACAATTCCAAATGTGCATATTGTGCAAAATGCATATTAACACACACACACGCATGCCACATTCATGCATATATTCATGAGAATAAGTTGTCTAATCTCATTTAATCTCACAACTTTATGAATTCGTTTACCATAACTGAACTTTTGTTAATATGCCCGCAAAAATAAGTCGGCAAATATGTTTAAGCGCTATTGTTTTCCAACTTTTTTCATAATAGTTGAATATGTTTTTCAAACTATTTAGAGTTGGCTAACAACAAAGCAATCTCAATCAAACTGTTTGTTGCCAATGCTGCGTATACGTAATTTACTTATTTAATTATCACACTTGCTGCATGGAAAGCATTCTCCATTGAAAGCGAACTGTAAATTCAATCAGCGCTGCACTGAAAAGCTCTCTACTTGACCCTTTGCCACATTAGCCTCTGTGAGCACTTAAGCGAGTCACTTTGATCTGCTCATCGTCTGCGACTGGCACTGAGCAGCCACAGCAACATATGTATCGGACTAGCTCTCACACTCTCCATCCCACTCTATTCGCTCGCTCGCCCTCGCTCTCGCTCTTTCACTCATACAATCTCTCAGTATATATGTGGTCACTAAGCAATAACCCCCGAGTACCTAGGCACTTAAGGCATTCACATTATCGCTTTGCTGTGCGCTATTGCTGCACTGATTGATAGCTAACACACCCACACACACACATATATATATACACACATATATATGACACCCACACAGACACACACGTTAATTTAGCTGGTCCTTTGAGCTCGTTTGCCGTTCGCATTGCCAATAATTAAACAATCATTTAGTCATTCGAGCAGCAGGCTCTCATGTCACTTGACTCAATATCCGTTAACAGCAACGTTTTGGCTAAATGTGGAAATTGAAAACTAACCCGAACACACAGAGAGCAGCATTCGATTCCATTTCGGACTGGCATTGAATATCTTGATGTTACATTTAATGGAACAAACTAGTGATTCAAGTTGAAGGCAAATGAACACATTGGAGTCGTCCTTGAATCGCAGGCCAAACTATTGTGATTACCCTTTCAGTTGTGTGTGATGTATTGAGTGATTTATATAGTAATTTTATATCGAAAGCAATTATTATTAATGCCATTGCATTATCTAAGCCAATTAATATTCCCAGTTGATGCCAACTGAGTATGCTTATCATAAGTTAGTTGGTTAGTTACTCATAAGGTTTAATAATGTTATTATTCTACAATAATTTGATCCTTTATGTTTCAAGCCTCAACTAGCAAACCTATATCAGCATCAGTTCATTCACTTAATTAGAGCTTCAACATTTCGGCAAACAGATCGTTTGATAGGCTAGAAAATGCAATTGAATTGAGATCTAGTTGATGCACTCCAATTAGGCTTTCAAACAGATGGACAGCTGTAAAGCTGCTTGATTCCCAGCACAAAGTGAGGCAAGACCCATGATGCATGCTTCTGTTGCACAGCTGCCCAAACGTTTCCAATTGGAGCTCGGCTCACGGTTGCGGCTGTGGGTCTGCTGCCAATTTCAAAGCAATCGCCGGCAGCTGCATCGCTTTTTTGCCCTTGCTTTTCGGGTTACTTTTTTCACTGTGCAAAGGAGAGAGACAGAGAGAGAGAGAGAGAGAGAGACGGATAGAGGCAAGCCGAATGATGACTGCGGATCGTTCGTTTGCCATACAAATCAATTTATGGCTGACCAACGTTTAAAAAATTTTCGTGCCGCTTTGTGCAATTGACGTGCCGATAATTACGCCTGGCTAGCATGTGCGAGTGCGTTTCGCACAGCAGCAGCAAAAAAACTAAAAGAAAATTGCCTGCCCCTAGAGCCAAATGGACGAAAAACGAAAAAAGAATGGAGAAAAACTCAGCTTACACAAAAATGGAGCATAGTCGTCGCAACTTAGCTGAGGCTATGGCAAATCCAAGAAAATCCAAGCTGCAAAGTCAATTTGCTTGTTTATTTAAATATCAAAGCAACTGAAATGCGCTGTTTTTTGGGGCCACATAAACTGGATTAAATTTCGTTTAAAATGTAAATGTACCAAAAGGTGATAGCGACAGAGAGAGAGAGAGAGAGTAAGGGAGGGGAAGAGCGAGAAGCCTTACTGAATTATAGCCAAAATGTCGCCTTATGCGCTACATCAAAAACTAAACAAACACCTCATCAAAAACATCAAAGACAGCGCAGGCCTCTAAAAGGAAAGGCACGAAGATAAATACTGTTAGGGGGAAACTGAAAAAAAAAAAAATTGGCAAGGAAAAACATTTTCTTGTGCAGAACGCAGAAAATAAAATCAAGAATTTCACACCTTATCAATTTTGTTAGATTATCAAAACCGAAGAATGGCGCCAGCCAGCCAGGGGAAGGCAAAAAGCTCTTAAATTGCATCATCAAGTTGCTGACGCCTCTGCCCCCTCTGCCTATCTGCCCCCCCCCCCCCTTGCCCTTGACATTCTGCCCTCTGCCCTCTGATGCTGATGCTGATGCTGATGGCATTGATGACGTTGGCCTTTGCTATCGTCTCGTCGCCTTCTGCGTGGTCGTCGTGATTGTTGTCATCATCATCGTTGCCACACTGTCATTAAGGAAGTCAAAAACTTAGACCCCAAAAACTGCGGGGGCTGCTCGAGCTGCTCGAGCCGTTGCTTGCTTTGTGTGACAGCAGCGTTGACATTTATTTTGATTTCAGGTCGAGTGCAACCAGGGACTGCCAGCTGCCGAGCTGGGACCCAGTACGTAAGTGCGTGCCACACCCCCACACCGCCATCGTCAAACCCCTAAGCGAACCACTCGGATCTCCGTCTACCGTCAACCTGAAGTCGTGCTCATGCTAATGTGCATTCAGCTTAGCTGCGTAAAAACCTTTGAGGGTTGCTGCCCTTTTCTTTTTTCTTTTTCTTTTTGTTGTTGTTTGTGACTTAGCCCAGTTCCTTGTTGCTGTTGGCATAAAAGCCACTAAATTGAATTTTATGTGACAGTGCCAAGTTTGATGTGTGCGTTTATTAATGGCTGCTGCTGCTGCTGCTGCGACTGGGACGTCCGTCCGGGAGTAATGATAGCAAAGCGAACTTAGCTAAAATAATTGATAGCTTTTTACACTGCGTCTGAGTCTCGAATGGGTCTCGAATGGGGCGAGCTGGAGGAGGGCTGGGCGTAATTGCAATCCTTACACTTAAATGCTATGAAATATGGTTAACAAAAGTATTTCGCGAATGCCTTTTGTCAGCTACGTTTGCCAATGCCAATGCCAGCTATGCGCAGTCTGTCCGCCAAACGGGGGCCCAGTGCATAGTCTGCATAACTTGTAGCGGCAACTAGACGAGCATATGTAAAAAATGCCCTCATGCACACACACACAGACACTCACATACATGCCTGTGGTCGCCAAAGCACACATAAAAAAGAAAAGTCGAAAAAACAAGTAAGCGTGCTCTGGTTTAGAATGGTCGATGAGGAGATACCCTGCAAAGCAATCATTCGCTTGATTTATGCATACAGAATAGAAAACAACATGCGCGCACACACACACACATGCACGCCGAGCTCTGCTAACTGCGCTGGAAACTTGCAGCTCAAATAGTGTGTAAGCCAATTTATATTTTTAGCTATAAATATATATAATATAAAATTAATAAGCATAAATAAAAAATACCAGAAAAAATTATATTTTAAAATGAAGTGTACACTATTATATATATTTAAAATTTAAATTCTCTAAAATTAGTTTCATACGAGCTCGCTACATGCGAATGGACAGATAAATATAGTTGGACATCGACTCTCCTCGTCATTCAGATCAAGGGCCTGTTACATGCAGCTCATTATGCCCTGACTTCCCCGTTGCAATGGCTTCGCTGGGTATGGACAGAAATGTTGCCAGCCAAGCTGCTAAATTGTGCGCCCCGAAATGTGTCCGGCAACACATAATGCCAAGTTTCCAGAGTATGTGCTGCTGTATAGGGACTCTGCCTGCACTCAGTTTATGTGTGCCCACACACACACACGCACACATACATAGAAAATCTGTTCATGTCCTTTTTATATGCAGCGAGTGGCCCAGCTGCTGCTGCTGCTGCTGCTTGCCCAATGGCCGCAAGGAATTTCACACAATTGTTAGAAAAATTGCAGAAAATTGAAAATGTGCGAGAGCGTATAAATTTTTACTGCGTCACTTGTAATGCTAAATTGTTGTTATTTATGGCCAGTTGCGTGTGACTCATGCCAACATTTGCTTACACACGCCAGCTCCGGCCAGTCCCACTCGCCCTCTCCCTTTTTCTCCCTCAGTGTATGTTGCCGTCTCCTTCTGTTTTAGTTGGGTGCCCTTGTGGCTGAACGAATGATTGAATTTAGTTGAGCTTTCTTGACTTTATTGACGCATATAAGCACTTTATTGCCGCCTGCGCGCTGGCCCCAATAACGTGTTTATATTAGCCAAGTTAGCCAATTAGCTGAGTGCCCGGAGAGCGACGATTAAACTTTCAAAAAGCCCTTCCTCAGCATACACATGCCAGTGCAAGCGAATCTGTGCAAAATGCCACGCCCACTGGGCGTCGTCAGGGACATCAGCATGAGGTACATGCCAAGCGAGAGCACATATTTGTTGCTCTCCATCCATCTGAGCGCCTCGGTCAGGTTGATCGTGAACTTGGGCTGGCGCACCAGCCTGGTGCACTGCCTCCTCTCGCCGCTCTCCCCGCTCTCCCTGCTCTCGACGCTGTCGCAGCTCTGGCCGAAGAGCAGCAGATACGAGATCTGTATGCAGCTGTCATCGGCAATGCTCACATGTCCCGTTCCATCGCATTCTCCGGTGACCAGCTCCGGGTGCAGCACATACTCCACGATAGCGACGCACCTGAGCAGCGTACCGCAGCGGGAGCCGCCCCAGCCGGGCGCCTCGGGGCTGTGCTGCAGCGCCTCGTCCACATCGTTGCTCAGCTCCACGGCGGCGCGAGAGGGCAAAGAGCCCACGGTCAGCATAGCGTACAGATGCTCCACCTTGCCGCCGTAGAAGCCGATGCGCGCGGGATACTGCTCGCGCAGTGCGGTGTAGGCCTTCGTGTGCGCACACCTCAGACTCGGCGTAACCTCAATGATCTGCGTGGGCTGCACTGTTGGCGCCTCAATCTGCAGGTGCGCGTAGAGAGCTTCAAAATCCCTTGTCCGCACTGTGCTCATGGCGACGCACTCGCCATGCCGCACCAGCACGGCGTACAGCAGACTCAGCACGTCCGCGTGGTAGCAGTCGTAGTTGCCCCTGTCCAGCTGCTCTAGTATGACCTCCAGCCGATCGATGTCGGCAATGACCTGGAAGATGGCGCCGATGTCCGGCCGCTGCTCGCTGTCGAGGAACTCCCTGGGAAAGGGCCGCAGCAGCGTCTCGTAACGGTAGCTGTTGGCCGCCGCCACGAAGAGCGAGAAGCGCACATCGCAGGCCGGCAGATCGAATCGCAGACGCTCCTGCAGTTGATAGAGCTGCTGCATGCAGATGGTCGGCTCGGAGAAGGGCTCAGCGAGGCTGTCCATGTTACTGGTTGTGTCAATAAAGCTGGCAGTGTTCGAGTTGTCCAGAAAGTGAATCAACTTCATGGCGTCCGTGAAGCTTATTGAATTTGCAGTGGAGTCGATTCGGTGTGGTTTGTAATGGTATTAGATACGATGCACTTGCTTTTGATTAAAGCGTAAATTTATTTCACTCCGAGAATTTCCAAAATCTGCTTTACTGACATTCAGAAATGAAAAGCTACGCCACGATCCCTGCCTACTGAGCCGGTGCCAGCTGAGATTGACGGCTTTCGAGCTGTTGTTGTTGCCGTTGGCTTCGTTCTTTTGCGCTTCACCTCGGCCAACTGCAGATTGAATTTAGACACTTCTGTGACAGGTTGTGATTGTCGTGCCCAGCCAGCATCGAGGGAGCTCCTGGTGCTGCTACTGTTGGGGTGTGTCTGTAATTGATTAATGGAGCTGATGCACGACGCGTAGCTTATGTCAGCTTGCATGTTTACAGCGACGCCTTTACGGCTTTGGCCCGGCCAATCAATTGGACCGCATTGAGTTATGGTCGAGTATGAAAGCCACCACCCGCATGAGCAGGGGGTGGCTGCTGGCTGGTCACTAATATAGAGAGAGGGAGTGCTCTCCTGCAGCAGCCTGTAGTTGCTCCTTGATCAGCACCAATTTCATTTGACAAATACTCACACACACACACACACACATGGGTAAGCGAATGTATGAGTGCTCTGCATTTCAGCGGCCGTCGCTTTATCTACTTTAAAAAGTGCTGGCAGCAGGATGCGTAATTTATTGATATACTCTCCCTAAATTATGAGTCTCCTGGGGGTCCGCGCTCTGGCGCACATTTTTTTGATTTTGGTTTTGGTTTTTTATTCGTTTTCGGTGCTCGCAGGCTGCCGGCAGGTGTCGGTGTAGAAATCAGTTAAACAAGAAAGTTTTGTAACTTTTTGCGCTGCTGCCGCTCTGCCGGCTGCCCTGTGAAATCAGAAGTTTGAGTTTATTCAAATAAACGCCAACATTAAGAGAGTTGCAACTGTTGCGCTGCCACTGGCCCAGGCTGGAGCCATAGACCTCGACTCGTCTCGACTCGAGTCGACTCGAGCGAGGCGGCATAAATCAGAGAGCCAGCTCCAGTTTGCAACTTTTCTTCTACTTTTTTTTTCGTAGATAAACTTTTTGACGCACCAAAAGCCACCACCTTTGCGTCACTTAACCCTCTTTTTGCTGCCCGAAAGCTTTATTAATATGCGCCGTTTTCTTGTGCACTCGCCCAATCTCACATTGGCAATTCCCAGAGGCCGGGCCCACTAAATAATTGCCTGGCATATGCTCGAAATTTTTCTACTCTGTGGCCCAAACCTTTAAGCGCCGCAGCACACAAAACAGAGCAACATTTTCTCATTTAGCAAGTGACTTTGCCTTTCTGTTGACTCTGCCAACTTTTCGGAATGCTCTTTATTAATTCCATTTAGTCTATCATATAAAATCATAGTGTCATATCATAAATGCATATATTTATGCGCAATTCTTTTTTAAGACAACTGAAATTGTCTTCTCCATTGAAATCTGTTTAATATTTTATAAAGCCTAATTTATTCCAGCTTTAGTGTTATAGGCTCTTCTTTCTGCAGGCACGTCTTCAGTTTGTAGTCTCCTCTGATGGGCGTGTCTGTTCGACAGATGCGGATGTTCCGAATGAACTCGTATATCTGCGGCAGATATATGTCATCTTCGTCCTTGTAGAACAATTCACGCACCTCCTCCGAATTCTATATTCGAATTTATTGATTATTAATGTTTATAGAAATATAAACAAAAAATATAATTGTTAAAATAAAATTAAAAATAAAAAAACAATGCAGCAGTATTAAATGTGATATTAAATTAATATAACAACTATTCAAAATATTATAAATATAAACACCTTTTATCTTATATCTATGAATATCTATATTGTATATTGTATCTTGTATCTTGTATCTTGTATCTTGTATCTTGTATCTTGTATCTTGTATCTTGTATCTTGTATCTTGTATCTTGTATCTTGTATCTTGTATCTTGTATCTTGTATCTTGTATCTTGTATCTTGTATCTTGTATCTCCTCTTTCCTATATCTACTATCGGCTATCTCATATCTTCTATCTTTTATGTCCTGCTTCCTCTTCAGTAAATGGCTTTTGTCTACTTTCGACATGCCTTGACTGACTAAAATCATCTGTCTTATGCACATTCACACATTGTTATTATCACCCATATTAAAATCCATTGCACATTAGCCTAAGAGCTTAACAACAATACAATTAGTCAGCCTCGAGTTGATCTGTTGTTAATTGCTTTTGATATTAGACAGGCTACTGGGGGCGGTGGCTCCTTGTCAATCAGTGGAACGAATCGAAGATATTTATTGCGGCTTGAGAGTGCTTTTGCACCTAAGCCAGCCACGCTCAGGTTTGGTTTTTTCTTTTCAATTATAGGCATTCTATTTACGCCAAATCAATTGGCATATTTTCACACATAAACATAAATTGGCTTCGATGTGCCCGGCGCAGGAAAAGCATTTGGGAAAACAAACGCGTTCTGCTTTTTGCCATCCAGCCATTTCATAAATATGTGGCGCACGTAGGCCAGCTCAATTGCCAATTAGAAGTGGGAGAGGGGAGAGGGGAGACGAATGCCTGGGCGCATGGAAAGTCTGCTTTAAAATTAGGACATGGCGAAGCAGTTCGACGGCAAACCGACGGAAGTTGATTTGTATACGGAGTACATACATATGCCTCAGCCACGGCCGGAAAGAAATTGTGCCACTCGCAGCACTCCGAGAGCGTAATAAAGCATTGGCAGTGCCTATGCCTGTGGCTAAGGCGGAGTCTGAGAATGTGGCACTCGCATTCGCATTCGTATTCGCATTCACATTCCGAGAAAATGCTACTCTAATATTTAGCTCACGTCTGCTACAAAAATTATTAGGCATCCGCGGTCTGCCTATTTCCAAGTGCTTTTCCAACTCCCGCACACGCACCCACTTCAATAATTGTTTGAAAAAAAAAAAAGAAAATTTGAAATAGGCCTTGATCGAACCTTTTGAGAACTCAGGTACGTGCCTCAGGTGAGTTGAAGATGATATGTAGACAACTTACATAGACATTTTCCCAGAGTGTCGTCAGCTCCGTAAAGAAGATATCGTTGTTGAACCGGTCGAAACGTTCATCCGTCTTGTCTTTCAGGACCAAGAGCTCAATTAACTCTTTCACCGACAACAGGCCCAGTATGCTGTCAACTAGGCCGTGTACGCCCTTCTTCTCCGCATTGATAATGTCCACATCCAGTTCTGCAGCGAATTCAGACTCAGACTCAGATTCAAATTCAAATTCAATAACAGGCAAAATATTTAATTAAATGCATTTGGCCAGTGCAGGCAGAGCTCGCCCGCTTCCCTTGCCTCCCCGTTCTTCCGTTTGACTTTGTCTGCATAGTTTGCAGCTATTTGCGAATAATTCATGCCAGGTGCTCTGCGGGCTCCTAGAGGCGAGCATGTGTGAACATTGATAAGCTAGAGGCAGACAGGGGACAGGGGACAGTGGATAGCGGACAGCGGACAGCTCTGTTGTACCATGACATTGAGCATAATGCCATCATGGCCACAAAGGAGACAGAGAGAGAGAGAGAGAGAGAGAGAGAGAGAGAGAGAGAGAGAGAGAGAGATGTCAAACAACGGACAGTGGATGACTTGAAAGTTATTTGGAAGCTTGTTTGTGCCATGACACGGCTCTGCCCTTTGTTTGCCTTTACTAGAGAGAGAGAGAGAGAGAGAGAGAGAGAGAAAGGGCTGCTCTATCGCTCATACGCACCGTTGTCCGCCGAGGCGGACTTGATGGCCTGCACCACAGTCTGGGCCAGATCTATCACGTCCAGGCCGTGGCCATGCAGATAGTTTGTCAAGGCCAGCACATCGTCCAGTTGCAGCAGCTCAAAGATCTCGGTTTTGATGAAGTGATACGCGTGCTGCACCTCCTCGTCGTGGCGATAGTAATAGTTGACGATGGCCGCCGCCTGGCCGGCGGGTATCAGGGCCACGAATTCGCTGAGGTCTATGGGCGCGGCCGGATTTAATGGCTCCTCCTCTTCGCTCTCCTCAGGTGCGCCGTATTTCGTTGGCTCCCTGGTCGGGCCACGATCCGAGCTGCGCACAATCAAGTCGTCCGATACATTCTCTTCCTTGCTGCTCGAGCGGCTGTCGTCCTCGCTGGAGCTGGACTTGCTCTCGGCATCAGATGATTGATTGCTCTGCTGCTGCGGCGCACCGCTGACTGCAGCCAGGAGCACGATCCCTGCCAGCAGGACACAGCGATAGACAAACGATGTTTTGCGTTCCCGTCTCATTTTGCTACTGACCGAGCGAACGATGCGCCGAGCTCCAAGTCGACTCTGCGACCCTAAACTGTGACGCTTAGCTCTCTGATTGCGAGCGATTATTTAATTGAGCCATTCAGTCGCCTTTATTAGCATACTGAGTGTGTGTGTGTGTGTGTGTGCGTCACGAGATGTCTGACCAATTGACTTCTAAAGAGCATCAGCTGTGTCCATGCATTATATTTCACAATTCAATGGAAGAAATTGATTTATACAGCGCATAAATTATGCTTATCTTACTTATCTCGAATGGGCCAATACACGAAAAGGCCCCACGGCTCTGATTGAAATCGCGAACATTTCCCGTCCAGCTCGAGCAAAGATGTCTATTTGACTGTCTTTTTAAATACACTTCCGCGTATGCAAATCAAAAGCAATTTACAAGAAAAACAAACCAAATGGAGTACGAGTGAGTGAGTGAGCGAGTGAGTGTGTGTGTGTGTGTGAGTGTCTGTGTGTCTGAGTGTCATTCACACTTTGACAGCTGTTACTGTATCACTCAGTTAGTCACTGACTGTCATTCAGTCTGGCTACAATTCGCTCGCACGTCAAACTGTGCATAAAATATCTTCTACAACGACAGACATAAAGAGAGGGAGGGAGAGAGAGAGAGAGAGCGGGGAGCGACTGTTGTGCGTGGGAAAGAGAGGCTTGATATATTCATTCGTTCACTCAGCAAGTTAAGTAGGAATAAAATTGTCAATTTTCATGTCATTATTTCATGTCATTCGTTCGTTCCGTTCCTCCATTCCTTTCGTTCCATAGCGTTCCAATCGTGGCGAACGTGGCGAACGTGGCGAACAATCGTGTGTCAAGCTGCGACTATCAAATGCACACACATACACCTCTCTGTATGTGTATGTATGTGTGTGTGTTTGTGTGCTCACATTTATGATTTATTCACTTGGTTTGATTTATTACAAGCCGCTGCTATCCCCACCCTAGTACTATGTGTGTGTGGGTGTGTTGGTGTGGGTGTGTAAATTGTGCGCATACAAACCAATAATTGTATCGTTGTCAGCAGTGACAGCTCTCCCCCTCTCCCTCTCCTTCTATAGCGCTGCCTAGCTTCAGCTGAGGCAATTTTTATACGTACATAATTTGACTTAGCCGTAACTTTATGCAGAGTGGCAATGGTGCCAAATTTCATAACATATGACACTTTATAAATTTGAAACGGCCAGCCGGAAACTCTTGGCAAGTGCCATAACTTTGGCACGTAACGCGCCAAAACTTGTCCCAGGTTGCCAATGCCCAATGGATGCCTGGTCTAGCGTCTCCCGCTCTCTCTCTCTCTCTCCTGGCTTGCCGCAACTGTCGCGGAGCAAACTTATAAATTAATTTTGCCACACGAAATACTTTGGCAAGGTCTTGGCATGCCTCAGCTGCTGCTGCTACGCATGGCGAGCCCTCGGCCTAAGGAATTGCAGGCAAGTGTTGCGGTTATGGCCAACTTACTCATAATTAACTGCAGTCCAGCACGGCAGCGGGTAGCGGGCGCTTTATAGCGCGCACCTGTGACAGCCGACGCTTGCATACTTTTGGGGTGCAAAGTTAATTTCATGGAGTTCGACGCTTGGATGTGTGCCGCCTCCTGCCTGGCTGGAGCTGAGTCTGTGGCAGTGGCTCTGGCTCTGGCTCTGGCTCTGGCTGTGGCTGGGGTTGTTTTTAAAACGTTCGGCGCTTTTGTTTATGTTGCGGGCCAAGAGCTCGCATTTTACCGCAAGTGTCAACATTTATTTCCAACTTAACACTTTGGCGTAACATTGCGCTTAATCCGACGCGCCAGAACTTGACTAATTTTGTGCAAAGTTCAGCATTAACATTACCGCAAATTAGCAAAACTTTTCGCACAAACAACAAAAAAAGGAAAAGAAAAGGAAAGCAAGCGGAAGAAGTACACACTCTAGCTCTCTCTCTCTCTCTCGCACTCTCTCGCGAAATGAAATAAATCCAGTTTCAAGCGCAAAACAAAATGAACGTCGAGCCGCCATTTGAGTTGCGGCTGCTGCTGTTGTTGTTGTTGTTGTTGCTGCTGCTTCTGCCTGTTGTCTGTTGTCTGTTGTCTGGCGCTATCTGCCTGGTTCACTGAGTGCCATAAATTAACTTGTCCTGGCAACGCCGACAAACTGCTTGCGCTAGCATTTTCCTAGTTGTCGACTGCGACTTGCCAGATTTTTGTTTAATCTGCTACCGCTCGTTGTTATTGTTGTCGCCTCGCTCTCTCTCTCTCTCTCTCTTTCTCTCTGTCTCTTTCTCCCTTTCTCTCTCTGTGCGTTTGTTGTGGTTTTAATTATGTGCCTCTGCACTGTAAGCATGCCAAATGAGTCGCTGGTCTGGCCAAGTTACCTGTGTGTGAGTGCAAGGTGCAAGACGAGAATCTATGCAAAAGATATGGAAGAGTATCTGTGAGTAAATTAATTGATAAGGTAGAGTATCTGAATCTAGCAGAAGTATCTATTGTATTATAAAATATAAACTAGTATCTGTTTGTGCTTAAATTAATTCATTAAGAAAAGTATCTCAATCTAACACTATTATCTATTCTAAGATATAGAAGACTATTATGACATATGCAAATATTTATAATATTCCCCACACAGCTACGAAATTAATTGATAAATTGAAAAATAATTCAAATGAAATTCACAAGTTCATCAAAAATTTGGGCATATTTTAATTCACTAAGGTCCATGAATGCCTATTGATTGGCAAATGGCTTACTTTTTGCTCTCTTTTTTCTTTTTCTTCATTTTTGTTGCTCTGCTCTGTCAATGCTGGGCATTTATTTGTGTGTTTTATGATTCATCCGAGCACTTAGCAAACGTCACACTAAAAATAACATTTCCTTTGTCAACCGCAATTGTCCGCAGAATGTCAGGTTTGATTTTGATTTTGATTTTGATATGAATAAAAGTTAAATAAAAATACTTGGAAATAGCTCTGCATATCTGAATACCTTCATGGCAATAGCTTGATGGCCTGTCGCTGCTATTGTCTATGTGTGTGTGCGTGTGTGTGGGGCTAAAAATATTTCGATAATTTGGATGATTTTGGTAACAATTGTTGTTGCGCTGCTCGTCTATCTATTTATCGTCCGTTTGCCTGACCGCACACAGGTGAGAGACAGGTGGGTGGGTTCGCCGATGCCAGCCCAGTGACATTTAAACCTGGACCTGAAGCTGGATCTGGCCATTGTGCCCCAACCCTGCGGCACGCGCGCAGTGTTCAATCAATTGTTTTTACAGCTGGCAGCGGAAGCAGGCCGTGGGGTGGTTGGGTGGTTGAGCGGTTGGCTGGGAAGCTGTTTGGTTGGCGCTTTTGAAGCGCAAAGCTTGCAACGCTTTTGACACGTTTCGCAAATATTTGAGCACGTCTAAAATGGCGCAACGTTCGCGGGGTGCTCATATTTTGAATTTGAGGTCCAGCCTCCTGCTGCCTGCCGGCTCCTTCTGCCATCTGGCATCGTCTTGCCCCACTGGCGTCGCCAACTCCTGGGCAGCTGCTGGCCAGGGCGTTGCGTGCCAGCGCGTACTTTGCCCTTGTCCATGGCTTTAATTAATTTTCGCTTCCGTTAACAATTTTTATGTGCGATTTGCGGATTTGAAAGGCGGACGGAGCTGCTTTGTACGGCTTCGTGCTTCGTGCATGTGCTGATTTCGTGTTTATGCTTTCTTTAATTTGCCACTAATGCCCGCACAACTATTTGAGCAGTCGTATATGCTCGCTATGCCGTTTGTGGCACAGAAATATTTGCCGGATACATGCGATTAGATTGGCCCAGATTGCAGTCCGGCAACAACAGCAACACCAACAACAACAAGTGTAGAGAAAGGGCAAAAGGAGCGTGCAACAAGTTAATTACGCCATTCGAGCTGCTATTCCACTGAATATTTATTGTGATTTTATTTTGATTATTGCTCAAATTATTTGGCATTCCAACTGCGCCAATTGGCGCTGCAGCTGCCGAGCAAGTTAAATAAATAACAAAATGCCAAGCAAGGATGTACGAAAATAATCGGAAAGTCTTTTGAAGTTCCAAAGTAAAAGCAGCGACAACGTTAACGATATAAAGTTGGCGCTTTTTGGCTTTGACGCACGTAGCTGCCGATTTCAAAGTTTTTCCAACAGTCTATGTGTGCGTGTGTGAGTGTGCCTGGAAAGCCAAAAAAGGAAACGACATCAACAACAAGCAGAGCCAGCGTCGTGGCTTGGTCTTTGCCTCTGCTGCAGCGCTTTTATTAAGCTTATAAATTTTTTATTCAAGACTTTTTACTTTGAACGAGTTGCACGCAGCTCGCGGCCAAAACAGCAGTGTGTGTGTGAGAGAGAGAGAGAAAGAGGAAGAGAGAGAGAGAGAGAGCAACTACGACACTCATGTGACATTTATTTGAGTTTTTCCATTGAATGCTGCCAGTAAATCATGGCCCAATTTCTGACACGAAGCCCTTGCCAAACTCGCCGTCATAAATTATGAAATCGTTAATGCCACACTAACTAAAATAAACTAAAAAAAACACACACACATACACACTTTTAAACATTTCATTTCATTAAATGCCCAGCGGGTTGCAAATATATTTGAAATTTTCAATAAACCAATCTAGCAGGAGGAGCGGTAGAGGACAGCCATACCATTGAGGCCTTTCTGGCTTTGGGCCACATGATCTGACAACATCGGACACAGCATTTAATAACGTCCACTTGCCATGGCACTAAACTCGCTGCTGTCGCTTCGCATATCCGCTTTCAATATTTGCCAACTGAACAACTGAAATCGAATCGAATCGAAACGAATCGATTCGAATCGTTGCCACTGACAGCTTTTCGCCTGGCTATTCAAAATATCAAGCCTTCAATATTTAACGAACTGCTGCCCTTTTGACATGGACATGCTGAGCATAAATATTGATGGCAAAGTAACTAAATCGGCTGTCAAACTGCTTTTGGGCTCAATTGAGATATGCGGACTGTATGAGAGCCCAGCTGATTAATTTGTGATCAGTTTATTGATATGATTGGATTTAAATTGTCAAGAAATAAACAAATCAAATAAAATATGAATAATACAAATTTTAGCAGCTGATTCTGTTCTTTAATATATAACATATCATATATGTATATATATCTGTATTAGCATGCTTACAATCGACTACGATTACATTCGCTTAGCCATTCCGCAAGCTAGAAGAAATACTATTCTTGGCACAGAAAACTTATTGCTCTCTGCGTAAACGAAATAATATGCAAATTAATTTGTTTGGCCAAGCTGCTTTTGCTGTTGATTTGCATAATAAGCGAGGAGTGAGCTGGCTTTTAGCTAAACTGATCCACTAAATCATAGATGCCATCAAATGCTATTTCTGCAGGTTTTATTCAATTTGTAGCACATGGCGTATGCGTAATAATGTTGGCGCTCGTCCGCCTCACGTGCGGCATATAAATTGCTTAGTTTTATCATGCCTCAAAATTGGTTCCGCCGCCCCTTTTGTTGCCAAAGAGGTGCAAATTGCGTTTGTTTTTATGCTCTTGACAACTGTCAAAATAGTCAGCTAGCAAATGGCTCAACTGGGCTGGACACACGCACACCAACACACCAACACACACGTGGGCATTCATATGGTATGACAGCAAAGGAAATCAATTTCCATATGCAAAAGTTTTTAGTGCACGTGCCGGCCATGGCCGAAATCGAATTTCATCCATAAAATATTCAAATTGCGCTGTAGCATAAACGTCGCATAAACATTTACTCCACTTTTTCTTTGTTACTGCTCAAAGAGTTGTGTGTGTATGTGTGTGGGTGCGGATGCATACTGTATACCACACTCACACTCGATCAGGTTTGAACTTGTAGTTTGGCCTTTTACACACTCCGCTCCATTCTCTCTCTCTCTCTCTCTCCTTCACCCACTCCCTATCACTCGTTTTAGTTCTCTGCTCACACCTAGCGCATAAATTTTTATGTTAAAACACCAAAGCCGTAGGCGGCGTCCAGTTCTACCGAGTTCGATCACTTAATACGTCCCGTGGCAGAAATTCAATTTGCAGCACATCCGCAGCGGCAGAGAGTTGCGAAAAAACAGAAAAAACGGTAAATGGTGTTGCCTTTAATGTCCAAAAAGTGCAAATGTGTCGGCGCTCTGCCAGCGGGTCAGAAAACAAAGCGAGCAAAAAAGCGGCCGCTAAGCCCACCACTCCCTCTTCCGCTCGCTCACTCTATCCTTTGCGGAAATAAAGCGTGCACACACGCTCTCACACACACATTGACGCACATTTACCGTTACATTTGTTGGCCACTTGTGTCACTTTGTTGCCTGTTGTCGCCTGTGAATAGTTGGGGCAGTCTGGGTTTTGGCCAGTTTCGCCTGCCTTGTGGCTGGCAGCGAAAGCGTTTGATTGAAAATTGATTTCATTATGATGCATTTGGCCTTTTTAATTAAATCTTTCTCTCTCTCTCTCTCTCTCGCTCTGGCTGTCTCCCACTCTGTCTCTGTTTCAATCTATGCGTTGCCTTGACTACGCGCTCACTTCCATTTACTCCTTGCAAATTAGTTGCGGCATTTTCTTTGCCGTCTGATGCAAATTTATTTGGAATGCTGCGAGAACAACAGTTGGCCAGAGCTCTGTGGAATTTTAAGGAGCAACCTCGCTCTCCCACTGGAATTAAGCCGCTTATGGCCAGCCGCTTGGCTCTTGTTTTTAAATGCGCGGCATTCCGTTTCCGTTGCCGTTGCCGTTGTCGTTGCCAGGACTCGCATCTTTTGCTCGAAATATAACGATGTTGCCGCCGCTGCTCAAGTGCACTTGTGCTTGCCACAAATGGCTGTTGTCCGCCCTCTGCCGGCCCGCCCCGCCGCAGCACACCTTTTATGCTAAATATCCCTTCAGAGGGCGCTGGGGCACAGTTGATGCTCTGCATCAAATTTCGTGAACTTGATGTCGGCACCCAGAGCGACAGACTGAGGTGTCGCTGTCGCTTTGGGTTTGGGTTTGGGTTTGCGTTCGGGTCGGGTTTGAGGTCGCCGCAAAGTGCGCCATAGACATTTGCATAATGCCCGGGAGCAGGAGTCCGCCCGAAATGCAAATGACTACAAATTAAATGTGGCCAGAGTGCATCAAGCTACGAGCAAACACACAGAGACCTTCGTCAAATCGAAACCCAAGACGAAGCAGTAGTAGCCTGATCCACTCATGTCTCAGTTCGTCAGACTGTCGTATCAAATATAAATATACATATATATCGTAGAGGCCCACATCATTCGTTCGTCAGGCGATCCACAACACTTTTCCCTATCCCTCCGGAATGTGCCCAAAGAAGTTGGAGCAGGTGTACAAGTGCGTGGATGCGAAGGAGCAGCTGGCTGTTTACGATGGGGTGCCCGTGGAGCGAGACACCTTCTGGCATTGGAACGAGGATGCAGCGCGCAACACGACCAGTGGCCAAGAGATTTTGAGAAGCAGCTGGCTAAACAAAACGCTGGCCTTCTCGCATCGCGAACAGCAGCTGCTCAGCATCCGTGGCTTGTTCCCGTACGCCATCTACAGCATGGAGCAGCAGGTGAAGATGTGCCAGCAGCGCTTCGCCAGGTTCACCTCGCCCTTCCAGAAGTATCTGTACCTGTCCGACTTAGAGTCGCAGAACAGGCGGCTCTTCTACAACATACTGATCAGCGACCCGGACACCTACATGTCGATATTCAAGGCCAACGAGTGCCCCAACATGATCAAGAACTTCGGCATGCTGTACACGAACAACCGCGGGATGTACATCACCATCAAGGATCGGGGCCATGTCTACGATGTGCTGCGCAACTGGCCGCTGCGCCACTGCATTCGCTACCTGATGGTGACCAATGGCCACAGCATCTTGAACATGGGCGACTTCGGGTCGAGTGGGGCGCCCGTCGTGTTCTACAAGCTGTACGAGGATGTGGTCTTTGGCGGCATGAATCCCGACTGCTGCCTGCCCATAATGATGGACGTCGGCACGGACAACCCCTGCCTGGTGAAGGATCCACTCTACTTGGGGGTGCGCCAGCCCCGCACCACCGGCCCAGCCTTCGATGACTTCTTCGAGGAGTTCACCGTGGCCGTGCTGCGCTTGTTCGGCCCGCGCGCCGTCATTCAGACGAAGGACTTCAGCCCCATGGAAACGCTGGGTATGCTGGAGAAGTACCAGAAGCGTCGCTGCTTCATGGACATCAGCCTGCAGCTGTTCGGCACCTGCGGCCTGGCCGGCCTGCTGGGCGCCCTCACGATCACCGACATCAAGTTCCAGGCGAACCAGTTCCTCTTCTATGGCATGGAGAAGTTCAACATCGGCCTGGCCCGCATGTGCATGGCGTATCTGAAGCGCCAGGGACTCGTTGACACTGCGGCGAAGCAGTGCATCTGGTTCTGCGATAGCCACGGACTCATAGTGAAGGGGCGTCGCGACCCCAAGGTGCCCGATGAGCTGTTGGAGTTCGCCCACGACTTCCAGGCCATTGGCACACTGCTGGAGGCCATCGAGAAGCTCAAGCCGACTGTGCTGGTCGGCTGCACTGCGGAGCCGCAGGTCTTCACCAAAGAGATACTCAGGGCCATGGAGCAGAGCTGTCAGATGCCCATCATATTCGCCATGTCGCAGCCCCACGAACTGGCGGAGTGCTCGGCCGACGACGCCTTCGTCTACACGAAGGGCCGCTGCATCTTCATATCGGGCTGTGACCTGCCGCCCCTGAAGTACGCGAACAAATGGTATCAGCCGGGCTACTGCACCGATATCTACATACACGCCGGCCTCACGCTGGGCATCATGCTGACGGGCATGACCACGGTGCCGGAGGAGATATTCCTGATAGTCGCCGAGCGTCTCTCCAAGCTGGTCTGGCCCACCGACCTGGCCAGGCGCAACGTCTACCCGCCCCAGAGCAAGTTCAAGTGCGTGAATCTCCAGATCGCCGAGGCTGTCTTCACCTACGCATATCGGCATTGCCTCGCCACGCTCTGGCCGGAGCCGCGCGATCCCATGGCTTACATAAAGAGCATGCTCTTCAATCCCCAGTACTCGGACACCATTCCCGAGCTTTACTGCACCGCCGATCAGCACATTGGCACCGCCGAGTCGAAGCAGTACTACCAGGAGAGCATTTAGCTCTTACCCCAGCTTATCGATTAAATAATTAATAAAAGCGCAACTCAAATTGCATATCTCTGGTATGGCAATTATTTGACTGCGGCGCAGGCTTTCCAGGATCGCCTTGAATTGCTCAGTCTAGTCACAGTCGCTGAGCAATTAGCTGCATGCACAGTTTTACATGTCAGCCCATGTCTGCATGTGTGTGTGTGTGTGTGTGTGTGTGTGTGTGTTATTGACCCGCGGCTGGTGCTCGAGCTTGAAACTATTAAAAACAACAATCCCAATTGCAGTTGTATTGTATAATAAATTGAAACAACCACCGTAAAATGGCACAAAACAAAGCCGCAACAAAGAGGCAGCCAAATTAAATTGCATGCGAATGTGCCAGTGTGTGTGTGTGTGTGTGTGTGTGCGAGTGTATGTGTCAATGCCTGCCATTGACAGGTACTCCACTGGGAAGCGTGTTTTTTGTGTACTCCCTCTCACTCTCTCGGCGTCTCATGTGAGTTTCATTTCATTTATCAATATGCCAAGTGAAATACATACAGCAACTGCCTGTCCCCTTCTGCCTCCCTTCTCCCTCACCCCACTATTCGCGGTTAACTACGCGAAATGACCTGAGGTCAGGCAATCGCCTTTGCCCAGCTACAGCACATATACATATATATAACTATGTCATTTTTTTTTCAAAATAATAGTTAAATGTCTCTATTTGCTGCATTGATTAATTGTCGCCAATGCGAGCAACATTTGATCAACTTAATATGAGGCAAAACATGTTATTATGCTGCACATAGAACTATACTGTGGGGAACCAATTAGAGCTGAGAATGAAAAGCTTTTTTATATATTAAGTTTGGCTGGCAAATGAGGAAGAGGAAATGCAGTATGTATAGAATATAAGAATATGACTGAAGGTTAAGTATACGCAGTGTGGTCTTGTGCTAGGAGTGGTATACTATATATATATATAATTTTAACTACAGCTTGACATATTAAGCTATAAGACCAAAAAGTGACTCAAGAATTTTTGTATTAATTTATTTATTGAACGCTTTGGTATATCTAAATTTTAATAAAAATAAAGTGTCTAATAAGTAAATAAAATAAAAATAATCTACGAACAATTTAAAATTAGAGTCAGCTAAAAATATAAGGCAGAAAATGTATATTAATAATATGTATTGCAGTTGAACAATACTATTTGCCTCAATTCATAGTCAAATATATTCAGATTTATTAGCCTTTCTATATTCCAACAATCACTTCCAGCTCTGCGTTCAATTTACATAGAAAGTCTCTAATTCTGTAAGCCCAAAACATTGAACAGTCAAACTAAATTAGAGGCAGCTCCTTCATACCTACCCTTTCGTAGCTCGTGCCTGTGCCAAATTGAACTAAACATTTGTAGTTAAGAGCCTGAAAGAAAACTCTATTTACCCAGAGCATAAACAAATAAGTACTTACACAGAAATGTACTTAGCACCCTTAGACGAAGGCGGTAGACGAGGGCAGCTACCCTGCCAGCCGTAAATGTTAAATATGTTCTTAGACTTAAGCTCCGGGAACAATTCACAACTGATGCTGGCGCCAGTTAAGGAAAAGTTTTTAAAGTATGCACCTGGCCAGCGCAAAGGTAGCACGCAAATGGGACTATTATGAATGGTTTGGGAATATGGGGATGTAAGGAGCGCAGGCTTTGGCTTGAAATTTGTACTCAAGAAAATTACAATATCATTTACAGAGTCTATAAATGAATACAGCTCAAGCATATTTTCTTTATAATTTACACCTGCCCAAAATTGAATACAAATATTTTCTATTAAAGAATCTTATCACATTTATTTACTGCATTTTTCTTTTTTATGTTTACAGCTAAGTTTTTTGTTTAATCGTAAGTTTTCATAATTATTTACTTTAATTCCATTTTTTTTTTTTTAATTTTTACGAAATTTTTAGATAGCTCATGATACGTTCTTCAGGGCAGCTGTGTTTAATTATTTTTCTTATTTTTCTTTTTTATTTTGTAGTAATAATTCTGTATATATATTTATTTATGATTAGTTTACCATAGACAGAAAACTGTATACATATGTAAATGTATATATGCAAATGTACTTCAAGCGCGAATTATTATTAACTTATTTTTTTTGTTTATTTTTAAATTTTGTATATTAATTTTATTGTATGAATACTTTGTAAAACGGGGTTCTCCTATGGTACGTCTCGAATAGTATATAATTTAGTTTGTTTTTAGTTTTTACAAGGATTTGTTGTTGTTGCTATTTTAACTATAAAGAATATATATATACTTATATGCATATATATTGAGTTTATATTAAATATGTAATTCTTTACTTTTTATTATATTAGTTGTTTTTGTTTTTGTTTTTGTTGCTGCTGTTGTTTATTTTCGTTATTCAAATACCGACATTGCAATTTGCTTCATTTACGGGTCATCATATTTCTATTTGCTCAACATCATGTGATTGTCATACAAAACATTTCACATAATCTTTGAATTATTTACAATAAATCAAAATCAAATGGTCTACGAAAAGCAAAAGAAACTTGTGTATCAAGTCAGAAGCTCAGAGCATGATTAGCTGAAAAATACATAGAAATATTTTTGGTTTTTGTTTTTCTGTTTTCTTTATTTTTATTATTATTTTTTTTTTTTAGTTCATTTACAATAGTTAGATCCGAGGATTAAGCTAAAACCTTTCTGTATTTCGGTTGCTCTATTTGTGAGTGTGTGGATAATTTCTAGATGGAAACATTAAAATTTGATTTTGCGGCTTTTGCTGAGAAAACTTTTAGAAAAATATTTCATTAATTTACGTAGCATACATATATGGTTGTATGTATATATGTATGTATATATATATATATTAAGTACTTATGGATTATCTGTATATATGCACTTCTTCGATGATGTCGCCACGCTTGTCGCATTGGCTCATCGTTCTGAGAGAAGCGTTTAGTTTTCCATGTGTGTGAGTGTGTGTGTGTGTGTGTGTTTGTTTGTGCATTTCAATCTATTTTTGCTGGCAGTTCTATTCATATTTCTTTTGTATATTCGTTTAATAGGTTCTCAAAGGGGTTCGCACTACTTTAACATGCCTGACTGCCATTAAAATATATTTGCCACACCAACTGACTTATAGCTATGGTTAAGTATCCCTATATATATATATATATAGATATATGAGTGTGGGTGTCTGTGTGTGTGTGAGCATGTTGGTCTCAATGCAGTAACTATGTGTATATGCATATATATTGCTTATAGTAAACAGCAGGCTAACGCGCCATCTATACAACAACGGCCCAAATGCCGTTAGCGTGTTTTCATTTAGCCGTTAAAAAACTCGTCTCTCAAATCAAGGATAAAACTAAATGTGCGATATACTTAATGTGTACGGTTAGAGTTCTGCGATTACAACTAAAGCAGCGCTATGTACAAACTCGCCTTAACCTAGCTGAAGTTGGGCTGATTTCTAGAAGTATTTGTTGAAATTTTGGTTCCGTAAAATACCGAGTTTTGTATTTAAACTTTTGTTTTTGTTTTGTTGTCTACGAACTATTTATACATAGCTATTCGTATAACTAATACTAGAATTATTAAACAAATATTGCTAGTTAATATACAAATTCGTTTAAGATCTTCCCATGGCCAAGCGACGTTGTCTCTGTTTTTGTCTTTTATTTTTTTCTTTTTTCTTTTTTTTTTCTGTTTTCGCATATTTGTATTCGATTTGTGCCGTTCGCAATGCACAAAACATCTAAATAATATATACACAAACTGAGGCAAGAAAATGTTGAGCTCAAATTGAATATTTGTATATGTATTTAGTATATATGAGTGTGTGTGTGTGTATGTCCTGTAGGTGGTTGTATTACGAGTAAATATCTTAGCATAATTTAGTATCATTTTGTTTTGTTTTCTTTCATATTTTCAATTCGTTCCTTCTTGAAGCAATCGCAGTCGCAATTGAAATACAATTAGAATTAGAAATAGAGACAGAGACAGAGAGTGTGAGTGTGATAGATAGATAGAGTGACTCTCTGTTCCATGTAAAACCGTATTTTCCATTTTTCATTATGGCAGGATCCTTTTGTTAGTAACTTTTTAGCGTTTACTCTTTACACTTCATTCTGGCTATATGTATGTATGTATGTGTGAGGTTTCGGTGTACTTTCATATGGAAATCAATCAAATCTGGTTGTTCGTGTTGATATTTGCTGTTGTTAATTTGAATGCCAAACGAAGAGCACTAAACAATATATATATTGATTTATATACATATATATATGTATATGTGTATGTGTGTGTGAGTGTGTGTGTGTGTGTGTGTGTGTAAATGAAGCAAATAAAAACACATATTGAAAACATATTGAAATATTGTCTTTCAAAAGCTTAAAAATTTCAGTCTTTGTAGTTGGTTGCTCGGCTCTTGTCACTGCTTTCTGGGTGCTGGTACTCTCCATCCTTTCGCTGCCGCTGCTGCTCGTTGCTCTGGCTAGCTGCAAGCAAATGGAATGGCAAACAGGGAAAGCAAACATTAATATGCATTTGTATATTGGCCAGGACTAGACGTGGCTCCAGCCTGAGCCTGGGCTGCAGCTTCAACTTACTTCGACTAGAGACTTTTAGAAACTAGTGCACAGGGCTAGCAGAAACACGAAAATGTACAATTGCTGGCCAAAAGTGGGGCGTGCGCCCGCCGACAAGAACTCGGAGTTGAACAAGTACTCTGAGCGTGGGCAGCATGGTTTGAGGGGGAGCAGAAGAGGCACAGAAGAGGGCAAAGGCCATGAGTTAATTTTGTTGGGATTTGTGTATAGAGCGGGGGGTGGGGGGCAGCTGGGCAACTAAACTGAGTTGACTTCGCTCTCGAGCCGCATACTCACTTCTGGGTCAGACCAGGGCGTCGTTGCTAAACACATCGTTGACATGCTTGCCATTGCTGCTGCTGCCGCTGCTGGTGCTGCTGCTGCTGCTGCTGCCGCCGTTGCTGCTTGTTGCTGATTTGTCCTTGAGGCCGCATTGCTACAGAAAAAAATCAAATAAAAAACGCCACAAATGTAATTAGTTTAGAATTTCGTTAATTGCCAGCGGAATAAGATGGAAATTAGGCGCAGGAATCAGCGATTTGCATGCAAAATTAATTAAAACAATTAACGACAGCTGCCGTCAGTTGTGAAATGTATATTTAATTGCTTTGCATTTGGCCTACCTCCTGCTTGGCCTGCCACTGCTTCATGGCTGATTTGTATTTCTCGAACTCGTTGCACCAGTGCGAGTAGATCTTCTGGTAGTCCTGCTTCTGCGAGGGAGGCGAGCATCTAGGGCGAGAGGAAAGCACAATAAGTTATCGTCGGGAAATTACATTTGCAGCCAGACCACAAACATAGTCAGAAAAGTCGAAAGTCGAAAGTTTCCACTTTCTAATTGCGCCACGGATATTTTGACGCCCGAGGCGCGTTAAATTCAAATGGGGTTGCTCGACTCACCTGTGCGCATCCACGGTGACGCCGTAGCTGCAGAGCAGGGTGCCATCCAGATAGCTATCGTATCGGCCGCCATCGCCCTCATTCACAGCCAACAATACCAGGCCGCCTTCGTTGGTCTCGATGTATTTCGTGGGCGTGTAGCGCACCTCGTAGCTGGAGAGAGAAAGAGAGAGTGGGTGGGTGAGTGAGTGAGTGAGTGAGACTGGCAGAGATAAGGAGATTTTCTATTTGCTATATTCCAATTTTCCATTTTCAGTTTGGTTTGCTGCGTGAAAAAGTGTCTCATTGGCAAGGCACAATAAAAATCAATATAAACTGTGTGTGAAACTTTCGCAGCGGCAGCTGAAACTTTTTCCATTACGGACAGCCAGAGCGACGGATCCGCCCTGTGCCGCTGCGGTGCCCGGCCAAAATAAGCGTAAACGCCAAACAGCGCACGGACTTGAGCAACATTTTAAAGTGTCAATTTACCGCAGCATTGGCAGCGTCTAGATTTAGAAGCTGCTTCCGGCTGGGGGTGGGTGGGGAGTGCTTTGGGGATGGGCTGGGGCTGTAGCAAAGTTTCGTTTGCACTTCCGATTTCAGTATTTGCTTTCAATGCTCATTGGCTAGGCTCAACAAAGGCGAAGGCTGTCCGAAAATTCAATTAAACCAGCTCTACTCACCGTCCCTTCTCCGTGGAGTGGTGGTACCAGCGCGTCTGCTTCTTGCGCAGCACATCGGGCATCTTGACGAAGCAGGAGAGGTGCAGCGTCTGGCCGTAGGAGGAGGTGACGCGCTTGCGCAGCACGCTCGTGTCGCAGATGCCGGACGTCTCGTTGGCCACGTCCTGCAGCAGGCCCAGCTGATACGGCCGGCAGGCATTCACCTCCTTGTCCCAGCCGCAGTACGGATCGGCCACGCAGCGGAAGCAGCTGTCGTAGCGTCGCGCGCACATGGCCAAGTCGATCTGTTTCACCTGATGGTCGGTGGCCAGGTAGAGCGAGGCCGTCTTCTGGCTGAGGGTCAGCTCGCGTATGGGCTCGTTGCGTGGCGACGCCTCAAAGATGTCCACCAGATTCGAGTGGCGTTGGCCGTAGTGCATGAACTGCACGATTTTATAGATGTGTCCGGTGCTCGTGGCCACAAAGTAGACCAGAAACTCTTGGTTCAGTTTATCAATGCGTATTCTAGCGAGCGAGATAGAGAGAGAGAGAGAAAGGGAGAGAGAGTTGAGTTGATAAATCGCACAAGTCTCCTCTGTGCCGACAGTTTTTGTGCAACAAATCTCAAATGCACGCGACTTGGCCAACTTTTTCCTCCTCGCTGGCTTTCAGCTTCTTCTTCTGTGTGCAGCAGCAAAACAAAGCGTTTAACTAAAAGCATATCCTGCAGCGCAATGTTCATAAGTTCCGGCCAAGTTATTTTACAAGTCGTTATGCCACACAACAGCAGCAGCAGAAGCAAGAGCAAAAAAAAAGGGACCAGGATTTTTATGCTGTCAGTGAGCGAGTGCTCCCAAATGTCAGCATTGGGCTGACTGTTGTCCTGAGTCTGGCTCTGGCTCTGGCTCTGTCTGTTGGCAGTTGGCTGTGGCTAGTGCTGCGAGTGGTGCACTGTATAAACTTGGCAAATGTCAACAGGCTGAGGCGAATACGTGGCTGCTTGCCAAGAGGCCGCCTGAGGCAACTGTAGCCAGCTCCGACTCCTGCTAGAGCTCGCTAATGAATACATTTACACATTTTACTTACTTGTCGACGACGAGGCGGGTGAGTATAACGTCTCGTTTGTAGAATACCGGATTGCCAAATTCATGATCGACCGCCTTGTCCATTAGCGGATGTTTGCGTATGAAATTTAACACCGAGTCCGGCAATGTTGCGGTGTCGTTGTGGCATGTGCCCGGACGTGGCTCCGGCACTTTGGAGTTCAGCACGGGCAGCCAGGCGCTGTTCGATGTCGCCTGCTCCTTGAACTTGCCTGCAAAGGAGAAAGAGAAACAGCAACAGAATGAGAGTGAGAAAGAGCAAGAGCAAGAGCAAGAGAGCACACGGAGAGAGTGTTTTATTTTATAGGTTGCATAAATGTGCAGCGCTGAAAAGTATGCTATGTTAAATTTATGTGTGTCAGCGCTGTGGTAAATGATAAATTACAGAGCTCTCTGCGCTGATTTGTGGCCCCGGGGCCACAGCCGGAGTCTGGCCAAAAGTAAAACAGTTCGAGCTACTAATTACACACACTCACACACACACACACACACACAGTAAGAGTTGAAGTGTTTGCTGCATTATCATTTGTTTTTCATAATTAATTACTTTGGCAATAGCTCGACTACATTTTTTCACACATTGCTAGTGCTTTTTTTTGTATTTTATATTTTATCTATATGTGTGTATGTGTGTAACAACATGCCCGCAGAACTTTTCATAATGAATTTTAAGTGTATGCCAGATTTTTTGCTGCCATTCGCCTTTTGGCGCTGTGTCGACTGTCTGCTGTCGGTTGTCGGCTGGCCTAACTGAGTGAAGTGAGTGCTCTGGCACGGCTCCATGCACACAATTTTTATGGTGTTAATGAACTTTTGAGTAAAGTGCTGTCACACACACTCACACACGCACACTTCTAACGGGAATTTGCTCCACTTGCATTTGGCAACAGAGTTGGAAAACAAATTTATGTGTGTTATTTATAGACACAGTAATCACACGCTAATAAGAATTGGCATCAATATTATGCAAAAATAAGAGAATTATTTCTATTGAATTGGAAATTAAGAATTCTTACTTTTGACTTGCAAATAATAGAGCTCAAGAGAGCAACAGCAATCGCTAACGGAAATGAGATTCAGAAGTTGCCAGAAAACCAGCAAATGTCGCCGCAGACATTTCGTACAGTGAATTTTGCATGAGGGGCGAGAGTGGGTGGCGGCGAGGCATACAATATATGCGCATATTGTGGCTGAGCGGACTGCCACTAGGATTAAAATATATGACATGCATTTCGAGGTGCATGCCAGATTTTGTTGCATTACAAATTGCATGCGTTTGGATTGCGTGTGGCTGGCAGGCGGGCGAAGCATGCAGCAGGAGCAGCTGCTGTACAGGTGAGCTGTTAGCGCCTGTCACGCATATCTAGTTACCGTTAACCATGCAGCACGCCAGCAGTTGTAGCAGCAGCAGCAGCCGAGCCGTTTTGTAGCAAATGTTAAAGCACTTAAAGCCGCACAACGAGCCCCAGTGGCAGCAGGCACATCAATTCAGCTCGCACCATTTAACGCTAAAATGCCAAAGCTTCTCTGCACGACTCACACACACACGCACACGCACACACATGCAGCACCTGTGAGCGTAATTTCTTCTGGCAGCTGCAGCCCCACGTAATGGGAAATGCTGGAAGAAGTCAAACGTAGCCGCATGCACGTTCGTAAAAATGGCGCCGCAGAGAATTATTGCCAATGCAATAAATCTCACGCTTACACTCGCAGACGCTGGAGCAGACACTGGCATAGTAGGCACACCCATTGGCCCGCCCTTACTCACTCACACACACACACACACTCACACATATATGTCTATATTTCATGCAGTCACCCACTAACCTTCAAAGGCCGCATTGATATCCCGGATATCGTAACTGCAGACAGCCGAACCAATCAGTCCGTTTGTATTCGTTGTAAACGTGGCATAGAACTTGCTATCGTCGTTGGGCATCTTGTAGACGGATTGTATTTCGTTGAAGTAGAAGGGGAACTCGCTCGAGATGCTGCAGTTCATGCGCGCCTTCAGATACGTCGCCCAGTTCTGGCTGATCATGTACTTGCCCCCGCGATCGTTCTTGCAGACGCGTGCCACACGCGAGTAGACGGCCTTGCCGCAGTTGATGTACTCCACGGCATGTTCGCGGAAGAAGAAGTAGACAAAGTCCCCAATGTCGAAGGAGCCAACGAAATTTGGTTCTGAGAAATGCAAATGGATTGAAGAGAAAATTGTGTTAATTACGGCCAAGTTTTGGAGTATTTTAATTGATGAATTTAATAATTTTGTTACAATTTTATTTAATGTATTTAAGATTCCATTAATATACAAATATATATAAAAATATATTTTAAAAAATCTAATAAACATTTTATACATAAAACAAACTCAGATAAATCAATTGTAGTTTCCAGATCAATATACTTACTGTCTAGTAATTTGGAGTCATATTTAACAGTTCGCTTGAAGTTGGCCTCTTTGCGGCCATTGGTGAAGTTGAAGAGGTCCGAGCGAAATATAACCGAGTCGGCTTTGGTGAATTCCGCATTTGTGCCCGCGTACTGGTGTGCGTGTAGGAAAGTGGAAAGTGGAAAGTGGAAAGTTGAGGGAAATGGATTATACTGAAGTCGCTGTGTGTTGGATCGCAAGCAATGCCGGCAAATTAGCGCCAAATATTCGGGAAATTTGATTTTCCAAAGGCAAAGGCGAAATGTAGCACACACACATACACAGACACACGCACACACATGCACGCACGCACACACTGGCACGCACACAATTACGCGTAAAGTGTAAGCACGTGCCTCAGACTCGATTCTTTGCAAGTGTTTGACTCTGCGTATGTGTGTGCATGTACATGTGTATGCGTGTGTGTGTGTGTGTGTGTGTGTGTGCCTCACTCTAATTTAATTTCAGCTGCTTTATTGCGACTCTTTTAAATTTCTTGCCATTTGGCCTCCCATAGCCGCACAGAACTTTGTCGCTTCCTTCCTTCTTGCTACTTCTCTCTCTCTCTCTCTCTCTCACACACGCACTCTCTCTTTCGCCTTTGCCTTTACTTTACTTTTGTAATTTTATTACAATTGACATTTTTCCCTTTTTCTTTCTTTCTTGCTTGTTTTTGCCCTTGCTTTTCTCTTTGCTTTTATTTTTCTTTCCGTCGGCATTACGCGACTTGGGTGAGACTTGGACTTACCAGCGCTGGCAAACCAAAGGGATTTCCGTTTTCCACATAGACGGCGGTTGAGTTGTCAGCGGGATCGTAGGGACACTTGCCGATGCCCAACCCTATGCCGGGCACGTACTGGGATCTGGGTAAATGTGTTAAGTTGGCCTGGATGGAGATGGAGATGGAGATGTCGATGGAGAAGGGAGAAAAGAAAAAGCGCATTAGTTGACTTTAATTTTGGAATTTGCTGCTTGCTGGAAAATTAACCTCCAGCTTGACTGACATTCACAATTAGGCGCTGACACAGCCAGCTCTGGCCCAGTGAATATTTGATGCAACAAATATATAAATAAATAAATAAATATATATGTATATTTGTTTCATTCTACTCACATTTATAACGTAGTCCTTGGGATTGTGCGCATTGGTGCCGCAGACGTAGAGCCGGTGTCCATTGAAGTTCATTGGCTGAATGACGCGTATGTGATTGCGGCATTCCACCTTCTTGACAGGTGCCCGAATGTCGATTCAATATTCGGTTGAATGAAAACAAATGTTTAAGCAAAATAATTGTGTGTGTGTGTGTGTTATGGGACAGATAGAGAATGTGAAGGCAATGCATAAGTATCGAATCGAGATGAAGGCCGCAATATTTGCATGCAATTTCGGTTAGTTAATTTCGCATGGATCATGGTTATGTTGATATATGTTAGGGGACTTTCAACCAATACGCACCTCTCGCTTGCCCTTGGACACACAGTTGAGTATATCGGAGCCGGTGGGTTCCAGTATGAGCACATCGCGCTAGAAACAGAAGAGGGCAAAGGGAAGCAATCAGAAATATGGGCAAACAAATGATTTCTTAAGTACTTAAAGCATTCGCCATGCGCTACGCTTTACAAATATTCCAAAAAGTTTATTGAAAGCGTGATAAAATTTCATGCTTATCAGGAAGGCAAACGCGACAGCCAAAACAACAACAGCCACAACAAAAGAACGCGCAACAATTGGAGATTGGAGAAACGTGTGTGTGTGTGAGTATGGAATGTGTGTGTGTGTGGGTGTGTGGGTGTGTGCACAACACGTACAATCAAGACGCCCATCTCATATGCCAGTATTTGTGAAGTGAATATATGTATATATATTGGTCTCTCTCTCTCTCTTTCTCACTCCCTGTGTACATACTTTTGTGACTCTGACTGTGACTGTGCCTCAGCTATGCTGCTCTTTTTTTTATTCCTAACCATTGTCGTTGTCGTTGTTGTTGTTGGTATTTCACTCACGTTGGGCATTTGTTTATTTAATTCGATTTTCGCCTGCACTTGAATTTTGAACGCGCAATGCGAATTATTGCCAAAGCAGGAAGCAAAAGAAAAGCTGATTTGAGAAGCCGTCTAGTTGATTGCGATTGTTGGGCGAAGGAGGGGAGTGGCGGCAAGCGACATTCCATTCGTGGCTTAAGTATTTCTCATTCGAGTTTGGCCATCGTTAATGCGCCGTGCTTGTGTATTCAAGGAGACGCACCTACACACATAGAAAAATCTCAGAGTTGACACACTTTGCGCTGCGGCCATGTGAACACAATATCCTGCCTGGCTGACAGTTTGCAGTTTGCCCAAGACTGAGAAGGAGACGGAGAGACTGGCAATGCACTTTAAGGCGCCTGTGCGCCTCCTCGGGCAGCGGCTAAGTGCTCCGGCTTCAAGTTGAAACGCAATTTGCGAGCACGAGCTCGGCTCTAGCCGTTTAGGAGTCAGCACAAATAATTGCCGTTGAAAGCATTTGCCGCCGACTGGGCCGAAGCGTCGCTCGGATGACTCTAAAGCAGTGGCAAATGACAGCCAGTCCAGTACGCAGCTCTCCAGAGCTCTGCAAAATGCAAGTGCGGACTAGCCAAATGCCAATTCAATGAACTTGAAACGGAAACGGATATTGATAGTTGAAGACGAAATCATTAAAGTGCAATTGTGCCGCCCACTGGAGCAGTGTGCAGGGGGTGGGGTGGGGCGTTGTCTACATAGATCTTGGGGCAAAACGGATGTGAGGGCGCACACAAAAATGCCAAGTTTTTCGACTTCAGTTCCGAGTATCGTAAATCGCAAGTCGAGAATCGCAAATACTTTATGGTTTGAAATCACTCGGCAATAAAAGCTAACAAATAAAAAACAACAAATATCGATTAATTAAAAGCAGAGCCAAGACAAACAGAAAAACTTTTGAAACTGCTTTATTGTGTAAATAAATATTTAGAAATCAAATGACTAAACTTCCTCTAGGGCAACTGCTGATGCTCATATTTATTGCATAGAGTTTTCTATTTTTATACTTGTCAATTGATTTTGTCTCTTAATAGAAATGCAATAGAATCGTCAACATATAATAAAGCGTCTTTCCGCCTCGAGTTCCCAACTCAAACTGATTGTATAAGAATGTCTATTTCTATGTAGAGCAGAGCATAATGAGATGTGCACTCACATGCAGGCTCTTGCTGATTAATCTTTCTTCCTACTCTCGCTCTCTAACACACATACACTTCCCTTTAGTAATCGAAATGCCATTATTTAATATCCTTCATTTAATTTTGTCATATGGAGAAATTTGCTTTTGGCATTTTGACAGTTTTAATTAGATTTGTAATTATTCTTGATTAAACTTTATGCAGCTCTGCAAGTAACCATCGATACGTCTTTCTGCATTTGACACTCTGCTTAATAATTTGCTGCGATTTCATTGATATGATGATATTTTGAATACTAAAACTGAATAAGATTTGCCAACAGGAAGGAAAGCTACGAACTTATTTATATTCATAAATTAATATATCAAATATATTAAATATTTAAGAACAATTTAAACTGCTTAAGTTGTGACTCAAAATATAATATATCTAACATTTTTAAATAAATAATAACGTATTGTTTATTATGTATTTATTAGTTTTTGAAATTTACATTAAAATAAATTCATATTTTTTATTTTAAAGCCAAAAACTTTAGTTCTCGTTTAAAATATAAATAAGTGCAGAGCAAAGCTCTTGAAAAAATGAAAAGAAAAAGAAATAAATATTGCAGCCAGACATATGCTTAAACAAACTTATGACAAGGTGTGCGTATGTGTGTGTGAGTGTGCGAATATTTATATAAGAGCATGTCGCAGAGTGTGCGAGCACAAACAGCAGCCAAACACAAACTCGACAAACATCTTCAGTGAGTGTCTGGCCAGGTAAAAAGCCTGCAAGTGAGTGTAACCAGTTCATATGCAAACTTGTGTGTGTGTGTGTGAGTGTGTGTGTGTGAGTGTGTCAACAACATTCTGTCTGGCAAGCAATACTGAAGAGGCTAAGAGTGTCTGCCCTGTGTGTAGGTGTGCGTAAGTGTTTTGTGCATTTACATGCGCTTTTATAATACCCTGGAATATATAGCAAAGGGTATGCTGAGCTGCCTTAATCTATATCTGCTTGCAGACCCCAATATCTGCTTATTGCACATATTGTAGTTAATTTAATTAAATATAAAGCTAAGCTTCCGTTGCTCATTTCTAAATGCAAATAGTTTTCTATCCTATGCCTATACCTACTACTATACACCTGTGCTACAGGATATATCGCAGTCCATCATTCCCAACTATCGCTCATTTCACTTATATTTTCCTAGCAGTTTTTGTTTTACCTGCAGTCAATTGAGATTTGACTTTAACATTTACTTTTGCTTTTGCTTTTGCTCTTGCGCCGCATTTCACTTACCTCGCATATCGATTGGCTGATGTTGCGCAGATTGAGACGAAAAATGCGATCCCTGCAAGAGATAATGAGAAATATATTAACAGTTGTTGTTGTTGTTGTTGTTGTTGCTGCTGGTTGTAGATAGATATGTGGCGGCTCGAGTGACACTTGAGCTAATCCCGCGCTCGTGCCCTGACACACGATAAGTTAATGCTCTGCTGTGCTGCGAAGCGCAATCCGCACAAGAGCGTGACCTTACACACACCCGCACACACCCCCTCGCACACCATCACACACACAGGCAGTGCCTGAGGAGCAGCCGTCAGTTTGTCAGTCGGCGGCATCCGAGCGACTTTCGAGAACGACTTTGCCTGCTGTCAAGCAATTGAAATTGTCTATTTGCTGGCATCTCTTAGTCAGCTATCTCTTTCTCTCCCTCTCCCTCTCTCTCTCTGTGTCTCTACCTTTTTGGTATTTTTTGAAAAATCGTTGCATTGCACTTGGCTGAAGCGCAGCACCTGCTCAACACCGGCGGCTGCGGCGGCCTGTTACGTTTATTGCACTGTTCGGGCTCGTGATTGATTGATTGATGGATTGATATATCGATGTCGCAATATTGCGTCCATGCGGACCAACTTTAACAGCATTTGCAGTGCCCACAGCCCGGAGCCCAGACTCCCCCTCCCCCACTTGCGGGCTACTCAAAAGTTTGCGGAGGCCCCACTGAAAAGGGGAACGCGTCGACGCCGAAACTCGGTGCTAAAGTGTGTTTTATGTAGTTGCCGGCAGAGTTTTAGGCCCTGCCAGTGCGGCGCCCCAACAACTCGAAACCATTAATCTTCATTGCGAGAACTAGGGGCAAGCAGCAGCCGTGGCAGTGGCAGTGGCAGTGGCACTCGCTGATGATGCCCCGACGACCGCTGCCGGCTGTGGGTTGCGTTGGAAAAATGGCGCTCGAGTCAAGTGGTAATTTTGGTTACTTTGTTTGCCAGCGCTATTTGGGAGGGTGGCGAGAGACCGCAACTGTTAAAATGCGGCCATGTTCAACTTGCGGCAGACAAATGAGCAGACGACGACGGGCATTGTCAAATTGAGCTCGAGCACTAGAGCGACCTGCTCACGGCTCTCAGCTCTCTGACCCGACCCAGACCCCGACCCAGACCCAGACACCGACACCGAGCCGTACCCTACCGCAGCCATCAGTCCCTCGGCTTGGGCTCCCTCGAACCGCACGTCGAGCATTAATTCATAATTATGTATGCCGACAGTGTTGCCAACAACTCTGGGCACTTTGGACTGGGCTGGGCTTTCAAAAATGAAATATGCAGCTTCAAATGCGTTGAAGCTTTTCGAGTAGCTGCTTTTAGTGCCAGCCGGAAGTTCACACAGTCGCACCGGAAGTGCGCAATTAACGCGGGCTCGAGCACGTCAAATGGCAAACCGCAACGAACTTAGAGACCAGTCATACTCCCACACATGTACAATGTACAATGTGGCCCAGCCATAATTCTATCTTAGTGTACTTACATGGCGCCGACGTAGAGCGCATTGTTGCGCTCATCCATGTAGAAGGTTTTGTAGTGCAGCGGGCCGCAGCTGAAGTCCTTGACATGCTCTGCAAGAGAGGAGAATGCATTTCACATGAGTACAACAATACAAATATCATATAAGCATATTAAGTATACGCCGCGCAGTAATAAATAGCGCGCATTACGTATACGCCACGTTAGCTAATCTAGCTGGCAAATCAAAGTAAACAAAAGCTACAGCACACTTAAAGGTCGCAGAGTGAGCCCTCTGCAGATCTCAGCTTCAGTTAATTAAAGTTTATGCATCTATTAATGAAACTGTCAGCGGCAGCGTGTGTCGGGCGAACCAGAAAAAAAAAACTAATTAAACTATTATAATTTAGCAGAGAAAGCTAATTTATGGGGCGGCTGCAGCGAGACAAAAGAACTTGTGTATAAAGCGGGAACAATACACTAAATATACACATACACACGAGCACACACACACACACACATACACACACACTTGCATGGCAGTTGTAAACAACAGTGAAGCCTGGCCTTGCAGATTTGACAGCGACTGCGGCCCGAGTGTCACGTACTCAGAGACGTCACGTGCCTCGAAATAGATGTGTATGTGTGTGTGTGTGTAGGTAACACCACTGTCAATGCCATTAACGAAAGATTGAGGCATTTAGCTCAAATTTTTACGACATTAAGTTGTCAACTAATTTGGCGCAATTAGCAGGCAGCGCTGAGAGCGAGCCAAAAGGCGGCCAAAACTTTTGAGTCTTTGGCAAATCCTTTGATGGCAGCGCTAAGAGTCAATTTGTGTTGTTGCCCGTTCATGTCAACATACAAAATAAAACAGCGGCTAATGAGCAACCACTGACAATGGCCGCCGCGCCCACACTCCCACAAAAGCAACAACAACTAAAGTAGCAGAAGAAGAAGCAACGACAATAATAGCAAAGCGAGCAGCTCATCAAAATGAGCAGAGCCTGGACCATTGCTTTGGCAGTTTCGCAGTGATTTGCATAATAATAGATACATAATGAATAATAAGCAAGTATCTATGTAAATAGTCGCCGCCCAATGGGCGTGGCTCACTTGCTGACAAGTTGACCCTTATGCAAATTAGTCATTGTTGACCAGGCCCAGACCCAGGCCCCAAACACGGAACAGCATTATTTAAACGATGCGTAATTCCTCTGCTTTATTTCGCCTCTTTTGTTTCAATAAATTTTTATGTTTCTTGTAAATTTTCCTAACAACAAGATGACTCTTTTTATTCGACAAAAATTTGCACTATTTTATAGTTGTTGTTCTTTTTTCAAATAAAAAAAAATCAAATAAATAAATTGAAACATTAATAGGAAGAAAAGAAAATAAATAAATAAAAAGAAAATATAATGTATAATAAAAATAATAATAATAATATAATAAATAAAACTGAAATACAAATTAAAATATTATTTATAATAATAAAAAAAAATAATAATATAATTATATATTAAAAGTATAATAGTATTTGTTTTTTTTTTATTTTTATTTTATTGTTAACCAGATCGGACACGTTGAAAATACACAGAAACATAGATAGCTTTTCCTTTAGTAGACAATATTTTTTATAGTGTAATTTGGTAACCTTAATTTGTATGTATATATATTTCTTCTAGGCCTCCGCGTGCATTGACTATAACATGAGTGCTGTTGCAATGGCTTGCGGCACCCTGAAATTTGGCCTAAGACAAAATTTGAGGTACGTAAAATGCGTACAGGGATTTGCATACTCTTTCAGTCCGTCTTTCACACAGCTCTTTGCTGGCCTCGAAGCACCAGAGCAGTGTAAATAAAAGCCGCCTCAGCCCGCCCCTGCGCAGCTGGCATGCGAGTGTCCTGAAGACGGACTACCGCAAGGTCGTGGATCCAAAGTATAACAAGGTAAGCCAAGCCGCATGGGGAGCGTGTTGATTAGTGACTAAGTTCAAACCGCACACGCCAGGGCACAGCCTTCACTCACAAGGAGCGCCAGATATTGAATATAATTGGCCTCTATCCGAGCTGCCATCGCACCGAGAAGGAGCAGCTCTTTGCCGTCTATACGAACTTCAAGGCGCACAAGACCAACCTGGGCCGCTACATTTATCTGCGAGCGCTGCGCGCCCGCCAGGAGCGTCTCTATTACAGCTTCATCATCGATCGCATCGAGGACGTGATGCCCATCATCTACACGCCCACGGTGGGCATAGTGTGCCAGAACTTCAGCCACATCTACCACACGTCCATGGGCCTGTACGTCAGCAAATACGACAAGGGCCACATGACGCACGTACTCAACAACTGGCCGGAGACGGACATACGGGCAGTGTGTGTGACGGACGGGGAGCGCATCCTCGGGCTGGGCGATTTGGGCGCCAATGGCATGGGCATATCGGTGGGCAAGCTGGACTTGTATACGGCACTGGGCAAGATTCCGCCGCAGTATCTGCTGCCCGTCGTGCTTGACGTGGGCACCAACAATCAGCAGCTGCTGTGCGATCCCATGTACATCGGGGTGCGCGAGGAGCGCTGCAAGGGCGAGGAGTACGATGAGCTTGTGAACGAGTTCATGCAGTCGGTCGTGAAGGTGTTTGGGGTCCAAACGTTGATCCACTTCGAGGACTTTGCCACACCCAATGCCTTTAGGTTCATCAAGAAGTACCAGAATGAGTATTGCTACATCAACGACGACATCCAGGGCACAGCGTCCTGCGGCCTGGCCGGCTTCCTCGCCGCAGAGCACATCACCAAGAAGCCGCTCAACGAGCACGTGATCATGTTTGCTGGCGCCGGCAGCGCAGCGCTCGGCGTGGGCAATCTGCTGGTCAAGGAGCTGCTGAGCCGCAATATCAAGGAGGAGGACGCTGTCAAGAACATCTACTTCATCGACGTCGACGGCATTGTGACCAAGGGCAGAAAGAAATTCGTCATACCAGACATCAAGCCCTTCGCCAAGGACCTGCCGCCCGAGAAGAATCTGGAGAAATTGGTGGAGGATCTGAAGCCCTCGATTCTGCTGGGCGCCACAGGCCAGGGCGGCATCTTCACGGAGAAAATTCTGCGCAGTATGAGCAAGAACCACAAGCATCCAGCGATTCTGGCCTGCTCCAATCCCACCAACAAGGCCGAGTGCACCGCCGAGCAGGCCTACAACTTCACAGAGGTAAGCGAACGCACTGCATCCACCTCACCCACTTGACCCACTTCAGCCTCTCTTCATTGCGAGTGCAGGGTCGAGCATTGTATGCTTCGGGATCGCCATTTCCGCCAGTTGTGATTGATGGCAAGCGGCTGACGCCGTCGCAGGCGAACAACGCTTTCTCCTTTCCGGGCGTGGCACTGGGCGTTCTCTGCACCAAGCCGCACACCATAACGGACGATGTGTTCCTGGTGGCAGCGCATGCGATTGCCGAATATGCCCGAGAGTTTGCGCCCAACGAGAATGCGCTCTATCCGCCCGTCAAGGAGGCCGCTAACGTTGCCTTCCATGTGGGCGTGGCGGTGGCCAAGTACGTCATCAGCTGCGGGGCGGCCACCATCTACCCGATACCCAAGGACATCACAAAGCACGTGAAGGACTATCAGTATTACACAGATCTCGGCACGGCTCTGCCCTCAGTATGGCCGTATCCAGAGTTGGCTCGCCTGCCCTTGCCAGACAGAGACGAGGACATGGAGTGCGCGGACTGACTAGGCGTAGTGTGTAAGGACTAGGACCTTAGATTATATATCCGCAGTAAAGAGATTAAAGATTAAAGATTCGCAGTGAAATATTTGAAAGCTTTTTTTTTAATGTTCACGGAAAGCTTCGGCGGCTTTTATAGATCAAGTAGATGATCTACACTTTCAGCTTTCCCTTTTACAAATTCTTTCCAATTCCCAAAACTCAGTCGATTTCTTATAGAAAAGGAAAAGAAGGGAGAAAAGATGTAAAACTGAACCTTGACTCTGTATTAAGAGCTTTTGCTTGTTAATTACCTGGCCTTAAACTGAGTTAGCCTGTCTCTTAATCTATTTACCCATTTATGAAATTATTTAAGCTTTTCTTAAGCTGAAGCATTCAATAGTCGAGCGAGTCGAATATGCCCAGCCAGCCAGCACGTGTTGGCAACAATAGCAACAAATACGACCCAAATAGCGTCAGCAAAATGTTGAGAATTTTAACGTCATTATTGTCTGTCAAAGCGACATTGACACATGTATGTATGTGTGTGTGTGTGTGTGTGTGTGAACGTTGCTGCTTTGCATATAAAATAAGACGAAATGTGTGCTCACCAAAAATGTCAATCAATTTTTTAAACGTCCTGCGTACATATATTTGTTTTGCCTTGTCCTTGCCCGCACTCCCTCTCGCTTCCTCCTACTCCCTCTCTCTCTCTCTCTCTCTCTGTCTGTCTCTCGTTCTGGCATGCATGCATTAAAAAGCAATTGGTGTTAAAGGAGCAGTCACGTTGTCTGCCTGTCTATCAGCCTGGCATGTGGTTGCGCCAGCATGAAAGACCCTACTCCAGCACCAATTGGTGTGAAAAGGACATAAATAAACACACACACACACAGACAGGCACACATATACATATACAGAATACCCGTTAAAATATACAAAGAAGGCAGCGGCAGCTCGAAAAAAAAGTGTAAAATCATTTTCTTCAACTGACAGCTGTCAAAATATTTGCTCTCTGTCAACTGCGCGCGTTGTTGTTGGCCAAGCTGCGTCTTCGATTTTCCATGCATCTGTGTGTATGAGTGTCTCTGCGAGTTTCATTTTAATATTCATTACTTCACACTATAATGCTGAAGGTTATCATTGACCGGACCCGTCTGCTGCTCTGTTTCGGGTTTCGTTTTCCTTTCTTCACTTCTCTTCTTCCATTTTCCAGTTGACCTTTTTTTTTTTTTTTTGGGCTTAAACTGTGGAGGGGGGCCGAATTAAATTTTTAACACAATATAGCTCAGACACTGGCCAAAAATGCAAATCTCATGTTCTGGTAGAGATTGGGCTGAGCTTCTCGTGCTGCCAGTTGCCATGGCTTATAGAATTTAATTGCCTATAAAAAGAATGTGCGCGCCTTGTTGCTGCTGCTACTCCTGCCGCTGCTGTTGCTGCTGTATAGGGCAAAGTCAGCCAGAGTTGAGTCGTAAATTTTGAGTGTCCAACGCCCCAGAGAGCGAGAACTGTTACCATCGATTTGCGGCTAACGATAAACGCTCGAATCTAAATGCCGCCATCAGAGGTTAAGCGCCGTTAGCCAGCCACGCTCTTCTGATTATATTGTGCGTCAGCATATAAATTTCATGACAGATAAAACATGTAGTATTAGAAGCAGCAGGAGCAGCAGTAGCTGAGGCGACATTCGTATCAAATGCAAGTCAAGTGCATTAAGCGCAGTCAAGCGGGCAGCTGTGCTGTGCATCAAGATGATTGCGTTTGCCATGCGGCATGAATTGAAGCTTCGGGTAACTAGGTCGTCAGTTGATTATGCAAATGCATTACGGCTCTGTGTGTGTGCGTCATGTTAAACATAAATGCGTCATGGGCAGGCAATGCGTAGATTAAGTTTTCATTGCGTATACGCCCGGGTGTAGCCCAAAAGCAGCTACGTTCGGCTGACCAAAGGGGCCCAAAGTTAACTTGACTGTGTACAGTCGATAAGTAGCCTCAATAAACACAAAAGCCTGCCAAGATAGAGGGCGAGAGGCCGTGTCCTGCCCGGCTGGGGCTTCTACTTCATCTTTTAAAAGATTTTCATTTATCTGCCGGCAAACGTTGGCCACAAAGATAACGCTCACAGCAGCAGGAGCAGCAGCAGCAGCAGTAGCAGGAGCAGGAGCAGGAGCAGCAGTATCAGCGTCAGCCCGAGTGGAACGAAGGCAAAACAAAAAAGCAGAGAGCAAAAAAAAAAAATAATGCCGCACTTAAATCCATTTAAGCGAATTTTTCAAGCATTAAATTTGCGTTTACGTTACGTATACTTAACTTCCAATGGCAACGCCCGCGACGCGGCAGGCAGGTAAAAATTGCCACAGGGCGAAGAAAAATTCTTGAATATTTTTCTTCTCCGTGGGGCGGCTCTGGCAACGTATTTGCATCATTTGTTTCGGCGGCTCACACCTGCTTCGCTCTGTTCACATGGCCAATGCATTTGCCCGACTTCAAATCGCATTTCTGGGTTAGAGCTCAGCTCATGTGTGCGTGTGTATGTGTGTGAGTGTGTGGGAAGTGACATTTGTGTGAGCTTTTGCCTCACATTTCACTTATCCAATGGCCGAGCAGCAGCAAAAACAGACGCACTCATGCGTTCGCCGCTCAGCTTTATGTCCTGGGCAACATTTCTACTGTCGTTGTTGTTATTGTTGTTGGATTTTGTGGCCATGTAAATTACTTGCCCCGTGTCTAAATCTTGACGCCCCGTGCCCCAACTCCCCCACGTTGTTTTCTTATCTGCGCTTTGCATGCCGCATACTCTCGGCTCCGGATTCTCTTCCAGACGAACTGAGTCAGCACTTAATTTTTATTTGATTTTACTTCACTTGCACTCGGCGCGGAGTGGAATGCGGCATTTTTTATGGCATTAATTTTACAATGATTGGGCTCCACTTGGCCCACCACTGACAGCGGCAGTGGTGCACGCTAACAAAATGGCCGCCAAGCCCAATGGCTGCCAGTCAACTTTATTAAGACAAATGCCAGAGCGGCAAACAGCATTCCGAGCTACAACTCTGTGAGAAAATCAGTTCATATGAGAAGACAGCGCCACGCGCTACGGCAACAGCAGGTGTTGACAGATTTCAGCTTGATTTGTCAGTGGCAACACCTGCACAGCTCTATCTGTCTCTCTCTCTCTCTCTCTCTCTCTCTCTCTCTCTGACTCTCTCTTGCTTCCCTTCTCTCAGGGCCCATTCAGCCAGGCGAGTGCGTGCCAGTGTTTTCATTAGTGTCGCTCAGAGTTTGTGTTTCTGATTTCATTCTCCGTACAGTGCCACTGCAGCTTGCCAGCCAAGGCCTTTGTCTAATACACTTGCAGAAAAGGGAGTAAATAGGGTGTAAAATAAATATTGCTTTGACTAAGAACCTTGTAGAGATGATCTACGTATGTAAAAGTCTTAGATGTCTTATGTATATCTTATATATATCAATATTATATCTATTCTACATATTGTCACTCAGCAAAAGGAAAATATATTTATTAATTAAACAAATAAAAATAAAATTTATAGAATTATATAAACCTAAAGCTGTTTCATAGTAAATATAAAACAGATTTTAATGTAAATAACAAGAGAGATTTTTAAAAATAAATATATTTATTAACTATAAAACAAAGAAAATATCAAATATTTATAAATTGACAAACTATGATTAACAAAAATATTTTCAAAACGTTAAATTGATAAACTTATATTATAATTATTCTAAACTTTTTTCTTAATAACGTAATATAATATTTTAGCTCTTTTTAAATTCAATAATAATTGACTGAATTTATCAAAAATATTTATAAAAAAAATAAAGCAGTTTTATTTATAATTTTTTTTTTTTTTTTATAAAATAATTGAATAATTATATTGTCTTGATTGAAGTTTCTCGTAGTGTAAGCCTATTACACAGCTTTAATGCAGTCACTTGTGTTTGTGCTTTAATTATGTATATAAGTGCTGGTGTGTGTGTGTGTGTATTGAATTGAAGGTGCATTAACTCAGCCGTCTGGCTTTAAGTTTGCTTTTGGTGGCCATGCATCAGGCTTATCTCCGGTCCGGCAGCAGAAACTGTCGCACAAATCTCGGACCATTTACCAAAGTCAGTTGGCTCTGTTCACAGGCAACTGCCACACTCTCTTAGTGTAAGTGTGTGTATGTGCCTGTGTATGTGTGTGTAGAAATATATGTTCGATATTTAACAGCTTCCAGTTGAGCGAGCTCGGGCCATATGCAAAGAGGCAAAGTGTGCGCCAACTGCCTGTTGGCTTAAATTTAGCTTTGCCGTTGGCAAGTTTGCTCAGCGCTTTGTTCGAGCACATCAACTTGCCGCAGTATATATTATATACATATATATGCTGTACACATAAATGTTTCTCTGTGTGTGTGTGCAAAACAAACGTTCGGTACAAATAGCTAGCTGGCACTGTAAAAATCCAGTCAGGTAAACAAGACGGCTCGGCATCGGCGGCAGCGGCAGCGGCAGCCAACAGTGACGTGTAGAAGTAAGCACCTGGCATTTGTGTTGAGCACGTTCGTACCTTATGTGGGATTTAGTTTTAGACTTCATTTTACTGCGCTGTGCTTTTGGTTTCATTTTGCTGCTGCTGCTGCTGCTATTTCTGCTGCTTCTTTATGCCGTTTTATGATGGCCGCAAAACCGTGCCGTAAAAAGCAGCGAAACAACAGAGAGAGAGAGAGAGAGAGAGAGAGAGAGAGAGAGAGCGAGCGGGAGCGGGAGCGAGAGAGTTGTATAGTAAAACAAAGCCATAGACAAGCAGTCCGCCTGTCAGTACTTGAACTAAATACACATTCACCCACACACACACACACACAAAGACACTTACATTAAGATATAGTTCATACCATAATACACAACAAGCAACAGCAGAGGCAGCAGCAGCGGCAGAGGCCGAGCCAGCCACATAGACAATGCTGTAATCTAAAAACACAAACGTGCAATTGTGTTGCTGTAAATGTGGCCAAGACTAGAAGTCTATGTGTGTGTGTGTGTGTGTGTGTGTGTGCTCTCGACAGGAAACGGCGTGGGAATATATTACAAGTTGGCTGCCGTCGCTATTACCAGAAGTATGTCAGTGGCCTGCGGCTGGCGCTGACTGGAGTCAATGGCAGCGACAGCTTAAAGCAAGCTAAATATTTAAACAGGCGCCAAAGCAATATGCAACATAAACAGTAAGGCCATGGGTCATGGGCTCTCCGATCCTGTTCTGTCCTACGACTGCAAACTGTGGACTGTGGAATGTGGAGTGGCTCGCTTGGCTCATTTGGCTTGCAGCACAGATCGTTGCAATGCAGTTGGGAAATAAGACGAGGCAGGCAATTAGATGGCAGCACGATGAAAACACGCCTCAAGTGCAAAAGCAATGGAGTCGAGTCAAGTCGAGTCGAATCCAGTTGGCCAACTCGCTCAAATCGAGCCAAGGCACTGTGCGAACGTGTTCAACTTTAAGTCCAATTGCAGTTGGGCCAAACAAAAAGCAAACTACATAATTCAGCAGAAAATTTTATGTCTTCATCTTGAAGAGTCAGCAGCTCACATGCATGCATGTTTGTGTGTGTGTGACTGTGTGTGTGAGTGTGTGCAACTGCAAGAGGAAACATTAGCAAGTCTAGACACCTACGTCATGCGTCATGGCAGAGCCGAAACGTGAGCAGGAAGCGCGCTGATGTAAAAAGCAAGCCAAAAATTGAGACGTCAGGCAGACAAGGACGTGGCAGGACAGACCGACAGCCCGACTGGCTGACTGGCAGACGGGCTGACAGCCAGACAGGCCACGGCAAAGCCAACGAAAAGTCTCAGCGCAGCAAGTCTTAAAGCCAGCAGCAGCAGCAGGAGCAGGAGTAGCAGGGGGAGCAGCAGCTTCCAATGCCAAATGGCAAATGCATTGCGCCCTTTTTCCTTCAGGATGGGCGCACAGCAGAGCCTGCTCGCCTTTGGCTTGTTTAATATGCTGAAAAATACGCGTCTCGACTTCCTGGATTCTTGAGCTGCGCGTTTTGCTCTTTGCGCCCGAATTCCTTGGCTGGAGGACTTCAGGACTTCTTCTGCGCTGTTGCCCTTTGACACATGTAAGTAAAATGTCGGCTCAGCCACATGCACAGCACACACATTAGTTGTCATTGCTCGGCTCCTGCCAGTGCTCCAGTTGAAGCAAGTTTCCTGCTGGCTGCTTGAAAATTAACCGATTCCATGCAGCGCTAAAATTATGCGAATATTCAACATTAAACGTGAACGTGAACGCTGCAGAGCATTTTTAATTACATCGCATAATTGGAATTCAATATCAGACCGCGTCGGGGTCAACATGCATAGACCGCTTGAAATTAAAATAAACCTCTGGCCATGACCAGAGAGAGGTTAGAGCAGAGCAGCGATAGTCGCTCTGAGCGCACCGAAAATTCTGGGAAATGCACAAGCATGATAAAAATTTTCCAATTACCGATTTTACATATTTCAAAACGCGAACATAAATATTTATAGCGAAAATTTATGAAAACTAAACGTGTGCAAAGATACGCCGCAAAGCGAACCGAAAAAGCGAGCTAGAGAGAGAGAGAGAGAGAGAGAGAGGGAAAGGGTAACAGACTCAGGCCATGCAGGCATAAGAGTATTCATTCCCATATACATAAGCATAGATTGTCTGTACTATGTCAGCTGTAAACATGCACATTTACATGCAGTGCACTGAGAGAAATTCGCTTAGGTAAAAAGGTTTAACATATGACCGAGTAACTGAAATTAAAAAATTAAATTTTTAATGTGACGCTGAATAATGATTGTTAAATCTTGATAAGCTAAAACTTAGATAATAAATACTATATAATATTTAATATGTAATAAATAATATATAATAAATAAAAAATATTAAATAATAAATATATATAAACATACATTTTATAAATCTCTGGTAAGAGTACAAATTGCACTCCTTTCCTTTTATTCTATTAAATATTATATATTATATATATTTTTTATTACCCTTGTTTTTCTTGCAGTGCATTTATTTATGTACCCACTATTTGCGGTTGGGCTAGATTTAGCGCTTCTTTCAGCAGCGAACTAAAGCAAATACAAAGTAAGCAAAGCTGAATGGCATAGTGTGACAGAGAGGGAGAGAGAGAGAAAGAGAGAGAGAGACACACACACACTCTGGCAGGCAACACACCGGCGCTGACTCTTGCATATTTTTGAGGTGATTTGAATTTTTAAGAGCGTTGTAAATTTTTTGATATCCCTGGGGCTATGTGTCAGTGCAGCGCTCTGTCTCGCCAGCAGCAACAGCAGCAGCAGTGGGGGGAGCAGCGGCAGCTGGGGCACAGATTGTGCCAGCTGCAGGTTTAGCCGTAAACTATGCGCCGGCCAACGCTTGCTTAGCTGGCAAATGGCGTCGTTGCAAGGGCTCAGCAGTGCCACATTTTCACTCCGTTGGCCAGCCCATAGCACTCAGTCAGCAGTCCTTTGGCATAACTGGGGCTGCCTAGTGACATTGACATAAAGCAGTTCCAGTGCAGCTGGCCCCGTTTCGCCTTGCCTAGCATACTTTCGAGCCGTTTGTAAAGTGAGCTGCAAACTCACTCATGTGCTGTCTGATTCACGCCTACACACACACGCGCACACATACGCAAAAATTGCTTTTTAATTGTTGCAGCGGCCCTCGCACTTTACGCTGATTTCCCAAAGCTCACACACAAACACACACACACACTCACACGACTCACTCTGTGCCAGAGACGGGCGCGCAATTGCCAGCAATTTGTTTTGGCGCTGGCTAAACAAGCTGCCCCGCACCTTGGCTGCGTTACAAGCGCTAATTAATCTTCGCCAACAGCCCTGCCAGGTGATATGAAGTGCACGCCCAGGGCCACTAAAACCGAGCAGACACACACACACAGCCATACAGACATACAGACATACAGCAGCACGCCTACCTCGACAGCCGGCTGCGTAGCCTGGCGTATTGTGGCAGCTTATTTCCGTCATTAATTAAATTACGCAAAAATGTTCAAAAGCACATAAATCAGTCGGCGTCATTCGGGACTGCGAGTGCTGCCACTAAAAACTGGTGGCCAGGCCGAGCCGCACCAAGCCAAGCCAAGTTGGTTGCCTTTTTTTATTTGTTGTTGTTTTTAGTGCCCTTGCGGGACGACTATAAATATTTATGCGCCACATTGCTACTAGTCGAGTCGCCTTTGATTGCCTCCCAGTCTCCTGCCTCCACCTGCCTCCTCCTGCTGCCGCCAGCTGTTCAGATAAACTCATTTAAATGTTAATGCAGCGGCAAAAGTTGCCTTCGGAACGCTTAAGCGACGTTCTAGCATTGCATGCACTTTATTTGCCATTTGCCTTCGTCTTCCTCCTCATCTTCTTCTTCTACTTATGCGAGTCAATGAACATCCCGGTGGTTGGTGCCACCTATCTATCCTCAGCGCTATCCGCTCTATCTCTAGCACAAGTTGGAACATGTTACATACTTTAATAACTGCAACAATGTGTTTAACCCCTAAGCGGGTGTGGTGCGTTGGGGTGTGGTGCGGTGTGGTGCGGCCAGCATGTTAATTAAGTGGAAAAATGTTTGCACTGCGTGTATTTCCTTTCGTTGCCCATCTGTTTTTCCATTCGGGTCAGACGCAGGGTGGCAGAGTATTTTAAGGGTAGCAACTACTACTACGGCTACGGTTGCTATACATTTGATGTTTCTAGCGTTATGAAATATCATAAATAATTGAATCAGGCACAACTCAAAGTTGTATGAAATCATAATTATATCCACGCAGATGTTTACGAAAGCCAACAGAAATGTCAAAGGCAGGACAGAAATCTGAACAAGAGACTACAAAAAGTTGTTAACAATTTTCGTTTCGCAATTATTGTGGAAATTCTGCTGAGCACTTGTTTAGCGATTATTGCGTTAACTTGTTTACAAAGTGTTTCTGATGAATGTGTAATGAATTAGAAACACGTATGATGTAATGTAAAGAATGAAATAATGAATAAATAATTTAATCCAAAGTTATGGAAGTTGAAGTTTTTATGCAATAGAAATTGGGATAATATTGCTTTAAGTAGCGAAATTAATTTAAATTAAAATATATGCTTTTAATTCATGTTTAGAATTCTAATATAAGTATATATCTATAACGTATATACTCTGCTCTTTATAATAAAAATAAAAAATTATAATAATAATAATCAAGCTAAAATGAATAAGTTATTCCACATCCTTTGCTTACCCTAGCCCAGCTCTGCTTTCGTCACTTGAATAAGCCATAGTTTAGCTATTTTGCCAGGCCATTGGCCAGGCCATTGCTCTGTGGCTTTTATTTAGTTTATAACACATTTGCGCATCATAATAACCCACATTCGGTGGCATAAGGAAAGACATTTCGTGAGTAAGCTGACAGCCATTAACCTGTTAATGTTGCAATTATGCGGCAGAAATTATGTTGCTATTTGTTTCTCTGCTCTTTTTTTTGTTTTTGTTTGGAAAGAATGATGTGAGGCAACGAGGCGGCAGTAACAGCCATAAATAAGGCACATTATTAAAGTTGGAAAGACTGAAACAGTGAAGCACTGCATAATGATGGCCGGGCAGGACGAGCTAAGCGTGCACCTGGCCAACAAAGTAACTCAACCAAAGGAGGTAAGACATTGTCTGGCTTGTGTGAGAGTGTGTGTGTGTGCGTGTGTGTGTGCGTGTGATGGAGAGTGTGGCAAACAAGCTGGCAACGTAAACACAAGTCTGGCAGCAACTGGCAATTTTAATTACCCACATTGTAGTTGCGTTACTTGAATGTAAATCGAGTTACAAGTGCAAGTTAAAAGGATAACAGATACTCAACTTGAAGCTCCCCCTCTCTCTCATTCTCTCTCTCTCTCTCGCTCTCACTCTCTCTGTGTATGTGCGTGTGTTTTACAACTACATATATAATGTATTGTTGCTCGCTTTGTTAAGAAGTTCTGATCTAATTAGCGCAAATGCCTGATGGCTGCCAACAAAAGACATCACAGATTAAGAAGTCTCAGAGCTCATCACATTTGCCATGCATAGGGACTTTCCTGGGATTGCATTGCCTTGCGATTATGTTACCTATTTTGTGGCCATTTCGCATGTTGTCTGATTTATTTCAGAAAAAACATAAAAAAGTCTTTGGTATTGATGTACCTACTGTTGAGCTCCGTAGCATTCAGCTTTTGTCAGGCAGCTGCCTTAAATCAAATTTCAAGTTTCGCTTTTGCAAAGAAGAAAAGAAAAGTTGAGCACAGTTTCATAGTCATTAATAAGGCTATGGCTTCTATCTAACGAGGATTTATGATTCGTATTTCCACAAGTTTCCTAGATGTATCGTACTTAGGGTGACATAGCATTCAGCTTTTGTCATGCAGTCTCATATAGTTAGCTTTCACCATACATTTGCTTGGAGTCCTATACCTAGAGTGTTTACAGTTCTGTGAATCATAGGATTATGCTGTCTTTTTTGTGAGCCATGATAATCAATCAATTTCCTCAGCTTAGCTTATTGGTATTCAATCTTTGGTATTGATGTACCCTCCGTCGAGCCTCGTAGCATTCAGCTTTTGTCAGGCAACTGCTTAGCTAAAGGTTCAAGTTTTGTTTTTGGCAAATTTGCTAGAGAGAGTTTCATAATCATTCATTTTCATTCTATTTAGCAAGCAAATTATCAATATTTCCACAGATGTACCACACTTATAGATGTACCATAATAATGGTGTCATAGCAGTCAGCTTCTGTCATGCAGTCCCATAGCAGTTAGCTTTCACCATACATTCGCTAAGAAAATTTACAGTTCTGTGTATCATATGATTATGTTTTCTACTTCGTGAACAATGATCATCAATATTGTCACAAGCTTAATAGTATTCAGTCTTTGGCATTGATGTACCTTCCGAGTGTCATAGCATTCAGCTTTTGTCAGGCAGCTGCCTTAACCCAAATTTGATGTTTTGTTTTTGTCACATTTACTAGACAGAGTTTCATAATCATTCATAAGTCATTGCCTTCTTCCTAGCGAGCAAATTATGATCAATATTTCCACAGATGTACCATACTTATAGGTGTACCATACTTAGAGTGTCATAGCATTCAGCTTTTGTCAGGCAGCTGCCTTAACCCAAATTTGATGTTTTGTTTTTGTCACATTTACTAGACAGAGTTTCATAATCATTCGTAAGTCATTGCCTTCTTCCTAGCGAGCAAATTATGATCAAAATTTCCACAGATGTACCATACTTATAGGTGTACCATACTTCGAGTGTCATAGCATTTAGCTTTTGTCAGGCAGCTGCCTTAACCCAAATTTGATGTTTTATTTTTGTCACATTTACTAGGCAGAGTTTCATAATCATTCGTAAGTCATTGCCTTCTTCCTAGCGAGCAAATTATGATCAATATTTCCACAGATGTACCATACTTATAGTGTCATAGCATTCAGCTTTTGTCAGGCAGCTGCCTTAACCCAAATTTGATGTTTTGTTTTTGTCACATTTACTAGACAGAGTTTCATAATCATTCATAAGTCATTGCCTTCTTCCTAGCGATCAAATTATGATCAATATTTCCACAGATGTACCATACTTATAGTGTCATAGCATTCAGCTTTTGTCATGCAGTCTCATAGAGTGAACTTTCACTATACATTTGCTTGGAGTCCTAAACCTAGAGCGTTTACAGTTCTGTGAATCATGGGATTATGCCGTCTTTATTCTGTGCCATGATAATCAATATTTCCACAGCTTAGCTTTTTGGTATTCAGTCTTGGGCATGGATGTACCTTTCGTCGAGTCTCGTAGCATTCAGCTTTTGTCAGGCTGCATAAACTTAAGTTTCAAGTTCCTTTTTGTAACATTATCTAGAAAAGTTGAGCACGGTTTCATATGCATTCATAAGGCTTTGCAAGTATATTTTGATTAATATCCATCGGGACAGCTATCCATATAGATTATTTCTTATCGAACTCGATTGGTAGATAAACTGATGGTTTGTTGTGATCAATATTTCCACAAGTTTCATGGACGGGCGTAAGGTGTGCCAGCAAATGATTTTCTTTAGAGGCGCCTTATTTATAATATTATTTGGACTTTTTATTATATGATGTCTGTGTGTTTGTTGCGTGTGTGTGTGTGTGTGGCCATAAATCATGTAGCTTGTTTGCTCGCCAAGCGTAAATTTTGTCTGGGCTCTTCGTTTACTCATTAGATTTGGCCATTTTTGTCCTTTTGTCACCTTCATAAGGCCGGGCATGAAACATAGCACATAATAATATGCTTATTTCAAGATACACCTTTTGTGTCAACTGCAGAAATATATGTTGTCTCCCTCTCACTCTCTCTTTCTAGCCTTGTCTCGTTGCGTTGTCAGCAATCCTTGTGGAGCCTTGTGGAGAGCAGCAACAACAATGCTCCCGGCGCTATCGTGCCAAGCGGCGTTGATTGGCAGCAGGTCGCGTGTGATGGGTGGTTTAGGTGGTTGGGCGATTGGGTGGTAGCTAGCCTGTTATTTTCTTAATTTTCAACACGTTTGCTTCTTTTCGACTTGATTATCCTTTTGGTGCTTGTGCGCCTGCCAAAACGAACTAGCACAAGACGCGCCACCAAACGAATTGCCACACACAAAGGCGTATCTATTTCGTGACAAAAGGCAACTTTACTCACTGCATGTGTGTGTGTGTGTGTGTGCGTGTGTGTGTGTGCGTGTGTGTGACTGACTGGGCTGCGGCTTTGTTGCCTACTTTTGAAGCAGCCTACATGTATTTACACCTGAAAGTATGCTAACGTCTTGCAGCACGCACGCAACGCGCGTCGCCCCGTCACACAACCACCTATCCACGCACCTAACCACCCACACACACACTCACAGCCCGCTGGGCTCTTGTTTCACTTCCAGGTATGCGCATAACTTTGCACCTCGATCAAATATCTGCCGACGACTGCCCACCAGGGATGCGCAATAACAGTCAGAGCTACAGTCTGCAGTCACGAAACGACTCAAGTATTGAGTTGATAGAAAACAAACTTAAGCAACATTTAAAGGAGATGAATATAAGAGGAAGACGGATATAAAATATGTGAAATATTAAATATATATTAATAATTATATTAATAGTTAATAAAAAATATTAAATAAAATATTGGTCGACAGATTTTAAATATAACAAAAATAAAATAAATAACATTTAATATTAATTAAATCATTTTTAATATATACATATCTATATATATTTAAATACAGACAAAATAGTTTTTATAAATAATAAGTAAAAAATTTATATATATTAATAATGTTTTTTTATTCCCTTTCTCTTCCATTTATATAATATTATATATATATATATAATATAATAATTTATATAATCTATTTAAGCAGCATTAGAGCTCTGTCAAAATCTAGCTCTGCCTGCCATCTCTGCTGCCCGATTCAAACAAATGTTTTATATGTATTTTGGCACAGGCAAAGTTGAGCGTCAGCCGTGTGCGTGCTGTCGTCTTATGACAGAAGTTGTTCGGCCATGTGCCACGCCCCCGTAGCTGGAGGGCAACTTAAAGATTTACTACATTTTTGTGGTTAACTTGAATCGACTGCCGTTGCCGCGGCAGCAACAGCAGCAGCAGCAGCAGCTTCCTTGGCAGCAGCTCACGCTCAGCCAATTTAGTTTCAACGACGCGTGGCCTAAATTGTTTTAAATTACAAGGCGGCCATTAAAGTGAGGCCGTTAATCCTGCGGGCAGGCGCGCATAACTATGCTGCACACACACACACAGATACACACGCACATCCACTAATACATAGAGACATATATACCTAGTTACATATGTACACGCCGTCAGGTATTTCCGGCAGCTCATTTCCGTTTCACCTCAATTGGGTAAACGTAAACCAGAAAAAAAATGAGAGAGAAAAAAACTAAACTAACAGGGGGCAAAAGCAAAGCTGCAAAACCAAGCAAAAATAAATATGGAAAGACGATGAGAAAAAAAATAGAAATAAAGAAAAGAAAATAACACAAAGGGTGCCCGTACTGAAGCCCACATGCAATGCCATAACTAGACGCAGCAGGTTTTTCCTGACTCCACGAAGGGTGCATAAATTAGGGCTAAGCCAAAGCGACGCGACGCGACGCGACACGACGAGCCGTAGCTGCAGTTGACCGTAGACGGCGCACAGATACAGATACATATACAGATACAGCGCCGGCTGAGCTTTGTGGGCAATGTTGAGGCCAGCCGCAGCTGACAGTGAGCCAATGTCGCCCCGTCGGCGACGTCTTGCGGCTGAATTTAAAGACAAGCACTCCCCTTTCTGGCCAAGGGTTCCGGCTCGGGCTCCGTCTCCGTCTCCGGCGGGCACTTGTGCAACACCTCAGCATTTATTTATGGCAGAGAATTTAAATTTCAAAGCACACATTGCATACTTGCAGGCGTCAGCGCTCCTTCGTCGCTTGGGGTCGTACACCCCTCAAATTAGCGCACTTCCCCTTGGCTTTTATGTGTTTACCTTTTATGATTGCTAGCCGGGCTGTTGTTTGCGGCAAGCAATACTATGCTTTAGACTTTATATTTTTGGCAACCTACCCCCGTCGGCGTCCACATGCGGCATAAGTGTGGCAAATTGCACACTCTTACACACACACACACACGCACACATAGTAACACAGAGTAACAGCAAATGGAAATTTGGCCGAAATTGCGCGGTAATTGCAGCCGCTAAATTTCACTTTTGTTTCGCCAGCCGCACACTCTGAGCTGCCTGCGCCATGTGTGAATGTGTGTGTGTGTGTGTGTGGCAATTGCCGTGGCTACAGCTACGACCATGCCACAGCCCAGCAGAAATTGAGCGGTAACAAAAAAAAAAAAAACAAGAAGAGAATTATGCGGCAACAGAGCGTGTCGAGAGAGGGCGCCCACTGCCGTTCCCTGCTCTGCCCTGCCCCGCCCTACCCATGAGCCGTATGGTCGGCAGTTTTCATTTTTAAATTGGCGGTTTTATGTGCCATTGTATGTATGTGTGTGTGTGTGTGTGTGCATAACTAACATACACACATACAGCCACCCTCCCAGCACACACACACACACAAGTCGTGCGCTGGCTGCGCGCATTAGCAAATTTTTATTGCATACTTTTGAGCGCAATTGCAATTTAATGCGCCCAACCACCACATGTTCCACATGCGGCTTTTATGCTCCACGCATAATTTAAGCATCGCCAAGCCGCATGCAAAACGCTCGCCGAGATTTATATTTTCATATATTCGACCACATTTGACATGCGAAATGTACTCGAATTTGTGCTTTTATTATTTTCGCTGATATATTTTAAACGAGTCGCACATTAGACACGTGTCTTCCGTGCTGTGGCTTCGGCCTGACATTTGCTGTGGATGGATATGGCATAATATGCCAGGCTGTTGGCATTTTATTGCACTTGCTTTGTGTCTTCATTTGTGGAACAATTCGTGTCTGAATTGCTCAACAGAAATACCTTGTAAACATTTGCAGGCATAAAGCTTGTTTGATGAGTTTCTTCAAAAACAATTGAGCGAGGAGAGAGGCAGAGAGTGAGAGAGAGATGAGGGTATATATAGGCTCAAGAAAGTAACGGAGACTAGGGCATGATTAACTAAGCATAAGTTGGGCCAAGGCGAGAATTTTAAAGACTCTGCGATCTGCGTAGAATACTTTTTATGCTCGACAATTTATTTGGATTATGTCTAAATAAATTTTTGTTTATTATTATTTATATTTATATATAGGATATTAAAATGAACTAATTTCTTTAATGCTTCACACTCACACTTGGTAGAAATTTCTGTATACCTTTAGCCAATTGTTCATCTTCCAAAGTAAAATATAGTTTAACTACTTCCTTCGATTTTTCTATTATGACTCTACAGGCTAGGCAACTCTTCTCTCTTTCTACAGGGTATTCTCACGATCTCGTGCCTGCCAGTTGGCGTGTGGAAATGCCCTTGAGATGTGTTTGTTTATCATAAACTGTCTCTCCTTCTCTCTCTCTCAAACACACTCTCTCTCTCTCTGTTGACTGCTTGTGCTGTCATATAAATTAAACCATAAATCGAGTGCATAATTCTGGCATTGATTTCGGCTGTTTGCGTGTCAATTTTTTCCCTTTTTTATTTTCGCTGCATATTCGTGCCATCACGCTGCGTATACGTAATATGTGACTGTCGCTTGAAGCAGCGCTGCAGCAAGACAAAGCCTCGTTTGCTTACGAAGTTTGTGGTCATAACTCTGTTAGCTTCGTTTGCTGTCTGCCTTTTTGCATTTATGCCTCTTTATTTATAGTATGTGTGAACGCATGCATGCCTACCTCTGCCTGTGTGTGTGTGTGTGTGTGTGTGGAATGCTGTCGTGAGGGTGCGTAGGAGATCCTTTTGTTTCACGTTTATTATTTATAATAAATGACTTCACATACCAAGCAGTCGCAGCAGTCACAGTCAATCCACCACCCCATGCCCACCGCCCACCGCCTACCTTTCATTTATTATTTAATAATATTATTGAGCGTGCCGGCCTTTTGTCTGCGACTCGCTATTGTTGTTGCCCGAGAGGGGATGGCACATACATGTGTGTATACGCTTATCGCTATCTATTTGGAAACGGGTCAATCGATTTTGTACGCTTGATCCTTTGAAGGCGTTTCGTTATATGAAAACACACACGCACACAGAGCTAGAAATTCTTGAATAGGCAAGCAATAATTAGAAATTGGTTCGCTTGTTTGTTTATATTGAAGCACAGACATATTTATGTACATGTGTATATATATTTTGCCAGAGTCTTGCGTATGATTGCTTTGTTAAGGGCTGGCATTGTGTGTCGCTTAAATGATGTGTTAATTTTGTGGCCCACATATGCGAGCTGTTGGCCGCTGGCCGTTTAGCTGTTCATTTCTATGCATGACCAGACTTGGCCAGCAGCCCAGCCCGGCTGCACTTAATGCAATTATTCGGGGGCCAGCAAAAAATTCCACGACTGACAATAAACCAATTTAACTTTTGCAATATGCTTGGAATTACCCACCCGAAAACGACGATGCGTCGCTGGCCAAGTTCAACCCTCACCAGGGCCAGAGATGGTCGCTGGCTTATGGCTTATGGTCAAAATAGTTTGATGTCCATGCATTCACAATGGACAAATTCAGCGAGTGTGAGTTGGGTGGGGAGGGTTGCTTGACTTTATGATAGCCGAAAGTATTTATTTATGTGACTGCCTGACCCCCGCCCGGGCAAGAGCAACTGGCACTCGAGAGCATTTTGAGTGACTTTGCAACCACCCGGATTAGCGCGGGGTCAATTGTTGGCGTGTTTTATGCTATTACTGGCAACAGTTAGAGCCGAGCAGCCGAGCAGCCACGCAGTTGCTGCCATAACTCGAGCAGCTACAGCTCGCATGCTTGGCAACAGCTCGAATTGCCTCTGGCCATGATATGCATGGTCAAATATTAACAGATAATTGAATTAAGTGTAAATAAGTGAGGTGTGCGTGCGTGTGTGTGTGTGTGTGTGTGTGTGTGCCTGTTAGCTTATTGCTAATAGCTAATCTGAAGTGTTATTTACTTTGGTAACTGCTTTAAAGCAGTTTATCGCTTATCCTTAAAGCTTTAAGTTGTTTGCCTCGATAAACTATTTAATGACCATATATGTACATATTCAATATTTAATTAAAAGTACACACACACGCACACAGTTGCCGTCGCTCTTGGCAGTCCTGTGTGTCAGCATAGCCTGGCCTTTGCCCTGGCCGCAACGGCCGTGTTCAGTTAATTAAATCAAGCGACATGTGTTTAAAATAAATTAAATAAATAAATGAACAATATATTACATTATTTTTAATAGGTGCGCGCTCAGCTTAAGTGCCAGCCGTGTGTGTACATACATATATATGGAAATTAAGAATTTCCACAAGTTGCATTCAAATTGCAATTCAACCGCAATTTAAAGACTAGTGAAGCTGCGCAACTTAAACAGCCAGCGATAAAAAGATTATTTATATGGCAAGTATGTACAAATTATATAAATATATTTATTATAACATTTCAGTTTAATAAATAATTAATTTATTCACTATTTAGCTAATATATCTAGTCTAGTTATAAATACATATATACAGACATAAAAATCATGCCTGTAGATCTAGAAGAGCAAAGAAATTGTTAACTGTAGTGAGAGTAGTAGAGTAGAGAGTAGTATGAGCCCTCTATCTCTCTCACTTTCTCTCTTGTCTTGAGCTCTCACTACAGCTAACAATTCCTTTGCTCTTCTTTTGCCAAGCTGACAGCTTCAGTCTGTCAGCGGATCTCAGATTACACAGTATTTGCCAAACAATTATATCCACTTAAGCTATACAGCACACACAGGCACAAATAACAAGCGCCAAATACACTGCGAAAAAACTTGCATAATACAATTTAGTGGCTGAAACATTTTTGGTTTAATTAATTTGTAGTCATTAACTGGAGCCGCCTTCAAATGCGTGGCGACAAGCCCAGGACTCCTGCTGTGTGTTGTCGTTTTGTTAGTAGGTGTCAATACATACACACACACACACATCAGCAAAGATAGAGAGCGAGAGAGGGAGTGAGCGAGTGAGAGAGATAGAGTACGAGTATGTATTACAAGCGCTGCGGTGCACCAAAATGTATGCCACATGTGATGCTAAGCAGCATACGCAAGTATGTGTATGAATGTGCCTGCGTGTGTGTGTGTGTGTGTGTGTATGAAGATATATTACATTTTGCGGCCAACGCATCTGTGGTTCTGCACGCCTGTGTATGTGTGTGTGTATGTGTGTGCAGCTGACAAGCATTTGTACTTGTGGCTTTCGACTGTTTGGCCAAAACGTTGAGACATAACTTGAATTATGGCATTTGCCACTTGCCGAACGCCGAGTGCAGAGGCAGAAGCAGTGGCAGAGGCAGAGGCAGAGGCAGCTGCATCTACAGCTACTGCTCCAACTACAGCTGCAGCTGCCTAATGAACTTGTTATGCGCCACGCAGCTGATGCCCTACAGAATTTGGGTCAACAATGCCTGTAAATTATGGCTTAAACCGAATTTAGGGCGTGTCGAGTAAGCCAAAGCGCTTTAGCCAAGCTATTTTTGGCTAAATCTCGTAAAAATGAGCAACAGGCCAGGCCAGGCGAGGCCCGGCCCAGGCGCTGCTCAGTATGTATTGATTTTTATGTGCTCCGTCCGTCGTCATCGTGTGACAATTTGTCAGCTTTTGTTAAATTTCTGTTGCCTACTTTAAGGAGCAGCCCATAATGTGTGTGTGTGTGTGTGTGTGGGTGTGTGGGCACATCAGCAAATACCTGACTGGAGATTATTTGTCGTTTCGTGTTGTTGTTGATTTTTATGTGGCCTCCACGTGCGTGTGTATGTGTTAGCATTTTGCTTTGGCTGTGCCCTAAAATTGTTTTTCCGCACATCAACTTTATTATGCCTTAATAATTGATGCTGCTGCTGCTGCGGCTGCGGCTGCGGCGGCGACTGAGCCCAGGATTCGGTTTGGCAGAGCTCCATCAATTCAATTGCTGATGAATTTCAGCTACTGCCTGACTAGACTGCCTGTGCCCCCAACAAAATATTGCTGCTTAATTGTGAGGCCAGAGCTCAGTCATTGGCCGGGTAAATTAGCCAGCTAGTCGCAGTTGGTCTGCCCACATAGTTACCTGGCGCCGAAGTTTGTTGGCCAAAGTTTTGGGCGTTTTGGCCTTTGTAAAGTGGGCAGCGCTAAATGCCCCAAATTTTTTAAGTTTACAAGCAAAACATTTGTGCGCAGTTTTCAGTTTTCTTGCCCTGCTCTTCGCTTTTTACTTCTTTTGGGCTTGCGTGCGTGCCCGAAATGAGCCAAGTTTTTTTTCTATTCCAATTTTTTTTTATTTTTTGTGTATTTTTACACCCTTTTTTCGGCAGCATTTTCTTTTCTTTCCATTTTGTTGTTGTTGTATTTTGAGCTTTTTCTATTTACGCAACGGCCGCAAGTTTGGCCTGGCATTCGGTTTGCCGGCCATGGCCAGCGGGCAGGCGGGGCAACTCCTGCTAATATTCGCCATTAAACTTTTGCTTGTTTTTCTTTAATTAACAACACAAACATCTGATATGCTACTTTCTACTTTGCTTCGCTATTCGCCTTTATTTTTTTCGGTTTTTTTTTTTTTTATTTTTATTTATTTTTTATTTTTTCTTTTCCTCCCCCATTTTTTGCTTTTTTTGTTGCTTACTTTAGCCATTGCATACCTTTATTAAGTTTCGTGTTATTTTTACTCTTTTTGCGGGTCCCGGCAAAAACTTTGGTGCTTAAAATTTGTACCACCGCCGTTTTCCTTTATGCTGACCAAGGCAAAGGGTTAGACCAAGCTACCCCTCCTTCGTCGCCTCCGTCTCGACCCCTGTTACTACGCCTCTGTTTACATAACGTCCGCGCCCACAAAAACCACCTTGAAATGATGGCGCTTTGTCTTTGATTTGATTGCATTAATTGTTTAAATGGCTGCGGTTTGCTCGGTTTCGATAAGGTCTTTGCACCCGCTTTGAGCCCTTTGAGCAGGCTAAATCTTTAATGCATTGTGCAAACAGTTTCAAGGATTAAATGCTCATAATAGCGGATTCCATTAGATTTAATAAGCAAAGCGCAAATGCTTTAAATTCAATTCTAAATACTAAGATAATATTATTATTAAGTCTATTTAGCAAAACATATTTTAAACGAACTCAATGCCATTTTCGATTAGCGCTCGAGTGAAGCTCAATTTTTTAAGGGCATGCAAATTAATTATGTTTAGCTATTCTCGGAACAAAGCTAACTTTTTGTAATACATTAAATAAAAATCAAAATATTTAGCAGTCTAAAATAATTAGTTCTGTGAAGCGTGGGTCAGTCTGACATGGATGTAAATCAGGGAGATTCTTGAGAATAGCTAACTGCTCTGGTTTAGTATGCTTATACCTTTTTATAATTGATTACAAATAATTAATAAGTCAATGAGCTCGAGTCTTTCTAATTGCCAAAAGCTTATATATCGAAATTATAATTATATCAAAATTAAATGTTGAATATATATATTATACGTATACATACATATTTATATACTTATTAAATATTTACAAATAAAAATAAATTTATTCTATTTTTTGGGCTATACTATATATAAATTGTAAAGAATATTTAATAAATAAACCATTGTATTAATTAAAAATTAAATTATTTATTTGTTTAAATAATATATATACATTATTTCAATTAAAATATTGTATTAAATATATCATAGCTAGGTGACAGTGATTTATGATGATATATGATTTCTATTTAATTCTGCATTTACTGCAGTTGTTTTTCATCCGTCACATACTAGGCCTTTTATATTCGACTTTACTCGACGAGCTCCTGCGCAAGACTAACCCTGCGCTGTCTCAATTCCGATGATCGTAAGTGTATCAATACTCACACACATTAACACACACATACCCACACACTCCGGTCAGGCGCCAATCAAATATTCAAGCTCTACGCTGCTAGCATTTCACACAGAGAGCGAGAGCAAGAAAGGGAGAGTCAGATCAAGCTCCCTGCATAGCTACGTTCAATACACATACACATTAACACACACATACCCACAAACGCCAATCAAATATTCAAGCTCTGCGCTGCTAGCATTTCACACAGAGAGCGAGAGCAAGAAAGGGAGAGTCAGCTTGATCCGACTGCATAGCTACGTTCGTTGAGATGAGAGGCAACCGAACACCATTAATCTCTCTAGTTGAACAGGCGAGCCGATGCTTTCGTCACGAAGAACTTACGCATACAACACTCTCAACTTAATGCAATCCATATGGCTTGCCTAATGCAATTCATTAAATTACATTTTAAATATACTAAGTATTCAATATATATAAATAAATCAACGTAGTCTAAAATTTTGTTCAATAGTATTTATTATATATATTAAAATTATATTTGAATACCATCGTAATATTTGTAATTAGTATAATTGTTTTTTTATGTTTTACAGCTTATGTTTTTTTTATTATATTTTTTTTATAAATTTTATAAACTAATATTTTGTTTTTTTTTATTATATACCAATATTTTATTTTATTAATATTATAATTTTGTAATATTATTTAAAATATTACTAGCATTCAATTATATTTGTTAACATTTTATTTTATTTAGCTTTTTACTTTATTTTATTTTATTTTTAAATTTATTTCTTTGTTTTTAACTCCCACTAAGGTCATCCAATATATTCTTCTCTCACCCCACAATGTAGATAAATAAATATGTAGCGCACACAACATGCAATTAAACCGCATTAATTTAGCGACACATTTGGCAAACAGAGAGCGTTGCATATAAATGGGAATATGAATGCAGTTATAGTTCATAATTTGAATTAAATATTTTGCAACATATTTTGTTATTGCGCTGGGCCAACAACGAGGCCCCAGAGCGCTGGAAACACAACTGCGAGCGAAAATAACAGCAATTAGGGCGGAGGGTGGAGGGGCTGAAGTTAGATGGTCAGCGGAAAAAAATCGTAGTGTGTGTGTGTGTGTGTGTGTGGCAGCAAACATGCCGCAACTGTCATAATGCCACATGAGTGTTAACATAAAAATTAAAAACTTTTTGGCGCGCACAAGTTTTTATTTACTGCATGGCAAATGAACTAAGCGACAAAGCAGCTGCAACAGGAGCGCGAACAGGAGCAGCAGCAGGAGCAGCAGGAGTAGCAGCTGCAGTCATTCAACGGGCAGCAAACTTTTGCAGCGCACTGTAAGCGGATGGTGAATGGCGCTGGCTGGCGGACAGTGTTTATTGTGTGGGTAAATTAAAGCGGATTACTTAATGCGAGCTGCATTTTTGATGCACCTCTGTGTAATGCTCATGTTTGATTTACCTAAATGACTTTTAATTATTCAGCAGTCAAATGTGGGCCACACACACACACACACACACACACACACACACATACACACAGAGGCATTGAGTGGCTTATTGGGCTGCAAATCTGGCTGGGCATAAGCCCACTTTAAGTCTATAAAAACAGCACTTGAAAACTAATTAAACACTAATAGCAAACAACAAAAAGCTGCGCAAAGGCAGTTCAAGTGGCGGAAATGCCAGCGAGTCGGACAGCAGCAGCAGCAGCAGCCTGCAATTAAACCAAACAAAACAAAAGTACAAAAACAAAAAAAAAAAAAAAACAAAAATCAAGGAAAATAGAAAGAAAAGCTGCGCAAAACTTTTTAATTTCGCCCGAGCCAAGCCAAGGGCTGAGAGCTGAGGAAACACAGGCTGCTGGGCGCGAATGAGTCTATAAGTTGGAGTCGATTGCGAGGCAGCCAGCGTCTTGCCGGGGAAATAAAACAATGATGGCCAAACAAAAGCAATACGAGCTAAGCACGAGTATCGGGTGCCAAATGGCCAAATGGCCAAATGGCCAAATGGCGAAAGGATAACAGACGGCGGAAGCGAAACGAAATGGCAAATCAATGGATGGCTGCGACAGCAGACGTGGGACGATCCCCGAACCCTGCCCCCGCCAACAGCACCGCCCCGCCCAACAACAAAAGCAAATCCGCTTAAAGTCAAAATTATTCCTTAACAAAAAAAAAGAACTGAACTCTGAAGAAAAGAAATAAAGAAAGGCAAACGGAACGAGCCCTTGTGCATGTGTACAAAACTGGCTAAGCGGCTGTTGTGCTGGCCAAAAGCTCTGGCCGAGACGCGGCTGTTTAAGCCCTAAGCTGTTGACTTATTTACCAGGCTTCGATTTGCTTTCGCTTTGGCCGCCCATTGTTGTGCCCTGATTTGTTGCCACGGCTTAGCTGCTCAACAATTTTCGCTTAGCCCGATTGCGTGAAACAGATAAGCGAATCGCCGCACTTCGCAGTAGATAAATTAACAGCAACAAAAAAAAAAAAAACACTCACTTAAACCTGATGTAGGAATACATGTATAAAATAGGTAGACAGGACACGGCTTACCTTTGTGATGCCGCAGGTGATGGCCAACAGCTGCTGCGGCGCCCGTGCAACAAGGCGGCTCGTAATATAAATTCCAAGTGTTCTCATAATCCGCCCGAGCGTAATCCACATAAATTATTTGGGCGGCAAGCGCGAGCAGCCAACCGCCGAGCAGGCTCTGCCGCAACCTGGCCATCTTCCTGGTCCTCGCTTTCGATGGCTATAAACTAAAGCGTCGGCACTCCTCAGACACGCGCGCACGTACACACACAGAGATCAGAGGCAGCAGCTGGTATTCTCGCTCAACAGCAACAACAACAACAACTAAAACGATGCGAGCACACGATGTGGAGCATTGAGCCAGGGAGCATCGACTGATCTCGACTAGATTCGAATTGTTTGAATGTATTCACATGTTCGCCGCGATGAGCGCGAATTCCGATTCGGATCACAAATGCGAGCGTGTGTGTGTGTGTGAGCTTTACGAGATGTGGACGTGTGTATGTGTGTGTGTGTGTGTATGGGTGAAGGACGAACGCACGGCACGAGCTGCGAATACGAACTGAGTGGCCAAAGCACGAGGAACTGTGTTAAATAAACACACACCACGACGACGGCGACGACGACGATGAGTCGACACGAACTGATGCACGACTCGGTCTCAGCTCTGTTCGGCTATGCCAGACACCTGTGCTGCAAAGAGAAAGAGAGAGAGAGAGCGTTATATGTTGAGTGTTGAGTGAGTGAGTGCGCATGCGCGTGTCATCAAATATCCCTGTATATTTCCCAGTTTTGTTTATGTTTACGAGCCAAGTGTATTGAACTCATTTAGAGCAGCGCTCAGCTTGCAACGTGCAACGTGCAATGTGCAATGTGCAACGCTATGCGTTCAACAACAATAACAACGCCAAATGCAATCCACACACATTTCAAGGGTAACTGCAGACACATTGAGACTGAAGTGCGGCGGCTGCTGCTGACACCCCCACAGCTGCAGAGAGACGGGGAGACGAAACGAGGCGAGACGAGACTGTTGCCAGTTGAGCAGACAGGCCGGGAGTTTGGTGGACATGGCAGACAGGAACCGTTAGCAGCCCAGCCCAGACGCTAACTTCCAGCCCAAACCGGAGCCAGACACAGTTGCACTTAAAGCATTTTCGTGCATTATTATTTATGCATATGCTTGTAATTGCAGTAGAAATACTTTGTGTGTGTGTGTGTGCCCAGACTCTAGCTAAATGCTTTTTTCACATTTTTTTTTTTTATCTGCTTTCTTTGCATTGCGGCTTCGCGTGCTGCCTTGTACAAATTTCAGCACATTTTCAATGCTGCATTTGTGTAGGCTGTAAAAAAAAGAAGCAGAAAAAACAACAAAAAGGTTCTCTTAAGGCCAGACATAAGTCACTCAGACAGTCACGCAGACGGCCCAAGCTGCAGGGCAGACACTCAGAGACAATTAGACGCTAGCCAGCAGAAGCTTACTCTCCCGCCCTATCACTCTATCTATGCATGTGCGTGTGTGTGTGTTGGAGCACATAAAGTATAAGTTCGAAATAATTTTATTCTAAAAGTATGGGCAAAGAATTTTTAGTCGATAACTATAATTGTTGCTTAGTTAATATTCAATGAAGACAATCGAGAAATTAAATTACTTGGAAAAGTTTGATTACAAATAAAAATTGGTTTAAAAACTTGATAAAGTTCGTTTTCTTCTAAATGGATTAAATATATATTTCATATAATTTATTTACTTCAGCTTTTCTTTTAACCAATTTAAATATATTTAAGAGGAGAGCTAAATTAATTGTATAGAATTTTTAAATATATTATTATTTGAATCATTTTAAAATTGGTATTTTTTTTCTTTTTTTTCAGTGTAATAACTATCAGACAGTCCAACAAGTTTCAGCATACTTTTGCTATTTATGGCGCGCTTGGACTTGACTTTGGCATCCAGATCAGACCGAGTCCAGTAACAACAAACTGTCTGCTCAGCTGACCGCAAGTTAACAAAGTTTTGCCTTTGGCCATTTGGCTTTTCTGCATTTCGGCTTAAATTTTGTGCATTGGTATTTTTAACCCTCTCTATCTCGCTCTCCCCCTCTCCCTCATCGTTCTGTGTATCTTTGGAAAGGCCAAGACAATTTGCGGCTGCTTTGTGCGACAGCAGCGAAAAGCATAAGGCTTTAATTTGTGTGGCATCAAGACGAGTGGCCCAGACATTCGCTGTGCGCCAGCCAGCCAGCACATTCGTGTGGCATGCGGCATGCGGCTCACCCGCACCTGTCCTGTGCACTGGAGCGCACAAAAACAAGCTCAACAATTGCCTTATAAATGCCCTCAAACTTGGACTCGAACGGAATGAGTTTTTGGGCAGCAGTGGAAAAAACTTTGATTAATGTGCGCTTAAAGAGCCGGCAAATACGTGAAGGCAGCCACTGCAAAAGGAAAAACAAGGACACAACTTTTCATAACTTTAGCACACACAGACACAGAGAAAATAGGAGCAGCGGTAGGGGTAAGAGCAGGAGCAGGAGCAGGACAGGCAGACTGGCAGTAGACCGCGTGCAGCCGGCGGCTTCTTAGCCAAAGCGCAACAAAAACTTATGCAATCAAGGCAAAGGCGTACAGGAGGCGGCTCCAACAGCATAAAACAGGACCAGGACCAAGGCTGTTGGCACTGCAGCAGTTTCAAGTCGCCGCACAACAATGTCAGCGGCGGGCAGCCGAAGGAATCACAGCGAAAAAGCGTTAAAAAATGAATTGTAAAACAAACAGCAAACAAACGAGCAACATTCGCTAAGGGCACGCCCACAAACATACAACGGCAGCAGCACACCAGCACACACACACACACACACACAGACACAACATGCTGCTAGCAGGCAGCCACAAAGTAGCCAGAGACCCGCAGCGACCCGGGACCAGCAAACGAGGTCTGCTCCAGGCGGGCGATATCTGCAACGTCAAAGTCAGCAGACCGGTTCAAGCTCACCCGCAGCTACCAGCTCTCTCCCCATCTCCCTCTCTCTTGCCCAGCCTCAGCGGCATCCATAGCCACACGCCCGCGCCCGCGCTGGTTAATAGAAAACGTAATTCGATGCATTTAATGTTGGCAACGCCAAACGCTGCAGGTTGCCCTCGAGTCGCAGGCGAGGGCATGCGACGAGCACGATACCCAGGTTCAGGTTCAGGTTGAGCTTCGCCTCCTGCTTTTTTATGAGTTTGCATTTGGCTGCTATTCATCCAGCACCATCGACGTCGTCGTCGTCGACGTTGTTGTGTTTGAGTTGCTTACCTAATCCTTGCAAACAAGTTAAAAACGTTGTAAAACAAACAACAAACAAAACGAAATGAGTGGCAACTGACGCCGACGTCGACGTCGACGCTGGCGTTGGCCTCGACTGTGGGGCTGCAAACGGCTGGCATGGCTCTCAGATGAGCTGCCCACCCAGCGCTAAGGGTAATCAGGAAATTAGGAGCGAGCAAAAAATGCTGCATACTTTTCGGCGACGCAAGTAATAGCAGCAAAAAGAACTAGAGATGATTAGAGATGGGTTTAGTTGGAGTATATACATATATATACATATATTAGAGAGCTGATCATTGTATAACAGAGGGAGTATAACAGAGATATTGTAACCGAGAGCACTTTCAAGAAAAAAGTGCTAGAGCACTCCCACGATGCTGTTTACTTGGAATGCATAAGCGAATGTGTTAAAAAGATATCAAAAATAGGAGCTGATCTGGGTAGAGTATAACAGACAGAGTATAACAGAGAGGGCATAACAGAGAGAGCATTACAGAGGGCTTAACACATAAAATAACAGACACCATAGCATAGTATGTTTTTTTGAGAAAGACAATTTAGTTATTCTACGTTGACATTGAATATACATACATATGTATGTAAATATATATTTATATTATATATTATGATCTTGGTAGAGTATAACAGAAGCTATGGGTGTTAATATAAAAGAATAACATTCTCGAACTGCTCAACTTCATATAGTAAGCAAATCTTTAGCTTCTATTCAACTACTCAAACTAAACATAATTCGGTTCGCACGCTCACATCTCTAATTTGGTTATTGGTTTTTTTTTTTTTTTTTCTAGTCCGTTAAAAACAGTTTCGATGTTCCTGGTTGGAAATTGTCAGTCGTAAAGCCAGACGCATTGGGCAAATGGAAACGATTTTGACTGACATCGAGTGCCATGAGAAATACAAACAATCATCAGGCAGTCAGGCAGTCAGGCAGCAAGGCAGGCATGCACCACTCCTGCCCCACCCCTTGGCAGCGCCCACCCTCATTTCGGTAACCTCAGCAACCTGCGCCGCGTGCCACAGCAATGACAAGCGGCGCGGCAGCGCTAATAGAAATTAAACGAAAGTGCTGCACGGCTGATGGCTGCTGCTGGAGGAGTGGGCGGAGGAGGAGGAGGCGTGTGTGTGTGCCGGGTGGAGTGAGTGCACCTGGGTGGTTGCCAGCCAACTGCAAATTCGAGCCACCCTGCAGCGAGCGTGTGAAGGTCGAGCTGGAACGAAGTGCAGCACCAGCAGCAGCAGCAGCAGCAGCAGGAGTGGGCGCAGCACCAGCAGCAGCAGCGAAGGGCGCACATTTCGCTTTCATTTCGTTTGCTGGCTGTTTTTTCTTATTTCGGTACTATTTACATTTGCTTTTATTAATCATAAAAAATGCTGAAATAGTCGAAATTGGCGAACGGCAAAGGGCGACGGGCGAAGGGCAAACGGCAGGAGGCGGCTTGGGCTCCTTTGGCTGCTTGGTTATGCCGCACAGGAACGTGCACGAAAGCGCAATTTGATTTTAATGGCGGCAAAATGTTGAATGTTCGTCGCACAGCTCAGCCAGCGAAACAGACAGACAAACAGACGGACGGACAGAAACAGACAGACAGACAAACGGGCCGGACAATCAGACAGACTAGAAAAAGCAAACACGCAGACAAACTGATTGTTGTTTCATTTCTTTTTTTTTCGTTCAATACTCGTTCAGTTTGGATAAAGGGCATATTGGGTATTTGCTGCGCCTAGGATATATATATATATTGTGGTATATAAATGCATATGTATGTGCTCTTTAGGGGCGTGGCTGATCTACACTATTGAAGCTAGTATATAACTATCCAGCAAAGAGCTACAATGCTGAAGTTACGTCTCTTGAGAGCTTGGAAAATCTGAAAAGCTGAAATTTGGAGTATAAATTCATATTTATCATACTCAGATATATTATATATAACATATATATAGTGGATTTCTGATATTTCGAAAGAGCAAGAGACCCTTTCAGCTATTTAACTATCCTGCACAAGCATTAAACAGTCAGTTAGGCTCAACTGAAACGCATTTTTTATGCGCTGCTCTTGCTCCTCCTCCTGCTGCTGCTGCTGCTGCTGTTGCTGTCTTTCCATGCAATCAGGCGCCATTTGTTGACGTTTGTCTGTGTTGGTGTTTGTTAATCTGCCTGCTGCATGCTGCATGCGTACGTGAGTGCGTCTAGGTGTGAGTGTTAGCAAGTGCATGGCTCGCACACATACATGCATACATACATGCAGGCACACTTAGCTAAGCCGCCTGCTCCATTTTGCATGCCCCCGGCATTTGATTGCTTATGAGTGTGTGTGTATGTGTCTATGTGTATGTTTGTGTGTGCTTGTGTCCTGCGTTCATTTCATTTGTTTGTTTGCTTGTTTGCATTCAATGCATGTGCGTGCGCGTAGGCGCACGGCCACTCGTCACTGTCATTAATGTCATTGTTGTTGCCTCCGCCGCGCCGTGTCAGTGTCACCAGCAAAGTCAGAGGCAGTGGCAATGGCATTGGCAATGACCAGCCACAGTGGTGCGTTCCACAGCATATTTTAAATATTTAAATGGAATACCTGCGCGCAGGCCTTTAATTAAACGGCTCCCAGCAAACAGCCCCCTAAAGCGGGGCCTTACTTTATTGATGAGCTGCCATTTAATCAACTAATAATTGGAGACGTCTTCAAGCAAGCACGCACAATTGTCATTTGGAGCAACACACATGCATATACATATATATATGTATTTATATATATATATAAGTATTTGGTTATCCATTGTGTAAGCCATGCAACATTCAGAAAATTTATAGCCGCTGCGCGATCTTTGATAAGAGCCGCAACAGCACTTTGTGCACTGCAAGGCAGCTGATAGAAGGAAACGGCGCGGCACGCATGCTATGTAAATCCACGTTAACAGACGTTTCACTGTACACAATCGGCGAACGATTGCGTTGGCCCCAAGGGCGACGGCGATGCTGCTGCTGCTGCTGCTGCTACTCCTGCTGCTGCTGTTGTTGCTGCTGATGTTTGCAGAAAGTCAACGACAAGTCACACCGGGCTACGGCCATAGCGGGCCATGGCCACCCTTCGACAAGGACGTCGCGACGTCTGGTCGGGCGTGTGCCACTGATAAGGGTCGCCCGAGTCCATGGCCGGGCGGGCACTCAGTGCAGTGTTGCATGGGATTTACTCTAGTTTATTTGTTAATGGTTTATTTATTAATTCCTGCGGATTATCACGTCAGACAAGGCATCACAACAACAACAGAACGGCGAGATACAGCACGGCGATGGACAAAGGACAGAGCGAACTGCGAACGGAAACGAGCGACCGCACACGGAAACGCATATGGCAGGCACTCAGGGTGTGCGAGTGTGCGAGTGTGTGTGTGTGGAGTGCATTGTTGGCTGCGATAACGTTTATCGTCTAACGGGAATTTGTTGCTAATAGCCAATGCAACATGCTCTAATCTTTAAGGGAGTGCGGGGGGCTATGAGGGGTGTGGCCAAAGTTTGTGCAAATTGAAAATTTGTGTTCGCCTTGAAATCATGCATTAATAATGCTCAAATACTAAATAGTTCAGCCCGCACACACACACATACACATGCAAAGTGCCAGGAACATGCGTACACAATTTCCTAAATCCTCTGCAAGTCATGGCGGAACGTGGATAGAGACCGCCCGGAAATTTGAAATTTTGTGCAAGTTGAAGAAACTCCTTCATGCCGAGGACTCGACTCCGCTTCCAGTTCCCAGTTCCCAGTTCCCAGCTTCAGCTTCAGCTGTTGCCTGGAGTGCGTTTGACAGCACGCATGTCGTTGTCAATGTCTACAACGAAGTGGTGTTCAGGCGTGTGTGAACTTCCGCACATGCACACACACAAACACACACACACACACGCACAAAAATCTTGCAGCAGTCACTGTGAAAATCTTTCAAATATAAGCAATTAGTATAATAAATTTTGCTAGCAAATATTGCCAAGGGGCGAATTCGGCTGCTGCTTGGCATTCATGAACATCATCAACCCGACACTTTTGTAGCTGGCCAAAAACCTTTTAAAGTATTCAATAACAGTGAAACTCAAACCTCGTTCACTTTGCCGTCGCGTCGCTGCCCTCGCGGTTTGCGCTGATGGACATGCCAGCAAATTGAATTTCTCACGCCTCACTATACACATACAAATACAAATACATATAGATCGGCCTGAAAATTTGTAATTTTGAGTTAAATTTGAGCAAGACACAAATAGAGACAGAGAGAGTGAGAGAGAGAAATGCCTAGAGACTTTGCTGGGTTGGCTGACAGGGCGTTGGCGGAGACTGTCAAGAACATGTCCCTTGCCCCTTGCACAAGATAATCGAATAAAAACAAAAACAAAATATATATTTCGAGTCAACTTTCTCATTTAACTTGGCAACGAGTCGCCCCCATCAAGGGAATCAAATTTCATTGGGTTAAAAGTATTTTGCATTCTTTCATTTTATTTGCTTAAATTATTTATATATATGCCATTTATTTTTATGCTGGCATTAATAATTAACACGTTGATTGCCTTAAAAATAAACACGATTATAAATAAATAATCGAGCTAAATGTGTTATTTACCTGTTCTGATGCTGACGTCATTTGAGTTTGGTTCAGGTCAAAGGGTCAATGTGCGAAAATTGCGAATAGAAAATGTTTGAATGACTGATAAATGTGGGATTTATTTTGCAATGATATATAAAGCTGTTGGATTTTTTAGATAATGTCAGCTTGGAGATTCAGGCAGCTGAGCTTCAGTTCATTCGGACATTCGATTATTTATTTATTTATTATCTTTCATTTATTCATATCAACAAATGCAGCCGCTAAAGATCAATTCAGTCATTTTTCTTATTCTTTTATAAAGTGTAAAAAATCTGTACTTAAAATAATCTCAATCTCAAATAATCTCGCTTATCTGATTAATTTCCGCCCAAATTCAATAAACGCAAAACAATTGTAATTAACAACAACTAACACCCCCCCCCCCCACTCCCACTGACACCCCCTGCCCCTACCTGCTGCTTGATAACCCCCCTCGCAACATCAAAGGCAATTCCATATTCAAATAGCTAAGGTTAACCCACTATATTGGCAAATAAAGCCACTTAGCCGCGTGTGCTGTCAGTTCTGAATATCCTGCAGCCTCCTTAGCCCCAGCTTCACAATTTGTGTCAAACAAAATTGAATGTCACATATGTACACATGTACACATATAAATACATATATGTATGTATATATTTGTGGCATGAATTTGACATTGAAATTTGCATATGCCATCAATGCTTACATTTTTGTTTTGCTTTTCATATGCGTGTATGAAAGTGTGTCTGTGTTTGTGTTTTTCCTGCATGTGCACAATTTTTACACACACAAAGTGTGGGGAGGGAGGTGCGGCTATGCCGACAGGGGCGTGGCGCATTTCGTTTGAAGTGTGCCAGCATGGCGCTTAGCTGCTGATAATCCTTTTTAAATAAATTTGTTGGCACAAATCGTTATGCCGCCCGGGGGCGATGCCACGCACCTTTTCACTCTGTCTGTAGGTGTGTGTGTGTGTGTGTGTGCAACCCCCTTTGGCCGTATTTGGCATTTGTAAGAGGTGCGTTTACCGCCTGCGGCTCGTTGCGTTTTTCTCTGTTTGCTAAGCATGTTAATACACAGGAAATTAAACACTTATGCGGAAGTCATTGAAAAGCATTGCACACTCAGAGAAAGAGAGAGAGAGATGGGGAGCTGAAGAGTGTGAGAGAGAAAGACACACATGACATGGAGCACAATTTCAAAGTGCCTGCGCATTCAATTATGCTCAGGGACAACAACGAAATAAACTTAAAAGGCCAGAGTAAACATAAACATATGCGACTTTGGCTCATCCTGTATTAGTTCGTAAATCAATGGCGTGTAATTACTGGAATTTGACGTAGAAATATTATCCACACAAGAACTGAGGTAATGGGTTAAGAAAACTAAAGATTTATTATATAAACAACAATCTTTATTATATAGACAACTAAAGATTTATATATTTATTTTAATATTTATTCGCTTTTAATATAAAATAAAATATTCTAATTTTACCTTGAGCTAATAGCACATATGATTATTTTTTTAGATCTCATATCTACAAGTTTTTGTAACAGCATGCAAATTCTTGCATATCTCTATACTCAGAGTAGAAAAGGTATGCACTTCAATCATATCTTAACAAACCAAAACCAAATACGTGCTCAGCAGACTAAAGCTAGGCAAGCACAAACATAATTTATATATTTATTTTTTATTTTTTAGATCAACAGCACTGCTGCAAAATCTCCGTCGATTTTCAAATAAAAAATACTAAATATATTTACATAAATATATCAACGAAGCATACGAATAAAAGGCATTAATTTCTCAAGAAATACCCATCCATAGGGAATATCTTAATTATATAACTGCCATGCACGTCGTATTCCTATGAAATTCTAATAAATTATGCAAAGCCACAGAAGCTGCCGCAGGCTATTTATTACAGGGTATAAGCAGCAGGCAGGCGGTAATGAGTAGACAATATCCCACAGTCATGTTTCGCAAAGTCGATTATTATGTGGATGTACAACTTGTTGGGAGCGATGATGAGGATAATGCTGAAGTTGACGCGACCCAGCGACCAGCGCACAAGAAGCTCTTTAATTGTACATGAGTGTGCGGTAAGTGTGAGTGAGTGAGTGTGTGTGTGTGTGCCTCGCATTAGCACAGTTAAATGAGTGCAGCAACCAGTCAGGCAGCCTGGCTGTCGAGGCAGACGCTCACCCAGCCAAACGTAATCCCGAATAAAAACGCACTAACCGAAACAAAAACCCACAGTCCGTGGAGAAATTCATTTAGTTTGCACTAACACGCTGTCAACAAAGGGCAGAGGGTTTGCCAGGGAGGGTGGGCGGTGCGAGAGCTATGGGAATACAAGATTCTCCGGGCGGGGGCGGAGGCTAAAAGGGTTGCTTTTTTGAGGGAGTTGGGCAACATTCGTCGAGGAACTTAAGCGATTTTGCATTTCATTACGTTTTTGTTTGGCACAGACATATCTATGAGTGTGTGTGTAGGTGTGTGTGTGTCTGGTTGTGCCTTTGTGTGTGTTTATTTTGGTGCCAGACCGACAAGGACGCTGGAGTTGGCGACGAGTTTTGGAGCTCCTATAGAGTTGAGCGTTGTGGATAAACAAAATACATAATCCAAAGACGCGCACACAATAATGGCGAAAAGGGGTTCAAGCGTTTGATGCTCCAACATGCCAGACGAAGTTGAAGCTGCTGTTGTTGTTGTTGTTGTTGTTGTTGGCAAGAATGAAAAAAGTAAAGGAACGGCTTCAAGGTACTTAAATGCTTTGCCGGCGCATTGTAGCGCAAAATGAGGCGCAATCGGCACGGATTGACCCCAACGGAGATTGCGTGTTTGCGCTGTTATGAGATAATTGCTTTAAGCAACCGAAAAACAGCAACAGCAACAACAACAACAGAATTTGTTGGGGGCGTGTTCGATGATTGACGCGCTGCCAAACAAACTTAATGAAAAGCATAAATATTTAAGCCGCCGTGAAAGTGCCCGGGCTAATAAAGGTCCGGGGAGCTAATCCAAAGTTTGAACTTTGAATTGAAGTGTAGGCGAAGTGTAAGGGTCCCCCATAACACTTTTAAGTTTTCTTTGCTCAACTAATTAGACCAAACTATAAAGGAAATTGCTTTGAAATTGACATCTAATTAAATTCTAAATGTATTTTAGGAAATGCTTTGTGTCATTTCCTATTTTACTACAATTTTTAATTTGAATTCATTTTTAGTCAATCGCTCAAACTATCAACTGTATTTAAGAACTCGCATTTCATTCATTCAGTTGCATCGGTAGCTAATGCAATTTAACACGAAATAATTGCAAGCTTATTACATTTGCCATATTCAATTAAACAACAAACGTAATCAATCATTTAACTAATTTGAGCCATTTACTGTTTAGCTCTTACCTTCAACAGAGTTTGGCAATCGAGAAACCCTTCACAATAAATTTGCATTGAAATTGATATTGAAATTCAGTTGAAATATTTCAATTTGAGCTAGCAGTACATTACATGGTTCAAATTACAGATTTTAAATATACAAAAATTAAATAAAAATTAAAGTACTTTAAATAAAGTTTTGCTGATAAAAGATATGTGATAAAAGTATTTGAGAATCTTTTGAAAATTTTCAAATTTCAATTCATTTTAATCGTAAAGGTTATTTATTTGATTGAAGAGTGTTTATTAGAAAAGAGTTATTATTTGACATAATTATAATTAATATAATAATTAGAAAAGATCTTTGAAAAAAGATTTCAGTTCTCATATAATATAAATAATTTTAAAAATATAAAATACTTCGGCAATTGTTCTCAATTTTTATTTTTAAATAATCTAACGCCAATCTTTCTTAATCTTGCAACTCAGTTCAGCTAAAAAAATATTAAAATATTTTTAATATACATATATTGACAGCTTTAGTCTAGTTTGCTAATCAGCTATCAAACTGTTAAGAAAATTCTATAGAAGTTTAGTTATCTCTTTAGCTATAGAGCTGCTCTTCTGTCTGCCTATTCTTTACTTCAATTTTGTTTAGATGAAGAATGAGCACGCCGAAGAGCAGCTTCATTTATTTCTCATCTCTTATGTTGGTATTCGATACATACTAGCATAGCTCTCAAATAACTATACAAATAGTTTTACATGTTGATCTAAAGTTTTCTTTTGCTCACACTCAGAGTATCAGAGTATTGCATCGGTTCGTCAACGACTTCGTTTGCGATTGGCTCGCTTTGGTTGTTCTCAGAGTTTGGTTGTTCTCAGAGTTGAGTTGAGATAAGCAAAAAGTCGCGTGTGTAAGCATTGGTATGTGTGTGAGAGCTGAGTGCGCACAGCACATCGAGAGCGTATGTGAATTGAGTCTGTGCCTTTGTATGTGTGTGTGAAGATCGTGTGCATTGACTTTTGAGTCATTTGCTTACTTCTTGACTCGCATTGTGCGATCGTTAATCGTTCGTTAAACTCAAGACGCTAAACAGAAAACGAAAAAAACCGAAGACTCCTGCTCCGAAGAAGCGCTCTCCTGAGTATGATTTTAATAAGCTATGCAATGTAGGCATTTCTTAATTTTGACTTTTTACCCCATAAATAAATATATAAAAACAGCATTTATACATAATTAAAAATATTTTCCATAAGTTTTGTACTAAATCAAAAACTATCAAAACTAATTGCTGAGCTCAGACTAAATGCACTTGATGTTGCCACACATTCCTTTGCTTGCCACATTCTGTTGCACAGCACAGCACAAACGCCGCAAATGCCAAAGGAGGCAAATAAATAAATTGAGAAAGTTTTCCGCTAAACGGAATTCGCCTCTCTCTAAATAGTAAGCAGTACTTCCTAGCGCCAGCAAATCTCTGCCTACCAAATACAGCAATGCTCGTAATGCTAAGCCATTGGGATCAGCCATGGAACAAGCCTCTTCAATTGTGCTGGCTCATTAAGCCCTAAATGGCGATATTAGAGCGATTTACATTAGCTGCGCTTTAAAATCACAAAAACACAGACAACAGAGTGTGAGAGGGAGAGCGAGGGGGCACAGACATCAACATCGATTAAATTGCACAACAGAATGAAGCAATAAACTTTTAGAGGGCCAAGCGCCAAGCCAATAGTCGAGCACAAACACAGCCACGGAGCACTGCGTGTGTGCTCTGGGAAAATCTGTAATGCCAGTCAACTTTTACAAGTGTGTGTGTGCGTAAAAGCGGGTTAAACGTGTGCGCTTCAAATGACCAAGCGACGTTTAGCAGCCGATAAAGTCATTCAATGTTGGCAGCCACAGCCACAGAACAGCACGTGAATGCCGTCTCTCTCTCTCTCTCTCGCTCTCCCCCTCTTTCTCTCCGTGGAGCTGACCTTAGTGGCTGGCACATTGGCTCTCTCCATATGTGTGTGTGCGTGTGTGTGTGCTGCTCATTTTACGCTTTTGTGATAAAGTAATCAGTTGATGTTATTTGACAAAGGCGAAGATAAATCGATAGATTGCCTGCCGCTGTCTTGTCACTGACCAGCCACAAGAACGGCAACGCTTATTGATTACATGCATATATACTATTGATTTTATATTGACCATATATCATACAGGTAAACATCAAGCATACGCAGCGTATGCACACACATAAATTCAACTGCATTGCTGGCAATTGCAAATCATATATGTATAGTTATTTTATTTACCTGCAGACAGCAAATGCAAATAAATCAAATCAAACAGAATTTAATGTCAAAACAAAAATCAAATAGTTGACCAACACGATGAAGAGACAGAGAAAGAGTGAGAGAGAGAGAGAAGCAGTAGGCAGAGGCGAGCTGCCACGCAAATAGTCTAGACAGTGGACTGGACATGGCCAATAAAGCAAATGGGAAAATAACCGTGTATGTATATATATATATATATATATGTATATGTATATGATGTGTGTGTATATATAAAAATTAACAATGGTGACGACACGGCAGCCACAGAGTGCGAAAAAAGGCATAGCAGGACATCGGCTCGGCTCAGCTCAGCTCAGCTCAGTGCAGCTCGACAGACGTTGACGGAAATAGAAACGAAAAAAGTAGCAAAAAAAAATGAAATGAAATGTTAAAACCTGCGTCTGGCTAAGCCAAACCACTCGCAAAACTGAATGAACCGGCTGCAGGCAGGCAGGCGGACGGACGGACGGACAGCAAATGCGAATGGAAATCGAAAAATTCTAAGCAAATAACGTGGCAAAAGAGACAAACAGAGAGCGAATGTGCCCGCAAAATGAAAGCAAAACAAAGTTCGAGCTAGCGAAAATGGACTCGGTTTCAGGTTATTTGGACGCTTGACCACAGTTGGATCTGCATGTGCGAACTGTGTGTGTGTGTGTGTGTTTGTGTGCAGTGAAATAAAAACGCAACAGAGCGCAATCATCATTATCGTTAAAAGAGACGCTTACAAAAGTAGACAAATTGCCACTTTAGAGGCCAGAGGCAAAGCAGCTGAGACAGAGCCGACGGCAGAGGCAGAGGCAGAGACAGAGCCAGTGGCAGCGGCAGAGGCAGCGGAAGTTGCCGGCTACATCGCGTATGAGCAACGGGCGAGGCGTCTATAATGACCTCTGGGCAAATGTGGCAACAAAGAAGCAGCTAACACACACACTCACACACACTTACGTTTAAAACCAAAATGGCGCACATTAGAGACCGCAACAACGCACAGCCGAGTGTGTGCGATGCCAGCTAACCCAAAAAAGCAAAAAAAAAAAAAAGCACATAGAAAAGACTGTGCAACATCAGGAATACCGGCAACAGCAACACAAAATGCTCATAATCAACTGCTTGCCACAAAGGCCAGATTCGGCCAGGAGTAGCAAAAGCAAAAGCAAAATAATAAAATAACAAAGCGAGATTTTAGCAGCAAAAGTCAGTAAGCTGGAGCCTAGCTAGGACAGTTGGCTCATAAAAAAGGCATAGGCCAGCACTTTTAGGCTTAATTATAGACACTCACACACACGCACGCTCACGCTCACAAACGTCTGTGCGGCCAGACTAGCCCAAATGAGCGATTATGTGTCGAGCGTTGCCAGCAAATTCAATGTGTTTTTTTTTTTTTCTTCCTTTCCTTTCTGGTCAATTCACAGCCAGCTAAACACTTGCTGAGCTTGTTGCTAGCCTTAAAAGGTATTTTGATTTTGAAGAAATTATATGCGATACTATTATTATTATAAATGTCTGGCTGACTTTTAAAGCTGAGTATTTTTGTTGGCTATTTTAGATAATTTTTGAGCAAAGTTCAAGTAAATTATAAACATAAATTACAAAAAAAAATAGTGAGATATAAATTTAAAGACTTATGTATATATTTTATATATATTCCAACAAGTATATATAATTTATATAACATATCTATCTATACACATCTACATTTATGGCTACATGACTTCCCTTACCCTTCAAAAGGGTATCTAAACTTCGACCTTAGCTGTAGCCCCTTGATTTTCGCTTTTATTTCTTTTATTTTATTTGGGCAGCTGCTCATGCAATGGCGACAGCAATTATTGTTACAATTAAAAAACCATTAGGCGTAATTTCGTATTTCTCTTTTGATATTGGGAGGCAGCAAAAAAAAAAAAAAAAGGACACGGCATTTCCTGTAAACGCAATGAAAACATTAGCTTGGCCAGAAAGTGGAATCGATAAGCCTAGAGCCTGAGTTAGCTTATTATAGTTAAACTATTTCGAGGCAATACAACTGTGAATCGTACATAGTATGTATGATATTTGTGATAAACAACCGTTACAACAGCAGGGTAAATGTAAGCTCAGAGAGTTGAAGAAGAGAGAGAGATTTATAAATATATACTGACTGTAGTAGATAGAGCTATTTAGATAAGTCAACTTATGGAGCTCTGAGTTTATTTACAACGTAATCAAAGTTCAGTATAAAAGCAGTGATTAGTAATGAAAAAAAATTAATATTCGATTTGTTAAACAACTTCAAACTGAATTCGGACATTAAACAATTGAAGCAGAATAAATATTTTTTAAAAATTTTTTAGTACTAATAGCATTCTGATAATAATAAAAAGTATAGCAAAGTCAAATAAAACTATTTGACTTTAACTTAACAACTCGATATGTGCTGGACCAATTTTTATGGTTTTTGATTTGTTGGATTTGTCTCCGCTACGAGTAGGATAGTAGATCTTAAAAATATTTGATAAAAGAAAAAGATTGAAAAATAATATATATATATATATATATATATATATATATATATATATATATATATATATATATATATATATATATATATATATATATATATATATATTTCACTGTCTGTCTCTCTGTCCGTCTGCCTAAGCAGAGCAAGGTATGCAGAAGAACTTTAGGAGATCATTTAGAAAATGCCTGCAGCAGCAGAGAATGTTCCCATTGCTCTATATGGCGGCCTGCTCAAAATTTGAGTGGAAGTCGCCCTATATAAAGGGCAGCAGCTGTGGAATTTATCCAGTCGTCCAGACTCGGTGGGGTCAGTCGTACGTGCAGGCCAATTTTTTTTTCTTATATTTTTTTATTTATTTTCTTTTTTTTTTTTTTTTTATTTAAATTTTTTTAATAATATTTTTTTTTTTAACAAACAACTGCATTGCACATTCCACAGCTGCTGCCCTTTATATAGGGCGACTTCCACTCAAAGCCTGAGGGGCACTCAAAGTAGAGCAGTAGAGATCATTGCAGTCGATCCAATGGGAACATTCTCTGCTGCTGCAGGCATTTTCCAAATGATCTCCTGGAGTTCTTCTGCATCCAGTTAGGCGCATCAAAATTGCAAGAGGCACGAGATGAGTGAAAGCAGCAAAGAACGAAGAGAAGCGCGCAGATTCGTAGTCAACAGACGTAGAGGAATTAATGGATAGGGCAAAGCAACGTTTGCCGTTCCAGCTAGTACATAATATATACAAACACAAAAGCACTTTAGTATGCTCTCAACAATAGAAAACTTGTCGATTCTCCTAAATCAAATATGCAAGAATAATAAAGTAATTGCTTCATTCGTTTAATGATCAGCAAATGTCTTTGTTGGCCCGCTCCGTGCTCAATAATTGAATGTGAAGTTATTATTATAAGCGGTAATCGCGGCCAATTTGCTGAAGCTACGAATTGAAGCAATTCCCTTGCTGCTCTCGTACAATATTCATTCCCTACTCTATACTCTACGAATCGAGGGAATATTCATTTTGAAATCGATTGTGTAATGTGTAAGGGGAGAATTCGTAACAATATCTTTATAGTGCAATAAATAGATTTCAGAGTTAATTATAATGTTATTAAAATTATTCTACTCAAGATAATCTGTCCCATTTATACATTTCTTCTTTTCGTATATGTTTAGAGTATCAAATAGCTAAATAATCTCGTACTTCGACTTTTCATTCTACTCAAGATAATCTGTCCCATTTATACATTTCTTCTTTTCGTATATGTTTAGAGTATCAAATAGCTAAATAATCTCGTACTTCGACTTTCACATGCATGCGAAGAGCATTAAGATTTCGCCCATCACAAATATTCTCTTTTTGTATAAGGTAAATTATAGGGAGTTGCTTATTTATGCAAATAACTTTGCCCTATTATCGCACAATTACAACAATTTGAGTAGAATTTAGTAAGACTTTAGCTGCGGAGAATATTGAATTGGCATATGCCTCGGCTACGCTGACATGCAACATGGCCAAAACACGTTGATTGGCAGCTGCTGGAGCCAGGAGCCAGCTTTTAGATTGCCGCATTAGTTGCTTTGTTTAACCATTTTTCAGTTTTACAAATTTTTTGCGCGCTGCATGTGATTTTTTTTCGCTTGTCTTTTTTTGCTTTAGTTTTTTAGGTTCTTTTGAGCTGTGCCGCTGTCGCAGTTGTTGCCGCATATTTTCTTTTCATAATGACCAAAAACAGACGACGCAGCTCGAAATGCTTTTGAAGTTCGTGCGGGAAGGGCAAGATAAAATGACCTCGGCATGCGATGCCGCTGCCGCTGCCTCTGCCTCTACCTCTGCCCGGTTTTTTTGTCTGGCTTGCATTTTAGCCGTTTTCTTTGTTGTTGCTGCCACCAGGTGCTGGCCCGCTGGCTGCTTGCAGATTATGCAGTTTTTATTCTTACTTCCACTTTGCTCTTTATTTTATTTTATTTGTTTCTTGTGCATTTGGCGAGCTCTTTTTCGCGTTGCTAAGTGGCAATAACAATTTGGATTTATGCATAGACAATTTATGCCTTTTTCATTTCGATAGAGAGAGAGTGAGAGAGAGAGAGAGAGAGAGAGAGAGAGAGCGAAAACATGCAATTGGCATTTATGTGCAATTAGCATGAGAAGCGCTGCGATCGAGAGACACATGAAAAGTGTTTTCCAGCAAAAGCTGGCCAAGAGCTGGTCCAACTGGTCAGCGCGGCCAAATGCAAAACGACAAAACCAAGTTCATGAAATGGCGAACGGGGCTATAAAAGCGGCCAAAATGCAAACAGGTACCTCGACTCGATTCGATTCCACGCCAGTCAACTCGACTCGAGCATCGAGTACTGAACGGCTTCAGAACGGGCTGAGCCGTTGACTTGCAACAACAACAACAACAAAAGCAACTGCAACTGCAACAAAAAAAAAAAATACTTCACAAGGGACAAACAGAATTTCAGGTTGTGGCACACACATTAACATATACATACATAAATACATACATATATACCTGAACACACACACATATATATATATTTATTTGGGCATATTGCTGATATATTCACCTTGCTTTCGTGTGCTTGGCAATTCACAATTTTACAGTTCACAATGGACGCTGTCTTTGTCAACTAATTTGGCTTTTTTATGCACTAAACACAGACTTGATTCTTTTTATTATTATTTTATTACTTTTTTGTTGTCACATGTTTTTTGTTTCAACTTTTGCACACCTTCACTTCAGGTAGTTCAGATTGTTTATGTCTCAGAGCTTCGATACGAGTTTATTCTGGTTTCTATATTTCGATTCTCTCACTCAACGAATGCGCGTCACATGCAACATGTACCGTTCAAAACGCGTTTGTAGCACAAACTGAAACTGTTTCTGGTTTCTGCTAATGTCGCTGTCGCTGCTGCCACAGTCTCTGCCTCTGCTGGCGCTGCCAGCCGCACGCGTTCGGCTGGGCTTTCGTTCTCTCGCCCTCGGCTGGCTTCGACAAAAACCAGTATTTTTTGTTGCTCTACCATTCACGCTGGCAGCTGGCAACGCTGTCCCTGTTACTGGGTACACTTGCCGGCATTTGGCTTAACATTTGTTTACGTTGCGGCGCGCAGGCGTCGGACTACCGCCGGCTGTTAGCTGCAATCGAACGCGGTTGCGGCATGTTGTTGCCTGTGTTGTTGGTTGCAGCGCCAACTGTTTGGGCATATGCATGCAATTGGCTCTGGCCAATCAAAGACTGTGTCCATTCGCTGCTGCACTGCAGCACTTCACTGGAAACTCTGCACTCTCCTCGGCCTGCAGTTCTTACTCTGCCTGCGGGCACGGCTTGAGTCATATTATTCATTGCTCTACTCAATTAGCACAGTTCTCTAGTCGCTTTCACACGACCACTCTCAGTTTCACAGCCAAAAACACATAAATCTGCCGCACAGCACATAAATCCTTGAGCCAGAAACCACGCACTGTCAGCCCAAAACACACACACGAGGACCTAGACGAGGGTTTGCAAGGGCCAAGGGCCACAGCTAAATTGGCAAACAAAAGCAACCGACGAATGACTAGCTCAAACTTCAGCTGCAGCTTCAGCTCTAATTGCAATATGGTTACACTTAAGAGTTCCGAGCTCTGATATTGAACTAAACTTAAGATCTTCTGTATGTATATAACAAATATAATAATAATATATAAATACCATTAAAAACTCATAGAAGTTCTTTAAGTATTTCTTATTAAACTAATCTTGCTTGATTTAAAAACAAGTCATCTGAGTTTCTTTTGAAAAGCAGCAAGATTAATATAGACATTAATGGTAAATAACTGATTCAACTTATCTTAAGATAAAAATTCCTTTTGCCAAATTTCTTTTTCTTAATTTTTGTTTTATTAGCAATTTTCAATTTTAATAATACGAAGATGTTATGTTAAGACTTCATTCATTTAATAATAAACATGTTTTTATATTCGATTACAAATAATAACTTATCTTCAATAGCTTTTAACATATATGTATGTATTAACAAATTCCTGGAATCGTTTTCAATCAGCATACGAAATAGCTCATAAAGCTTTGGCACGCTTAATTATTTGTGTAATTATTGATATGGTAAACATGAGTGAGTGAGCATCGCTTGAAGGAGTTAACTATAAATCAGAGCAATCGCCTCCTAATGAGCTCTGGCAAATGCGAGCGAGCGGCGAACGGCGAACGGCGAACGTGCGGCATTTAAATATTTACGAGTACATTCACGCACAGCGGCGAGGAATTGGGGCCGAGCTGATTAATTTGTGGCCAAGTCGAGTGATTGGCCATAAAAAGGAAATCATTTGGCATTAAGACATGTGCATAATTTATGCGCAAATTAATAATGGCACGTAGTCAATCATTTGAATGCCATTTAATTAATTTCACAAAGAGCGAGGGAGCTGGATGGTAGAGTGAGAGAGTGAGAGAGAGAGAGAGAGCTTCAATTAGGCCATGTGCTTAGCTAAACTGAAACTATGCACATTGCTGGGGCTAACTTAATGACAGGACATAAGCCACTGCGAGTGGACGCAAATCCAGCTACATTCATCAATGAAATCAAATAAATATATCTTTATATATATATATATATGTGTGTGTGTGTGTGTGTGTAAACTTATACAGGTAGAGTTGCACGCATATAAATAACCAATGATGCGGCATTTATCCAGAATCCGACTTACTACAGCATCACAATCAGTCTCAGCTTACGAGGCAGCCAAGTTGGAGCCAAGGCAGCCAGCGGCTAAACGAGCCATTGAAACTGAAGACTTTCATTGTTGGGTCCTTGGGGCTAAAAGGGATAAACGTTTAGCATGGCCTGCACGATTTTTATGTAAGGCACGTGTTGTTGTTGTTGTCGTTTCTTTTGCTCTCTCTTTCTCTCTCTCTCTGCCTGTTTCCTCCCAGTTCCCCTTTTCGACTGTTTCGCGTCATTTGCCCTGATCCCAGTGGTGATTCTGTGGGCCTTGACTGCGCTGCTGTAACGCAACACTGAGCGCCGGGCAGTCGAATTTCATTTGATTTGACGCAATGTCCTCTCAAACAGTGGCGCCAGCTCTCAAGAAGCAGCACTGCCAAGTGGCTAAACCGGGAGTAGCAGGTGTAGCTGCACACCTGCCAGCTCGGGTTCAAGCAGCAGCACAATGCCAGTTGGCTGGCCCATCCCGAGTGTGTTGGCTTGTCAAAACAGAATATCGCTTACCAAGTCGTTTGGCAATTTCTCTCAATTTTCACATGAAAACGTAGAAAAATTCGGGCTGGTGCCTCGAACTGCAACTGCAACTTGATGTTTGGCCATCCAATTTGAAGCGTGCGTCCCTCGAGGGGGAGGACGACAGTCGGTAAGGCAGACAGCAGCGAGTCGTGTGCCGGCACTGGCCTAGCCTAGCTTAGCCTGCCCCTGCCGCTGCCCCACCTCTGTCTTTGCTTGGCCTTTTGGCGCTTTTCGGTCTGCAGCACGAATGCTCTTTGGTGATTTGGGAGTTTGGGGCGCGCTGTAGTCACATGGACGTGCACAGAAACAAAGCACAAATTGTTGTATGTAATTGTGCGTTACTCATACACATCAACACGCGCGCCACACACTCTCACACACACACACACACCGCTCACCTGCTGCTGCGTGCGGCGAATTCCATTGCATACTTGCCGGCGCTCGCCCGTTGCCTGTGCAAATAAAAAGTGATATACGCGCGACACTGAATGAATATTAATCGTCCCGTTGCTGGTTTTTTTCTGCTTCTACTTCTTCCCTGCTTTGGCATCTGGCCACACGGCCTCCGCCGGAGTCGTAGCCGCAGTCGACTACCTTAATAATACGTACAGCTTGACGGCAGCTTTTTGGCCCAGCTGCTTGGCTGATTTGGCAGCTTAAATGATTTCCGCTAACGTATCAAACGAGCTGAATGTGTATGTGTGTGTATGCCTCTCTCTCTCTCGAGCTCCCTTTCCCTCTCTCTCGCTTTGACTCTCCTTGTGATTTGTTGAATTTGACAAACAATTTATTAGTTTCAGTTGCGCTGGCTTTTGTTTATCGCGCTTATTTTCATGGGCCGTTCGCTTAGCTTTTATTGAATTTCATTTCATTCGCTCTTTTTTAAAGCCTGTTAAATTCAACAACATTTTTGCTTCACACTTCTAATTCGTCCGCACAAAGCAGAGGCGTAAAAAAGGCGTCAGCCATAAAAACTCGACCCTTTTTCTTTATTTTCATTTTATTTTTTTTTTCTCTTTTTTTATTTTTTTGGCCAAACACTTGTACGCAACAAAACATGTATTACTTATTATGAAGCGGCTCTTGTCAAGGGGTTTAACAGTCGCCACTTCGCTCTGCTACCGCCCCGCCACGCCCCTATCGGCATCAAGTAGTTCGCACCTTTGTGCGGCTTCTGTACGGATTGCACAAACAAATTTTTGGGCAATTCAATTTCGGGCATTTTTATGCTTCTTCAGATGGGGCAAATGGGCATATCGGTTTTGAGCAAAGTAAAAGAATTGAAATTGGAAAAATATATAAATATATATAAAAGAAATTGGTATTTACTATGCTGTTTGCAAACTGTTAGCGAGCTTTTGCAGCTGGGGATTTGGAATCGGACTGCGACATAGATTTGTTATAAGTACTCTCATTATAAATAAATATTGGAAGCATTGCAGAGCCCCTACATATTCAAATTTATTCATCTATCCATTCAATCTTATAATAAGAGAAAAAATAACACTTTTATTAATTTTGTGGGTTTAAGTAATGTTCTTCTGGGAACGTCCTCATGGCTTCAGTAGACTGTCAATAAAAATCGATGTATAAAATATATTTAATTATATATGCTACTGATAATATACAATATAACCAACGTAAATCTTGCACTGCTTTTCCACATTGTAGAGCATTCAGCAGTCGATAACACCCGCTTTCCTCGCTTTCACTTGTTTCATTTCACACTGGCGTTTTTAATGAATTTTTGTATTGGAAACTCTTGGATGGGGGATGCGCATTAAATTTCGTTGTTGCTGAGGTGTCAACGGTGCTGCCAGTTGTTGACACCTGCCACAGTGAAGCACCCTTGCCGTGGACAGATCGAGTTTAGCATGTTGCCATCTAAATTTATAGTTAATTTTCAATTCAGCTGAGCAAGTTTACTCGTTTCAATGAATGGATCTGGCTGCTTTTGTCGAAGCGGGGGGAGCTGGGGGGCACCCCGCCCACTTTGCAGGTGTGTGTGTATGTGTGTGTGTGTGTGTATGTGTGTGTGTGTGTTTGTGTGGTATGTTGTGTCAAAGCCAAACTTTGCAGACAACAAAAGCTTAGACCAGACAGCTGCACAGTGGCGTAGTAGAAAGAGAGAGAGCGAGTTAGAGAGAGAGCGAGAGTCGAATAGAGCAAATCGAAGTTGCGGCCCGCAGCAAAGTCTTTTGTATGAGTTTTGGCTCAGCTAATTGCAGCCCCTTCACAGCCGCACACGGCGGACTACGCCTCTGCGCTTTTTGTCTAGAAAGGCAAATAAAAATTTACAACGAAACTAATCTGCAAGTGAGACTGAACCGGGAGAGAGAGAGAGAGAGAGAGCGAGATGGAGAGAGTCAGAGGCAGACATACAAAAGCAATTTGTTTGTGGCGCGCACTATTGTTGCATTATTATTGTTTGTTGGCTGTGTCTGGCCCGCTGGCTGCTGCATGCCACAGCGCCGCGACTGTTGCAGCAGCGGCAGCACATGTTTGCCGCCTTTGCCACTTTATTCTAACTCATTTTGCTCTCATTTTTTCGCTCAGTGTATGTGTGTGTGTGTGTGTGTGTGGTCTGTCCTTGCGGTGTATTTAACCTGTCTGCTCGCTGGATTACGACAACTCAGCCATGGGTAGACAAACAGACAGCCGAGCAGACGCGCGGACAGGCAGACAAACAAACAGCAAAGCATGTATCTATTCATATGCCACTTTGGTGCACCCTGAGTGAGTGTGTATGCGTGCGTGTGTGTGTGTGTATGTTGTGGGTACACACTGGTAATGCAATACGCATGCAACGTGGGCTCCCCTCAAAAACGCGTGCCACAGCCACAGCCCCAGCGGCAGCTGATACTGTGACTTCACTTCTTTAGCAGACATTTTAACGCTTATTTTAGTTTTGGCTACGCTTCCGGTTACACACACCCACACACACACACATAGCCAAAAGCACTCACACCCACTTAACCGCAATGTTCACACTAATTTGCACAAGCGTCGACATCGTTTGCGTGTTCTTTTCCAGCTCAATTGCATTTCACACTTTCGCATGTCCCATTCGCTGGCAGACATCAAAAGTGGGACGTCGACCGTTACAGGTAACACACACTTTGGAGACCCCACTTGGTTAATGGTATTCCCTCGTAAGCAATTTATTAAACTATGTTTTGATAAATTACTCCTTCATCGCTTAAAGATATTGAAGATTTATTAACTATTTATGCATTTTATAAAAATAATTATAAATTATATTTAATTATTTAAATATTAATACTTTTTGTTTTTAATATTCCCAAAAGTCCTGATATACGGCGTGGATGTAGTAAAGCCAGAAACCTAAGCGAGACATTGGGAAATAATATTATGAAATGTAAAGCATAAACATATTCAAAATGCTCATCAGCTAAGAGCTTATAAAAATATCAATTTCGGGCTATTCTTGCAATGGGTACTAGGTATCTAATATATTAATGGAAAAATATCCTACCTGCTATAATGTAAAGCAGACATATGAATCCCAGGGAAGCCCTGATATCGATCCACGCATTTAGCCAATAGTCTATGCTTTTGTAAATCAAGGTATAAGCGAATAGAGCGGCTATCAGCAGCCAAGGCAGGAAATACCATTGATTGTGCTATGAGGCATAAAGAAGAAGAAGAACATAACATTTAACACATTTAGATATGCACAATTGTTGTGGAGTAACACACCTTGAGGGAGCCCACAATTAATAGAACGCTCGCAATTATCTGCAGCAGGCAAATGTGATTCACAATCAGCTGATCTGTAATTTCTTATCTTGTTAGCTGTTCTTGTTATTGTTGTTGTTGTTGTTGCTGTTTGTTATCAATTATCAAATGGTTACCCTGCTTAAGCTCTCGGGGCAGTCGATCGACGCACACAATGCCAGCCATTGAGATAAATATGGATAGCAACGCAATAAACAAACGTACGGTGCGCCTTGTGAATTTGAAGACCATTTCGCAGACCGAACGTCACCCGACCCAACCAAAGCCTACCAAATCGCTCAAAGAACTGAGCGACAGTCGCTGCTGGAGGTTCACTGAAGTTATGATTTGTAAATATGTATGTATACACATATATTTATGTATGCATATATGTATATATACGTGTATATTAATAGGGTAAATGATTCAGGAAGCAGGCTTTTCATTCATGCCTTATCAGAATGACTTAAGAGGGAGATATGGAACTACTTGGAATTTATTATAATTTCTCATTCAATAACACATTTTGAAATATATTAAAGTCTTTTAATCATTCACAGCAATAGCTTCTGCGTAAAGCCATGAGTCAGAAGTAAGTGAGCTTAGCATAGAACTATAATTAATTGATAAAAAGTATATCGAATACAGAATTATATTATTTAGAATTCTTGCATGCTAGCATAATTTATTGACATGCTTTTCCAGTAGCTCTAGGCACTCATAAGCATAACAAATCTAATTAATTTAACACTCTAATACTTTAAATGTAAAAATTTAAATTGAATTAATTTTGGTTATTTGTAATGGAATTTTCTTATATCAAAAATGAGCTGCAGTGCGACTGAAAAGTTGAAAAAAATGTTGGCAACTAAAACAAGGAGCTAAAGCCGCACACACACACGCACACACACACACACACACACACACATGCACATGCGAGAGGCAAACGCGTTTCGCGTAAATTAGCCAAGTGTAGACTTCATTAAGTAGCGTCAGTAAATTAAGTGCTAATGTTGAAAGTTTTGACCGCCAAAGTGCGCATTGCAATACAGTTGTTGTTGTTGTTGTTGTACTGGCTGGTGCTGCTGTTGTTGCCGTAGTTCGCTTCACGCTTCCGGCGGAAACAGTCAACAGCAACAGCAGCAGCAGCAGCAGCAGCAACGACTCTAAATTGATGATGTTGCCCCAACGAAAATTGCACTCACTTTCTCCGAGGACTTTCTTTTCGGTAGCTGCGGCTGCGTGTGCCACGCAGTCTGGAAATTTTTAATGCTTTAATCTTGATGCTAATAAATCTTGAAGTTGGCTGGCACTTTCACATTACTTGCGGGCCAAGCCAAAGGGTTTGAGCGAAGGGCTGCCACGAAACGAGAGGGATAGGGACAGGGACAGGGACAGGATCAGAGCTGCGTGCTCTAAATACAATTAGACAGCTGCACGCTGCTGCTTAACAGTCTTAGTTTAAGCCAATTTGAATGCACTTTGCCAGCCAGAACTAAAAGGCTCCCAGCGCGTGCCAGTTCATCCAACCCCTCGCAGCTCTCGTGATCGCTTCTAATTACAACAGACGCTCCAAAAGGCGTGCGAGTCCTTTGCAAATGGCAGCTGACAGTTTGCCAGCGCCGGCAGCCCTAATCGAATTGCGAGTGGAGTTGTGCGTGCTGCCACCTGTCCAATTGACTGGGCCATGTTTCAGTTATTAATTTATATATACTCCTATTTTATTGGACATCAAGAAGTTTGTCTGTAGATGTCTTTAAGGCATGAATTCGTATAAAAATTATATTAAAATTTCAATATTATTTTATTCCACATGTTTATCAATTTTATAGAAATATGTGAGACTTTTCAGCCCAGACTCTCATTATTAGCAAGCAAATTTAATCATTGTCTCTCTCATTTATATTCAATCGTAAACTGCCTTTGCTCGACTTTTGCTCAATCTTTGTTGCTTTAAGCGCTGCAGCGCTTCAAGTGGCAAAAGGCGATTTTTCTGCGTGGCTAGCAACGGAGAAAAAATGGCTTTGGCCAATCGCACAATGCTTAAGAAGGAAATTTAATTTTTTCTCATTGTGATTTGCATGCAAAGCAGGCAATAGCCAAGGCAAAAGCAAGAGCAACAGCAATAGAAACAGTTATTGTTCACGCACAGTGGTAGCAGAAATTAAATTCAAATTTAATTGTAATTTTAAATTGTATATTTGAGTATATTTGAGTAAACTAGATAGTCATATCTATCTAAATAGTGGTGCTCATGTTATACTTGTTACTAAAAATAATACTAAATAGTAATAAATACTAAAAATATCTAATGTATTAGATCTGCAGTTGTAAATATTTATTTTATTTAGTGTTATTTATGCGGAAGATTAAAAGAATTTTACCATCTATCTAGTATGAAAAGAGAAGAGGCAAATCAAAACTGAGGCATAACCAAAGAGATGACTAGAGAGGGGCTCAATTAAATATTAATGTATATGAAAAGCATAGCAAAATTTAATTATTTTTTAAATCTTCCACACGATTTATCCCATTCCACATATATATGTATGCTAGAAATGTATTATAGTTCTAATCTGATCTAATCTAAAAGATTTGATGTATAGACTCTATCAAGACATCAGCAAGCTGCACTGTTTTAGCCTTGCAAATCTATTGTTGAACCACTGTGCGCCAGTTGGCAGCGTTGACATTTGGGAGGAGCTGGGACCGTAAGGGGGCGGGAGTGCGGCTTTTTCCCCTTTTGCGGCTTTTGCGGCCAGCAATGGAGCTCAGAGTTGTGACACACAACTGTCAAAGTGGCTCGTGACAAATTTGTTATTAGCAGCGACAGCGGCAGCAGTAGAAGCACAAGAAGCAGCTGGAGACGGCAGAGAGACTTGGCTTGGGGCTGCGAGCTAACAGCTTGACTGCATGTCGCTGGTTTCCTGGTTTTATTAACTCAGAATTTATAGCCCGCCATTAGGCGCTGCGAATTAATCAAATTTTTTATTTGCCTCGCAAAAATGTAACAACATAAATTTGTATTTAAAAATGAGTTAGCTACGCAGCTTGTGCTGCGCTGTTGTGCTCTGTTTTGTTGCCGCTGAGTCAATTTCACGCCGTCTCACCTGCCAAATGAAGGCCATTTTTCTTGACGCCTTCGTCTTATTATGTAAGAATTTGTCATTTTCGAGCATGACTCGGCTAGATGAAATGCAATTTACCCTCGCAAAAGGCATTTTAATGTTCTTATTTAATGGTCGCTTTAAAGAAACAAAAATAACAGCAACAAAAACAAACAACGTCCATTGAGCCGTGCAGCCAGGCTGAGCCTCAGCCCGAGCTCATCAAGAGCGAAACTTTGTCCAGCAGCAGGCGGCATATGTTGACCAGCTGAATGGCTCGGCCTCTTAGCTGTTGGCTGTTGGCTGTTCTGCGTTCCTTTTATGCCCAGAAAAAGTGCAAAAATATGTTGCACATAAATTTGTATTAAGTTTGCCGCTGTCACTTTTTCGTTCGCCTAAGCAATGCGGGCAGACAGCATAACGACATAATCATAAATTTAAATATGCAACCCCACAGCACACCCCCGCCTCCGTCCACGCAGAGACTCGTACTTATGCTAGTATGTTGGCTGTGACCCACTCCCCCCACACCCTGCTCTGTCCTATGCCCACTAAACTTTACATTTCTTAGCAGGCAACAACAAAAAAAAAAAAACACGAGAGAAAAATAAATATATAAAAAACCTTTGCAGTGACAGTTTCACTTTGCCTGGCATAAGGAATTTCAGCTTCAGCTGCCGCCTCACACATACACACACACACACACACACATGTCGCCTCCTGCTTTATGCGTGCTAAATGAAGTTGTTTTTCGGCTGGCAGTTAAAGGAGCGGCAGCATTTGCGATTTGCCACTGGGCGCTGGCAGAGCCGGGTCAGAGCCAAGTGTCACATACGTTCACCAAAGACTCAAGTATGAAAAGAAAACCCTTAAGTACAATAGAAGAAGAGAAAAAGAGGTGAGCTAATAGTCAAGATATATATGTATGTACAAAAAATAATAATAATAATAATAATAATAATATAAATTACAAATCAAATCAAAAGAGAAACATTATTTACTTTCTAATATGGAAACAGTTACCAAAAAACCAATAAAAATATTGCAATAATTTGCTGCTTGAGTGTAAGCAAACTTCAAATTGAAATAGAATTTCCATACAGCATACATCAAATAATAACGTAAATAGAAAATGGAATTTGTTAGTATATCAAAAAGTAAAAATTTTTCTAATTTTGTACGTAGGCAGCAGTCACAAACAGAAATAAATCTTGGCAATGCGAAATGAAACAGCTTAAATGTCTCTAAGAGAAAATTCAATGAATAAAATGTAATAAAAAAAAGAAAAAAATAATAATAAAAAAAACTTTTGTTCAATTTTAATATTATAGTCCCATTAGAGTGCGAATACTTTGAGTCGAAATATCGATAGTAAATCGAGCAAAATGTGTGACCAGCACCTGGGCACTGGCATGTGTGGGCGTGTGCGTGTGTGTGTGTGTGTGTGTGTGTGAGCCACCCCCTGTTCGAGCAAAGATTTCTCAATACATAATCCCAAAGCAATGGACAACAACACCGTAAAATGCTTTGCAAATAAGCCAGCAACAACAACAACAACAACAACAAACAAACTATGGGCCAACTGCCTTGTAATAGATTTAAGGGCAACAAAAGCAGCCCGAAAACGAGAAGCATTAGTTTATTAGAGTATATATGAGTATGCGTGTGAGTGAGTGCGTGTGTGTGTGTGTGTGTGCAGAGCTTTAATAGTCGGGTAACAAAATAAACACACTGCTCACACACAATGACCAAGAAGAGCTGGGCTGCTGTCATTGTAGTTTAGAAAAATATTTAAATGGAAAATCTCTTTTGGGGTAGATGGTCGGCCAGCCGGGCAGGCAGAGAGGCCTGCAAGACATGGTACAAGGTGCTTCCGCAAAGGATGCGCAAATAATGTCTGTAAACAATTTTTATTGCTTTCTGCATGACAGAGAGAGAGCAAGAGCCAAGTGGAACTGGAACTGAAACTGGAACTGGAACTCAAATATCAGCAGAAGTCGGGGCAGATTTGCTTAAAAGTAAAAGTTGTTGATAGAAATCACAAAACACAATAACATAAATTGCAAAATGTGACAAAGGGTTGCCAGTCAGTCAGAGCACCCCTCGAGGGTGCCCAGCCATTGGGTCAGCTTGCCAAGAAATAAATAACATAAAAAAGCAAAACAAAGAAATGCACAAATTATGAAATCTTGACTAGAATACACCCTGGACTCTGCCATGGCGTTGCAGTTGCAGAACTTGAACTCTTTTGCAAATAAAATGGGAGAGTAGTGAGAAGGTAAGATATATAATTGAAAAGACTTGGGAGGGAAACTGAATATATGCTACACAAGAAGTGGGAGCTTTGCTGAGAGCATACGAATATAATGAAACTATATTGACGAAGAAGTTGAAGAGAAATAAACATAATTAAAGAGGAATACAGATGCTCCTATGTTTCCCTATATGCTCCTATGAATAGTAATAGAGAAAAAGAGATGTTTCTAAGAACATTGAAGTTCCTATGTTCCCCTATAAATATCAAAATATGTTCCCATGAGTAGAGAGAAACATAGCTATAGAGGAACAGAGATGTTTCCATGATTTCCAGTGTTCCTCTCTAAATATATTGAGCATGTTCCCATGAGTAGAGACAGAAAAATATATTTCTATGCTCGTATGTTCCTCTATAAATATATGATTAGAGAGAATCATATTTATAGACAAACAGAGATGTTTCCATGTTCCTATGTTCCTACTAATAGAGAATGAGCTCTGTAACTATATAGAAACAAAGATGTTCCTATGTCCCACTATATATATGCTTCATGTGAAGAAGAGAACTTCAAGGAGACTCAAGTTAGATCCACTCAAGCCAACTGAAAGTCAACCTTATCTGAAACCGAGAATACCCTTCCACAACTACAGCTATAGGGTATCAGAAGAAAGTCAACAACAAATAGAGCAGAGTTTGAAGTGTGGTCATGTGTGTACATTTGTGTGTGTGTGTGTGGCACTATGGCAGGATCTCTGGAGTTGTCTCGATGACATCAGCAAACAAGAGGCGCAGAAATTGAAAAACTAATCCAAGGCATATGACGCATACGGCGAACAGCAACTAAAGGCTTAACTTGCGCAAGTGATTCGCATTAAAAGTTTAAACTTGCCAAATTGCCGACACACACACACACACATACACACACACACAGGCACACAGACGCAGACATTCACGTGAATATACGATGTTTGAGCGTAAGCCAAGCCAAGGCACACACCTAGCTGAAGAATCCGGCCAGGAGCCGAGCTCAGCCCGTCAGCCAGTTGGCAAAAAGGAAATTGCTTGCTTTTCATAACTAAAACTTGGGAAATTATGAAATTCATACAGGAAGACAATTTTCTTGCACATCTAATTCGGTCGACCGCACCGCCCCGCCCGCGCCCTGCTGGCATCTTTTGGCCGTGCAACATTGCAGCATGAAATTTGTTTGTGGTCTTAGCCATAAGTTTGCCCGTCGACAGGCAACTTGCGGCTGCTGCCGTTTGCTGACTGCTCTTGGACTGCTCGAGCTGCTGACTTCTGGCTGCTCGCCCTTATCCAAGAGATTTGCAGTTTTAAGCTCCAGCAAAGAGAGGTAGAGGTAGTGGCAGGGGGAGAGCAGCCTTACTCTCTCTCTCTCTCTCTCTCTCTCTGCTTGCCTGCTCTAGCACTTCTAAGCAATTTCGGTTGCTTTTTTGCGGCACTTTTGACGGAAATCCTATCCGTCTGGCCCCCCTCCGTCCCGTCCCCCAACCAGCTCTCTACCCGTGCAATTCGTTAGCTTTGTTTAACTTGCAATTTGCTGGCAACTGATAGGTAGCTACAACTACTAGCCACAACTTGGCCAGAACTGACTGGCATCTTGACTTTCATTAGGACAGTGCATATTTGGTAAGCAAAGGCACACACAGACAGAGATACAGCTTTTAGCTTTTAGCTTTCAGCTTTCAACTTTCAGTTACTGTTTCCATTTCAGCTTCAATTTGTATATTGCAAATGGCAGGCAACAGGTTTAATTCATTTTTTATGGCTGCATAAAGAAAACCATTTATAAAGATATAAAGGAGATACACATACATACCTACGCATCATACATATCTATGAATATGTATATACTGTGAAGCGTAGCCCAAAACCAATGAGCAGCAGGAAATCTAAAAATTACATAAGGGATCTGGGGATTTTTGCGATAGAAGAGCCTTCGAGCCAGTCAGGCAGCCAGCGAGATTGTCGCACACCAACAACAACAGCAACAGCAACAGCAACAACAACAACAATAGAGACAACGCCAATGCTCCATTTGTTATTATGCTCAGCAGCGTGCAAGGATGGCATCCTGGCCACGTTTGTTTAGTTTACGTCCGATTCCCCATGCAATAACTTAAAAAACACGAAGACAGTCCGACAGGCCCGACAGCTACGGGCGGCCCAGTACCAATAAATGCCAGCCCAAGCCCGCCTTGCCAGCCATCTTCAGTTGCTGCTGCTGCTGCTGCTGCTGCTGTTGCTGAGAGTCTGCACGGAATTCTACTCCTGCTGCTGCTCCTGCTCCTTTGGCAGCCCACAACAATAGGCAAACAGCCGTTGGGCACGGAAGTGCCGCCATGACGAGCATAATTCTAACATGGCCAACAACAACACTCCATACACACAAAGGCGACAAAGCAACAGGGCTAAAAAACAACCAACCAACCAGAACACACAAACACACACACACACACACACACACTCACTCACTCTCAGCTTGGTTTTGGGCTTGGCAATCATATTTTGCCAGCTTATTGACAGCGTAATCAGAGCCAATGTTTGACAATACTCATGGCAACAACAATGCTCAGACGCAATAATAAAATACAAATACAATTTATAGTTATACTATTTTTACGGTGCTCCTGCACGAGCCGAGGGCAGCTGGCAGGAGGCCGAAGAGAGGGGCAACAAAACTGGTAATTCATTACTTTATCGATGCCATAAGTTCGCCACGCAGCTGGGACCAGGTCGCTAGTTCGCCACGTTCCACACAAGCATCCATAGATGTATGTGCTCACACACACACACACACACACACACACAGCACACACACTTTTGCCTATTGGTAAGTATAAGCATTTTTGTGTACACAAAAGCTGACAATTTATAGCCTCAGTTGTGTGTCGTCTGGGCGAGTTAAAACCCTTTTGCGATACGGCAGAAACCCAAAAGGAGAACCCTCAAAGAGTCTAGAAGTCTGGCTATATACACACATACACACTAAATTTCCGCTACTTAAGAGAATTCTTTTTAATTGACATTAAAGGGAATTGCGTCAAATTGAATTGAACGGATTCTTCAATGAGAGTAAAGTAAAAGAAAATTAATTTTATACAGATTGATTTTATACCAAACTCTTCTTTAATCTGTTTCTTTAAGAAAAACGTAAAGCCGTAGAGAGAGAGCGAGAGAGAGAGAGAGAGATAGTTCGAATTACGAATGCCAGCTTCGCAAGACGAAAGCGAAGCCGATGAGCATACACAAGAGGAGAGTGAAAGCGTACGATCTATCGACTCTTCTTCATTCTCTCAAGGAAATGCGAAGCCGAGTATTCCCGAGCTGGCGTTCGTCGTTCCAGCATACTCACTAACTCGATTGTCAACTCTTACTCTTTGAATATGTTATAAAAGTAAGATGTGGGTAGCTCAATCAGTGCATTGTTAAACCAGATCAACAACTACATATCATAGTATAATACATATTATAAAAGCTTGTTCCATTGGTAAACAACAATTATTCAATCAAATCAACAATATTTGATAGCCATCTCCATAAACACTTTCAGAACTCACTTCAAAATAATATTAAATTCTCTGCTTCAGTTAAATGAGTTTTATTCGTTGATTATATTTTTGTTTGATGCCATTGCTTAAGTATATTCTACACTGAGCGCAAATAAACAATGCACGGGACATTGTAAACACTTCATGCAGCGAGTGCAAATGTTGTGTTGTGCCTAGAAAAATATTGACCAGCCACAAGCAACCCAAACAGCACGTCAAAAACCTCTCAACGAACGGCAAAGAAAAAAAAGACACACTCACACACACACACGAAAGTAACAACAACAATAACAATAATACTAATAACAATAATCATCACACTATGTTATAGTTAAAGCAAGCACAAATTATTATTGTTATTATATGTAGTCCGACTCGTGGTCAAAGCAGCAAAAACCACAACAACAACAAGAAAAAATACCAGAAAGAGCATTGCAGTCGGGCGTTAACGACTGCCTAATACTCATTCACGAGCTAAGCTTTGTCGGAACTATTTATATACGAGTATAAATATACTCCCTACTTTCAAGTCCCTAGCTTCAATTGGTTGTCATTCATGTGAACAGACGGACGGACAGCAAGGCGAACATTGCAGAGAACCAATACACTCATTACACTTTCGTCAATGAGTATAAAAAGAATAGAGAAAACTTTTCTCATTTGGCACGCATGACACACGACTTTATTCCCGAACAATTTTCGACTCTCTCTCTCTCTATGTATACATATAACTATATATATATATATATATATATTCTGAGAATTGTTGACAGTGCAAACAGGCGGCTGGCAAAATAAATAAATAGGCTAAAATTGAAAATGCATAAATTGCTTGTTAACAAAAATACGAGTGCAAATGAAAATATCAAATATGCATGCACACAAACACACTCACATATACATACATATATATATATATATATATACAAAAGCAATTTAGCCCAAAAGCACAAAAAAAATGAAAAGAAAAATAAAAAGTCAAAATATATAATAATAATAATAATAATAATAATAAACAATAACAAAAAAATGTTGGTACACATTAAAACAAGGCTGGCAGGAGGTGTCCCGCCCCGCCTACGAGTCGTGTAGAGGAATTTTAAAATGTCGCCCACAGCAAATTGAAAATTAAACGAAAAACTTTAAAATAACTATATTAAAGGAGGCAGCAGAAGCACACCGAGCAGCAGGCGGGAGGCGCTAGTCGGCCGCATGTTTTGTGAAGCGTCAAAGAAAAAGTTATATAAAATGTTTTTTCCTTCGGCCTGACCCCAATTGTAGGCATGGACAGGCTGCTTTTGTTGCGCAAGTGTTGTCAACTTAATAAAATGACGCTCGAGCATGGAAAGTTGACCAGGACAAGCTCCAGCAGCAGCAGGAGCAGCAGCAGCATCAGGACCAGGCACCAACACCAACAAGCCACAGCAAGTGCATGTAAAAAGTTGTGCCAAAAAATACATTTCCCTATTCTTCTTTTTCATTTTCATATTCCTTTTCTTTTCTTTTTTTTTGTGTTTTGGGCCAACATTTTTTACCAACACTGTCACCAAGCTACTCATACACAGATATATATATGTATATATATATAGATATAGATATATGTAAATATATACTGTATGTATATCTTGGCAAGTTTGACCATTTTGGTCATATTTTACAGTTGCTGCGGCCATTGTTGCCGCTGTTGCACGATATACGTGTGCGTGTGTGTATGTGTGTGGTGGTGGGTTAGTAGTGCCACAAGTCTCTGCGGAGTGCCTAAATTGAATATCATCCAGGCTCAAATTAATGTCTTCAGCACAAACTTTGCCACTTGAAGCATATTTTGCCTGCCTGGCCGCCTCTGCCTCTGCCTCTGCCTCTGCTCACAGTTCGCTCAGCTTTTCCTTAGCTTCAGAATACTCTAGCAATGGATAATATGGAATGAACATCGATAATAATTTGGCTTAGCTAAACAAGTTTATACATATGCGAATAATATATGTATAAATGTCTCAGCTTGCTCATGAAATTCAAGTCCTATATTTATAGTATTGCAGTTCTTCGATTATTATCTCTTATTATATCTTTGAGTTCTCAGCTCTTTTATTTTGCTCTCAAGCGACAATACACAGAAGGCTTACCTGCCATCTCTTTCTCTCTTGGCAGAGTATTTAGTGTTCGACATTTGCAGCTTGCTCGTTTTTATTATTCTTTATACTTTCGTGTTTTTTCTTCCTCTTCGTCGAGCTGTCCGCACTTTGCAGTTGTTGCTTTTGTTGCTCTTTTGGCACTGCAAACTTTTTTGGCAGTTGCAGCAGCATCTTTGCTGTTCCTGTTGTTGTTGTTGTTGTTGTTGTAGCCGTTGATGCTTGGCAAAGTTTGTCTGACCCGCAAATTGAAATGGCCGTAGATTTAGCCTGGTAACGCCGGCATTTTAGCTAATTGCACGCACGGCCGCCGCACACGGCACTCGTCGCTCGGCTTTCGGCCAGTGATTTGATTTTGTGCCCCATTCGGGATAATGGCACGCGTTGTACCGTAAACCACGGTGCGTTATGCATCCCCAGAGTACCAGAGCGAGACCCGCATTGAGTAAACTAATATCCCGGCCAACTGCAGGAACACCCTCCTGCTGTGCGTGTTATTAATTCGGGGCAATCTATTAAAAATGTAAAATGCATGAGCTGCAAAGACAATTGCAGTCGGAACTACTTAAATGTGTCTATACATAAGTGTATTCCAAATATAGAAAGAGAGAGAGAGAGAGACATATAGAGGGAGATGTATGTATATAGGGCTGTTAATGCACAAGGGAAAAGTCTAGCTGTCTGTCTGTCTGTCTATCTGTGTGTGTGTCTGTCTGGTTAAGCGACTGTCTGGTGGCACGTATACCCTAAACAGAGGACCAACTCTATCTGTCGTGTCGTCTGCTTTTGATGTTGCGCCGTGCGTGCCTCGTGGGCAAGTCAAGTCGTGAGACAACTGGGCCCAGTCTACTACCCTCTGCTGTTGCATTATTTACGCGACGGTTCTTGTTTATTGATGTTTGTCTGTTGTTGCACAGGCGCTGCCTTTGCCTTTGCCATGTTACCTGTGCGCTTTGCGGCTTTCACTCCACCTCAATTCGGTCCAGACCCGTGGTCCGTCAACCCCCGTTTGCCGCTACGGCGCTACGACGGCGACTTGCTTACATATTCATGAGGGTTGCGGTAGCAAAAGTAGCCAAAAAGCAAAAATAAAATAAAAGGAAAAGCGTAATGTCTTAGTGCGGGCATTGCCAAAAAATTGCGGTTCAAGTTCGCTGGCTTTGTCGTAACTTGGCCAGCTTTAGAGTCTTACCCTTGTTTATCTGCCAATGCACTTACTCCAGGGAATTTAGGCTTAGACCCAGAGAGTGTTGGCCGGGCCATAACAGCCGCCACTGCAATTTGCAGCTTAAATATGCGGATTTAATTGAGTTTAATTGTATATGAAAGACGAGATTTGTATTTTGATTTTTTGCTTCACTGCACCACTGCTGCCAGCTGGCCAAATCGAGCTAAACCACCCAAACTCGATCCACTCATTTGCATGGAATTCAATATTTCTTTTCGCCTTCATTACAGTGGATTCTAGTGGAAGTGTAGCTATATTTATTTAAATGCAAAAAATGAATATAAATAGAGAAATATATAAAAATATTAGCACAAATTTGAGAGAAATATATTAATAAAATTTATTATTATTCTTTATTTATGTATAAAATCTATTTTTCAAGAAGTTAAGAGATTTATTCAAAATCAAAAATAATATATTAATATTATTATTTAATATTATCTTAATATAGGGAAAATTAATTAATTTTAAAATATTTAAAAATACTACAAACTAATATAGTATATATTTTATGCATGTTTTATTTTTTTCATATTTTATTTATTTTATATTTTATTTATTTTATTTTTTCATTTATTATTATTATTATTATTATTATTATTATTATTATTATTATTATTATTATTATTATTATTATTTTATTTATTTATTTATATTTTTTTTGTATTCTATGTTTAATATATGTCATACAATAATTATTTAAATAAATTAAACAGCTATACCACAACAATTAGCAATCAGCTTTCATCAATGAACATTTACCAAATTGTCATTCATCATAATGCGTTTCAACATATCGCTGATTCACTGTACCTGCAGTACCCGAACGAGATGGCTCTGTGTGTGTGTGTGTGTGTGTGTGTGTCTGTGTGGCGCAGAAAACAAAGGTCGAGAGCTTATTAAAATTTATATATTTAAATAGCATTTACCGCTAGCCACTCACACCCCATATCGTCTATCAGTGCGTGCCCTCGGGCGGCGCAGATGAAAGTTTGGAGTGCTCCACACGCTCGCCCACATAGCTAGACAAGCCATGCTCGGAATTGACAAAAGGGGTAGTTGGCACACACACACATGCACACACTCTGGCACATAGACTAGAAAAACAATTTCACGGTTATTCCTGGCAAATATGAAAAGTAAAATGTAATAGCCCCCCAGTCAGCAGGCCCGCCCCCATCTATTCGCACAACAACACAACAAATCCTCCCCTCACAGCCCAGCAGCAGCAACAACAACAACAAGAGCGTCGCATATCAAGCGGAAACGGAAGTCAGACACTTACATATGCGCGCGTAACTTTACGCCTATCGTCTTTTTAGTTGCTATTTGCTGTTGTTGTTGTTGTTGTTGTTATTGCTGCTGATTTGCTTTTCATTTTTTTTTTTTCGTTTGCTCTCTCTCTCCCTCTCTCTCTGTTTCACAGTGTTCATTGTGGGTTTTGTGGGTCTGTCAGCCCTGCGGCATATTTCAACAGTTGCCAGCCCGTAGTTGACGTTGCCCTTGCCATTGCTGTTGTTGTCATAATATTGGCATGCATATATCATTCTGACGGTCTATAAAAATTTCTACACCAAAAGCCGCTGCCGCTAAGGGTTGATTTTTTGTTGTTGTTGTTTTTGTTGTCAGCACTGTTGCACTTGTCATAAATCGCGAGTGGGGGGCGCTTGGAATCGAAACTGAAAAACGGAATGTCGAGTGTCGTGTTCGGTATTTCGTTTTTAGAGAATGTAATAAGCCTCAATGGACTATCGCTTATTCTGATCCTAAGTGGTTGATAATAAATTGTTAGTGAGATATTTTCGATGTCATTTCAACTCGAACTCGAGGGGGTTGTTATGCGCTGCTGGAGGGCGGCCAGTGCTAACCAACCCCTTTTCACTCGTATCAATACAACTGTCGGAGTGGAAGAACAACAAAATACTTTGACAAATCAAATGTCCTCATATCGGGAAATAAACTAAAAAGAGTACGAAGAACTTGGCTATTTTTCGCGTCTGCTTATTTATTAAGCACGACCACGTCCTGGGATTATACGCACAGACTCACACACACACACACACGCGTGCGTTCTTAACTCACCTGCAACTCCCTTTGGCAACATTTTTATTAATATTTAATGCAAGTTTCGCAACTTTCGCCCGCCCCCTGGCCTGCCGACCCTCATAAAACGTAACTTTTCGCACAACTGACAACTCAATTCGGCAGCTTTGCCCTGTCGCCCCAGCGTCCCGCCTCCTGCCCACCACGTGCCAAATATTTGTGTCGCTCGTCGCGGCCCCCGCTCACACGAGTGCATGCAAAATGACGCCAGCCCCGCCTCTTTGGACTCCATTAGACGGAGTTCTTAGTCTGCATAGCTTCATAATGAAAAATTTCCAGCCCCTCAGCTCCAGCTGAAGCCTGACAGACAGGGGTTGGCTGTGATTTGCTTCTTGCGAGGGTAAGCGCAGACCCAACTAACGCTCAACGTTACATAAATCATAAATATTTTAAAGTTTCAAATTACCAGTGGCAAAAACAATCAATGCGACCATACCGCCTACACCCCCGCCCCAACCCCCTCAAGGAAAAGGTTCTGTCACAGATGTCAGCATTTGCAATGCCCCAGGGCAGGGGCGGTACCAAGCGTGGGCGGGGCAGGCATAGCAAGGCGCAGATTACAATCAACTCTAATCTAATGAGAGCCAGTGAGAGAGTGAACCAATTTTTGATTGTGGGCAAAGCATTTGTAGATTCCATGAAAGCTTGAACAGAAATTGATGCAATATAAGAAAGAAATTGGGATATAAAAGAAATAAGAGAAATATTACTTTGATACAGCTGAAATCGAGATGTAAAAGAAATTGTAATACCCCTATAATTCTTTCTGCAAGATTTTTGAAACAAAATTCAATAAAAATAATACATATTTGCACACCCATTTACACGATGTGCCCACAATTTCCATCAGGCTTATGACATAATATCTGCCAGCTGTACATCTTCTCTGCTGCCACAATTTGTTACCATTGTTATGCTCTGCTTTAATATACCTGCTTTACCTAATGCACGGCAATAAATATGAGTTTTGTAGTGGTGCTTTTAATGGTCGCCAGAAGAAGCTGAAGCTGTCCTGAATCGCAGGTGAATTGGTGGCGCAAGCTTACTTATGAATATGCACTGCGCTGCCAGTTATGAATATTGCAGAATGCCAAAATGTCTTGTAAGTTCGCTGAAGTATGTAATATGCGCGCACTTTTCATTTACCGTTACCCTCGCTGTTGCCGTTGCCGTTACCGTTAGTGACAGTACAAAATGGCGGCATCTTTCTGTCTGCCAAGCGAACGCAGTGTGCTGTCCGTCGGAGCTGCGAACGGTTACGGTTAACGTTGCAATTCATATAAAAATAATTGTTTGCCAGCGCCACATTCATTATGTGCAACGACAAAACGCCCATCCACCCCTAGCCACCTGCCGACTCCTGCCAGCTGCTAACCCATCCATCCCATCCAGGCCGTCGTTCTGCTACGGCAAATGATATTAAAAATGCAATTTGGCCAAAAATGCGTACTCCTTGGGCTGGCAGCCAGCGACTTGGCTCAATCACAGCGCACTTGGCAATACGCGTTACGCATTTGCAAAATTGCATTTCCAACCGGCTGGCCATGTCCTCTCGCTCAACTCAAGTTGCAATTCCATTGCAATTGCATTTCATGGCCTTGGCTGGGCCGGGCCTCGCTTGGCATCGCAGGACATCGACATTCGCTTCCTGCTTCTGGACAAATTAAACGCTCGCGCGCAATAAACATTAATAAAAATCACACAAAAATTGCCATTCGCAAGGTGCAGGCAACAAATGAAAATGGAAATTGCTCATAAACAAGTCCATCAAATAAAGTGCACACAGCTGAAACTGCAAAAGACAATAAAAACGCCAAGAAACAGCGACAAACAAACGAAATAAAAAAGAAAATAAGAAAAAACTGACGAACATTAAACATGGCCATGCAGAATTATAAATACTCTATCTGCATACAAATGAAAAGAAATAAAATTTTAAATGAAATGAAATTATATAAGTATAAAAAACATAATAAATGACTTGTAAAAATATTTCAACCGACTGAATACTTTTTCTGTTAGTTTGGCAGACATGCTTATATATCAGATTTAATTTCATTTCAAAATATATTCCATCAGCTCTCAGGCTCATTTGGCTTAAGGACTCTCATTAGTGTATAAAATATAGCTATTGGTGACTTTTGGCGTTAAACCGCAGCACAATATTAACAATGACGCATACGTAGCAGCAAGCACACACCCACACACGCACACATGCACACACCCATACACGCACACAGACCACCGCAGACTATCAAATTTTAATACGCCAGCAGCTTGTGCCTTTATTTCATAAATGTTTAATGAAATTAAGCGGCAAGCTTTTTGGGTGAGCTGCCCTCAGCCTGGCTCTGCCCCTGGTTACTGGCTACGGCCGTGTGTGCGTGTGTGTGTGTGTGTGTCTGGCTGCCCGAAAAAAGAGAGTATTCCGAAATAAATCATAAAGAATAAAATACATAAGTAAGCCAGACAGTTGGCCAACCAGTCAGGCAGCCAACAGGCATCACATTGTTTGCATACCTTTTTAAACGATTTTAAAAGTTATTTCACATAAAAATATAAAACATAAAAATAAACTGAACTTATTTTAATTTTATTTGCTTGCACACTTAACCACAACTAAAATTGCGGCTGCTAAATTATGAAATAAGCGGTTTTTATACGCTTTTGATTTTAATGAGTGCAGTCACACAGAGAGAGAGAGAGAGAGAGAGAGAGAGGGAGAATGAGAGAGCAACACACACACAGATATAGCTAAGCAAGAAGCAACGTTGCAAACGGGCATTACCGACTGCAGAATACTCAAGCACGCTGCTAAATAGATTTTCTGCTATGCCACGCCTTCAATTGGTATATATATAACAATAGTTTGGTGCGAATCAGTAGAGTTAGTTTACCCGATTTGCCACGCCTTCATTGGGGGCTTACATTCATACGAAAGCTCGAGCGGAACAAAACTAATATACTCCTTTTACTTTCGTGATTGAGAGTAAAAAGGTTAACTAAAATAAGCACACCAAACACGAGCTCTGCTTCCGGCCCAAACATGAGTCAAGGCAGCCGTTCCCCACCACCCCGAAAAGTATGCAGCAAAAATGCTGCTCGTTTGCAGCGCAACCGAAATAGGGCTGGGGTTCAAGTTGGACAGACGACATGCCGCATGCCGTATATGCGAAATCAAAAGTTGTTTATGACTCAATTTGTAGTTTCTGAACATGAATTATTGCAGCTGCGCGCCCAAACGAGCATAAGAAAAATGTAATACAAAAAAAAAGTATATACCAAACAAATAAAGGAATAAATGTATTCGCATTCATATTCATACATTGCATGTGGGTGTGTGTGTATGCCGCACAACACGAAAAATGTGCTGAAAAATTTGGCTAAAAACTAATTTAGCAAAGAGGAAATTAAATATGGCAAAGTTTGACATGTGACAGATTTGTTGCAGTTGTTGCTTTTGCCTTTGCCTTTGTCATGATTTTATTTATACGTCCGTCTGTTTGTCTGCCTGTCTGCCTGTCTGTCTGTCCGGCTGTCTCTCTCCGTCCGCCTGTCTGTATCTATGCAAGTAATTGAAACATTTGGAAGCTGCTTGGCTGACGGGCGACTGGCAAATGCAAATGCAAATTCTCAATTTTCAATTTTGCTGCCAACGTCAGAGAGTATTTATTTGCAGCAAAAAGCGTATTTCATTTCAATTCATTTGCTTTCAGTTTCTTCGCAGTCGCAAAACTTTCGCACCGAGCCACTTAATTTAGTCAATAAGATGCAAATGATCCCGGCGCCTCACTAATTAGAAACGCAGCCATGTCCAAAGCCACTCTCAGCCTCTCTCTCCCGCTCACAGCTCGTTAGTTTGCCTTGTTTCCAGCATGGCAAATGCTGCGGTGCCTTAAAACTATGCATAATCCACTGTGAATATCCGTTGACAGCAACAACAACAACAACAACGACGACACTGATGAGCTCCACAGCATTTTCTTTCATTTCCATCTTGTTTTCGCACAGAGGCGTAGCGTAAGGTGAACAATTTTGATTTCACTTTCAGTTGAGCTTGAAGAAGGATTTTTTGATGATATTTGCCATTTACAAGTTATATATAGTAGAAGGACTTTCATATATCTAGCTGTAAAATCAAAACAAAAGTTATATTAAATACATATTAATTATAAATTAGACATTAAATATATTTTATATATATTAATTTTTTTATATAGGATTCAAATATCTAAGTCATTAATGCATAAAAACAATTTATTTCATAGCAGAAAGATAGAAACCATAATATTAAATATGTAAAAGCAATAGTTTATTATACATGGCAACATAGAAAAACTCAAATAAAATATACCAAATTTCAGCTACTACAAATTGTTGGTCAGCAAATAAAATTATTTTGCTCACATAGCATAATCCTTAGTATTTAGCTAGTTTATAGCTAAGCTCTCTGCCTCCCCACAGCCTGCGCTACTGAGTAGAGTAGTATACATGTGTGTCTGTATGTGTGTGTGTGTATGTGTATGTCTTCTGGCTTTCTCCGAGTGCCATATGCAGTCATGCCGTGCATGAAATGATGTGCACATTCTTCATCATCAAGTGCGCAGTTTGTACGTTTATCATTTGAGCTGCGGTTACTTTTCAGCTGCTGCTGCTGCTGCTGCTCCTGCTGCTGCCCACATCTTCATTTTGGCTTGGGTTCTCGGTTACGTGGCTTGGGTTACGGTTTCGATTTCAAGCAGCGCCACAATGACGACTCTGACGCTGTTGACACACTCGCTGACAAATAGCCAGCAGAGGTAGAGGCAGAGACAGAGATATATCTATATATATATATATATATATATATATATATATATATATATATATATAGAGAGAGAGAGAGAGTGAGCGAGAGAGTGCATATAATTGGATAAGAAGCGCACTGGCATAAAGGCTTACATTTTCGAGCGCTGTGTCGCTCAATTGGAAAATTCAATCAAATTAGCGCCAATATATGAAATTTATATATTTAAACAGCAAAAACTCCCAACTATGTGTGCATATGCAGCTGGCTGCCTGGCTGCATAGCTACATGGCGGCATTGACATTGGCAATATGAGAGGGGAGCATGAGCAGCAGCAGCAGCAGCCGGAGACGGAGACGTAGTCGAACCATTGCCACATGTTTCATGGCTGACTACTTATCGCTTAATCACATCAGAGCATCGACCAGTGTGTTGGGCCATAAAACATTTAGCAACATGAAATCGTTACTTTGGCCCAAACATCAAAGCCAATCAAAATGGCATTTCAATAATATCAGAGCACTACAATCGCATCAACGCAACTGAAGCGGGGGAAGGCGGAAAACTCATACAGCCAGCAAATGTTGTAATGTGGCACGCATTGCGATGGGGGGCGGGGTAGGGCGATGGCACATAAACGATTTGTTCGCAAATATCATGAGCATGAGCTCACTCCCACACAGCTGACAGACAAGCCGAAAACACACACACATACAGACAGACAGACACACACACACGCACACACGCCATATTGGGGGTGTTGTGTGGCAATTGTGTCAAACGAGACTTTCGCTTTTCAACAAATGTGTCCTTGGCCAAGCATTACAAGATGTCACACACATGCACGTGTGTGCGTGTGTGTGTGCCTCTGTGTGTGTGTGTTAGTCATAAAGATATTGACATGAACATAAAGATTGGTAAAGGAAGAAATTATCTAATTTAATGTTACATTTTTTTGTATATTTATTTTTATTTATTTTATTTTTGCTTTGCATGCATCATAGCTGATCATTTTTTTTAATATTATTAAATTTAACTGTAATCTAAGCTTTACCCACGGTTAGCCTTATTTTGTTCAACTATTTTCATGTTATTTATTACTTTTATTTACTTTATTTATTTTCATTTGATTTTGTATATATTACTTTATTTTTATTTTATTATTATTTATTTATTTATTTTGTTTACTCTTCATTTTGCTTGCATCATAACTGATAATTTTTTTGCTTTTTTATTTTACTAAATATGGCTGTAACCTAAGAATGCTGTCAAATGCTTCTGCTGCTGCTCTCTACTCCTGCGCCTCTCTTTCTCTCTTCTCACGGGCTGCCTTCTCGCATTCACAGCCCGAGACCGAGTCCTTGTCCGGTAATCCTTCCGATGGCTTCGGACAGCCAGTCTCGTCGGCAAGTGGAAAAAGTTTGTTCAGCGAAATGGGATTTGGCTGGGATGCACCGCACATACACTCATCCTCATCGCCACAATCCTCATCGCCACCTTCGTCATCTTTAGCATTGAGATCCTTGGAGGCACACGGACACATGGCCTTGATTTCCTGCTCCTCGGATGGACTTAATTCCAATACGCAATTCTCATCGTTCATTTCTATCATTATCGGCTGGGGTTCGTTGGCGCAGGCCTGCTCCTCGAGTGCTCTCGCTCGGCACGCCTCACAATATGAACAGATGTCGGTCAATTGGCCTTGCGATTGAGCTGGCTGTCTTTGCTGACCTTGCTGGTATTGCTGCTGACCTTGCTGATATTGCTGCTGACCTTGCTGGTATTGCTGCTGACCTTGCTGACCCTGCTGGTATTGCTGCTGACCTTGCTGGCATTGCGGCTGCTGCTGTTGCTGCTGCTGTTGTTGCTGCTGCTGCTGCTGCTGTTGCTGCTGTTGCTGGTATTGCTGTGGGTTCTGTCCCTGCTGGGGCTGGGCTGTTGTGCAGGTGGATGTACCACCTGGACCACCTAGACCACCTTGAGCTGTTCGTATACTACGCGCAGTCTGAGGAGGCGCCCCTTGTCCACCTTGACCACAGCTACCACCCTGAGCTCCTTGGCCAGGCTGACCATACTGACCCGATTGGCCACCTTGACCAGCTTGATTACCAGCATATTGCTGAGCTCCCTGGCCACCTTGACCAGCTTGAGCAGGGGGCTGATTACCAGCATATTGCTGACCTGCTTGACCTCCTTGACCGCCTTGACCACCTTGACCACCTTGACAACCTTGTGCCCAGTTACCATTAACACCTTGGCCAGATCGGGCAGATTGACCATATTGACTCGACTGACCTCCTTGACCTTGACAGCCTGGACTACCTTGTCCGCCTTGACCACCTTGTCCGCCTTGACCACCTTGACCTCCTTGACTCATTTGAATCCAGTTACCCTGCGCACCCTGACCTGATCGACCTGTTTGACCACTATATCGACCACCTTGACCACAGGGCTGATTACCAGCATATTGTTGACCTCCTTGGCCACCCTGAGCACCTTGGCCAGATCGAGCCGCTTGACCACATTCTGTACAGGGCTGATCAGAAGCATATTGCTGAGCAGGAGGAGCAGAGCGAGGTGGGGATTGAGCTGCTGGAGGTTGAGCATCCTGATAGCATGATGTACACTGCGGATCAGCAGAATATCGCCTATTGCCAGGCTGAAGATCACCACCATCCGATCCACATATTCCGCAATTGCCACTCTGATTGAAGTTTGTTACGTTTCCAGCATCATCGGGGCCACAGGGACAATGGACGTCATCGGCAAATGGTCTAGGCTGTTGTTGTTGGTTGCTCCTTTCATCGTAAGGATTGTTATGGGTGGGGGGCAATTGGCCAGGCTCACTGGTGGCAAAGCTGGCGATATCTTGAACCTGCATTGCCGCCCCGCAGCACATCTGAGACTCTTCATACTGCATATTCTGCTCGCCACACATCTTGGCGTACTCATCGGCATCTGCTGCCGCCTTCTTTTCCAAGTACGCATCGCTCGTTATTGGACAGTCCTGCAGGGCCGATGCCATATTATCGCTGCCGCAGTTGCAGTCGCCGTCAGTGCCGCCGTCGCCGCTGTCCGAGCAAGAGGTCAGTTGGCAGCCGTACCTGACCAGCAGTTCGATCAGAACTCCATTTGTCCAGCCGTAGCCCGTATGGTTCTCTCCATCCGGACTGCCAACGCCCACACCGGATTCCTCGCAATTGTACTGCAGGAGTAGGGGGAAAAACGATTAGATTGATGGATGACCCACACAATGATCAGCTTACCTTTTCGAACATGAAATTCGTCTTGGTGTAGGCATCGTAGTTGGAGCTGACCCAGCGCTGTGTCCATCGGTTCGCCATATCGGTCGCCTCGGGCGTGCCCAGATTGTTGAGGCCGTCGATCAGCATCAGCATCATGGGCGGATAGACATTCGGATAGTCCCACAATTGGCCAGTGTTGCTCAACGTATGCGGTACTCCGCCCGGATAACAGTCCAGCTTATTCTCCTCGATGTAGCACATTACAGACCTGGAAATCTTTTCGGTATCAGCTATGGGATAGGCATGCAGCCAGAGCGGCGAAAGGTTCGTCACTGCGAAGTAGTCACGCTGCTTTCTATTCTTTATATCATAGTCCAGCCAGACGCCCCGCTCCTCATTCCACAGCACCGCCGTAATGGCCTTGATCAGGCCGCAGGCTGTGGTCCGATATTGCTTCGCCTTGTCGGCATTGCCCGCCATGGTGAAGAATTCGCCGAGCGTCTTACAGTTGCGGAACAGAATGCAGTTCAGCTCGACGGGCACTATCCAGCCGGTCTTGATGTTGGCCATGGTGCCCACGTTGTTGCCACTGGAGGAGATGAACCAGCGCGAGCTGAAGGCCTGGCCGGACTCGCAGGCAGCCTTTATGTGCGAGTAGGCCTCCTCCTTCTCCTCGGCACAGTTGAAGCTAGCGCCTACCGCCTCATCCTCACGATACGCCTCGGGTCGCGGTCCCGTGGACTTGTCGCGATATTGATACATGGTGCGGCCCTCGACCTGCACCGAGTGCTCCTGCAGGAAGGTCTCCATCTCCATTTCGAGCGTCGGCAGATTCTGGACAGCGTATTGCTCATCCCTGGTGAACTCCACGTAGGACTTGACCATCGGCACCAGCAGCGGGGGCTGGGAGCGTCCCCAGTAGTAGACACGATTGCTGCCGGGCACCATTTTATACTGCTTCACCAGATACAACAGATTATCAATCATGCCACGCGCCGTCTGGAACATGCCGCTGTACAGCAGTCCTCGCACAATCCAATAGGTGTCCCAGTAGTAGAACTCAATAAACCGGCCGCTCGGCACAATGAACGGATTCGGCACATACATAAGCGAGTACATGGCCGGACTTGTCCTCACGCAGTCCTTCATGGTGCGTCCGAGCTGCTTCCAGATGCGATTCAGGTCCAAGGCGAACTTCTTAAAGGCCGGATCACTGATATTCTCGACGAATTTCGGCTCACAGCGATAATCTGGCGGACACCAATACTCCAGCTCGGTGCCGGGCTGATCGAAGTGATTGTCCATGAAATTCGTGAGATGCTTCACCGACGTCTCGTTCTTCTTGCACGAGCTAAACAGCTGGTAGTCGGCTAGGATACGCTCTGGGGAATATCGACAGGTCATGTCGACAAAGTACTTGCTATCCCTATACAAATTGGACATCTGCACCGCTCGCAGCAGTGGTCCACCACAATAGACGGCACTGCACACGCATATATATATATATATGTATATATATACAGACATTTATTTATATATCTTTTTTTTATGGACTGCAATTAGCAGATCCGCAATTGGTACTCACCCATTGGCACCGGCAACGTGCGTTTGCCCACATTCGTTGCATTTGCGAGCATTCGGCATTTTGAGAAATTAATTTTGTGTGTGTGGAGCCTGCGAAGCGAAATGACAAACTGTTTTAACCCTACTACGCCCTAGCATAGAGCATGAGGCAACTAAAATAACAATACTAAAGTTTTGATATGTATTGCAAAGACTTGTAGGCTTGCTCGAGTCGAAACGGTCGCTCGGATCTTCAATAAATCAAAAGTCAGGCATAACATCCATTATATTGACCATTAAAACAAATTTGTCGACATTTGCCATTAAGAGTCAACAATGCTCCCCGCCATAAATCAGCGTAAATAGACAGGAAGCGCCTTAAAATCTGCTACACAAATGTGCCAGCGTCCCCCCTGGTCACTGCACTATGGGGAAAAATCCAAATTATCGGGTATTAATTAATAACTCGAAAACTAAGGCAGATTTTTTGATCAGGTTTTTTTATTATTAATATGTATGCCCTCAGAAATATGTTTTAGAAAAATGGGCGTGTCACCGCCCCCCATCAAAAAAAAAAATTAAATTTTTTAAGAATTTTGATTGAAACAAATTTTTATTAAGGAGTTTTAAAAATCAAAATAAATATCCGATTCAAGTTCTTGATCAGCCAGATATAGTGATCCGCTAAAATCGTCATCAGGCTCTTCAACGGCCTCAACTGCTCCTGCAATTTCACACAATAAGAGACTTATGACTTCATTAGGAAGGGAAAGACCTTTATGCTTTCGAACTCGTTTTTCAAGATTCTCAGAGGAAATAATCGGATCGGAGGTATCCATAGCTCTATTAAAAACATCTGCGAAATTATGGATTCTACTATGTTTCCGAGCGTGATAAAGTCTGTCTGCTTTATAGACTTTGTTTCGTGATTCAGACGCTTCTTCGCCGAAAAAGCCTACAGGAAGAACCGTATTTTCCATAATCTGCCTGGAGTGAACAATTATTTTATGAACAGTTGCTGTCATGGGCAGCCATTCATATTTATCAACTATCAGTTCCCCAGTTTTAAAACAAAATTCTTCAAATTTATCTAAATTAACTGGAAGCTGACATGACAAACATATTAATATTATTTTAAGGCTTTCAATTATCTGATGGTCAACTCCCGTAATTTCAGAAAATGCAACATCGTTATTGAATGCTCGCCGTGCAGTGTTTCCATTATTAGTATTTCCAGATCCATTTTGTTTTGGCTTGTCAACCTTTAAAGATAGTCTCTCCCAAAACATTTCCTGAATTTGTCTCTTCCGATCAGCTACAGCTTTCTTGTCTAAAGGAGTTACAACTCTCCATTTCTTCAAAGTAAGCCTATATCCAGCATGCAAGACAAATTCAAAACATCTTATCCAGCAATGAAGTGGGCTTAACCCATGTATTAAATTGTCCGTAAGTGGTACAAACTGAAGACACTTGAAGTTTTTATTTGCAAGAAAATCTTTAGGGGTGGCACTACAAATTGGACATGATTGGTATGATGTTGCTCCTGTCAGTGCATTCAGCACCTTTCCATCAATGACAGTTAAATAAAGTCGATACCTAATATAAATGATGTGCTTGTCACTTAATATTATTTTGCACGGCAAAAGTTTTTCTATTTCTTTTTTAATGTCGAGATCTTCCCTTAATATAGCTTCTTTCGTTTCTTTCAAAAACTCTAGTTTAAGTGGTCGGCAGAATCTAATCGATTGCGGAGTGCGATTATTCCATAATATATGGCCCGAAGCTTCTATTAACCGAAGAGGCATTACTGTTGTGGCGAAAAGGCTTGAGTCTGCGTCGGAGGATATGTTATCAGCAAATGACTGGTTGTAATTGCACTGACCAGTAGTTCCGTCAAATCCATAGCTCAAGATTAAGTCTGCGGATAAAAAATCTGTTTCCTGCTTTCTCATTGTACTCATGATGACTTCCTCTTGGAGCCCAACAATACGAGTCGCTGTATGAATTAAAAGATCCTGCAGAGGCACTTTGGCTACGGTTTCATTTATTTTAATGTTGTCAGGTCTGCAATGAATTTTTTCATCAGCTACATCTCTATACAGAGGGTAAATGTCGGCATTTCTTTTCTTTGCATCTTCTCTTATTGTGCAATACTGCTCCTTTGACAACCTCTGATCCAAAATTAACGCTAATGCTTCATGTTTAGATGCTCGAATAGCCCTCTTGATTGGATTTTTTAAAAATTGCCTAACATCCTTTGCTCTTCGGGGTCTGCTTCTGAGCATATTAAGAACAGCAGCAAGATCAATCTTTCCCTCTTTGCGCGCAGCGGTGCTTGCTGCTTGCATTAATAAAGATACGTTGAACCCTTGAGACTTAGATAAAGCTGCTGCTTGTTTTTTTTTGCTATTCCTCCTTTCAAAAAGTAATCCAACTTTGGTCGTCCAATTTGTCGATTGTTGATTACAGATGATTTTTTAATGCAAACTTTAAATGTGCTCATTAACCATGTGAAATGTTTTTTTTCAAAATATTTTTTGTTTCTTCTGCATTTGATCCACTTGGTATTTATACTTCGGCAAAAATTGTAGCTTTTGCTTTTTAAATATGATTCATAAGTTGAATTAATAAAAGTATTACCTACTTTCATCTTGAGTAAATCAAAAATTACTTTCTCTTGGTTACAGTTGCCTTTCTCGTTGAGCCAAACACCATACAGCTCAGCGTTTGAAACCTCGTAGTAATCTGCAAGAAATTGATTTGCGTCGGTTGTGCGCAAAAGTGCACTTTGAAATTTTTGCCATGAATTCACAATTAATGCATCTACGACATGCTTTTGGAATTACACCTCCACACCCCTTCGATTTTTTTATATGCCTTCTCAAAGTTAACATTTATTTACGAGAATTGGCATTTAAACACATCTGTTAATTTTACAAAATATTAATAGAACAAGCACAAAAACAAACTTTTAGTACAAGTAACACATAGTATATATCCTTACAGCTTATATCCATTTTAAATTTCACAAAAATTTCTTCTGGTCTTTAAATAGCGACAATTTGAAAATCGGCCACCAAAAATTGCAATCTGAAAGCAGGTGTTTATCGAAAACAACAGCTGACTTTAACAGCTGTTAGCTTTAACAGTGGGCTGTTATTTAACATTTTAAGTACACCACCTTAAAGTTTGGAGTTTTATTAATATGTTAACATAAAAAAATTATAAATTTTCATACTTCGAAAAAATGACTAAATACCCGAAAAACGGCAAAATTCCCCATAGTGCACTGGTCCCTGCCTCTAGCCTGCTGCCTCCTGCTCTATACACATTTATTCGAAATTACCATAAATGTTTTGGTTCACAAAACCATCGTCCAGCTCCCCTCCCGCCGGCGCTAAAGGCGTTTGCCTAAAAGCTATTGGCCTCTTGTCCATTTGTAATTTCCAGACAATTTATCAAACATGCCGACTGCCGAGCGAAAGGCAAAACGCAAGAAAAAGACAGAAACAGAAACGAACAGAGAAATAGAGGGGGAAAACACACAGAATTGAAATGGCGCAGAAAATGCGCTTCAAGTGGCCTCAGCGTCTCAGAGTCTCAGCGTCTCAGAGTCCTGGGAAAACGAGAGGAAAACTCGATTTCAGAGCCGATGCCATGGCAAGAAATCGACGACCAATGGACAATTGAAATCAGACGCGCTCCACTTCATAAATTTCACCCAAATGCAGCGATTTTCGAAGGTAGCCCCACCATCGCCCAGCAAAAACTTTCACTTACCCACCCCACACTCCCCACAGCCAAAGAGCATTCAAATTAGGCATGTCCGGCATTCGAGTTGTCTGCAAAGTTTCTTAGTAAAATAAAAATTCAATTTGATTTTCACATTCTCCTTCTTCTCCTTCCCCTTCTTCTTTTTCTTCTTCTTTTGCGACTTTAACATTAGAGGCTGGTGTTTGCGCGAGATAAGGCTCAAAGGCTCGTCGGCTGCGTCGGCCATTTACTCGATGCCAATAAAATGCAGTGTATAATTAATGCACAGGCTTCAAAAGTGAGCAATGCAAGCAGCTCATTTGCACACACGCATACACTGAGAGAAATGCAATGTTAGGTGTGGTAGGTGAATACCAAAGTCTTTGATAAGACTTGTTATTATAATAAAAATTATTATATATGCTTTAAAAGTGAGCAATTCAAGCAGCTCATTTGCACACACGCATACACTGGGAGAAAAAATATTATTGTAGGCGCATGCAAGAGTTTTATAGTTTAGCATACAAGAATTTTTTCTTATAATATTTTTTATTTTATTTTTTTTTTTTTTAGAAGCCTGAGCTTTATTGGTAATTTAATTGAATTCTACTTGTAGTTTTGCCTAGTATTTTTGGCCAGTGTAGCCGTTCAGTGGTCTGCATGTTGACACTTGGCGCGAGGCATTGATCAACTTAACGAGCCGCAGCAGTAGAAGCAGCAGCAGCAGGAGGAACAGTGAGTCAGAGTCAGCGTCAGAGTCAGTCAGCGACTGCAGCTAATTGAGTATTCTACTTTTAAGTGGCGCCTCGGAGCTGCAGCAGTCAGTTGCATGCGACACACTTCAGCTGCGTGTTGCTGTATGTGTGTGTGTGTGTGTGTGTGTGGTCACTTGGGCAGTGCAAACGCATGCATTAATCAATAAGTTGCCATAAATTAATTAAAAATAAAAAATGTAAAAAATGTAAAAATAAAATGTGAAGTGCGAGCGCATCTCGAGGTGAGCTGCTGCGACTCAGCGACTCGCATGCGTCTCTATTGGCTTTAAGCAGGAGCTATCAATCAAAAAACTGCAGCTGCCTTAGGGTCGGAATCTCGGACTGAATCACGTAACGCCATGCCCGGGCGCATGATAAATTGTCAACACGCTGACGTTTGTCTGCAGCGATTTAAAAACTACTTAAAATGTAAATGTTGTTTCGCAGTTGTGCGTTGTTGTTGCTGTTGCTGTTGTTGCTGTTGCTGTTGCTGTGTGGGTGAGTGGTTGGGTGGTTTGCTGGGCTGTTTGGCTTTTATGCACACGTCGCAGCGCAGACTGCGAAAAATCATGTTGTTGACTTTGAAAAAAATATGTGTGCAAAAAATGCGCTATTGTAAATAACGGCACATAAACACGAAGACCGACTGCCTGACACTGAGACTTCCAGCTGACTGAGAGACGGACAGATTGACGAACTGAGAGACTGCCTGACTGACTGAGAGACTGATGACAGGGCATTGTCAACAGTCAGCAGTATGGCAGCAACAATCGACACACACACACACACACGTACGTAGTCTGCTGCGAACTACTATGCGTGCGTGTGTCTGTGTATTGGTGCTTTGCCTTTTTTTTTGTTGTTAACAAATACATTACTTTTGAAGTGTTAAGCTTGCACTTGGCATTCACTCAGTTTGCTGTTTGTCTCAGCACTTGGCAGGACTCACCTGTCATGTATGCATATATATATGTATGTATATACATATGTATGTATATGTTTCAAGCAGACTTTGATATCCACTTGTCAGCTACACTATAGTTAATGACATTTTAAGCTACACAACGAAAATCCCAAGAATAGATCAAATATTTAAAAGCGTATGCAAATAAAAGAGAACTTTTGCAAATATAAATACATCTATCTCTATATCTAAATATGTTTAGTATGCCTAATAAATCAGATTATTATAATGCAGAAGCACCGTCAAATGATAAAGACTAGAATAATATAAAACATAACTCTTATGCTTATAAAAATTAAATTAGGCAATTTTTTGCTTTTTTTTTAATGGGATTTTTTTTTTAATTTTTATTATTATAAAAATAAATGAGATTTAAAAAAAAAATTTAATAAATACCTAAACTCATGAAAATTAAACATTTACTTTTGAAAATAATATATTGAAAATAAAAAAAATATATTAATAATAATAAATAAATTTTATACCAACATATATATTTCTTATTAAAAATAAATAAATAAAGCATGGCAAACAAAAAACACAATTTTTTTATTATATGTATTTTGTTTAGCACAAATTTATTTTGACACGTCAGATGGCTCTATTGCATTATCTATATTTTACATGCAATATTTCAAAATATAAAATTTTAATAAAATAAGGTTGTCTCTGATAAATTACTCAAACTATATAATATATTTTAAAAATGTATAAAGTAAAATGTGCAATTATTAACACAAAGTAGTTTAATAAAACAAAAAGAAAGTCATTGAAATAAAAATATTATTTTAAGGATTCTTTAACTGCAATATATATGTCTATGACTTGGTAAGACTTTATCTGATGCTATTTTTCTGTAAGATGAATAATAGAACTATTTTTGGATTTTTTCTCACACTTTATTTTTTCATTTATCTAGTTACTTATAAAAATGAATCAAGCGAGCACTAGAAAACCAATGCGATGCTTCGAGCTGTCATCTGAGCGACGTCATATGCGATGTCTGAGCGATGTCATGTCCATGGGCAAGTTAATTATTTCTTAAACTGAAAGAGTCGGCGTCTGTAACAAGTTGGAGCTAATCGCACAAAGTTACACACACAAATTTCATTGGGTATGGGCTGGTGGTTTAGTGAGCTATAAATTCGGCTGTCAAAATACTTGACAATTGATTAATTGAAATTGACTTTGAAAGTTGGACGATAAGCAGCCAGCTCTACGCTCCATACTCCATACTCTATTGCCAAGGGAAGTGGCCTGTCAATCAGGCTGAAACCAAATTGGCACACGCACACACACACAAACGCTCACATAGATGTGCACACACACGCATTGTGCGGTCATTTGTTGATGAGCTAAACTTTGACCAAGACGACGCCGAGTTTCATCAAACAAAGAGAGGGAGAGGGAGAGTGAGAGGGTGAGTGAGAGTGAGAGTGATTAGAGGTCGGGGCAGAGACGTCGAAATTAACCGAGAGACTAGTTAAACAGAAAAGTTTTGCCCAACCAGATATAGACAGAGGCAATCGGCAAATGTATCTGATGTTGTTCTTGTTGTTGTTGTTGTTGTTGTTCTTGCTCATATCAAGTTGACAACTTAAATTGTTAGTTCTGGCCCGATAAGCGACTGGCTAAGGGTTGTCCTGGCCCCCATCGACCTCGACCTCGCCCGTCTGCAGGGGCGTGTATAACATTTTTATTTATTTCACTATTTTTTATGTGATCCGCAACGGGGCTGGGACACGCGCCACATGCCAAACGACAAACAAATAAATAAAAATCCAGTTTTCGGCTGCAACCAGAACCGAGTCGAGTCGAGTCTGAGCTGAGCCCAGTCGGAGTTTCGGGGGTCAGCGTGTGTTGTGGAGCGTGTGTTTTACAAGTCTATTAACTTGAAGCGCTTATCTAATGCTGACAGCAAGTTTTTCACTTTGCCAAAGTTTTTCTAGCCACCCACACACACACACAAACACACACGAACGCAACTTCCGCTGCTGCTGCTGCGTTTCCGCTGCGGGTGGGCGTTGCTGGCATTAACTTTGCCAACAGCCAACTGGCAGCAGTTCAAATGTTGTTGCAAATGCCGCACATGTCAATCATTTGTTTAGCCATTTTTCTTGGCGAAAATGTTGCATAATTTATGGCAGCTCATTTCGCCTTTAATTTGGCCGGCAAAAGTTTGCGGCTTTAAAGCGTTAACTGATCGAAGTGAAGGCGAAAGTGCTGAAGCCAACTGCTAATTTTCACACTTGGTCGCCCGCTGGCCACAGATAAGAATTTTCTGATTTGTTGGCAGCAGATAACAGCACAGCTCCAAGGATACAACTTGTTGGCCGAATGGTCAAGCGAACTTGCAGCACACTAGACAGGGAGAGAACGAGAGAGAGAGAGAGAGAGATATATATATGTATATAGAGTTGGATAAAATTTGCAGTTCATTAAACACGAAAGTACCAGCACAACAAGTTGGCCAATGTTGGTGCTAAATAATATTTATGCGCTGGCAAAGCTGAGCAACCGAGCTGCGAAAATTCTTGAGCCGTGCCACACGACACTTTTCAATGAACGTTGCGCATTATTGTTATTAGTTTTCAGGTTGGCCATCGTAAAAACTTTCAACAGTCGCGTGGCGTGGAGTTGAGTTGAGCTGAGTTGAGCTGAGCTAGTTGCAGTGCTTACAGTGTTGCCTAACAAGGAACAGGAACCAGCCAACATCCTTAGCTTTGCTGATGCTATCTGCGAGCATTGTTGCTGCTGCTGTTGCTGTTGCAGCAACATGTTGTTGATGATAATGCTGTCGTTTGACTATGTTGCCATTGTTGTGAGCTGCAGCGCCAGCATTGGGGGCATCAACAATAACGTCAGCTTAACTAAATGAAGGTCCAAGTGTCATGGATGCTTCTCAAACTTTGACACGACGACAACGAGCTGCCTCCCACTGCCACTCCCACTCGCACTACCATTTCACTTGCCATTGCCGGCTTCAGAGTCGCAGCACGAGGGCGACTCAGGTCTGGCTCTCTTCTTCGTGTGTGTGTGTGTGTGTGTGTGTGCGTGTTGGTGCCTTGTTGTGATTGCAAGTAAGCAAGCAACTTTTATGTCAATCTCTAGTTGTAAAACTTACTTATAAAACTCAACTCTTGGCAATAATCGCATGCCAACAGTTAACAACTGCCAAGCTTGTACTTAGAATGCAATCTAAACAGGCATATGTTGCCATACTCTTGGTAAACTCGAATTAATTGGAATATCCTATGACACCTTTGAGACGGGACAATGTAGTTTGCATTCTTTGAGAAGTCATCGTATAGGAAAAACACGCTCTCGTTTACAGTATTTGATTAGAATAATTATTATCTTTTCATATTGATGTTGATGTTCTTATTTTGTTGCATTATTTGCTTTATATAGATCTCAAGTAAATGTCGGCCGTTGCTCAATGTCCACAAATGAGTTTACATTACTAACGCTCTGAGAAGAAACTCAGAGAGCAATCGATTGCCTCGCTTCGTCCGGCACCCGACAGAAACCTTTGTTCTCCGATCGTTTGGCTGAGTTCTATGAAGCAAAAGGTCTTTTGTTATGTATTGGTATGCATTTGAGAGTTGAGTTTACCTACTGTCTCTCAATGTGCGATCGTCAATCGTAGCGCTCGATGACACGATGTTCGTTAAAAGAAGCTGCTCACACGAAGAATTCAGATCAAGGCGCTCAGTCGACTACCAAAACGAATAGAGCCGAAGACTCCTGCTCAGAGAGAGATAGATAGAGAGAGAGAGAGCGGGCATGAGTATGATTATTTTTGATTGATTTCGCGAATAGAGTGTAGAGAATCAAACGAATCAAATATTCTATTAAAAATATATTTAAAATATATTTAAATATTAATATTAAATAAATATAGTGAATCAAATAAATAAAATATTATATAAACAAAATATTTATATATTATAATATTAATTCTATTTATATATAAACTGATATAACTCACCCTTGTTCTGTCTTAATATTTGTCTTAATTGTAATTCACTGCAAAATAAGTAAAAAAAACAAACAAATAATAATTTATATAAGCTATAAATATTTATTGCTGCATTTCTATATTTTATTACACATATTTTCCAAATTATTTTTATTAAATTTATAAAAATGTTAATAAATACATTTAATATTGTATTTCTACAACTATGTATAGTAACAATCACAATTTAAGCAGAATTAATTTAAATCAATTATTAAAAGCTACAAATGTTGAATGCTTTTCATAAACAAATATTGTTTAATTAAATATAAATCTTAGGGCCTTTTTATATCTCATAATAAATAGGAATTTAAATAAATTGCCACAAAAAATTGCTTGTTTTTGCTATTTATTTATTGCAAAAATAGTATAGTATTAAAAAGTGTCAATAAAAACATAAAGTTACAAAACAAAATAATGAATTATATAATAGGAGAAATATAACAAATAAAATATGAAAATATATATGATTGGTTATTCTGTAGAATTGTAAATGATTTTTTTCTATGAGAACGAGTTGCTCAAGCAAATATAGATCAAAGCATATTTCATATCATATCATTTGTATGGCTATCAAATTTCACTTAAACAAATCTCATTTAATCTAAATTGTTTTCCACATGCCAACTTCAGTCAATATAGTATATGTGCATTTTTTCCCCAGAATTCTGTTTGATGTCTGTATTTAAACTCATTAGACGCTCAGAAAATAAAAATTGCCTTTGGTGCAACAGCAAATTGCAGCTGCAGCAAGTGCTGGTTGCACTCAATGTACTTTTCATTTATTTTATTATTTTGGCTGTTTTTTTCAGCTTTGGTTTTAGCAATTTAAAAGCTATTTTATGATCATGCAAAGGGGCGTGGCGCGTTGAGTTCATTTCCATGTGCAAAATGCTGCGCATTTTTGTATGTCATTTACAGCGCCAGCAATTGCAACAACAACAGCAGCAGCAGCAGCAGCAGCAATGGCGACTTATTAACGCTCCACGGAAGCATTGAAATTGACCGCAGCAACAGTGACGCCGGCAGCGACGCCGACGCCGACGTCGACGTTGACGACGACAAACGGAAGCGGAAACGGCAAATAAACGCACGGGCGCTTACGTGAGTGGCTCTGCTGTGCTTTGGCTGTGCCTCAGCTCGATTTCTCTCCTCGCCGTTTGTTTGCATGCAACATGCGTGGCAAAGCGGCCGAGGGGCAGCGAGGCAACCGGCATTTATCTGGCGCTGCCAGACCAGCCACGCCTCGCCGCCGCACGCTGCAGCCATAACATTGCGGTCGGCTGTTGCATGTTTGTGTGGCGCATTCGAGACCCCCATTCATACTTTTCTTCTCAGCAGCTTCTTTATGTGTGTGTGTGTGTGTGTGTCGACACGATGCGGCGCCATCGGTTGCATGCACGGCAAGGATTTCTCTGCTTAATTTGTGGTTTTCCAACCAAACAGCCGCCAACGACGACGAGAGCCCGCACATAAGCCGCCAGCCAACTGGCCAACTGGCCAACAACGGCGACAGCAGCAGCAACAGCAGCAGCAACAACAGTGGCAACAGCAACAGCAACAGCAGCAGCAGCAGCAATTGCAATTCAGGTTGCAGTTGCACGAATATTCTGGGAAACTCTTAAATATGATTATAGCATATGACCGTGCGCAGGTTTGTCGTGTGTGTGACTGCAACATGATTTGAGGCGCTGCATTAACTGCAACAGCTATCTCAGTCGGGCAGTCGAATTATATTGCCACAAACTTGATTTAATTGTCGCACATTATATGTGCTGCATACCCGTGCACTTGCGGCAAGTTGGGGGCGCCACAACAATTGCCCCGCCCCCTAACACAATTACACAGAAAAATGCGCCCGCAGCGGAAATGGCAGCAATGCAAACGACGGACTCAACAGCAGCAGCAACAACCAACAACCAACAACTAGCAATAACAATTGCTGGGTAATGCAACTGCAAATAATAACAAACTACATGGCAGTGTCCCATGCCCCTCACACACACACACACACACACACACGCACACGCACACTGATGCATACAGGGAATGCAATGCGCCATTTGCAATTGTAGTTTATTTAATACATACCACAATTAGTGTACATTGTGCACGCAAACTCTGGACGGGATGGCACCCAGTTGCCATGTTGCCACACCATTTGGGGCACGGCAATAGCGGCTGCCACAGAGGTGATGCCATTAAGCGGATATGCATTTGTATTTGCCATTTGTGAAGTTGAGCTGATCTATGAACTCAATGCAGTTAGACTGAATTAATTGCATAATATTTACAGGGTATGCTCGTGTCAAGCAGTGACTGCTTGGATTTTAAATATCTCTACAGATTATTAGCAGAAATATTTCTTAATATTAATGCATGTATTTAGACTGAATTAATTACATAATATTTACAGGGTATGTCTGCTTTTTAATCTCTCTATATAAACATATATATATGTATATATGCTAATGTATGTGCATATATTTCCTCAATTAACCTACTTTTAATGAAATAACTATATTCAACGCTAAGGCTGACCTTTGATCGATTACAACTATACAACAACATATCAAATAACAAATAGTAAAAGTAATTTTATTCGAAGCCCCTTAAATGCCATCAATTAAAAGCTAATTACTCAATTCAATCTAAACCCTTTTTCGTATTTATTTCTTCTTCTTCTTCGTTTTATTTGACCTCGCGACATTTTAATTGATTTTGAAGTGTCGATGCGACACGCAAACCAATCAAAGTACTCGGCAGCTTATCAAGCGTTGATAATTTCACATTTATTCATTACTATTGCCTGGGACCACAGTTCGAACTGACTAAAAACGCAATCTAGGCAATTGAAATTGAGACATTTTCGTTTAATTATAGTAAACATAAAGAAACTTTTGTCTTGTGTACTACAAATAGTAGGAAGTAAAGCAAGTTTAATTATACTTAATATAAAGAAAGTTTGGTATTTAATTCTACAAGCAAGCGAAGTGAAAGCTTCACTGTACTTTTCATCATCAGGAGTGTACACATGCAATATAGTATAGTATATGTACATACATAGATCGTATTCAATAAATAAAAGCGTTAAAGTAATCAATAATAAAAGCGCTTTTTATGTTCAATAACACTTAAATTTTTTTATAATTTCTTTTTTTTTCCCCTCAACTAAATGCCAATTAAAATTCGTAATTATTTTTTAATGGCATTTTGTGGTCAATATCCGGCGAATGATTTCAAAAATCCCTTTGACGACTTCAATGCCCGCATATGATGTTCGCATTTACGACTGTGTGTGTGTGGCTGTGTGTGCATTGCCCACATGCACGATGTTGACCAAATGGCCAATGGTCGTATCAATATCAATTCCAATGTCCATGACTTGTCAAACTGGCGTCCCCAAGTGTCAGCAGCCCAGCCGAATGGGGGCCAAATTGCAAGCAATTGCACAACAACAACAACAACAACAACAACTATAACAACAAGCCTTCGTACACGTGTAAGTACAGGAAAACGCAATAAGAAGCATTGTCGGAGGCCCTCGAGGCACTTGCTCAATGAAATTCGAGCAATCATCGGCGACGTCAACATTTTCGTTGAGAACATGCCGCAAGTGACAATCATTTATATTTAATAAACAACTAAACGCATGCAGCACACACACAGCGACACAAAGCAGCAGGAGGCGTGGCAAAACTAGTACCTCACCCCGGACCGCACTTCTCTCCGCGCCCGTAACCCATTTCGGATGATGGCTGCTTTGTATGTTGTGGAAACGCCCCCGCGGCTAAAACGAGGGCGACGCTGGCGACGCTGGCGATGACGATGACGACAGGTCCGAGACAATGGCCATCGTCTCGGTCGTGAAACGGTTTATCATGCATTTTGTGTTGTTGTAAATCGAATCGCCTGAATAATGCAGCAGGTACACGCAGCAACGGATGGGAGAGGGGCCGAACGGGCAGACGGGGCGAAGGGTGGCAGGGAGAAGCGTGCAGCAGTGGCAAAATGATCAGCGCCCCATAGAAAGCAAATAAATAAGCAAGCAAGCAGAGGAGAAAGTTGCATACAATATGAGTGAATGACTGTCAGATACCCTAGGAAAACAGCTGAACTGGAGTGTTGCATAGACGTTGTAGCTAAAAATAAATTATCTAAATATGTTGAAACGTTCTTAAAGAAATTTCCCGTATTTTTAAATTGATTTTTTCATTTATTAAAAAATATTTTAGCATCAAGCAGATCATTTTAAAATGTAATATAATATATTATTAAATACTCTATATGAATTTTAGTTATATATTTTACGCTATTTTATACTCTACTATACTTCATACATCACATTGTTCATTCCTCCCATTCACACACTTTTACAGGGTATCTTCTGAATATAAGAAAAGAGAGCTAAAAAGACTTGAATGTACAGAAGGACACTGTTTCGCTTTGGGCGGCATTTCAATTGAATATTGAAAACTGCCAAACGCTTGAATTATGCATTAATGATGTGTCTCGCTCCGTTAAGGCGGGGGCGGTGCGCCAGCGTCGGCGTGGGTGTGGCAGGTGCCAGCTGAAGGGTTCGTGCAGCAGAAGGGACAGCGAAAGAAACGTAAAGAATAGAAAAGCAAAGACAATGGCAATGCGTCGCCGTCCTCGGCCCGCCCACCGAACCACTAGCCACTGGCCAGTGGCGGCTGGCATCGACTGCTTATTAATTTTTTATGCGTCTGCTATTTTTATGGTTGACATGAAAGCGCTTTGCCCCGAGCTCACTTCTTTTTTAGTGTTTTGTGTACATTTTGTGTACTACGGATAATAGATGGAAATTTGTTTGGCATTGAGCACTGCATTTGCGGTCAGTTTCCATTCTTATTTATTTTCCAATTACAGTTTCAGCATATTTTAGGAGATTGAGTTCTTTTCAATGCAGAAGAGAGTGCACACACACACGCATGCTAACGCAAATGTATGAGTGTGCATGTATTAGATATGACACGGCACACACACACATGAGTGTGCTTGCATTAGTAAACATGATTTAAGCATTTACGAAACAAATAAATACATGGATTTAATTAACACTGCATATTGCTACACATTTTCTTTTAACTATTTTACTTAAAAGTAAACACTTAATTTAGTACACTTCTCTGTGTTCTCTGGTTAGTGCCGCAACTCTGCAGTCGTGTCACGCGCGTGAAATAAAAATATCCCAAACAAGGTACATTTAACAATCGTAATGTAGATATGTTGATGCTGCAGATAATCTTATACTTCTGAGTAGTTAATTATTGCTCATTTATTTATCAGCTGAAAATAATAGGGTACAAAAAGAAATATATATAAATTTTGATATAAATAAATGCTCCGTTAAGCAATTTATTTAATTATTCAAGTGCCAATTGACGGGCCGTCTCTAGTTGACGATAAGTGTGTACATTATTGGCAATATTAATTAATCGGTGTATTGGAAATGTATATTAATTACTATCGAATTTCTATCGAAATGTCAGCGTTCGATTAATTGCTCAATATGTATGTACGTTAAATTCGCTCAATAAGAGTTGAATGCAATTGAGTACATACATACAGACGTCTGCATGTATAGACATATTTAAGTACATCGGTGTGCAACTAAACGAGAGCGAACGTTGAAATCAGTTGACAAAAGACGTTAATTACCGGCATTAGCACACAAAGCCCCTGGCCAGCTTATCGGCTCCATAAATTGGGAGCCGACCAAAAATTGTCATGGAAAATATGTGTGCGTAAGTGTGTGTGCGTGCGTGTGTATGACCGCGTAAAACTCATTACATGCCACATGCCCCGCCCCCACACATACACACACACATTCACAGGCGCAGACACAGACACAGACACAGAATCCCCTCTGGTGACCACAAGCATGCTGTAATGCGGGGTCTCTCTATCAACGTGGCCAACAATCGGGCACTGTGCGGGCATTTTGTGCTCGCCCAGAGCCAGAGCCTGCACCAGGTTGGATGGATGGCTTTAAACAATTTGGCTGAAACCAAAAATGCCAAAGCGCTAATCTGTCAGGAGGATGAGCCCGGCCACTTAAGGAACCGAGCTGAAGTCGCGCACGGATGAGCTAAAATGTCATAATGATGCGAGATGATGAGCAACTGGAGTGTGTGGCGCAACAATAACGCACCACAAGAGCTTCTCATATCCTTTCAAATGGCAAAAATTTGTTGGCGCTTGACGGGCGGCCTCGCTTGACAGCGATGCGAACTCAAAGTCGGTGTCGGTCGGAGTTGGAGTTGGAGTTGGAGTCGTGCATCGGGAGTCGGGGGAGCAGGAGAAGACGTTGCCATTTGACGTTGTATATGCCACCCGCACTAGAGAGACGACGACGCGCCTTATCAACTATGCAAGGCTTTGTCTAAATGATTGTCTGTCCCGCTCTCGCTGTCTCTATTCGCCCTCTCACTCTCTCTCTAGCCACGTCTTGGCTGCAACCTGTTTTTCGCTGGTGTCTTTTGTTGCGCTTAATGAATTTTACGTACATTTTACGAGCGCTGATTTCCGCCAGAGAGCAACACCCACTGCCCCCATCCACCCCAGCGACCCCATCCCGAGCAACGCCCCAGCTATTAATCTACACTTTAGCGCAAAGGACCAAAGCACAACCCTCCCTCAGTAGTTGTGTGCGTGTGTGTGTGTGCTTATAATGACAAGTTCAACAACAACTTAGCATTGTCTTCGTGGAACGTGACGCCCTGACATTTGTTTGCTCAAGTTATGCAAATATTTTTACAGCCAAGAAGTTTTTGTTTAATTGCATATTTTGAGTCGAATTACGCGTGTCATAAAGCAAGGATATGAAGCTTACTGCGTTTGGGGTTGCTGACAATTAACCTGCTGCTGCTACTGATGATGATGGACGGACAGAATTAGTTGACTGCCTACTTTGCTATACTATATACAATTTGGCACTTAAATAATGTTGATTTTGAAAAGCTGAGAGTTTGGCGCCAATGTGTATTTGATTCTATTTTAAGCCATATGGCGACACTGTACAATTATCGTAGCTGAAGCCTATCGATACATTTGTATTGAATGTACATTTACAGTATGCTGACTGAGGTTAACAGTCGCATTGTTAGAGTTTTACAGTGTAATGTTAAGAAAGCATTTACTTGACAATAGATTTCGAATTGGGGCCGCGCGGGAAATTCAAAAAATTCTAGCAGCATTTGACAGTTTGGAATTCGCAATAAATAAATACAACAGAGAATCACTTATTCGATAGCCAACTATTGCCGTAAACATAGCAACAGTTTTGGTCCATTGCTTGTGCTAATTGACGATAGTATCGCGGCTCTAAAGACAACTATAAGACTTACATATCTCGATTAGGTACTAGATGTATCGATACTATATAAACAATTGTGCTTAGGCTAGGCGAACGCGACCCAAGATGACTTCCAGACTGTGTCCTCGTAAATCTGGAGAGCACATTGTGAAACATGCAAAATATATAAAAGTGCTGCCTGACGGCATAGAGCGGCTTGTCAAGGAGATTGTTGACGGTGTAATTAGTAAGTTAAGAGCTAAGATCTCTGCCATGTGCTCTTAGATAAAACAGAAACTTTCAGCGAAACGCATCGATGTCGCCAATTTCTCACAGCATGAGCTGCATCCCAAGGCCAGCGACGAGCACGCTGCCAATTGGATTTTCCTTGTGGACACGCTGAACTTTTGCTTCTGGACGCCACGTGAGTAGTGTATAAAAGCATGTAAATTTCAAAATAAATAATATATATATTTACATTTAATACGTAGAAAACTATACCAAGTACAAGGTAAATGGCTATACCGGCTACTTTGCATTGTGTGCGGCCATTAATCGGGCCATGGCGGAGGGCTTGGACATAACGAACCCAGAGTTCTACGCCGAGATAGATCGGCAAACGTTGTCCTCCATATTCCGGTCAGACGACGAGACCACAAAGATTCCCCTGCTTGATCAGCGTTTGGTCTGCCTGCATCAGGTGGGCAAACGTCTGCTGACTAAATGGCAGGGACGTTTCGAGAACGTGGTCAAGGCGGCCAACCACTCGGCCGTTGCTCTACTGAATCTGATTGTGGACGAGTTTCCCTGTTTCCGCGACGAGGCGATCTTTGCTGGCAAACGGGTGGCCCTGTGGAAACGCGCCCAGATTCTCGTCGGCGATCTGTGGTCCTGCTATTGTGGCCAGGGACTCGGCCGGCTTGACGACATCGAGATGGTGACCATGTTTGCGGACTATCGCGTACCGCAGGTTCTGGTGCACTTCGGCAGTCTGCAGTACTCGCCCGAGCTGCTCGAGGTGCTGCAGAAGGACACCATCCTGGAGAATGGCGACGCCATGGAAGTGGAGATACGTGGCGCCTCAATCCACATCATAGAGCAGGTCAAGGATGCTGTGCTGGCGCAGCTGCGCAAACATCATCCCGATGTGGACACACGCAACGTCAACTCCATTCTCATCGATCAATATCTGTGGGACTACCGACGCGTCCACGCCGCCGAGCTGGAGCACATTCCATTCCACAAGGTGCTCAGCATCTACTACTGAAGCGAGATTAGGCTAAGCTGTTGATTGTAAGATCACGTCTGTATCAAGCATCACAATTTCATGCTTCCGCTGCGGTTCATCGACAATGCGCGCGGGCCAAGAGCACAATAAAGAAATAATCGACAACTGAATGAGATAGCAGAGAGACATCGAGTGGAGGCAAGTGACAGAGAAGCGTCTAAAGGGTTGCCCCGACTAACTAAGACAGCCCCTGACATTATAGTCTGTCTGTCTATCCGTCTGTTTGTCTCTTTGTCGGCAAGTAGCCTGGTTAACTCTGCTGACATATTTTCATGCCAAACAGCAGCTGGCTTTGTCTATGCGAATTGATAAGCGACAATTAGTTTGGTTTTGTCTAAAATGCGGTCAGAAGTTTAGTGTTACCCACGTTTTTTTCTGTTGCTGTTGCTTTTTTTTTTTTTTGCCTGGTTTGCTGGGGGTGTAAAAACCGACGTCGCTGTCGGCGCTGCGGCACAGTTGACGTCGGCTCTTTGGCTCGAACGGTTGTCGCGGTCTTCGCTCTTTGCCCACGGCACAGATTTAAGGTTTCCTCCCAGAAAGAAAGTGAGTGAGTGGGTGAGTGAGAGTGGAGCTGTCTGAAATATGCAAATACCAAGAGACGAGCTGATAAGATAAAAGGTGGGGGCGAGTGATAAGCGCGGATTAGTGTGTGGATGCTGCTGCACCGCACCACAGTGAAAAGCCCAAACACAAATTGTGAGCGAGCATTGAACTCGCCGAGTGAACTCAATTGAAGTGCGCTAGCAATGCCAGCCGAGGAGCAGGACGGCCTGTGCCTGGAGTGGAAGCAGCTCAACTACTATGTGCCCGCCCAGGAGCAGAGCAACTACAGTTTCTGGAACGAGTGCCGCAAGCAGCAGGAGCTGCGCATACTCCATGACGGTAAGCCATCCACGTGGGAGCCAGACAAATTGTCTTGCCCAATCCGTAGCCGAATCCAAATAACTGTGGCCATTGGCCTCCCCTCGTGCAGTCAGCGGTCACCTGAAAACGGGCGACCTCATCGCCATTCTGGGCGGCTCGGGGGCGGGCAAAACCACATTGCTGGCAGCGATTTCGCAACGGCTGCGTGGTAACCTAACCGGAGATGTGGTTTTGAACGGCATGGCCATGGAGCGGCATCAGATGACACGCATCTCCAGTTTTCTGCCGCAGTTTGAGATCAATGTCAAAACCTTTACGGCCTACGAGCATCTGTACTTTATGGTAGGTCCTAGCAGAGCCAGCTAAGCCCAGCTAATCTCCCTCCATCCTCCAGTCCCATTTCAAGATGCATCGGCGCACGACCAAGGCGGAGAAGCGCCAACGTGTCTCGGATCTGCTGCTGGCCGTGGGCCTGCGGGACGCGGCGCACACGCGCATCCAGCAGCTGTCGGGGGGCGAGCGCAAGCGCTTGAGCCTGGCCGAGGAGCTCATCACAGATCCCATCTTTCTGTTCTGCGACGAGCCCACCACCGGCCTGGACAGCTTCAGTGCCTACTCCGTGATCAAGACGCTGCGCCATCTGTGCACCAGGCGGCGCATTGCGAAGCACTCGCTCACCCAGGTCTATGGCGAGGACTCGTTCTCCACGCCCAGTGACGAGAGCACCAGCAGCAACTCCATCGAAATGGAAATCGTGGACAAGTCGCACGAGAGCCTGCTCCAGGCCATGAAGGAGCTGCCCGCGCTCAGCGTGCTCAACAACAGCCCCAACGGCACGCACAAGAAGGCCGCCATCTGCTCCATCCACCAGCCCACGTCCGACATCTTCGAGCTCTTCACGCACATCATCCTCATGGACGGGGGTCGCATCATCTACCAGGGACGCACCGAGAAGGCGGCCAAGTTCTTCACAGAGTGAGTGTGAAACACGTGTGGCCCAGCTCCGCATCGGGAATCTCAAGATCTCTGCTGTGACGCTGGGCTCTCTGTTTGCGCATACATTGTAGTGTCTTTATGGCACGATCTCTATCTTATTTAAACAGGGGAGCAGGGGTATTATTATCACGTTTTTTATCTTGCGTGCCATGTTAATAAGAAACACGGAAATTACATTCTTTCATAGACCTCTCTCTAAAGGGAAATATATGTAAATACATACATAGATAAGAAAGTAATCCGCATATGCTCGAGATGCCAGACATACAATAAATACAGGGTATGCTTATAGTCGAGACACTAAATCAAACAAACAGAAGATTAATGACAAATATGTGATAATAGGGTATCTCCTGGCACATACCTAAATACATTCACTAACTTTACACCTTCTTCCTTCGCCCCCCCCAGCATGGGCTTCACGCAGCCGCTGAACTGCAATCCCGCGGACTTCTACCTGAAGACCCTCGCCGACAGCCAGGGCACCGGGAACGCGGGCGAGCTGCTGCGCGCCAAGTACGAGCATGAGACGGACGGACTGTACAGCGGCAGCTGGCTGCTGGCGCGCAACTACAGCGGGGACTATCTGAAGCACCTGCAGAGCTTCAAGAAGATACGCTGGATCTATCAGGTGTACCTGCTGATCGTACGCTTCATGACCGAGGATCTGCGGAACATCAAGAGCGGACTGATTGGATTCGGGTTCTTCATGATTACGGCGGTGACGCTCTCGCTGATGTACTCCGGCGTGGGCGGCCTGACGCAGCGCACGGTGCAGGATGTGGGCGGCTCCATCTTCATGCTGAGCAACGAGATGATCTTCACGTTCAGCTACGGCGTCACGTACATCTTTCCCGCCGCGCTGCCCATCATCCGGCGCGAGGTGGGCGAGGGCACCTACAGCCTGTCGGCCTACTATGTGGCGCTGGTGCTCTCCTTTGTGCCGGTGGCCTTCTTCAAGGGCTACGTCTTCCTGTCCGTGATCTATGCGTCCATCTACTATACGCGCGGCTTTCTGCTCTACGTGACAATGGGCTTCCTCATGAGTCTGTCGGCCATTGCGGCCGTCGGCTACGGCCTCTTCCTGTCCAGCCTTTTTGAGACGGACAAAATGGCATCGGAGTGCGCGGCGCCCTTTGATCTAATCTTTCTCATCTTTGGCGGCACCTACATGAACGTGGACTCCGTGCCGCTGCTCAAGTACTTCTCGCTCTTCTTCTACTCCAACGAGGCGCTGATGTACAACTTCTGGATCGACATTGACAACATAGGTGGGTAGATTAGGGCCATCATCCATCCATCCATCAGGTCTAGCTAAACCCCCGTCAAAACTCTCTCTCAGATTGCCCGGCTAATGAGGAGCATCCGTGCGTCAAGACCGGCCTGGAGGTGCTGCAGCAGGCGTCCTTCCGCACCGCCGACTACACCTACTGGATGGACTGTGCCAGCCTCCTGCTCGTCGCCCTCGCCTTCCACGTCGTCTCCTTCATGCTGGTGCGACGCTACATCAACCGCAGCGGCTACTATTGAGTTGAGCTTTTATTTTACACATTCTATATATTCAGCTTACATTGTTTACAATTCATCATAGTATATTAGCGCATTCTATTCGTAGCGAGGCGTTCAAGTACCAGCCGAATAAAGGTTTAATCCTATACATATTCATACATAACTCTAGTTACAATTTTCAATATCTTCGCTTTCTTCACTCTCTCTCTCCATATTGCATTTCATTAATCTGTGTATATTTAGATGTAAATACGTATGTAGTCGTCGTCGGTCTCTGCCTACCGCAAATGTATAATTAAATTAGGCTAGAACACAACCCGTGAAATGTGGAGCAACACACTCTGTTCGAAATAAATAATTTTGCAAAAAATATTAAATAAAACAAAGGAAACAAATTTAGCTATCAAAGGATATTTGGCGTTTCGCCTTGACGCCGGAGCCACCGCTCGAGGCTGCGTTCGCTTGCAATTTGCGCGCTGAGCCGTTGCTGTTGCCGCCGCCCCCGCCGCCAAAGTACGGGCTGATATTGCGCTGATCCTTGCCGGTGAAGTTCTTCTGGCCCGAGCGCCGCTGCTCGCAGTGCAGGTTCTCGCGCAGTGCCAGCCCACCCAGGTTGCTCTTGGACGAGCTGTTGCGCAGCGAAGGATTCGGCTGAATGGGTAGCTGCTGCTGCTGCTGCTGCTGCTGCTGCTGCTTACAGAACAGATCCTCCGAGATGCGTTCCATGAAACTGGACTGCGTGGTCGAGTTGGATGCACCGTTGCTCTGGCTCAGCTGACTGAAGCCGAACGAGTCCACCGAGTTCTCGCTGCCAAACAGATTCTGTATGGAGCCGCCGGCCTGGCTGCGCGCGAGCGACATCTGCGACAGCGACTGTGACTGTGACTGGGTGCAGCTTTGCGACAAGAGCAGCTTCCGCTGGGCAAACTCCTCGGGCCCAATGTAGCCGGAGAGGCGCGTGGAGGACTGCCGTTTCGCTTCGCTCTCGTGACTGCGCGCATGCAAGTAGATCTCATCCGGCTGCTTGCCGGAAATCACGCTGAAGGCGTACTTCTTGGCCAGCCTGTAAGTAAAGCAACTCCCATTATTCATTTATTCAGTTTCCAGGAATGCCAAATACGAACCGCAGCAGTGTCTCGCTGTTGCTGGTCGTGTGCCCTTGGTGGAACTCCTGGAAGATGCGCTTGACAATGCGCGCCAAGTCCGCCGCGTATTGCCGGAAATTCTCGTGCTTGGCCGATATTTTTCGTTCCTGCAGCGCCTGCGACACGGCCCACAGCAGTTTCTATAACATAAATTTCAATGTACAGTTCTATTTAGTCTATGTCTAGCTCTAGCTTCTCGCCTACTCACCTTGCGCTGATTGTCCGTCATGGCGCTCTGCGGCGCTGCGCTCATCTCCGAATGGGCGCGCATCAATTTGCTGCCAGCTTTGGTTGTGCTGCTGCTCAAATTGCTGCTGCTGCCGCTGCCGCCGAATCCAAGACTTAGTCGACTGGCGCTGCCAAAGCCAGCAGCTGGCTGCAAGCCGGCCGCCGTCTTGTACTGCGTTGCTGCTCCTGCTCCTGCTGCTGCTGCTGCTGCTGTGGAGGAACCAGCTCCAATGCAAAAGCTCTGACTCTTTATTTTGAGGGCGCGAGGCGTCAGTCCGTGACTGCCCGAGCCGCCGGTGCGGAACAGCTTCCGGCTCTGGCTGGCCAGCTCGGCGGCATCCTCGTCGTCGTCGTCGTCCTGAGCATTGCGTTTGCGCTTGAGCAGCGTCTCCAGCTGCTGGCTCACGCTCTCAGCACAGCCAGCGCCTGGCTGCTGGCTGCCACTGCCGTTGTCCGGCGAGAAGAGCGCTCGCTTCGATCTCTCCACGCGATTGGCTATTTCCGGCTTGAACAGCGGCTTGGGCGGTATCAGTTGCTGTTGCAGTGACTTGGCCGGGCTCTGGAACAGTGCGCGCTTTGAGGTCTCGCGCGATGGACCCGGCTTGATGAGATCGGTGCGGTAGAGGCGCTTTCGTGCTGAGGAGGTGGGCGTCTTGCGTGCTAGAGGCGGAGAGGAAGTGGGAAAGATGGAATATGATATATAAAAATGTAATATAATTTTGTATATATATATATATATATATATAACCAATAAAAAAATAAATCAATTCAACTATATAAAATATTAAAATAAAATAAGTTAAAAAGAAATGCTATAAAATATATTAAGCCAAAATATAATTAGTTAAATTAATGGAAAGTAAAGAAAACTTAAAACAGGTTAAACAACAACATATTTTTAATTAAATTAATTGAAATAAAATCCATAAAACGCAGATAAAACAATGGGTTCAGTGTATAATAAGTTCTATATACGCTATTTTTGCCGCCAGCAATTCATTTCTTCAGTCAGTCAGAGTTTCCTCTCTTGGATATGGATTATGGAAATATGGATTCGTAATAGCCTTTGTCTGCTTCTTATACATACTTGAGCCTCATGCGGATTCTTAGACCTTACCTTTCTTTTTGCTTCCGGGTGTTTTGCGTTTTGGTGTTGCTTTGCGTTTATTGCGCTCTTTTCTGTAAAATAAATTGAGTTACAGCTGCGAAAAGGATTTACAAATGCAGCTACTCACTTTTTATCTAGTAGTATTTGCGGACCTATGGAACTGTTTAGTTTAATGGAGTTGGTGGCCAGATTGGCCGATGAAAAGATGGCGCGACGTTTGGCCAAATGACTGAGCCGATTGCCCGGCGATTGTGTAAGCATTCTACAAGAATAATAAATGGAAAGGGGTAGCAAATAATATTATTGTCGATCTTTGCTGCTGCTGCTGTACTCACTTCATGCGCATGTTGCGCTTCTTGGCACTGGAGGGCGATCGCACATAGGACGTGGCCGTCTCTGCACCCACGTAACGCTCTACCACGGACAGACTGAGGTATTCGTTTTGCTCGGCCGCCTTGTTCAAATTGTAGCTGAGGAATCGTTAGAGGATCTCCGATTAATTGGGAATGCAATTGGCGGATAGTTCAGTCAGAGCTCACCTTAGTCCATGCTGGCGTACGCCCAGCACTTCGCGCCAGCTCATGCTCTGCGCCTCGGCCAGGCTGTGGGTGGGCTTGAACAGTGAGGGCGTGGCACAGATGCCGCTATCCTCAATGCTGGACGGCGTGGCTGCTGACAGGAAGTTCAGCACATTTTCCTTCATATTCACCACCGTGCTGACGACATCGATGTCGGGCGTGGTCACGGTGGGCGGCGGACGGACACCCTGCAGACAGCGACGTATGCGTCGATAGAGCTCACGCTCCCGCCTACAATTCTCAATGAAGTGGGTGCGCGGATCGCTGCTCGCTAGCTGAGAGTCTTGCGTCTGCTCGTCCACAAAGCTGGACTCCGTGGGCGCGTTCAGGGAGTAACGTCCGCTGGCATTGTGGCTCATCGTTGGCGCCTCACTCACGCATTGGCTCTCTTCCAGAGCCTCGGGCAAGTCCTCCAGCGTTGCACCCAATCCACGGTCGACTGGCTTGTCGCCTTCAGCTTCATCTTCGTCGCTATCAGCAAAGAGATCGGGCGAACGTTCGTTGTTCATTTTCTTGAGTATAAACGATTCTGACAGCTGCTGCGACGCCTGCTGTTGTGGCACCGGCTCAGGGGGATTGCTCGAGCTGTCAGACGCCTCAGTCAGACTCTTGATTTTGCCATCGAACGACAGACTGTCTGTCGTTGTCTGTGCTATGGATGCTGCAGCTGCTGTGGCTGGCATGTCGACCGCATTGCAGCTGTTCTCCTCCATGATGCTGTCGTAGAATCTGGGAAACACGATCATGCCGGGCGACTGACGCTTCGCTGAGATCAGCTTCTGCGGTTGCTTTTCTGGCTCCGGCAGTTGCAGGTGCTGCAGCTGCGAGCCGTACAGCTGTTTGTTCACTTGGCCATATGGACTGTCGCCGAATCCTCGGAACTGCGACTCCTGGCTACTGCGGGCGCTCGATTTGTGGGCATTGTCTGTGCTCAGTGACTTCGGATTCAGCATGTATGGCAGATTCATGTTCTCCTCGTCAGATATGTGGCCCTCATTGTTTTCACTGAGCGAAGACTGTAAATGAGAAGGAGAATTTTAAATAGATTTTGCTTTCACTTTTAATCGTAATTTTGCTCACCCCGCTGCCCGTGGATGGCTCCGATTCGTAGCTGTTGTTGATCTTGTGCACCGTATTGGAGTTGAGTGCAGCCATCCTTCAGCAGTTCAACTAAAATTACATACACGAAGACACATTTGATCAATTAAACATTTGATTTATAGCGTAGTTATTTTTGGTACAGGCGCCGCGCATGCAAGAAGTTGGAATGAGCGCAGCATATAACTACTATACTAAGCGGGTGTGATAATTGTATTTCAGAGCTTAAGCTCATTAGCTTTTGCCTAATCTGACCTACAATTGTGGGACTTGCATTTACCTTATGAAATGTGGCACTTTTTCTCAAAGCGATGCAGCGGCATCAGGCAAGAAAATGCGCGCGCATTATATGCAGTTTATTCGCACACCTTTAGATATTTAACAATTTGCAAAATGAGTGTAAGGGTGTTGATATTGTTATAGATAACTACACTCCATTTCTAAGCACTTTATTAGTATAATAATTTAACATAAATGAATGTTTTTGTAAATTGTGTTGCGTGTGCGACCATCTGCCATTAAGAATTTGGCGGCGGCTCTTTGGAAGTATTGTATCGATATATCGATATGTTTGTAGACGATATTTCATGGTATGCTTGGAGCAGTAACCAGAGATAGCGATGGAAATAATATTCATACAAATTAAGAATTTTTGTAATTCTATAAAAGACCGCATTTTTAAATTTAAAAAAGAAAAGTTATATTAAAGTTTTCTTTTTTACTCAAATACAATTATTTCGATTTAAATAACTCAAAAATAAAATGCGTAATCATATGCCACGTATAGCGAGTCACTGCTGTCACGATGTACTCACATGTCTCGTAACTGAATATAAATGTATTTAATTTATACAAATGATAAATACCAGCCGTCACTGCAGCCCTTGCGTAACAGCTGAGAGCAATAAAATCCACTTAGCCACAATTTGCGATCCACAAGTCTCAACGATGAGCAACTAGAATTCACAGCTGTTTCAGCTTCGATGTATCGAATAAATCGATTGAATTGGGGAACAACAATAAAAAGAACACCACTTATCTGATTAATATTTGTAAAAGCAACAAGCTCGGTTGTAAACAACGTAGCGAGCGTAAGTAAACGAATTGTGAGTGCTGCGACTCGGCTGCTCGGATAATAAAGCTTAGTCAGCAAACAATAAACAACGACGCTCTTTGTCAAACCATTCGTCGCTGACCACCTGCCAAAGTGCATCATTTTGCACTGTGTCATTAGCAACAACAACGTCAGACATAATACATATCCAGAACCATCGCGACTTCGTAGAATCAGTGCATCATCAGTCAGCCATGCCATCCAACTGATTGCCATTGCCAATAAGATGCGTGGAATAGAGGGCAAAGTTGTTGTGCTAGGCTCGCGAGGTAAGCACCAAATGCAATTCAAATTAGTAGCATTTTTATTGACTCTGAACCTTACCTACACGCAACGTCGTCGAAAGCGTGGCTCACCCGATTAGCCCGTAGTTGAAAACAATTCCAGCAATTGCCCAGAGAGATAACAAAAAGCAGAGCTTAATTTGTTTTCTCTTTGTGTTTTCTCTTCTTTTGCGCGCCCAATTCGATAAGCGCCCGCCCCTTGAACACTCTTGTTGGGGGAGTTTCGTTCGCGATTTCGTTCATCAACCCTAGAGAAATTGGGCCAGCCGCGGCTTGTGAGGTCTTAGCTGTTGCCCTACGCTGCATTCCAAAGCAATCGGGACTTTTTGTTCGTCATTCACAATGCCCTGAATGTGCTAAGTGCGCAGGGTAGCATAAGTCGGACTTTATTTTATATGTATATACATGGGTCACAATAGAGCTTAGCAGCTACATAACATATTGTTAAATTTAAAATTTGCAAACTTCTAAAGCTCTAATATAAACGTCTGAGTTTCCAGGGTGTTTCAAATTTAAGCGTGCCGAATGTAGCTCTTTGCTTTGCACACATTCGTAATTACCGTACGATTTTTTGTATTTTCGCAAGGTCAGCAAGCCTATGAATTTGAGCCACATGTTCATACACACGCACACATACATAGGCAGGCATAAATACGTACATATGTACATATATGCATATTGATAGTAGCTTTATGTATGCATACATATATGTGTGTGTGTACTTTGAATGCGTGCTCATATCTTGCGACACATTCGCCATTCTCAATTTGAAATCAGTCGCGTACTTTTTTTTAATCCGTTATTATACTCATTCTTTTTATTATTATTTTCAATAAAATGAGTCAGTCGCGCGATATCTTAAGGGGCTTTTCATAGTAGGAATGTCTTGTTTAATTCATAACAAAGCGACGCCTGTTTATAAACACACATTGAATGCTGGAGACATATTTACACACATACATATGTATGTATGTATATGTGTGTGTATTTATATATACATAAATCAGTTGCGTTCGCTTATCGCGTGTTTACCGCTAGCTGCGTCTCAGTAACACCTTTTGTTTATTGAACCTACTTTGTTTATGTATCTGATAAGTAATATCGCCCATTTCCTTATGCCTAAAAACAATAAAGTAAACAAATAGAGCTGTATCAATATACTAATATATTAAATGTCAGTTTATATTTATTCCGCTTCAAAGAAAAATTACCAAATGGGCAAATACTTGTGGCTTATGGCTGCAGCTTCCGTATCATAGAGATTAGATATTTGATATCTGTTATTTCAGTCAGATAATATTGTCAAAAACTGGGTACGATTATTATTAGACATACGAATAATTAGTTTATGAGTAAATTCAATTCATTTGATCTATTTATATACCGTAATTATGGAGTCTATGTCAGATAAGCTATATACAAATAATCCCAACTACATTTTCAAATTCATACATTAAATTTAATTAAATTTTCTATGCCTTGTCCGTCTCTTCTATACTGATTTATATAAAATCTCTTGTTTACCTTCTGATATCCGAACTCTCTTTTTCACATACACCGTCTGTATTTTGTGAACTGTCTCTGATAATCTCTTCTCTCCTTTGCAGGTGTTGGCAAGTCTCGTTTGGTCATCAAGTATATTAAAAATGCTCTGCATCGCAGCGAGGAGCCGACGATAGCTGTCTCCTTTTTCACCTGCAACATCATGTTGGATGATGTCAAAATCAAATTACAGGTGAGCACGAGCTCCATTTGTACACGTGCCGCGACTCATCAGAGCTTCTACTGCCAGCGCCACTTGGTTTTGGATGTCATTTGTGTTATTCTTAGTCAGCGGGGATTTTTACTATGATGGTTAGCTATACCCTGTAATCCAGAAGGGGTATTTTCATAGAGTGAAGAGTACATGTACATCTGTCTGTGCTCCTTTGAAATCCCATTTTCTAAATAGAAAATATTCCCTTAGTTTCTGTTTCCACTTCTAGTTTTAAATTATGTTTTTTTCCTATATTCCCTTTGTACTTTCCCTTGAGTTCTTTTAAGTGCTTTATCAACAATATATCTCTCAAGTGCAGGGTATTCGCTCAGCATGCACGCCCGTCCATCAACTCTTTTTTGTCCCCTTTCTATTTGCAATTTCTTCGTCCAGTGCACTTTCTGTTTATTTGGCTTTTACTTTTTCGATGGTCGTTCGCGTTTTCCTTCTCTTTTATAGTTTATTGATAAGCTAAATTTGTTTCCCCCCTAAGCTGCGACCCCATTCCCACCCCCAGCGCCCGCTCGTATATTCCTTGGCGCTATTTCGATTTCGTTTTTTATACACCATGCAGGACAGCAGCAGCAGCTATAATGGCAAATAGTTTTCGCTGCCACAGATTTTGAGCCCTTTGTTTTTGGCTGCGTTCTGGTCATGTCGTTGCCCCACAACAATTTTTATGAAGATTTGAATTGTGCGCCATAAAGATGAGCACACACACACACACACAGACACGCACACAATATGATTGTTATTATTGTGGGAAAGCGAAAAGCATAAAGACCGAAATTGCAGAATAAACGCAGAATGGCTCAATTAAAGTTCAAGTCGTTTGGAGTGCTGAATGCCGATTGTTGCGAGAAGCTGCTGAGTTGAGTGTGTCGTGGTCACATTGAATTTTTGCCACATCCGTTGATTGAGTACTCATCCGTTTTCCCCCCCGTATTGCAGATCTGGGATACCGCTGGACAGGAGCGCTTCAGGGCCGTTGCACCCATGTATTATCGGAATGCGAATGCTGCCATTTTAGTGTTTGATCTGACACAATATAAGACATTCACCGAAATCAAATCATGGATCCAGGAGCTGCATCGCAATGTCCAGGACCCGATGATACTGACGCTGGTGGGCAACAAAATGGATCTGCAGTCACAGCGCGCCGTCTCGCGCGATGAGGCCTATCTGTTTGCCAGCTCGATTGGCGCCACCTACTTTGAGACATCCACCGAAACGGACCAGGGCCTGGAGCAGGTGTTCCTGTCGACGGCACTGGGCCTGGTGCGACTCGCCGACGAGGGCAAGAGCCATTCGCTGCGCTCCTTTGAGTCGACCGACTCGCTCTTCTACACCAACGGCAACACGGCCTTCAGCTATACGGCCGCCGCTCTGGTGCGCAACGAGGATGGCGCTGCATTTCGTCTGCCCTATGTGCACATTGGGATACCGGTGGATGGGCAGGATGTGAAGGCGACGGGCGAGGGGCGTCTGGAGACGCCCTCGTGGGCGATCGAGCACATTGCCCTCGGCGAAGTGGAGAGGGCGCGCTGGTGCTGCTACTGAATAGAAACCAGACAGAGCCAGAGCCAGAACCAGAACCAGAGAACTGTCAACGATTTTCTCAAAATATTGTGATGTTAATTAAACAGGTTTACCTTTAGTTATGCACCTGCACTCAAATTCGAATCGGCTGAGGCAATCGAAGCCAAATAGAAGACCACCCGTCAACAAACGAAACAAACAAAGAAACAAGCGAATGAAACTGATAGATTACCGAGCACTGCGGGCTCAGCCCGGCAGCGGGTGGCAACGCAATCAATTGACACATCCAAATCGTGGCTGCTAGTCGTAAGCTAATTGTAAGCTTAGTTAATAAGTCTAACCAGCAAATGCCTAATGTATATTTTATTTATGAATATTAACAAGCAGCAGCGTCGCTTAAAGCTCACTTGACTCCAAAAGTCGCTAATGTTATTCATTCACATAATTCATTCACACACAGACACACACACACATACACACTCCGGCCGTTGCGGTTGGCTGTAATCACAATTCATGTACAAACACACTTTATACAATATACAATATATATATACGACTTTATATTATACATATACATACATATATGTATATATATGTGACATATAAAAGGTGTGCATAATGTGTCATTTGTCCACGCCCATAAAGCATTAAAGCCCACATTGCTCCGGCTCCTGCGTATGCATTAACTTGGCCATTAACGCAAAAAGTTGTCGTATAATTGGAATTTAATGTGCCGGCGAGAGGCCAAGGGTTACAATTAAGATGCCAGGCAGTAAGTAGTCTAAGCAGCCAGTCCATAAAGCTCTGGCTCTGAGAAGAGAGAGAGAGAGAGAGAGAGAGAGAGAGAGAGAATGCGTTTGGAGCTAATATACCAAACTTATGGTCAGTTGATTTCTGATGTATACGTAATACGCGCAATTTAGCGTAAGAAGTCGACGGAATAGCTCCAACTACAACAATGCCAAAGGACCAAAAACTCATTCAAGTGTCATCAGCACATTTACAGGAGCGCTGGACCCAAACCTGAGGCGGATGCTCTTGATGCTCTTGATGATGCTGATGCTGTCACAGCTTGCTCTTGGCCCCATGGTGGGAGGGAGAGGGAGCATTGGACAGTGCATTGATTTGCCATTAGGCAGCAAATGAGTTTACTTGACACCCAAAAGCAGTTGGGTCTCCACTTGTTGTCTGTTTATACACTGGTGCGTTCAACCGGAAGCGATGCTCAAATTTACACGCACACACACACGCACACACACTACACGCACACTAATACATACGTAGTCTTAGACCCATGCATAGAATGACGCCAATGACATACGCAGCTTGAGGCCCCAAAGTCTTTGGCTTGCGGCAAGCTGGCACGCATCACGCATACCACAATACGCACACACAGTGACACACACACACACACATAGATTGACATGACTGCTAATGGCTTTCAGTTTGGTGACTTAATGATCTAGAAATGCATCAATGTAATCAAGGTAAGGCAGCCAGTCGCCTGCAGCTCAGCTCTTCTGCTCGGCATTCGTTTGCCAGCGACTCTTAACATTTGCAGTTGGTTTAACCGCACTGAATTCCATGCAAATTGCTTATTTTATTAACACAGTTGTTGCCCTGACGACAAAAGACCAAAATACCGGATGAAATCATCATCCCAAGGCAATTTGTGGCCTGTGCGTTGATTAGCGACAGCGACTGGGAATTGTGAGGACGAAATATTGAAAGGATTTGGTTTTGTAAACGATGCATACAGATAAGTCCTAATATAAGCACACAACCAAAATGCAGATACACTGACAACTTAAGAGCTTGATAATATGTATGTAGGTCATTCAGTTATCGAGCTGCGATTAATATGGACAGATATCAATCCAAATGACTAATTCCCATCTACATCCGTATGGAAATTGATCAATCACAAATATATTATAGCCAGCCAAATATATTTATAGCCAGTCTTAAATCTAATTTGTATTCTATTTGATAAATTGACGTTTCTAATATTTCAATTTTCACGCAAACTGCCTTTAAGCCTTTATAAGACCCACTTTACCTATCGACTGACTGGGCATCAGAATTTTGACAACAAATTAAATTTACAAAACATAAAACACATTTACAAACTGTGCACATAAGCACTTTACATGGTGAATAATCAAATCTCATGCGACTCACGTAACAATACCCTGTATGAAAATCAAATGTGAAGAAGTGGGACCTAATAGGATTCTTATTTTATTATTTTTTGTTATCTTATTTCCTCTTCAGATATAAATTTAGAATTCTCATGTTTTTCATATCTATGAATTTTTATTTATTTATTTTTTATTTATTTTTTTTTATTTATTTATTTTTTTTTTTACAAGCGGGTTCGAGCATTTACTTTTCTTAAACTTTTTATATACAATAGTTTTTGTTTTTGTTTTTTTTTTTTTTTTTTAATATTTAATAAATATATATATATATGTTTAAAAAAACTCTTTTAGGAATAATCTCTGTGAGTCTTTGATAAAGATTTTTATAAAAATGAATATTAATTAAGAAAAAAATATATATATTATTATTATATACATATACATAAAAATACAAAAATATCAATTTGAACAACTATTCTTTTTTAGACATTCGCAGAAACATCTAAATTTACATATCATATACATACATATATCTATTATTTAATTTCTACAGCTTTTCGTTAAAAAATCTAATCTACAACTTCTTAATATCTACACAGTATCATTTAGTCGATCACATTTATATTCCGCTCTTTTTTAGCTGATTTTTTGTCAGTTTATAAGCTTTTGCAAATCTTTGTGCTTCTGTTCGTTTCTACCTCGAAATGCGAAAATTGTTTTTGGCCATTAGATTAAAGTATGTTAGTTGGCAACAACAGTTTTTCCACACACACATACACATATGAATGAATACATGTATATGTGTGTAGCATATGTATATGTATGTAGTAAATAAATTGAATTAGACGTCCGTTTTGGCATATTTACGAGTCTGTTTGTGTATGTGACATCAACATACATACGTATGTATGTGTGTGGCATATGTCTAAATATAGTACATAGATATATAAATATATTGGACATGAATATGTATTTACGGTCATGTCAAATACGCCAAACTTCTCAATGCCACATAAATTGAACACAAACAAACGCAAATCAAATATGCAAACGAACAAATTGCTGCGTCTAAGTGTGTGTGAGTGTGAGTGTGTATAAATGTATGTTTGTGTTGTAGTATTGTTCGGTGGAGTGAGTGGGTGGGCTGCAATGACTGTACGTTGAGCCCGGCACCCCGCTTTGTTGCTCATGCATATGATTTTGAATATTTAACAGGTGTGTGCCACGGTTTCTGGACTTCAGCTCAGCGCGTTCGCTTCTGATGCATACTTTATGGCGTCCGATATGTGAATAGAGCTCTGTGGCGCATACACTTTATACAGTTTGTTTAGCAACAACAATAAACAACACACCTGCATTGAAAGTGCTGGGTATTTATGCATGCACTGCAATGTCTGCCCCGGGGCAACAGCTGACACTCGAAGCAGTTGAAATTCACCCACATGGATGTGTTTTGCTTACCTTGAAGTTAACTTTGAGCTCGAGAGGAACTTCAAAGTTGTCTCTGACTCCTTTCCATGGCCAAGTCCAGTTCGAGTTGGTGTTAAAAAAGACAAAAAATATTAAGGGCTATGGCATAAAAGTAGATAAGTCTTTAATGAATATGTATGCAGTCCTAGCCAGCTCGTATTGTTCTCTCAATTCTAATATCTGAGCATAACAGCTACAGGAGAATATAAAATCCTATTAAAGTTATTAAATTGCGTCCCACTTAAGCCGTTAGTCCACAACTTTCGTGTCCACCCTCGAGCATTGATGCGTGACAAGTCAATATTCGAACTAGGTGGACAAGTTGGTAAATTGATTTCGGTTAGGTGATATTCATTTATTTGCCAATTGTAATGACCCGAATAGAGAAACAAATTGCCATAATAGTTATTTGGCAAATAAATTAAATGAAAGTGCATTTAAATTGAATACAGCTGCAGCAGCTGCTGCCACTTGCATATGGCTTAAAGCTGCAGATGTCATTAAATCAACAAGGAGCCAAAATGGCTTTGCTGCAAATAGCTGAAATTCCTTTTGCTCTGGGCACTGTCAAGAAAAGTAGCAGGCGCTGAAAGCTATGCAGCGACATGGAAGAGACCACATCAGAGAATGGTGAAAATTCCACAGGCTAAGGCAGAGAGAGAGAGAGAGAGAGAGGCTGTGGCTAAGCCGGAGACTGAGACTGGGACTGAGACTCAGACTGAAACTAAGGCGAACTGTCGTATCGTTTGAGCATCTGTCTCGGACTCAAATCCCAAGTGCTTGGAGTGCTGCTCTGTAGCTGCTGCACAAAGGCAATGTCAACGCTGGTTGAGATTGAGAGAGCAAGAGTGGCGGGAGGTAGGCTGGGGCAGGTTGACTAAAGCAGAAGAAGAAGACGCAGAAGGAGGTGTTCCGACTGCCAGCTTGAAAAAGCAATCCAAATGGAATTTAATGCTATTTTAATTGAGCTCCATTGCAATGTCTTTGCCACTAGATATCGTACTATCTCTGTCTCTCGCTCTCTCTTTCTCAGTCCCTCTATTGGTTTATCTGTCTCCTTTGCACTATTTTTGCAGTACGGATTCACTTAAGTTATTTATGGTAAACACGTTGTGTTAAGAGGTTTTGCTCTTCGCATTGCCATAGGATGGAAAATTCGATTTGCATTTTATTCAATCGGTTGCTTCGAATTGCCAATTGCCTTTACTCTGATGTTGTCGTTGGGCTGCCGAAAATGCATCAATTTAAAATTTGGATTAAGTCGCGTCGGCAAGTTTACTTACAAAATGCATAAATAATTCACTCCGAATGAAGGCATTACACTCTGCAAATCCCTAACACCTAACTGCTCATCATATTTATTTTCCTCCGCTCAGTTTTAGTCTCTCTCTCTCTCTCTCATTCTCTCTCTGTCTCTCCATTGTATACACGGGAATTGATGTGCAGTGCCAGCGACAAGACAATTTCAATTTATCATAATTTGCTCGCAAATTACTTTTTCGCCAGCGCTGGCCAACTCACGTTGCCAATTTGGTTGATGCCAGCTAGGGTCGAGCCGACAGGTGAATCGCAGGTACGCAGATAGCAGAACTGGAAATGGGAGCTTGGCAAATATGGCCGTCATTAAAGTGATAAACCTCAAGCCAACAGCTGTGCAAACACATACGACCCATCGGCATTTTGTCGGCCTCTAAGCAGCTCTCTCTCTGCGAACGTGTGTGTATGGGTGTCCGCTCGGATGAGGGTGAATGGATTTCAATATGTAGCTATGAGTGGGCAGACGTGGGCGTGGGTGCACGTCCCTGTCTGAGTGGAGCATGCAAAAGCGCTCAATTTGTCTAGCAACTTCAATTATATGCTTCATATGATATCCCCCTATATATTAGCTCTAGTTAATAATTTTGGGGCATATTCTTATATTTATACTTATTCTTATATATATACATATATATATATATATACATATAACTGATTTTTGATAAGAATTATAATCGATCATTTACACCTGAATAGGGTAATTTAAAGTCTAGCATAGCATTTCATGGTAAATTGTTGCTGTTGTTTATTTGCATTGTTCGACACATTTTGCAGATACATAAGCACCCACTCACGAACGTGTTCCCACCCACTCGTGCTCCCCCGCACTCCAACTGCAAAGCTGTCATAAAAATTGAGAAATGTGACTGCGATGAGTGTGCACCATTTGGATGTTGTTTTACTTAGTTGAGTTGTTGTTGTTGTTGTCACTGCTGCTGCTGCTGCTGCTGTTGTTGTTGTTGTCGTGCACGGCGTGTCGCTTTCTCTATTCACTTTTGTTGTCTGCCTGTGTATGCATACCTGTGCACGCCATTTGCCTTTTTAATTGTTTAGGTCAGCCCTAACAATGGCGGCTTGCCGACATTTTTTTTTTGTGTTTTGTTTTTTTTTTTTCTAGCATTTTTTATGTCCTGCTGTTCGAGCACCCTCAACAGAAGGCGGTTAGCCTGAAAAATGGTCTGTCATTGACTATGTCAGCTGGCAACAGGTTTGTTGCTCTTGTTGCTGTTGTTGTTGTTATTGTCATTTGCACAGTTCGACTTGAGTGTTTGATAGAAGTGAATGCACCCTGATATATCTGACACTTAAGGTGAGAACTATTCTTGTCTAGGCCTCTGAGCAGGGTTCACTGATTTCGCCGTCCCATCATTTGTCTGCTGACGTCGCAGATGTTTGCCGAGATGATTTTTCATTTTCAACAGCTTCGAGCATGGTTCTGAATTTAAATTCTCTGCTCCCAATAGCGTCGAAGTAGACGCATTGTGTGCATTAAATCTTTGGGTTATAGACGTGCAACGACATTGCCTAGTTGAGGGCATCTTTGTCTGGTCTACTGGCTGATAATATAGTAAATATCATTGTTGCTTGCACATAATTAAGCAGGAAACTCGGCAGCTTCGGCTGCCACTGTTAAGCCTAACGGGACCCCATAGAAAACATACTGCCAATGTCTCAACTGGCATTAATTTTATTTCCATGTGCGTGTGTGTGTGTGTGTGTGCTTGGATTCTGGCTTAATGCGCCAGTCTGTTGACTTTCAGCTCTGACGCTAATTAAGCCTGTTTATCGGCGTTAGTTTGGTGCTTAACTTTCACAGCAGCAGACATCATCGACGCAGGTTTATCAGAAGCGACGCCATATACATATATGTATGTATGTACGTATACATATATAGTAAGTAACTTCAAGAACAGCTTTGACTCCATATCGAGATGCCAATTCCCATTCTTATTCACATTTCCATTCCCATTTCCACTTCATACGCCCAACGCTGCTTGGAGTGCAATAATAAAGCGATTCTCCCAAATGCCACAAAGCCTTCAAGTTCTAGTCTAATTGAGTAAATTGTCCAGGGAAATGAAAATAGCATAGCACATGAGTCTCTGGAATTGTCACACACACGCACACACCCACACACGCACAGCTAAATGGCTGTTGTGCTGCTGCTGTCTGTCGTCTATTTTGTGGTCGATGCGCAAAATCTCAAACAGCTCCCAAACAAAACAGAAAAACAAATGCAATTTGAAAAAATAGAAAAACATACGCACACACTCAGTGTCTATCTCTATTGCGGTCTCTCTCTCTCTCTCTGTCTTTCTGTCTGTGCTGTGAACTCAATTGTTTGTGGTATGTATGGCCAGTGACATTCTATTAGCAGATAAAACTAATTACATGAAAATCTATTGCAAATGACAGCGACCACATTGCGCAATTTGCCCGCACAGCCCAAAAGTAGGCAACACTTTCTGTTTAAGCTTTTTTGGTCAGCAAAACTTCAACTTTTACCTATTGCCCTCTGCAAATGAACACATTTAAATACATAGCAGAGCACAGCACAGACACACACACATATACACACACACACACACACATACATACATACATATATACACACAATCAAATTTATCGCATGGGGGTCAGTTGGCAATTGGGCAAATAACCCAGTCATTTATCATCATGCTGTTGCGCACTCTCAGGTGCCTGCAATTGCCATTCAACTATCGTCCAGACACTTTTGCATGCTGACAGTTTAGTTGCCTGTTCAACTTAACCTTTGGCCGCACTTGCTGCCGCTGCTCCTCTTACCGAAGCTGATGCAGAGAGACGTGTGTGCAATGCCTGTACCCTGAGGTGGACTGATAATTTTGGAGTGTGTTTAGCTGTTCAGGACAATGCAGAAAATGTAATAATGACAAAAAGTATTTGAAAAAAGTTAATTAATTAATTAAAATTAAATACAACAAGCAGTTGCTTTAGGTTTACGTAAAATCGAGTAAGTGGCATCATTTAGTCGCTCATTTTCCATATTTGATAAATAATTTTATCTTTACTTGTGCAAAATTTTGTTTATCTGCTTCAATTTATTTTGCTTTTAAATTCCATTTATTTGCTTACTTTTCAATTCTTAAATGCATCAAAAATAAATATATAAATAATAAAATAAAATAGGAAAAATAGCAAATGAAAAGTTAAATGGCTTCGTAAATATACAACTTTTCCTTGCTAATAAAAAACTTTTTTGTTCAGGTTGAGCTCTTTGCATTGTGATGAACAACACAGATTTGTCTTGCAAAATTTCAATTATTTATGTGTCTCGCAAGCGCTGAGCTCTCTGAGCTCTCTATCTAGCTCTATTTTATATTTATTAAATATGCTTTTTGTTTTATTTAGATGTTTGCTTGTTTGTTTGCTTTGTAACAAGAAGCTCTGATGCAGCATTGAGGCAATTATTTTGGTATAACTTTATTTAAGCAGATGAATAGATGATTAGTCAAACATTTTAGCTTAGAATCAAGTTGTGATATAACAAATATTTATATATATTATATCATCATTGGAAAGAACACTCATTTGCTCAACATATATCATTTCTTGACAAGCATCGGGAATGTTGAATTATTCCGGATTAACGACATCCATTTTCCAATTATTCATTTTCGATTCTCTTTTCTTGTGTTTGCACTCGTCCTTATGTCACTCATTCATGCCGACAAGTTAGTACATTTGCTCGCAGCTTTACTTGGAAGTCTTTTGTCTTATCTTCCAGTTTTGCCTGTTTCAAAAAATGTAGCAAAAATCTGCGTTACATTTTTGACCAATAACAAGACTAATGAGACGCCTGTTAGCTTTTATCTTTCTGCCGACACTGAATAGGCTTATAAAAGGACATGATTAAGCGACGATTGGGGGCTAAAGGCAGCAGCAAAAGAAGTGTATAATAGCCGATGGGGATTACTATATTATACAAATCCAAAAGTAAACATTTCTGTACGTTAATATTTTAAATGAATGTATATTCTCTCATCCTCTAACGGAAGTACTGATTAACTGTATGTTTTCTGCTCATAAACGTTTTTGGCAAACAAAAGTCAAGGTTTTGTTTTGTGAAAACCTCCAAATGTATACGAAATTGATTTTAAATGGCATCCAAACAACTGCAGAGTACATAAACGAATTACGAAGTGTGACAAATAGATATAAAAAGAGAGAAAGAGAGAGAGAGAGAGAGAGAGGGGAGAGAGAAAAAACAAATATGAATGCTGTGCACACAAAGGAACGGTCAACTATTTCCGGTTGACTCGTTTGACCTGCAAACAGTTTTTTTATTGCATTGATTGTTGTTGTTGTTGTTATTGTTGTTGGTTGTCAAGCCAAGGCCAGAGCTTAGCATAGTAAATAACATGTGCATGCAAGTGTGTGCGCATCGATTGTATTGGCAGCGGGCAACGGGGCGTATGAATTTTGTTTTTGATTCACCTGCGGGGATAAACTAAGCTTGAGTTGAATTGAGTTGAGTTATCTGTGTAACGGCCAGTGCACAGCCATAGAAATGCATGTGAAGGCACTTGGCAATATCAATTTACTTCTTGCTGCTCACCAGCCATTACCATGGCAATTAAGTCGAGTCCGAGCCCAAGTCAAGTGCCGGCTGAACTCAAAATCTCGGTCTCCAGTTGTTCATTGTATCAGAGCAGGGGATAAAGCCCTGAGCCACTGTTGTTGTCAGCCATGAATGACGACAACGCATAGCTTGGGCAATAGTTTTTGTGAGTTTTGCCATGCTTGCGGAGCATGCGAGTGCCTGTCCACACATGTGTGGCCGAGCGTCGTCCATGTGGAGCTTAGCCTGCTTTATGCACTCTCTTCGAAAATGTCAATTAGAGCCTGGTCTGCGTGGTTAGTTGGCCAGCAACAGTGTAGATGGTGTAGAGTCTGCGAGAGTTATTTCCGTTTAAGCCAAGTGACACAATCATTTCGGCAATACTCTGAAGGAAATGCTTCTTTTTACAATGTTCGTAATTTGCAACGTGTGTCTGACAAGCTGCAAATGATGTCTGCATGTGTCGCTCGCAATGGGGTGTGGCAGTATTTGTTTGCTTATTATTTGCGTTGCACTGATAGCAGCAACTGTTGTTGTTGACCTGTTGCAGTTGCTGTTAGCTGGCCAATTAGTCTAAGTGCTGCTTGTCGCTTGATAAGCCAGCGAGCGCAGCTGATAGGGAATGCATGTATTTGCCGTGTGCTCCCTTGACTTGGCTATAAAAGCAAGCTGCCCTGGCGCCAACCACAGCATTGCAAAGCGTCAATCAATCTAGCGACAATGCTGTTATTGAAGATTTTGGTACTGTTCGCAGCGCTTGGCTGCCAGGCTCTAGTCCTGGCTGCTAACTCGACGACGACGGTCTGTCCGTCGACACCCAAGGACAGCAACTTCGGCGACGATTCGCTGTGCCCCAGCTTCCAGGACTTGAGCGGCGTCATCGAAGTGAATACGCTAGCGGAGCTCATACAGGCCCACTCCCAGTGCGATGTCAAGTTCCGCAAGGCCATGTCCTACTACAACACGAAGCGCTTCCAGCTGGTGATCCAGCAGCTGCAGCAGAGCGAGGCCTACATGACGATGCTGGGAGATCTGCGCAGCGCCGGCGTCGATACCAGCGATATTGACAACATTATGGACATCTTCGACTGCCTAAATCAGCCGTCACCGCAGCCACCGCCGCAGCCACCGTCGAACTCCAACAAGACCTGCGACTGCAAGCAGCTGCGTGGGCGCACCTTTGTGGGCGATATTCTGGCCGCCATGCCGAATCAGGAGGTGCACAGCTATACGGCCGAGGCCAGGGCAAAGCACAACAACTTTGGACTCTTTGCGGACACCATCAGCTCGCCGGCCTTCCAGTCGCGCCTGCGCACCAATATGGTGAGTAATTGATGACTAGTGAATCTTGATTGGTTGACTACATTGATAACACCTCACAGATGAAACGGGATGCAATGCGCCCGTTGCGTCTGCTGCGTCGCTATGGCTGGAATGTGCCCGAGATGCTCAGCGCTGCCGTGTCCATACTCTCCTGGTGATCGACATGGACAAAGGGCAACCACTTCCATGTGTATATGCGTAAAGCTATTGCAATTGAATCTGTAGAAAAAGCTTGAAAACTTGAATAGATAAGCGATGTCAACTGCTCAGAAATTCTAGCAGAAAGTGTTGTTCTTATTGTTGTCGCTGTTGTTTGTATTGATTAAACTCTTAATATGATATCAGCTAGGCATTCTTTCTGAACTGCACAGCTGGAAGTAATGAGGCAGTGCCTCAATTACACACTCCTCATCAAGTTGAGCGGCATTTATAATTTGTCTGTTTATAATATCTGCCTCTCTCTCAGCATATTTAATATAGAGCCTTAATTCATCTCAGCTCAGCCTACTGCTGAGCCCAATCAGTGAACAGACGGAGAGCGCAATAGTAATTCGCTCTCTCACAAATGCACTTGCAGCTCTAGGCAAGCAACTCTTTAAATAGCATAGGCTAGCCTAAAGATCGTTGCTTGCGAAACCGAAATAAAAATCATACTCACTCGCTCTCGCCTTCAGCAAGAGACTTCGGCAGCCGAAGCCGAATTTCGTTTCGTTTCGATTTGGCTTTCTGTTGAGCGCCTTGAGTTGAACTAATCGTGTGGTGCTCTTTTCACGAACATCATTTAAAGAGAGATACGATTGATGCTCGCGCAATGCGAGTCAATGCACACAATCAGACGCACATACACATGCACACATTCACTCTCGATGTGTTTAGCGAGCACAACTCTCGCACACATACACACATATATAGTTGAACAGTCTGGACTGAGGCTGCTGTCAATATATGTACATACATATGTAATACATGATTTAACAATGCATTGCCGTCTCTTTCTCTCTTTCAGAACAGGCTATTGATAGCTGTGCGTAAAGGTAGTTTACTCTTTTAACTCTTGCAACTTAATACAACTGAGAAATTCTTAACAAGTGTATTGATTCCTTCACAGATGCCAACCGATTGATAGACCAAAATCAAAATTCTTGGTATTAATTAAAGAGAAAACTCTGCTTAGCGTAGCTGAATATTCTGTGAAATATTATATCAAGCTATTCGAGACGAGCACACAATTTCAATTGAAATAATTATGATTTTATTATGAAGACTCCCATTGTGCAGTCCCATTCAGCCCAATTGAATCGCATACTTCAGAAACTTATCGCCTTTCAGACTGTCGGCATATCCATATGCAATTATAACTGAATTGAAAATAAAGGCTGCATTATTTTGTATGACTTGCACGTCGCTGGCATTGGCATTGGCACAGCGCCCAGTTGGCTCGCCGGACTCCAGACATAATTTCCATTTAGCTCGGACACTTGGCGCGCTGGACAAACAAATTAAGGCTCGTTACACTTTCATTGCATGCGCTCAATTTATGGCACGGACAGACGGCAGCTGGTAGCTACACCCAATGCCAGCTGTCGTGTTGCCAACAAACAGCAGCACGAGAGGAGAGAGAAAGAGTAAAACAACGACAATTTAATACTCTGGCAGACGTATGCTTGTCAAAAGTTTTATGTTTCAATGAGAGCTGTTTGGGCTTTATAAACAAATTTTCTCTGTGCATAATAATATTTAGCTTAAATTCACATAGAGCTAGGCTAAGATTGGCTGGCTTTTCCCATCAGCTCGACTGTTTTCTTTAGTTTCATCCAGCCCTTTACATGATTCATGACAAATTTGTAATACCCTTTGTTAGCGCATAAGTACAGCTGTAACAATTGCAGAAGCTTGCTCGAGCTGCTGCTGCTGCTGCTGCTGGCTTCAGCCTCAGCCGTATCCTTCAGACGTCCTCTCTTGTATACATAACGCATGCAGTTCATGCACTTTTCACATTGCTACACGCGCCTTCTCATGGCAATTGATTTATGGCCGAGACGTGACTTCATTTTTTGAGGCCGTTGGGCGCGTGGGCGTGGCAGCACCTGTTGTATCGTCGCCAGTGTGCTTATTAAATTAACAAAGTAACGATCTGTTTCGCTATCAGCGAGCGCGCGTGCACCTGATTTGTCTCGTGTGCGTGTTAGCCAAATTCAAAGCCATTATGCCTTATGGCTGTATAAACAAATGGCACGCCCACAGCAACAACGATAGCTAGTCGCGTACGTGCGTGGCCGAAAAAAAAAAACAAACACACATAGCAGCTTGTGTATGTGTGTTGGCCACTCTACCCCCATCTCTCTTTCTCTCTCTGAATCTCGTGTGTCAATCAAGTTAAATGTTAATGAATTAGTCCGCATCGGCATAAGGACACGCTGACAGAGACAACGCCGCCAAGACTGACAAGTTGTTTTGGTTTCTATGTTCTCGGCGCTCTTGTGGTTGGCGCCTCTTTTTTCGCCTTTTCTTCTTCGTCTTGGGAGTGCTTGTGGAAGTCCAAGTGGTCGGCCTGTCAGCGCACAAGAAGCGAAATAAATCGTTGCATACTTACGTGCGCAAACAATATTGCTTCTTCGACAAACACCCTGTAAGGCAGAAAACTCGTGTAGAGGAGCGAATGTAGAGCTGGCTGTAAATTAATTAAAAAAAAAAAAATAAATAAAATAATAATAATAATAATAGTAAACAAAAAATACATAATTTGATATACAATAAAATTAATATTTCTGTTATATCTATTAAAATATATTTGTAAGCATTAATTCAAAAATATGCCAGATTATATTATTAAAATTAAAAATCAATCTGAAAGACTTTGATGAGTTTGTGCTCTTAAAGCTCATTTTCAAACTACATTTTAGTCTTGGCAATCCAACCATCTGGACAATCTAGTTGCTTCTTCACTCTGTACAGGGCAACTGCTAGTTCTCATCGCTCAAATTCTCGTTAAGGTCTTTCTTTGCTTTGCTTCCACTTTCGGCTTCACTTTCGCTTTCACTTTCGCTTCCATTTGATTTTGCACGTCGTTTTGCCGGGCAATACGTGTCATTGAATTCATTAGGCTGTCAGCATGTTAGTCGCTTGCCACATTGCTGGGCGCACCTGCCAGCAGCAGCGGCGGCGGCGGAGGCGGAGGCGTGGCCGTTACGTGCAGCAGATTAAAAATATGCATTGCGAAATTAATTAATTAACGCAGCGCTTGTTAGCTGCCATTTAAGCTGGCTCGCATTTTATTGTTGGCATTCTTGCCATACTCCACATTCTGTTCACTCTTATTTTATTTCTCCCGGCTCAACAGAATTATTATAAATTAATTAACAAATGCGTTTTTTTTTCATTTGTTTACATTACTCAGCGCGAACGATGCTCATACGAAATTGATTTTCAATTAATTAGTCCAATTATGTTTAATGGTTACTTTAACATTCAATTCAATAATCAAGTGTTTGCATAAATATTAAATATTGCATTTATTGCCAGCGATTGTCGTTAATAAACCAACCGCATTTCCGCCGGACCGCGCCAGGAAAGCCTTTGAAAAAATTCAAATAATTTACAGCAGGCGGAACTAGTCGAGGCTGAGAGCTGGCATATCATAGCTGCTTGCTATTCTACTACTATTTCTACTACTATTTTTTGTACAACTACTGCTATTTCTATGACTATGCTATTGCTATTTCTATTTTCATGACTAGTTGTGCTACTGTTTCGACTACTACTACAATTACTACTACTACACTAATTTCTGCTCCTTCTCTAGCTACATTCCATGGTCTAAATAACACATTTGTTCAAATTAAATTCTCATTGCACAAATTCTGTAGAATTTGCCAGCATCCTGGCTAGCACTTCACCTAAAGCACCTCACTCAGCAGTTGCGTTGACTGTCAATCAGTTTGAGCACGCGAATTGCCGTGTCACCGTCATGCATGTAGAATGATCACATAATGTGCCGGAAATATGCTGGCAGTGTCCAAAACAACGCCAGCAGCAAACAATGGCTAAGCTCTACAGAGCGTAATTACCCAATGGGTTGATTATTTCAGATCGCTGCCCATAAACGCCCCGTTCGTGCGCACTCAAAACGGATGTCCGCAGAGCTAAATTGTACAGGTACGACCAGCCGAGTGGCCAGGTATTTCTGCCCCAATATGCCTTAGAGGCATGATATTAAAGTCCAGATATCCAGAATTTAAGCGAGAGGAAAGAGATGAACTATATAGCATATGGAACGTGAATGTCAGATAAAACTATAAAATTTCATATACTTTCTCTTCATATTCGCTATTCCTTTGCATTTTATATTCCATATTCCAAGTTATGCCAAATCGACACTTGCTTCACTCCAAAAACTTTAGTTAAAGTTGTCTGCAATTTGTTGAGCTGAGGCATTTAACCGCAATTTTTCATTTACAATGCATCTGTGAGGGGAATTGCAACAATTTGTTGGCTTGATTTGTTCTAAAATTGCATTACGATAACGATCTGAGGGGCTCTGCTACGATTGCAGCTGCACTCCTCTGGCTGGGAATGTGAATGGGAATGCTGCTGGCATGGGCCAGTTTCAATGTTCCAATGGCTGGCGCTGTGGCTGTGGCTGTGCCAAATGCGATTTGAGGCCCGCATCCAAGTGGAAGGCAGGGCACAGCACGGCAGGGCACGACACAGCAAGGGGAAAGCACGTGCGTTCCCAAAAGCTTTACAGTTGTTCAATTTCCTTACAATATTTTGCAATAAATTGAGTTTGTCAGCATTCGGTTTTGTTCTGATTTTTTTTTTTGGGAACAAAATAGACATTTTCGGCACTGGCATTTCAAATAAATTGTGCAATTTATTTAAATTCAATTAAAATTAAAACAATTGAAATCAATTTTTACATTGCAATTTATGTGCAAAGCTTGAGTAACGGCAATTTTTGAAAATGTAGAACAGCTGAAATTGTTATACAATATTTTATATTTTATTAGATTGTGTGTTTTCCGTTACTGTTAAGATAATCACTTATAAACTGAAATTTCCAGCAAAACTTATTCATTATTGCATTGAAAGTGAAATAAAAACTCATTTTAACGTTAAATGTAAATATATGTATATATAGATATATATATATATATATATATATATATATATATATATATATATATATATATATATATATATATATATATATATATATATAATATTTTTTTGGTCGACATTCTGTGGAATTTTGTTGCTACTGTTTCTACTATTAAGAACGTCGTAAAGCTTAATTATATTGAGGCTTAAGCGTTGCGCATTTTAATTCATATTCATTTTTATTATTCTTTGAAATTGAAATCAGAAACATATTATAAAATTGACTTTCTGCTGAATTCGCTTTAGAGTTAATATTTGCTAGAATTGCTAGAATTTTATTAAGTTGAGAAGCTACAATAACTGGCGCAGATTTATGTAGTCACAAGGGCCAACTCTTGATGTTCCGGGGTCAAGCTGGAGGCAGCTAGCCTCTATCTGTCCATCTTAGCTTCATTGTTGTGCTGTTTTGTTTTGGTTTTTACGTTGCTTTGTCTTGGCATTTCTGGTAATGTGCTCGTTGATAAAGCAACAGCTATTGCTCAATACTCGTAATGCTGTTGATTTATGGGCCAACTGCTATCGGCCATGGTAGTAGCTGCCACGTTGGCCGCGTGTTAGTGAAGCGAAGCGCAACAAAGCTATAAATAAATGCTGAGAGCTAGGAAAATGGCCTCCATTCGAGTATCGGTTGACAAATCTCATTATGGGTTATGATTTGTGAACCCGCTGGGCAAGCAAATGGCGTTGCCGCTTGCTGACCGTTGCTTATCTTGGCCAGCTGCTGTTGCCGCTTATCTGGGCCAACTGCCGGTGCAGCTGGCTGCTGTCTTATTTCTATATCGCATCGGATTGAGTGCCTCGGCCATTCAGTTTTATTTCTTCCGTGCTGGGGTGTCTGTAATTGATAAATAAAATATTGCTGAACCGGATTTCATTAAAGCCCTGGCCGGGTCAAGCCTGTACTGGCCTGCCCTCGGCTCGTTCATGTATGCATTTTAAGTGCAATTTGCGGCTGTCAACAATGCATAAATTAATTCCGATGTTCCCCAGCTGCAGCAATGATATATTCGCCCAAAAACTGTTGGCATTTTAATGAGCGAGCCGGCCAGACAACAGAAGAAGCAAAAACTTGGCGAAATGCCAGTTAAAAAAGAATGCGTATAAAAAAGGAAATGGGGAAAAACGAAGTTTTTTTATCAAGGTCGATTGGCATGCAATTATAATGAAATTCGAGTGCGTGGCACCGTGGCAAATATTGCAATTGCAATTGTTGCTGCATCAGCAGCTGTACAGCATGTGTGTCTGTGTGTGCGTGTGTGTGTGTGGTATGCCTTTTTGGGTGGGTCAGTGGGGCAATGGAGCAGTGAGCATGCCAGCAGTTTTCCTTCTCCACTTTTGTTTTTTTGCCCCTCTTTTCAGCTTCGGCTTTGTTTGCTGTTGGCGCTTATCTCGGCCCGCCTTTAAACAGCTACTAGTCCAACTATTCCTGGTCGTGCCATTCCCTTTGCCGTGAAGCAGCAATGCGGGCGTTGCTTCTTAACCAGCGCAAATATGTTAACCTACAACACAGAGCAAAGAGCACAGAGCCACAGCAAGTAAATAAATGCGCTCGAGATAAACTGGCGCTTTGTGTGTCGGCTCGTCCATGGGGAACGGGCCAGCTCTGACTCTTAAAGTCCGTCGCTTAAATTATTCGTTCGTATGCAAAAATCTGGCCACACGCTTGAAGGCTGCCAAATATGGTGCACCACCCAATCACCTAACCACCGCCAATCCACCAACCACCGGTGATGTACGTGACTTTGGCGCCTCAAAACTACGCGCTTCTCTCAGCCCAAGCGACCGTTGTTGGCCATAAATTTAAAGACAAAGTCTTTTTGAGACTTGGCTAGCGCGAGAACATCACACCGAACAGGGTGCTGCACCTGTCCATCAATGATTTATAGTTGGGATTACAATATGGAAATCCGAAAGATGTTGCCTCTGAGTTATTGTTAAGCTAGGTTAAAGGTAATCCCAGTCAAGGCTCTCGTAGGTCAGGCTGAATGAAAAATCACGATAATTATTGGGAATTCAGCTCCCTTAAGGAACAATGAGCCCGGCGGTCAACTTTTTTTAAATATGCGAGCTGTATAGCATCCTTTTACTAAGATTAAAATATTGTATACACTCTTGGGAGATGCTCAGAAAGGGTCAATTTGTTTCTGGGTAAGCTTAAGGAGAGAGAGACACAGCAATTGAATGAAGTAGGTTAATATTGTTAGAGTGAGACTACGAAAGAGAGAGAGAGAGAGAGAGAAACAGAATACGAGATGAAGAGAGAGTTGAAGAGAGATAGTTGGAAGAGAGACATAGTCAGCAGAGTGAGAAAGGAATTGAAAGTAAAGATAGACTGAGGAGGGCAGAGAGAAACAGAGAGAGAGAGAGAGAGAGAGCAGACAGAGAAAAGAACAGAATATAGAATACAGATGGGATATCAACCAAAAACGAGAGCAACAGAGAACGTTATAGAGATTAGACAGACAAAAATGGAAAGAGACAACAATGGAAAGGAAGAGAGAGTAATAGAATAAAAATAAATTTCTCTACCTCTCTCTCTCTCTCATTCTCTCTTTTCAAATTGTCTGCTTAAACAGGGTATGGAACAGTCGATTAATCTGCTCTCACTACCTTTAATTATCGATTTGGTAAACTGCAAGCAGAGCGCAAAAGATTAAAATGAGGGTGGAACGAAGAGAATGAAACAAAACTGATAGCAATAAGCAATACCGAAAACTATACTTTAGGTAGAATATTGTTGCAAATGAATTTTCTTGTTGATTTGGCATTCATTATAGATGGATAATGTACAGAAAAAATAAGCCAAAATGGGAGAATGTTAAAAAGATAATGGATGAGCAAATGAGAAAACGGTGAAGAGAAAGCGACTGCTTAATACCCGTTCGGGAATACATTTACATAAATAAGAATGTCCAATATAAATTTGATGTAATGGAAATATCTTAGCCGTGCTAATTTACATAAATACTAAAATGAAAAGTTCCCCAATTGCATCAAAGCTAATATGCCCCTCTTTAATTAATGAGTGCTTTAGAGAAACATTGCTTTGGAGCTTGTTTTGCTAGGGCTAACAACCTGACATCCGATAAGAGAAGAGAGGCTTTCCACTCGGGCTTTCTGTAGTGCGGCACCCTGTTTATGTATTTGTATATGTGGAGCTACTTTGTCACCCAGCGCACGTACGCGGCACGTATGCTGGCTGAAAAGGATTGGGACTGTCCACGCTTTGGTCAGGGCGAGCAGCGGACGGCAGGCGCCATCAGCTCGACTTGATGTTGTGGTCTGGTCCCACTGTGGTTCGAGTTTTGTGTTGCGGCTAGCACCGCTGACCCGGTCTGCCTGAACCTTCGTCTAATGGCTTAGAGAGAGTGAAAGGGCAGGCGAGTGATGGCGCGTTAAAAAAATGTTTTAGCAGCGCATTTTTGAGGATAACAGCGTGCACGTGCTACGGCCGCAGTCAGCGCCGTCATAGTCAGAGCCAGAGCCAAAGGTGGCTAACAAAGACAGACAGCCAGCCAGCCAGCCAACTTTTGGCGCTGAGTGCTGGGGGCAGCTGGCCAAGATTTATCAAGCAGTGAAATACGTGACGGCAAAGCGTGTCAACTGGCCTGGAGCCACACGAATTATGACGAATATCGCCTTGTAAATCTCAACTGGCATTTGCGGACATACGCCATTTAGTGGCCCTGGAATAGCTCCTAATTCGGCTTTTATTGTCTTGTCAGAGTTACGCGATTTTGGCTTTAAAGCTTTCGCCAAGCTGTCAGCGCGAAACTCCGAAAAGTTTAATGGATTTTTGTTCTTCGTCTTCATTTTTGACGCACTCGAGCTCAACTCGAGAGGTTATTGAGGCCAGCTCTTCGAATATTGTTAACGGCTTACCTGGGCTTTAAGGCGAGGCCAGTGGAGTCGGCGAACCATTTAAATTTACGACTGTCTGTAATCTCGCTGTGCCCGGACTCTGCGCTTTTTGGCCAAACGGTAGACGTTTAATAGGCAAACTGAACTGCAAACACTGCCTGAGAACGGCCTCAGTTTTGGCCACATAAGCCGTCGGCCTCCCTCTTGGCCAATGCAATTTGCGAAACGAAAATACCAGCATGGTCCGTCCAGGACGATTGTTTGCCAGTTGGATCTTCGATGGCCATTGGCTGTGGTAGTGAATGTAACTGTAGCTGTAGCTGTAACTGTAGCCCTGGCTGTGGTTGTGGCTGTGGCTGTGGCCTTGGCAACGCTTTGTTGCATTCTCACGCAATATCTGAAATGGGGCTCCTTCAATGGCCCACATGGCCGAGAGTTTAGCATTTTAATAGGTTCCTAATGCCCCTTACTGCCGCCAATTTGTTTATGTAGCAGCTTTACGGCCAAGTTCCAACAGGGCTTACGTTCGCCCTTAAATAAATCGACTCTCGCTTCGAAGCACAATTGAATTTCATGCGAATCAATGGAACTGCATTATAAACTGAGAGCTAATTCATGTCATTGACAAGTTCAAATGTGAGATTCGACCCAAGCACTTGAGCTTCTCCTTATCAATGCAAAAGCCAGCAACTCGGCTGGCAAATTGCATATTACGATTCGAACAGCTGCCTTGTTGTCTGCACTACTCACTGGAATATACATACTCTGTTATTTTATTTATTATTGTATTTTACAGCTTTATGTGAAATATTGCGCCGCGATAGGGGATTCAGCTATACCCAGTGTTAGACAAATGAACAATTCAAAGCTTTATTTCAGTGAATATCTATACTATCTGTACACATTTTCTGTCCAATCTACACCCTATCCACTATCTATACTCTCTATACCAACTGTGCTATCCATGCTATCTATATAATTTCTACTATTCATACCTTCTTTACTATTTATGCTACCTATATACATATATTCCATATTTGCTGTTGAATACGTGCTAAATATATTTAATATGCATTTAATAGTCTCAACTATTTCCTATTGCTTAATAGCAAAGCTTTGCACAATTGCACTGAGCCTTCTCTTACTCATTCTCAAGGAGTATAAGGAGCACATGCATACACACATATGTATATATGCACACAATCACACTCACACACCCACACACAAATCAGTAGTCAGTTGCAAGTGGAGAGCAAACAAATTGAAATAGTTTGCATTGTTGTTGCAGTGAAAAGGTCAACTATCTTCTTATGTGTACTCAGTGAATATTTAGTTATGAGAGCAGAGCGCAAAATTCGGGGACAGATTTTCGTTTATATAACTTTTGTTTGAATGCCAGCCGTTGCTATGAGCACTTCACAATAAAACTCTGAACCAAAAAGCCAAAGAGAAGACCAACTTTTATGATTTATTATTGTGCTATGTTGATTTATTTTTAAAATATTTAATTGTAATAGCAGAAAATGTTTGTGCTTTTTTTTTAAATTATTTTTACACTTGAAACTATTTTTGATAATAATGTAATATTATCTCTAATGCATTAAAAATAGCCAGATAAGTAAGTTAATTTTATGTTTATTTTAAATATATGTTAAATTAAATTATTATTATTATTTTATTTCTATTTGCCTAAATCAAAAACTTATACAGTAAATATTTTCATATAATATTTCATAGTGTAGAAATTTAGCAATTTGTTTTGTTAGCCCAGTTTATTTATTAATTTTCAAGTAAACAAGTAAAACTTGTTTCGTATATTTTTATTCATTTTTTTTGTGTTTAGTTCAAACCAAATAGATTTCATAAACATTTATCTACTACAATATTTTCGGTAGACTGAATGTTTATGAATATTTTAATTCGATTTTCAAATCCATTGAAATTGCTTGTTAAAATGTTGATTTGTTATAAAGAAATTCTATAAATGGTTATATTTGAGTAAAATGTTTGTAAAGTAAGTAACTGATTTTGTGAAATTTATATATAAATTTAATGCATTACCGCAAGCTAAACTTTTCGTAAAAATTTTTATTTTTTTAGATCTTCAATTCACTAATATTGTAAAGTGTGAAATTTAGTAAAAGTTTATCTATTATTAACAACAATTTAAAACACATAAAGCCCATCGTTGCCTGTGAATCAAAAACTCATTTTTGTATAGTAAAAGTTTCGATTAAACACTTTAAGAAAATGTTAAAAAATATATACATACGTATATGAATATATAAATGAAGTGGACACGTAATTATGTTTACGGCCGCATCTTTAAGCGCAGATGCACCGCATATTCAGTTAAATATTAATGATGTTGTCAATTCTCAACCGACTGCCCCGCCCACACAGCCAGCTAGCGCCCAGTCACGTTTCTCGCTTGGCTACGCTTTTATAATAGAGCTCGGCGCTGTGGTCTGGCCTGATGTGCCTTGGCCTCTGTCGCTCTGTATGCAATATATTTGATGTATATATATATATATATATATATATATATATATATATAATATATATACACTCTCTCGCTCTCCCTCTGGCATGCAGCCATCACTATCATAAACATTAACGGCTTTTACTTACCCGCTGCTCGTGGCTGGCAGTCACTTTTGCACTTGACACAAAAGCGAAATGTAGGCAAGCTGCTGAATTCTTTTATGAAGCATACTTTTGAGCGCTGCTGCTGTTGCTGCTGCTGTGATTTTTCACAAGCAGCCAAGACATGTGGAGCACGTCAGGCACGCAAAACTTTGACCTACAGCAGATCCGTTAACCAGAGAGCCAACCAACCAAGCGTGCGAGCGAGCGAGCGACCGAGCGACCGAGCGAGGGAGGGAGGGAGCGCGCGATGACATGTGCAAGGGCTTATAATAAAAGGCGACAAAATGTTGTCGCTGTCTCATATCTGGCCATATGTGTACGTAAGTACCGCTGGCACTTTTAAAGCGTCTATTTGTTATTTGAAAAGTTGGTAGCGAGCACGCTGGCTTACCTATACACTACCACACACACAGATGTATATATGTATGAGCTACCTGTACAGGCAGCCCTTGGCAGTTGACTGTTTACGCGACCACATAAAAGCACATAGGCGCCGCGGCGTTTGCTTGCCAAGTTTTAGTGCGGTCTCTTGACCACACCCCTTTGCGGTCAGCCCTGAGTCGAGGCGCCCTTAGGCGCATTCAGCATGCCCGGCACGTTCCGTTTCATTTAAAAGTTGGGGCTAGCATCGAGTAAAAATCAAATAAAATTAGCACAAGACGCGCATGTGTAAGCAGTGGAAAATTGTTTTCAATTTGCGCCAGGTATATGCCCATTCACACACACACACACACATACAAATTCAGGAACTGGCTCCTTCAATCGAAACTACTTAAGTACATCGTAGGCAATACAAGTTTGTAGATGCTTTCGAGAATTTTACGTGCGATTTACGCAAATCCAGAGCAAATGAAAAAGCAAAGATAATCGAAAGCCTCACCTGAAGGTCGAGTTGCAACCAAAAACTGTTTTGCTTAGCATCAATTATCATTGAGCAATGCGATGGCTTAAGCATGAATAAGAGCCGAGCGAGAAGCTTAAGCCCTAAAGTTGATTGAAGGGCAAAACTGACTCATATGAAATGAATTAAATAAACTCAATTAAATAATCATGAATTTCTCTAAAAAATTAAATCGGATTATTTTGCATGCACATTCGGCAATGCCTTAATTCACTGATGTACTTTAATCAGGCATTTCAGCATGCTTACACTTGTACGTACGGTTTCTCTCTCTCTTTCTCTCTCTCTCTCTCTCTGTCTCTGGCTTTCTCCCTTTCACACATATATTGTCATTCAATAAATACAAATTACACATTCATCACTGTCAGCGTCGATGGAAATTGTGCTTTAATTTCACGCCTGGCGAATAAGTTGGCTTTAAATTTGCATTGAGCCTGATGCGAATCGACATCAAGCTGTATTTACAAAATATATGAACAATATACATGAATTGGCAAAAATAATGTGTATTAAAATAATGTAAAGTAAATTTAAAATAAAGGTGTTTATTTTCTTACCCATTTATAGGCGTAAAATTGTGCATTAATTTTGATTGGAGGCTTAAATTGATATTGATTTGATAATGAATTTAATTTTTATTTTTTATGCTCATGTTCTTAATTGATATGCATCTGATTATTAAGATAAAATATTAAAAATTATTTACAATTTTTATTTGATTGCAGATTGCACTTAATTTATTGGCATGCGTTCATGAATATGGTTAATGCTTCATTGAAGGTTGAAAAAATGAGCATATGCTTACAATAAATAGTAGAGAACTTAATTATGAATATTTTTTGTCTGATCTGACGTCAAATCTATCGATTTTTTTTCTGATTTGGCTTTTCATATAAAAGTACCTGTGTATACATACAAGTTTTAAATTTGTTATTTGATTTTTTACTTATATTTAACATGCATTTATGTTCAGGCATCATGAACATATGCTTACTGCATTGGAATTTATTTTTAAATTAAATGGCTTTAGTATTTAAAAATTATTATCAAATTCAATAATGCTTTTTAAATGCCTTTTTCTGTCAATATAAGCCATAGTAATAAAGTAACAAATATAATGAATATAATAAATTAGCAAATCTCTTAAAAATTAGCTCAATTTTGTGCAACTGTCTTGCTTTTATAAATGAATTAAATTTAATATATAGTTTACTCAACAAGCTTTTAGCATTAGTTAAGTGCACACTTTTGGATTTGCCCGAAACTTTATTCAATTTGAAACGTGAGCAAAAACTTTTTAATACCAAATCTGGTATATTTAAATGCTCTGCTATAAATTCATTAAATGCTAAATACTTTTTAAGCTAAATTCGTATCTCTTGGCTAATATTTAATTGCAGTTCAATTAACATGGCTGCCGTAGGCTAAATACAAATTCTCTCGATTATATTATTTGCATATTAATTTTCAATTACTGTGACATTTAATCTGAGTGAGCTGCCCTGGTCAACCAGTGGCAATTTGTTTGATTACATGTGCAAGATTCTCAAAATTGCATTTAATTCCATTCATTTATGCCGGTTCGCATGTGTCGAAAGGCAGAGCATATTGGCTTTTGCGATTGAGTCAAAGATTTAAATATGGAAATAGATATTTTGATTGTGCTTCTAGTATTATCAGAGACTTTTATATATCGACGCTGGCAGGAGTACAATGAACTGATGCTTTAATATATCAAATATGGAAACATATATTGACTGTATATAGAGCCCCCCGCTAAGCTATTGCTTATGAGCAAGCTCTGACAGCTTTCTAGCCAGACTAAAAACTTGGCTGAATAAAATTTTAAATAATTCATAAGCTGTCTTTCATATATTCTATATGGTTTGTAAATGTCTGTTTGAGACATTTTAATGCCAATTGCAATTGCAATAGGCGTGTGTGTGTGCGTTGGTTATAGTAAACGCATTGGCATACCAAATGTGCTTAAATTGAAATAATTTGGTCAGGCGCACCGCAAATCCAGAGCTGCCTATGGCAAAATTCCTAATTTCAATTTCTGGCAAGCAATTAGGGCGCAGCTTTTGATGTGGCTTCTGGTCGGCTTTGAACTTGACGGCCATGACAGCATAAATAACTAAGTAGCTGACAAATGGCAAACGTATATATGTGCGTGTGCGCACTAAATTCTTAAAGAACAAAGCTAAAAAAAAATGGATATATCTGCAACGTTTTTCATAGACGACTTTGATTGCAGCGAGACAAGAGCTAAATTTTAATGGCTAATTAAGCGCGAGAGTCGAAAGGGTTTCATTACCTGCCCGGAGACTGCCATAACGGCTGAGGTGTGCACCTGTATTACAAAGGCATTAAGCGTGGAGCAGCTGGCGATGGGCCGGTGACATTGACGGCGTGTGTGATGCCATTTAATGCCAATGCTTTTATTGAAATGTTTTTCTTTTTTCTTTCTGTTGTTCTTGCTTTCTTTTTATTGAGTGCGTTGCGCTAGGCAGACGATGAGTTTTTAATTAACTTTTGGTAGAGCCGTAGCCAGGCCATGTATATAAAGGCAAATCGGTTCGAAGCGGCGCATTAATTAGTTACGCATTTGAAAGGCACACACACACACACACACACACACACACACAAGCACACACGGACACGAATGTGTATGGAAATTTGTAAAATTGCCCGAGCGCACCACATGGCGTATGATTAATGTGAGCATTTTGTACATTTTATTAAATAAATTGCAATTTATCATTGAGCAACAGCGAAGCGAAAGCAAATCAAATAAATTACACAGCACTCGAGCAAAAACTTTGACCATTAAACGCTCTAAACAAACAAACGGAAAGCAGTGACGATTTTAGTCCACCCGCCGAGCCACCCAATCGAACCAACCACCCAGCCACATCTATCGTGTGCGGTTTGTTTTTGTTTCCCTCACTCGTTGTTGTTGTTGTTGTTGGCATTTTTGTTTGTGTTCATTTGCAGAGCATTTTATTGCAATTGATTTTTGGTGCCGCCAGCTGCACAGCCGGACAGCCGAACAGCCGGACGGACACAGCCGGCACAGATACGGGCTCTGAGGCGAGACAAGTGTTGCGGCTGCGGCTTAAGTTTGTCGACAAATTGAAAACTTTTTGCGCAAGAAAAATAAATGAAAACACCAACGACCCGACCGCAAAACCAAAGTCTTTTGGCCGCCAGCAAGCCCCACCCCCCACCGAAAAAAAAAACGAAAGAAAAATGAAGTCAAATCAGAAAAAAGGAAAACAATCAAAGTAAGCGAGCAACAAATGCGACTCGGCTTTAATTTCACGCGTCTTGAGGCCAGCAAGGCTAATTTTCATCATCTTCTTCGTCTCCTTGCTTTCTACCATAAATAAATAAACGACTGCGAAGTAGTTGGCCAACAAATTGGCAGTTGCGTGCAACAGCTGCTCAGGGCTGCTGTCGGCTAACCGGCTTAGCCGGCTATAAAATATGCATGCAGTGAGTGTCGCTGTGTGTGTGTCTGTGATTGGGTGTCTGTATGCGCGTGTGTGTGAGTTCGTCGCCATTTGACCCTAGGCGCCACCGGCTGAGCTGTAGCAGACGCTGTAGATGGATCGCGGCCGGTGGGGCAGATGCACCAGCGCGTGGTGCTGCACCTCGTCGGCCTGCACATCGGTGCTGGAGAAGGGGGATGCGCCGGTGATCTGGCTGAAGCGGGACTGATAGCTGCGTATGGCCGCGACTCGCTCGCGCCAGGTGTGCCAGAAGTACTGCTTGTGTATGTGACCGCCAAACTCGAAGATCATGGGATGCTCCGCCTGGAGCTGCGGCTCCACCGGCTGCACGCTGAGCATCATGAGGCAGCGCCCGCACTTCCGATAGAAATTGAAGCGTACATACTCGAGCGGCACCATGCTGATCAGATCGAAGCACTCGATCTCCGGGTCCTGGCCCAGGCAGCAATACCAGTTCGGCTCTCCATACAGCTCCTCCTCCCGGTCGAAGTTGTCGCAGCCGAAGAGCAGCTTGGTGCCCGTCAGAGCGATTTGGTATTGGCGCAGACCCACGCCGTGAGCATCCACCAGTGTGAAGGGACTCTCCACCATTACCGGCTCGTAGATCTCCTGGTATTCGGTGAGTAGAACTTTTTGCACTCGAAACATCGCAATTGTCTATAATTAAATTGAAATGTCAATCAAAGTTTCGCTGCTCCCTGTTCGCTGTTCGCCGTTCTGTGCTCTCGTCTTGGCTGTCCTCGGTCTGTCGATTTGTTTGTGCTGAGTTGAGTTTCTTTTGGTTTTTGGGCTTCGGTTTCTGGCCTGGACTTGTCCCAGTCACACTCACTGTCACAGTAGCAGCGCCTGCTGTGTGCTAGCCCAAAACTGTGCTGCAAAGTCGATTAGGCGAATGCAAATCAATTCAGCCCGATTCCACACTGTGGCCCCAAAACCGATTTGCATCTGAATTTAAATTGCTATTTGTCCAATCACCAGGCCACTCTTCATTCTCTCCAGTCTCGCATAGTTTTGCCAGATGCCTGCATTATATGCACTCTGTTGACCTCCGAGCGGAGCTGACTTCATGCTGCCCCCTCAACGGAGCCATGGAGGTCGCTTTTATGCCATGTAATGCTGTTTGGCATTTTGTGCGTCTGCAAATAGTCTACGCTGAAAAAGGTTTTGCGAGCATCGAGTTTGCTTTTAAATAATATTTTTATTGATGGGCTAAAGTGTGTACTTTAAATATTTACAGAATGCATAAACAAATATGTAGACATTGAGATATTCACAGACATTTCTCTCCCTCTGTCTCTCTTTGTTTAGCTGCTTTCGCTTCAGGCAATTTAACTATGCTTTTCATTACATTAAATTATGCTCATAGCTCTACTCATTTTTTTGTTACTCCGAGTTGAGGTAAATTCTATTCCTTCAATAGAATAAATAAATATAAAAAAAAATACTTTAAAAATTAATAAAAAAAATAATTTAGTTTATTTAATTTTAATTAAATGAATATATATTTAATATATGAATAATATAAATGAATAAATAAATGCAAGAATAAATATTTTACTATGTTTTTTATTTTTTATTCAAATATCAAATATATCAATATATATGTACAATTCCATTTAGTTAAATTCAAACTTAATGAGCTTATACTCGCCACTTAAAGACAATATGTATGAGTACTATGAGCTAATATTTTTTCTTATATATATTTCTACTTTAGGTAACACTCAAATAAAATAAATTCAATCAAATTCACTCTATTCACTGCCTTCAAGTATCACAATCGCACTTGGTTTTGATCAGCAAATTGACTTTGCTGCCTTTGTCAGTTTTCGCCTCTCGTTTGGTTTTGTGATTTATGTGCGCTGCGCCATCAAGTAGCCTCAATGCTGGTAGATCTTGGCCTTACAACCAATTGCAATTGCTGACAAATTTCGCTCAGGAATCCTTTCGAGCATTGAGCAGCTGGCGCTGTTCACTCGATGAGATAAGCATATTTCAACTAGACTGACTCTAGCTGGGGCGAGAAAATGTCCTCGAGCTGTCATGTCCGAGATAATGGGCTATTCCGGGTTCCGTTCGAGTTCGGTTTGCGCCAAAGACGAAAATCATCATCAATTAATTAAGTCGACTGGCAGAGCTGTCACAATTGCCACATGTACGAATTGGGTATTTAATTAAAAACATTTTCTATGGTAAAATACGATACGATGCGATGCGATGCGATAAATAGTCAACCGAAATATTGCTAGCCTATTAATTTGTGGCAAATTGTGGAGATTGCCGCAAATTGCGATGCGGTAATTAATGCAACAAATGTGTTTCACATCCAAGACGCTTCTAATTTGCAACACTTGACTTCGAGTGGTTCCATGGAAACTGTTTGCACATCCAATTCGAGTGGCGAATGGCCTTCAGCCTTCAGCCCATTGGCTTTGGCTTTCAAATGGCCGCAAAATGCATTTCCTGCCCAGACCTCCGTGCAGAGATTCGAGATGCCCCATTCCAAGCCTCCTCCAGCCACTAGTGGATGCGTCGACTTGCCCACTCGACTGACTCGATGGCTGCCTGGCTGTACACGTCAATTGTGCTTAAACTGAGTGCAGCAATTAGGTAAAAGTGGCTCTAACAACAATACACACAAAGCACATTTACACAAACATACACATGTGTGCGTATGTGTGTGTGTGTGCGTGTGCGTGTGTGTGGTTTATTGCCGTTTTGAGCTTTTCATTACAAACATTTCAGGTTTTTATTGTTAAATGCGACGCAACATCAAATGGAGAATCAACCATTGCTCATACAGCAGCAGCAGCAGCAGCAACAACAACAGATAATACTACGGATACTTTACAGTTACGGTTACAGTTATAGATACAGCTGCGGCAGTCGGACATACTTACCTGCGTTTGCTATTGTTTGCTCTCACAGTCACATATTCGTTGCTATTATTCAGCTATACCTAATAGTGTTTACCTCTGCTCACATATATATAAACCTATCTCCCTCGCTCTCCCTTTTTCTCTCTCTCTGACTGCTGTGTAATGTGTACTTTGTGGCTCACTTTGATGCACATTTCAGGCAGTGTTTTTTTCCTTTTCGGAACGTTATGTCGAGTGCATAAAAGCTCTATTAGCATTAAAGTGCCGCATAATGTTAAGAGTCCGCACTTGAAATGGGCTCGCAGCTTTATTGTTAAATATGACTCGCGCGCGAGCGTTATAAGTGGGCCACGTTTGTTTCCTACTTCAGGTTTTAGACATAAATTGCTACTTTCCGGGCAGGTACTTGAAAATTTAATTAAATTTTTGGAGTAGCCATCAGAGGTGCCAGAAATTTGTGCCCATTTCAAAGCTGTTTACACATAACTTTGTAAAGAATTCTTTAAATTCATAGACCTATAGATGTATACGGTTTATATATAATACTTAATCATTAAATATAACTGTTTTATTTAACATACGATAAAAAATGTATTTTATTAATACTTTATATTAAATTCCATACAAAATTTGCTACTCTATCAAAGATTTTAATATGCGAAATGTTAAAAACATGATTAAAGCAGTTATTTAAAGCTATTTCAGCTCATTAGCTTTGATAAACTCATGTTTGCAAGCAAAAATAAAATAATAATAAAATAATGCTGCAGTTGTGTTCCAAATTGTGTTAATGCTATTTCTAACACGGGCCAGCAGGGTTTGGTAGTCAAGTAAAGTGTTTATATATGTTCAATGAAGAGATTGAAATTCTAGTCTACTTTTTTTGCACTCCACGGCTCCCTCGCGTGCTCCCTCTATTTCTCTCTCCAGCTCTCTCACTCTCTTACAATTGACTCCTTCCCTCTCACTCCCATTAACTCTCTCTCCCACATACTATGCTCGCCTCTCGGCTACACCTGAACAGTACCAATGCAATATCTTCATATTTTGTTAGCCAGTGTAGGTAAAACACAATTTCAATAGCTTTCATCGTAGCTGTAATTAGTTTTCGCACGTTTATAATAAACCAATTACATTAAAAATTTGCACTTTATTTAATATGAATAAAAATTAATTAATATCTATTCAATTAATGAGCTATGATATCATTACATAAACCAGCATACCCACTATACCCTATCCTGTAAAGTCTTCAGCTTCCCCTTCAACTTTAGCATCCTAATTGCCAATTAGCTATTACGCCTACATTGAAATCCATTTAGCCCTAGCTACTATCGCACTGCCTGCAGGGTATCTGCATAGTGCACCTTGCCTCTCATCTCAGCCGTTAATCACTTCAGTTTGACATTTGCACCGCATACGCTTTTGATGTAATTAATCCCGTTTTTATTAATTGGAAACGCCGTTCCCATCGCCGTTGCTGCGGTGGCCCTCGATATGGCCATGAGAGCGGCACAATGGGCGGACAGGTAAGAGCTGGGTAAAGTGCTTACATAACATAAGCTTCGATATTTTCCCCACACACGCGCTTACACTTAAATGGATTTAGTTCGACTCACTATCTGCATTTAAGACTTAAAAGCTAGAGCTTCGCATATTTTAGTTCTCTCTCTGTCTCTCTCTCTCTCTAAGCCACTCTTCTCCATTTCAGCCATGAAAAGTAAATCGCATTCAGTTACTTTTGTACGCCCAATTGAAGCAGCCATCAAAATGCTGAGCTGAAGTGGCGGATAAAAGTGGAGGCAGCGTTCAGCATGCAGATGTTCTATTAAGTGGGAATTACCGAGAAGAGGTTGTCAAGCCAGAGACATGACACTGCCATATGGCTTCACACTGTAACACAGTTGGCAGCTAGTACCTTGAATACCCTGTAAATATGTCACATGAGGTAGTTTGAGTAATGAAAGTGAAGGGAATTACAAACTATTTCTTTCTATTATTTCTAAACACCCCTCAAATAATCAACAGGGTATTATTTATTTTAATATGCCCTACTCTAATATTTCACTACATATATTTCACTTGTTTTTTTTTTGTTTTGGGTAAACTGCTTGAATGAGTAGGAAACTATTTACACTGTTTATCTTTATTGGCATCGCATAGTCGCAGAGCTTAAACTCAATTTTTGCATTTGGCGCTTATCGCACATCCGCATCTCAACCGACACATTTGCACAATTGCTTGTAGCTGACACGTCCGACAGACACCCAAAGAGACAGACAAGTCCAAGCCAAGTCGAAGGCGAAGGCGAAGGCGAAGTCGGGACATAGGTAGAGCCAATCTTTTACTGAATGTGGATACAAGCAACGCACTCGAAGACTGCCAACAATGTCTGTATTCAAATGGCTATGTTTAAGGTGGTGTGTGTGTGTGTGTGGGTGTGTATGTCTGCGACAGGTGTGGGGCCGCAATCTCTGCACTTGAGGCAGATTTATTTTATACACACATATATATATATGTACACATGCATATATTTATATGTAAATGCCTTTAACTTTCTAATGCAATTCACGTGCACACTCAAATGCAGTTGTGCGTGTGCGTTTTTCTGTTCCACTTGTTTTTATACCCTGTACACAATGATAAACGGCATATGTGGTATATGACAGGTGCAAAAGGTACACTAAACAGATGAATCGATCTGAGTAGAAAGAGGCGGCTCAGCACTGTAGATCACTCCTAACCAACCTTCAGTTGGAGCTGAACTCAGCTCGGCCTATGATCTCGTCTTTTTAATTTATTTATTGAGTTTATATCTCCGACAGGGTATTTTCTAGTCAAGCCTGAGTAACTTTTGAATTTTTTTTAATGCTTTCCTTTGTATGTGTGTGGAGTTGCACTCGTTATGTTTAGGTAGAGTTCACATAATATGCGAGTCCCAACAGCAGAACTATTTCTGCCAGGATAATGTTGCTACATGCACATATACATATATACTTTATATATGCAAGATGAATATATACTTATATGTATGCAAAAATTGCCTGGGCATCGGTTGCTTCGCTGTCGTTCCGCCCCTCCGCCCGTTGGTGTAATGTACTGTGTGCAGCTTATGCGAAACCCACTTGAGTTTGGTCTATGCAAACATGGCTATAGATTAGTTTTCATCTGACCAAAATATTTACGAAGCTTTCCTCTCAGCCAATTAACAGCCACATTTCGGGCACGGGGCTAACTTTAAGGTAGCTTTAAGTCACATGAGAACACAAGTGGCCGTAATTTGGGCCTTTATTGAGTGTCTGTTGGTGAGGGTGGGAGGGAGAGAAAGAGAGAGAGAGAGAGAGTAGACAATAAATGCCTATCACCCAGCTGCTGATTGTTTCGCATTTTAAATACTCTAACAACAGATACGAGTTTTATGAAATAAATGAATGCAGAGTGAAAAGTAAATTGAAATGTTAATTACAATAAAAGGAAAGCTAAAATTGTATACTGTTAATTGTATAATAATAATTATTTTATCCATTGAGATCATACAAATATACATAAACTCTTTGCTTTTTATGTATTAAATTATTTGAAAATTCAACTAAAAATAATGATTATTTTAAAGTGACCTTTTAGCTGCAAATGCATTTTATATTTGATATTTACAAACATATTTCATACTCATATTCATATCTAAAACTTCTCAATTGGCTACTAATGCATTTTTGACTACAATTCGAAAGGTACGAAAACTTTTTTAATCTAAATTCATGTGGGAAAGTCGTATCAAACAGTAATTTTAATTAAATGCTTGCACTTCTCAAAACTATTTACAAAATTATTTTGTGTGCAGCAAAAAATGTTGAATATTAAAACACAGCAAAGCAAAAGCGTTGGCAAATCGCTGGAGTCACCTGACTTTATTTTTTACCTGTACAATTGAAGTAAACATTTGAGTTACGATAAATCTCCCTGTATAGGGACAATGGGAGGACAAAGTGCCTTGGGGCATCGGTCAATATATGTTCACTTGACAGGGTATTTGTGCATCGCTGCAATAAACCTGGAAAAATCTCTTTTACAATATTTTGACAGCAGAGAAAGAAAATAAAGGCAAAGAAAGTAAAAATTGGAAAGCCAAGCTGAGCAACGGCATGGCTAGACTGCTGCCTGGTAATTTCCTCAATATCGTTTGGGCTTCGTTTGTTCTACCCCTCAGTAGCAACAGCAGCAGCTGCCCTTAATAAGGTGTTGTTGAGCAATTTAATTTTATTGCACTTATTTTTGGCATCTGAGCTGGCAGACACAAACGCACACACACACACACACACACACACACGGAGATATATACAAACCGACAGCCATATACATTTATAGGCCAGGCTTTTTGGCAGTTGCCTACTTTAATTTTAATTGGCTCCACGCACGTTGTCCTCGATTGTTGTTGCTGTTGTTGCTGTTGTTGCTGCTGTCGGTGTTATTGTTTTCGCCATGTCGACATGTTCCTCTATCACATTTCAACACCCAACTCCATATTCGATGCTGTGTGCTTTGGTCCTTTATTGTTTCGCATATAAATTTGCTCGACGCTTTTGGTGTTTGGTTTTTGCAATTTTTGGCCTGCAAGTCGTTAACATGTTTTTATTTAATGCCATTTTGATGTGGCGCAAAGAAATTTCCACTGGCATTTATTGCCGTAATTAAGTGATGAAAAATGTTTCAAATGTTCTGCAGCTCTCATCCCTAACCGAGTCGTGACCCTTCATTCCGCTCCCGTTCCCGCTGCCGCCATCAAAGGTCATCAGCATCGACATGGTTATAAATTCTGAGGCACAGACCCATTCACAGTGCTCTTAAGTGCCTTTATTCTGTTATTTCGACTGCTCCAAACGACTGCTCTAACGCATCCAGATCTTCAATTTATGACCAGGCCAAAGAAAAAAAAGAAAATAAATAAAACACCTGACTTTTGCAGCAATTGCAACAGGCTCTTCATTAAATGTTTGTCCCTTTGAATGCCACAAATAAAGTCAAAATGCTTTCGTTTAGCTTGATATATATATACAAAAATAAGTATATATATTTTTTATTTGGTTTCAGGCAAGTCTATTAATTTAATTGGATTTTTAAGTGGGAATATGTGAAGCTGCATTCATATATTTTGTTTTATAGAAAAAATGAGAGCGTATATGATGAACAGTTAAAGCCTGGCTGATATCAAAGAGCTTAACACGTTTGCATTTTATTTTCTACGCATTCAATTTAATTTCTTTTAACTGCAAAATTTTTATTTTTTACTACGATTAGCTCTTTGTTCTTCATGGACATTAATTTATAATTAAAGCCAGTTTAAATTCATTGAATTTTGACTAAAAATATATTATTTCAACCTATTTATCATATTACAAATAATTTCCAGGGTATGCCTTATTCAATCACACTTCGTAATATACATTTTTTTCAGGCGAGATTTTTTAACAAGCCTTAAATGCTTTGGCAAGCTTAACAAAGACATTGCCGGCATTCTTGAACCTAAATCCGTTGAAATTCCACTGGACATTTTTTCATAGGAATCCACACAAAAATTTTTGTTGGCTTTGCGATCTAACGCGCTTAAATTAGTTTCATGCTTCAACAAAAAAAAAACTATTTGCATTATAGCAGAAGGTATTAAATTATATATTAAAAGTCAATTAATATTTAGGAAATGAAAAATATATAAAATTTATAAATACAACATATAATAATAAATTAAAAACTAAAAATAAATTAAAAAAAATCAAATAATATTTGTTTTTAATATACAACATAAGGAGAAACTGTGGACTGAATAAAAATACTTATTAAAAACAATATTTTCTTGCAGCTTCGCTCGATTGAAATATTAAATGAAAAGCAGCTGTGTCTAAGATTTAAAATTCAATTCAGGAATTGCTAGTTTTGTAATAATGCTGAGAGATCTAAAAGTTTACTTAATAGACTGTTGAAATTAGTTTATTAATCAAGTCACGTAAGCAAGAGGAAATGGAATAGCAAAATATTAGCACTCGACTATGTTGGATAATTCAATTTGAGCTGCGTCACATCTTCGAATGATCTAAAGTATATCTGGTATTAATTGATGTCTTACCTAAATTTCGATTTCCGCACAGCTCTAGCTGAATACGATATAATATCTGGCTTAAAGTAGTGCCACACCATGAGATAGCTTTAAATTAATTTAACTTCCAATGTGGTCGATGTGGAAGATGCTTAAAATTCAATACACGCACTTTGCAGCCAAGAGTCCTTTATAAACTCGACATAAACACTCGGGGCCGTGTCGCATGCGGGCTACTCTCTCTGTGTGTGTGTGCGTGTGTGCGTGTGCTTGCACGTGTGCATGTGTGAGGGGGCCTTTAACAGAAAATGTCAGCCGGCTGGGAATTTTAATTTGGTACGCAAACAACAAACAACAAACATCAGACGAGGCATCGACAGGCAAATGCTGTAAAAACATTTAAATTAACGTCTCCTTTAAAACGGTTGACACTGTGCGTGTGCGTGTGTGTGTGCGTGTGCGTATGTGTTGGAAAGGCATTCATAAAACGAGCCCATAAATGGCAAAAGGGTCACACAAACACAAACGCAAACACGCACGTACTGCCACAGAGGCATGTCCATAAAGATAAAGGCCATAACGTTGCCATAAACCGAAAGAGTCTTCAAGCATGTGTGAGTGAGTGTGTGTGAGTGTTGAATGTTGTGTTTGAGTTTTTTCTCTTCACTAGGTAATGCTACACACACAGAACACACACACACACAAGCATACTTACCCGAAAATGGACATTGACCTGAGTGAAAACAATTTGCACAGCTCGCCATTGGGGCGTATGCGTAATAATGCTCATACGACCCATGGGCTGTCGAGTGCAGCGGCTGCAGCCAGACGAGACGACCCTGCTGTATTTACAGACATTCATAATAAACCTTTATTCATCATTATATAGTTAAATAACATTTGCATTTTTCTCGTATATTAAATGTATTTAAAAATGTTTACATGTCCTTGTTTTCTTTTACTTTTCATTGTTTTTCATTGTTAAATAAATATTTGTGAACAATGCTAAATGAAAATTTAGCCATAATTTGTAATATAAACAATTTTGGTTATTTTCGTATGCATTTATGCGCGTATTTGTTTTTAGGGGCAATCGTTAGTAATTTTTCATTATTAGCTACAATTAAACTAAGCTCTGAAGGCTGAGCGCTCTGTTGTTGTATCTAACAATATTTTTATTTATATATGTATATATACGTTTCTATTATTTTCTTTAATTTCTTTTTGGCAGAGATATGTTTATTTTACAGTTTACAACTAGAAGTAGTCCGAAATCTAAACTATTTATATATACATACATATAATGCACTTGATGCGCGTTACTAATTAATTTAGTTGGATTTATATTTATTTTGCTGCTCTTTAAGTTCGTTTTCGTTTAGTTAGGCGGCTTAGTTAAATTATTTTGTGATTGCTACTTGAAATTCAAATTCGATTTATGCTAAAACACATGATTTACAACAAAATGGCGACGCTGCTTGTTTAACTCTGTACAGTTGTATGTGTGCGTGTGTGTGTGTGTGTGTGTCTATGTGTGTTTGCAAAATATTCACAACATTTGGGGCTCATTATTGTTGCAAATGCTTTGCGCTTGTTTGCGTGGCTAAACGTGGCTTTTGGCTTTCACTGAAATCAGGCGTTTTAGCTCTCGATTATTGGTTTTAGCGCATAATATATGTATGTACATAGCTATATATACATATGTATGTATGTATATATGCATGTCTATATATAGATTTGTTGATTAGTTACTAGAGTAGTACAATTAAATTTCATAAAGTCTTTCATTATTTAATTATCATAACGTAACCAAATACTAATCAATAGAATTTATCATGCCATCTCTTTCTCTACCTCTCTCGCTCTCTTTCTATACAGAAACCTCCTTGGTATATTTGGAGCGATCGTTCAGATCGAGCACCAGCTTATCGGGCCGCTTGGGTCGACCGGTGCCGGTGCCGGTGCCGGTGCTGCCGCTCGTCTTGTCCGTTTGGCTAGTGGAATTGTTCGATGCATTGGACACGTTGCCCAGCGACCTGGTCGCCTCGGCCGTTGGCCTTGCCACGGCTTCAATATCGCTGTCGGCGCCGCCGCCGCCGGAACTGGCAGGCTTTGCCTTATAGAGCGCAATGTCGTCGGTGGAGCGCGCCACCTGGGTCACAGCGATGCTCACCTCCACCTCGGCGCGGTCTAGCAGCTCGCTGCTGCGCGTCTGCCCGGAGAGGGGCTGGGGTGCGGGCTGGGTGCAGCTGCCGCTGCGCCGTCGGCCGGCGGTCATCGGCTTGTCGCTAAGCCTATACTTACTTCTACAGTTATCACAAATTTGATACGAAATGCTGAGCTCGGCCTCGAGCAGGTTGCGCGCCCCGCGCTTGCAGCTGGTGGGCGGCGTATTGGTGGCCGCGGTGCGCACAGCGGGTCGGCGGCGTTGCGCCTGGTCGAGGTCCTCGGACTGCGAGCACATGCAGTCCAGCTTGATGTTGGCGAAGCTGAGGCTGCCCTCCTGCTGGGGCGAGCCGAGCTCCTCGCAGGCAGTGCGCGGCGGGCAGCAGTAGTAGTGCTCCTTGGACGCGTCCAGGCACCGACTGCAGATGATGTGGCCGTCGGCGCTGCGCCGGAGCAGCTGCTCGCGGAAATCGTCGCCCGTCAGCTCCGTGTTCATCGCACGCTCCTCGTAGGCGGTTGTGGGCGTGGGCACGGCCGAGGAGGGTGGCGTCTCCAGGACCATGGTGGGTATGCTGCCACGTGCCGTCGCCGCCGCCGCCGCAGATACTGACGCTGTCCTGCCATTGGCATTGTTGTTCTGCTGGAGCTGCTGATTGTACTTCTGCATCTCGGCATTGAGCGTCAGCAGAGGCAGCGCCGTTTGGCGCGCGGCCGCCGTCGCCTGGCCGGTGGATGCGTGCGTGGCGGCAGCGGCGACCATCATCATGCCACCGGGCGTCTTCAGGCCGTCCAGCAGACTCGATATGGTCATCACAGCAACGCCCTTGGGCGGCGCCATATCCTGGATGCGCTGCAGCTGCATGCTCAGCTGGCGTATCTCCTCGAGGGCCTCCTGGTCGGACAGCTTGGTCTCTGCAAAGGAAATGATTGCTGGATGAAGTCGTCGGGCCGCAGCCCCATCAATTATAGTGCACAAAAAGCAAAGGCAAAAGCAGAGGCAGAGGTAGACGCAGAGGCAGAAGCAGAGGCTGAGGTGAAAGCGTCGTTTACATGCCGCCGCAGCTTTCAACTGGCAAAGTTGCCAGCCGAACAAGTTTCGCACTAAAAAAGTTGCGTCTCGTGTCAGAAGTTGGCCCGGGCCGGATCGGGTTGGGGGTGGAGGACAATTTAAATGCGTATTCCTGTAGCTGTGGCAGCCAACAAAACATGCCAACATGGAAATGAAAATGGACGCTGTTGCGGCTATGGCTGTCGACGTCGCAGTTGACGTTGACGTCGACGTCGACTTTTATACAAGACAGCCTACACTTGACAGTGAGTGTCTAAGTGTGCGTGTGTGTGTGTGGGTGGGGTGGTTGGAGTGCCTGTGCTGTTTGCTCGATGATAAATGGCCGTTCAATTCAACTGAAAGCCTGTCAGTGTGATTTAAGTGAGTCCACTCAGCGCCACTTGACGCGACTTTCAAATATATACAAAAAACAAAAAAAAAAGGAGCTTTTTTCTACTTTTTGTTGCCGCTGGATTTAGATTTATGGCTGTGAAATTAAGCGGCAGCAGTGGGCCAAGAATTGAATTTATTATGTGCGTCTGTGGTGGTGAGCTACACATATTTGCACAAAATAAAAAAAAAATATTTAAAATTCACCACACAAAAACAAATTCACATGAATATAATCTAACAACTTTGTCTCTAACTGAGCGGGTGTCTGTGTGGGTGTGTGTGTGGCTGGGTACATTTGCGGCTTTGTTATTGTTTAATTTAAATATGCAAATTGAAGGCAGCAAAAAGAGCAAGAAACGAATGCACGCCACGAAAGAGAGCGAGAGAGCGAGAGAGCGAGAGAGAGAGAGAGAGAGCGCTGGAAATTTAACGCACAATTTACGCAACCGCAAATGCGTCTTGCGGTCGTGCCGGGCAACGCCGGCATAGAAATACGAGCAATAAAAAATTAAATATAAAAAAGAAAGCGCCAAATGAGAAAAGGTCTCTCATAAAGCATTAAAATATAAAGCGTCGCACGGCCTCCCAGCCCAGTCCAGTTTGAAGCCAGGCAATAAACTGCGATGGCAGCGCGGAATTAAAATGCGGCCTAGACAACAAGCCGCTCGTAACTGTTTTCCCAGCGACTTAATCATTGGACGTGCCACGCCCACGTGTCAAAACATAAAATGCCACCTGCCATTGCGCCCCGTCCGTCTTTCCGTTCGTCCGTCCGTCCTTCGGCTTCGTCGTGCTGGCAAAAGTTTGGCTTCTATCTAATTTGTAGCTCGCCTCAGTTTATCAAGTCTGAGATTTGGCGTTTATGCCAGCGACATCCTATCAAAAGGACATCATCAGGCATTGAGCGACTTCGGGGAATAAACCCTTAACAAATTTGCCGCCTCTTGTGTAGTGGCTTCTAAATAAATAAATGTAACGTTTGGCATCTCGACGAGGAAGTTAACGCTAGGCTGATTTCAGCCACAAACAAGTGAGCGCTTGAGTGCTCTCTCTTTCTCCATCTCTCTCTCTCTCTCTCTCTAAGGTTAACCGCATCAAGCATGGAGGACATTTTGCGTACATAAATCAAAGCTGAAGTTGACATAAGATATCTGCGAATACTTAGGCATATTCATATATACATACATACACATACACATATAAATATATATGCATATCTATTTATTTATATATATACAGATTTATGTGTGGCTAAACAGGAATGTCGGCATTAAGCTGACGCCAGCCGCACAATCAGTTTATTTTTTTAAATCGTCCGACAAAGTGCCATAAATAAAAGTCAAAATGCCACAGATGAGTTGACTTAATCAGCATCCTTGAGCTGTGTGAACAAAATCATTTGTCAAGCGTCTCGTTAGTCGTAAGTATATCGATATGCAGTCCAGTCTGGTCCAGTGTGGTCTGGTCTGCTCCATAATGATGCAATTATGCTTACCCGCCGAGGTGGTGCCAGCTGCTGGTACCGTGGACGTTGTCATCGAGCTGGGATGGGCGAAGGTGCGCACCTGTGGACGAAAATTGAATTTGGCGCCGGATGCCTTGGCGCCCATGCCAATGTTCTCCTGATGCGATTTCCCGCTGCGCAGCACAATGTACACCTGTGAGAGCAGGAACGGGGCGAAAGATGAAGGAAAAAGCTAAAATGGCAACAGCTTCTTGCAATCGGTCGCTACGCACCTTGCTGCCAAAGATGAGTGCGAGCAGCAGCGTCACAGTCAGCTGCGTGTGGCAGAAGAAGATGATGTAGAGCAAATCTGGATTGGCGGGCGATTGCAGAAAGAGCCTGAGCAGAGACAGGGAGAGAGAGAAGAAAAACACAGACAGAATCATTATAAATGCTAAGTCAAAGAAAATACAAATCGTAGAACATCGAGTGGCTGCCTCTGTAGGCATTCGCGACTTACATGGACACATTGAGGAAGCAGGTGAGCAGGAATTCATTGTAGATGGCCATTGAGATGAAGCGGCTCTCGTTGAACTCGGATGGCGCCTTTCTTACCATAATGCAGAGCCGGACGCCCCAGGCCAAGAACAGAACTTCCACTGTTCGTGTGGAGCGGCGCGAGCACATGGAAATGAGAGAAACAAAGTGAAGTGAAGTGAGCTGAAGTGAATTGTACCGTTTGCTTCTGCATTTGCAAGGCTTTTAGCTTTGCTTTGCTTTGAATTTCAATTTTAATTAAAAACTCTTCAGATATATAAAGAGAGAGAGAGAAATAGCTCAACGTATGCGTCAGCTACCTAATTAGACGGCAATGCCTACGAGCCTTTTAAAATATTATTTAACATAATTCTCAGATGTGCACAGTGAAAGAGTATATTAATAAAGATATCTCACATATACACATACACACATACACACATGCACGCACGCACACTCGAGCTGCATTTTCATTTTCAATTTTGATTCTGATTCTGTTGCATACTTTTCAGCGCAAAGTAGCAAAATTAATGCACTCAGCACGCAGCTGTTTGCGTCGCTTTTAATGCGCATTCCGTGCTGTCCCATGTGCACTATATTCAAATTAAGTTATTTATGCACTGATTTCTGCTCTCATCGCTGCCCTGTCTCTGCCTTTTCATTCTCTGCTGTGCACGTAAACTGATATTTTTCCATTTTTCCTGAAGAGCAATATTCGTTTATATTATAATACTATTGAGTGAAATATAAGCTCGATAGAGTATGAGACGGTGCTGCTGCCGTTGATGGCCTAGTCGCGGTCATGACCAGCATACCGTACCAGTGTTGCTAGCTGTTGCAAGGAAAACTGCTGGAATGTCGACCCAGAGGGAAAATGGAAGAAAACATACTAAAATGAACAAATATATTTAAGAAATGATTTGCAGTGACCTTTTACCTTGCTCATCTTAAAAATAATATAATAAATCAGTAAACATTTTCGCTCAATAATTTATCCAAGTATTTCCTCTAAATATTTCCTCCAATTACTTCTTCTACGAATTTATTCCAAGTATTTCCGCTCGGTATTTCATTTAAGTGTTTCTTTTAAGTATTACCTCTAAGTATTTACTCTAAATATTTCCCCAAGTCTTTTATGCTTAGCTGAACGATCACACACTTCACTTCACTTTACTGCACTGCACAACTGACCCCCACCAGGCCTGGGCGACTGAGGAAATGCTGTAGCTGCTGCCCTTTATATAGGGCGAGTTTCACTCAGAGCCTCAGTCACTCTCAAGCGTTCTGCCTAGCGCCAGGTAGAGGACGGTGCAGTCAGGGTTAAAGGGACCAATGGGATGGAACACTCTCTGGTACGTCAAGCACTCTTTATACGAAATGAGTACTGCTGCATACATAGACAACATGAATGATCGTCTGTAGCTCTTCTTCAGCCCTTGCTCTTGTTAGGCAGACAGGCAGAGAGACAGAGTGGAAGACATTTGCAGGTTCACTTGCCTGAGGTAATTGAATCAAGTATAGCTCTCTCGAAAATCATATTCCACGCATATTATAATTTCGATTACAGTCGATGCGAACTGTATTAAAAGAGCTTTTGCTTGTCATTGAATGAGTCGGTTAATATTTATGGATGCTGCAACAGCAATCGTCAGATTCGCACAAAATACAACTTAAGCAACAATGGCTGAAAAACAAGCACACAATAAAAGAAGCCATACAATGGCTATTGAATGAATAACTCGCTACCTCCCTCTCTCTCTCTCTCTCGCTCTCTCTCTCTCTCTCTCTCTTGGAGAGCAAGGTGCGAAGTAAAATCATACTCAAGCCTCTATTGTTCGTGAGTGGGCCAAAATATTGGCAAATCATTGCGGGCTGTCGTTTCTTGACCGCCTGAAGGCCAAAGTGCAGGCAAAAGCTGTTCATATCGAGCCAAATATAATTGATTCTAAATTTTTGATAGTATTCACTTATATCTCTGTTTTTTAATTATTATTTAACTGCACTAGTTTCACACATAATTTACTTTGCAGTAAACAAAAAATCAATTTCCAAAACGAATTTGGGGACTTTTGTCGGAGCTACACTTCGATTGCCTATTTCTGTAAATTTGTATTATATTTTTACAGCTTGAGTCAGTTTGCTGAAACTAAATTTTATATCTATTGAAATTTCATAAAAACACATTTTATCAAAAGGAATTATACAAAAATGTTGTTTTATTCAAAGAATCGACCTAAAAATTTTACTGATACTTTCTCATTCAGCTTTTTTGCCCTGAAATTTATTTATTGCTTAACTAACTTTTAGTTACGTTTAAAGATTTTGTGTCTCGGCTTATCTTGTTTATATTCCATCAACTGCAAGTTATGTCTGCACTGCCTTTTGTCTAGCAATTTTTTGCTGGACGCCTGATTCAATCATATTGAAATATTTTCACCTGGCTGATAAATGCCAGAATTGTGCAGGTTTTTTGTCATATTTGAGTCAAGCATGAACTCAAACAATTTTGTAAAAAAAATGAAATATTTTATATCAATTTTTTGCTGCTGCAGCTGATTTAAATTTCATTGAATTGATTTTTTTTTTTAACTTAATAACATTAATTCAAACTGATTTTAAATGTGAAACATTTCAATAGCTTTCCTCAACCTGAATCCATTATGTTTTGGTGCAATTCATTACGTTATATAAATAGCTGGAATCGAACTGCGATTGCTGCAGAAATCTATTCTTGAAGTGGCCCTTGGGATGCCCTTAAATGTGCGAGTTTGAAAAGAGACTTTGGCAACAAAGCTTGCATTTGTTGAATGGCAACTTTTGCACTATGTTTGGATGACTTGCAATTTGTGAATAAGCCTTTTACACTGCCCGAAATTCTTTTTGACGCATCACAGTGCAGCCGGCTCGTACAAAAAGTCGAATTTAGCTGCAGTGGCCGCCCTGGCCTGGACTGTCTGAATCGCAGCACTCTGTGGCCTCGTGGCTGGATTTTACGTTAAGCCAGCAGCAGTGCACACACACATACACACGCATACGTTTCCTATTGCCAGCCAGTTGTCGTGGCTACGTTGGCATTTCAATATTTTTCTTTTGTCCAGGCACACGCTGCGTATGCGTAATACTGCCTGCTCTAGCATTTTTGTTTTATTTGTTGTTGCTGTTCTTGCTTCGCTTTGTGCCTGGTTATTCGAGTGTTGGTCAGGATTTTAAGTGGCTGCAGGATCAATCAAATGTGCTTATGGTATTTTGTGTCCGGCCCATCAAAGTATTTTGAATCGCCGTCTCGGTTTACTTACTCGAGGTGAATGTGTAGTCCCACCAATCGGTTTTGCATAGAAACGCCTTCAGGTCGTCCGCCGTGCGGCCCACCACTACGTCCGGCGGCGACACCAAAGTGCGCACCAGCAAGCAGGTCCCAATGGCCCCACAGATGATGCCCAGCCGCTTCAGCAGCGCCGCGTCCGTGATTTTGACAGCCTTCGCCGAGCGCACGCGAAATATTACCGAAATGCTGCACGAGATTCAGTTGGGCGGAAACCACAAAAGCAAGAAAACTGTATGCATAAGTATGAAGCTGAAAGCGTTGCCCACTTACCGCCAGGTTTTCAGCATCAGAGCACCGTAGGTCAGGGAGAAGCCAATCTCTCGCAGCCAGATGCGAGCCGTGCACGTGTAGAGATTCGGGTTCGGGTACATCACGATGTTCTGCAAATGGGCAAATATGCAAATAATTTAGTCCACTCACATGGCCGATTGTTGTGCTCTCATACGTGCGTTCGTTTTTTGTTTCGTTTCGTTTCGTTTAGCCACTTGGAATTGCAAAAATGAATTCAGTTTTAGACGCAACGTCCTGTGACAGGAACAGGAACCAGCAAAAGGAATACGAATACGAATACGAAACAGGAAAGGCAACCTGAGATATCTTCTCTTTCTGTTTTCTCAATTTTATTTATTTTGTGTATTTTCTGCTATTCGAGCATAACTAAAGTCAACAATTCTATATTCTGTTGGCAATTTATTTTCATTTATACTAAAATATTAATAAAAGTGAGGCAAAGGCAGCAGCAGCAGCAGCAGGAGGAGTTGTTGATTCTTGCACAGTTTAAAAAATCATAAAGCATTGTTTGTTGCGTCTTTGACTGAGGCTTCGTTCATGGCCAAGAGGCAGCCAACCCCCTTCAGATAAATAGCACAGTATATATCTTTTGTCTGCAAAATTTATATATACATATGTCTGTGTGGTTGAGGTCTAAGTCTGAATGTATGTGTGTGTGTGTGTTAAACGATGAACTCTCGTTTAAAGTTCTTTATTCTGCTGCCACAGTGCCGCATTATTTATGTGTCACGAGTCATAAATCAATCAAATTAAATTGTAAAGTAATCTATTTGAATTGCGTCTGCTGGTCGCAGCTACGTGGCTCTCTTTTCGCTCAGTGTATGTGGAAATAGATATTCATAGCCTCAGCTGTGCAAATGATGAATATGACAATTTGAGCCCCATAAAGAAATCAATTTTGTCCTAAGTAAACTTATTTGAGCGATGCTTCAAGTAACATTCAATAAATATAGAAATATGTGTGCTTTGTTCATGAGCTGAGGATTTTGTGCAAAGACAATATTTTCTGTAAGATTGTAGTGCTATTTAAATGTAAATGTAAAGCTATAAATGTAAAGCTATAAGTTTACTTCTACTTAACTTAACCCGTTAGCTGAGTCAATGCCAAGCATTTAGGTTTATATTTCTGTCAATCATAAAACTTCTTTTCAGACCATTGGCAGAGGAAGTATTTATATATATGTATATACCTCAGCTCACATATGCTATTTATATTGATTCTACAAATCAAGCACTATTTTATTGCGACTTGTACTGGAGCCTTATATGTTGGCGATGAGCTTTTCTTTCTATATTTATACGATATTCAATGATCCGATGAGGTGAGTGTGATTTGCATAACATTGGAGGATTTTATCACTTTTTCCACGGAGAAATTATCTGATAAATATGCCACGTACAGAGTGTATAACTTGTGCTGTGCCATGTGCCATGTTGTTGACTTTTTATTTATTATGTATACGCATAAATTTGCTGCTAGGTTAGTGCTGCGCAAGTACCACTCAAGGTCGTCTGAAGAAGGTGTCTGTGTAGTAGTGAAATGTTCATGTGATGCTTGAGCTGGCTTGAGAAGCTAAAGGGAAATGCGGCTTTCCAAAAAAAATATATAAATAAATAAATAAAATAAAATAAAATAATATAAAATAATGTTTTCTCTTTTTTTTTTAATTTTTATTTTTGGCATTTAATAACTTTTGTCCATAAAGGAAATAATTAATATCGAAAAATAGTAATTTTGTGTGACTTTTATAAAACATTAGTTGAATTCGCTTTTGCTTATTAAATTAAAATAAATTTTTCTTAATTTTCCAATCAGCAACATTTTAGCTGCTGACTTAATTTGCAGCTGCTGACAGAGCTGTTCGCCAATCATTCAGTCAGACAATCGGACAGCCAGTCAGTTAGACAGTTTGTCAATCAATCAGTCGGTGCATAAAACTCTTTTGTGGAAAAAGACATTTCATTCAGTATTTAGAAATCAGTCAATCAAAAACAGAAAAGTCACTTCCCTTCATGACGCAGGCTCTCGCATTCAGCTCACTAGATTGTCGAGTGTGCCGCGTCAGCTTACGTCTAGTTTATAGCCAGATTAAATGTATAATCGCGTTAGCTTACCGTGCAATAGATGAAGAAGGCGCCCAGTGCGATGACCCGTAACAGCGCCGGGCTGGCAGCGCGCACAACCTGTAATTGTTAAATGCTTAGAATAAAGTTGTCGAATGGCAGATTTGGCTGATTTCGGATTTGATGAGTGAGTCAAGCACGTCACGTGGAGCTTAGCTGAAATTCAAATTGGAGTCGTCTCCTTTGCACAATTGCGCACAGCCAAACAGAAGCCACAAAGAGCGTTCACATGGCAGAGATCCAGCTCCGGGAGAGTGAGAGGGATTTAGCGGCATTTAATTAGTTTGGGTCGGACGAGAGAGTGAGGGATAGAGTTGTAGACGGAATCGCATTTGAAATGAAAACAGTTTAGTTGGCTGACTGCGCTGATTCGCACCACTGAGACAGACAGACAGACAGACAGACAGACAGACAGAGCAGCAGTGGGATTTAATAATTCACTCTGATTACATACACACTCCCACAATGTCCTCGCATGGACATGGCAAAGTTCAAAACGGCTTAAAGCTATACGCCAGAGACAGTTGGCCGCACAGTCTGCTCCATGGACGCACCTAATGAGCGCTCCACCGATACCGGACAGGCTGCAGTGCAGTCTGTAGCTGGCTGATAGCTCTCTGCGAATGTTTGCACTTCCGTTTATGCGGCACAATATCCGTTGCCGAGGACAGGGACGTGAGCACGGACACGGACATGGACAGTGGACACGGGCAGCACGTACAAAATTAACTTGAAACTAACAATGCTAAGCAGCTTAGCATTCCAATGACAGCAGCTTAGGTTGGCTGGCCTCGCCTCTCGCCCGCCCGCCCGCCGACTAAGCCATTTGACAGCGGCGACTTGCCGAAGGCGCCAAAGGCGCCAAAGGCAACTTCACTAAAGCCAACCCAATTCCCAGACTCAGTCTCAGTCTCAGTCTCACTCTCAGTTGCCTTCTCAGTGCTGGCTTATAAAAACTTGTACTGGCATTTTAAACAAGAGTGCCGGCACAGTGGGCAGTGAGCTGGCTCTCTGGCTGCCACTTTATGCAGTGCCAGCAAAGTAATTCTATTTGGGCGGCGACATTTGTGGTACGTGTGGCACCCACCTTGACTTGTTGATAGCGAAAGGTGAACCAGGCGGCAGGAGGCAGCAGACCGATGACAATGCAGGCCAGGGCCAGGATGCTGGAGCGCATGGGCCAGTTGAGGGCAGCGATGCAGGGTGAGGCGTCCTCGCAGGAATCACAGCCCTCGGCACAGGGCAGGCACTCGTATTCGTTGTTGCTGTTGTACGTAGAGTTCTTGCCCTGCGTAAATGAGAGTTGTTGTTGTAGTTGTGGGTAAATATTAAATGAGTATTTTCTATTTATTCTGCTACTCTTTATTTTTTGAGTAAAGCGTCGCCAATTACTGCAACCAGTTGAGTCAGCCATTTGGTGCCTTTGGGCCCTGCATGATAATGGTAATTGATATGACAACAATTCAGTTGAACGTACCAGCATCAGTTTCTCGTACTCCTCCTCCAGCAGGCTGCCGTTGAAGAACTTGTGCAGCGAGGCGACGTCGGGAAAGTAGAAGCCCTTGCGGCAGAGGCACTTGTAGGAGCCGCGCCGAAAGCCCAGTCCCATAATGGCCTCGCACTGCGGTTGCGATAATCGAGTAGGTGAAAGCGGAATTGAAAACGAGAGTGAAACAGACCGAGAGAGAGAGAGAAAGAGAGAGGGAGTGAGAGTGTAAGTGAAAGTGACTGCTGATTGTTTGAGTACCCACCATGGTGGTGCGCTGTTTGCACTTGTCGGTGCCGGCGAAGATGTTCAGCGGTCGTTTGGTGCCCGGCGTGTGCCGCTGCGGGCACTGGTCGATGTCCACGCGCCGCAAGTCGATATCGATGCCAGATGTGCCCCTGCAAAAAGCAGACGAATGACGATCAAAAGTTGTTTCGTTTCTGTTTTGTTTTGTTTTGTTTTTTTACTCCCGTTTTATTAATTTGTCAGTTTAGCAATCAACTGGGCGGCACTTAAGCCAAATGGCGCCATTTATAAAAATCAATTCAATAAAACGTGCACAGCGCCAGTAGCTCAAATGTTTATGTATGCGTAAGTAAATATGTGTGTGTGAACTGGGGTTAGGAACAGTCTATAGCAGACCAAAAGGCCATTCTCTGTCCAGCCACTGGATCGCATTCTGTATTTCTCTCTCTCTCTCTCTCTCTCTCTATATATATATATATTTTTTTTTTTTGCTGTAATGCCAGCGATAACAAACAATAAATTCCGCCTTTGATTGCGCGACTCTGTCTGTGTGTGCGTAAGTAGTAGATGAAAATAGAAAGGATAAAGGATAAAGGCCAGGCGGAAACTAACAAGCGTGTTATGGTTCCGGTTTCGCAATGAAAATGAACGCAAAAAAAAAAAGAAAAAGAAAAAAAAAAATCAGAAATAGTAGAAAATTATTTTCTTGTCGTTGCCTGCCTTGTCGTTTCACAGAGACATAAAGCCATGAAAAGGGTACACTAAGTCCGACAGCCAGCGCGGATGACTCGCTGCCCAGAATGTCTATAAGACGGTCCTGGCACTGGCATGGGCAGTCGGCAACACCCAATTACACGCATTCCCAGGCAGGGCAGCGGTAAGCAACCAGGCAGCTGGAACCCATCGAGAATTTTACGCATAATCCAAGCACCGGCCGCACAGTGGGTCCAGAACAATTCGATTTGACTTTTATATTATAAAGTGCATAAATATTTTTAAGCATCAATCTGATGTGTGCTATCTAAGCTTCGGTTTTAAGTAGAATAAAAAATTCATTTAGATATGTAAATATTTATGCATACTTATTTATTTTAATTACCAATTTCATTATTTAAAATTAATTTAGTAATATTTTTCAAATTTATAATGCAATAAAAATCACTCAAATATAAATTTATCATGATAAAAATTTAACAGATAAACCATATTTAAATGAAAGTAAATGTTTTAATATAATTTTATTGTTGAATTAATTAATAAGTTTAATTTATATCACTTTTTTTTTGTTGATTGTTTCAATTGAGGTTTATTGCTGTTTATATTGATTTGGTTGATTGCTTACTAATTTCATTTTCATACAAAATTAAATTATTTTAATGAGCTCGCATAATATTTGTGTTATATATGTAAACTAGCTTATTAATATCGTCAGTAAATTAATTTAATTGTAAGCTTGAATTCAAATCTACTGCTAAAAAAAAAAAGAAAAAAAAAATGAATAGCATATGTTAAATTATATATGTGTTATTTCAACAAAAATTTTGGGTGTGTTTCCCCTTCATAAATATGAACTATAAATATTATAATTACATTTTTGCACGAGCTACATAATGCTCAACAAATATATTCATGCGCAATTTGAATTTTAAGGGACTAAGAAAGCATGCAATGGGCCCAATGTGTAATGGAAGTTTAGCTGTCCGCCCGCGCGTCCCGCTGACGTCAGGCGGTAGACCTTTTTTTGTTAGCCAACTCACAGTTGGCCCTAATGTGAGTGTGTGTGCGTGTGGGTTCCTGGCCGTGTCCGGGGTCCGAAGTTTCATGCGCCTGTCAGTTAATATTGACATATCAGTTTGTATTTATTTGATTGTTTCTGACAACTTATTGATTGCGAAAAGGGATAACTGGGCTGAGTATGGTACGAAGCCGGACTACACAATGGCCATATTACATTATAATAATGATTATGTTAATTCTCCTGCAGTTGATCCCAACGCCTTTGTATACGTTCGACCGGGATCCCCTTTTTCCTTTTCTTTTTTTTTTTTTTTTTTTTTGCTCTCTTTTGCGCCTTTCTTATTTGCTTGCCTTTTATTTGCTGTGGTTACGTTTTGTCAGCGTTGTTGACAGTTTTGAAGATAATTTGTAAACGAATATCGAAAAATAAGCTTATCGAGCTGCTTGAATGAGCTCTCTCTCTCTCTCTCTCTCTCTTTCTCTCCCTCTCTCTCTGTGCGGCTCATATTGATTTATTAGTTTGGCGCCTTCTACGTGTCCACGGAATAGGAAGTATTTTGGCCAATTTAATGGCCACAGTCTCCGGCCTGCTGATGTAGCAATGTGTCCGGCTTTGCTGGCGTTTTCTTGATGCGCCTTTGATTAAGTGTCGCCCAATGCCTACAAATGAGCTGTCAATTAATTGCTGTTGTCAGATATTCCTGTTGCGTTGCGCTCCATTTGAATGGCCAGGCCAGTGCGTGAGCCTCAGCCTGAGCCTGTTGATTTTCAATTTGGTTGCGTAAACCATGAGGATTTCAAGTGTCTCTCGCTCTCTCTTTTACGACCTTTAGCCTTGTTCTGCTTGGCCGTTCAGCTGATTAGCATAATTGGTTTTTCGTCGACTCCAAACCAGAGCTGGCCTCCGTCTTCGAAAATTTTCTAATTAAACGTTGGCCTAACGGCGACAACAAGCCATTGAAACTTGGCCAAGCACTTCATTTACGCACTTTAAGCGATTATTTATATTGTTGTCAGTGAGTTTTAAAGTAAGTTTGCTGCAAATATTTGGCCAGACAACAACACAGAGCAGACTACAGCATATGGCTGTGTGTAACGAATACTTAAGCCACGCCGAGCACGTGCGCAGCTCACCGTCTACGTGCATGGCTAAAATGCATTTGTCGCTGCTTAAACAGAAAAACAAGAGACACAATCACACACACATGCACATACATGTATATATGTATAGAGAGCGAGTATTACTATAGCACGTACTCTCCATTTTAAAATTCTGACAGCTAATACGCAGCTCGCCCGCCCCCCTCACCGCTGCTCCGCCCACGCAAAGCTGTGTGCGTGTGCGTTATTGTCGAGTGCATTAAGTTTGCTTTGCTGCTGCTGCTTGTGAGTATTTTGGTTATGGCCACAACAGCATATCTATACACACACACATACATATATTCATAGATGTGTGTGTGTGTGGCATATGACAGTCTCTTTCACTGCTCAACGCACGCAAGTAGTTTGCAATCAGTTTGTAAACAACAACTCGCCCGTTTGGATTTGTTGCCGCATTACGTATACGCCATGTACGCTGCCATTTGCCAATATATGTATATACTACCACTTTTATGTGTGTGCGTGCGTGTGTGTGTGTGTGTGTGTGTGTGTGGGTGTCTGTGCGAGACTCCATCTAATGCACATAATCAGCTTCACTTTTGCAGTTTTCACCTCGTTGACATTGTTGGGTAAGCCAACAGAAATTCGGTCATCGTCGGCCTAAAAGTTGATTCCGAAACTGTGTTCAGCCACAAAAAAAAAAATATTACATGGTTTTGCTGCTAAGCCATATAACCTGCAGGTCAGGCCATTTGCATGCTCATATCAAATGGATAGAGGAGTACGGCACATAATGCTATCATTGCTCTACGCCAGGAGTGACCAGCAGCCGGCAAATAGAATAGCTGACCAAATGAGCGCAATATGAAAGGAAGTTGATAGAAAGCAATTTGAGCTGGAGTGGCTATTCACTCAGGCCGAGGCCTCATTTAGGCTTTGGCTGAATAAAATTTGTTCTCTTTGTGCCTCTGTTTGTCTGCCTGACTAATCTCAGGCAGTTTGCACGGAGTTGAAGTCGGGATGAGAATGGACTATGGCAAAATTTAATGTAGGATAGGTGACACTTAAATGGCAAAACCTTTTGAATATTACAGCATACAAATGTTTCTGCTAGCTTTAAAAACTTCTGAAAATAATATCTCTCTTGATTCGATCAAGTATATTACTTAAATTGAAAAACCTCGAGTCTTAAAGGGATTCTCATGAAACTTCTGTAGCTCGCCTTCCGACAGCTCGAGTTCAATTAACACAGAGTAAAGCTGAAATATTTTTCAGTAATTCAAGAATCACCTCACTTTGTCATTCATATTGCATTTGATTTTTTTCACCTCTGCAGTGCACGGAATAAAAATTTCAATTATACCAGGGCACCTGGAGGGGGTGAATATGAAAAGTCTGACAGGAAACGAAGGACGCGTTGGTTGTTTGTTTGCGTGTTTGATTTGTTTGTTAACAGTTTTCATCTTGTTATTGTTGTTGGTTTTCTGTTTCGTCTTCAACTGTGGAAAAGCATCGAAAGCTGTGCAACGGACAGTTGTGACAGCATCGAAGGGCCGATGTCGCAGTCACTTCTGTTGTTCGCATTGCAATGCTGCGTATAATTGGCTGTTCGAGGAAGACGTTGACATTGTTTACAGAAAACAATAAAAACATTGCTGACTGTCTGCAGCCAGCTCAAGCTGCAACCATATCTCCCGGAGGTAAACTCCACTTAAAGGACAATCGCACAAATGCTCACTCGACTCGGCTAAGAGTTAAATACTAGCAAATAAGAGATTCACACATCAACATCTGCCATTCCTAATCATGTATATTCATGCAGTTCGACATGCTAACAAGCCAACCCTATCCAGCCCAACCCAACTCAAACCCAGTCCAACTCAGTCCATGGCAACACTTCTGTATCGTCGTTGCATACTCAAAGGAATGCTTATTGCAATATTTGATATTTCCGGTTCCGTTTGCCTCATTATGCTTTGCCAGAGACTTTGTGTATGTTTTTTATGTATGCTCAAGACTTGTAGATATTGCAACATAAGTCAAATAAATACAACGCTGAGATTACTTGTATGCCAGCAGGAGGGGGAGGGCGTATGGTTACCAACACATCCCTCTCACTCTGCCTCTCTGGTGTATTATGGAAAATTTGCTGCATGCAGCGCACGCTAAGCGAAACTTAAATGAAATCCAATAAAATGATTGCCCCAGCAGGCATGCCCGAGCAGCTTGCCCCAAGCCCAAGCTAGCCCGACTCGGCCAGCTTGTCCTTTCTCTCGGCTCGCAGCGGGTGCTTAATGTGATTTGTGCCTTATACTTATTTGCGTTTCAGTTCAGTTTGAGGTTGACGCTGGGGTTGGCTTTAGGTTTGTGTTTGCTTGTGGGTTGACTCTGTCGCATCATTTCGGTTTGTTTTCCCGCTCCGAATGCGCAATTCGACCGTCTGCTCGACGGCCCAACAAAGTGCCAAATAATTTCTAATATTATTAAGTTAATGTTTCGCTGGCAACAATGGCCCATTGTTGTTGGCCGCCTGCATTTATCATGGTATAACAGAGCATAATACATAAATTAAATCAATTAGCAACTTTCCGTGACGCCGTCTGACTGCCAACTTTTTCAGTCCGGCAGTTAGCCGGCAGTTAGCTGCCTCGACGTAAACAAATTCATTTTGCGGCCAGCTCCACAACTAATGGAATACTGATAGCAGCCCATTATTAACACGATACCAAGTAGCCAACTTTAGCTTCTGGCCGGCGGCAATGCAGGCGGACAATGCTTTTTCAGATACATACATATATATATATATATGTGTGTGTGTGTCTGTGTAGCTCTATAATGGGGCATTACAACTGAGTTATGAAACATGGCTGGCAACGAGTTTTATGTACTTATATTACCACGAAGTATTCTTAACTATTTTTGTTTCTTTTTATATTTCGCAACGAATTTTATTTTATATAAATAATAGAGTCCGCTAAGTCTAGTACAGCAACAGAAATTCGCAGAGCTAAATAAAGTTCAGCTCAGATTTTAGTTGTTGAATAAGAGTATTTCAGCTTCTGCTGAACAAAGGAAACTTTTTGGTATAGCCTACACATGCTCTCGCTCTCTCTCTTGCTCTCTCTCTCTCTCTCTTGTTTTCTCTCTTTCTCTCTTTATATTTTATTTTTGTTTCGCCAAGCTGCCAAAATAAATGAGCTTTGTGTGTGTTTTTGGCTGCGGCTGCTGCAAGGCGTCGCTGCACCTAAGCCAAACGAACTTTCAACATTTCGACATTAATTTTGTTGCATCCGTCCATTAGGCGAGCCAAAATTTATGTTGCAACTAATTGCAGGCAGTTACCGTGCTTCCGCACTGCCTTTTTGTGCGCCCTGCATGTGTGTGTGTGTATGTGTCTAATGTGTGAAATTTATCGAGCGCACAAAGTCAATGAGCATTAACTGGCATATCTAGCTAGGCATGTGCGAGCGTGCGCTCGTGTCGGCTTCCCCTAATTGATTACTTTCATTAAATATTGTCTGCCACACACAAACACACACACACGCTGCTGCTGCTGCTGCTGCTGCTGCTGCTGTCGCCCACCTGTGGCCCAACCGCCGCGCGTTTAATGAAATTTGCAACGCCTTGGCCGTAATAACACAATTTACTAGCAAAAGCCGTTGCGCTGCTTTAAACTGTCAGCTGTCAGTGCTCGATGCGAAATGTTGACAACTCAGCTGATGCTGCTGGTGCTGCTGCTGCCGGATATATTTTTGGCTCGCGCACAGGCACCCGACAAAACCTTAACACTTGACAGGCTAACTTGGCGTCAGCTAGTCTACTACCAATCGCGCTGTAAGTAGGATGGGATGAGATCTTTGTAGGCACTTTAATGATCGATGGGGCATGCCTCAATAGGGCCTCAGCGCAGACGTTTCATAACCACACCAGATCCAGGCACCCAGCCAGATCCGCCCAATATGCGCAAAGTCTATCCGTGCTACTGCTACAAGCCGCCAAAGCCCCGCCAGTCGACCACCGAGGCCTATGAAAAGCTTATGATTGAGCCCAAGGAATATTTCATACTGAATTAGTAAATAGAAAACACTTTTAATTAAAATATATATTATATAATGAATATATAAACTAATTAAAAAAAAAAAAAAAATATATATATATATATATATATATATATATATATATATATATATATATATATATAATGCTAATCTCAATGCTCTCTCTCTCTCACTCTCATTTCATTGTTCCCAATCGTTATAATTTTTGCATCGGTCTAGATTCAATCTTGTTTGATTGTCTCAAGTTAATTGGACAAATTCCAAGACTTAGGCTTTCTTATTAAAATTCCAAATATTGTTTTGATAACTTCTAATTGCGCGGCATCAAACAGCCGCTTCTAATAATGGCATAATAAGACGCTGACTAAAAAACAGATTGCACGTTGGTATTTTGGTATTGTTCATTGTCGGTTGTCCGTTGTCCGTTGTCCGTTGTCCGCTGGCCGTTGCCAGGCAATAATTACAAATTATGCATGAAACGATGTGGAAGTGCGGACAGCAGCAACGACGACTGGTTAATTGTGCACAGCACCAGGCAGAATGGGACACAGGCAGAGAGCTTCTACCCCTCTCTCTCTCTCACTCTCCTGCTCTCTCCACCTCTATAGCTCTCTCTGTCTACCCACTCACTGTTCTCGGTTTTATTGAAAACCCTTGCCATCCTGACGCAGCGTCGGCATGTTCGCAATTTAGTCATAAACAGTAGAATGGCTTTCAGCCGTCATTATGCTGATGGGCATGCAGCGTTGATGTTCTAACTAACTGTTCAGTCTGCCTTAACTACAATCAACCAGTCTGTGAAGTGGGCACAAGCTGTTCGCTCTATACTCTATAGCCAGTGTAGGGTATCTTGGCGTTTATGGTAAATCATTATTATTACCATTTACAGATACTTTTGCTTTGTTTAAGTTGTAAACATGAATTTTGTATTTAAATATTTGCCTTGCTGTCTAGTCAAGTCAATCACTATAATGTTTTTCTTTTTTCTTCTTTTTTTTGTAATGTTATATATTATATTAATTTATTGTATGTAATATAATTTTGTTCCGCTATTAAATATATATATATATATTTATTTATGTAATATACTGTATAATATATTTAATTTATTTTTAATTTTGTATTTATTTTAATTTACATTCCTTTACATTCTTAAACAGTGCAATACTTGTTTTATCGCTTGCCAATATATATTATTATAGATCTCTGCTTATATTTGTTACAGGGCATCGCGTAGTCAGTCACTCTACTGGTTTCTTGCTCTTTTACTTGTTACCATTTGCAATTGTTGTTTTAGATCCAGTTATTGTGGTATTTGCTTGTCAAATGGCCTTGTTTATGGTAAAAGCCGTTCGTCCAGTTCCTTTGCAGGTTTCCTTTTTGTTTTGGTTTGTTTCTATTTTTCTTTTTTTTTTTATTTTGAGCTCGAAAATATTTGGCAATAAAGCGCCTGACACTTTCAGCTGATTTGGCAAATTTAATGCACGAACGGGAGCAGCTCTTTGTTTTCATTGTTGTCTGCAGGCGCCGCCTCCACCTCCACCTCCACCTCCACTTCGGCCTCCGTCTCCTCCTCCTCCTCCTCCTGCTCTGCCGCCTGACAGCCAAGTGAAGTAATTAAATATGCTCAAAGTGCACTCGTCGTGCCCAAAGTGGCGCCCCGGAAAGGGAAATGCTTTCAAATTTATTGATTTGGCGAACCATCTCGGACCGACATCAATGAAATTTTCATTAAATTGTGTAACTTGTTTTACTACGCATCTGCTCGCTCGACTACGGCTTCGCTCTGACTTTTCGCACAGTTGCCAACTTTTGCTTTAACATTCAATTGAGAAACTTTTGCCAAAGAGAACTATGTTCCCCCCGTCCAAAAAAAAAAAAAAAAAGTAAAAGATGTAGAGAATCAAGTGAAAAGTATAAAATAAAAGAGAACGAAAACAAGAGCCTGCACAAATTTTTCTAAAAGTAGTCTCCGAGCACGCCATAAAGTTGCATAAGTATGTAGTGTCCATGTTAAAGTATTCAGTTAGCTGGCGCGTGATTGAAATTCGCTAACAGCTGCCCAAAGTGGCTGTTGTGGGTGTTGTGGGTGTTGAGGGTGCTGCATGGCATTCAAGATCTGTGGCAAGCGTTATTATTGCTGCTTCGATAGGTTGCCGTTGCTGTTGCATTGAAATGAGGACTTGCGGCTGGACAATGGCACAAACTGTAGCCACGCCCTGTCAAGCTGTTTACATTTCATATTGTGGGACTGCAACGGCAACGGCAACCCCAGTTGTAACTGTAGCTGACAGCTGCAAATGCCGCCGAAACAATAACAACGCAAACAAATGCACAAAAACTGCGCCAATGACAAATTTTGCAGGCCATTGCTGCAGTTGCCTTCGCCTGGCTTTTGGCCTGCGAATTATTTATGAAATGAGAAGTGTAGGCAGCCAGCCAGGCTCACCCACACCTACGTCTACAGCACTGCATTGCAATTGTTTCAGACTTACTTGAAGTGATAGCTGCCATTCTCGTAGCCAAAGAACGGCACCGTGTAGGTCAGCATCCAAATGTTGCCGCCGCCGCAGTCGTAATACGGCTTCGACCATCTGCCATCCTCGTACTTCACGGCCAGCGTGTCGTCCTCGACGCGTTCGTCGGTCCGGTTCGAATACAGATGGAATGCTGCAAGACATCAAACAGAAGAGACGAAGGTTAATCGATGGCAACTCGCTGATCAACAATGAGTGCCTGGAATTGCATTACAATGCGATGATGATGAAGGGAGCTTGACCTCCCTTAACTCAGCTCTTGATGTTGCATCAAAAATAGATTTGACAGCTGGACATTATCTGCATACTAGGTACACCCTAATGCCAAGTCGTATAAGTTGCATAAGGAGCTATTAACTGACTGACATTGCAGAGAGCAAATTTTACTAATGAGAAATTGTGCAACATTGTGGAGGACTTTACTCGACATAGTTAGAGTGAATTGTGTAAGCAAACGGCAGGAGCGTATGCGAGTGGAAATACCCCGAAGAGATGTGTGGTTAGCAATTAAGTGAGCTTTACTGACTATGTTGCACTACCTCTTAAAATTTATGAAGAGACTATGCGGCTTGAACTGTGCGGATGTGAGCTAAAGAGAGAAGAGCTCGAAAGACCACAATATGTTACTGTAGCTGTATGATATGATAAGGGAAAGCAGAATAGTACTCTGCGGTCCACGATTGGTACATATACAAGAGAATGAAATGAAATGAAATGAAATGAAATGAAATGAAATGAAATGAAATGAAATGATATGAAATGTAAACATTAATAGGAGCTCGCAAGAGATGAGCTCTCTTGACTTCAACAGCTTGTTCTAGTTCATAAAATTAAAGAAGAGATCTGAATGAAGAGCTGAAATCATGGAGCATTGCGTTATACACAGTACACTCTAGCTCTTAAAATGCAAGAAGTGAGGGCTGATATCTTTAATGTTAACGATTGTTTGAAACAGGGTCCACATTGCGAATATCCATTATATGTTAGAAGAGGAAGACGACTTGAGCACTTTATAGCTCCAATGGGAGTCATATAACAGGCGTGCTATAAAAGAGTTTATTAGCTGGCAGAGTATAATCAATCAGTGTCTAAAGAGCAGAAACTCGATTTCATTTAGGCATTTCGCATTAGTTGCTGAAAAGTCATAGCAAGACTGTCTGTGGGCAGTTGTTGTTAAGGGAAGAGATCTAGGTAGATGGAGAGAGAGTGAACTTCATACATACATATACATATATATTTACATACTTATATTATATAAATTTTAGCTCTGTATAGGGTCAATCAAAGGGAATTGACAAAGCTAGCAAGTCAAGCCCTGCATTTATAAATATTATTCGGTGTGAGTTGACGGCTGCCGACTCAGTAAAGTTGAGGGCATTAATTTTGCAGGCTATTGACAGAGGAGATATAATAATACATTTCAATTGAGACATTCGCGTGCATATTTAAAGGTGTCACAGTTCATCAATTCCTAATGGCAGCCAAGTCGAACGGCGAGAATGGAACATCTGTCCGATTGCTATAAAAGAAGGCAATTGGTTTCGGGTCGTACTCAAAAGTGCCGGCACCGTTGGCATCATGGCATTCGAATTCAAGCTAATCAGACCGGCGCCACTCACCCAGCGGGTGCGTTCCCGTGAGGGCCTCATCTACATGTACCGGGGCATGTGGATCGTTGGGTGGGTGCCGCCGAAGTCGGGTGTGTGGCGGTATGTTTATCTGACTTGGACCATTACGACCTTGGTCTTCGGGGTCATATATCTGCCGTTGGCGTTTCTCACCAGCTATGTGCTGGAGTTCAGTAACTTTGCGCCCAGCGCGTTCTTCACCTCGTTGCAGGTGGCCATCAATGTGTACGGCTCGTCGTTCAAGTCCATGATCACGTGGCATTTTATGGAGCGGCTGAGCAAAACGGAAGTCCTGCTGGATAGACTGGACGAGCGGCTGCGGAACGACGAGGATCGCCAGAAGATACACAATGTGGTGGCTCGCAGCAATTACGCCTTTCTGATCTACACCTTCATCTACAGTGGCTTCGCGGTCTCCACCTTCTTCTCCATGGTGCTGAGCGGCAGTCCGCCGTGGGCCATCTACAATCCGTTTATTGACTGGCGCGACGGCGTGATCAGCCTGTGGACCGAGTCAATCTTTGAGTTAGTTACGATGTCCGTTGTGGTGCTGCAGGATCAGTTGGCCGACACGTACCCACTGCTGTACACCCTCATCTTTCGCGCCCATTTGGATGTGCTCAAGTCTCACATACGCAACCTGCGCATGGATCCCACAAAGACTGAAAGCGAGAACTATGAAGAGCTAGTCAATTGCATAATGGATCACAAGCTTGTACTTAGGTGGGCCAGATAGCGTTCTAGAGAGCTCAACTCATGAATTGCCTTCTGTTCCCGGCAGATGCTGCAATCTGGTTCGGCCAATCATATATCGCACAATATTTGTGCAATTTCTGCTGATTGGCATGGTGCTCGGCCTCACTCTGATGAACATATTCTTCTTCTCGAACTTCTATCAAGCCGTTGGCTCCATGCTCTTTGTCGTCACCATACTGCTGCAAACGTTCCCCTTCTGCTACATATGCAACCTGCTGATGGACGACAGCGCCGACATGGCTAACGCGGTTTTCCAATCCAACTGGACCGAAGCGGAGCCACGCTATAAAAGGACCCTGGTCATTTTCATTCAACATGTACAGCAGCCCATTGTCTTCATAGCAGGCGGCATATTCCCCATCTCAATGAACAGCAATATAAGCGTGAGTATAAGAGTGAGAGTGAAAGAGAGATGGAGAGAGAGAGGGTAAATCTTTGCTTCCGGCAGGTGGCCAAGTTTGCATTCAGCATCATTACCATAGTGAAGCAAATGAATCTGGCAGAGAAGTTTCAGTAGGAGCCGTATCGAGTCTGCCCCACTGTGCATCGACAGCACTTTGGGGCTTATCCACTTTTTATATTAACGTAAATTTTCATCTTTATTTATTGCACCCTTAAACGAGTCTGGCGCGTGCCAAGTGCTCGTCTGCAATTGCCTCTAATACAAGCTTCCCCCTTAGTAAAAAATGTAAACCAGAGTAATAGACTCACACACACACACACACACATATATATATATCTATATATACAGACTCAGTCCCCACTGGGGCTCGGCATTGTTTGTGGCTGGCATTTGCATAGAATTTGTATATGTTATAGTTTATCTTATAAGATTTAGCTGATTTAGTTGTGCTCTGCAATTGCGAGGCCCGAAATGGTAATGGAAATGAAAAGCCACAAAACGGATGGAATACAACTCCCCTAGCAAGCGGTGCAGGAGGCGGGGCCCAACATTTGCAAATTGTGTTAACAGACGGAAATTACAAACGAGAAATGACAACCAAGAAATCTACCAATGCCAAGGCATAATCAGCCCACACATAAAAAGAGCAAAAAGCAAACGAAGAAGCCGCAGGAGCAACTCCCTCGGCACCGTAGCTCTCGCAGGATATATGTACATATTACTGTTTACATATTGTATGTGATTTTTATTTAAATTTTATGTTAAACACGTGACGGGCAGATAGCAAAAATTATATGTATATAAGTATATGACATAACATATATATATGTGTGCATATATATTTATATGAATACATGTATTCAGCTATAGCAAGCATCAACGGAACCAGACGCATCGACGACGACGACGACGACGATGACAGCGGCAACAACAAAAGCCAATTCTGCTACAAATATTATGACATCTTTTCGGTTTTTTTTATTTTTTTTTTTTGGCAAACACACATCCACACACATTTGCACATAAAATGGCACTCGACTGCAGCTGCTTAAAAAAGTGCAAAGCATTTAGATTCTACACATGCAATTTGTTAAATTGCTGTAATTAAGTTCAGCTCTTTTTTTTTTTCTTTTTCGACAGTGTCAACACTCGAGGTTAGCTTTACATAGCCAGCATATTTGTTCGGCATGCTCGTTATGCTCGTTTATTAAGCATATATAGTAGTTTATATTTTAAAAAACATTATAATTCAAAATTTAAAAAATCTTGCTAAAGCTTTGCAGTCAAAAGACACTTTATATACATGAATATATACGATAGAAATATTTAAATTGGCATGGCAGTTTATCTCATCAATGCTTGCTTTGGGTACTCTTGGCATATATAATCTCTACTTGATCTGTTAGTACATTTACATTTACTGTGCCTTGATTTAATCTTGAATTCATTTAGCATTATATCTGATGTTATTTGGTATATTTAATAAGAAATATATAGATATGAGCATATACGAGTATTTATGTATTTATGATTATCTGATTTCTAATATTCTTCTGGTCTTTATATTGAAATTAATTTTTATATACGTATAATGCTATTTTTGGTACTTTTGCTTGGCTATTTAAGCAAAATAGTCTTGAATTCATTGCAAATAAATTATATCAGCCCCAAATTGTATTCTATAGCCTTGATTCACAGTATGACACATGTCAAGTTAATTAACATTTTAGCGCCTGCAGCATTTTCAGCCTAAATGCCACAGGATTATTATGTTAATATCAATACAAATTAAAATTCCATGCTATTTTCAAGCAAAATTAAATTGCTAATGTATTAATTATTGAATACAAAAGAATTGCACAGGCTAACAGGAGCAGCAGAAAGCAGCGAAAACGAAAAAGGGAAGGTAGATAGATAGAGAGAGAGAGAGAGAGATGATATATAAATAATATAAAAACCCGTCGAATTTTAAAGAGTTTTTATTTATTTAGTTATTTTTATAAAAGCATCGAGTAAACAACTTGAATTTTTATTTCATATGCATATGTATTTTTTCTTATTCTTTATTTACTTATTTATGATAAATTTCCTGAAGTCAGGTACTTGAAAAGAAGCAGTCTCATTATTCATTTATACTAAATTCCTTTTTTGTTGGCCTGTGTAGATGGACACACAATGTTGTATTTTTTAGCTTCACTACAAATAGCAAAAAGTGTGTAAATCAAGTCTCATTTTCATATGTAAATAAGTGCTGCGAAATAATAATATTGCTGCAAATAAATTATTAATTTAGCTACCCATACATATGCGCACAAGTATATGTAGTTCTAATGAAGTGAAACGCATTGTGCCAATCGAATTGAAATTCACATTCGAATATTTGGGCTATACGAGCTGGAATTATTGTGAAATTGGGCAATTGGCCATGGCCATTTGGTGGCTATAAATGTTGATTATTGCACATTAAGTGCATTGAATTGAAATCGAAATTGATTTTGATTTGGATTTTGTTTTCATTTTTTTGCTATTTTGATTAATTGATATGCGTCTTTTATTTATGTTTGATAGTGCCATTAAGTAAACTCTGGCAATAATTACTCAATTTATCGCTGATTGCGGCGCAACAGCGCGAAAATAAAATTAATTATGTAACGTCAGAAATGGAATCACTGCCTTTAATGGGCGCTCATTTCATTTGATTTCATATCTTTTTTATTTAATTTTTTTGGGTTCCTTGCTACCGGAAAAAGCGCTCGATAATTGCTTAAAAAATGGCATTGGCATTGGCATCACAATCGTGCACACCGCAAGAATATAATCAAATTAATTGCGCCTGAATTGGCAGGCAATTTGTTGCGGCTGCAAAGTATTTATGTATTTTTGTCAGCTGGCGTGAGAAAATCCCTGAAAATTTAATAAATTCTACTTTGGCTTTGCCGCCTTGCACTACGAACGCCATTCGCTGTCCCAAGACAAAGTTTTGCCCAAGCGAACGTTGAATACGGCCAGCACCAGCACGCCGGAGACTCCGTGGCGAAGGACCACGACTGCGGCTAAAGCAAGTTCAAATATGTAAATGCATATAAATTGAAAGTCAGCTACGTTATGCAGATATTCCGGCAGCAACGATGCCGACCCTAAGACGCAATTTAGCTGCCTCTGGTGTCGAGTTGCTCTGAACTGCCTGCTACACACATACACACATACACATATACTATATATATACAGGCACACACACACACAGATATGTGAGTGAACGTAAATCATAGTTCATAGTTGCGGCTATGCCGTGAGGCATCTTTCGCCTAAGTTTCACCAGCCAGCGAGGTCGCTGTTTGCCATAGATATATGAATCCGTTGTCAAAATGCTAGTCAGCATTGACACATACACATACATATACACATACACATACACGTATATATGAGTAATTTAAAATAAGTAATTTAAAATACTTAACTGTTTACGAATTTAATAAACTATATTGAAAAATTATCTCGTGTAAGCATTATCCACAGGCAACTCGTTGCATAACTTAAAAGTTTTCACATGAGTAAACTCCTTTGGAATTGAAGAAAACATTGATACAGAGACCTAAAGAAGAGCCTAACAAGCAAATTTTATTTTCTTCTCTCTCTTTTTAACTTAATTCTCGATATCAGGAAAGAGCAGCCGATTGCATCGCTTCCTTAACGAGTTCATTTGTGATCGGCTCGCTCACTCTGAGCTTATGTATGTATTGGTTTATATGCGAGGGCTGCGTTCACTAAACACATCGATAGCGTGCATTGAGTCTGTGCATGTGTAAGTGAGTGTGAGCATCGTTTGCATTGAGGTCTCAACTTATTTGCTCACTTCCTTACTCTCGTTATGCGAACGTTAATCGTATCGCTCCCCGAACAATGTTCGTGAAAAGAGCGTCACACGAACTAGTTCAACTGAAGGTGAATAGAAACGAATAAAATCGATTTCGATCTCTGGCGCACAGCGAGAGCAATCGAATATAATTTCATCGGTTGCTTCCGCCAGCAAAGCGTAAAGAGCTATTATTTGATTACCATGATTTCATTATGCTCTATCTATTGCTTTTATTAGCTCATCTTTTATTAAATTTGCATTCTTATGCAAACATCGCATCTTCATGTAAACCAAAACAGCTTATCACATGATTTGGCTAGAAACTTTAATTTAATTTAAATAAATTTCTTGAAAGCTCGTGATGCCCGGAATGCTTTTTCTCCACCATCAAGCACCACAGGGCATCGACATGGACACGGCGGCATGTGGTCATGGGGGCATGGGAGCCCTCAAACACATAGACGACACGCTGAATGGGGTTTTGGCCTAATATTTGGACTACAAATAATATTTCAACGAGTGTTTGTTTTTTCCAATTACCCCCGTGACGGCGGCAAGCAAGCAAACAAACGAGCCGATGAAAGAACGAACAAATGAATTTTTATCTGTGGCAAATAGCCCCGGCGTTAGCCGGCTTTTGTTTGCCTGCCCCAAGCTGGCTGCAATTTGTGGCGGCTACTGCCAAACGTGGCATTAGTATGCAGCGGCATCCAGTGCGACCGTCATGCAGCCTAAGCGGCTGCGTGTTTGTTTTCAATTCCGTTTGTCTGCCCTTTCACTCACACACACGCTATCTCCCTCTCTATTTGAGTGTTTGAGAAAGACAACACAGGCAGTTCGTTGGCGGCTAGAAAACGCTGTCTGCCATGCTAAGTAATACAGCGTGCGGCTCGCGTGCACAAATTGCGCATACGCGACGTATGCGTATACATATACATATATATGTACTTATAGAATATATATGTAGCATATATTTGCTGTTTGCCTGCAGCCGAACGGGCAAATAATTTGCATACCAACATGAGCAGCCGACATGGCAAACACGGCACGACACGTGGCGTATACGTAACCTTTAATTTAAAAAATTATGCATATCAGAATGTGGCCATAGGCCGTCGAGAGTCTGAGCGTGTGTTAACTGAAAGAATTGATTGGCGAACTGAACTGATTGACTAATTAAATGTAATGCGAGCGAATTACGAACCGTGAACTGCATTTAATGCACTGATTGACGCATGTCAAACGTTATTCAACTCTCGCTAATGAGTCAAGACTTAAACGTGGCCCATTTCATTTAAGCCCCGCCATTGAGTGCCGCAATAGTTGACCATAATTTAAGAGCTGCCAACGGGCGACACACGCAATTTTCGGCTGTTTCCTTTCGAGTCCCAGGTGCGTGTTCAGGAATCACAGCTAATTAGAAAGGCTGTACCGACTTCTGGGCTATTCATTTACATTTTAAGTGGCCTGCCTCTACAGACACAGAGCGGCACAAACATATATTCATATTATATATACATAGCAATTTGAGACAGTGCCGGCATTTTCTTTCTTATTTATTTGCTTAATTGTTGGGCTATGATAGAAATTTGCCCAACTGGCAATGATAAAGCGACAGTAAAATATGCGACTCTGAATGGATAGCAACGGCATCGCAATTAGGCAGCAGCAGCAGAAGAAGCCGCTCAAGCTGCTCGCTTTTATGGCCTGGTGGCTCCCTTGGCGACTCGGCTAAGTGTCCGTGATGTCGTCTGGGCAGTGACTAATGAAGTCACAGATTAAAGCACGCAGCAAATATAAATATTCAATGCCATACTCGTGTATACTCCGCTGCCATTACCGTTGCCATTGCCATTGAGGCATAAATAAGCTAGGAGTGCCGCCGCCCCAGTCCACAAAGGGTGCATAAATCAGTGGCTGCTACTTACATTTCAGGTACTGCTCGTTGCGTGCTATCACTCGCTCGGCGTTCTTGCGTGCGAGGAAGAACCACTCGGATGTGTTGCCCAGGTAATGGTACTCCATGGCCAGATCCTTGGCCAGAACGGCGCCCAGATTCGGCGGCGGCAGGCGGTAGGCGAACGGACAGAAGAGTCCCGGCTGCGCAGGATGCTCGTTCCAATCGAAGCAATTGCCCGCCGCAAATATATCATCGTCGAACTCCACCATGGACAGCACGGAGGCGTGCAGCAAGTTGACATCTTCCTGCACCGAATGCGCCGTCGTCTTGAAGATTCTGCACGGAAATGAAAAAATGTCAGAAAATTATACGAGATGAATCTAGCCAGCGCGTTTCAATTCAGCGAAAATTGCATTAAAAATCCATGACATAATATCGTATGTATATATATGGGTGTATATATATATATATATATGTATATATATATAGTGCTCAGTCCGGTCATAGATTAAAGCATTCCAGCAGAGATTCTGTGGGTGGCTGCTACAAGGCTTGTTATTGTTTGCCAGCCCGGACTGCCTCGCATTTTGTCGGGGCTGTCATTTATATTTTTATAACCGCTTGTTTGCTGCACCACTGCCCCACTGCCCCGCTGTCCCACTGTCCCGCTGCCCAGGCATTCGGAACCCACCACGGACCCACTGCCTGCTCTGCCGAATTGCCGTGGCTGTTGTTCCGGCCAGGTCCGGGCTGGGCCCCAGGCTCTAACACAAGTGCACTTATAGGCGCAGCGCATTATGCTGCTTCAAGCTGTGCTCAAGTGCTCCAAGCGCTGCTTGCTGCGACTGCGGCTGCGGCTGCGGCTATTGTGTGCCATCAGGCTCTCTGGGTGTTGCCAACTAGGTGTGTTACTGTCTCTGTATATATATATATATATATATATATGTAAATGTATATATGTGTGTGTGTGTGTTTGGAAAAGTAAACGAGAATATTGCGTTCAAGATTGTGTCTTAAGTGCCATAAGCCCGGACCGCCCGCTCCGTCCAGGCTCCGTCCCATGCCCCGTCGTCTACTTCGGGTCGCTTGGTCGGTATTAATTAAAATGTCACTTTAACATAACATTTCCGTTAGGCAACAACAAAAACCGCAGGCGACATCCTCGCACCGCAACTCCTGCTGTTCGACTGGGAACAAAACTGTCTAATGGCCAAGGCTATTGCCAAAATCCAGGCCAAAATAAAATTCTCTTAATATGAATATATAATTATTTGCGGCCGCAACAACGTCCTTCTCTTTAGCCTCCTTCTCTTTAGCCATTTAAGAATTGGGCAAAAGCTTGTTGTTTGTTTGCTTTACAGCAGATTAACAAGCAGACAAACTGAAAAAACTAAAACTTAAGGGCTACGTGTTGGTATGTGTCTATGTGTGTGTGAGTGTTAGTGTGAGTGTGTGGAAATTTAAGGGATTTTGACAACAAAGCTTTAACTTATAATATGGGTATGGCCTATTTATAAATATATATATATATAGTTATATTTTATACGAATTAAAAATTAATTTAAGATAATTATACCGAACTAAATTGAATATTCTATAGCTTAATTATTAATTATTTCCTATAGTTTAATATTGAGAATCAGCTTAAAGTTTAATTATTTTAAATTTATTTAATATAAATATATACAATTAAATGCGATTTCATAGTATTTATTAAATTTATAAATACTTATGATTTTTTAAATTACATAAAATATAATTATATTACTGAATTATATTATTACTATTATATTTTTAGTAAACTAATAAATTATAATAAATTTAATGATTTTTTAATTTTCATGAATATATTAAATCATATTGAATTCATATGACAATAAATTAAATACTATTTTATACATTACTATTTGGAATACATATTTTAATGATGTATGCAAATAATATTATATTAAATTGCGAATAATTTAAATAATATATTATTTACATAATCATATATGTATCAATTTCAATTAAAGTATTTTTTATTGTCATAGGCTATAGGTTAACCGAGCAAAGAGCATCTAAACCATTTGTTTTCATATACTCGTACTATTCCTAACAGTTTTGGCTACATTTTCTGCTCAGCTTTGTCGCTTCGTTTTCCAATAGAGTGGACCAAAATTGGCGTTGTGCGTGTGGCTCTGCCTAATTTGTGTGTGTGATTTTGACACGCTCGCTAACTGGGGGCGTGGCTCATTAATTAGTTGATCTGTTGCGAGGTTCATTTGTAAATGTCAGCAACATTTTGTCATTGCGAATGCCTCAGCGTCAGAGTTGAAAAGTCGCTCGCAGGCTCAACAAAAAACTTGAGGCTGGCTAATGATGATGATGATGATGAGTATGAGGATGACAATGAGGGTGGCAATGGTGGCGTTGCTAATGCTGACTATGCAACAAAGCCCGAACAGCTTTTTGGCATCCCAGTTCACGCTCTCACATAATTTACGGCCACACTTGCCTGCTTCGAGAACAGCCACGGAGTTAAGTATATAATGGATGTCTGGCTGAGGCTGAGGCTGAGGCTGGGACTGTGACTGTGACTGTGGCAAGGGATGCGACATATGAGTGCCTGTTAGCTGCAATGTTTAATTAGCTGTCCACAAATAACTGAGCAGCAGCACGATAAACTATTCCACTCACTCTCACACTCACTCTCGCTTTCTCTCTAAGTTTTTATAGACTGCTTGAACTCTTCAGCAAGTGTTGCAAGTCGTAAGCAACTGCAGCCGCAGCAGAGCCTGTTTTTGCGTAAAGTGTGTTAAAGACACTCGACTGCTGAAAGGGCAGAACAAGCTCTAAGCTGCAGGTGCGTCAGGCAAGCCAGGTATTTAAGCAGACAGACAGACAGACAGACGAGCAGATGGGCGGACAAAGTGCCAAAGCTGTCGCTGTTGTGCCTGGCACACTTGAGAAGGTAATGCAGCAAGTGCAAGCAACACACACTCTAGCTGTGCCTCTCCCTCTCTCTCTATCTCTTTGTGGGTGCTAGGTTGTGGCCCACTGGGACTTGCAGAATTTGTAATGAACTGCTTGCTGTTGCCACTTTTGAAAGCAGCTGACATTTAATTAAAAATCATTGACCAGCAGCAGAAGCAGCAGCAGTAGCAGACGAAGCAATACAGATAATAGGGCTGCTTATCAGCTATCCGCTTGTCAGCACATAGTCCGCGGGCCGGCAGATTCCACTTGTGTATTCACATTATGAGTCTCTATGACAGTCAAAATGGCGCCTAAGCCGCCATGAGCCGCGGGCCATGTTGCTTATTTGTTTTGCATATGGTGTCCGGGCTCGGCTCTCCTCAACACCCAGTTGAAATACATATTACAAAACTTGTGAAAGCTGGGATAAGTAGGGGCGGCGAGCAACAGCCCACAGTGAACTGCGAACAGAGAACTGAGAACAGCGAGCAACGAGCTGAGAACAACAAAGTGAACAGTGGCTGGCATTTAAGCCGCTTTTTATTTGACTTGACTTGAGAAGGCCGACAAGCAGCTGACACAGGAGCTGACGTTACCCAGCCTGGGCCCACATAACGTATATAATTTACAAATACCAATTTGCTTTAAAGCTGATGCCAAGGCCGGGCTTTCGCACACACATTCTCTCACTCTCTCTCTCACTCTTAATATTGATTCCTTTTTGCTGGAATCAGCAGAAAATCAGGACAAATATCAAGTAGGAATCTTTTGTATTCACGCTTGATGTTTCAAATTTCATTCAATTATTTCGATTACTTCTTACTTATTGGTAAAAAAAACCAATTCATTTTTAGCGTGAAGCCGGCTAAAAGCAAAATTGGCAAATTAAATTCACATTGCGGCACCTGGAAGGGACCCTTCCAGCCGCGGATCAGCAAGCACACAAAAAGCAGCTGAGCCATCCTGAGGCCATTTTCGGCATGTAAATACAAACGCAGACGGGGCAAACATGCGCTCGCCACGCTCCACGCTCCAACTTCGGCAAGGACATGCTTTAACGTGTCCTTGGGCAATACCCAAGCGTATGCGTGTGAGTGTGTGTGTGTGTGCGAGTCAGGCACGCTTCATGTCGACTTTTTAATTGAAAGCGAAATGTTTTAGTTTAATTATTCAAAGCTCGCCGTTGCGCATGTTTGACCTGCAACGTCTGTTCGGTTGGTTTGCTAGGATCAGGGCAAGGAGTTAATATTGAAAGTGCCTAGCCCTGGCCCTGGCCTCAGCTCTGGCTCTGGCCCTGGCTCTGGCCTACCTGTCAGTGGTTGGCAGTCGTCCACCTTGCACGCCTTTGTTCTAGGCCCTTGCCTTTTGTTGGCCAGCTTCCTGGCAAATGTTGATTTTCGCCCATGACAAGCACCGTCCATGGCCTTTATCAATATTAATTAACCCATAATGATCAAATGGGCAATGCGAGCCATGAGACCATCAAGTGCATTTGATTAGAATGCCCCTGCCAACTTTGACCAAGTAATGTTTGAATATATCAATCGCTAAGCAAACTCTAGATTTTGTATTATACAGAATCATATCTCGTATATCCTTCAATACTCAGCCTTCTAATGTCCCTCACATATGCAGATTTATGTATCGATTTCACTAAAAAGTTATCCTTTAAAAACAGCTAATTACTTAGGGGACCCTTAGCTCTGAGTTTCTAATCGTGCCTCATAGATGTTGCCTTTGCGGAGCAACTAATTATTGAAGCCCTTTCTTTTATGCATTTGCTTTCACGAGTTACCCACGCACATGTATATTTCTATAATTAGCACAGGAAATTGAAGCCTAATTAATTGAAAATTGCGAGCCAACTCTAAAGGGTTTTCGCTTGACTCCACGCTGGCAGCGAGCCAAGTAAATGACTAAATGAATCCGAAGCAGAGGCACTTGCTGTTGACATGTTGATGCAGGCCGCAAGCACAAACTCCTGCAAACACACACACACACAGACACACCCTCACGCACACACACACCCTTAGACAACGCCCCTTAAATATTTCTTTTGTGTTTGGCTTTTTGAAAAATGTTTTTTTGATTTACTCCGTTAATTGCTTTCAAGTTGCCAACTTCTGTGCTCGCGCCCGATGATTATTATTGCTGCGGCGCAAGAACAAAAATAACAAAAAGCAACGAGAGCATTTTGGCCAAAAAAGTTTCTTTTGATTTTCTTTGCGGCACAGCCCTACCGCCCAGGCGCGGCCTGGTCATAATGAGCCCACTGGGTGCGGTGCGTGGAGCAGCTCTGTGTGAGAAACTTTTTCGACTCGGTCTGCTGGCTGCTTGACTGCGGATTAACTGCAAAACGGCAGCCGCGTTTTTATTGCGTAAAAATAGACTTGGCAGCGCGACGGCAGTGGTGTGACTTAAATATTACGCATACGTCAAGTGGGCCAGGGCTTGAGAGCAGCAGGACTACGGCTTGACGTACAAGTACAAGTTTGTTAAGCCGTTAAGCTACACATGTTGCAGCAAGTGTGATGCAACTATAGCCATAATGACAGCAGAGCACAGCATCAGGAATGCAGCCGACAACAAATGTTGATGTTGATATGGATGCTGACTGGCTGGCGGCAACAAAAGGCAATACATTTACACTTGCATTTGCATCAGCAGCACCATCAGCAACAGCCTCAGCATCCGCATCCACATCCGCATCCGCATCAGCATCAGCATCAACATCAGCATCAGAAAAGTCAGAGTCAGAGACGCTTGCAAAAAAGGAAAGACCAGCGGCAAACACAGTTCGCTGGATAAGTGAGGCTAGCCTAAAGCTCGGTGGTGGCGCAGTTTTGCCGCAAGAACCGCAGGCGCCGCACCACTGCACCACCGCACGCTGCTGTCAGTTGCAGTTGTACAATTGCGGCAGAGAGCAGTTGAAATTCACATTAGGTATATACTGTGCGAAATGAAAACAATTTCCATTTCGTAACCGAGAACAGCAGCAGCAGCAGCAGAGCGAGCGAATGCGTTTATATGAGATGGTGTGGAGGGTGCGTTATTAGCACCACCCGTGGTGCATAGCAAATCAAGCAGCACTAAAGGCCAAAGCAAAACCGAATGGTATCTGCATCTGTATCTGTATCTGTATCTGTATCTGTATCTGTATCTGTATCTGTATCTGTATCTGTATCTGTATCTGTATCTGTATCTGTATCTGTATCTGTATCTGTATCTGTATCTGTATCTGTATCTGTATCTGTATCTGTATCTGTATCTGTATCTGTATCTGTATCTGTATCTGTATCTGTATCTGTATCTGTATCTGTATCTGTATCTGTATCTGTATCTGTATCTGTATCTGTATCTGTATCTGTATCTGTATCTGTATCTGTATCTGTATCTGTATCTGTATCTGTATCTGTATCTGTATCTGTATCTGTATCTGTATCTGTATCTGTATCTGTATCTGTATCTGTATCTGTATCTGTATCTGTATCTGTATCTGTATCTGTATCTGTATCTGTATCTGTATCTGTATCTGTATCTGTATCTATATGTGTATCTGTATCGTTGCTATATGCGCTTTGTGTCTGTATCTGTAGCTGATTCTCTGGCTGCATGCACTTACATATTTATTTGTTTGCGCTGGCAAACTTTGAAGGATGTTGACAATGGCACGCAAGGGGCTCGGCATCAGGCCAGGCCGCGCTCTGTGTGTGGCGGCGACCTTGTTGTTGTCATGTCAGCGCCGACAACGCCATCTCAGTTGCGTTTTATTGCCGCGGGCGGGCATTCGGTCGCTGCAATTGCTATTGCCATTCGCCCCTCGCCCACCGCCCCCCGCCATTCGTCGTTCGCCGTTTGCCATTTGCCATTCCTTCTGCAGCCTTTGCCGTTGCACATCGCTTATGCAGATTTCGATTTGTGTTCAAAACAAATACGCGAGCTCAAACAGCGCCTGGCAACACAATTGCCACCCAGCCAACCCAGTCAGGCCGACCCGGGCTCTGCTCAGCCTTAAACCAAATGTTGCACGACAAATTGAATACGACCGAAGCAGCGGCCGATTTATTTGCATGCGTCACTTTATCGGAAAAGTTCAAGATAAACAGCAAATCGCAGCGAATTGCTGACTGAAGACGCGACTTTGTTGCAGGAGGCGACAGGGGGCAGCAGGAGGCAGCAACAACAGCAGCAGAGAGCAGGCAGCAAACAGAAACAAAAACATTTCCATTGCCAAACAACAAGAAACCGGAAACTCAATTTCAGCTCAAGTTCTATGCAGGATGTCGACGGATGCAGAGGGCAGCGCCACTCGAGCTAAAACTCGAGCGACGACAACACATTTAAGTACTTAAAAGTTTGCCAACTCTTTTTGCTCATTTTACAAGGTGTGTGCGTGTAAATGTGTGTGTGTGTGTGTGCTTGTGCTTAGCCTGGCTGGCTGGCAACACTTTTGCGGCAACTAAAAGAAAAAGTGGCCAAAGCAAGAAAACACTTGAAGCTCGTAATTTCAACTTGAATTGATATTGTTTTTCCTGCCGCTTTTCTTCTGCTGCTGCTGTTGCTGCTTTTCGGCTCTTGCTGTTGTCGCTGTGTGTTCCTTAACTGTTCTTCTTTGTTTTTGTTTGCGTAACAAATAAACGGAAATGCTTAGACACAAACTCCAACAACAACAGCAACAACAACAAATTGTATCACTAAACAATAACTTCAATTAGTTTGTCTCTACGTGTGCGCGCCTAATAGGGCCTACAGCTCAGAGCACAACTTAGACCCACCCAGAGCCACAGTCACAGCCACACCCACTCTGCCATCACGCCCACAGCTAGCCCACCTGGTGTTGTCTGCAGCGGATGTTTGTTTTTATTTTGCTCCTTTTTTTTCTTGAGGTCGGGGGTTTTTCTTCGGATTTCCCTAGCTGCCGCGTCGCGTGGGCGACAGGAAGTCGTTGATTATGTTTGCATAGAAAGCAAATTGCGTTGGCGACCTATCGAGAACTGATTAAAATAATTGATGAATATCTGCCAGATTATGAGTGCTTCGACTCAGCTTAAATGGGAGTTTTGCTAAATCAACGATAGCTTAGCACTCAAGCAACAACAGCTCCCGTGGGCAACACTCAATGCCCACAGCAATCTGACATGGACGTCACATTTAGTCGGGCATAGCGAAAGCCAATGTCTAGCATATGACACTGAGTGCAATAATGTTGATCCTGCCCTGGATACCATATAATTTATTGGCCTTTGCTTAGCCCTGTGGCTCGCGATCCATTCAATTTGTCGTGCTGTTTGTGCGTTTAATTGTTTATTTGAGGGCAAGTGTGACTGATTTGTCAGCTAATAAGTCGACTGGCCTGAGGCATTTGTCAACTTTACTACTGCATGTCTGCTCTGTCTGCTCTGTTTGGTTTTTCAATTTCCTTTTAAAGTCTGTCAGGTCGACTGTAGCTTTATTGACTCATTTCGAATCGACCTTGCGTCTATCAAAGCTGAAAAGGAAGTCATAAATCCTTGGGCTGCCTTCAGTTGGCCAATCTTTGTTTTAGCTACCTGCTCTAGCCATAGAGCATTTGCCATTCGTTGCTGGCCGTCTAATTGTTTTCTTTCTTTTCTTTTTTCTAGCACATTTTCTCGTCTGTCTCGTAATAAATTACTTTTACCGTAGGTGAACAAATGTCTGTGATTTAAGCGCGCTCTAATCAATGCTGCGGGACGCACAAACGCGTCGCATCGATGCACGACACACAAAGTTGGACGAAAAAGTTCTTATCTGCGATAGGAATCATGTGGGAGCCAAGGGAGAGCCAAAAACAAGATGGGGAAAAAGAAAAGGCAGAGAAAAAGAAAACTGTGAATACATGAGTCGCAGCTCGCTGACATTTTCTTTGCGTTTGGTCAGTGTCTGAAATCGAAGAAGGAAAAAATTGAAACGCTTTTTCACCGAAAGCAACATATATTCAATGTCTAATGTCCTGCAAGCAGCCCAGTCACATGCAGGTGGCTACAACAACAACAACAACAACAGTCGTTCATGGGAGCCCACATATGCGCCATGAAGAAAACTTTGGCATTTATTGCGCCCGACTGACCAAGAAGAGTGGAACAAATGTCGCTCAGGCTGCTGGCTGGAGAGAACTGTTCGATGTTCGATGCTGAGCGGCAGAGTTTAGTAGCTATGCCATGTCCTTGAGCGTACAATTCCTCGTTGAAATGGGCAAGAGCTAAGCGACAGCTGCGAGTTTCTAAGAACGAAAAGAAAACAACAAAAAATATCGGCATTGTTGCGGTTGACAAAGTAAATCGAAGCCCTCGACTGCTTTTTCATTCTCTTTCTCGGTTGGCCAACTTCTTGACAATTGTTGTTGGCGCAGTTTCGCATTCGTTAAGTAATTGAACTTTTATCAAAACTGCAGACAGAACTTAGGCAACTTGGCAACCGACAAGAGTGTAAGTTAATTGAGCAAATATCATATCATATCTAATGTATGGAACAAATTATATAATGAGCTCATGTCTGGGCGCGTTGAGCCAGAGAGAAACTATTTTCTTCTCTCACTTGAGCAGTAGTTGAGCTATTTGCATAATTTGAGTATTGATTAAAACAGTTTGTATAAATGAAAAGCATCAAATGGAATCATGCGTGGAATATATTAAATATGCTAAATGAAATGATGACTGGAATAAATAGCCTACAACATTATTCGAATTTATATATATACATATATATTTGATTGCTAGCTATGATATGGTTGGATAATATTTGACATAATTGTCATTGATGGATGAATAGATACATATATTACTTATGGCAGCTAAAAGGAAACTTAGATGTTAATCGGAATAGCCTTTTGCTAAATATATCATTATCAGCATATAATATTAAATTGATTTTTTATATTAAACAAAATCATAAGCATAAAATACTGGGATATTATATCTATCTATATTCTATATTCTAAAAGTGAAGTAAACAAATCTACTTCTGGTTAACTTTCATTTAAAAAATCAAACAATAAATTCATAGGCCCGTCGAATATACATAAATCATATGCAAATTATTTTCATATCTAATTATTTATTCCACTAAGTATACATATATTAAAATCGGCTCAATGTACGAAAATGTCGGCTATAAGATTTGATAAATGTGTTAACTTTAATAACGAAACGATATTCACTTTCTACATATTTAATAAAAGTATATTGTTATTTGCCAAATCTTAATTATCACTCGAAAAGTTTTGCGCTAACTTTATTCAACTACTATTGACCGAACTATTTGGCACAAGTGCTGGCCAAATGCTGTTGATGATATTAAGGTATTGGCATATGCAGGTGTCTGGCTGCTGTCCCATATTTATTCCTGTCACGAGGTCAACTCTGCCAGGAGCCGCTGGCCAGCGGACAGATGTGGGCGCTGTTCCGGCCATATGCATGGCCAGGTCGTCCAGGCGTCTGTTGCCGCTGGCCAAGTTTCGATTGGAAAAGTTTGCCATGTGAGTGGGTGGAGGGGGAGGCGTAGCAGTGGAGTGGGAGATGCGGTTGGCTGGGTGACTCACCTGGTCAGCATGTTGGCCCGATTGACGGCCACCTCGGCCTCCACACGAAATCGATCCTGTGCATAGCGGTCGACCACACCCTCGCCGAGATTGAGCGATGTGCCCGCCACGCAGTTGGAGCCCATCAGATGCTGCTGTTCGATATACTGCAGAAACTTGGATACCAAGTCAATTTTGCTATCGCGCGCATTTATCACATCGGCCGTTATCTGATTGGAGTCCACGCCATCGCCTTCCACATCGCCAATAACCAGTGGCTTTGTCTTGTCGTCAATGAGCACCTCCGGCGGATAGCCGTCGTCCATGGTAACCTCTGAAGTGTCTAGCACGGACATGCCGTCCGTCCCCGCCTCCGTCTCCAGCTCCGACTCGGATCCGGACTCGGACTCGAAATTAAAGTTGATTTGCTTGACAACCAGGCCCTCTCTATCCTGTTGACTGGTGATGGCCTGGGACCTCACCTCGCTCTCCGCTTCCGGCCACTCGGCAATGGTGTAGACGCTGCTGTTGCCAGTCTCGTGGGCAGCAGCTGTCGCCTCCTCCAGCGCCACATCGTCATCATCAGCATCATAGCCATCTCCGCTTTCGTCATTGTCACTGCCGCGCGACTCGGCGACCTCAAGTTGGTAATCCATCGCTCCACTGCTCAGGGGCGAATTAACATTGCGAGCGAATGGCCGGCTGTTGCTCTGGTTGACTGGCAGGAGTCGTGTGCGGCCCAAGACTCGGGTCTGTTGCAGCTGCCAGCTTTTCGCTCCATTTGCGGTTGGCTGACGATGCGCAAATGTTGCCATTTCCGTGGTTGACAGCTCATCGTTCTCGCCGCTGTCCTCATAATTGCCATCATCACTGTTGGCACGCACAAATTGCCGGCCAGCTGCTGCCACCACTTCTGATGCCCCAGCACCTGGAGTCCTTACAATATCCGTGGTCGGCTGCGTCCTCGTTGGCTCGACGGCCACGGCATTCGGGTAAGCTGGCTCTAATGAGTTTTCCAAATCAATCTCGTCTGCCAATTGCATAATCTCACTAAGCGCCGCCGTATCGTCGTCCGCATCATCGACATCTGTGGGCCGGCCCTGGAGGTGCTCGGCCTCGGCCAGGCTGCGATGATTCTTGACCGTTCGCACCACGCCCAGGCTCTTGTCCACGCTCTTCCGTATGCTCTCGTTGATTTTCTTTTTGTGCAATTTGCGAATTTTATGCGTGACTGGCGCCCCGCCGCCCTCCGGCTGCTGTGTGGGCGCCATCGGCATGACAGGCGCAGTGGGCTTGGCCTGGGGTACAGCCGCTCGCAGCTTTGCAACATCGCTGACCAGAATCAATCGGGTGCTGTTCATGCTGCTGCTGCTGCTGATGCTGCTGCTGGGGTGCAGCATGTGTGCCCGGGAACGGCCGTGGCGTATGTTGAGGCTCTCGCCTGTGCTGGATGCCAGCGTGGACATGTTTTCCGCTTTCGCTTTGATGCGCCCGCGTGACGGCTGTGGTGCATCGAGTCCAGGACTGGATGCCAGCTGGGCCCCTGTATGCACCACCAGCAGCACCACCCACAGAAGCGGAAGAGTTACTTTGAGCTGCATTGTCAGCGGGTGCAGGCAGCTTTGGCGGACTTTTTACGGCTCAGCGACTTTTGGCGTTGCAATTTGTGGAGGGCTTATGAGTAGGGTTGATCGATAGCTCCGTTAGATCGTTTCAATTTCAGGTGCGGCTTGCTGCAGCTGTTGTTGTTGGCTCTTTAGATGCGAGGGGCCACAGCCAATGCGTTGACCTGGCAGCCCCCACAGCTAGGCTGCGACCAGCACTGGGCCTCGGGCACCGGCGACGCGGCTATTGAGCTCATCTCTCTTGTGCACCGTCTGGCTGCAACTTGTCCGCCGTGCTGCAATATCAATTCGAGTTGACTGAAAGCCTGGAAAGGAAGAAAAAGAGGGGAAAAACTTGATTAGCCTTCGAATCGGTCTAAAAGCAGCTCGCCGATGTGAGTAAGCAAAATATTTGCTTTGATTTATGTGAATTTTGCTCTTTGGCTGTTTACTTGCTCGTCCTGAAAGGAGATTGGCTCAAGGACATTTCAAAATGTTTATATATACAGTGTTGGCTTTTGCTTCCTCTCTTGCTTTGTCTCTCCCTCTTTCTCTCTCTTCTCTCTCCCTCTCCTTCGCTCGCTCGCTGTCTTTGTGTGTGCAAATAAATGGCAGAGCAAGCGTAAAGAGAACGCATTTTTATGTGCTAAAGGCCAGTTTCATGACAAGCACTTCAGAGCCAGAGACGCTGGCATTAACTAAGCCAAAGGCACAACACGCAAACGGCCAACAAAAGCGGAGGCCATTTGGCAGCTCCTGTTAAAGCGGCAATTAAAAATTTCCACACGCCGACATCGCAAAAACGGCATCTAAGCTGAAGATAAATAGGAAATTGTTTTTGTTTTAGCCTTAACACGCACACACACGCACACACGTATTCACACCCATTTCGAGTACTTGCAGCGTAACATTGCGCATACGCCGCGTGCTGCTGTGCTGCATTGTGCAGGCACTTACAAATTATACACAATTTCCAAGCTGGCAAAATCATGATTTTGCGCTTGGGATTTGAGCAGCGCCAGGCACAAAAGCCACGGCCACGAATACGCATTGCTTGCGGCTTGTTGTCGTGAGAGCAACAACAACAACAGCAGCAGCAGCCAAGTGAACATAAATATACAACAAACAGAAGTGGGAAGCGACACAGGCTACATAAATATTATGACGCAAACAAATTATATGCCATTTAAATGTAATACTAATAAGAAAATCCACTTCGTGGCTGCTTCCCACTGTGGACTGCCAGATTTTCACGCTTTAGTGGGATGAACAGGGCATAAAAATTCTTTCAGCTTGTGTGTGGGTGTGACTGCGTGTGCGTGTGTGTGTGTGGCAGTTTCTAATTTCGGGTTTTATTAACCATAAAAATTGCGCCGAGGCGACACAAACAACAGAATCAGAAGGAAATACACAAATACATTTGGGATACACCAAGCAATACATGCATGCATACATAAGCACACATGTGTGTGAGTGTGCGAGTGTGTGTAATGCTATGAAAATGGCAAAGAAAATTCGATCAAGCTGCAGAAATTGACACCCAATACTTTGTGTCGTCTATCGCAAATGAGTTTCTTGAACCGCATGTAAAAGCTGTGCCTAATGCATATGCTCGCTGATTAAATTTAGCTATTTTCTTTGAATTTTGTGTTTGGTGATTTGTTTCAGGCGATTCATAAATACGCGAGCTTCAAAGCCGCTTGCCACATGCAACGCATTCAAATCAAAGTATATATTGAAATGTTGACGAATTTATATTCATAGTACTTTCATTTGGTTGTAAAAACAAAAAAACAAATACAGCTAAAACTTTAGCTACAGCTAGCTATTTTCAGCTGCTCCAAGCACTCGCTTTTTCGCCGTAAATTGAAGCCTTTAGCATTTTATGAAAACGATATGCCAAAACAAAATATCAATTGGCAGCGCAGCTGATATGTTTGTGTGTAAAACCCCGAACATATCCGGTTCTTGCCACGCGCCGCTACTTTTGTGCCACATTTCCGGCGCCCCTTGCCGTTGACATGAAGCGCCTGACAGCGCTAATGCATTACGGGAAACGACGAAATTGCGACAAAGGGCAAACAGCACGTGCCCTCCCCCTGCCGCCTGACCCACTCAAAGGCAACTAAAACAAACATTTCAGCGCCCGGGGGGTTCAGCTGGTGCACTTAACCTTTCCACGGCTGCCCCAGCAGGTGGACATTTTTCGAACAAGCTGCGGGAATTGAGTTGGTCGACCGACAGCTACACTTGCCAGACACACATGTAGAGTGCGAGAGGGAGAGATAGGAAGAAGGAAAGAAGAGCGACTGCTATCTGTAAACCCATTGAACTCTTTTGAAGGTTCAGGCAATTACCCACCTTATAGATAGCGGCTGATGCATATGCCATGCTTAGGCTGATTAATGTTCAGCTGAGCATATGCCGAGGCGACAAGCGCTTTGAGCCCTGAAAACTTTAAACAAATTGAATCATACAAGTCTTGTCATGCGACGTTGACTCGGATTTGACTACGAAAACTTTCGACAACAAACTACATACATAGCAACGCACTTCGTGCCTGTGGCAGCTGGAGGTCCTGTTGCTGTTGTTGTTAAGCCAGCTGTCTTTAAGTACTATATACATATATACATGTATATATGTATATATAAATATACTTTGCTTATTCTGTGCTAGCCAAGTTTTCACTGCTGTTGAAATTTATGCAAACACATTAACAAACTCAACGCATTCGCGTGGTAGGCGTCTGCTAACGCCTACTGCCTCCTCCTGCTTACTACCTACGGTCTAAAGCCTCCAGTCTTCTGCCTCCAGTCCTGCCGTCCTGCCGTCCATTTGCCTTTCGCCTTTTTCTGTCTTTCGTCTGGTGACAAAGTTGCTCCGTTAAATGAAATTCACGCAATTTTTGTGCTCTGCTTTGGCATTGCCAGCAAAATGAAATGTCTCTCAGCCAGTCGCACTGTTTCTGTCATGCTCCACTCGACTTATGCAGTCGTCGTCCTCGACCTGCTGCCTCCTGCCTCCTCCCCGCCCCCTGCGCTACCTCATCATCCACTGCCACTGCTGAAGTAGCACCTTTGTTAGGTAACTCACATAATGTAATGGCGATGGCGGCAAACAAAAAATGACATTTGACTTTTAAATTGGATAATTTTTTGCGCTCTCCTCTGCTGATGGCTGGCTGCCAATCAGCAGTAAGAGATACAGCTGCTGCATGGCAACGACTGGACGGCTGGACGGACTTCGAAATGCATACAGGCAAATTATCAAATGCACACTACATATTAAAATATTACATATTTAACCCAAGTGTTGGATTAGTTAATTAGTTTATGGACCGAAGACAATAGAAACACATTCGCCTGCTCTGATACCTGCTTGAGAATGTGCCACATGACACAAACTTTTACTCTATGGCTGCCGCCTCAAGGGCTGCTCACACAATTTGCATATAAATGTTGCACAAACACATGCTCATCTGCATGAGTATGCACACACTCACACACACATACGCACACACGTGTGTGTGGGTGTGCTTTATAGCCACTAATGATTGTAACAAAAATCGCATAAAACGCACGCAAATTGCACAGATTATGTGCCGCTAGGGCCATGCTCGTGTTTTATATGCCAAACGAGAGCGATTCAAGTTGCGTTTTCTTATGAAAAAGGTTTTGCTTTCACACTTTGAAGATTTATTTTGAAAAAACAAACAGTGCTCTGCACAGCACGTGTGAGTGAAGTAAAAATTTAAATGAATTTCAAGTGTTTGCGCCGTCTCTCCCTCTCCGTCTCTTCTGTCAAATAAATTCTTATAATAAAAGCAAAAAATATATATATTCAACAATATGGGGTGACTCAGCAGGAGTGATACTATTTCTGAAGACTATGGCTCAGCAAATATTCAAATTATTCTTTTTATTAAGCTCTGCAAATATTGAATAAATCTTGCCATTCAATTATAAATTCCATGACGCCTAGGAAATGTGCGCAAATAATTGAGAGTCAAATTTAAATACTATGTAAATTTTGTTATGAATGCGAAGGCCCACTAAGTGTGATACTATTTGTGCTGATTAAAACTTGGCAAATAATTCGGCTAGCAATTACATTGGTATGGTACAATTTTGTGTTAGTCTTGCCATTTATTTATCAATTTTAGCAAGGCTACCAAATATTTATGTAAAGAAAATTGTGAGCAACGTATAATACTATAACTCTGTAAATATATATTAATATATATATATTAACGATTTTATTGAGCTATGAAAATATGCAGTAAAGCTTGCCAATTTAGAATAATATTATCCAAGCTTATAGAAAGTGTTAAAAAAATTATTTTAAATGTATGCAATTTTTAAATTCTAAAATAAAATAATTTTTTAAATGTGTGCATGAAATCCATTTTTATCATGGCTGCAGACAGTTTATCGCCCAGCTGAAAAGTTTAAATGGAATCGTTTAGATCTTAAGCCAACAGCCAGACCGTTTAGTGTGAGGTGAGCAATATGTGGGCTAATGCGGCAATGAATATTGAAAAAAAAGACACAGCAAAGTCGAATCTACTTTTTGACACAGCTGCTTGCAGCAATGCCTGTGCAGGAGGGTTAAATAATCTGATACTTCACGCATACTCAAATAGATGCAGCACCAAAAGAAGATCGTAGAAAAGAACGTCACACCTCAAATAATTGTAAATTTCCTTAAAATCTTTTCACATTGCTTTCATTTGGTGATAGCAATGAGCATGAGAAATGTGTTTGAGATTATTCAAATGAATAACAACCGCAGTGAGTGTCGCTAGACGTTGAGTCATAGTCATAATTACTTATAAGAGCGCTGAGAAATGAATTCTCTTTAATGTTTGCATGTCTTTCATGGAACTTGGCGCTGTTTCGCTCATTAGCCTTCGTTTGTATGCCTTGAGCTCGGCATTTGATTGGGCGGGAGGTGGGCGGCCACGCGGCATGCATATTTAATATTCGCAAATACATTATTCGGCAAATTTTCTCAGTCTCCCACATCCTAAATATTTGGCGAACGCGTCAATCATCAGATCGCTATAGACGAGGCCGGCCCAAGATGTAAGTACTTGGGTACCTATAAATAGCGCAGGTGTTGAGCCTATTTGAAGGTGGTTGGTTTCTTGGAAGTAAAAACAATCGACTCAGCGCGCGCTCACAATTCACTTAGGGAGCGTGTCGAGACTGAAGATATTATTTCTACATAATTGCTTTCCTTATTTCTTGTTTTTTTTTCTCTCTTCTTCTTTTCTTTTCTTGTGCACGAAATGCGGGGACATATTGCATACTTTTGTGCTCCAGTTACGGCGCACGCATAATGGAATTTGGTGAAAATGGATTTGGATTTGCACAGAGCTCACGAGCGCGCACACACACACACACACATTGCGATAAGAACAACATAATGCTGATGAGGAGACGGCGGTGGTACTGGCACCAGTTCCTACTCCTGCTGCTATTGCCGCTGATATGTGTAGTCGTACGTGATGCCAACGAAACCGAGCGCCAAATGGCAGATTATGTCGCCAGGCATTAAATCACTGGCTGCAGGTAAAATATGCGATGCTTAAACAAAATCAATTCTATTTATACGTGAGCGCATAAATTCTGAAGGCGCCCAAACACAAACAGACTCGAGTGGAACGTGCCACATGGTAAACGCGCAACGGCAATAAAATAGAGCAGTTGCTTAAATCAGAAGCAAAGCCTAAGCCGGAGGTAAGCTGTTTATTTCGAGTGATATTTAGTACTGGCATTACCCGTACAGCGCCACGGCAATACAAACAACTGCCGTATACTCCTCCGCCACCCACACCACTCTCGGCCCACTTTAGGTGTTCGCACAAATAAAGCTATTGATAGATTTTGTGGACTTGCCCGGGGCAACCGGCGATCCTTCAGCCACTTGGCCCGCTAAATGCCACGTGTCGATGTGCATCGATTGTCAATTTGGCATTTATGAATTCAATTAGTTGGACCACGAACTCGTGTCCTCAAGGACATCACTGAAATTCACCAGCTGTTGCTTGTTATGCAGAAAAACAGCACAGTGACTGCAAGATATAGGCAGACTCCTGTCCAGCAGCATGTCAAGAGTCCGCATACATCTATGGCTTTCTTTGGAATTCCACAGTCTCCACGGGAAACATTCATAATGAGTCATTCTCTGCTCGATTGCATATCGATTTCATGTGCAGCCAGCTCAGAGCGAACTCTGCCTGCTCTTGGCAGCAGTTTGATTGCTAATGTGACGTTGCCTTTGCATTCAGACAGGAGAAATGAACATGCACAGAGCTCGACAGCTATTGATTGATGCCAGCCAAAGGAGTTTTCAATTGGCTTCCGGCCAGTTGCATTTATTTTATTTCATATATTTTTCTTTCACTATTTTTGCAATTTTTTATCTATGTGAAAACATTGATTATTAAACTGCGATTTGAAACGTCATCAACTGACGCACGTTTGCAAACCAAATTCACGAATTTGACAGCGCACCGCAAAGATAACATGTGTCAAAAAAAAAATATATATATATATATCTTTATGAACATTTGACAAATTTATGACTTGTCTAACTGGAAATTGAATATATTTTTATTAAATTTGCAAATAAAATTGAATATATTATTTTACCGAGAGTAAATGCGATTGAATATTGTGAAGAGTTCGTTGAATCAATTCTCAATCAATTCTCTTTATTCTCATACAACTACTCTATGAAGTTGGAATAATATTATACATATATAATTGAGCAAGAGCAGATCTTTATCTATATAAATCATAATTGATTCATACGCTCACATTTCTTTACGAACCTTGAACACCCTAAAGCTGTATAAAACCTTAATGCGTATATTCAAGACGATATCCTTTGAAAATCGTTGAATTTCAAATTGAAGCTATTTTAATAAGAATCATTGTTTGTCCAAAGTGTCGTTTATTTATAAACTGAAAATTGTAAACACATTACATAAATTATTCAAACATCATTCGCGAACTTGAGTGCTTCATCACCAAAGCATCGGCTTTTGTTCAAGCAGCTTCGGCTCTTGTGCTGAGTAAAAATAATCCACACACACAGACACAGAGAGATAAGGAGAGTTGTTTTTAAATACCTGCGTGTTACCCTCCTTATATTGAATTCCAAGTAATGGAAACGACATCTCTTAAGGGCAGAGACAACGGCTCCAAATGTAAAGCACACACATACGTGTAAACATTTTCGTATGTGCTCCACAAATATGAGCTGGACTCAAATGACTGCAATTAGTATAAAGACTCTCATATGAGGAATAAATGACTTAGAAGCGAATAAAGTACATCAAATGTCTCATAGCTTCTGCTCAATTATTATGGATCTATGTTCTTTCCTCTCACTCTCCCTCAAACGCTCATTTGTGAGCTGTCATAATATATTCTCTAGAATTTTGTTCGATTAATCTGTGTGAAACTTTGTATTATTAATCCTTTATTATTTTTAATTATTCTTATTATTAAATTATTATTTATTAATTGAATTTATTATTATTATTATTAATTTATGTTTACTGAAAAATCCAGCTGGCTACAGGGTATTCCTTGAACGTGCCACAGCCAGCCAAACTTGATTTATTTCCCTTTAAATTACACATCACTGCAATTAAAATTAATTTTTATTTTGATTTGGCAATGTAAAAACAAACAGGCAGGAACAGCAGCCTGGCCGGAGTGGGTGAGTTGGAGATCCGGAAAGTCAAAACCACAAGCGTTCGTTATTTATTATGCGCATAATTTTCGCATAAAATGCTCGCCAAATTCACGTTTCAATTTTGCGGCGCTGTCAAAGCGTTTTGCGGTTGCCGTCACATGCAACACATCCTAATGCCTCATTATGGCCAAGCGGACGAGTGCTGTGCGGCAATTCATTTCCAGCAGATTGTTGGCCATGAATGAGAAAATGAAATGACAATCAAAAGCAGCCATCGATCGAGGCAGCTCGATTGAAAATTAGTTTGGTAAAAAATGAGCAGAAAATTTAATCAACATTTTCTTATCTTTTTAATATTTTCAGATATATCAATTAGCTTAATTCTCAGAATATAAATTGTCGATGAAGAGGGAAAGAGAGAAGGGGAGAGCGAGAGAGAGAGAGAGAGACTGTGTCTCGCCAGTGGCTGGCAATTGCTCGACTCTCAGTCGTGTCACATAACTCATACGCCATGTGAGCGCGCGGGAGAGTTTCAGCTCGGGTTAGTTTTGTCAAATGCTGCAAAGATGCTAAAAACAAAGGCGCGTAATGGACAAAGCGTGTGGCCATAAATTGAAAGCGCCAGAAGTTTACAAAATGGTAACGAATAAAATGCTCAAAGCCAGTCAAATGGAATTTTTCGGCTTAATTTATGGCAGGCAGGCAGCGAGCGATGGGCGAGGGGCGAACGGCGATGGGCAGCAGACTTGCCCAAATAACAGGGCTAATATAAAACATGACGTCGCACTTTATTGACCAACCAGATACGCGTATTCCGCAGCCAGCCAGTCAGTCAGTCAAAGACGGTCATAAGACCAAATCCTTCAAAATCAGGACCCAACCAATTTGATTCGAGTCCAGTGCGTACATGCAAAATGGCAGCGATCTCTCAGTGGGTGCGTGTGTGTGTGCGTGCGGGAGTGTCTGTGTGTGTTTATGTTTGGAAAATAAAGCCAAATGGCGCGCGTAAGCAAAACCAAAGTCAAACTTCAACTATTAAGTAAATTATCGGCAAACAATGCAAAGCACCACGAGATTTATAAGCACACAAACGTAGATATATTTGTGTATGTATATAAGCTCTCTGTGTGTTTGTGAATAGATGACGCCAGCATTTTTTTCGCTCTAGCTCTCATTTTTATTTATTTTTATTTTTTTTTATTTTGTGAACTTGTCTGCAACATGAAATTTTAAAGCACACGACAGCGGAAATAACAAAAGTTAAACGCTCATCAATAACACTTCCGCTCCAATATATATATACATATATATATATAAATTTATAGCAGCACGAACAACTAGCCTGAGCTGGCGTGATTTATGACAAGGTTTTCTTTTTCATATTTTTGGGGTTTTTGACAGCAGCTTGTTGGCGTGTGTGTGTGTGTGTGTGTGAGTTATGCTGTCATGTATTAATAATCAAATACAATTGCTTAATGGCTCTGAGTTTTGATTAGTCGCGCAGCATGTTTAATGTATCGCAAGGGCTTTGCGAACAAAGCTGGCTTAAACTGCAGCAGCGCCTCAAAGTATGCAGCACAAATCGTATGCGCATGCAAAATGGCTGATTTTAATTTCCTGTCCATGTCAATCAATGCTCCAAGGCAGTTCATCTAAGACCTTGAACATGAAACCTGCCTTGTCACGTGGCGGAGTGTAAGTGTGTGTGCGTGTGTGTGCGTGTGTGTGTGTGAGCACGTGGCAAATACAAATTGAATATTCATAAACGCATTGGCAAAGGCTGTTTGTGAGTGTGTCAACAGCGGTATGGGAATCATGTGTATGTATATAACTATACCTATATAGCATCTACCTATATCGTATATATGTGCATGATGATTTTATGACGGCCCACTTGTGCTGCGAGTGCATAAGAGTTGCTAAAACTCCCGTTAGCCGCCTCGGCCTGGCCATTAGGTTTTACTTTTATGGCTGGTCGTGTCGTAAATTAACACAAGCTGCAGCTAACATTAGCTCGGGCCAAATTCTACCGACAATAAGCACATAAAATAAACAGGCCAGCTTACTCACTCTCCTCTCCCTTCTCTCTGTGTGTGTGTGTGTGTGTGTAGAGTGCGCGGCTGACGACAACGACAGACGCATTATTCTGAAAGGCAAACGTTAAATAATATAAACACTGAGGCAGCCAGCGGAGGCCGTACAAAGGACATCGTCGTCGTCGTCGTCATATACGCAAGAAATGACTGAGCAATCGACGGTGTGAAGGCGGTGAAGGGGGTGACAGGCCCGCGACAACATTGTTTGGCCTGTGGACCCCGTTGTCGCCACAGTGACATGCCACACCGCAATGGCAGCACACGCACGAGTTGTCAGTCAGTCAAGCAACGGTAAAACGGTTCGCGTCACGTTTACTGTGGGCCTTTTGTGTCCGCACACAATACAATCTACTCTATATACCCTATATATGTACACACATCTTTCCCTCCCTCTCTCTCTTTATATATATTTAGTTGTAAAAGTTGAAGATGTTGCTGTCTGTGCCTCAACCTTGACACTTGACGGCCAAGGCTGATAAATTATACGCTTGCCAGCCAAGTTTCGTTGCAGTTGGTGCCACTCGAAAGTAGTTGTGCGTGAGCTTTCGCTGCGCACTGACAACTGTCGCCATAACTCACGCCGGCAATGGCCGCAACTTACTAACGACAGTTGGACCGACTAGTTGCAGTCCTTCGAGAGTAGATGGGGGTGCGGGGGTGTGTGGGCGTGTGTAGAGCACTCGCCTTGATTTAGCCAGTTGGCCATTTGTTTTCATAATGTCACATGAACTGTTGCTTTTCACATGCAGCTCAATCAAAGCAGAGCAGCCACAAAACTTTTGTGCCATAAACCAAACTTTGGAACGGCCTTAGTTACCTGGCTCAAACAATGCACGGCAACGGCGCAGCAGGAAGACGAAAATCAGTCACAAAACTCAGACAAGGCACAGCAATAAACCCATCTCTATTGAGCAACTTCAAAGGGTTGCCGTTGTCAGGACGGGGCCCAGCCCAGCTCCCAATCAAGCCGCTGACAGTTTTCCTGTGGCAAGGCAAGCACAACTCTCTGAATCTCTGTGCGACATTTTAGCGCCACTGACGGCTTGTTGAGAGTATATTGGTTTTAGATTTGCGTGATATATATATGTAATTGTTATTATATGGGAATTTAATTTAATACTTTTCTGCTATTTATCTTATGATTTTTTTAGTTTTTTACTACATTTTTACTCAAATATTCTTCAAAGCAGTGTATGTGGCAGTCGTCTACTGCTCATTGTGCTTTTTGTTTGCCTTGGTTTGCCGCAAAGGTAGGTAGCTTGCTGCTATCAGAGACCGAACTTTCTTTGGACATTTTCTTTTATGCGCTGATGGAAATACTTACGGAAATTAACGTCAATGCGACAGAATGAAAATTCGCTTCAATTTTGTATTTTAGAAATGTCTATTTAGTTAAAAGTATTCTAAACTTGATTGCACTGTAAAAAAAAGTATATTATTTGAATAGACTAAATTCGAGTTAATACTCTATATTATTTTTCCAAAAGTTAAATTAAAGTTGAGCTCATTCGCATGCCAAAGAAATATTTTGAACAGTAATTTGGGTGGTCAAAAATTGATGCTATGTATGCCTAGATTTAAATTCCCCATATTGGCGCCCTGTTCCCATTTAACGCACCAATCGACACTGATCGATGATCTGCGATGCCTTTAAATGAGGCGTATAATCGAGCGAAGAGCCTCACTTGAGCCGTTAACCAATTGGCCGCCTCCTGTTGCTGGCCAAACGAGTGGGCATTTAGCCCTGCTAAATAATAGATATGTTTCATCAAGCCGCAATCAACCACGTTAATTAATGATTAACACGCAGCCGTCATAACTAATTTACTGTGAAACCAAAGAGCAGCCAATTGCACACACACACACTCACGCACACACAGGCAAGCACACCCACCTTATGTGGGCATGGCGTGTCCTGTGTGCTTGTGGGCGTTAACTGCCTGAACGACAAAATAACTAAATCGTTTATCGAATGGGCGTGGCGCCAACTGACCTCCGGCTAGGCAATGGGGCCCTGCCCCCAATGAGTGTTTAAATGAAATTTCGATTTTTAATTGGGCGCTCGAGCTTCGACTCCAACTGAAGGACTGCACGATAGAAGTACACCGTCAATTAGATTGATTGGCTGACGGCTGACTCTTCAGTACGAGGCCAATAGCGGTAATGCTCTTATGGCCCGAAAGAGCCATAAACAGTTCCTAATTAATTGGCCAACCTTTTGCAACTCGAAGTTTAGGCTTAATTAAAAACAAAAAAGAATGGCTGATAAAAAAGGCCCACGCGTGCATTTTGTTACCTGAATTTTACTGAAATTATTTTTCCACAAACTGCAAATGTCGAGCAGACTCGCGCTGCGTATCCATAATTAGTGGGCATTACGTTAATTGGAAAATGTTTTGCGGCAGGTTTGAATTGAATTAAATAGTTGCCCATTTCAATTTTTGTTCTGTTTTGTTGTTGTGTTTTTGTTTTTGTTGATGTGATTTACCTAGGTTTTTAATTACATTTGCTTATGCAAACAATTTGACGCATAATGCGCTTACATAAAATAATAATTAAGTTGAGCGGCCACACGGCGTATACATGATACGGCTGCCGATTAAGTAGTTATGAAATAATTATGCAAATTCTCAGCTCCCACAGCCGGACCCCCACACAGGCTAAACAAGCATTGAGCAATCGCACACAAACACAACTGGCCTGCTCGAAAATCGTTGCCCAGGTAAGGGCCAGGGCAGGTAAATATCTAATCCGAGCAAAACAGCAGAGTGAAAACTTCTGGAGCGCATTAAAGCATGACTTAAGCCCGACGCAAACTTTAAACAATTTCTTGGCAACTGGGCAAAAACAATTGCCAAGTGGCTGGCCATGTTCGAGCATTTGCTGGCTGCTCAACTTTTCGAAAGAAGAAGAACTGTTTGTTGTGCTCCCGCTCAGCTGGGGCTCAGCTAGCTCGAGCGAGTGTGAATGGGTCAGCCAGAAAGTTGACTTAATTTGCATGCAGCACTTGGACCCCATTTGCAGAATGCTTAAGGAGGGGAAGCCTACGTCTCTGTGTGCGTGTGTGTGTGTGTGCTAGGTGCCACATAGTTCTCATTGTGCGTGCAACAAAACGCTCGCAATTAAAACCATAATCAGAATCAGCGTCGGAAACAATTAAACCGAATGAAGCATATAATTATTTATTCTGTGTGCCTGGCGAATGTTCGCGCTCTTCTGCACGAGCGCACACACCCAGAGGCACACACACACACACATTTAACGCAAGTTAGACAAATCTTCTTAATGGCATTAAATATGACCATTTCCTGGCAGCCTGCGCTCATTTCTCTTCTGCAGCTCAGGACATGGCTTGAATGGCTTTGACTGCGACTGCTGCGGCGACTGATGAAAGAAATTTGTGAAATTAATTAGGCGTTAATTGTAATTTCGAGTAAACAAAAAGAGTTTAATTAATTTACCTAACAACGGAATGGAATGGAATGAAACGGAACGGCATGGAGTGTTGGGCCACAAAGTGTAAGCAAAACTTGGCAATGCACTCAACTTTAGCCAAATACAATTTCACACTTCGTCTGACGCCCAGCAGCCACGCCCACGCCCAGGCATAGGCACAGCGTAGCTCGGGCTACGAGTCGTATGAGCAATTTTTTTGCCATCTGCTGCGAATGCCTACGCTCGCTTTGACTTTAATGTTCGCTTTACTCATGTTCACTTTTCGACTCCGACTCCTCTTTTCCGCCTGTTGTGTGCGGGCCAGTTTAATTAATTGAGCCGCAGTCAGTATCTGCTGCGACTTCTGCCTGAAAATGAACTCTCAGCGTTTTCAATTCGCTTTGTGCGTGCTCAGCCCGGTTGCCCGGCTACCCGCCCGTGCAGTTCCCACTTCCCACTCGCCTTTACTCCTTCAAAGGCGTGGCATCGAGTGCAACTGCCAATTGACCACGCAATCGTGTCAAATCCGTGTTTGCCCTCTGCGTAATGAAAAACTCTTTGGCTTACAGTGCACAGATGTCAGCGAAGCAGAGATTTTTATATATATATACCATAATATATGTATATACGATAAAATACGATAAAAATATAAAAACAGTTGCATTTCATTTAATTAAATGTACAAACAAAGTGCTTGTTTCTCATTCGTCAGAGAGAAATAATACAGCTGCGTAGCTTTACAATTTACGTAATTATTTGATTAAGAGTCAATTTAATTAAAAACTTTAATCTTTCGGTGACTATAATTCCAATAAATTCAAGCTACGGCTTTCTGTTGGCGTACAACTCTCTTTGCGAGTATTTATTATTTATATAAATTAAGTTATTTATTTAATTTAATTTATTTGATTTTTATTTATTTCTAATTTACATAAATTTAGTACTTTATTATTTATTTATTTATTATTTATTTCGACTAATTTATTTATGTTTTTATTTATTGCTCATATTTAATAAACTTTCTGTTATTAAATTTAATTTCTATTATAAAAACAACATTTTGTTATTTGCGCAAACTACGCCATTTGTTTCTAAGGGGAGATGCTTTAAGTTTCGTTTGTTGCGCTCGACTTTCAAGCTTGGCCTCAAAACTTGGAACTATTGTAAAAACTTTTGCAGCGCCATAGATCACGCATAATTAAAACCAAAAAAGAAAGTAGAATTCAATTAAAATGAAATTGAATAATCAAAAGTATAATATAGCTAAAGACGAATGTTTATTTATATACCAAATTGAAGACTCATTATTTTAAAATATCTCAACTCTTTCCATTTTGCATTTCTTTTTATTAAAAATAATGATAATGTATACAGTATATATACGGGCACGCCTCTCAAACAGCACTGACACTCCTGCCTTTCCCTCCATACACAATTGAAGCCCCCGAGCTTTATCATTCTACAAAAACTTTTAATTAAAACCATATTATTCAGCCAACTTTAACTATAAGAAATGTGAGACAAAAAAACTGCATTTAATGTTGAAGTTTACCCATTTTTTTTTTGCACTTGTGTGATTAATTGAAATGTGTTGAATTCATGCTGCGTGCAGCTGCTGCTCGCTCACGTTGACCCGTTTCTATTATATTGGCTTAAAGCGAAGCTCTCAGGGTAATTGAATTGAATGGAGACCTGTTTGCACCATGCATGCCACAGTTGAATAGAGCCCCGCGGGGGCTTTCCCACAGAAATATGCAACAAAATGGCGGCATGCAGCAGCCATTGTTGGAGGCAATAACATTGAACTGTCGTCAACTTCAAGTGCCACAAAATCTGTATTGTTTCTCAATCAGGTGAACAATGCATGTTATCTTCCTAATTCGATTCAATTCAATCAGGTATGCCTGACGTTCGGTGGCTTTATCCATGCGTGCCATTGATGAACTGTCAACTCGCATATTCACAAATTCCATTTGCCGCCATTGTTTGTTTATGCAAATTAATCAATCAATTGCAAGCAGCTTAACAAGGTCAATAAGCCTTTGCCTGCGTCCTGTCCTTATGGCTTATGTGAACAAGGCGCCATTGAGGCGCATCGGCTTAAATCATATCAGCGTTTGCAGCTTTTCAATATTTACTTAATTTTTTTCTTTCACATATTTACTTACCCTACAATAAAGTATCTATGTATTTTTTATTTAAATACACAATTACAATTTTTTCTTTATTTATTTTTATTTATTATTTTTTATACACAGATTTTAAAACTGAACTTTATTTTAATAGATTTATTGAGGCATAGTCAGCGCCATTTCAATTATAACTTTCTTGTTTTTCTCTTCAAAAATAATCTTTAAATATTTTTGAAAAATATTTTTATATTTATTTTTAACCTTTTTTTGTTTTAACTTTTTCACTTTCACTTCGTTTCGAAAATCTGTTTTTCTCGCGCCTTTGAAGTAGTCCGTGAGGGTCTGAGCCTCTGGCTATTTGGAAATTGAACGCTGGTTGCTCCAGCTGCCACACAACTACGACCCGCCGCGTTTCAAAGCGTACTGCACATCGTTGGCCGGAGTCCAAGTCCGAGATTCGCCTACTCGAGCAATCGTGTCCGGAAATTCACCACGGCAAAGCCGAAACAGTCCGAACGAGTGAACCGTTGGCTCGGCTCCGCTTTGTGCCATGTGCCATGTGCCATGTGGGTCTGTGGAGCAATAGGGTAGGCGAAAAGCCGAAAAGTGAAAGCAGTTGCACGGATTCTTATTGAGGCAGGTTAGTAAGTTCGTAGCATCCCCGGAGCGAGCGAGAGCTCCAAGCGATGTTTTTGATTACACTGGAAGCTGCGATGTTATTGGCCACTGATAAGAAGTTGCTCGCTTCAAAGTAAACTGTTGCGTGCATCCACGTCGGCTTAAAACTCGCATAGATTGGGGTAAGTTTTTGCATGGGAACTGGATCAGCTGCCTTTTGTCTTTAAAATGCAATATATATATAAACCAATTTTTATGGTTTTTGATTTGTTGGATTTGTGTCCGCCACGAGTAGGATAGTAAATCTTAAAAATATTTGATAAAAAAAAGATTGAAAAATAATATATATATATATATATATATATATATATATATATATATATATATATACTGTCTGTCTCTCTGTCTGCCTAAGATGAGCAAGGAATGCAAAAGAACTCCAAGAAAATGCCTGCAGCAGCAGAGAATATTCCCATTGCTCTATCTGGCGGCCTGCTCAAAATTTGAGTGGAAGTCGCCCTATATAAAGGGCAGCAGCTGTGGAATTTATTCAGTCGTCCAGACCCGGTGGGGTTAGTCGTACGTACAGGGCAATTTTTTTTTTTTAATATTTTTTTGTTTGTTTTATTTATTTATTTTTTGTTTATTATTTTCTTTTTTATAAATTTTTTTTTATTAATTTTTTTTATTAATATTTTTTTTGTTTTTTTTTTTTATTTAAAATTTTTTGTTATTAAAATTTTTTTTTATTAAAATTTTTTTTTAATCAAATTTTTTTTTTATTGAAAATTTCTTTATTGAAAATTTGTTTATATTAATTTTTTTTCTTTTTTAACAAACAACTGCATTGCCTTACACGTACGACTGACCCCTCAGAGTCTGGACGACTGAATAAATTCCACAGCTGCTGCGCTTTATATAGGGCGACTTCCACTCAAAGCCTGTGGGGCACTCAAATTTTGAGCCGGCCGCCAGGTAGAGATCGTTGCGGTCGATCCAATGGGAACACTCTCTGCTGCTGCAAGCATTTTCTAAATGATCTCCTGGAGTTCTTCTGCATCCAGTTAGGTGCATCAAAATTGCAAGAGGCACGAGATGAGCGAAACCAGCAAAGAACGAAGAGAAGCGCGCAGATTCGTAGTCAACAGACGTATAGTCGTGGATAGGACAAAGCAACGTTTGCCGGGGCAGCTAGTATTATATAATAAGAAGAAGGAAAAAAGAAGTAATTTTTTTATGACCATTATTCCATTCAAGCATAATTCAACTGAAACTTAGTATTGCTTAAAGTCTGTTCATACCACATTCAAAATGAATGTAGCAGATTCATTCATTCATCAAGTACTCATCGAATTCAAATAATACTTAATAATTTAATTATATTTTTTATATATTTTTTATTTACTTTTTAATATTTTTCTATTTTTATTTATTTATTTTTGTTTAAGTCTATATTTTTAACATTTATGAAATTTATGCATTTTTAATTTTTTTTCTGCTCACTCTTGCAAACTCGAAGCTCCAATCATTTAATGCAACTATAAAAAAAAAACAGAATTCCAATTAAAATCATTCGAGTTAAGAAAATGCTATGTTTTGATTTCAAATGCTTCGATTCCAGGGCATGCGCAGCTCAGTCGATGGGAGAGGGACTCAGCTGTTGAGCAGCGCCCGGCGTGGTGAATAAAGTTCCCACTGATAAGAGCTGATAAGAAGTTACTGCAAGCGCTGCAGCTGCCGCAACAACAATGACTGACTGGCTGGCTGGCTGGCGAGCGCATTGCAACTAGAATAATTGCAACATGATTTAATCAGCGTAGCTACCTCAACAAGATGATGATGGAACTGGAACACTCGCCAGGGAGGCGCTGAGCGGAGAAGGGCGCCCAGTGTGGCGGCGGGGGGGGAGGGGATGTCCATTGCAAGCAAACTACTAAACGAGCTTCGTTACAGACGCAATTAATGAGCAGCGTTCCACAATTAGGGAACTGCCTCAATTATGCAGCCAACAACAGTCGCCGCCTACCCCTGACCCTACCTTGCATGCACCCCTCACTCAAGCAGCTGTTGTTGTTGCTGCTGTTGAGTGTGATGGGGCCGCTTTTAATAGCAAATTTGTGGGCGCTGTGACCGTTTTTTGGCGCTGGTTAGACAAGGCCAGCTAAGGACAGGGGCAGCCTTTTAATTATGATAATTACATTGTTGTCGAGCTCATTTGCTGACAGCAAACGCTGCCCACATTGCCCACTATGACAGCAGCTGTTGCCACTGTTGCTGCTGCTGCTGCGGCTTGTTGTTGTTGCTGTTGCTGCTGCTGCTACGCTTAGACATGCAGTTGCCCCAACAGGCTTTGCTAAGCTATTAAATTGTGTGTTTGCATTATTTGTGACTCTAAGAATTGCAGAGTGTTAAATATATGCAGCAATCTGGGTAGCTTTAAAGCAACTTATTTAAGTTTCAATTAGTATATTAAGTAAAGTTCATTTGCAAAATGAATGCCTTATCATTTGCTTAATAATTTCACATATAAATATGCAGCTGAAGATATTATTTGAGAAGATGATATAAATACTTTGCATATACATGTGATCAGAGATTCTTAAGATCTCAATTAAGAATTGTAAAGATTCATATACCTATATATCTACATACATTCCCATATAGCTCTATTAGAGCGAGAACATGTCACGTATTTCACATTTGCTCTGAGAGGTTTTTGATAAATTCAAGAATAAATGTTTCATGTGGAGCACTGCCAAGTGCAATTCATTTTCGGCTTTATTATTTTAGCTCTTAGTTGGCCTGAGAGTGCACACTGCATAAAGTGCTGCATATGAATGTACCAAACGTTTGCTTTAACAAAAAAAAAAAAAAAAAAAAACAAACACATACATATATAAATATCGCTTGCACAATAATTGTGTATTCCCATGACAGCATATTGGTATATAACTAAATTTCAGCCGAAATTCAACTGAACATAGTCGAAAAATTGAAATGGCAACCAAGCTTTGGCATTGGCCGACTGCGAATGGCTTTAGGCCAAGTTTAAAGGAAATGGCGTGTCGCACTAATTAAGAACACGTTTTGGCAGTGCGAAATATACTACACATATATATATATATATATATATATATATATATATATATATATATATAATAGTATTGTGTTTCTTTTATTGCTGGCGAATTGCCATGTTGAAATGCGTGCAACAATTTATGGGGCTTGCCATCAAAATGTTGCAGCATGCTTCTTGTTGACACAACTCCAACTGCATGTGTCTGTGTGTGTGTATGTGTGTGTGCTGGCGCGTGTTTGCCTGAAACATGCTAATTGCATATGCCATCAACGCGATGCCAGGGCCAACCGGAACTATGCATACTTTAGTTTTCAAATTCAACCGTCAAATTATTAAAAGCGCCATAACTTTTGCCGGCTGCTGCGTGCGGAGGCAAGCGCAGGGAAAATGGGAAGTGGCGAAAATGGGAAATGGCGAAAATTGACAATGAGTGCATGTAAATTGTGTAGCATACTTTGTGAACGCCTCACTCCGACTCGAAATTTGACATGCAACTAAACCGCCGACAATGGCAACAACATCTAAACAAGCCCTCGTGTCACTTCTAATAATTGTCAAATGCACTTTGTGCACAAAGCGTTGACACAATGTTGAATTGCCATTCGAAACTCTGTCTGTCGCTCCATGAATGCCAAAATTTCAAAATTCGTGATTGTTCTCTAAAAGCATTCATAATAGGCTTAAAGTATTGCACACAGTTTTGATTTCATGCATATTGAGTTCGCAGTTCGTTGTTGTGTTCTACTCGATTATCCGACAAAAAAATGTTGCCTAAAATAAGCCCTATTTGCGAACAGGTCTGGCAAAGCCAGCTTGTTTAGCTAACTGTGCCACAACGTGAACAAAAACTCGCCGATCAACCATATTGTCACATCACTAAAATGCACAACAAATATTGAATTTTTATTAAAAATTAATCAACAGATTAAAAAATAATAATAATAATACAAGAAATATATTGAATATTCAGTACAAATTGATGTACAATTCTGCACTTTAAATAAGAAGAATAAATATACAAAAACCAATAAATACTCAGTATATATAGCCATAGACTATTGATTTACCTGGAATTCGCTTTACATATGCTAGTTTATATTTAACTAAATAACAGCTTCGTAGTTATAAAATAAAACAAAAAAAAAGTCTGCAGCTATACTAAGCTCAAAATATGTATATATTAATATATATATTAATATTATTACATATATTTTTCCTTACCTCTGCAATAAACGACAAATTAATGAAGGTGCCTTTAATTTCAATTCAATTCAATTAACGTAATTGGCTATTCAATTATTAATTATCAACGAAAAAAAGAATAATCACATAAATAAAAGTCTACAGACTAAGAATTACCCTAAATTTATTCAATATAAAATTAAAGCAAATATATTTAATGTTCAATACATTTAATATATAATACATAAATAAATAATTTGTAAGAAATGAGTAATGATTTTTATATTATTATTATTATTATTTTGTCTTGCCTTCATTACTGCAGTTATATTAAATTTTTATATAAAAAATACATTCATAAAATAAGTCCTGTTGAACATCAGCAATGATGGACAGCATATGCATGCAAAGCAGTTATTAGGGCAATGAAATAGACTCATTATTACCATTCAATTCAATTTAACAGAGCATTTAATCACCTTATTATTCCATAATATAGTAATTATATAATTGCTATTGAACATGTGTTTAAGAATGCTTTGAGTTAATATAAAAAGAAACACCAACAGGTCTAGCTAAATCAAAACGCAATGAAACGGAACGACCAAAAGTCAGACGAGCTCCTCGAGAGCATGAGTTTCTTCAGAAGCCACTGGGCTGTGTGGAAGTTTGTTGGAGCAACATATGAGAAAATGAATTGGAATCGGGCCTACATCGGCTATAGTCTGATCTTGAATCTATTCGTCACCGTCTGGTTTCCAACTCACATGAGCTTGTTGCTCTTTAGAAACGGCAGCCTCTCGGATGACATATCGAACCTCTCGGTAGTCTTTACGTCTGCCTCGGGTTCGTTCAAGATTTTCATTTGTATGCTCAAGTTCAGGAAGATCGGGCGCATGGAGGAGCTGCTCAGGCAACTGGACTCGAGAGTGCAAACTGAGGCAGAGAAAGTCGTTTACAGATCGCTTAGGACTCAGCTGAGAGTCATTCTCTATCTATTCCTTAGCCTGTATACATCACTTGGACTTCTGGCCGAATTGGGATTCCTTGTTCAGAAGAAACGTGTCCTCATGTATCCTGGCTGGTTCCCCTTCGACTGGGCCAAATCGTCGCGCAACTTTTATACGGCCCACGTCTATCAGTCGATCGGACTCGTCATACAAATAATGCACAACTATGCGTGCGATTGCTTTCCCGCAATGATGCTCTGCATCATCGCCGCTCACATCAAGATGCTCTACATACGCTTCGAGAAGGTGGGCGAGGACCAGACTCTCGATGCTGAGCACCAGCTGGAGGCCTGTATAACCGATCACAAGAGCTTGCTGGAGTGGGTGGCTGTGCGCTGACAGAGTGTAGTTATAGCAGAATTTGATTGATCTCATTTACTTGCAGACTCTTTAAGACCCTCGAATCGTTCATGTCGCTGCAGATGCTCATTCAGTTCGCTGTTACTGCAGTGAATTTGTGCACGAGCATTGTAGGACTAGTGCTCAGCAGCGAGCTCTTGACGATCACCTATTTCGTGGTTTACACCATCGCACTGCCCCTGCAAGTCTTTCCCGCCTGCTACTATGGAACGGATGTGGAGCTCTGGTTCGGAAAGCTGCCCTATGCGGCCTTCAGCTGCCGCTGGCTGGCGCAGACACGCAGCTTCAAGAAGAAGCTGATGCTGTTTGTGGAGCGCTCACTGAAGCGAACCGCGCCCATGGCAGGCGGCATGCTCTCCATACACGTGAGCACCTTCTTCTCCACTCTGAAGTTCGTCTACTCTCTGTTCAGCATTCTGATTCGCATGCGAAAGTAATAACTCTGAAATGAGAATACATAGTTCGTAATTGCATTGCGCCGCGGGACACGAGTGCACTTCAAATCGAAATCATAGTCGGGAAAGTTTTGCTTGTTAAGCCTCAAACAAAAGCGCAGCGGAAGCTACTCAGAGTCCAGCAGCAGCGGAAGCAACAGAGTGAGAGAGGGATGTTGGCCAGGTTTATGTTAAATTAGATTTGGAATTAGCTTTGTGTTTTGCGGCTGGCTTAACCAATACAGAGATCGAGCACTGCAAGTGGCCAGCGCGGCTAATTGAGGCGTGTATGCAAATTTATATGAGGGACTGGAGGCTTTCAGCCGGCGCTCGTTTATTTATTTGCACAGAGATAAGACATTAAAAGACTTTCTGGGCTTTGGGCCAGGCCTAATGCGCTTAAGTCGGCACTAAGTCATGTTGAATCTGCAAAGCCAACATTGTAACATTGTAAAGAGCTGGCCACGCGCCGCTGCTCTAAACTGAAATGGTCGGCGCAACCCAGAGGCAGCGGCAGAAAAAGGGGCCAAACTAGCAATCTGCCAATTTATAGCTAAAGGTCAGCTAGCAGAAGGGGTGCCGAGGCGAGGGGCAGTCTGGGCCAAATCGATTTGATGATGTTGAACGGAACAGGCAGCAGTCGACGCAGCGGGCACTAAGTTGATTTGAATTTATAACAACACGCATTTAGCACACACACGCACACGCACACGCACGCACACATATGCATACATTGAATTGACTGTGTTACGCATTGAGCTGCATGCAAAGCACGTAACTGACTGCCTGCCACGCCTACTTTATGCTTAAATTCATTTCGCATCTAAATACTAAATCGCTCACAGAAATATGAGTGACAGAGTCGGACACAGAGAGAGAGGGAGAGAGAGAGAGAGGGAGAGAGAGTGAGTGCTGCTTTAATTTTTAATCAAGGGAAGCCGCGCCACTTTTCGAAACTCAACTCAACAAATTCGCCATGAAACTACTTTTGTGCTTAAGCCCCGGCAGCCGTCTCCTGCTCCACCACACCTCCTGAAGAGCAGCTATTGGCGTTAAGCAGACTCAGCTGTTTCTCGTTGGCCGTCAGAAATTATATTTGGCCCGCTCCGCCGCGCTCATTTGTTCTTGGCCTGCAACAGTGTCGCCACGCTGTCGAGTCCAGCATCATTGCCACCATCATTGGACAGCATCTTTATCTGTCGCCCGACAACTCGCTCTCCAGCTCGACAAAGTCCGGCAAGTCGGTTTATTTAGTTTCTGTTGAAACTTATTCAGCTCAAGTGGCCCACGCCATACATTGACTGACTGAGTCGCTGTGCAGTGAGCATGTCCTGTCCCGCGGCGTTTGCTCTGCTTATTTGGATTTTGCTGCACTCCTACTGCTGCCCGAGTGCTGTTCTCCTTCTCCACCTCCTGGCCATTTGCAATTTGTTGCCAAGAAATATACACTTGCTCCAGCTGCTGCAAGTGGCAGTTGCTGCTACACCTGAGGAAGCTCTCCGACGTCTTCAAGTTGTTTATTCACATGTACGCCAACAGCTGTACAACAAACACTTTCGGCCAGCTTTAAAGACTTTCGGCTTGACGGATAAAAGCTGAGCCAAATATTTACTGCAAAAATTTACAACTTTTGCCTTATGACAGTGGGAGGCAGGCGAAAAGTTTTCGCGCATATTGTCAAATTTCAAGCAAATCGAAAAATACGCAACTATGCATTTGCCCGGAAAACTTTTGTGGCACGCCCCATCTTCTCACACCCCCGCACGCCTAGACGCCTTTCCACTTACCATTTGCCCATTCAGCCGCGGCCTTCGTCGTTTGCTCGGGCTGCGTACTCAACTAAATTACTGACTTTCATAGCCTGAAAATATTTGGCCTTTACGTATGCTACACAAACACACACACACACACACACAGACAGACGCACATTTGAAGGGTCTGCATATAAAGCAAGGAATTTTACAACCAGCATAAGAAAGTCACTTAACGTAGCCGTTGGCGATGGCAATGGCACATTATGTGGCCGAGCTCTAAATGTGGTGAGTGAAAGTTAATTTCTGTCGCAAAAATGTGAGTGGGTGAGATGGGGGCGGAGCACACATACATACATATACATATGTAGAGTAAACTATATGCGAAATATGTACGCATACAGATCTTGACTGTGATGAAGGGGCGCCAGTGAAAACATTTGCCTAAACTATGCCATTAACATGTTAAACTTTCCGGGTACTTGTAATCGTCCTGCCTGCTTCTGTGGCTCGTCAGCGTCAGACTCGCTCTGCCTACCTCTCACCATCGCCCACTCTCTCTATCTGTCTATCTGGCTGGTCTTGGGGCACGTAAATACTTGCCAGAAACTTGAGCGAATTAACAACGAAAGTTCGTCCTGCTGCTGTTGCTGCTGCTGCTGCTGTGACGAAAAACTTTGGCTAAAATAACTGAAACTGCTGTTGGCAAGTGACAATAACAGGAGGCAAAGTGAAAGGCTTGACAGCCAATGCCAGTGCCAAATGTCAAACAGTTTGTGGTAGCTACCCGCACCCGTGCCGCCCCTGGCCCTGCCTACTCAGATCTGTAGATCGTGGCGCCCGCCCCCTCGCCTAAGTATTAATAGCTGAAAACTTAATGTGCCGCCGTCGGCGCTGCCCTGCACTGTGCAGTGCCAGGGCCAATAAAAACCAAAACACCATCCGCATAATGACCGTTAAAGAGCCATCTAAATGTAGTCCGAGCCGCAGTCCAAGTCCGAGCGACGAGTATAACTCATTATGGCTAATGAGTGTTATTTGTGCCTGCCGCATAGCGAAACTCAATTTTGCATTTGGCAGTGGGACGAAAGCGGCTCCTTCATAAGTCGAAATTAGTTTGACTTGACTTGACTTGACTTGCTGCAGACAACTTCCTACACACACACGTAAATACATCCTCACGCACGCACACACACACACATAGAGAAAGTGGCCGTAATCGTAATCCGCTGGCAAAGCAAAAGTCGACATTCATTTGCCACAAGTGCGATGTGTCTCCATCTCCCTCTCCCTTCCTCTCTCTCTCTCTCTCTTTCTGTGTTTGTGTGGGGCGTGACTGAGACAAACATAATTACGCCCCACATTTAAGAGCTTTTATCTGAGCTTGTTTTTCTCAAAAACTTTGCAAACAGATTTACACAATGTTGAGTTAAACGATTGCCATAAATATCCCGCTGATTAAATGTGCTGATTACACGCCGCTTGCAATTGACTTTAATCACATGTAGCACACCACGGCCAGAGGAAGAAGAAGAAGACGCAGACGAAGAAAACAACCAGAAACAATAAACGCAGCCCCAGGCAGATGCAAATGTCAATAACAAATACTAAACAAAAAGTATAAAAAAAATGTTTGTTATATGAAAGCACGGCCTGCCTTGCTTGCTTACATTAGCATACGCTGCGTATACGCAATGCCTGCCGCATGGGGCAATTATTGCACGTAGCACGACGAATGGGCGGGGCGTGGCCGTTCGCCTCAATGAAACTGGATTTGCGTAAGGCAAACGTTACAATTGAAATTTCAAATGCGTTGCCCGGGCGTTGACAGCCGTTTATGTTGATGTTGAAGATTCGCCCTGCGGTGCTGAGCTCCTGCTGCTGGATTACACGGCTTTAACGTATTGTCGACCTGATACCAATAGCTCTGCGTGTCAGCCCAAGGTCTGCCTCACACACACTCACACTCTCCGCACACATACTCGCATTCAGTGGCATGAAATTGATAACGTGTGATTTAATGTGTTTTTAACGCGTTTTCATGTGATTTCCAGTTAAATGAGGCGTAGCATTTTGAAAAGCCCTCGGCCTGCCCCCTTTCCAGAGGACCCAGGGGCCAATAGGCCAGCAGTCCGCCTATTGATTTGTGGGCCCATAAATATTCCTCTGCCATGCCGCTTATCCGGTGGTGTTAAAGTAACTTTTATAATTTGATTGCGCAAACAAAAACACGCGCCGCCCCAAAGTATGCAACACTTTCTTTCCCTCTTAGCGCCCAAAGGCTTAGCTGTCCCGCTAAACAAAAGCAATGGACGAGGATTAAATACAGAGTTTCTTTGAGCTGAAAACAGTTCCCAGAGGACTGAATACACTATGTGTATATATGTGTGTGTGTGTGTGTGTGCAGAATTGGAGTAGTAGTAGTAGTGCAGCACAATCCTGTATGGCTGAGCCTAAGGCCAAAGCATTCAATGTACAAACGCTTGAAAAAGTGTGAATTCAAATCAATTTTACACATATTTTTTCAAGTGTAACATGCTCGGTTTTATAGCTATTAAGATTTCTATTTGAGCATATTTGAAGAAATGAAATAAGTGAAAACATATTGACACAAACAAGAAAAGTACAAGCCTAAATTGCTTTATCTAACTAGGAACAGTTACAAAATGTTCAATTGAAATGGTTATCAATCAACAATTTGCTACACAGCTCCATTGAGTCATAAAACATGCCCGAAGCATATTTTTATATGTATGTAAATAAAAACATTAAAGAACTATTTTTTTTTTTCACTACATATGTGCAACATATAAATTTGAAAATATTATATTAAAATGTGTCGGCATTGTCGAATGCAATAAATAAATGCCTGCAAATTACACACAATAAATTCCGATTACAATTTCAACTCGTTTGTCGCAGCGCCTGCTTCAATGCCTCGATAAGTTGTTTCTTTTATTTTTTGCATTTTCTTTACACACAATCTGCTCAAAGTGTGGCAAATAGTAGGGTGAAATTTATGTGACAATATGCGAGCATTCAAACTGAATGCTTTCCCTCATTTGGTACACTCACACACACACACACACACCCCATTGCATTCAATAGGTAATCAGAGCGGGCGAAATTCGCTTCCTATTTCCCTCTTGCGAATGTGCTGAACCATAAAGCATGTTGGCAGCATAAAAAACAATGAAAGAAGAACAAGAACATTTAATCGAATACCATTGTTATTTAATCAATCGAATCTATGATACATCAGCATAGCAGCAACTGAACTGAATGCACTAAAAGGAAATTTAATTTGCAATCCCTCAAATTCCATTTGAGTATTGTTTTTTTTAATACAAATTTGATAAATTTATGTTTCAGTGACTCTGCCCTAACCTTGACACTGTTGTCTCTCTGCGAATTTAACCACGCGCACCCCACATAGATAAGCATTCGTCACAATTACGCTTAATTACCTGAGCGAGTGACGAGCGACGAGCGAGCAATTTAAAAGCAATTCCACGATCATCAAATGACACCAGCAGACGAGCTCGGGCCTGCCCAAGCGTGAAACAAGCGGGTGAGTAAGCGGCGCAAAATCATATTTTTAAACACTCTTATCCGCACTGTAGATGGACAGATTAGCATCTCGAGGGACAGCTTAATAACAACGGTGAATTTTAGTTTTAATATGTTCTACCTTTTGCGACTTTAGTGTGTCTAATCATATATCATAAAATCTTTTTTATACCTCTATATTTATGTCTACCTAATGTAAGCTGAAATATAGATAACTTCTCTTTCGGAATCCCTCCCTGAAGCTAGCTCAAGACCTGAACAGTTAGCAGACATACAACGGAAGTCAGTTTATCTTTGCCAATCAGTCAATTTTGACCAAGTTTTTATTTTTGTCTTAGCTCTTTTGTTACTTTGCTGCCAATTAACTTGTTTTTGCTTGCCATTTTAGTAGAATCAGCTTAAAGTTAAATATGACTGAGTGTTTTACCATTGTCTTAAGCGATTAGCATCGTCATTTAAAATATACAACAAATTAAAGAAATTAAATATGTATATATAATTGAAATTATCTGTACTTTTTTATTCTTTTTTTAATTTATAAATATTCTATATATTTAAGAAGTCATTAGTTAACTTTTCTAAAGGCTAAATAGGATTTATAATTGGAATTCCCCAACACGAGGTTAGGTTTTATTTTGAAATGTATGCTACTATAAATTTCTATTGAATTATTAACTCTACGACAGCTTGTTCTTATGGAAGCCATTAAAGAGAGCAAAGTGGTTAAATGAGGTGAGGCAATTGTGATTGTTGTATGATGGAAGCCCTAAAGCTGGCAGACTAGTTTGAAGAAAAAAAGAAGTAGATACGTCCATGCAGCTAAGTAAATAAATAACTAAGCAAAGATTAAGTGGGCCAAAAAGTATCAAATTCGTAAGTTGAGATCAACTGCTACTTCTACAATATATAGCCTCTCTATCTACTAGCAATAATTAAAAAACTTCAACCAATTTCTGGTTTCCAATCGAATTTGCATTCGCATATTTCGAGCTGCAGTACAGCGAGTACAGCTCTTTGATCACAAGTTCAAAACCATACAAAATTGATGGCTAATTATTTTGGCTAATTGCAAATTGCATTCATTACATGGCAGCAGCCAACCCTACCGCCCTCCGCCCCATCAGCCATGTGTCAGCTGCAGAGAAACCGCAACTACATATTGCTGCTGCGGCTGATAATGTTGGCTGTGCTGAGGTCATTGCCGGAAATTATAGACATTGCGGGCCGCATATGAAAATCTGAAATGGGAAATCGAAACAGAGAAGAGAGCAACAAAAAAAAAACAAGAAAAAAAGTTAAACGTGTGATACGCACTTGAAGCAGCACTTGAGCAGCGTCAGCCGTAGGCAGAGCTATTCAATGATGTATGCAAACTTTGTCTCAGTTGCTCTGGCCGCTTATCGTGACAAGACGTTTGGGTCAAATTGTTAGCCAGCTGAGCTGAGCTGAGGCATATCAATTCAGTTGTAATGTCATGTTGATTGTGGCTAACACACACACATACACACACGCACACAAGTGACCACAATTCAGTTGCCCAAATGGCTACACGTGTGCTCGTTGTCCAAGCAACTCGACTTGTGCCTACCCCAACCACAGAACCAACCACACACAACCACCCACACCCACCCACACACACACACACACACACACACACCCATATGTAACGCATTCGTCTGCGTCTGCAATTTAGTTCCTGGAAATCATTCCTATATTCATACAATTCGGGAGCAGGCCGTACAGCTCGGCCTGTGCCCAAATAGTATCACGTACGTTTTCAAACAATTATTGTCCTTGCCCACACACACCCACACCCACACCCACACATTTATTATGCAACATGTCGTGAGATAAACTCAAATTTGATTTGAGTTCTCGTCGTCATAAATTGAAGCTTGCAACTTTAATCAGCACATCGAGGAGCATCGATAGTTTCTCGATTTGTCCATAAATTTTGGCCGTTACGCTCTGTTTGCGTTTTAATGGCCACGCAATTAAGACAAATCGCCATTCAAATGGCCCAAATAGATTCATATATTTTCAGAGCTGCTGTCCAATAAATAAACACATGCCTCTGGATGCCGCTGCCAGTGAAGCAAAGTTTCTAGACCAGTGAACAGTTCAATACTAAAAATACCAAAACAAAAAAAAAACAACAACAGCGGAAAAAAACTAAAACAAAAACTGAACTCAACAGAATTTATTATTCACAATTGTGTCGGTCTTAGTGCATTAGTTCTGTGGCACAACGAACGTAACGAGCAGGCGAGCGTGAAACCAATTGCAAACAGGTAAACTATAAATGCAAATATTTGCAGCATGCAGCGTCACACGCGGCGTATGAGTGATGCAGCCAATGCCGATGACTCAGCTGCAGTTGAGGCGGGGTCGTAAATCGGTTGATGGCTGCAAGAGTAGCCGTAACAAGTCAACAAGTTCACTATTTATCACTGCGGTGTGAATATTGACGCAGTGAAAGTTGCTAATTGTTTGCCCAATATGCACTGCGCCGCGCATTGCAGCATTAGCTAACCGCTCTCGATTGCCGCATATGCGGAAAAGAAAGTCACAGCCGAACGGGCCGCTCAATGGCCAATAGTCGCCCCACCAATCTGCCCCGGCCCATACATTGATCGGTCAAGCGGCACAGCTCACGTACACAAAATCCGCCGGCCACTGGCCCAGGCCCAGGCACAGCTAATCAGCATGTCAGGCGGCCACTCAAGCGTAGTTATTTCTGTAGCCAAAGCAGTTGCTGTTGCTGCGAGTGCCCTGTGGAAATCATTGAGAAGGGGTATATAAGCTGCGCGAAATAATTAACTAAGTAAAAAGTATAGATAAAATTAAAAACATAAATTAAATAAAATAATAAGCAAAGATTAAACTAAATTAAATTAAATATTATATTTTAAGTCCTCGGTCCAGTTAATTATTTCGCACAACTTAGTATACAGTATATAGGTTGTTTAAGCTAAGGTACTACTAAAACAATATTTTTAATATATTTTTATATATTTTTCTCATTTGATTAAACTCTATTTGCAAATTTCCTTTTAATAAAACCTAGATATATATTCATTTCATTACATTCCCACTCCACGTAGGGCATCTGCCAGTCTATCACTCTCGCTGCAAGCACGCCTCAAACCTCATTCACACTTAAAGTCACAGCTGCCTGGCTGAGTACACAGTGCGAAATGGTTGCGAAAAGGCAACTGTAGAGCCGACTGCGCACGCGCACAGGCCAAGTGTCTCACGGCTGCTTGGCTAGCTAAAACAGCTGAGAGACGCGCTCAGCGCTCAGACAGCTGCAGCGCTCTGTGTACTCTGTATACAAACCCACTCTCTCGCTCTCCCTCTCACACACTATAAAAAATAAAAACGTGTTAGACTACGCCGAGTGCGAAACTGAAATCGAAAACCCGCCAAGCGAGAGCCGCTTCGTCTCTGTTTGCTATGTGCTTTGCCGGCTTTGACGTTGACCAGGCTTATTTGAGTACCCGTAAGAGGCTCTCGAATACTCAGTTGCGAATTTCATACTAGCCGAAGCGGTCGTACGTGTGGGAGTTCGAGTATTTTGGCACATCAAATCGATTGATAAGCCAAACGAGCAGCGCGTTAAGTGTGTTAAGAAGTTTCATTCGCATTCAAACGGAAATTACTCGAGTCAATATTAAGTGAAGTTCTGTGAACAACTACGAAGAATCGAAGATAATCAAATAAATACTTTGCGCAAATAGACAACACAAAGATGATCGAGCGACGCAGCCAACTGGATAAGGTAGGCAAAAGTAAATGAAAATCGAGTTGAAGCTGAAGCTAAGTACGGCCGAAACGAACTATCAAGATCTTGATCTCAGTTTAACAATTGACTTTTAGCTAAGGTCAAGCTAGCAATTAATTTGAATGAATTTATCAAAAAATCTAAACAAAATTTAAAAACGACCTCAAAGCTGACATATTATGATTTATTATGTGTATATGTGGGGAGAGAGATAAGAAAATTAGAATATTTTGATGCATGTAGAAGATGTACATACAAATAAATAATTCAAATTGATTCATTAAATATTTAAAAATGAATTCATGATAAACAGAAAAGTATATATAAAAACACATTTATTAAACTTTTTGTTTTTATTTATTATTAATTTATTCAATTTTATTGACAAAAAATTTAACATATATTTATTTATATAATAAAAAAAAAAAACTAGTAAATTAATTCAAAAACTTAGAAAATAATTCGACTAACTAAATTTTATAATAGCAATTATATATACATACAAAAATAATATTCTGTATGTATATGTATATATCAATAAATTAAATATTTTATTGCTTGATCTGTTTGACTGTACTTAAAGTAAAGCAATTCGTGAAGAATTCTTCATCTAGGCATCTTCATAGTCTACAGTCTGTTGATAAGCCGGTTTCGTATTATTAACTGTTTTTTATTTATTTATTGTGTTTTTTTTTTTCGTATACATAGTGAGATCATGAAGCAAGAATTATGTTTTTTTTTTTTCGTTTCTTTCCTTTATTTTCCTTGTTGTATCTCAATCTGTAGCCGAGTCTGTACTTGCCTTGGCTTGGCATGATTCAGTTTTCAGCTTGAGTCATTTGCATTTGCTGATGATAATGTTCTGAGAGACTGTGATAACTTTTGCTTTTCTTGGGCTCATCTGCAGGTGTAGAATGCTTTGAGATTCTAATTAATGACGTGCCCCGTCTGCCTGAGTTGCGTAACTTTGCGGCGAATCGCAGCAGCTGGCCGATATGAATAATTTATGGAGCTCAGAATTGATACGAGTATATGATTAATTCGACTGTGCTGCTGCTCCCCTCTCCCTCTCTCATTCTCCACCAAGTATTGGGCCACGTTACTTGTACCAGCCACAACATTTATAATTATAAATAACCCGAACTGAGCTGGCCCAGCTCATTGAGGATGCTCGACACAAATTTAAATTCTGTGCAGCGTTTTTGTTTAACGACTTCCATTTTTTTTTTTTTTCGCTGATCGATATTTTTATACAGATACTTTTATCGATCTGTACTCAATGGACGTCAGCACGCGCGTCACTTTCTGCCATTTTTTTTTTTATTCGGACGCCGCCATTCACTTGGCTGCCTGGCCGGGCCTCTGTGATCCATGTCACGTAAGCGCTTGCACTCGACTTGGCAATAGAACTTGGTAGCCAGGCAACAATTACTGCAAGGCCAAGCCAATTGGAAGTTAGCATAAGTGGCTGCTACTAGCTGCCTTCTAGCTGCTGGCTGCTGGCTGCTGGAGGAATGCACGTGCCAGACAAGCGTACGGAGTGGAGTATTATTCCACTTGATGCTCGGCGAGGCACTCGTCTCTGGTTTGTTTGCCCAGTTTGTTGATTTTAAATGAACGCCCGGCGCACTTTGCACAATTAAGCTAATAGGAAATAATCAGAGCCAGAGCACTGGGAAGCTGTCGAGATGTAGAAAACTCTGGCCGTCAGCACGAATAGTCACAGTGTCGGAGAGAGAGAAATACATCCTTATAATCATATACTAAGCGCAAAGGCAAATTGAGTGAGAGGAAATTAGATTAGAGTGGAGGAGAGACTCGACTACTCACATACCCAGCAGGCAGCTAAGAGAGCCTGAGTAGAGACATACATATATAAGTATGTACTTGGACGTAATTGGATTAGATCAGATAGTGAATGCGAAATACCCTGTAGTTAGGTTTAAAATGTCATCAGCAAGGATTGACATATCATAAACTGCAGACCTTATAAAGCAAGAGATAGGAACAAGTTAGATGAGAATTGTCGATCAACTGCGATCAAATACCTTATGGAACTGACCAAGTCTTAAGTCCATCAGCATGCTCCCCTACCCATCTCTAACAGCTACAGGGTATATGAGCAGTGAACAGAAACATTACAAGCACTGAGAACGCTTCCTGACTATATTCAGATAGTCGCACGCAGATGCTAGACAAAGTTCATTAACCAAGCGCAAAGCAATTAAACAAGTCGCACAACTTGATGATTGACAGACTGACAGACAGAGAAGCTGGCCTAATCCCATCAGAGAAGTTGGCCAACGGCTTTTGATCGGATCTGAAGTTGATTTTATGAGAGGCCCCACAAAACAATGTACTGCTACACATTGATTGTTGGCCCGGCTACTTGTGCCTAGTACTAGACGGAGCTTAAAACATGTTCTACATAGTCTTTAAACTTAGCTCCATTAAAGCCATTTCAAAATACATAATTATTATTTCATGCGGTGATTCGTTGCCAAGAATAAAGTTGTCTGAGGACAAAGCATGTCAAATTCCACTTTATTATATTCGAAAATTGTTTGTAGATATCGTACATATTTGTATTTATTATAAAAAGGTCTCACTATTTATCACGCTTTAATGAGTTTTTTATGTACGAAAAAGAGGAAGGGAAAGGCATATGTAATTAATTTGTATTAAAATATGTATTGATTTATTTTGCACGTGCCGCATATTAAGTATTAAACAAATTACTTCTTTTGTTTTTCCCCACTCTTGATTTTACATATGTACATATAGTACTTATTTGTCATGCTCGCTCAGGAAACGTGAAGAGAGCATATTGGTTTAGCATAAAGAATGCTCTAAGTTCTAAGTGTAAAGTGAAACTTATTTGCTCTTACAATTCATATTGCTCAGGTATATAAATATTCATGCCTTGAGCGAGCATCACGCAGTCGAGTACAACTTTTCGATTTATAAATTCTTGATCGGGTTTATTTAAATATGCACATTAATTACGGACTGACTGAGACAAGTTGTAAATGAAAGAGAATTTCTATAGAGTTTACTATTCTTTGTTTTTTTTATAGCAAGCGTGCACGTGGACTGTGTGTAGGCCTGTGTGTGTGAGTGTCTGTACAATTAAATTATTGCAAATTAATTACATTGATTATTTGGGTATTAAGTGGCTGTCATTTCTGCGGCTGTTGCGGCAAATTACGGCGTGTGCACATCAATCTCTGTATGTGCCAGAGGGCAATACACACACACACATACAAACACATACATATATACAATATACATATGTACAATCTGTCTCTGTGTGTGGCAAATGTGATTGCTACTGAATACTATTAATTAGCTGCTTGATTTACGATGTGATTGATCCGCCCCGCTCCGCTCAAGTTAGCTTAGCGTAATCGTAGCTTTACTTTTTATTGAGCGCACTTCATCTTCATCATCCCCCCGTGCGATTAAAGACACTTAATTAAGTCTTTAAGTAGCAGCAATTAGGTGGTTAAAGTTAATTGAATCTACGCTTGCTTGTTATTGTTGTTGTTGTTGCTCTTTTGGTTTTGGTGTTATTTGACTGTCTGGCAACTCTGCCCAGAACTGGAGCATTCCGCGAAAAAGTTGAAAGTCGAAGCAGAGAAAACACACACACACAAACACACTGAATCAAAAAATAACGAATATGTGCATAAAGAAAAAGACGAGTAAAGCTGGCTAAAGCAAACAAATGGTGCAAAACAAATTACAAAAGTTACTTCGAACTCAACATTTTACAAGTTGAAGAGAACGCCAATAATCATAGAAATCAACATGTTCAAGAGGCCCCATACACACACACGCACATACACACAGATAACTAAACACATAATCATTTATCTTCAAACAATTGCGCCGTGTTTCTTGCACGTGTTCGAGTTCAGGTTCAGGGCTTTGTAGAGTTTGTGCCGTAGGGCGATTGAGCTCTTCGGGGGCGGGGCAGTTCAAAACAAATCCGACTATCTAAGTTACAGTTCGCGCTTTTCCGCAAAAAGTTCACGTTCTGCGACCGATGGAACAAAAAAACGTATGAGAAGAAGAATAATAACAAAACAGTATAAGTAAATCAAAAATAAGCTCGAAAGAAAATAACGCCAAAGCAATGACAACAATACAAGAAACCGAAACGGCAACAGTGGGCAGCTGAAGAGTGTGAGAGTTGGAGTGAGAGTGAAAGGGACAGGGAGAGGGAGAGGGAGAGACAGAACAAGAGTAGAGGCAGCTGCATAAGCAAAGTCAGGCAAGCATAAGCAGAGTGGCAGCAGAGCGGTGACGAATAGTGAGAGGCAGCGGCAAAGCGACGAAGAGTCACAAGAGAGGCAGCGGCAAAGCGCAAATGAAATAAAAGCAAAACAGGTAATGAAATATAAAAAGCTGACCGTGAGCAATGTCAGGGGCTCATGGCGCTTAAGCGCCGTTCATTTGTTTGTGGCGTTTGGCCTGGGAGTGCGCGTGAGTGTGACCAGAGTGTGCGGTGAAAAACCGTTCGACGCGAGCGCTCACACAAATTTATGCATTGTCAGCAGCGCCCAGGCAGACAGACAGCCAGACTGACAGACAGCCAGACAGACAGACGGATCGAGTCGGAGCGGCAAGCGCAATAGAAACAATAACAGCTGGAGTAACTGAAACGGCAACAGCAGCCGGTCGAGTCAAATTCAATTTAACGCTCTATGCCGCTTTGTTATTTGGTTTCTAGTTCAAGTTTAGGGTCAATAACTGTCGATTGCATTTGAACTAAGTTGGTTTGGCCAGCAGCTGTTACTGCTGCTGTTGTTGCGGCTACTGTTGATTTACAATTTGTAAAATTGGCAAACAAACAGTTTACGACAAAAACATAGAAAATGGAGGAGCGCAAAGCTGAACAACGAAACGCGTATACCCTTTCCACTGGTAACAGACGTGTGTAATATGTGATAGCTAATAGCCAGATCTTAAGTTTCTCTCATAAGAAAAGTTGTCTATGCTGTAGACACTTTAACTTAACATGCAAATTGTTGTCAACAAAAGAAAAGAACAAAAAAAAACAAAAATTTGAAGAGTTTGTCGATCTATACGTCAGCCTGTGCACGTATGAGTGCTCTTTTGTTTATCTTTTTGAAGAAGAGGGCGCGCTAAGTGAATCACGAGTAAAGAAAATGCTTTACAATAACAACAACAACAACAACAACAGAAATAACAGCAGTAGCAGCAACAGTAGCTCAGCCAGTTCAATGGGATTTGCGATTTACGAGCAGCTTTATTGCAGGTTCAGTGCATCATCTATCTCTGTTTGCGAGAAATAAAACTAATGGAGATGCAGGTTAAAGGTTTAAAGCTATCTGAGCACAAACCCCAAGCCAAACAACTAAATCGTTGAGTAGATCTGATAAATATACAAAGGCATACAACAAGATTTAAGACTTTTGAATAAATCTAGCAAGATTTCTGAAAAAAATATTTACAAAAATTCTTAAATTTACATATACAGAAAAAAATAAATAAAATAAAAAACAAAAACTTTACCTTAAGTAAAATGATAAATGATATACGCATAAAAGTATAATTAATTGTTTGGCAGATATGCCGCTTTTATTTCGCTTACAACATGTAAAACTAGTCTTAGTCTTAGCCTTAGTGTTTGCCCTAGTCTCTTCCTATATTAATGTTAACTCTTTTCAGAAGAAAAAATATTATTATATACATATGTTTAACCTTACGAGCCCAAGTATATTTCGAGAATTGGACGAAAGGAATATATAAATAATATACTTAGCAAAATGAGAACTTTCCATCTAATCCAGTTTGGTTTCTTCATAAAATTTCTTTACACAGCGTTATTAACGTGTATTTATAGCCTGATGACGTAATTGGAGCACACAGCCATATCCGCATCCGCAACTTAAACAATTTCCCACCAATATGCTTTCTCCTGCTTTTTTCACTTATTTTTGCTCGTTTTTCGGTCCCATTTATAAGGTTGAATGTCCTTTTTTGCCTAACTGGATTAGCTGGCTTTCAACTGTTTCCGGCCTTTATTATGCTTATTGAATTAAATTTGTGTGCGCAACCTTTTCGCTCACTTTGTATTCGAATCCGTACCACAAAATATGCTTGAAAAGGTTCTAATAAACTTTTGCAAATGAATGTCATGAGCAGATATCCGGCAGGGAATATAACTTTATATGCTGAAAGTGTTTTTCCAGAAAGTGTTTTTCCGTAGTGTCAATAAATTTATGTGTTATTGTTACAAATCCCATAGAGGTATCTTATGATGAATCAAGTTTGTATTGTCAAAATGATACTTTTGAAAATGTTTAATGTTCCGTTGTTTAAAGAGAGAAATTTTATTTATTTAAAAAATGCCTCTTTCGATATCGATATCTCGTCATATCCTGTCTTTTTTCGCTATCTAATATATATATGTATATCCCTCAAATCTTCAAAACTCCTTGACAACTCTATTAAATATGTTCATTTTCATGCGATCGCTCCAGGAATGGATCTCTTGAATTACTCCCACCTGACTACAGGGCATTTCCTAGTCGACTCCCTTACAGGGTTTCGCGCTCATTTTGCTTTAGTCCCCCCGTTCGCAACCTTTTTTGGGTCTGCTTCGATTATCGCATCGCATAATTAAATATGCAGCTACGTTCGAGTTCAAGGTAGTTCCGGTATGATAATGGCAGGCAACGTAACTTACCTTGCTGCATATACATATACCTACGTATATACCTATGCATGTGTGTTTATATGGCAACTGTGCCATTAATTGTCGACCTCATCTGCAGCAATCAGAGGCTGAATGATGGAGTAGCATCGAGTTTGCGTAGAATGCGGCTGACAATCTTATATGATCAGCGAGCCGTGTGCGCACTGACTGCGCTTGGCATTGTGGGCGCCGAAAAAAACTCGGTCAGTCGCGAGCTTCGCTCGTAAGGTGAGCAACTGAGATGTGTAAACGGGTTCAGTGAACTTAGCTCAGTTACAAATCCATGTCGAGTCACTCGCCTGGGGCACTGAAACCCAGGCGGACGAGCTGTAACCGAGGGTTGATTCGACTAGAGATTAAGTAGCCGTTGTGTTGTATTTGCTTTAGGTCTAGTAGAGAAATGCTAGATCGGATTTCATTAAATCGATTTCAGTAAGTGTGTCAGTCCAGTCAATGCCAATTGCGCGGAAAGCAGAAAATCCACTTTTGTCTGCCCCTCTCTGTCCCTGGCGCAGTGTAACGGCTGTTAAACCAGTTATTTGTGCTGCTGAGAAAGCGGCTCAAAGAAATTCTCTGCGCCGACGGCGACGTCGACGTTGACGTCGCTGCCACGCTCAATTTCCCACTGCAAGCCGAAGCTCTATGGCTGCAGTGCGGTTCAGTGTATAACAGTATGAGTGAGTGTATGTGTGATCAGCTGCCGCTTGAGCAGCAACAACAGCTTCTGCTTCTGCCTTAGCGTCGGCTTCAGCTCCAGAACTGTGCTACGTGCTGAATATATGTAAGCAGCGCATGCGCTGCCCGACGTCAGTTGCTGCGCAGACGCGTTCATGTGCACTTCACGTTCACAATCGCCAGTTGACGTTATCGCAAATTCTGTATCGGTATAGTGTGTCGATAGTGTCACACACACACGCACACTCACACAATACCTCAATAGCTGAATTGGCAAAATGGCAGCGCGCAGTGTCTATATCACAAACGAGGTGAGTTCTTCCTGCTTTGCCAAAACAGAAAAGATAACCCAACCAAAAGCAAAAGCAAAAGCATTAAATAATATTATAGCAGCAGTGGCTGCCTGGCCCGCCTGCAGAGAGCCACTCAAGTGCCAACCGCTAATTAGTGCTGGCTCATTAAGAGCCCAGACACTGTTGAGCAAACTGTTTGCGACTCAAAAGCCAACAAACAGAAAATTGTCGGTAACTGGAGTATGCTTGACAGATGGGCTGCCCGCCTGGCTGGCTCTGAGGCGCGCCAAATTCTTTATATTTTGCATAATTAATATAAACACACAAATGCAAACAACATCAGCTGAAGTCGCAGCTGAAATTCATTCCTTAGTCGTGCCCGAAAAACCCGTTTTAACACTTTTGCTTTTTAGCCGCTCTCAGTTCTGTCTGGGAAAACTTTTACCCACCAAAACAGCCCAAGCAGCAAAAAGTTGGCTTTATCTTCATAATTAGTATGAAATTAGTATTAATTTTGCAACAGCCAAACATAAACAGCTGCAGGGCAGCGAGATCAACAACAAAATCAATAGCAATAGAAATGAAAATGAAAATAGAAAGTAACAAAAATTAAAAACAAAAACACAGCAAACGGAAATGGAATGAGCTCGAGGTGTTTGTTCGCCCTGCAGCTGAAAATATTAAATTCAAATTTCATTGGAATCCCGATTGAGATGCTGTGCTGAAATGTTATCAAAATTAATTAGATTTAAATGGGAAAGCAATTGAAATATTGAAGAGTCAAACAAATTTCTTGGTCTGCTGACTGAACGTTTATATATATATATAATATATGTGTGGGTAATCAAAAAGTTCTGCTCGTGATTGATTAATTTTCTTTTCTGGTATATAAATACATAAACTATCAAACCGAGCTAAAGATTGATAACACTCCTTCCCACAGACTAAGCTACAATTATAACTGTGCAAGAACATCTGATAAATAATCTTTATTGCTGATAATTATAACTGTAACAACAATAATAAACAACTTCACGCTTACCATATACGTATTCATGTGCAACTCAAGAATAGATATTATGAATTGAGTAAAGATTAGCAGAAACTACGATACTGCAAATACAAATGAACACAGAGTCACGATCTGAGTATTTTATAGAGCGTATTATATACGTAGTCTATTATTCATAATATCAGCCAATCTAGCTGTCACTTATCTGAGTAGTAAGAGCACGTTGAGAACTAGATTAAAATGAATGAAACACGCGCTTAAAGACTAAATATAACCACAAATTTGGAATGAGTTGCACATTCGATTGCAAAGTTCTGCCAATTACACAGGTCAGCACAATTGAGATTGAGTTTTGTATCACTGACATTAGAATATGCGGCCAGAATATCAAGTGGAGTTAGCTTGATGTGGAGTAGTACCCAATCAATTTCAATTCCTAGATCGATTTCAAGCTCTGCTTTATAGCTATAATCGCCAGCTTGCTTGCCAAATGCTGTTAGCCTGTTTAAATTGCGTTAGCCAACGCGTTTTCTCAGAGTTGCCTGAAACCAAACTAGATTCAATTTATTTTTATGAGCTTCGCACCTAAACAATAGAAAAATATTCTGAATGCTATTTTAAAATACCTTAAAGCGTTAGTTGTTCTATGTATTAGTGTGTATGTGTGTGTGCGTGTGTGCCTGTGTATATGCATATAATTAATATTTATTAACACTCGGCAAACAAACATCAAGCGGATAAAACTTTGGCTGCCGCCACAAAATCTTTGATGAAAACATATTCACATAAATGTGTCACAGATTTAATAGACCAACTTAAAGAGAGAATAACTGTGTATTTGTGTGTGTGTGTGTGTCTACTGTTACATATCCTAGATGATCAGACTAAATAACGTGCCAGACAGCTATCTATCCACTTTGCATTATGTGTTTACCATGCGATTTTAGCTCTGTTTGCACTTTGAATATTTGCCAAAGCTATTTTTCTGCTTGCTTTCCTTTTTTTTTTTTTGAGAAAGAATAACAAAAGATTTTTGCGCGTTGGGTAAACGAAATGTCACAGTCGGAGCCAAGTAAACAGTAAACAACGGAAAAAAGAACGACAAACACAAATATGAAAACTCACACGCTGCAGCTGGAAGAGTTACAGAGCTGCGTGGCGGACAACGGTGCGTATGCGCTGCACATTACGTATACGCACCCCGTACAACAAACTGAAAGCACTTTGCTGTCAAGCATTGTTGTAGTCTTGGGCTTAGCCAAAATTTCATTTGCAAAACTCACAATAAATCCAAATTAAATATGAGAAAGACAAAAGCAACTCAAATGGTAAAACTCTGTGTGAGTGCATAAGCTGTTTGGGTAAATAGTTTATCAAAAACAATTCCCTAGTAACCAACTGGAGTTTGCAAAGCTTTGTACAAACTTTTTGTGCACTCGCCCTGAACACACTTCAACGCCCTGAAAATGCCATTTGTTGTTCTGCATTTGTAAATTTTCCATTACTTTGTCCAACAAAATCTTTCTAATTAGACGCAACAAGAGACTATTTGCCATGCATTGATGACATTGTGCAGAGGGGAGGGGCAAAGGGAGGCGACTGCATTCGACAGACTTTACAACTGATTGGACTCCATTATTTATGGATAATAGTTTTTTCGCACACAAACACACACCGACACAATCCGTAATCATATGGCATAAATACGATGCCAAATGCAGTCTTTGATTTCATTTTCAGTCTTCGCCTTCTGAGCCACAAAATGCAAAACTTTGTTGCCCACTTAAAATGTGCATAATAATAACAGAAAGCAAAAGCGAAAAAAAAATAAAATAAAAATAAATAAGAAAACTTTAAAACAAATGGCAAAGCCACTGCCAGCTCAGCTGCCACGCCCAACTCCAGCAACCAACTCAATTTAGTCTTAAGCCCGTATACATAAATGTCAGTTGTGTTTTCTGTCCTCTGCTCGTTTGGGTAATTGCAAGTGGAGTATATGGGTTTTTGGGCTTAGTACTTCTGGATGAAATATAGATGTTAAGCTTTCAGGGAATGCAAAAGTCAAGGCTTGACATTTGACATTTAAGCATTTGCATAACTAGTCCATTAGATGCTTGATGGTGAATTGAAGAGCTGATAGGCAGTAAATTCTAAGATAATATACTATGTATAATACAAAACTAGAATTATAATATAATTAATGAAGAGCATATTCGCTTATTATATAAATAAGTTTCGACTATTGTCAGCTTGTGCCAAAAGTATATATTTATAATAATAATAATATATATCATATAAGTAATACATATAGCTGCAGTCATTGCTTTAATAACCCGTTCACCCTGAGCGGGTATAAAGCAGCCGCTTATTGCCGCTTCAAACATTTTTCATGGCTTGTTGTTGTTATTGCCTGCATATTACCCTCCTCAAGCATTGTCGCTTGAGTGAATCACACAGATTTTTTTTTTTGCTTTGCTCTCTCTTTATTTATGCATTTCCTAAATGAATGTTAATAATTTTCACATTTAACTGTTCAATGTTTTTGATTTGTTTTCTTTTATTTATTTTGTGTTGGCTTTATTTTGGGCTGTTTTGTTTTGATTTGTGTGTAGTTATTGCGTTTTTTTTTAAGGCAAAAAGAATCTTTTGTGCCAACCCAGTCAAGGGTCAGGGTTGAAGCCAACATTTGCCTAATTATTTATTTAATTGCCCAGCTAAAGTTTATGCTTTATTGTTTTTGTTTATGCGCCCGACGATTCATGTCAAGGCCGTGACAGAATCTTCAAGACGCGTGTTTGAAAAACAACTTCAACAATTGTACAATTAGACTTGGCATAGTTAGCAACATGGCCAGGCCAAGCTGTGCAAAGTCAGTGCCGCTTGACAAATGCTCCGTGCCACAGCGCCTGTTGTTGCAGCCGATGTTGCAAACGCAATCAGCCATATAAACGGCGACAAGAGTTAACAAACTGAGGCGAGGAGGCGTTCAAGCGTGAAAAACTTGTGTATATATGCGTATGTATGTATGTGTGTGTGTGTGTAAGTATGTGGTTTATGCATATGGTTTATTGACTGTCGTTACTTAAGATTGACCTGTGAACTTGCGGTCTTTAAGCTGGCTTAAATTGTTTGCCTACATATAGACAAATAATGTTAACACACTAAGATAAATAGACAAAGCTACGCAAGTCTGTCTATGCCAATACAAACAGTAAACAAGATTATAATTTCAGATTAAACTTAAATTAAATAGAGATTTTAAAATTATAAAATAAACATGAAAAAAAAAAATAATTTCAAAAAAATAAAAATATATAGACATTAAATATTGACAAAGATAAATAAAATATATAATTATATATTAAATAAATATATATATAAATAAATCTATATAAAAACAACCAATAAAAATTTAAATACATTTGAAAATGAGTTAAATTATCAAAATATATAGATAATAAATAAATAAAAACATATATAATATAAATAAAAAATATATTAAGACACAAGTAGACAAAAATATATGAACAATTATACTAAGCTAAAAATAGATGTAAATTAAAACACTGATTAATTACGATACATACAAATTTATACTCTAGTTTGCATATATTATAAGCGTGTGCGCCTATAAAAATAGTACAAAAAAATTAAAATAAATTTAAACTTAATTTAAAACCGAGATAAAAATAGATAAATAAATCAAACAAACAATTTACATTTTCCCCTGGCGCTGCTGAAGCTGCTGCAGCCTGTTATTGCTCATACGCCGGTTGGTCACTCGCCTTGGCCGAGCGTCTGCTGCTGTTGCTTGGATACGGCTTTCGAAACAGATTTAAGTGCGCGGAAAATGTGCGGGCTGTGGAAAAACTTGCTGCTTGATACACATGAGGCAGCAGCAGCCACAGCAGAAAAACAAAACTGGTTACGCCTGGCAAACGCCACGCGGCAAGTTGGCCTTGTGCTAATCCACATTTCAGAATCCCAGCAACAGCAGCAACAGCAGCAATCGCTACCGCTGTAAACTCAACGTTTGCGAATTCTCCAATGAAATCATGAGCACAAAACCATTTGGCCCACAGAACGTGGTTGGCGGCTCAATCGCAACGATCACTGCGATCGGCATTAACTTGACTTTGAGATTCGTTATTTTGGTGCCGTAATTGCAATTGCAGTCTTGTGCAAGATCAATGTGCTAGCAGCCAAATTAAAACAAATTAAAACGACTATTTAATTGACGCCAATGACATTCGACAATGATGTACGTTTAAGTGTGTAAACATCCTTAGTGGATATGCCAAATTAATCAACATGTTTGGTTTTCTCTTCTAACGACTCTTGCAGATAATTATCACAGCCATGGACCGTTTCGTATGGTTTGTGCTGCTGGTGGTCATGACGCACCTGGTCACGGAATTTACACGTGTCACCGGCTATGCGAGAGGACAGCGACAGGAACTGGTGCTAATCAACGATGTAAGTAACATAATTCCATTAAATCAGACCCTTAAGACTCGCAGTATAAATTAAATTTTTGTTGCATACTTTTGAGCGCTGCATAAATTATATTGAGAGATGCTCGAGAGAGCAGTTGGGAACGTTTAGTGTGTAGCCTTGACTTATATAATGTTCTCTTTACACTTATTAGAGCGTAAATTGACTTACTAATATTTTAGTCATGTATAAATTTATAATGTAAAAATAGTCTATATATACATACATTGCTGCAGTGGAAGACTTTGATAAACTCGCTTCATGAATAAGCACTTAATAAATTTGCAATTAAAATGCACTTAAGCTCACGTTTTATATCAATTTCTATATAAAATAATGCCCATTAATGCAATTGAAAATGCAATTAATTGAGTTTATTATTAATTTGTATTAATAGATTAATTAGAATAATAAAAGTATTTTAAATACATATATATATATATATATATATATATATATATATATATATATATATATATGTATTTAAAATACTTTTATTATTCTAATTAATCTATTAATACAAATTAATAATAAACTCAATTAATTGCATTTTATATTGCATTAATGGGCATTATTTTATATAAAACGTGAGCTTAAGTATATATATATATATATATATATATATTTTTTTTTTTTTTTAATAGAAATTCCCCAAATGCTGCAGTCACGATTGTATTAATGTGTTAATTGATTAATTACAGACACTGCTGAAGCCGATGCCTGTGCAGAATATGCTGCTCTATCCAAGCCATGATTACGCGTACTATGACAGGCCTCAGTCCGCCGTGGGGGCCGGGAACAGCATACAGCAGAATGCCGCGATGGTGTTTGGGGGTCTGGGAGGCGGCAATGGTGGAGCGACGAACGGTGCCATTGTTGCGGGCAGCAGTGCAGCTGAATCGAGCTTTCCGTTCTTCAGCCTACGGCCTTTAATTGACAGCATTTTCGACGTAAGCTAAAAGCTTGATGCAAATCCAACTCGTTGGCTAATCAGCTATTTACCTTTCCCTGCAGATACCCATATCCACTTTGCGAGCCGTCAACACCCTGGTGGGCCGGCTCACGGGCAGCTATCGTCAGGCGTCCGAGGGTGTGGAGAAGTCGGTAACTATCCGGACGGACGAGCCACTCCGGCTGCCTGCGGGTCATCCGCCAGCGATTCCCGGCAATTTTCGGCTATCCACCACGGGCAACACTGAGCGTCAACAAATGCGCGAGGAGCTGGCGTAGTGACAGAACCGAGCACAGTACTTGACATTTACATTTACGTTTACGTTTAAGTTTCCATTTATTCGTAATTAGTTCGTAATTCAACTTTGACCTTAGACCAAACAAAGGGCAAGGCGCACACGTTTCTCAATGTTGTGTTTAATGGGCATTTCTATGTGTTAGCTGAAAGTCTTAAGTGTGTGAGTGTGTGTGAGTGTCTTTACTTGTGCATGTGTATGTGTGAGTGTATGTGTTTCTTTTTTAATGTTTAGCTTTTAGATGTCTTCGTTGTGATATATGTAAAATTGTTGTAAGTCTAATTTAATTGTATTTATAAAAGAAAAAAACATTAAAAAAATATGTGTAAACAAAAATTAATGTATTTTGATGCAATGTATTTCTCATGCAGCTTCAAAGTGTGTTTAAATACGTGTTGTAACTGCAAAGTATTTTTGAAAATAAAATAATGTTTTATGCCTGAAAAACTTGAATATTTACTTAAGCGATGTCTGTGTAAAATTTAAAGAAATCTTTAATGTTCATCAAATTCCCATTAAACATTAAACTTTTATGAAAAGTTTGAGAGCTGACTTCAAGCTTGAAATAAACAATATTATATAGATATTTTAATATACCTTTATAAGCAAATATTTATAAAGGTATATATTTTGACAAAAGCCTAATAATTCAATGGAAATTGTTGCCCATTATTTTGCATGGGCATTTTCACGGACCGCCTAAATGTAGGCAACGGTTTTTGTTATTATAATTAATTCATGCAGAATGTCGGGCGAAAGAGCGTAGCATACTTTTGCGCGTCGCATAAAAATGTCAACAGCTTTTACACTGAAGAAAAAACAAGAACAAAACGAAATAGCCGCAGCAAGAATGTCAACAGCCTGCGGCTGCCCATATCAGCGGAGCGTCTGTCAGTCATTAAGAAATCAATGTTTAAACATTTCCAAGAATCCAATTCACTAATAGCACCTACAAGATTAAAGGCGTTGTCGTAAATATATATATATAGGAAATTCATTGAATATATTTTATATGAGCTTTCATATTCGAAAATATTATATATTTTTTGATATGTATATTATTTTGACATATTCTAAAGGCAAATTAGGTGTACAAAAAGAGAAAAAGTCATTAGGCAAATGCTGATATAACTTTTCCATTATCAATATTTGTTCAAACTTGTTTATAGATCCAATTAAAAACAAATCAGATATTAGTTAATATATAAGTAAATCTGTATTAAAGCTTTAACTTGAGTCGCTGAGAATCAATTAAGCAAACGCGTTTCAAAAATGTTCCAATGTCAGAGACTAATGATTGGAATTACACAGGGATTGCTTTGGGCAAATAACTTGAATTAATATTGACAAATTCAGCTCAAGTCAAATAGCAATTGAGGGAACACACGCACCAATGAATCGGACCAGCGCCCGGCTTGAGCCTTTGCTGCCATCAAATTTGGCGTATTTAATTAGAATTATTTTTGTGAATACGGCCCTTTTCTGGGCATTTGATTTCGCTCACGCATTTCACAACAATTCGGCCAGCACGTGCCCCCACGCTGCCCGGTCACTCGAATCGAACAAAAGCCGCTGCGAGAGTCGTGTGGCTGTCATTTGAATTTTTAATGAGCGCTTATTAGGAGAAGAAAGCCAAAAAAAAAAAAAAAAAGAAAAGAACCATTCAGCAGTCTAACAAAGCCTGTTTGCTGTTGCATAAAGAGATATAGTCAATGTCCATTTGGCCATTTGGCCGTCTGGCCATTTGCTCATTTGCCTATTTAATTTGTTATCTGGCAGGGCAAGGCTTAAAGTGCAGAGTCCATCAGCAGCAAGTGGCACACAGACACACACACACACGCACAGTGAAGAACTTCAATGCGACCGCAATGGAAACTGAAGCGAAGCGTATTAAGCGACAACCGCATCTTTATGGTCAGCTACAGTCGGCCCGAGACCCGAAATAAAAGCTCTGTGCTCAAGTGATATAATGGAGCCGTAACCGGTCTTCAGTGCAGCCACTGGGGCGTATGCACAATTGCAGCACAGCCCCAGCCAAAGAGCCAAAGAGCCAAAGAGTTCATATACTATAGAGTTGGTTTATATGTTTACACTTTGGTTTTATTGCTCCGCTCATGCATCGTATGCTGGCACATACGCTTATCTGTGGCATTCGTTCGCCTATTCCACTTGCCGATTATGAATTCATCAAAGACATTGAGCATATAAATTCCTATATAAAGAGACGTTTGCATTTTAATTGCGACTCGAATCCAGTCGAACAGAGACGTCCAGTCTCAGACAGAAGCTGCTGCCGTAAACCACATTCGCATTTCTCAATTCAAGTTTAAGCAGCGCTCAGAGCCAGACAGACCCAGACTCAGTCAGTCAGTGCTAAACGACAGCGCGTCGCGTGTGGACGAGTTTCTTTCTACAGTCTGTGATTTATAAACGAAGCGCAAATTAAAAATACACAACAACAAAATAAGCTAAGAAGAAAAAAAAGTGTTCAGGTACAAATTATATTAGGCAATCGAGCCCGAAACATTCTACATAATAAGCAGATGTTATGTACTGGACTTGAAGCATCGCCTGGCCTGGCCAAAGGCGAGCGCTAACCAGTTAGCGCGCAGCTCAGCGACGCACCTGTGCTATGAGCCCGGCTGGGCTGGGCAGCTTCAGGAATTCACATTCTCGACTGTCCGGCAGAACGCGTTGTGCATACAGAAACAGTCGAGTCTTTTGTTTTCATGCCGGCAAACTCTGAGAACTGAAATGTTGCAGGCCAAGCAGCCTCTCAGCTCGCAGAGGGCTCTGGGCTGTTTGGCAACACTGTTGGCCAAGCAAGAAATTAATTTTGTTTCACCTGTTTTTCAGCCGCAAAATGTTTGCGCTATTCGGAGCTGCTTTGCTGCTCTTGCTGCAAGCCACATTGGCCCCAGCTCAGGTAAGTTTACTGCCACTTTTCTTTTTTTTTCTTTTGATTTCGCGTTGTTTTACGTTGAGGTAAAAACTAGGAACTAAGTCTAACAGCCAACTCAAATTTCTTGTTTGTACTTTCCCAAACACTTGCCATAACTATGCACTCATGTGTGCCGTTGCTGAACTTCGTGATTAAGCAAAGCTTAACCAAACTACAACAACAACGACAACAACATCTGTAGCAGCAACAGAACAAGCTGCCCTTGCCACAAAGCCATTTAGTGCTTAATTCTTTTAGCACTGGTCCAACGCAAATATTTCAATTATTTCGTGAATGCAATGCATCCCAGCAACTACCTCAAATTGTTTTATTTATCAACGACCTCAGCAAAGATTCGACCAGCGCAAATCAAACAAAACTGAATATAGCTAGTGAAAGGTTCATGCGGCAGACGATTTCATGACTTTCATGAATTCCCTATGAGACAGTCATAGTAAATCTTAAATTACCTCAAGAATTTTCCATATAAATAACATTGCATTATTATGATAGCTAATCATAGCTATTTAGCATATAGATTATTATATTTGCTAATTGCGATACATTGCTTTAAAAGTTATTTCATTTTAAACGAGCTAAAAATATATAATTTAAAACTAATGAAATACATTTTAAGCTGATGCCATATTCACCTTTTCGTCTAAAAAACAGCAATAAAAAAAATATATATATATCAAGGAGATAAGCTATATATAGGAATATAAAATGAAATAATTTATTTCTCAGTTTGGCTGGCGTTGGCAAATCAACTTTCCACTTCGTAAGACTAAATGCTTTGTCTCTCTCTCTCTCTCTCTCTCTCTTTCTTGATATATACATATATACACATATGTATCTCCCTCTCCCCCCTCTATCACTCTCCCTCCCTCTCTCTCTCTCTCTCTCTCTCTCTCTCTCTCTCTCACGGCTCTGCAGGTCATTTCAAGTTATAATCAAATAAGGTCTAGCCAAAAGCCCAAGAAAAAATTATAATAACTAGTTTATAGTCTGTTTGCATTAATTAAATTTATAAATGACTAAAATAAACATTAAGATTAGTGAAGTGACGCAGCTAAATTAGTTCACGAAATGCAATAAAAATTAATTATTTTAATGCATAAAACGTGAATGCATTTTTGAAAACACAAAAGCTTAGCTAGAAATTGAAGAAAAAACAAAAATATATATAAAGATATAGATGGATCTAAAGAGAAATATGTAGGCAGATAGATATACTGAAATAAATATATAGTAGATATAGAGACAGATATACATATATAATAGATATAGATATATATAGATATAAATATACTATAATATGAGCACAATGCCTTCGGCTTGAAATCAAGTTGGAAACCTTTCACTACATAAAACCCTAAATTCTCGTATCGAGTCTCCGCATAAACTTCGTTCTGGCCAAAATCACAAATTGTTGCTATTGCCAATGTGTGTTGCGAAATTTGCGCAAATGTTGGTGTTGATTTTATTTGCGGTTTGCTGCACAAACGGTCGAACACTTGATTTTGTGGGGCAGGTGAGACAGGTGGGCAGGTGGGGCAGTTGGGGCAGCAGCCGGAGAGTGTCCGGCAGGCAACGTGCGCATTGGGCTCATTAAATTGTTGCGCAATGCAACGGCTATTAACTGTGGCAATGAAGAACTTTAGTAGCCCATTCGGCTACTCGGCGAGTCGTCGAGCTCAGGCATTTATAATTATAGTATGAGTGCGCCAAGGTACAAGCAGGTAATTACCTTTGAGCAGCGGATAACCCATTAACCCATGTGCTTCACTGTGTGTGTGTGTGTGTATGTTTCTATATATTTTTACTCCTTAGTCATAGCGCACGATTATATATCATTTTAATAACAGCATCTGCCTTGAACTTTCGACCGGCCTATGTGGCATCTGATATGCCGCCGCCGTTGCCGCCGACACGGGCGCAAATGAAGCGTAATTTTTAGCTAATTACGCATACGCCGCATTGTGCAAGTGCGCCCGCAAATGCGACAAATATTTTCACTGCAATTTACATGCAGCGCAAGTGCGTGTTGGTGTATGTGTGTGCTGGTGTGTGTGTGCTGGTATTTGTGTTGGTATTTGTGCTTGTGTTTGCCTGCATAGCAGCCATTTTGTCGCGTGTGCTGTCAGCTTAGGGTGTTGGCCGCGTGTCGCCTGTCAGCCGCTGGCTCAGGTGGCAAAAGGCTTGCGTTGGCCATGTTTGCCTGCTGGGCGTTGCTCTGGCCGCCCGCTGCTGCTGCACTTCTTTCACAGTTACAGTTGGCCTCGCTCCAGCTGTGGAGCAAAGTTTTTGGGTTGTCGGCTTAAAGGGCTTCGCATTTCGGGCCAATTCGCGTACTTTTTGGCCGTCTTCGAAGATCTCGACGGCGCGCGTTGGTTTATTTCTATTTGTTTACGGGTTTGTGTCGCTTGCGGCCAACTTGAGTTTAGATTTAATCAACGCATGCATGAAATTTGCATTTGCCACAGCCAACCAAATTGCTGTGAGCTCGTGGGAATTGTACACAATTGAAATTGAAATTAAGGCTCGCGTAATGGCTCCGGCAAGGGTTACGAATTTTCTTCTTTTTCTTCTCTTTTTTTTCTGTGGGTTATCATGCAAATTTTTCTAATGCTCTGCGGGCATACAACAAAACCGAAAAAGTTTCAGACTGAATTAAAAGTTATTAAGCTTTAAAGACTTTCCACTGCAATCGTCAATCTGCAACATAAATTAGCCAGAGGCGGAGCCATTGTCTGCTGACTGTTGTTTATGTTTGGGGTCTAGATGCGGCTGTTGATGTTTATCAACAAATTATGGCAGTTGCCCTTAAATAGTGCAAATAAACACATTTGCAGGCAAACTGACAATGGAATCTGAATTCGCTTCTATCAGCACAAATTTCTATGGATTCGTGCAAATATTTAACATGGCCAACAAAGCAAACAAACAGCCATTAATAATATTGCAAACATTTTGAACAAAGCGAATGTCCTTTTATTGCCATTACTCCGAATCCTAATCGCACTTCACGACTTTTTCACAGACAATGAGTTTTCGAAATTATTGAAATGAAACCAAAAGTTTTGGCTACTTTTCAGCCATATTTGATATTGATGTGAGCATGCGAGAGAGATGCTAAATGTTATTGTTAAAGTTGGACAATTGTTTAACATATCGATAAGTTTTAGTTGCTAAAACATTTTAAATGCTTTGCCATTTAATGGTATATTCATTTGAAGTCTGCTGAAAAATTATAAATTTAAAATACAAATTTATTTTGCTATGGGTCGGCCAATAGGAGGCTTGGCATTTCCGTTACCTAAAGCCTAGTTGCTTGAGATAACAACAGCGTTGACTGCTTTTTATATAAGCTAAATCTGAAGCGTTGCTTTTATTTTTCATTCTATTCAAATCAATAATTAATCCATCCCACGTCTGACTCACTCCAATAATTTGCATTTGGCTTAGCTTTGCTTGTTTTCAACTATTTTATAGTGCATATTATTAATTTATACTGCAAGCTAGCAGCTCTAATAATTGTCAATTAAGGCTAAGACATCTATTGAACGCTAGGCTACAACAGGTGCAATGACTATGGGTAAATTGAATTGCTTGCAACAACTACACATAAATTATTTCTTAATCGGCCTAAAGCCTCTTATGTGCCATATTGTATTTTAAGTGGGCGTACGCCTCCCGCCAAAAAAACAAGCAGGCGTGGCTGCGTTAAACTGCATTTATCAAGCGCTTAAAGCGACTTATGCTGGCAAAACCAAACCGCTAAGCGGTTTTCTGTGCATGTGCATGTGTGTGTGTGTGTGTGTATGTGTGTATGCAAGTGGGTGGTTAACTGTGCATTTGCATCTCATTACGAGTAGCTGCAACAGCAGCAACATTCGCAGCGCCCGCTCAGATGTCGCACAATATTAAATACCGAAGCTGCTCAAAAACTGAAATTCTGTGAAAGGTGTGTGTAAGTGTATGTAACCGAGTGTGTGTTAACTTATAATGGAATTTTCACATTTTTCATGCTAATAAGCGCAACTCTCATGCTCTTAATTATGACATTATAATAACTTAGTTAGCTTTGGCGTCTGTCGAGCAGGAAGTTGCCAACATCGAATTCAAAGTTGAATCGCAACTTCATTAAGTTTCCTCGGCACTTGACTAGAAAGAAAGAAAGAGCAGACGAGAGAGTAAAAGTGAGTGAGAAAGAGAGAGGAAAACTTTGTTAAACTGAACAGCAAGTAAAGTTATCTCTAGCGACTAAGCGATAAGAATCACCTGCACTTCACACCTAGCCCAAGGCGAGGCCGTAAATGACCAGCTGGAAGTGCGGCCTGGGCACCTGCTCGTAGCGCTGGAAACGCACAACGGCATGCTGTTGGCCCACCCCGCCGCTGAGCAAACGCACCTGGCCGCCGTTGCCGCCCGGCAAGGTCATGTCGTAGGCATGCACCGCCGTTATCGTATAGCCATCGACTGCGCTCGAGTTCTGCGCGAGAGATAAATGTCATGTAACGCGCTTATTTCCATACACCTGTTTGTTGTGCTACCTGGACGCCGTATGCAACATCCCGAATATCCACACTGACAGCTGTGGCATTTGCAGCCACATCCGCGTCCGTGCTGCCCACGTGCCCCAAGTAAACATCTTGTGCATGCAGCGTGCTGGCATATTTGTTGACGTGCCCCCAGGTAGTTGTGGCGCCACCGCAGTGCTGCAGCAGCAGCACCAGCAATAGGCTGATAAGCGTAGTTTTTGTTAACATAACCGACACATATGGCACGCACACACACACACGCGCGCAGACTTTCGTACGGTTTGTGCAACACGCAAGGTGTGAAACTCAAATGAGTCGCGGCCAAGTGACCAAGTTAAATATTAATGCGCTGTCTACCTTCAAATGTCTTATCAGCTTGCAGGTGCTTTTATCTTTCTCTCTCTCTCTTTTTCAAACTCTCTCACGCTCTCATAGTCGCTCTCTTATCGCTCGCGCTGTTCAATGACATCCTCCACTCAGACTTGTTGTTGTCTTCTACTTCGGCTCTCCAATAATTACTCTATTCATTAATTGCTTCAATATGGAAAAAAAAACAATGTTCGATCGCTCTGCAATGCCCGTCGAGTCACGACTGTCGCTTATCAGCTTATCATTCAAATTGATATAGATTTTAGCGTCAGCAGCGCACTTGCGTAAATTCTATTGAATAAGCTGAGCTAATAGGCCGACGATTGCAAACTGTGGAAATATTGATATTCCCAAATATGTAATGTGCTTACACAAATTGAGGAACATTGTGAAACAAGACTACAGAGTGTGCTACAGAATCAGCTGTGCCGTGAAGAGGGGAGGGCAGTGGGGAAGTAGAACAAACTAAGATGATAAAAGTTGAATTTTGAATTGTATGACGAGATATGAGACTATGTGAGCTGCATTGAAATATAATTATTCGAAAATTACAATGAAACAAAAAAATATATTGATTTTATTAATTTTTTATTATTAATAACATATTTAGAAAACAAGAAAAAATAAATAAAATCAATAAACGATATGAAAGCATTATAAGAAAATTTGATAAAAAGTTAATTTCATTAAGATATTAAAAAATAAAACATATAAATTGTCTAAATATGAATATAACAAAAATTTAATTGTTTAATAAATATATGAATTAATATAAAAACAAATATTTAAAACGTATACAAAATAATAAACTATTTTCAAAAAATCTTTAGCTTAAAAATGTAATAAATTTGGTAGTTTATTTATAATAAAATTTGCAAAATAATTTACTTATGTACATACGTATACATATATTATTGTCTGTAGGATTGTTTTCAGTTAGGAGAAATACTTTTTGACAATATTGCAGCCATTATCAATATTTCAATTATATCATTTATATAACTTAAAATTGAAAAAAAAAAGTTGATATATAATAAAGTACAACAAGTTCATTATAAAAACCTGTTGCACTTGTTGTGGAATGAGCAAACAATTAAGACAAACATGTTTGGCCCAACTGCCGTATTGAGGGACACGAATATAAAGCCCCCAAAATAATAATAAATCTAAAATAAAACATAAATCACGCAGAAAGTAATGCGCAATACTTTCTGGACAGACCTGTTGCTAAGCTAGAAACTCCATAGCCTCCCCTCGCTGTTCAGTTATCTCAATGATTTTGAAAACTTAAGACTGCCTTAAAAACTAACTTTTCAAAATGTTGAATTAAAACACAAAGTGTGTTTCTGCTCAACACGTGTGTGGCTCCCAGGAGTTGGGTAATTGAAATTTATGATTTAGGGTCAGGCCTGGTTGATGTTGCCCTCTTTCTGTATGAATGCAGCTAAGTCGGCCATTCAATCGAATTCCATTCGTATTTCGGTTTTATTAGAAAGTTGGCAAACCTAATTTAAATTGATTGACGCTTTTCGGGCGGCCGGAAATGCCATAGAGGCGAAACTTGTTGCCTACCTGTGCTACCTACCGTTCGGCTAATATCTTTAGGTGTTTGGTCAAAGTTTTGTTTCGGCGCAAAACTTTTACTATTTGTGAAAAATGGCGTCGGCATCGGTGTCGGCGTTGGCATTGGCATCGCCTTCTGGCCGAAAGTTTTGCATGCCTAAACAAAGAGCGCAACTTTCAATAGCATTAAGTATACGCAGCGTGTAAGCAACTTTGGCCAACTCACTGCACCAAACTCATCGCACTCTCTAATCTGTGAGGTCTCTCATTTCTGCAGCTGATTACGTTTCGCGATGGCAAGGTGGGCGTCAACTTTGCCGGCTTCCATGCCGATGCCGGACTGGGCGGCCTGCTGACGGGCAACGCAGCCCATGGCGGCCTCAGCGCCTCGGCTGGCACACCTTGGGGATCGCGTGCCGCAGCCGGTATTGGTGGCGGCCTCAACGGTATTTAGCGCATTGATTGATTTTTATTTTTATTTCGAACTAATTAAATGATACCCACTTCCACACAGGTCGCACCGCTGGCGGTGCATATGCAGCGGCTCAGGCCAACGATGAGGTCGGCGCCAGCGCGCTGCTTGGTGGCAGCGTGGGCGAGCATGGCTACATCGGCTCCGAGGCACACGCGAATGGCCGCAAGGCCAGCCACTCTGTCAATCTGGGCACCCACCAAATCACCACAGACCCAGCAACCGTTGAGGATGCGCCGCCAGTGATCCCAACCGCCGGCCCAACCACCTACGTGCAGAAGGTCAAGCCGCCCAAGAAGTATACGCTGATTGCCCAGAATGTAAGTAAAATTAGTTAAGATGTGAAGTGCAGGCGCCCTAAGGTACCTCTAGGCCTCACCAGATAAGATCGCATTGCCTGGCAAATAGTCTAGATGCGATAGCAGACGACATTGTTGACTGTCAACTGAAGAGTGAAGTTTTGTTTATTTGCAACTCTTTGCCTGCTATCGTTGCTATTTATCTGGCAGATGTAACCAGCGACAAGCTTCTCTTTCTTATGCATACCCTGAAGACATTCAAAAATGGGAAATATGACGCGTTGAGTCGTTGAGGTTATGTCTAACAGATGGACTTGACCTATCAACTCAGCTTGTCCTACTTCCCAGTTTCAAAGCTCTCCATGTGGTCTCAAAGATCTCTTAAGTCATAAAAGTTAAAGATATGAAATTTAGAATAGCATTTAGCATACCGTTTTTTATTCCATTTAACAAAATTCTGGCATAGCTTTATACGTTTTACTTGAATATAACAAAGGCCTTCTTATAAACACGTGGATCTCTGATCTGTCAGCAAAGAAATCGTAGCTCTACACAGGGAACCCTCCAGCCGTTCACTCCCCACTCGCAATATATTCTTTTCTAAATGATAACAAAAGATAAGCATTTTAGGCACTGTTCAAGGCATCTCTCAGCAATTCATATTGAATTGAATATGCAGTGGAAGTAACAGTTCGATAGCTATGGAAAATATTGCTTAATTAACATATTATCTATTGAAAAATGCCATCTGACTTAAATTGGTGTCCACATTGAAGCCACTCATTAAGTGTTTAACTCTGTGTAATATATTATTTACGCCCGAGCACATCTGTATTTATGTGTATATATGTATAAATGTGTGTGCACACATGTTATCATGGTGTTTTGCGTGTGTGTGTTTGTGTTTTCAACCCGCTCATCATTTATCCATGTTAGTCAAACCACATGGCGCCCAATCAAATCAATGAAAATCATGCTGAAACGGCCGCAGCACCGGCCACAGAGCAAGCGCCCAGCCCAGTGATAATTGTCAAGCGGCCACGCCTACATGTCAAGCGTCTGCGTCAACGGCAACGCAACGTGTACATAACGCAGGCGGCACAGCAGCAGCCGCAGCAGCAGGAGGAGGAGCAGCAGCAGCAGCAGGAGGCGGAGAAGCAGGAAAATGTCGCTGAGCCGGCGAAGGTAACAGGCAAACAAACAACTGGGCAGATGTATGTGTGGTAAAGGATATGTACACAGATACACCCACACACGCCCACACAGGCTCACACGCCCACACAGAGGGCGGGCCAGCACCAGCACCAGCACTGCCCAAATGTTGGCAGCAACAGCTTTTGACTTTTGGCTGCAACTTTCGCTTTGGGGTCAAAATATTTGACCAACGTTTGCTGTAAATTTATTTAAATTGTGGTTTATTTTGGGCCGGCGCGTTGCCAACTTGTTGGAAATATTTTCAATAATTTTGTTTTATTATTTTTGTTCTTCTTATTTTGTTTATTTATTTTTTGCATGAGTTTTCATTACGTTCTCGGTGGCAGCTAAATATAACTTTTGCATTTGTTAAGCTTTCGGTTGGCGAATTGTTTGCGTTTGTTCGTTTTTGTCTGCCATTTGTTATTATATTTTTGTAGCCATTTGATTGTTTTCTCTCGCCCACACACAGACGCAGTCGTCGCCCAAAAGTGAAGCCAAGGTGGTCCACAAATACGCCAAGGGCGCCCGCCAAGGATCGCAGGGTGTCAGTCATCACGTCGTAGCACCGCAAGCTCAAGGAGTCGTTGGCCAGGCACTCGACGTGAGTCATCCAACGCATCAGCCGATGCGGCTTCATTGTCTGACCCATGCTTACCCCCTCTCTCTGTCTCTCTCATCCTATCCCACAGATTCCCATTGGCATATTGCGCTCCCTGCAGGTGAGCCTGGGCGGCTTGGTTGGCGGACAGGCGGCAGCTGCCCAGCCCAACGGTCAGCCACAGCTGGGCTGAGTGAACGTGTTAAACCGAGCATATTAATAACATCAAAATGTCGTACAGTGAATAAAGCTAATTAAACGATATAAATACATGAGCTTGCACAGTTTATATGTGGAGGGCCTTGATACGGAAATCGCTTATAAATGTTTCCATCAGCTCAGAAAAAAACTCTATTAGGCGTGAGACTAATTACTATTTGCATACTGATGCAAATTTCTATGTCACGAATGCCTTAAAGCTATAAGAAGTTTTCGTCACCTGTTCACAGACTTCTGGTATAGACATATGTATCATCTTATCTACGCGCGTCTTATAAGGTGTTAATTGGGTAAAGAAGATGCCAGCTGCTGCATATAGATATTTATTACAATTCTTTACAGCCCAGAGACCGTGAATTAAATAAATATTTACTTGTACATGTCAAACTAAACTAAAGAATATTGCGATTATGTGCCAGTATATATTCTTCTTCGCCCTCGTGTCACGAACATCGTTTAAGAACCGATACGATTGATGTTCGTCTAATGAGACATACTAACTGAGCAAATACTCATGCACTCATGCAAACTATTCAGATTTTCTCCCTATGCACCGTGAGAACGAACAGCCAAGGAGCATTTAAAATGTGACTATTCTCTGATAACTAAGCTAATCTATAATTAGAGGTAGGTAGCGTCAGTAGCTGTGCCCCACATATATCATCTTAAGTTTTACATCTGATGTTTGTATAACAATATTTGTTTCTGTAGAGCTCGACTGCAACTCTTATCTTTGCTTTTTTGCTCTCTGGCTGCTGCTACGCAGTCTCTCAATTTGCATTGCTAGACAACGCTCAAGAGCTGTTAACAATATCATATTAATTATTTTCCTTTACTTCACCCTAACTCGTGTATGAACTTTGTTTTGTGTATTTAATTTAATAAACTTCTTTTTGCTCATGCAAAGTTTAGCTCTTAGACACATAGCTCGAGCATAAAATTGGTATGGCGTGAAGGTTACCTACCGACGCCTCCGAGTGGTATGTGGGAGAGCATTGAGGACGACAATGCTCCACACTCCATGCTCCATGACAATATATGTAATTTATTTATTGTTTATCAGTTTAAGGCATTGCTCTTTAGACAGGCACTCATCGGAGTGCAGATTTATGCTACGCTGCTCTCCCACATACGCACAGTGGGTGCTTCTATGTCTGCCTCGCTCGTACGCTCTCCATCTCTCACGCTTTGCGGTTTATATGAAATATATTTGTCAAGGAACTTCTAAGCATACTTATATATGACATTAAGAGTAAATCGAAAAGAATCATTATAGGTGTTAAGTGATAAATGCAATAAAATATAAATTTTATAATTATAATAATTAGAATTATTTAACTGAACCAAGCTTAGCTCTTGTTTATTTTATACAAGCCCTATAAAGGGCAACAATTTTACTGGCATAGCGAAATGATTTCAGGAAACAAACTATTGTATAAATAATAGCAAAAGGTATACTTCCAACTGAGTAAGGTAAATAAAGTAATTATTATCGCATTAAATATATAAAAATCTAAATAAATCTAAATATAAACGTATACTAATTATCTATCAAATGCATATTAAAAATTATAATAAATAATTGTCATTGTCAAATTTTAATTAATTCAGAAGAATTTCCATTTCAGTTCAGCTTCGTACATAATCAGCTCCACAATGCATTAGCCACTTGGTTAAAACTTAATAAATAACCCACTCGAATTAGAATTTGCATGAATAAATCGAAACACCAAGTGTTTGCACAATTTATGAGAGGTTGTCTCTGGCTGTGGCGCCTTTAATTTAATTTTGTTTAAGATGAGCCATTTTATTTGTATTTCAGTTTCAGTTTCAGTTTCAGTTTCGGTTGGATGTGCTGAAAGGGTTCCTGCATAAAGTCAAAAACCACAGCAGCAACAACAGCAACAACAACAACAACAAGAGCAATTCATTGAATAGTTTCGTTTGTTGTCTAAGTTGAGCAAGCTTTGGCTTTGGCTCTGGGGCACATGCAGATCTACAAATGGGTTAGAGGAGTCCACAAAAAAAAAGAAAATAGAAAAAAAGAATAGAGAGCAGAAGAAGAGAACCCCGTATTGGCACGAACAATGTGCTCGAAATTCAAGTTTAAAGCAGGAAATGCCACAGCGTCGGACTTGTTTATTTAGGAGCTGCTGGCCAGACCCTCAGACAAGATACGGCGGGGCACAAAAACGCACACACACACTGGCGCCATGTGTGTATATACACGTGTGTGTGTGTGTGTGTAGGATGTGGCAGAGCAAAATATTTCACACTCTGCAACCACAGGCACTTGTGCGGCGCACTGCAAGGGGACAAAGGAGTGGGTAACGCTACACACATGTCTGAATGCCTAACACATACACAAAAGTACACACACATACACAGGCACATGCACCCACACATGCACACTCATGTAGTGTATATACACGTATTGTGTAAATATGCTTAAACACCTTGGGCTTTTATGCTTTTAACCCTTTGCCGCATAAAGTCGCCACTACATAAGTGTGAATATGTATGTAGCTGTGAATGTGTTTGTGTGTATGGGTGTATGCTTCAGTTAGCCGGCAACAAAATGAATGTCCATGCAGCAGCGCTTTGTGGCTGTTCTGTGAATTTCTTAATTAATATTGCGCTCGCAATTTATTGACATTTGGCGAACTCTAAATTTTGGTTCCAGCAGGCGCGTCTAGCCCTACACTGCCCTGCCCTGGCCATCCTAGCCCCGGGACAGAGCTTGAATTCGCCGAAATGACTTGCATATCAAAACATGGACAAATGTAGATGAAACAATATCAGCTTAAGCAAATAATAATAAAGAGAATAACATGCCACATACGTTGGTTTAGCCTTCAAGCTTTGCGCAATATCCGAATTTATAAATATACCCTTTCATTAATATGGCAAAATAAAATAAAATAAAATATATATGCATATGATTTCATTGTAATATATATGTATGTTTATATGAATATTCTGATAATCATTATTATATATTTCTGTGTATATTCTATGGAATAAACATATACAAAATATATGCATATATTTTTTATTATTATTATGGGTAAACATACATGTGTATATTTATAATTCATAAGCTATACTGCAATAAATTTCTTCAATAGCTTTTTCATGGTACGACTTAACTTAAGCTCAAGAGAATATGGTGAATGTTCAAGTGTTTCGAAGAGCAAATCATAGAATCGTCTTCATTGATATGTAAAGGTCAAGTTGATTAAGAACCCAAGAAGCCCTGTCGCATTTTAAAAGGTTATTCTAGTTTAAATTTAAGCAGCTTCTCTTCTTTCTTTCTTTTTTTATACAAAATTTATACAAAACTTAAAAAGGAAAAATGTAAAAAAAAAAAATGATTCTAAAGCATCTAAAGCAAACTTTTTTACTCAGCTCTGAACTTAGTTTTGCTAAAAATTCGAGAGATAAATGTATTATTTATCAGGTAGACAAAGTCTGCAAAGAACATGCACTTTATCTAAATATTTAAGATAACTAAAAACAAATTAAACATTTTAAATATATAGTTTTTACTAAAAACTAAATGCAAAAATTTTAAAATTAAAATTGTTGAAAGATAAGTGAAACTCTGAATATGAAATTTTAAATTAAGGTTTTTTATGATGTTGTATATTGTATTTATTAAAAAAAAAAAAAATATATATATATATATATATATATATATATATATATATATATATATATATATATATAAATAAAATATGAAAACTTTACTTTCTGTTTTTCTTTTAACTTTAAAGAAAAATCCAACTTTGTTTTTTAATATAGGAACATGCATAAAATCAACATAAATATTAAATCGAAATCGAAATCCAAATACAGCAGCCAGCCAGATGACAAGTTTATCTGGTATACATAATAGATATGTACAATATATGTATATATGTGTGTGTGTGTGGGTATGTTTATATGTGAAAGTGTAGTTATGTATTCAGTGCATTCACATCATATTGAGCTTGAGTCAACACATAATTGTTTGGCTGAGTGGGCTGTAGGGGCAAGCGAGCTAACAGAGCGGGTCGCAGAATTCACAATTTGTAGGTCGTTCGCAGGCGGCGCATTAAATTTTACGCACGTACCCCACAAATTATATTTACTGTACAGTTGTGTGTGTGTGTGGTCCAATATGTATATACATATATATACATATATATATACATGTATATAAGCCATTTCTAATTTCGAAAATAAATAGCCAGTTGAAAATTGAAAAGGTTTTTTTTCTGGCTTTGTTTCGCTGGTGAATTCCCTTTTTTCTCAGTTTCTTTATTCATACGTGCTGTGGGCGCTGAGCAAATTTATTGAAACGAAGTAAAGCAAAGGCAAAGGGCGAGTTATATGTATGTATACACACTCAGGTACACACAGTGCGCTGAAAGGTAGGCAACAGAATCAGCTTGTACTACATGACGTATGCGCGATGCGCTGGTCCAGCTTGTAAAGTGCTGTGTAGTACACAGGCATGCACAATGCGAAAATCCGATTATCAAAGCATTTTGGATACAATTGTGGCAACATTTAGTAAGTAACTAGAGGCCCAGCTCTTAGTTAGAGTTACTTACGGCTGAACAGTGTGCTCACAGTTGCTTGAATTGTTATGGATGCTTAATGTAATCCAATAAGCAACTTGTAGGTAACTAATTGTCAGATGAACAGATAGTTTTCAGCAGCATATACATATACATATACATGCATAACTAAAATTCACTCTCTCTCTCTCTTTCTGTCTGTCTCTTTCCCTACCTGTATGTACGCATTATTGTAGATTATGAGAAAGGAATTAAGATTAAACAGCCTGTTGGCTGAGAATCAGAGAAGCTCAGAGGCTGACGCAGCAAATTATAAATATTCACTGCTCGAGTTTGTGGAAATTGAGTGCAAACAAGTGAATATAAATATTCATATATGCTATGTACATACGCCTCAATGCAATATTCTCCACTTTGTTTGCCCGCTCAAAGTAATTTAAGTTGGCTTTAATCTTGAAATTGTTGTATAATTATAATTATTTATATGTATACGTATATGTACATGTACATGTATATAGAACAACTTATGTTGGCAGCGCTAAAAGCATATTAAGTCGAAATAAGGTGAATTTGTGCATAATTAATAAGTCGACACCATTTAATTGAGGCAATGTGATTTTAGCCCCAATCCAAACTCTATGGACTGTTGCCATATGCAAATTTCTATTGCGACGTGCTAACCAAAAAGGTCTCAGTTAATCAACACCAACATAAACAGTTCATGAAATATACAAATATATACATACATATATACATATTATATATTATACATATATGTAGGTATGTATATTCTCCTACACGCACACATTGTGGTTCGTGCTTGATGATATTTTACATGCGTGTAACACATTTTATGCAAATGCATATGGATATGTAAATGAGTTATTTGGTGACAACAAGCACATAATACTGCAAATAACAATTAAAATAAGCCTTTAATGTAACTGTAGAAAGTCTGCAAAGGCGTTACGCTATGCTAATTGAATTACCTACATACGTACGCACTATATACTTTTTTCATGTGCAATTAAGATAATAAAATTAACGTAATTAACAGCTCAGCTAACTATAAGATTCTTAGCTCATTTTTAGAGACTGCTCTTTGAAATTCTTAAACCCTTGTCTACATTTAATATTTAAATACATAGAAAATCATGGATTTAATGAGAAAAAAAGCTGTCATACATATATAGATTTCCTAGAATATAAAAGCAATTAAAATCAAGGCTAAGTATTTCCATGAAACTCATTTAATTGTCAAGTAAAAAAAAAATATACAAGTGCCGCTTTCACAAGAAATCACAGAAATGCACAGCGTTAATTAGTTTAAATATATAAATAAAAAAAAAAAAAAATAATATATATATATATATATATATATATATATATATATATATATATATATATATATATATATATATATATATATATATATATTTTTTTTTTTTTTTTTTTTTTTATTTATATATTTAAACTAATTAACGCTGTGCATATATATATATATATATATATATATATATATATATATATATATATAATATAAATAAAGTAAGGAAGCTCTAGTCAAGACTACTCGACTGCGAGTTATCCTTAACCCTTTGAGAGACTAACATCTAAATCCTTCTTCGCTTTCTTTCTGCTCAAGAAAATGAACACACACACACGCACACACACATGAGGCTGCAACCAGTCTTGTCAAGCATTTATATTCTTAGCGTAGCATAATGAGGTGTGTGTCTCTATATCTGTACGCATATCTGTCTCTTTGTCAGTCTCCCTGTCTATCTCTCTCTCTGTTTGCCTAACAACAGCAAGAGATGAGCAAAAGATCATTTAAGTTGTCTATGTATGCAGCAGTACTCATTTCGTATTTATACTCAAGTAAAACGAAGCTAGAGTGACTGACGAAGCAGAGAGTGTGCCTTCCCATTAGTCACTTGAAGGTCGGCTGCAACGAGAGCGACATAGGCTCTGAGTGCAAGTTGCCCTATATAAAGGGCAGCAGCTGCAACATTTCTTCAGTCGCCCAGGCCTAGTGGGGGTCAGTTGTACAGTGCAGTAAAGTGTTTGATCGTTCAACTAAGCATAAAAGACTTCAAGGAAACACTTAGAAGAAATTTTTAAAGCAAATACTTGGAAGAAATTCGTAGAAGAAACATTCAGAAGAAACACTTAGAGGAAATACTTATAGGAAATATCTAGAGGAAATATCTAGAGGAAATACCTAGAGGAAATACATAGAGGAAATACTTAGAGGAAATACTTAGAAGAAATACTTAGAGGAAATACTTATAAGAAATACTTATAGGAAATACTTATAGGAAATACCTATAGGAAATACTTAGAGCATTTTCACTGAGTTCAGGGTATACAAATATATATAACTAATAAAAAGCACATAAAAAAATGCTTGCCTATGTATATTAAACACGCAGTCCTAGCCAATTCAGATTAACAGCAGGGCCTCCGTGCTACATCATCGGATAGCCAAACAGCATCACTCACTGAACGTATATGTATATTAAAATGTTTTAAAAAGGAAGAAGAGGAATAAAAGTTTTTTGCCCAGATAAATGGCGATGATAGTGATGCAGAGCAAATCGGCGCTGGCTTTGTTCCTTTGATGACTCTGGCTACTCACGATGCGATGTAAAAAGTTCACCAACTGAAAAAAGCCGCACATGGAATGTAAGGATGCGAGACCGGCGAGCTAATACCCTGTATCATATACTAGTCAGATGTCATTAGATATCCTTTACTTAGCTGAACCAATTTCTATTTACAAAGTAGAAGAATGTATGATCTACATCTGGTATAGAAAATACAATTCGTGCTATGCTGATTTGACTATACCACCTATTTAATAAAACTCATATACCCGCTTCCCGAATTTTCACTGGTACGCAGTGTATAAAAAAAACTCTAAAGGAAAAAGCAGAAACTTTCACGGCGCATTTCACAGGTTGGGGCTGAGCTATGCATCGCGATGCCGTAATAAAATTATAAGTCTCCGGCCAAACCGATGTGAGGTTAAGGCCAAACCAGGCTGGCTAAAGGAACAGAAAAAAAAAAAAACGAAAACAAAAAAAGGAATTTTTGAACAGAGTTTTGTTGGTAGCTTTTGGCAGGAAAGCGGAAATGATGTTGGGTTGTCTTCGTTTAAGGCTTTGTTATCTCAGCCTTTGAGTTTATACTTTTGCTTCGGCTGCGAAATGAACGATTGCAGTTCACATTTTGCCATACTTATTTTATTCGCCAAGTTAGTACATAGAATTCTTTTGGGTCACAGTAACATTGCTCGCTTTTTAGTGCCGACTCCCATTTATGAGATTTGGTTACCTTTGGCTCATTCAGCTTTGAGTCTTTGCCCTTTTTAGCTGGCTTCAATTTTTATGGCTGCAGGAGTATAATTAATTTTATTTTACGGCAGGGCGCTTTGCAGAAATGCATAAACTCAATTAACTGAAAGAGCAGCGCAAAAGTTGTAGCAGCTTAACTAAGCGTGGTATAAATCAGCTCTGCCATGAAGTGGGCGGCGTTGCAGCGACTCGCAGCTTATTATAAACATAACAACATAAATTTCTATAAAGCACAATTTCTTGTGTAGAAAAAAATATAAGAAAAATATCCTCTTTAAAAGAAAATTTCAAATGCTAATGAAATAAAAATGATAATTGGTAAAGCTAAAGACTCACAATTAGCCAGAGCAGTTGTTTAATTATTTATTTATTAAACTTTTCTTCAATTCGAATAAAATTTTAATTTGTTTTAATTCGAGTAATTTACTAGTTCTTAAATAACCGCGTTTAAATATGACTACGTTCTAACATTAATCGTTACGTTACAGACTTTATGCTTACGTAGCTGAGTTTGCGTTTACGTACGCCGGCATGCCTTCACAGCTGTTTTTGGCGGGCTTACGTTGCTCTCTTCTGCGTTCGTGTTGCTCATTTTGCGCACGTCACAAAGTTTGTTTACAATTGATATCGTGCCACATGAAATCAATTTAATAAACAAAGAAGTTAATAACAACAAATTTATATGCTTAAAGTCAGTTTTTAAGAATCAACATTAGTGTTAGATGATTTGCATGTGGAGCAAACAACGCGTTCACTTGAAAACACGCGCAAAGCGCCCACACTGTTAGTAGACGCCGAAGGTGCGAAGGTGGGAAACGTGGAAATTGTTTTGTTTCTTTTTTCTGCATGCTCAAAAAAGGCCGCGCCGTCATTCGAGTGTTGACTGAGCTGGCGAAAGGACACGCGCGTTGCAGTATACGAAAGTGGGATACTTGCGGTGCCCAAACAAACAATAAATCCCGTTTCTGTTCTGCTGTGTGTGTGTGTTTGTTCGAGGAAGCGGAATTCACATACGAATTAGTGGCTTATAAAGTTGTCCCATTTAACTGACATTTTGTCGTTCCCGTTTTTGCCGTTTCAGCTGCCATGGAGGACTTCAATAGCATAAAACCCAATACGTCGGTGGTGAAGCTAGCCGCCTGCTTGGAGAAGATCTACAATAAAATCGTCCAGTCCAAGGAGAAGCAATTGCCCGAGCACCAAATCAAGGAAATCGAATTCCTGAAAACCCAATGCAAGCACGAGCACATGCAACTCAGCCTGATGAGCTGTCAGACGCTGGTCCGCCTGGTCGACGAGGCTGTCCTAGATGCCAACAGTGTGCAGAACACCCTGCTATCAATGCTGCCCAATGCGGGGTAAGTTCACACACAAACACACCCACATACATAAATATATACTCACATACTCACATCCTATGGGCGCGCCCGGCCCGAGCACTTCCGTTAAAGTTGGTCTGCCGATTGGCATTGTAAGGCGACTGAGGCGAATGCACCTGTAAAATTGGCTGATTCTGAAGCATAAATTACTGTACTGTCTGCTTACTGGCGCATTCCAGCCAATTGGATATTTGACTAGCAGGCAATCGAGGGAGAATATCCCCCTTACTCGCTAATTAATTGGCCCGCTCTTAATATGCGAAAATGAAATACGAGGCATGCCAAACCCTAGGAAATCTAAGTTGTTAACGCTTTTACGCGCACGTTGGCATTGACTTACGACCTGGTCTGTGCGTGAGCAATTTACATAGCTTCCTGCCGCTGACCCAATGGCCGCAATCTCGACAGCAGCACCAGCAACAACAGTGACACGAAACAATTGAAATACACGCATTATATATGCAGGACGCCAAAAAATCTATTAGCCATTTCCGTAACGCGACCGCACTCTCAGAGGAAGTCATACATCAAGGACAGCGTCTTGGCCTTGCCTCAGGTACAAATGTCCAAACAGCCAACTGGCCATATTCAAATTACGCGCCAGCTACTTACCAGGCAAATATTTGATATGCAAGCCAAGCCGAAAGAGTGAAACGTGCGGCATTGAACTTGAAATATTTCCAACATTCGAAGGACGCTCGCCCCCAAACCTAACACAAACAACAGCTGCAGCAGCAGCAGCAGTCGGCTACAACTGCAATCACGGTGAAAGTAAACAGCATGTAATACAGAAATTAACCTTGATAAGAGCCAAGGTGCAGGTGCTGGCAAAAAGGATTGCATATTAATTGCCCCTTGTGCAACAGAAACAGCAATTAAGGCGAGCAGCCAATGTGGACGCCGTGTGAAATGTAATTATCGCGTCAAACGCAAAACGATTTGCCTGCAAGTGCCAGGAGCAGCAGCCGCACCTCTGCAACGGCGACAGTGTGCGAGGATGGTGGGACGGAAGTGGGTGCTAAACGCTAGTTAAGCCAGTTCAACCCTAATGGCATCTAGCAACTGATATCCATCTGCCTTACTCCAACCCCATCCAATGCAGCGCTTGCACTTGCAATTACTATCCACACGCAGCACACTCTACAGTCTGCCCTTTCCTTAACCCGTTTGATGGTCTGCTTTTGCTAGACACGCAGACCTTAGCTGAGAGTCTTTATGATTACCTAAATTACAGTTTTACCCCTTCTTTGAAAGTTAAGTAGTCTTTAAACAAACACCTTTAAAGCTATTAAGTATTTTTTGAATAAGTATTAAGCTGGAGGGAGTTTAAATATGTGTTAAGCGACTAGAAAAACATTCTCCAATTAGATTTAATAACACTTCATAATAGATAAATTGTTAAGACTTAAGTATCAGAAAGAATGATGTAAGTGAGCCCTGAGGATAAGTGCTATTCAAACTAAAAATTAAGAACTTGGAGTAACTATTTTGAATAATATAAGGATTTATTATATTGCTGGGAAAAAGTATGAACCTTGTAAGAAAACAGTCTATTCGTTGAAATATAGGGCTTTGAATTAATCTGCGAGCGCTATTCAAAATGTAAATAATGAACTCCAAGCTAAAACTTATCAAAGTACTTGTATATAATATAGTATATATTTTAATTCATCTTATATTTCATATGATTACTATGTGCCATTACTGCAGACAAATGCATTTTGCAATTCTAACGGAGACCATTCTGGGTCTGCAGCTGTTGAGTCTGAAGCGCAAGACTTCGCTGCTGAAGGATAAGGAGCTGTATCAGTGTCCTTATGGGCTGAAGACGCAGCTGCATCCGCTGATATCATTGATACAGCACACCAGCGCCAACATGCACGATTTCAGTCACAAGATTATAGGCATTTGCCAGCATCACGATCAGAGGTAATAGAAACTATAAATTCTCTAAATTATAAATATAATCGATATATGTATGTTTGCAATTCCAGCATTCGAAGGTACAGCATCGAGTTTCTGCGTCCCGTCTTTCTCTATGTGCTGTGCAATCCGCAGGCCCTGCAGGACGTCAAGCCCATGTGGACGTGTCTGCTCGGGCTGAGTTATAGTCAGCCAGAGGCGCGCGCACTCATGCAGGAGTTGCTGTCGTGGAGCAAGTTCAACAACGCCAGCACCTGCTTGTGCACCAGCATTCTGGTCATTGAGGCCCTCGACTACTTTCTGCAGCAGTCGGACCACGCCCAGTCGGTTGATCTGTGCATCTATCAGGCGCAGCTCATCAAGCAGCTGGCCCAATTTGGCATCGATCCGCGTCCCAGTCTGCAGTGCCTGCTGCGCGTGTTGCATGCGACGCGGGAGCATACGCGAAACCACTACCATGTCCTGCTGGTGCTGCTCGCCGAGTGCCTGCACATGCTGTCACCGTTCTATCTGGCCGATTTGCTGCGCATTATTGTGTTTGTGGTGGTGCAGGAGCGCTGTGGCCATGAATACATTCTGAACATGTGTCTGGACGGCATCATTCAGTGGATGTCTCAGACTGCATTCATACCCGCAGAGGGCCTGGCGCTAGCCCATCAAATCGTTGACCGCGTGCTCGAGCAGCAAAAGCTGCCCCAGGATGACAACACCGAATTCGCCACGCCCATTTGCACCAAGGAGTTGCAGCCGGCACACATACGCAACTACCATCCAGACATAGCCATTGCCTTTGATCTGGCCAACCTGGTGGAGTCCTTTGACGTTTCTGAAAGCAAGGACGTCTTTGCCTTTGTCGATGCCTTGAATGTGAAGGCCAACACGGCCTTTTGCCAGCGCCTGCATTTGTTTCTGCGCGCGCTCTTTCTGTCGCGAGAGCCGCCCGTTGACTGCTGGTTCAAGATCTACGAGGTCATTCTGCAGATCATTAAGGTGAACGAGAGCATTGCCTATGACTTCCTCATGACGTACATCTTCAAGCTCGCACACGAGCACAATCCGGAGCTGCAGCTGGAGCTGCTGCGTGGCCTGGCCAACTTTGCGGTTTCTAAGGTGCGTAGCAGTGGCATATTGTATCGATTATCGAATTTAATTCTCTGTTTTTTGTCAGGATAACGTGCCCATGATACTCAACACCATACGCAATTTGGCGACGGATAATGCCACCTTCTGTGTGGATTTGTATTTGCGCCTGTGGCGCGTAGAGACGCGCACATATCCTTTCCTGCTGAAGCAAATCGCACAGCCGCTGCCAGACAACGACAAGCGCTGGGAGCTGGAAATAGCTCGTACGCATGCCATGCGCGAAATCTGCCAGGAAAAGTAAACAAAGTTTTAGGAAAACAGGTTTTGTTTTTATATGTACATTTAATATTATTCTACTTTTATTTTAGACCCACGCTGCATGGATCCGAGCTGCTGCCACATTTGAGCAACACGCTGAATAGCTGCATCGATGAATCGGGCGATCTTGCCACTTCCCTGGCGCTCGATGCCATCTATGCGCTGTGCGACAGCCACACTGTGAACATTGCCTCCACGTGGCAGGCGCTGGGCAGCAAGTTTCGCAACGAACAGCGTCCACAGACGCTGAAGTCGCTTTATCACCTGTTTGGACTGGTGCCGCTGCTGCAAACTCCGACACTGGAGTACGAGAAGCTGGCTGATGATGCACTGGAGCAGCTGTGGCAGGCCATTAGCCGTCCCAATACGGATGCCAACCAAGTGCGGCAGGCACTTGCCGCACTCAAGAACTATGAGCCGGGCAACACGATGTGCCTTCGCCACATACCGCCGCAATTTTGCTTTGAGCTTCCGCCGAGCGCAGTTGCAGGCGGTCGTGAAGTGATCAGTTTCCAGCAGCATCAGCAGCCGCAGCAGCAGCAGGACTCCATTCCAGGTGAGGTGTGGGTGCAGCTATTGCAAAAGATACGACCCGAGTGCGGTGATGCGGCTGCTGACCTAATTGCCCACTACATTGGCAACGAGATCAGCAGCTTTCGCAGCGGCGTCTATCGTCTGCCCGAGGGCAAGCCGGAGCCACGCAAGCTGGGAGGACTCTTTCCCTCCAGTGCACTGCGTGCGGTCAGCAATTATCTGGTGAGTCAGGCACGATTTGGCGATTACGTACCAGAGCCCTATGCCGTCACCTATGCTCTTCGCGCGTTGTCCAAACGGTTCACTAAGCCAATACCACCGATGGACTGGAGCTGCCTGACCAGCTTCTTCCACTTATCGTTTGATGCCCGAAAATATTGCATCATGATAGCGAAAAACCAAGCGATGCACAGCGGCACAGCTCGACGGCTGCTGGAGAATTTCCTCGCTGACTTTGAGCCCAATTGCTTTGAGGAGGATCTGCTGCTCCTGTTCTCCCTGCTGCCCGAAATAGGAAACTGCGTGAGCCTCCAAATACTAAAGAACTTTGCAGAGAAAGTTGCCGTCTACTGTTTCAAGGAATCGCAGCTGAATAACTTTGCGGAAGGTAACGAAATGTGCTATTTTTCTACATAAGCTGGAAATGAGACTAACGTGTATTTTACAGGATGTCTGTTTGAAAAGTTCTTGGATAGCGTGCGATATATATACACCGACAAGTGTGAAATACCCGAGGTACTGGATGTATTCACGCTCATTGTTGAGCGCTATATGGACTCTATGGATTTGGACTCCAGGCTATTCGAGAGATACACCGAAGTTGTGTCTGTGCTGCATCCTAATGCAATCGATGGGCTAACCACGCCTGCCAATTGGTGGGAAACACCAATGGGAAAGCTAAAGAAGGCAACGATAATACGCTGCTATCTAGTTTTATATAATGACAAACTGCCGAATCCCCTGAAATGGCTGACCCCAATAATCGATGCCTACGAGCGTCGAGCGGAGGAACGTCCGTTTTTCTATCGTCACCTGGCCACCACGCTGTACGCCTTTGCGAGCGATGAGCATGCATGTAACTGGATTACTGAAATGTTTCTGGAAATCCAAATGATGCTCGCTGAGTCGTCGAACAAAGAGAAACTCAATAGGGCGCTGTATTTACTGGATATATTTATATTGGCAGTGGATGTCTTGTCTGGTTGTGCTGTGCTGCTAGGCACTGTGGATGTGGTGGCCACCGATGATAAGGAACGATTTGCACTGTTCCCGGAAAGCCTGCAATATCTCTCTGACCACATATTTTGGAAGGATCAGGAAGCAAAGGTAGCGTTTATCTCTCGCATAAAGTTATAACAATTTCATAAAATTACATTAATTTCAGATTTACGAATTCCTGTATAATCTCTATAAGCATGCATCCATACCGCCAGCATATGCTGCCATTTTTAAGGAAGCAATTATTTGTTCGCGCAACAAACCCTACTTTGATAACAAAGGTGTTTGGACCAAATATGTGGGTTTGCGTAAATGAGAGTAACTTACACACTACACCGACAATTACTGATGTGACCCACAGCAGAAAGTGCACTTATTGTTATAGTTGAAATAACTTAAATCCATTTTTATAGCTTCTTGTGCGATATTTGTTGACTTTATTAAAAAGAATTTTTAGCACTATTCAAATTCAAATTAACGGAATACAGCGCTACCACGTAGCTGTATATTCAAAATAACTACCCTGCAAACGAGGTGGCAACACCAGAGTCAAAACCTATCGCTGAGCTTCTTCACATAGGGTGCAGCCTTAGCGATAGTATTGTATCGGAAATTAAAGTATCGATAGCATATCAACAATACCAATTTATAACTATTATAAACTGCAATATGTTTCAGTAAAAAATGTTAAATAAAAATTAAAGAAAACGTGAGTAATTGATTAAATTCGCTGTGCAAGCAAAAGCACGGGCCGTGGAGAATCCGTGCAGTGCTCAAAGCAGCCAGTTCATAGTGAAACGAACAAGAAAAAACGTAAACAATGGACGATATCAAGCTGGCAAAGGTATGTAAATATATATTTTAGTTTAATCAGTGCGGATAAGTGTTAAGCATGCTGATATGTGTGAAGTAAGCCATTTATCAGTCGCACCTGTCCTGGCGCCAGCTGTGAGCTGAGTCATGCAATTGGAAACTTTTATGTTTAATTCAAAATCGATGGTCAGGTGGAAACTGTTCCTCCTGTTCTCTCTCTGAAATAGAAACAGCAGCAGCAACAGTAGCAACAACACACGTCTGTGTGACCCGGCAAGGGCCAACCCTTGCGCCGCCTCCCTATAAGGGTGGGGCCAAGGACGAGACAGCCTTGTTACCCATGGCATGGCTTGCCGCCCCCACCTGTTCACAACATATGCATATAAACATAACTGTAAATCATGCGCATAAGCGCGAACCATAAAAACGTGAACAAAAAATCAAACTGCATCCAATTTGCTTTTACATTTCCAACTCTGTTCTACGGCATCTGCGCGATCTTTTACAGTATCGCAAATAATTACGTTCATTAGTAACGCAAATATATTAGTATATTTGTATGTATGTATTTATAAATATACACTTACATATGTATATAGAATTTGAATTTGAAAATGCCGACCTTATCGCAGTTACAGTCTTTGCTACTGTTGAACTGCGGGCCTCAACGCTCTCTTTATTAAAGAGGGAATTCTCGATCAATGTAAATAAAGAGATATTATGTAAACTCATTAAAATTTCATTTGTTTATAAGAAATATAACTTATAAATTTCATTTATGTAAAATGAATAATTAAATTACTATAGTTAAATTACTATTCATTTTAGATAAATGAAATTTATAAGGTATATTTCTTAGTTAATTCTCTAAATGTAAGTAATTGACATGGTCAACATTTTTTATTTTTTGTTGCACTTTCTGCTGTCAATTTAAAAGTTTAAAAAGTATATTCAATAGAAAATCAATTAATTAAATAGATTTTTTTGCGATAACTCAACATATATCATTAAACTTGATTATCAGATTGTTAGTCAACATAGTTACTGAAGGTAAACTAAAAAGTTACTGTAAGTATTCATGACTGACTATGGAATACTCTATAGCTATATAAAATATTCTCAATGAAACTAAAACTCGTTATTATATAGTGAAAATGATTACGTTTGTGCCTATTCACTAAAATATATGTATTTGTTATAAAAATATTGCTTCTTCTTCATAAACAATATATATTTTACAATATTATCTGTGCATAGTGTGTCCAAATTTGCTTACACACTACATACATATCTCGCTCATATTTCCTTAACGTAGGGTATTTTAATGGTACCTTTTCATTTGCTATCGCTCGGTCTTCGGGAGAAAATTTCCCATTCGCAAGAATTTCCCCAAAACAGAAATGTACCAGTGGGCGCTCGTAGCATGCTTTTAAGCGCGCGCCTTTCACAGTCGTTGCAGAGTTAGCATCGGGAGCGGTCGTCCGTCTGTCTGAACGTCGCGCAGTGCTACACTCTATACAAAGTTGATAACACAAGCACAACACACATATATATATACAGACACATTGATGGGACAACAGTGGCAGTGGCAGTGGCAGTAATAACAAAGTGGCACATATACAGTATATACATAAATAAATATGTAGGGTTACCCGAATGAGTAGCGTACAAACTCCGTCGGTTCGTGTGCTAAGCAAAAAGAAATAATAAGAAAAGTGAAAGTAGTAGAGGGACAATCCGCCTCCCTGGTGATTCACGTGATTTGATTTACGGGGCAAGCAGAAGCTGCTGGCTTTGCTTTTGAAGTTGATTTAAAATCAATAAAAATTTACCCAAAGCAAACACACAGTATCTCTGTCTCAGAGTGTATATATATATAATTTGGCACTGGGACAATGGATTTTACGAGATTCATGAATAAGTTCAATGAAATCGAACGACAATTGTCGCCAACGTCCGCGCTGCGCCTCAGCTTCGATAATATATCACCGGAGACCGAGGAGCCGCCCGATGGCAAGCGTCTGTGGGGCGTTCCAGTGCCGCCATTTGTCTCCGATAAGGTCGTCTCCTGGATCGAGGAGGAGTTCAACGAGGCGCCCGTCTACTACAACGGCAACACCGTACTGAAAAAGGTGACCCGACCCGATTACCCGTGTTTCATTAGGCAAATGTATGCTAGCGAAAGTAATCAAGCGATATTCGGCTAATTTTTTGTAACATTTTCGCATTCGCATTCCCTTTGTTACAATCGCCGCCGGCTGCTCTCGGCCGGAATATGCAAATTACTATGCACAGAGACGGAGAGTTCGCCCTTCCTCACCAGGCGCTTGCCGACAGGCACGCACATGCATATTTTATGTAGGTCGACTATCCGGACGACCATCCATCGATGCTCTCATTCATTCCCAACATGCCACTGCGCCATGGCGTTCCTTTCATCCTTAGAATGCAGTGAATTGGCCGTGGCAAATAGTTGCCTGAGTTGCAACACCTCGAGACTTTGTTCTCAACTTGGCCAATTAAATAATTGTGGCTTCTTGTGCACTGATATGGCTTTCAGCACAGCGAAATTGCTAGCTGGCATTTCAGTAAAATCCATGCAGGCCAAGACAATGAGAGATTACGTGTATATAGAGATTATGGAATAGAATAGTATAGAAAAGATTATGGAACGGAATGGAATATGTCACATGATTTGTTTTACACTTACAGATATCCATTAAAATTCTTCATAATATTCTTAATAAATAAAAGTTACATTAAAATAAAAATAGAACTTGATACACAATATGAAATGCAGTTAAAAAGCCATCTATGGACAATTAAATGATCTATCTATGAACTAATGTTATTTTCCCAGCTGAGACAACTGCACTGTTGTTACATTGCCCTTGCCCTTGCTCTTGCTCTTGCTCTTGTCATTCAATTCAGTCAATAGCTGTTGATTCGTATGCATTACAAATGACGTCATTTGGGTTCTACTAGTAAATGGATTAATGTAATAAACGCCCTTGCCTTTGCCTTCCGTTTGTACTCCGACGATGTCTATTCTCTTAAACGTAATCAATTTATAGAGTGAAAGCAGTTGTTGCGCTTATTGCATTCACCCTCTCTTCATCTCTCTCTCTCTATCTATCTCTCTGACTCTTTTATGCACTGGGGAAATTAATTTGATGTCACATAAATCTTCTTTATTCAATTTGATTCATCTTATTTACAATTCGTAATGCGGTTAGATTGCATTTGTCACATATGTAATGAAATTTCGCTTAGACAAATGGAATTTCCCTTTGATCCTTAGAGGGTGACCATAGCTTTGTACAGTAACTAATTGGCCTTACTTAGAAGATCTGGCAACGTGAGCTTCAAAATGTAACCCAATTATAAAAGAAATGCGATTGAAAGTAGTAGGAAATGTCATTAAAATAACTTTAATAATATTTAGGAATATTTACGAAATAGGCAGAAATGCAATCATTGCATATTATGAATAATTAAAACTTATTTTATGAAAATATTTCATTTCCAGCTAAACTACTTTTTTTCAAGGACAAACTTTTGCTCTTGAATGTCGGACAGTAAAATAATTTGCAACCATTTTGATGTTGTTTACTCAGTTTTCGGGCTTCCGTTCGCCTGTGTATGTATGTGTGGGCGGGGAGTGGTGCTTGGTGTGGTCTTGTGGATGGTTGCAACGCAGCTTGTGTGTGGCTGACGTCAGCGAGTGAGGCAAAGAGCATTGCATTTAGTATATGGCAAATAATAAATATAAAATGTTTTTTTATAGCGCTTCTTACCTTGTTGTGATAGTTGCGAGTTGAATTGAATATATTTAATGCGTTTCTTTACTTTATCTTTTTTGCAGGTGGAAAATGTGCGTATGATTGATCGCTACAATACGAAAAATCCCACAGTTGGCACTTTATATCTGACGGCCACCCATTTGATATTCGTGGAGCCTGACAGCAACAAGGAGACATGGGTAAGCCTCCGCAGCCGCCCCTATGACATCATCAATTATTTTATGGTACGAGTGCTCCTTCAACTTCTCGCACTCTCACGCTGCCCCTCTCACTCTCTTGGCTGAGTGGGTGCTTGTTCAAGTTCAAGCAAAAAAGTTTGTGCAATTTCTTTTTCCAACATTTTCTGGGTTGACTTCTTTTTTTTTTTTGGGGCAACTGCCGGCACGCCATAGTGAGTGTGTGTGTGCGTTGTTCTCCACTGACCGCAAAAGTATGTTACGGAAATATAGCAGACCGCAGAGGCATGCCTCGTTTTTTTTACGATGTATGTAGCCTGGCGCAAACATGTTGCTCTGCCAGCCGAATGCCACATAAATTGTTGCATTATGAATTTATTTCAAATATTCAAAATGACAACAATATTATATTTCATATTCAGCCGGCCCTGAAGCACTTTCAATTATGATTTATTTATGAGCGACGAAAACAACATTTTATTCCACTTGGTCATGTGAATTATTTGCATTTTGCACGAATGCATTAAGTAATGTTAATATAATTTGAAATTACTATTTAGTGTGTGCGGTTTAAAGTTTAAACTAACATAGGAGTCTATATTTATTTTAAATTTATGTGCAGTAGTTGAAATTTGAGTTACAATTAATAATAAGCGACTTTGTCAAATATATATGTATGTGTATTCAGTCTTCATTAGAGCACAGAGAAGAAGAGAATCTATTCTTAATATGTGTATCTGTCCATCCAACTTTCCGTCTCTCTTACTCTCTGCCTGTATGATTGGATATCGTACTCTAGCATAAGGCAGGTAGCAAAGGCTGCTCTAATTTCCCACTCTCTGTTCGATGCCTGAGTAAGCTCTCACTGAGGCATGGGCTCAAGCACTCTGAGCGAGGCTCGCCCTATATATAGAGCGGGCCTGCTGCAGCGATCCTTCAGTCGAAAATCTTATCTGCTGGTGGGCAGACGTGCAGTGCTCCTCTTCTTGTGTTGTGTGCGTGATATTTAATATTATAAATTGAATTTAACTTTAGGTTGTTAAGTATGCATAGTTAAGCAATGTAATAAGCTAAACTGTAAGACATAGATTTTGCCAAATGGTGTCAAATAAAAGACAGAGAAGGAAACAGAATACCCTGTATAATATGCAAGAATTATTAACTTTGTTAACTCTTAGCTATATATAACTTTATTGCAGGGCCTACGAGCTATCAAGCAATTCACAAGAGCAAAACTTTTTAAAGAAAACCCTAATAACAACTCAACTCAAAACTCTCTTTAGCTATAGCGAAAAGCGTTTATTATTTATATATGCTTTAATATGAAGATAAAAGCAGGCAATGCTAAGCATAGCCGTCGGACCACCCACAGCCACAGTCCCAGCGAACGTGTGTAAGTTCTGCACTTGGCGTTTATATTTCTGACCTCGCTCGTTAAACATTTTGTGCAGCAGGTGAAACTCGTCAGCTCAAAGCGACTGCGGCGCCTGGCATTCGTCATAGAGTACCTGGAGTGCTTCTACTTGCATGCACATATGCAGGTACATATGTATATATGTGCCTAGCTGACAACTGGCATGGCCCGCACTTCCGGCCACTTGGCTGGAAAGTTTCTTTTCTTGGCATGCGCCTCAAGGCTGCTAAGCCACAGAGCGCACACAAAAGCTGTGCATATTAAAGTTTGGCCCGGTCTTTAAGCCGCCTCGTGCCCTGCCAGCTGTCTTCAATTTAATTAAAACGCGCTCGCTTTGTGCTGCCCAGCAGAACTAGCCGCAAATGCACAGCGACACAATGGGGCTCGTGCGCGGATTGCGTATACGCCCCATTGCATAAATACAAATTAAAATGCCATGTCGACGTGCCCGCTGTGCCCGCTGAGTCTCATTTTGTATGCGTGTGGGCGTTACATTATATTGTATTATTCAGCAACACAAAACATGCATTCAAAGTCCCTGGCGAAATCCAACAAGAGTGAAACATTCGCTAATGTAAGAGAAACATGGGCAAAGCAAACACAAAAATGCCAGCAGAATCTGCCAATATGCCAGAAATGACGCTGGTCCGGACCGACTGGCGGACTGACAGACGGCCAGACGGACAGACTGATTGAATGGCAAGCGCAAACAAATTGCTGCTAAGCGGCTGCAATTCAATTTTCATTCATACACAATTCCCTGTCCCAGGCACAAAAGGACACAGCAAAAGCATCTGAGCTCGTGACAGCAAAGAAAACCAGCAAAAAAAAAAAAAGAATTGTTCTTGCATTGGAATGTATAATATGCGGCAGATTAAATTAGAAATGCTAATCGTATGGGAGATAACAGATTTGGGTATTTAGATAAGGACTGCGGCTCTAAAAATGTGGAATAATTACTATCTTATTAGTAGGGTAGGGGTTCTCTTGTGAATCTAAGATTTAGGGACTAATTTATGCAGAATATATTGTGTTTTGTAGAGCTCTCAGTTTATTCACTATGTGTATACGTATTAGGAATTTAAGTTTCAAGTCTCTATTTTTAATAAACACTATATATTCAGTAAACGCTATATGAGGAATTCGATTTACGATTTATATACTATACACTAATGTTATATTTATTATAGTATGTCTAATATTTATTATAAAATTAGCCATGCAATTGCAAGTAACTCGCATTTCTAAAGACTTGCCTCGTCAACAGCTTGGCAGCTGACCTTGGTGATTCGCGCGATGATTCATTTAGTTTTGATGTGAAAGGTTCGGCGCTGCATTCAACCCTTTTGCATGTGACGCCTGCTGCCTGCTGTTTGAGTTGGCTTTTCTTCTATTTTCCAGTTTCGCGTGGCCTGTGCATTCGGGCGGGGCGCTTTTAATTGCTACACCATAATTATATCAATTATGCACTTTGCAGTGGCGCGACAAGTGGTCGAGCTCGCTCGCTCCTTCACTCGCTGGAGACCCGGGAAATGAGCATATTAACGTCACTCTGCCTCCTCCATGCTGTTAATTAAAAGTTAGGGCACTCGTGTGCAGAGCCAGTTGCCAATTACGAGCCGGGTAGGCTTTGACTATCGATTTTTCTTGGCTATCATAAGACGGGTAGGCGCCAGGCAGCACGCACCTCCCACCCACCAGGGGCCACTTTGCAAACGCTAAAGTGCCTGACCTGCGGGCATCACAAAGGCCATTAACTGTGCCGCTTCAAGTTGAGTGATTATGAGTTGAGATTGTCTGTTCTGCTGCTGAGTGTGCGCTATATATTTATAACTGTATCTATATTAACTACTCGCCTTCATTACAGATTCTGCACATGCACATCGCTAGCATTGAGAAGCTGCCGCTCAGCACCACCGGCTCCCCGCTGCTGATACGCTGCAAGACGTTTTTGTCTGTGACGTTTGTCATACCCAAGGACTCCGAGTGCCATGACGTTTACACATCGCTAATCAAACTCTTTCAGCCGGGTAAGTGGCAGCACTCCCAACCATTTACTTTGATATCCAATCTAATCGATGTCGGTCTTTTAGTCTCCATCAACAAGCTGTACTGCTTCAATTATCAGCCGGCCAAGGATGACTTTCCCAAGAACGTCGGCTGGGACTTCTTCAAGTTGGAGGCCGAGTTCAAGCACATGCTGGTGCCCAACGAGAACTGGACCCTCTGCTCCATGAACGAGAAGTACGAGCTATGCGATACGTATCCGCGTCAGATCTATGTGCCCAAGGAGGCCACCACGTTGATGCTCATAAGCAGCTCACGCTTTCGCTCCAAGGGTCGCCTGCCCGCACTGACCTACTTGCACAACAACAAGGTAGCTAAGCATCCTGAGAACCCTATATACACAGCCACATATGTAAATCCATGTCCAATACAATCAACAGGCGTCCATATGCCGCTGCAGCCAGCCGTTGTCGGGCTTCAGTGCGCGCTGTCTCGAGGACGAGCAAATGCTGGAGGCCATTCGCAAAACCAATCCCAATAGCGATTATATGTTCGTTGTGGATACGCGACCACGCGTGAGTGCAAATACAAAACGATATGTAAATAGGCAACGGCACTCAGCCCATTTGCTTGCAGATCAATGCCATGGCCAATCGTGCCGCCGGCAAGGGCTACGAGAACGAGGCCTTTTACGAGAACATCAAGTTCCATTTCCTCGGCATTGAGAACATTCACGTGCAGCGCGCCAGCCTGCAAAAGGTGCTGGAGGCCTGCGAACAGAAATCACCCACGATGAGCGCATTTCTGAATGCCCTCGAGTCATCCGGCTGGCTGAAGCACATTCGCTCCATATTGGACACGTCGAGGTAAAGTAAACTCGAGCCTTTGCCCTAAAGCAGTTTGGCATTTGAAGATTAAGATTAATGTAATTCCTTTCTCCTTTCTTCTTCTTCCTAGCTTCATTGCTAATGCCGTCGACAAGGGCATCTCTGTGGTGGTGCACTGCTCTGATGGCTGGGATCGCACCGCTCAAGTTTGCTCGCTGGCGCAGCTAATGCTGAATCCTTATTATCGCACAATCAAGGGCTTTCAGGCACTCATCGAGAAGGACTGGCTGGCGTTTGGGCACAAGTTTAGCGAGCGCTGCGGCCACATTCAGACAGATGCGCGCGAGGTGTCGCCCATATTTACACAATTCCTGGACTGTACCTGGCAGCTAATGTCACAGCGGAGCGAGTCGTTTGAGTTCAATGAGCGTTTTCTGTTGATACTGCACGACCATGTGCACTCGTGCCAGTTCGGCACTTTTGTGGGCAACTGCGAGAAGGATCGACTGGACCTGAAGCTGGCGGAGCGCACTTTCTCGCTGTGGGGCTATATGTCGAACCACCTGAACGAGTATATAAATCCGCTGTACAAACCCAATGTGGACGAATCGATCAAAGCCAATCTGGCGCCGCAGTGCATCAAGTAAGTCCACAGTTGAATCATTAGATCGTTCTCTCACTAATTTGGATATTTTATAGATTCTGGCGTGGCATGTACAGCCGCTTTGAGAGTGGCATACATCCGCGTGAGCCCCTGGGTGATTTGCTGCTGGACAGCAAGGAGCACTGTAACTCGCTGGAGGATCATGTGCAGCACCTGACGAAGCGCATTGCCAGCTTCAAGAACTACATTTCCAAGTCGGCCAAGAAGCTGCAGGATGCCACCACCACAACCACCACCAAAGTTACCAAGGAGCCGACCACCAATGAGATCAATGACAACAAGTAGCCCAACACATTGACTGCAAAATCTACTGAAATTGCTAACAATCCATATTTGCAGATATAACTACGACAAGAAGCTAAGCGAATTGTCTGCCGCCGACGATGATCATCCCCTGAAGGCGAGCAACATGTCGTTTGCCAACCTGTCGTTAAATGCCGAACAAACGAGCCCGCAAGCTTTGAGCGAGGAAATCTCGTCGGTGGCGCTAGATTGGAAATCCATGCGAAATGTAACCACCTGCTCCTGCTCCACACCCTTCGATCAGTTCAGCAAAAAGGTTAGTTAGTTAGTGGTGTGATGGCCCCGTGAAACTTCATCTAATTCATGTGCCTTGCCTCTCTTCCAGACACATTGCTGGCGTTGCGGGGAGATCTTCTGCGAGCGCTGCATTGATAAGAACGTGGCGTTGCCTGGGCACGACAGCGGCAAGCCGGTGCCCGTATGTCGTGGCTGCTTCCGACAGATGCAAAAGCAGAGTCCATAAGCCCAATTCTAGCATAATCCTAGTTGTAAATTGTTGAGCATGTGACGCGGAGTGAATGTGGCAAGCGCGCGAGAGTGAGCCGAATTTTCGGGTGTTTCGGGTGTGTTTTATGGCATTAAATACATATACACGGATTAACATACCGGTACATACATATACATATATATATATTGAGATACATATATTATTATATTATATTTATTGTTGCATTTGTAGTTGTAGCTACTTAAAAGCACACGCGACCTTCGAGTTATAGCGTGCAAAAACCAACCTAGGCAAAGCTTCCAGTCGTGCGCATACATATACCAGAACTTCGCCTAGTCGGGCACAAATCTACTTTATGTTGTTGTTGTTTTTGTTTTTAATCATCTGTTTTTCTAAATATCCAGGCCTGTTCCAAAAATCACTGTCGTTTATAATTAAATTCCAAAATATAATTCGAACTTTAAATTATGCTGTTCATCAGGGCCTTAGCTGGCGTTTAATGTGTTACATTTCTTAGAACATAAACTTTTAACTTAATATTACAGAATCTCTGTTCAGGCAGCATTCCATATTGAAACTTATATTTTCTTAAATTGGTTGAGCTTTCCATGACAAAGAATTCGTCTGTTTTAACTTTAGGAATTTATGTGAAATTTGAATCAAACCTCTCTTGCCTCAACTATATCTCACATGAACAAAACAGTACAATTGCTTACATATTATTGCATACCTAGGTATGTGTATACTTATATACAATTGCATGGATACAGTTCAATTAAAACAAAAAAGATTACTATCGTAATGTCTACTGCTAGCTGGCGGGCAATTAAGCTGCTTTTCAAGCCGTAAATGTACTACGCAAAAATGTTTGATCAAAATATAATAAAATGATTATTTATTCAACAATTGTCCATGATTCGCGTTCAGGTTTTCAAATAGGAGATAGGCGAAACATCTCAATAGCCAATATCGGGCTTGATGCGCAGAATGACGGGCACGCTGGTGCAAGGCAGAATGGCTACCTCGGTGACAACGGCGCTGACCAGTTCGGGTGGCGTTATATCGTAGCTCAGATTGAGTGGCGTTAGCCGGCTCTTCGATTGCCAGTTGTTGAGGGAGCACTTGCCATCCATCACCAGCAGATTGGGATCGCACAACTCATTATAGACAATAGCATCAGTCTGGAAGCGTTCACTGAATTTATGCGTCTCACAGCACACGAGTACGGGCACATTATGGGAGTTGGCAACGAGCGCCACTTGGGCTGTGCCCGTTCTCGCCATCACATATCCATTGGCTAATAGCGCATGCGCTCCCAGCATCACTTTGGTGGCCTCTGGCATTACATAACTGATGGCGTTGATGAGCACATAGGTGCATGGTATACCGCAGGCGTGCAGCCGGCGCAGCATCTCCTGGCCCTCGCAGAAAGGCCGTGAATCGACGACAATTACTCGGAATGTCACCTTGCGCCGCTTAGCCTCCTCGCAGATGAACTGAATGAGGGATGAGCAGGCAAAGGTGAGCAGAACGTCGCCGTCTGTGATTTTCTCTTGCATGGAACTGCTAATAGCTTGCGCTGCCTTGCCAATCTGATTCTCTATATAGGTGTCTATAAAGTGTCCGAGGAGCTCCTTTAACTGAAACAATAAAATCATCAATTAATTGCTGACTCCAATCACTGCTCAGCTGCTTACCTCCGTTTCGGGCGTGTCTGTTGGCAGCTGCGTCAACTGATTCTTGAACTGCTTGTAGGCATTGTACACGGACACGGCCAGCGGTCGGCATTTGTTCAGATGATCCACATGATGCTTGACTGCCACATCAAGACTACGTCCGAACTCCTTCTTGGCGGGCGTCTCAAAGTCCTGCACCACCTGCCGCAGTGCATGCAGAAATGCTATGCAACGCGCATTGGATCCAACAATTGTCCGTTGAGCATATTGTACACCCAGGCGAGCCATGCTCGGATGTACGTTAGGATCGTTTATAAATAAGCTGGCGTCTTTGTCAGCGCTAACCAAATGATTGAACAGCTTCACTTTGCACTCTCGATCCGCTTTGACTGTCCCACCCTTTGATGGCGATTTAGCAGGTGATTCTTCCTTGTCGTCTTTGTCATGTTTGTGTTCCTTGTCGGTCGTAGCAGGCACATTTGGCGTCGCCTTCACACTGTTCCCTGCTGCTGACTTAACAGCTCCAGACGTCGCAGCTACCTTTTTCGTTTGTCCCTGCGCCTTAGCAGCACGTTGCGCCTCCTGAATGGCTCGACGCTCCGCCTTGCTAAGCGCTGGCTTCTTCTGCAGAGGAAGAGATGGGTTAGTAATGAATTCTTAGTAAGATTTCTTTCAATTCTTTGATAAATATAAATATCCCCACTAGTACTCACAGAGGAGCAAACTTTCACTCACCTTTTCGTGATCCGCTGTTGCAGCTACACCTGTACCTGTTGCAGCTGCGGCTGGGGCAGGTTCAACCTTGGTTGCCACTTGCAGGTTATTTAATTGCTTGGCTGTTGCATCCACGTTATTTGACTTGGCGGATTTAGCAGCTTGCTTCGCAGCTTTTTTCGCCTCGCGCTCTGCTTTGATTTGCTCACGCGTTTTTTCACCAGCTGGCGCACTTGGGTTAACAGAATCTGTGGAGTTTTGTGCGGATGATTGAGATGCAGTTTTTGTGTCAGCGACATTTGTAGAACGTAGCGGCAACTGACTCTGTTCTTTCGTTGTTGTTGTCGTCGTGGTCGTCAGTTTCTGAGTGATAGTTGTTTGCTCCACTTCGGTTATAATTGTCGTGGCTGGCGTGATGGATTTCTGTTTCTTCGCCAGTTTCGCTTGCTTTTTGGCCTCACGTTCGGCCATCACCTGCTCGCGCGTCTTATCCGCTGATGCATTCAGCTGTGGGTTATTACTCGATTTTTGCATTGCACTGTCGTCTTCTGACTTCGATACCTCGATATCTTCTAGACGGTTTCGTTTATTTCTTGGACGATTGCGTTGCCGTTGCTTCTTCTGCTTTGTAACTACAGAGGTCGATGTGCCCTATCAAATGGAGATAAATATAATAGGCACGTCTATATTGAAATTTACTAAACACTTTCTAATCTAACTACGAATGCCAAATAAAATAATTTTTAATACATTTCCACTACGTATTTTGGCTTAATAGTTAATGAGGCTACATATGTATGTATGTATGTACCTGTTCGCTTTTTATAACCATTTTGTTGGCTTGAAAATATAGAAATTTGTGTAGCTTAGCGGTATGGAAACCTTATCATAATATGATATTGGGACTATGTTTATGTGACGCATTTTTATTTACCTTTAAAATGAAATTTGTTATAAAACCGCTTTACTATATTTGCTCACGATGGCAATTTTTTAGCAGCTGGCTGAAAACGTTGCCAAATTAAGCAACAAAAATCTACTGGCAACGCTGACCGCATTCACTGTGAATGTCAACAACAGGCTGGCGTGAATGGTTTTCAGCAGAATTTTATTTTATCTATGAATGTAAAACCAAAATACGTTTTAAATCATTTATTCACCAATCAATATTCAAGTTATGCCACCTGAAGCGGCTTCGAAATGTAGATGCAACTTTAAACAACTAATTCAATGGCAGCACGCTGAGCTTAACAAGTTAGTGGTGCTCGGCAGCCTCCTTAGCCTTGCTCGCAGCCCATGCCTTCTTGTTTTCGGGCGAGTTGGCTAAGCAAAAAATAAACATTAGAACGTCTACAATACGTAGATCCTTATAATGGATACTTACCCAATCGGCTGATCTTGTAGAAGACGGGCACACAAGCGATTGCGGCAATGAAGTAGTAGCGCCAGATCCACTGATTCTTAATGTAATGCTTGATTGGAAATTGGGCAATTTTAGCCGAGAAAGTGTAGGGATATCTCATCGGACGTCCAGCAGGTTTCGGAGCTGCAGCTTTGTCGGACATGGTTGCGATTTGTTTACTGTGTTTAAATAATTTTAAAAAGATCAAAAAATTATGTAATTTTTGTTGCGAATGCCGCAGTTACGTACCTGTGCAAAACTCAGAGAATACCACAATATTTCAATGTAGCACTACAGCCCTGGTCAACTGTGAAGTTGGTTGCGGCTCTTGGGACTGTCAACTCTGAGAATTTTAAAAATATATACAATAAAAAAATTTTTAAAAAAGAAGGTGCTTCTAGTATGCTTACACTATTGAATGAAAGAATATAATAGTTCAAGCGATTGTGTTTTAATCTTCGACTACTTGGTTTTTTTTTTTTTTTGGTTTTTTTTTTTTTATTAATTTTAATATATTCTTCTATGGTCACACTGTTCATCGTTTCCAGTGTCAATAATAACACGCCGGCAGTAAAACGCGGTTGGTTTATTTTAAGGTCTTCCTTCTTTTATTTAATGTCTATCGGTAGAAATTTAATTGAAATGCCTGTTTGTGGTATTGAGATAGTTACCATTATTGCGTTTGCGTGCAAAACAACACGCGCCTAAGCTCGAAGCATAAACGTTTACCGCTTGCGGCAAACACGTGAAGCCAAATATAAAAATTACAAAGAAAAGAAGGAAAATAAAAACCAAAACACCATGTCTGACGATTTTGGTTTAGATGAGTTTGGTTTTCTGCTAAGTCCACCACAGGAGCAATCACCAAATGAAATGGTGTCCGTAAACAGGAAGTTGTCGAAAAAGCGCCTTCTAGTCGGCGACCTCATTGCCGACAACGATGAGTTAGTGCGTCGTGTGAAGGAGCTTGAGGCGCAAGAGCAGCAGTTGTGCAGCACAAAGCGTACCGCCAGCGAGGTAACTGAGCTTTATAAGCAAGAGAAGCAACAACGTATCGAACTCCAGCGTCGAGCACTTGAAGAAAGCGAGCGTTGTGCCGATTTGGAGAGACAGTTGGACGTACAAAAGCTAAATTGTGAACACCTGCTGGAGGAGGCGGAGGCTAAGTATCTACCAGTTGACGCTAAAGATATGGTCATTATTTTTATGCAACTAGCGCTGCGCGTTCAAGGCAATCCCTGTTCAGACGGCCTGACGCGGGCCGAGCATAATATGCTGCGCAAACTAAGAGATTATTGCAAGTCAGCAAATATTTCTGTACCTCCTTCGAAGAGCCCAATGAAAAAACGACCCAAAATTTCTGCATCGACATCAACTTCGACAGAAACACTTGGTACAAAAACCTCAGAGCCCATCAAGCCTAAGATGTGCTCGATTGCCGTACAGAGCGAGAGTTTTGTGACTACGCGAGATCAGGGCATACAGCATAAGAGCACCACAACAACGCGCAGTACGACGACATCCGCGTTAATCCAAACGCACAATGTGGGCACCTGCTTTCCAGAGCCGGAGCCCCCTCTTGACGCCTATCAAATATTGGAGAAAATGCTAGCGTGGAACATTACGCCGGTGAGCCCTCTCCCTGATGAGCCATTCGTACCCGAAGAACTGCCAATGATTAGTGTGGGCACTAACACTGACATATGCAACGTACATCGGGAGATTGACTACTTGCCCATGTTGCCAGCTCAATTGAAACGTTCGGATTCCCGACCGCCATCTCGAACCATGCAGGACAGTGTCAAGGATGAGCTGACGATGCCCATGGATCCAGCGACACCAGATTGCTATAGTCACCCCATTGCAAGGAAGCTGTTCAACATTTTGCCGCACAGTCAAAGTGTTATCGACAAGATGCCACCTCAGGTTTTCGAGGAGATCTGGCAAGTCGTGGGCCAAATGCTGCTTGCTGCCCTTCAAAGTCGGCCCGCGAACTCCATTAATCAGTCAGATTTTCGCGACTGGTTTGACTCGCTGTACGAGAGCCACCAGACTCATAACGATGCACCCTGCACCGGCATTAGTACTAAGGGTAAGTCAGTAATGCTTCATTAAATTGCATAAAAAACATAAATCAATATTATCCTTGCAGATACATTTATGGCACCAGCAGATGAAGAATTGCCACCTGATGATTGCAATAGCTCTATAGAAACATTACCTCCGGAAATGGGCACGGAACTGACCCCGATACGACTGACTCAATTCAAGGAAATAGAGAATACCCAGCCAAAGATAACAGAACAAAACTCATGCTCACAGGAACAAAAGAAGAAAAAGAAGAAGAAGAAAAAGGAAAAGAGGAAGAAGAAGAAGGAACTTCTACTAGCCAGATCACCCACAGAAACTGCAGTTAATTTCCTAACCAATTTAAGTGATTTCCACAACTCTAACTGTGATAACTTGGACATTCAGCTGAATGCAGAGGAACGCCAATTGATGCAACTGGCGTCTGCACCAGAAAGAAATATGTTGTCGGCGATCGCTTCTCCTGTTTTTGAAGACTGCCCGAGTCCATTAATCGACTTGTCCACTAGTCCGATAATGGATGAATCATTAAATGTGGATAAACCACAGTCAATCAATCCAGAGACGTTAGACACACATGCAGCTCATATCGATTTTATAACCTTGTTTGGCAGTGATTCGGACTCGGCAGATGAACCAGCGTATACAAACAGGAATGTAGTAGATGATTGCGATGTCCGACATAAGGACACACCGCCGGAGCACAATTTAGACATCAATAATGGTGATCTTGGTAGCAATTCCGACCACATCAATACGACAAGCCTGTTGCATCGCAAGCGAAAACTCAGTTCTTGTAGCTCATCTGATTGCCAGTCAGCCATTAGTGAAGATGAGAATATAGCTACCAGCGATAGCTATCCTTATGCGGACGATATAAACAATTTACGTGTACATAGCTTATCTGAAACTAGTGAAGAGGAGAATGCAGTCAGCAGCGATGGTCATCCTTTTGCGGACGATAAAAACAATGGCTTAGCTGAGTCTCTATCTGATACTAGTGAAGAGGAGCATGCAGTCACCAGCGATGGCCATCCTTATGCGGACGATAAAAACAATATACGTATACGTGACTTATCTCAGTCCCACTCGGACGCTAGAGAAGAGAATGCAGTCAGCAACGATGGCGATCCTCATAACGACAATAGAAGCAATAGACGTAAGCGTGGCTCAAATAAATCTCGATCTGAATCTGGCGAAGAGAATTCAGTCACCAGCGATGGCCATCCTTATGCGAACGATAAAAACAATGGCTTAGCTGAGTTTCTATCTGATACTAGTGAAGAGGAGCATGCAGTCACCAGCGATGGCCATCCTTATGCGGACGATAAAAACAATGGCTTAGCTAAGTCTCTATCTGATACTAGTGAAGAGGAGCATGCAGTCACCAGCGATGGTCATCCTTATGCGGACGATAAAAACAATGGCTTGGCTGAGTTTCTATCTGATACTAGTGAAGAGGAGCATGCAGTCACCAGCGATGGTCATCCTTATGCGGACGATAAAAACAATGGCTTGGCTGAGTTTCTATCTGATACTAGTGAAGAGGAGCATGCAGTCAGCAACGATGGCGATGCTCATAACGACAATAGAAGCAATAGACGTCAGCGTGGCTCAAATAAATCTCGATCTGAATCTGGCGAAGAGAATTCAGTCACCAGCGATGGCCATCCTTATGCGAACGATAAAAACAATGGCTTAGCTGAGTTTCTATCTGATACTAGTGAAGAGGAGCATGCAGTCACCAGGGATGGTCAACCTTATGCGGACGATAAAAACAATATACGTATACGTGGCTTATCTCAGTCCCACTCGGACGCTAGAGAAGAAAATGCAGTCAGCAACGATGGCGATCCTCATAACGACAATAGAAGCAATAGACGTAAGCGTGGCTCAAATAAATCTCTATCTGAATCTGGCGAAGAGAATTCAGTCACCAGCGATGCCCATCCTCATGCGGAGGATACAAAACTTCGTATTGCTGGGGCAAAGGAACCGGTGACAGTTCCTCCGGTGAAATGCATACGAAGAGCAAGCACGCGTATTGCACTCAAGAAAAAGTCGACGATAAATAAGGAATCAGTCGATACCAATCAAAGTGTTAAAAATAATTCAGTATTCGATGATCTTGAGAATGATACTTATCGTCGTGATATAGATGCAATCAAATTGGCTGTGAATTATCCTCCTGAGATCAAAAAGGAATACATAAGCACAAGCATATGTGCAACAGTCGCGTCCCAGCTCACAAGTGATGAATCAGAAGATTACGATATGGACAGCGAGGCAACAAATTTAATTATCAATGAAGATATTCAGACACCAGTATTGATTGATAAGAACATGCGTGAAATGTCTGAAGATTCAAGCGAATCCGATATGGACACCATGGACTCGAACTTAGTCAGCAATGCAGATCTTCACAGCGATATCGATCATGATTTAGACACAAGCCCTCTAAATAATGTAGAAAGCCCCACCGTGATAATATCCGTTGACAAGCGGAATCTAAGTAGTTCATCCGAATCAAATGCTTCTGATGTACTTGTCAGGGATCTGTATTTAACTCCGGAGAATTCCGATGAGGATAAGCAGCAAAATGGAAAACGGCCTGCAGGCAAACGCAAGCGAAACTGGAGCATGAATGACTCAGCCGAGTCAGAGTGCACCGCAAAGCGTGTCACGCGCCTGCAAGCCAAGCAGCTTCTACTGGCTGCGGACAATCAAGAATCGAGTATTAGAACATCAGTGCAACAAAGCTGCCCATATGAGAGCTCGCCTATGTCGCCCGCTCAGCCGGATAGCTGTGAAACGAGTAACAGCGAAGTGAGTGACAGCGAAGTGAGCTACAGCGAAGCGACTAACAGCGAAGCAAGTAACAGCGAGCCCATAGAAATTCCACTGGAGTCAGCTTGTCACCAGAATTACGTGGGTGCGCCAAAGGCGCTGCTACCCTACATGATCAACGCCCACAAGGCTGATGTCAAGAACCAGAGCAGGCGCAAGCCAAAGAAGAAACTGGATAAGTTGCAATCTCAGATAATCGAATATCTTAAACTGCCAGAGGAATTGGAACTGATTTCTACTCAGTTTGAAGAAATAGATGACCAAGATCTAATCAATGTCCTAATAGGGGCAGTTGGTATAGTAAGCGAAGCAGGTGCAAAGGATATGGTTATACTGCAACGTGTGCTGACGCTGGTTACACAATTGGAGCGTGAAAATGACTCGTTTATAGGGCATTTCATGAAGATATTGGAGCAGCGTTTGTTCAACCCTAGGGACCGACTCTCCGACACAGTGGCATTCATGTGTGTAAAGATCTTTTTACAATTGATTGGACTGCAGGCGAAGCAAGCCGATCCCATTGAGAGCTATGAGAATCCAGCGCGTCTGCTCCTAGTCAAAATACTCTTCCACTACAGGCAGGCGTCGCCATTGGTGTTGGAGGTGCTCTGTCATTTTCCCACAGTGCTGCCGCATCGCGAGGACCGATCTTATGATCATAGTGACCCATTAATCACGGTCATAAAGCATCTGCTCATGTGCCATCCATACAATGTCAGCGATCGTGATTCAGCCGACCGTGCGCTGATCTCCAAGCTGCGGTACGAATATCACTTTCAGCCCTTTGAGCCAAACAAGCAGAACGTGATCGAGAACCTGATGGAGAAAATTAAAGTGGGCCACACGCATCAGCTGAGCTATGCCTTTGCCCTCTTCTGCAAACGAAGCATCCAACTGAACGTGACCAACTTACTATCGCAACATCTGATACCGCTGGTCTACAAATACTGTGATTTGTGCGTAGAAAATGACGAATACGATGCGCGCATGAGTTGTCTGCTGCAGTGCACATCAATGGTTGCCAAGCAGCTGCGGCCGGACGGTAATGTGGCTCTCAGCAGCTACTTAACGCTCTTCAATCGGATCCTCGTGGCGGTGCCGCGGCCTACCGTCCAGGAGGCAGCCGTCCAGGCCATACTACGCTTGCAGCGATTCGGCTACGCTTTCGTTGTGGATGCCCTCCAGAGCTACAAGCCCGACTATCCACTGTCATCGATGACTCGCGCAATGCTGCGCAGCTTCGTCGAGCGCCGACAGCAGTACCTGCTAACAATAAAGCATGATTCAACGTAAATAGTTACGAATAATTTGGTAATTTGTATCAATTTTAACTATTTATTTGTATGTATATAGTAAATATATATATAGATATACTATTTTTTTATTTTCTTTTTTTTTTCTATTTGGAATTAAACTAAATGCCAACTGCAATTGATATTTATACAATTTTTCACTTAGAACTAAAATGAACTGAATTGGAAAGGAATACACATTAAATGTTGTAAATGATTGCACGTTAAATCAGAGAAGCATGGAGTGTGTGTGCGTGTGAGTGTTGTCAATCGAGTAACAAAGGGTTTAGCATTATTCATTATTTTAAATGTACAATAGAGTGCTTGTTTCGATCAGAGTTTCATGACTGTGCAACAAGCAGAATGGGGTATGATACACACATAGGTAAGTATTATTATATTTTATTTTAACTACGCCGCCTCCAAGTCGAAAAGCCTTTAAGCAGCAGTTAGAGCAACAACTTGTGACTAAGTTGTGGTAAGGTACTTGTGAACTTGGGCTAAACGTTCAGCTTGAGTTTGTGTAGTCTAAAAGCGCTTCATTGCAAGGCTGCCACCAGTCGCTGCTGCCGTAGGTTGCCAACAACTCTTGCTAGATCAGTTTGTTAAGCTGCGCATAAAATCAATTCATATAATTAATTGATGTTTCTCTAATATCATTAAGTTAATCAAACATACTAATGAGCGTCGCTGATGCTCCTTCTCCAGGGCAACCTGTGCTTGCTGTGGCGAAAACTTCAGCACTGCCGATATGACTTTTACCAGAGTCTCGTTATTCGTATTGCCGGTTAAATACTGCAAATATATATAGAGAGAGATAGTTAGTTATTAAAATGCTATATTTCAATATTATATTATTCTTACCTGGAACATGATATTGCGCAGATACTCGAATTCTGTGTTAGCTGGCACGCTATCGCTGTGCTGCATGGATACCTGTAAGACACAACAAATTTCAGATATCACGGAAATTTATCCTATGCTCATTCTATTATTACCAGTGTTTCATCCAATTGACGCGACAATTTGGCGTTTTGCAGCTTCAGGCGCTCATTGGATTGCTCCAGTATGAGAAAGTTTTCGCACTTTTGTTCGAGGAACAGATTCCGATTGGTCACGTCCTGCACCTCGCTCATGATTTCTTTCAGCTTTGCCTCCAGCTGTGCCTTCTCATCGACGGCAGCCGCCTGCTGCGCAGTCTTGGGTGCCAGGCTGGCCAGCAGCTGCTGGGCCTGAATGCCGGCGCGCAGCTTTTCCAGTTCCATGATGCGTTCAGTCATTTCCTCATTGTTGGCTTGAAGCTCATCGATTTCCTGCTGGAGATTCGTCTGCTCCCCATTGGTTTTGTGCTTCAGATCCTCCAGCTCGCGCTGCAACTGTTCGTTGAGGCTGCGCAGATTTTCGGAATCATTTGACAGTGCGGCTGGTGCCTGCTCCTGCTCACTCTTTAGTTTGTTCAGCTGCTCTTCGAGACTGAGGCAATGCTCCTGCGCTTTGGACAGTTCCGTCTGGCGTTCCTGCAGCTGTTGTTGTGCCTGCAACAGTTCCTTTTGCACCGTATCGTTCTGCTCGCTTACGAACTTGGCGTGCTCAGTCTGGCGCGTCAGCTCTAGAGTCTGCTCCTCCAGCGACGACTTCAGTTGCGCTGCCTCCGCCTTGGCAGCGGCGACCTCTGAGTCCTTCTCGGCCAGCTGGCTGGCATGCTGTTCAACCTGCTCCTGCAGCACGTACAACTCACACTGCAGCGACTTTAGTTTTTCGCCGCTGTCGCCGTGAGAAGTCAGCGCCGTAGCGAGCTCCTTCTCCAACTGTTTGGTGTGCTTGTTTAGGTATTCGTTCTCAATTTCGAGTTGCTCGAATTCGGATTTCAGAAGTGTTGAGCTCTTTAACGTCTCGATTTCCTTCTGGAGCGATTCATTCGCTTCGAGCAAGCGATGGACATCCGCATTGGCGGCACTCCAGCGGGCCTCCAGCGTTTCCAACTGTGTTGCATGAGCTACGCTAGTGGCTTGAGCCTTTTCTAGCATCGCCTGTTCTCGCTCCTTGGACGACTCGAGTTGCTCGCGTAAATTGTGAATGGTTGCCTGCAGTGTCACCAGCTGCTCTTTGCTGCCCTCCAGCTCCGAGCAACGCTCTGTCTGCTCTTCCAGCTGCTGCATAAGTTCACGTTGCCGTTCGCGCACCTCTGAAAGCTGCTGCTGCGCCTGCTCCAAGTCCAGCTGCAAAGTGCTCCGCTGCGATTCCAGAGCGGACTTTGTCTGTTGCAAGCTGTTGAGCTCATCTTTCGCTAGAAGATTTTCCTTTTCGTACGCATCACATTTGTCCTTCAGCGTGCGGTGATCGTGCTCCATAATCTCCTGGGCATTTTGCAGCTTCGAGTGCTCGTCGAGCACCTGTTGCAGCTTGGTCTGCAGCCTGATGAGCTCTTCCTGCTGCTTCTGCAAGTGATTGTTCTGCTCCTGCAGCAGACAGTTGTGCTCGGCCAGTTTGCTGTTCTCGCGCTCAATCTCTACGAGTCGGGCCGTCGACTGCTCACCCTTGGCATTGTGCTCCAGTTGCTGGTGCTGCAAGTCCTCAATGTGTGCCTCCAGCTGTTGTTTTTCGCTCTGCAGCTGTGTCTGCGCATTTTGCACTTCCTGCAGATGCGTTTGCATCGTTGTGATCTCCTCGAGTATTACATTGACGCGCTCCTGCAGTTCCTGTTTCTCTCTGCGCAGCTCCTCCACGTTCCCCAACTCTGCCTTGAGCTGCTCTAGGCTGGCTGCCTGCTCGCTGTACTTGGCCTGCAGCTGCTCGTGTTGTTTTTTCAGCTTGTTCAGTTTGTTGCCGCTCGCCTTGAGCTCTTTGTCTTTGGCCAGTGTGCTGGATTGGGCTTTGCTCAGCTCTTCATTGAGTGCCTCGATCTGCAGCCTCAGAGATGCTATCGCCTCCGATTCGCTATTGCTGCTGCTGGCATATTGTTCGCTCAGCACTTGCAGCTCACGTTGCAGCTTGCGCGTTTGCTCTTCGGCAGCGGATTTCTCCACACTTAAAGCGGCTACCGTTTCCCGTTCCACTTCGAGACTCTTTTCGGTCTCAAGCGCACGCTGCTCTTGCTCCACCAGCCGCACTCTGGCGTCCTCCAGCTGGCTCTGCACCTCTGTCAACGTTAATTCGTTTTGCTGGTTGCGCTGCACAATTTCGTTTAGCTGCTTGTTATGCAAACTTAAATCTTGCAAACTCTGATCGCTTTCCAGCTTCAGCCTGCGGAGTTCCTCTTCCAGTGCAGCCACTTTTTGCGCCTTCTCCGCATTCTCGTTTCGCAGCGTGTTTAGTTGTTCCTCCAATGCCAACGCGTTGGCATCTGCTTCTTGTTTGGCATTCTGCAGCTGTTCCTTCAGGTCTCCAGCTTCGCTCACATGAGACTTGGACAAATCCAGTTCAGTTTCCAGTTTTGCCAGCCTCTCCTGCAACTGTCGTAGCTCATTTTGATTGTGCTCCAGTTGAGACTGCTGTTGCTTTTGCTGCTCAGCGCTCTGTTGCTCTTTTTCCGTGTGCTCTAGTCTCAATTTGCTCAACTGCTGCTCCGCTTGTAGTAGCTGGGCATCCGCTTCCTGTTTGGCATTTTGCAACTGCATTAATTGCTCTTTCACATCGCTGGCTTGAGTGTTCTGACTGTTGGCCAGCTCCAGCTCGATTTCCTGCTGCTTAATCTTTTCATTCAGCTGTTGCACTAGGCTTTCTTTTTCCGCTAGTTCAGATTGGGTTTCTTCCAACTGCGCCGCCACTTGTTGATTCCCTTCTGTGAGTTCCGTTTTCAGTGAATGCAATTGTTGTTCGGTTGCAGCACATTTTGCTTCTGCTTCTTGTTTGGCATTTTGCAGTGCCTTCAGTTGCTCCTTTAGGTCATTTGTCTCGCTCTTGTCACTATTTGCTTGATCGAGCTCAGCTTGTTGCTGCTTTAGCTTGTCCTGCAGCTGTTGTACCTCCTTCTCCTTGAGTTCCAACTCGGACGCAATTTTCTTTTGCTGAGCAGCCAACTGTTGCTCCTTTTCCGCGTGTTCGCCTCTTAGTGTGCTCAGAACATGCTCCGATGCAATTAGCTTAGCCTCTACTTCTTGCTTTGCGCTTTGTAACTTCTTCAGCTGCTCCTTGATGTCACCCGACTGTGTTTCCCGGCCATTGGCAATTTCCAACTCTGTCTCCAGTTGTTTTACCGTGTCCTGCAGCTGCCGCACCTGGGTTTCCTTATGCTCCAGCTCTGTGTGTATAGCTTGTTTAGTCTGCGCCAGCAGCAGCACATTTTCCTCTTCTTGTTTGCGCAGCGCAGCAATTGTATTGTTGGCCTCCTCATTATTTTTGGTCAGCTGCTTCAACTGTGTCTCATGCTCTGCCAGCAACTTTTGTAGTTTCGCCAGCTCGTCATTTAATTCCTGCGCGGGCTGACTGCCATTCGAATTAGACGCCGTCACTGGCTTTATTATTGGCTCCTCCAGATCGATCAGCTTGTCAGCTGCGTCCGCCTGTCCACGTTCCAGAGCGGCTGTAACATTATCCGGATTCTCGCCTAATAGCTTCAACTTGGTCTGGTAGGCTTGCATCTTGCAGCTCATGTCGTCCATTTCGATGCGCAGCGCCTCCTCCAAATGTGCCTTGGCCTGCTGTTCCAGCGTACATTGTTCCCGTAGCTCGCTTATGCGACGTAGCGCCTTGTCCTGCGTCTCAACAAGCACTGCCTGAAAGAGCAAATGGGATTAGAATCTTTTGCATGGGTAACTTTATATACTTTAGAAAAATATTAACGATAACATTGGTCTTCTAATCAAATGATTCTCTAACTTCTGTCTTCTATTCATACCCGCGCCTTGCTGCTGTCCCGCTCCAGCTCTTTGTACTTTTTGGCCAAGTCCGTGTACCGGCAGCGATATTTGTGATAACGATCGAGCGACTTCTTGTAGGCATCGTAAAGCTGATCCTTGGTGATAACATCCAGACGTGCTGTCGATGCGGAGTCATCGAACTCGCTGCTAGTCTCATCCAAATCGGACTGCAAGTGGTACGTCTGTTTTTTGAGAGCAACATTAGTTCGAGGTCAAATGAGTCGAGCATGCGATGCCCACGCACTTACCGCTGGCGCATCATAGGTGGGCAAACGGAACGACACATCGCTGGCCATGGACGAGTTGGAGAGCTTCCGAGTGCGCGGTATGGCGCCGCTGCCCATGCCATTCAGTGACTGTGTCGATGCACGGCCACCGCGCGGCAACTTCTGTATGCGATAGGGAGAGTTTTGAGGCGTGTCTATACATTTGGCAAGGAGAAACCAATATCTTAATAGAGCTGATAAGAAAAGTAATCGTTTACAAATTTACCCTCTTCCGTGATGCTGAAGAAATTCTCATTAGTACCGGTATCGGTATTCTCTGAGCTTGGTGTTGTTGTGCTGGACGATGAGCTCACGGCGGCCTACAATGAAGCAAACCGATAAAATTCCCTTGCATGTGTGTGTGGGTGTCATGCGATGCGATTGTGTTGTGTATGGGTGTGTGATAGGGGGGTTGGGTGTGCACCCAGCTGCCAGTTTCATTCAAATGGGTCAAATTAAATAGAACTAGCCAATTGCATAGACTGTTTTGGATGCATCACCTCCCCATTAGGACAAACACACACACACACACACTATTAAGCTCACACACAAACAAACAGTTTGCTTGTGAGCGTATGTTTTTATTAATTTGCATTTTTTTTTTTTTTTTTTGTATCTTGCCTGGGCTGCATTTGCAAATTGTTGGAATTTGGACGGCGATGCTTTCACCTCCTCGATGAGTTTATTTTTCAGATTGGCAAACATTGTGTGGCACCTGCTGCACTTGTTCTTTACTGCGTTGACTACTTAATTTAGGCACAATTGAATTTATATAAAAAAACATCTAATATAAATAAATACGTGTCTGCAGTTCTCGCTCCAATTGCCACTCTGTTATAGCTAGCGTGATGTGGCAACACTCGTTCTAGTGTGACCATAAATAAATAAAATACTGCTACATTTGGTGTTTTGCTGATACAATTTGGTCTGCTTCAAAATAACGGCTGCAATGAGCGCAAAAATACAAAAGAAAATGTATCTAATTTAGTTTGCGTTCAAACAGTAAATATAAAATCTCACCTTTTCATTTAAGCCATGCACTGAAGAAATTAAGCTGTGTTTACTATTTATTAAGGTGCATATGAAATATTCTATCATCTTTTAAGACAGGAGGCAGAAAACTTGAAATGTGAATATATTGTAAAACACAAAACGTTCAGAAATATGTCAGAGGCTCAACATAATCATAAATGTATACATCCAAGCATACGCATAGACATCATACAGCAACAACAATAGTTGTTTTGAAAATAAACATATTTCGACTGAAGCAGTACACCTATACATATAGATTTCTAGAAAACTTTATTTTCTGCCGGTACCAAATTGTATGTTGCATAGGTCGAAAATGTTAGTCAATAGTTTTGAATTCACGCGCGCTTTCAGCGAGTTCAGCGCAACAGCATTGTTTATGATTATGAGCTGTATGGGCGACGCCATAAACGACCAGGATGCCGCCGGATCTTTAATCTCAAGCATGATCTACGGATTGACCACTGTTGTGGTAATGCATATCTTTGGATTTATTTCGGGCGCGCACGCGAATCCTTGCGTGACAATCGCTTGCTGTCTACTCGGCCACATCGGGTCCACCATGATGATCACCTACATTGTCTGCCAGTTGGCCGGAGCAGCTTTTGGATACTTTCTGCTGATGCAAATGCTATCGCAAGGTTTGACACTTGGCGTTTGCATTGTGGAGCCACTGGATAGCCTGTCCAATATACAAATCGTGGCCATTGAAAGCTTCCTCACGTTGGTGCTGATACTCGCCTGGAGCGCACTGTGGGATGTACGTAGCGGACGCTTCCTCGACTCGGTCACCCTACGCATGGGCTGCCTGGTTGCTCTATGTAATTTGGCAGGCGTAAGTTTTTTTGACATTTCACTCTCATCTGAGTTTTCTGAGCATCTGCTGTCTATTATTTTGTAGGGCAAGCTCACTGGTGCCTCCATGAATCCAGCCAAAGTGCTAATTCCACAACTTTTTAACGGAAATCCGGAAACTATATTGCTCCAGCTGTGTGGACAAATGTTAGCTGCCTTCGTTGTGCCTCAAATTTGGCGTTATGCCTACACACCATGCTATCGACCCCTGCTGATTGAAAATACCGAGATAAGAAATAGGTATCTTCAACCATGAGCTTTATTTTTGATACTTGACCAAATAAATACATATATGTATGTATGTATGCATGTATTTTTGATATGGGCACATCTCTAAGTAATTGTACTCAATGATCCGCCCGCTGCCATTGAGACAATTAGCTGTTGCCCCGCCAGGTCATGTCATGTGGCATGTGAGTGCAGCTTTAATGCCTATGAACGTCTAAGATAAATTTAAGATGTAAGATAAATTTAAATTTCTTTAATTGCGCTTATCTACGTAGCTATCACATTTGCTAATACAACTAATTTAAAATAATTTATTGCCTAACGGCACAGAAGCGATTGTAACATGCTGCCAACAAGATAAGATTCGATAAAAATTATATGGGGTTCCATCTAAAATAGCAGCAGAGCTTCTACTTCTTCGTCTCTAAAGGTAATATGTCTGTATATAAACATATGTCTATATACTAATGGGTATTTGTTAGTCGAGCACTCCCGCTGTTCTTATTCTTCACTTACCAAATTTGAACCTACCAATTTAAAAAGAAATCAAAACACTTTTGAATTTGAACTCTCTCGGGCGTCACTAATATATATTTGTAATATAAACTATATAGAATATATAAATTTTCTTTACGTTCCTTACTTACTAGATTGACGCTAAGCTTTCTGGTTATGTTCATAATTAACTTAACTTTAGTTATTTTTATTTCGAATTAGAGCTAAACGTCGCGACGTCGGATACATTAAAAATTCTGATACATCTATATATATGCATAGTTGATTAATGGGATACAGACCAAGACTAACTACGGCTGCGATATATTCGCTTTGTTTGGTCTTTCCGGCGTACTCCGAAAGCCGTACTTGTAAGCTACTGAAGTGATTAGCGACGATAACAGGGGAGCGACCCAGTATATCCAATGATGTTGCCAGTAATTGTTCCACACAGCTGGAGCAAGCGAACGAACCGGATTCATGCTGGCGCCAGTGTACTGTCCCTGTAGACCCAAAAGCAAATCAATTAATCAATTGCAATGTGGAGGCGGCGGCATTATATACGTACCCCAACTATGCCTATACAGGCAATTACGAGGCCAAAGCGAATTGGTATAGAATCCTTGTACGCCTCATTGCGTTGATCCCAAATTCCGCAGCACACACAGATCAGAACCGCCGTGATGAGGAACTCAATGATGAAGCCCTGCCAAACGGGTAAGTTGCTGGCCACGAAGGTCACACAGGCACCCCTAGGGGTAAGCTCGTTGGTCAGCATATCTTTGGGCAGCGATGCAACCAGCAGGCCGTAGCCAATGAGGCCTCCGAGTATCTGAGCCACTAAATAGTAAATGGCCATCAGCCACGATATCTGCCCGTACACCAAGCTGGCCAGCGTCACGGCGGGATTCATATGGGCCCCCGACACACAGCCAAAGCATTGGATGGCGATGAGCACGGCGAGGCCAAACGTAAATGAGTTTTGGAACGAAGAGTTAGAGATCGTCGATGAATTCGCGCAGCCCAAGCAGCCGATGTAAATCAGGACGGCTGTGGCGCACAGCTCTCCAAAGAATTTGGCAACATTTTGGAGCACTTCGATCCTGCAAGAGATGGATAGAACAGAGATCTGGATTAGTACGTGGACTTTATCAACCGCCAAATTGCAGTAGACACGCGCGCTTGAGTGCACTTGCCTCGTCTCAAAACCTTTCTCGACCATTCTGCCTGCTACGTTGATTAACAAATATCAATAGCAACGTTCTAGCCCCACGCAGTTCAGCGCGCAACTGAAGCCAGCGAATCTGACTCGGAGACTGCACCGTCGGTGGTCGGTGGTCGCTTGTCGTCGGTGGTCGGTGGTTGTCGTTGCCCGATTAGCGCTGCTACTCGACCCATTGACAGGTACTTGCAATGCTCCACGCCACACCCGCTCCTCCCCCCAGCCACATTGCAGCAATAGGCATTAATCTTCAACAAGGGCCATTATCAACTATCGAATTATCAAACGCTAAAACCAATCAGCTAACTTTACTTTTTGTGTACTTATATATATGTGTGCTTAATTCTTAATATTACTATATATATGTATGTACATATAGACCCATATTTTCAGACACTACTCTGCTAGTACTGCTAAAAGTTTTGATAACTATCTTTAAAGCACTTCAGAAAAAATTGGTTGTATTTTCTATTCCGTTCAGTGATATGCATTTATGCCCAATAACATTCCTGATTAGCAAATCCAGCTGGAGTATGTGATTAAGCATAGCTGAACAATTGCTGCGACTATCATATACCCTAACCATGTGTGGAATATCGTAGTTCGAATAGATTATATACCCTAACCAACTTTAAGTTTAAATCAAGGTTCGACTGCCTATTCATTTCATTATTAAGCTTAGCTCAAGTGGAGAGTTGGCACGACTAGCATATACCCTAACCAATAGTAAGCATATCACTCTGCCTCTATCTGTTCCCCTTTATGTGGAACATAATTTCACGTTTTATTTGCTGTCGGTTGTTCTTAGAGATCGTACAAAGAATTTTATATAGGCTTATCTCTTAGATTATTACCATTTTGTTTATCAAATTTATAGGTGCTCAGCGTGCACAGTTCAATCATATTTAATTGAATGTTTCATGACTCTGGTATAAATATTTTAATGCCACTTTTAGGGACGGAAAAGCGATATCAATCAAAAATGATATTGGCACAATCTATCTCTCAGCATGACGTACAGCAGAGGGCGGAAGAAGCAGAACAAAATAGAAAGAAGAACAATCAGAACAAAAATATGAACCTGAATCATTCTCACCTTGGCATAAACTTTATAAGATTTTGTCGCTTTCATCAATCACTTTGAGTTACAAATTACAAAAAAAAAACATATTTAAAACAATTTCTGAATAAATTGTCTGTAGCTATTTATCTGTATGACTGACAACCATTTCTACAGCTGAAATTCCTTTGCTGATGTCCAGTCATGTGGCGTCTGTCGCTAACAAGTTTGCTAGGTTTTTTCCAAGCGTTATCAAATAAACCAAGAAATGTTAATATTAATATTAATAATACTAATAATATTGATCTATCTTCAAGCACGTTTAACGTTTAAAGTAGTAGATTAACTACTCTTCCAGTCTGTCCCTGATAGACCTTGGCGTCTAAGCAGGCCAGACAACTCTAATTTGCAGATCTCAATAACACAAATGAATATGTCTGTATATACATATGTCTGATAGCTTTCCTGACGTGGAGCTATCTTATCGATTGGCGGTCTATTGAGACACCTTCTTTAATACAAGACTTTAATTAGTGTCAGATTTTTAACAATATTTTTTATAGCACTCTTTTATTGTCGCTGCAATAGTTTCGCTTTTCAGGCTGATAAACATTTCGCACACGTTTTTTCTGTCATAAGGAATCGAAAGAGAAATAAATGAAATTCGCAGACTTTGTTAGTTTTAGTTAATTAATGTGATTATATTAAACTTAAGCTTCACTTAAAGCTAATGTAGCTTAACGGCGCCCGCTAAACCTTATCAATGAAGTTGATTTGAGCATTTGAGGTGCGCAGCTCAAGCACTTCTTCGCTGCGGCCCTTGAATGCCAATCGATAGATGATCGAGGTGATTGCGGCGCCAACCAGCGGACCCACCCAGTAGATCCAGTGGTGCTGCCAGGAGTTGTTCCACACCGCCGGGCCCAGCGAGCGGGTCGGATTCATGCTGGAGCCAGTGAACAGGCCCTGTGGGAATCGAAATTGCAGTTGTACGAATTACGAATACGCTCTCATTATACTCATACCGCCGCCAGGTTCAGGCACGACACTGTCAGGCCGAAACGAATGGGCACCGAGTCCTTCAGCTTGGCATTGCGCGGATCCCACACCGAGCAGGCGACCATGGTCAGGAAGCAGGTGATCAGCAGCTCAATGAAGACGCCCTGCAGCACCGAAATGTCCTTGCTGAGGACTGTGACACAAACACCCGCCGGCTCGTCCACACCGACGATGGCGTTCAGGGGCAGCACAGCCTTCAGCAAGCCGTAGCCAATCAAGCCGCCTGCCACCTGGGCCACCAGGTACGCTATGGCCATGTACCAGTTGAGGGCGCCGTAGATCAGGGCCGCCAGCGTGATGGCCGGATTGAGATGGGCGCCCGAAATGGAACCGAAGCTCTGTATGGCAATCAGAATGGCCAGGCCGAAGTTCAGGCTCAGCTCGAAGTGTGAGTTGAGAAACAGGGGCGTGGTCACACAGCCCATGCAGGCTATGAATATGAACGTGGCCGTGCCCACCAGCTCGGCAAAGAAGGCGGCCACTCGCGCTCGATTCTCGGCGCGCAGCTTGAGGTAGCGCCATCGCGCCCTGGAGCTGGTGGTGGAAACGTTAATGGTTAACCTCTGCTGCGACATGCTAGCCAAATACAACTGAACCAACTGTCTGGGCCCGTGGGCCTAGTCAGCCTAGTGTCGGCTCCGAGCAGCGCAAGGTTTCGACTTTAAATTGGCCCCTAATCAATCAATATGAATTATAAAACCTTAATGCTAATTATTATGAGAATTTTTAGATTTTTTTTTTATTTCTTCGTTTAGATATGGGGCTTTTCACTATTTGCTATTGTCATCGTCTAGTCAACCCCATTCTCAAATTAATAGATAATTTATCATGCTTCGAGCTCTGAGAACTCCTTACCCACATTGCCACCCGGCGTGCCACTTAATGCACAATCTTATCACCAGGAGATCCATGAATATGGCGCCTCAACTTGGCCAATACGCGCAGTTATCGCGAAGAAAATTTGAGTCATGATTGCCAAAGCACCCAAATGCTGGCCTACTTTTAGGCGACCACAGTTCAAGTGGATACTGAATAAATTTCTAACTAAATAAGATTAGACAGGACTATCGGAGTCATAAATAAATCGTAATACTATTGAGTAATAGAATTAGCAATAGATAAGTCTAAATATATGGTGAAAAAGCCGACTATAAGTCCTAGATATATGATGTATAAACTGGCTTATAGGCTGCGTATAGTCCTAAGCAACAATCTGCAACAAATGTACTTCATAAACAATTTAAAAATAAATAAATAAATATTCATTTAGTGTTGCATATATAATATATTATATTACAATTTCTCACCCATCCCATCTCAAGAAAACCAACTTGCTCGAGATAGAAAAAATTTCTATATGCTTTATTAATCGATGATTTCTATTAGAGTACAACAATTGCTTTAATATAGAAGTCGTCGATAACGATCTTAGCTTAAAACTAATTAGATTTTCTTTAAGTGTGTGTGTGTGTGTGTTTGCCCTGTACAGTGGGGCAATTTTGGCACATTGTTATACAATTGTCTATGAGAGCTGAACGTCCTCCAGTTGGCGCAGTTTCTCGTCGGAGACGACCTGGGCCTCCACAACCTCTCGCCGGAAGACGGTCTTGTAGGCGATGGCAGTGATGCCAGCACCGCTCAGCGGTGCCAGCCAGTAGATCCAGTGCTTGAGGAAGTTGCCGTTCCAGAGCGCCGGCGCGAAAGATCTGGCTGGGTTCATGCTGGCGCCAGTGAAGGGTCCCTGCAAGCGAAATTCAGGAATATAACGTACAAATTGCCCACTCTCAGATCTGTGCGACATCAACTTACCGCGGCACAGGCCAAACAGGCAATGGCCAGGCCAAAGCGTATGGCCACCGAGTCGTGGTGCTTGGCATTGCGAGGATCCCAGACGCCGCAGCAGACAATGATTAGGATGCCGGTGGCAACGAACTCAATGCCGAAGGCCTGCAGATTGTTGACCTCCGAGTGGGGCAGGGTCACGCACAGGCCGTTGGGCACATTCAGCGTGGATGGGGGCAGCAGGGCCATCAGCAGGCCGTAGCCAATGAAGGCGCCCAGCATCTGGCCGACAAAGTAAACGAAGGCCATGGGCAACGAGACCAGGTCATAGATGTAGGCCGCCACCGTCACTGAGGGATTCAGATGGGCGCCCGACACACAGCCAAAGCATTGAATGGCAATGAGCACAGCGAAGCCGAAGTTCAGAATGATCTGCAAATGATTGTTGGGAAAGAGATCTGTTTTCACGCAGCCCATGCAGCCGAGGAACACCAGAATCGCTGTGCCCATCAGCTCGGCCAGGAAGCAGCTGATTTTATCCAATGTCGATGCCTTCATTTTGAATACCTTCAAACAACTGAAATGCGAAATGTTTACCATTTAATTAGCCAACTCGACGAGTTTTCTATTTTGTTTGTAATCGCACTGCCATTCGGTGGGACGAAGTTGAGCGCCCACACAAAATCAAATCAACTTCATCAATCATGCTCGAGCATTAGCCACAGGCCATCCATGCCTAAGCCTTTCAATTAAATTTGATCTTACGCACACACACACATGCACTACAATGTTTCTGTCTCTATTATAGAATGAACGATGTGTTTATATGTTGCATTTGCTGTTTTGGCTGCTGCAATTGATTTTAATGTTGCCACACTCGATGTTGCTTGTTGCAGCATTGATTTTTCCAACTATTCTCTGAGAGGCCAGCTGGCCTAACCATATGTCTGCTAGTTGAACTACTCAGCTGCCATATGGCTAAGCATGCTCATCAATATCCTAGGGGAGAGACTCGGAAAAATTCCACAGCTAATAGAAAATATAGATAACTGATAAAGAGAAACTAGAGTCTTAGTTGTAATGCTGTCTGAGCAAACGTTTAGCTAGTTAGAGTAGAGCTATAATAATCTAATCAGATCTTAGCTTTGGCTAGAGGAATTGTTAGAGCAAATAAAAAAAAAATGTAAAAAAAAAAATTAACTGCTCACATCAAATATTATAGCTTTATGTTAGTTATCTAATATGCATATTAGATAATATTTATATTTAATAATATAATTTTAAATTTTTGTATTTTTATTATTACTATTATTATTATTTTTTATTTAAAACTTGAAGTTCCAGGCATCAAATTTCAAAGTGTTTTATAAGAAAAACTTTTTATTTTTTATTTATTTGCTCGCACATTTGTTTTTTTGGGTCACACATAATTTGTTGGATTTTTCGTTTTTTGCTTTTCATAAAGTCTATATTTAAATCTTTTTATTGACAAATTTTTGTATGCTATTCCAAAGTAAATACTACTACTGGAAATAGCAAAAAAAAAAAGTAAAATAATATAAGCTTGTTTTAAGAACAGCTACTCAAAAGTATTAAGCAAACATTTATGGAAATTTGAAAGCTGAAAAGCGGAATTCAATTTAATTCAAATTTAAAAACTTCTTTTAGATATTTATAAATAAATAAATAAAATGTAAATGAAAATTATTTACATAAATACAACAGCGAAGAAAATTCTCAACATTTAGCATACCGCAAGCTGGCAAAATATAATAATTTAATGGCATATTTAAATTATAAATAATTTTTTATAGAGTCATATTTTTTCTTGTATCTTATGTTTTTTTAAACAAATACACTTTTCTATTTATTTTATGCACAATATGTTGCTCATTTTGTTCATTTGAAGGTCAAATTGGGTGCCAAAGTTTGCGTAATTTGTTTTTTTTTTTTAAATATTGAGAGAAAAGCACAATCTATATAATATTTTTTTTTAAACCAAAAAGTTTTTTATGGAAGTTTATTTTTGATATTTACCGATTCAAGCACTCGCGACTCATGCTAACGGTATTTGTGTATTCTAAATATATGTAGAATATATATATTTGCGTATGTCTTTTCTGAGTTACAAGCTCGATCGAGCAGCTCCACTGTCAATGTCAGTCTGAGCGTTGCAGTGTCACTGGCAAATATTTATATATGTATATATCCATAGTGCGCGAACTTATATATCTTCTGCGTAAATCAAACGCCACCCATTTTTAGCTGCGAGAGACCCCAGAGAGGCAAATCAGCTAATAGCAAATCCTCCACGAGCAGCGAACGATGCTCGATGCTCGCCTCTCGATGCTGAGCATCAAGACACGAGCCGAGTCGCGTCTCCAGACATCGCCAGGCAGAGATATCACACTCTCTGCACGTTCTGCAAGCGCACATGCTCAGCGCTCTCCACTTATTACGAAAGCTATATTTAAAAATAAAAGCAATATAAGTAAATATTGTCTGCTCTTATCAGGCAGCGTTCATATTCACTTATTTGCTCCAACAGCTCCTCCGACCATATGAATGGGCTTGAATTATCAGTAATAGGTTCACAGCAATATATTTACAGTATTTACTTGGGTGACGTTTACTGCAATTCGCACTTTAAAAGGTTTACTTATCAGCAAGAATAAGAAGCAAGGCTTTTGTGGGGAGTGCCTGACTGGGAGATGCCCTAAGTGAATCTATTTAGATGCAAGTTTGTACTAGATGAAGCATAAAATGTAGTAATATAGCAATGTTAATGCAATGACTATATATATGTAAATATATATACAATGTATATAATATGCTAATGGCCGAAGATATTTAAAGGAAATTCTATATGTCTGTCATGACTTGAATATTAATTAGATTGCGAATAGAAATATTAGAAGAGACAAAAACAAATATTGAGCATACCCCAACTAGTTTATCAGAGTAGAGTTTAAAGTGGGCCAAGCTTGAATGGAAAACTTCAGTAGTCTATTTCTTAAAGGTTTCAAAGGTTTTATGGACACAGAGATTGATTGACTCGCAGACAAATAGAAAGATCGAGAATTCCACATTCACTTGTTTGTTACTCCTAATCAAATGTTGATATATACATATGAAATGTATATTTACACTTTTAAAAGAAACGTTTACTCTCTTTATCAATAATCAATGGACGACATCAATCAGTGCAGCGCCTATCAGCGCATCGGGTGCTGTCAGTCAACAGCACTGACGCAATTGCAGCAGCAGCAGCAGCAGCAATATCAAGTGGCAAATTGCAAATTGCGTGCCACGCAATGTGTGTAAATAAATCAGTGCAACAATTCGCATCTGGCTCTCTGGCTCTCGTCTATCAAAGCCGTGCATGCAATACCCCATTAAATGTCTCAATCGTCATTGCAATTCAATTGAGCAAATGAAAAGGAATCCAAACCACATGCTCTGAATGAACACTGAGCTGATATGCAACCTGAAATATATATATGTACATATATAATATAATAATATAATATACATATATACATATATATAATATGCTTTCGCTCGGCATGTGGCTAAATATAAAATGTTTTTTTATTGTTTATTTCATTTTTATTATTTTTTGCAATTTTTGTTATATTTTTTTATTGCACAATCTGAACACGATAACCTTTCTGATCTTAATCCCGTTCTCATAAAAACAAATCAAGTTCGCTTGCGTTCGTCCACCTATTCGTAATCGCCGAGGTATAATGCCAATGGGAAATGTTTGTCTTTCGAGGGTATTTTCAGTTGTTAGTGAAACATATACTGCATACGCGGATATGTTTTTAATGCTATATTAAATACATATGTATAGAAGTGTATTCCTATATTAAATATTATATTTATATGCATATTTTCTGCCACACATACAGAGTAACTGGTAAAGAATGCTATCTGCTGTTTACTCCTGATTTGCCACCTTCCTGATTTATTCCAATACCCATTAATTCATTAAACGTCAATTTACTATGTTTCTATCATATCTGCAAATTCATTTATAATCTGATTGCATTATATATACAATATATAGCTGCTATATCAATAATTGATTTAATATAAAGTTTAAAGTATAAAGTTCTCATCAATTCGCCATTATATGTCATATCATATACCTTAAACAAATAACACCTTTTTATGGTAAATATGCAAGTAAACGAACTTTATTTTTATAGTCACTGTCTACGCATCGAACAGTTGCAATTGTGAATGCGCATGGGAGTTACTCAACTGTTTAGCGCTTTTCACAAATGCCCAATAATAATATTTGTAATTGTCTTTCGCTGGGGTTACGAGAAACGTTTGGCGAACAGCCAACGTAAATATTATTTTAACTGATTGACAGAGACATAAACGTATGTATGTGGGAGCCGTCTAGAGAGAACGAGAAAGAAAGAGTAAGAGCACCAGAAAGAGCTCATGCGTTTTGGCAAGGGGAATGTATTTAAATGGTTCATCTACGAAATAAATAAAAATAAGTATGCCAAAATAACAATTGAAACACAATTTCTATTATATCATTAAGCAAACTAAGCACGTTTTTGCCTAGGGCAAAAAGCAAAAACCATATCAAATCAGAGCTGTGCTACCCAAACGGAACTTGTCCGAAGTTGTTTAAATTTATGTCCAAAGTGTGCGCTATGCAAATAAATCAATTATCTATAGCGGGAATCGTGAGCTTTTTATTATTTATAAGCTTTTGTGGTTAATTTAAATATTTTCTTCAAACAATTTGCTAATTGATTTGCCCGGAAGGATCACGCAGTAGTTGTGCAGCATATCATGAATTAGCTGCATGTAAAGCGATTCGATTCGATTAGCGCTGGATTCATATATGAATAACTCTATTTTAAAATAAGAAATCACACATTTTCCAATAAGAATATATGTGTTAATTTATCATTTAATTGGCAGCTGAATGAAAGGAATGGGACCGCGAGCAGAAGCCAATGATAAGCCTCAGCAATGTTGTTGTGCAGCAATAGAGCTTTCAAAGAGAATCGAGCGCGAGCTTTTTAAAGCTTTTGTGTAGACTTTTTATTCGGAAACTTGTCAAGAGGATTACGCTAGAAGCTTTTTGTTAAGCTTTCATGGGGACGCTTTTTGTGGAAAAGCTTTTGACGATTTTTATCTATTGAAGCAAACATTTTTAACGGCTCACAGAGAAACAGCGAATTTTTAGCCATTTTGATTTTTTTGTTTAGTTTTTTCGGTAATTTAATTTTTATTTTAAATTTTAATATGAATATGTTAATTATTATCATTGATTTTTCTAACGTATATTTTTATTTATTTATAGTTAAATATTTTCATATAAATATGTATATGTATATTTTTTGTATTTATAGTTAGCTATTTTTTTTTTCTAAATTCTGTTATATTTAGATATACCTAGTTTATATTATAAAATCAGTATCTATTTTTGTAAGTTTGTACTTCTGAAAGCCGTTGATGTCTAAAGGCAATCATAAAGGTCTCAAGTAGAGCATACTAATCGCATATTATCTATTCAGAGGCATCACACCTCTAAAACTTAAGTAAACTAGTGTAGTGGGTCAAGTTTTTTAATTGAGAGGTGCTTAAGAAGATTGATACGAGATATCTGGCGATAATACCACTTTGAAAATGAAAACAAGCAATCCAATCCCAAAATGAGTTTTGTCTGCAATCACATACAGACATAATCAGACATATGTTCATACAGACATATATATATACGTACATACATAATTGCTCGATAATTGGAAGTACTTAATTAGGATTTTAGCGTTAAGTGATCAGACAGCTATGCCAGCACACATACACACCTTATCGCTTAGATATCGCATTTTCGACAGACAATATAATATGTTTTTCATTGCGAGCCGTGACGAATAGCGTTTGGTATGACATGGGGCAGCGCGATGGCGCAATAACGCCAATCGGGAAGTGTGCGATGTATCTACTATTTATTGGAGCGCATCTGTTTTGATACGCTTGTCGCGTTCAGAGTGCGCTGCATCTTGTTTCCATGTCACATTGATAACTAATTCAGCTCATTAGACATATTTGCCACGGAATCGGCTGCGGCCAGTACTTAATATGCTGATAAGCTCTATTGATCAACGCTGCGCATGACATTGAACGACCAAGCAGCCAAGCAGCCAAGCAGTTAGGCAGTTAGGCAGCGTCCTCCCCGAGCGTACACATACCTATAGTACACATTGTATACTATGCCACTGCTGCTGCTGCTGACTTATAGCTGTTTGTACTGTAAGGCGCTTATCAATGGCATTATTATCAGCGGGAAGCGTTGACGTTTTATTGCGCAACACGTTTAAAGCCAACAAAGCGCCAGCGCATGCTACTTCAGTGAGGCATAGATTCTTTTTATGGGCCCCGCTGGGCGAAATTCGCCGTTCGAAATTTGGACAGGCCCGAAATATCTTATGCGAGTGTCGCAGCGAGTGTTCGTATTATCGCCTAGATATCCATAGGCACAAGGCATGGTCAGAGGCTTTTGGCCAAGACAGCCGACAAAGTTAGTGAAGGTGTGTGTGTGGGCGTGGTGACGCCTTATCGCACTCACATGATAGAAGACGGATGGCTGTCAACCTCGAAATAGCGCTAAACATCACATAAATAACCGTTATATATTTCAACTATTCTTAAGCTAAGCCTAAGAATTTATCACGAGATCTGAGCCGCAGAGAAAGAGACCCCCAACAGCTTATCTCTTTGTTATCACTATCAATAGGCGAGTCTATATATCTAAGCTCTGAACTAGAAATAGATGAATCGTATCACCTGCTATTGCTATTGCTGCTGCTACTACTATAACTAAAACTACTTTTTCTATTGCTGCTGCTACTACTATAACTAAAACTACTATTTCTATTGCTGCTACTACTACTATAACTAAAACTACTATTTCTATTGCTGCTGCTACTACTATAACTAAAACTACAATACGTATTCCTACTGCTGCTACTGCTACTACTACTAGTATTATGACTACTTTTATTATTTCTACTACTGCTAATACTACTACTAGTAATAGTAATACTTTTAATATTTCTACTACTACTTCTTTTACTATTACATCTACTACTAATACTACCACGACAATTATTACTATTGTTATACTAAGTACTATTGTAATACCAAAAGTACTACTACCACTACAACTACTTTATTGCTACTACTACTAGTACTATAGTGTAATTCCCATAGTAACATCGTAGTAGCTGGGCGTTCCCTCATATCTTTATTAAGTTATACGTAATGCAAATGCAAGTTTGATTATCTGGTAAATTATTAATAAGTTTATATGAATTGCAATTACTCGCTAGCGGCTTAACTATTTGCTTTGAATGCGACTCGTGCTGCAATTATCACGTTATCTACATTACTGCGAGTACCCTGCTGGCAGTGCTCGCTACCAGAAGGCAGACACTCATATTGCCCTAGGTTCTCAAAGCCGCTGGCTGGCTTATGCAGAGAGATGTCAATAAAAATCGATTTGTGTTCTAATCAGAGCCTCTGCAATGAACCATAAAGTAATATTATTCAGCGCGAATATCTATAAGTGGCTCTCGATAATATAGCCATAAATCAGAAGTCAACTCTGAAAGTGTGGGCCGTAAAACAAAATCCAAATCGAATCGGAGAACAGGTCCCCTACGCACAGCTGTCACAGTTTGAGCTTCTTAACTGGAATGCGGACAGAGCATTAACATGGCCTTCAATGCTGTCACTTTGGATGCCTTATTGATCGGCATTTGCTATTACAAAACAATGCTGATCTCATCGGAGTAGGTCCCAGAAACATTAACAATAATTATAATTAAGTTTCTATCACGTGCGTATACTTAATGTCACATTGTCTCTGAATACCGAGATGGAAGAAGGTGTGTAGCCGGCATATCATATGTCAACTGATGAATGTGACACCTGACCACACGAAATAGCTCAATTGTCATACGAAATCTTCCATTTTAGCATGCATACGATAATCACATTTATTGAGTTATCAAAAACTCATATGGGACGGTATTGGACCAGCGTGTGGCTCGATGAGCTCCATTACATACTGATGGATTTATCAAAATATTTGGTGCAAATTAACAAGTTGCGAATATCTTTCAATTAGCTCGTCCATTAAAAACCCCAAGTTTCGACGTCAGGTGTCACACGGCTTACATAACTCTCTGCTCGAGTATTATCAAAGTATAGGCTAAACACGCCCACCAAAGAAGATTCCAAATATTTATGGATATATGGCAGTGGAAAATATCGCACAACTCAAATGCTAGCTGCTAATATGTAAGGTATATATATAATTAAGAGAATAAATAACAAATTGTTGAATTGCGTTAACACGTGCTGAACTGAGCTACGTCAACGTCAGAGATCTATATACCCTGCGAGTGAGGGCAGTAAAAGAGAGATATCACAGTCTGGTTAATAGTAAAAGCTATAATAAAAAGTCATAGCTGTCTAAGGTTTAAGTACCTTGTGAATGCTACTAAAAGGTAGATTAAAAATTGCAAAGGTAGTAGTAAAAGACATACTAAACTTGGAAATATGTTGGATCTGTATATAGCTTGCAAACAGAATTAGTAAAAGATATGTTAACAATAATCATGTAGTGTAGTGTTCATTATATATACCCTATAATAATTAATAGAAGAAGCTATACTAAATTACTGATAGTTAGTGAATCATATCTATATTATCATTTGGCTAGTGAGGAAGGGCAGGGAAAGGCCAAAGCTAAAAACAAATTAAGGAATTTTTAGCCGCTGATAAGTTTGACTGAGTGTCTACAGAATATCTATAGACTAGACGCTTAGACAAAATTATATAAATAATTTGATTTATAATAATAAAAGATAAAATTAATAAGTGCTGCGACTTGTTGAAAAAATATTTAACGCATTTTAGCCGCTGATAAAGAAATTATTGAAAAGTCCATTGATAGATAACTCAAAAAAAAAAAAAAAACAAACAAAAATCGTTGAAATAATCTAATAAATATTAATTTATAATTTTCCTGCTATTCTACTGATAATTTTGGTCTGTGACGGTTATTTAATAACTACGTTTAGCTTACTTTTTGCACTTGAGTTGACTAAGTAGAATAATAGTTTATAGGATAGTTGTTGCTTGGTTTGACTAGCTCCATTCTTGACTTTTAGTTCATGCAGAAAAAAACAAGTAAGAAAGCTCTAGTCGAGACTGCTCGACTACGAGATACCCTGAACCCTCCGAGCAACAGCCATTTCAATAATTTTTAGTGTCATTCAGCTTAAACAAACACACACACACACGCAAACATATACATAGACACCCATAGGCACGCACGCATTAACAGGCAAGGGCTGCAGTGTGGGCTTACTATGGGAACTTAATTGTTCAATAACTTTTTTTGTGGACGTACGTTCTTCATGAAACTTTCAGAATGTGGTTTTATCATTACTATGCGTATATTTGCCAAAGCTCAAGTCTCTAGTATTTGAAATACGCCTTTTACAGAGATGAGGGTAAGGGGGTGGATATAGGGGTGGGGGGTGAATTATAACAAAAATCGAAATTCTATCACGTGCAGTCGAGTCTACATTTAAAATTTGGATACTCTAGCTCTAAAGATGTAGGAGATATAATTTTATAACTGCATTTCGATAAGGTTTTTGATCGATAAAAAAATAACGAGATGAGTTATCGATTTTTAGTGATAAACTCGATATCCGCGTGCTATATACGAGCATTTTAAAAAAAAGTTGAAGTCTCTAGCTTCTATATCTTCGGAAATCGACGCGTTCAAACATACGGACAGACGGACAGACGGACAGACGGACAGACGGACAGACAGACGGACAGGGCTAAATCGACTCAGTTCGTCGCCCTGATCAAGAATATATATACTTTATGGGGTCTGCCACGCCTCCTTCTGCCTGTTACATACATTTCAACAAAAACATTATACCCTGATTTCCCATTTTCAATGGGTTCAGGGTATAAAAAAGAAGAAATTGACTGCTGCAGCTCAAACCGGCTTCGCTCGAACCAGTTGACTCTCTAGATATTGCAATATTTCATATGAATGGCTTTCACCTAAATGAAAATCACTGCCAAATTAATATATTCTTCTCTTTTCCTCCAACATGATTTGGTTAACGGGAATTGGACTCTTCTTGCCCACAAAAATATATTATAGTAAAATTTAAATTGCCTATTTTGTTTCAGCATATTGTTGAAAACCTTTGAAGATCCTATATAACAGAAAATTTTGATTTGATATATTTAATTACTTTTAAAATTACGACTGCAAAGCAAATATAAAGTTATTAATAAACTTCAGCCGAAGCGATCAAAAAACTTTGACTTCCTTAAGTTATTTTTAGTTAATTTATTTTTATTTCCTGCATTGCTGTTCCAGACTATAAAGTTCTTCAATTCACTTTCTTAAATGTATTCAAATAAATTACAGAGTAACTGCAAGTCAATAAATTTAAAGTCCATTGCCTGCATATTTGTTTAGCTCTTTTTATAAGACGCATATAAACATTTTATTTGGTTTAAGCCGCAAGGTGAATGAAATAAATTTGTACAATATTATCATTTTCTTTTTTTGGGTGTTTGTTCTCTTTTGGCATTCAGATAAAATTCATGGTTGTATTATTATAAACATGCTAAATGTGTGGGTTATGAGCAACTATTGACATAACGCTTAAAGCAACGCTGCGATTATGAAGTAAATATGAAAAAAATTAAATGAATTCAAATTGAGCAACTGAAGTTCAGTCTCTTGTGGATCGTACGATTCTAGTCTAGTCTAGTGGCATATGCACTATTTGGTTATCAAGTGTGGCATTAAATAGAATTGCTGACCCTGCGCCAAATCAAATTGCAATCTTTTTTTAGTTTAATGGTAATTCTGATAAGAACGCGATGATGGAACGCGAGCAGCGCGCGCATTTGTCAAGAAATGCGTGCATAACACATGTATAACACTTAAAGAACCCAAAAAAATAATATAAAATAAAGAAGAGACAGAAAAAACTGGAACAACATGCATATAGAGTCTACATTATAGACACAGAGAGGCAAAAGTATCAGCTGCACATACATACATATACATACATATACATATATATATATACTTTTATGTATGTATGCATTTGTGTATTTTCGAAATACATATTTCCAAAGACCAGAAGTCTGAATGTTTTAAAAATAAAAACTCTGCTGTCACATCCAAGACGATTGCACGTAAAGTGCGGTTAAAAAACATATTATTTTATTATAATTTCGGCTTATTTTTATGAATAACTTTTCAGTGACTGCTAATGCAGTATCAGAGCGAAATCGGTTAAAGTATTTGTAAGTAACTGAAATGAGTGTTTGACGGAAAAACTTTGAACTCGCCGTATCAGCGGCGTATCTCTCTCACTTTCTCACTCAATATGTATGTGTATATATTTGTATATTCCATTTCAAATCAATTTTGACTCACTTCAGTACCTATAGCTTTATATATACATATATTCTCTTTCAATTCAAATTCACCTCAGACTCGATTCAAAAGTCTTGCCAGTAAATATTGTTTGTTATATAAGATGGTTTATAATTCTATGCGCTATCTCCCACGTGCATTATTTTTTTTATTACCCATTGCATTTAATGCAAAATAATGCACATAATTATAAGCCAATAATGCGACGGTTAATAAACAACAACAATAACAACAACTGCAACAAATATAATTATAATGTATAAAAATCTCCAGCACTTGCTAATAAGTTACAATGTATATGGGATAGAAGGTAGAGCGAAGTAGAGTCGGGTCGGGTCGAGTCGGGTCGGGTCGGGTGTAAGGCGTGTGCTTGTACATTGTTTTTGATATTCAAGCAGGCGGACAACAACAATTAAATGCTATTTAATCAATATTAAGTACATAAAAAGCAGCAACTGTAGATAGCGTCTAGGCCGACAAAGGCCAGGCCCCAAAAAATAAAAAACAAAAATATGCACATACGATAAGCTTGGATATGAATAACTTTAGAGCTTTGCAGGTCGATTCACAATTTTCGCTGGCGACTGCTATCAGCATTCCACACGTAACATATTTAAATGAACTGTTAATTAAGTCACAAGATTTGCTTAGCACACAAGACAAGAATTAGAGCAGGTAATTACCTAAAAAGGCTCAGGATCGGATAGAACGGTAACGGCAAATCGCACCAACTGCGGTGTGAAATAAAAACTGAACGGTCTTTGCACTGGATGCCTTTTTATATAGATCAAAAAAATGTCTTTGCAAGTGACAGCAGAAGCAGAAGCAGAAGCAGCAACAGCAGCGGCAGCAGCAGCCACGTGAAGAGAGTTCAAATTTCTCTTAGTCTTTTTTTGCACTTTTGATGAAATTTTTAAACAAGTTTTCTAATTAATTAGTGTTTGACGCACACACACTCACGCACTTGCCGAAGCAGCTGACTGGGAACTAACCTGCGCTTTTGTCGATCGTTTGATTGCAATTAAAACTCTTGGACGCAGCAGCGAATGGCGCGCGCGATCAACTTCGGCAGCGCGAAACAAGAAAGCAACAACAACCGAAACGAGCTTCAGCCACCATGGCGTATTATTGTTGCTTATTACTGAAAGCAGCGCAGTCGACGAGTCGAAACTTTGCTGCTTATCAATCGTAAGAAGAGCGATAGAGAGGGAGAGTGCCCGAGCAGCAAACGAGCGCGAGAGCGAATGGCGTCGTGAGAGCGCGCTCGTTTGAGTGTGCGCCAGCGCAGCGAGCTTTTTCGACGTGTAGCTGCTACGGAAGGCTACGCACGCTGCAGATAAGCGATAGAGATGTGCTGCGTAAGCTTTTGCTTTTATATTTGGCTAGCCATTATGTAACGTAAGCGGAGTTAACGAAGTTTTTAAACGGTAACTTTCGTATATGCAAATGAATGAATGTGTGCTCATTTTTTTGTTGGTATAAGACATTAATACAGCTGTATAAGAGTTTATTCTTGTTGGCGTATGAGCACAATGTTATGACTGCTATATTTAAATAACTAGTATTCTTTTAATAAGAACAAATAGCTGTGCGCCCTTCAACGGTTTTTGTGAATATATGTTTGTTTATATTGTAAATAAATTAAGTTTATACGTGCTTTTGTTGTTATTGAAACCTGAATTATATATTCAGACAGAATTCAATGAATTGAAAGACCTTGAAATTTGATACGTTTACAAATAAACAGTAAACAGTTATTAACTATGTATTATGCATTACTTCACAACGCTGACTTCTGCCCTCGACTAAAGCATTGAATATTCCAATTTTGGCGCGGCTCTGCTTAACAAACTAATTTATTTTGTCATATTATTAACAAACACAAAAGATGAATGAAAATGTAAAATCTATTAGATCATTGTTTCAATGCTTATACGCTATCATTTTAGGCTATCAATAACATAGGAAATAAAGCCAAGCTTGGTTCGCCTAGGTTAGCCTAATTAAGAGCGCTGGACCGTTAACTGACTTATCAGAATATCAAAAATACATAAAAAAATAATAATATCTAATAATAAATTTATAAATATATGAAAAATATTAAAATTTAGAAATTGTAATGCCAATATAGCTTCTTTCCAGCCAAATTCAAATGATGCTTAGCTAGAAAATTTTCTTTGGCGGAAGTCTAGCTGCTGATTATAGCAGATGACTGAAAGCTTGAATGACCTCTGCCATGCGCATATAACGGCTGCTGCCTTGTGGAAATGTCGAGGCCAATAGAATATTTAGCCAACTCCACATTGAATTTATAAACAAAAAGTGATATTTAAAGCTAATGCGAGCAGATTATGTATTTAGTTAGAATTCAATTAATATGCCTTAGGCACAGACGATCCAAGATCCAAGATCTTTTAATTGCTGAAGAAGAATTTTTAAATTATGTTAATCATTATTTTGTATTATTTATGATATATTTTTAAAGTGGGTTTTCTTTTAGGTTTTTAGCTCTTCAACTTTTGAGTTGTATAACTTTCTGTTATTCTATATGATTAATTTCTAATCGTACTGTATCATAAATATGTGCAGATTGTAAAGTAGAGATTCCAGAGTATATAATGTTACTGTGCAATCATTAAGCATAGCTTTCAATATTCCCAACACATAAATCCTTCACTATTGCTTCAGCTGTCATCATTATCTTAATAAATCTAATTGTAATTGTCAACTAACATGCTTTATTACATAAAGATAAAGACAGATAAACGTGTAAGCATTCATTCCATTGTTTAAGCGTCACGCCCCGTTCTTGACAAGCCATTCATCAGGTGGCATCAATTACAGCTAAAGATCTTCGTACTTACCTCTTGAGGTGCAACTTACCTGTCGAGCTTTGATCCACGTAGCCCGTGGGCTGCTCTGGCAGGGCTGGTCCAAAACACATTATCACTTGTCACACACACACACACACACACACACACACACACACAAAACTGAACTTCATTAAATCTTCACATCGATTTCATTTGCTAAGCGGAAAATTTATGATTGATTTCACGAGGCTTTTCCCACAGTGCTCGGCATTGACTTTAACGATTCGGGAAGCATTTTTTTTTTTGTTTGCTTTGCATTTTCTAATTTGCGGCGTTGTTTTGAAGTCGAGCCAAACCAGATATATTTAATGACATCTATCTATGTTAATGTCGCCAATGGCCAATAAATTAATATCAAATCAGAAAATCAAATGGCATCAATTTGATGATTAACAATATTTGGTCATTAATGGGTTAACTGACGACAAAAACTCATTGGGCCACTGAGCCACTAAATGATCGTGTGATCATGTGTGAGTATTTCTGGTTGTGCCCATTCATATGATTTATTATGCTCTCTGCTGGCAGCACACTTGATTTGGTTTGGCTGAACTGGAGTGGCCAAGCTGGTTAATCGGCTTCAGCTCGTTTGTTTATTCAAGAAAAAGAACAACAGCGAATTCAATCAAGCTTTTTCTGTCTATGCCATTTCCACAGAGCTTTTGCTGCGCCGAAAATAAACAGACGCCAACAACGTAAAATAAAAATAAATAAAAGCTGCCAAACTGTTGCACGTGACGTATACGCAATGCCCCAGCGCCGTCAGCGAATGTGTGTCAAATCTTTTATTTTATTTTTGTTTGTGTTTCGTATTTGTTGTTGCTGTTTTTTTTTTCTCGTTTTGTTTTAATTGACTTGTTCAGGAAGTGTGTAGAGTGTATTGGTTAGGTGTAAAGCGATTTGAACAAAGATTGAAAACTTTTTTTATGGTCGTTAAAGGTTGGAAAGGTTATATTTAAGTTACATATAGTATATAGTATAGGATAAAGGTACAGTATATTGCAGTACAGCGCAGTCTTGGTAATCTACACTTCAACTTTCCTCTTTTAGCGAAACAGTGCGGACTGGGAAAATATATTGGATAATATTTGGAAACATCAATGCTAATTAGAAGCTGGACATTTTTAATATTTTTAAGTGCAGCTTATTTTTATACTAACAAACTAGAAAATGTGTTAATCTTAATATTCGTTTCAAATTGGTGTTTTCACTAAGTTGTTTTTGCGTAAGTGCTCAGTCAGTCAATATATAATATATATATATTTTTAGTCCGTTAATATTGGCATTACATATATCAACTTTTCTACACTCATTGACACCGTGTCCAATATTATATATTCCACAGTCTCGTAGCCTTTTACCATTGACAAGCAAAAAAGTAAATTATGCTTAAAATATCAAAAATCATTCAAAGTAGAGCTAAAAGGGATAAATCTTGTAGCAGCATCATTACGGATCTCTTTCACATACTTAAAAATTATATATATTTGAATAAATTGAAACGTTTCTCGCAGCGTGAGCGAGTATTATGCAGTCGGTCACACGCAACTGCAGCAGTCTTCTTTTTTTTTTGCCAATTTTTTGTTTGTCACTTTGACGCTTAATGATAAATGTGCTTGAGTATATTCAACTATATTAATCACACCTTTTGATTATTTTCTTCTCGTTCGGCTGCAATTTGCAATTTGATTGCTGCTCCCCTCGATGCAGTTGCTGATTGAGCAAACCAGCAATTGAAGGCACTGTTGGCTGTTGTTGCCGTTGTTGTTGTTGTGGTTGTTGTTGTTGCTGTGGCATGATTACACTGTTATATTGTTATACGCACTTTACCCTTCTTTCATAGACGCGCGCACACACACACTCACTTACACTCGCGACACTTGATATGCAAATTGGATTTTTATGCAAAATATTCCAGACGCGACGAGGAATCTTTTGTTCGCTTCTTGATTTCTTTTTTTTTTTTGCTAGTCTCAATGTTGTTCGCAAATTATTTTTTATACTTGTATCAGTTTTATTTTATTTTGGTTTTATTTTTTCTCGTTTTCAGTATCTTTTTGGATCTGCATGCACGGCCGGCTTAGCGCTGTTGCGACGCATGCGAATATTGCTTTTGGTTTGCCCAGCTACAGCGAGCTGACTGACAGAGTAACCGTCGACACGTCGACTACGAAGCTTAAATTCATCGCAGATGGCAGCAGCGGACAATAAATATAAAAAAACAAAAAGCAAACAAAATAAACATACATATATATAAATATATCTATAGATATACATATACATATATATATATGTGTATATACCTAGACAAATGGCAGCAAGTGTCGTGTAAAACGACTTTTGGCGATGGGCTGAATTTGTTAGTGAATCCATTGCAAATGTGTAAGCGAGGGTATTTGCGTTCATTGCAGATGTATGTAACGGGTTCGAGTGAGACCCGACTGCAGACCTGTATGAGTTGATGGGTGAACAGAACAGCGCGTGAGAGCGAGACGGGTAACATGTAGAGCAAAACTTGCAAAGTTAGTATTTAAATGATTTCAGTATCTATTTATGTTCCAAAGAGAAAAGATATAAGAGAAGATATTGATGAGATTTATAATATTTCGAATTTGTATGTGCTGTTGAGCTAAACACTGGGAAAAAATAAGAGCTAGACTTTTTGCTTTGGGGCTCAAAAAATAAAATTTCTTAAATCAAGGTTTAACTTGGCATATTCATATATAATAATTAATATAGATCAATATATTATTAAAGCTTAATTTATGCTAGTTAGTTGTATTATAAATAATAAAAATAAAATAATAAATTTTTTCTAAAATTCTCTTTAGATTACAAGTTTAATTTTTTTATTATGTATTCTTTGAATTGACTTTTTACACATGCATGCAAGTAGTTTTTTATATATTTACAGTCATGCCATTGGCGAGTCGTGTACAGCCAGACACTTTTAATTGCTTTACTTATTTTCAAATTTTATATATAGTACAGTATTTACTTTATATACTCTAAATAACACTGCATATATACTAAATTTTTCCTATATCGATTAATCGCTAGACTGCTCAGCACTTAGATCAACGTATTTACTAGTCCTGTACTCCCAATTAACACACTCGTAGTTGCTCTACTTATTTCAAAAAGTCATATAATATATATACTTATTAATAATATACTATATCTTCAAATACTATTTATACTAACTATAGAAGTCTGGACTGAACTCAGTTCAGGGTATTTGCTAGTCATGCCATTCCCCAACTAATCACTGTTGCGTTTTTCGCTTTACATATTTTATCGCTTTTGCTATTTTGTTGTTGATTTTTGTGCTCCACATTTTCGGATTTTGTTTTGATTCATGATTCATTTAATACACGATGTGATATGTGAATGTGAGAGAAATGGGCGTTTGGGTCAAAGGTTTCAATGACTTTTGGGTATTTTTTCATTTGTTTACAGCTCCAATTGATGGTTTAATTGCATTTGACTTTTTCTCAATTGAGATGAATTTCTCACAGTGTATTAAATACGCATCATATGAATATATGAGATATATATTTTTGTTCGATAGTAATATCGTTTGTGTGATTCGTCGGCTTTAGGGCATCGATACTGGTGGCGGTTCGTCATAAAACCATAAAAACAATGCTCAGATATATTGACATCAACTACGTTGTATACACAGCAATAAATTGGGCGTGCGATAAGGCCAGCACTGAAAGTAGAATGCAAATGAAATAGACATTTGTTACTTTTATTATTTTATATAAAATAAATATTTGGACTACAGTTTCATATATGTATAGTATTGGCATCGTTTAATGCGATAAACATGAATCCACCCATGCACGCTAATCAGCTCAATTCAGTTCACTGCGATACTAAAAATAGTCCTGCTTTGAGTGCTCGGCCATGATATGGTATTAATTGATTGGGATCTGCAGATAAAAGCCAAGTGCTTTCAAGTGTTCTTGGCTAACGCTGATGGTATAGTCGCAAATCAAGAACACAATAAATCGATGTCGTTTAGCATCTTCAACTGATTGACTGATTGCCTTCAAATAATCTCGGATTTATATTACATGTTGTTAAAGTAGCTATAAAAATTCTGTTTCATCTTCCGATTTTATTGCTTGGACGACTGGTTTTGGTTTATGGTCTAATTTATAGTAATGGACAAAATGTAACTTCAGGTGTCAACCAGTTAAAGCAACAAATCAAACAATTATTACAAAAGACTTATCTGAATGAAGGGAACATTCAAAACCGTTGCATACTTATAAGCGCAAAGTAGTTTGGTTCTTTGGTGTAAGCTGACGACGTATTATTTATTTATTCACTTTTCAATAATTTATGTACTTAATGAGTGTTAAATATTAATAAAATGAAAGCACGTATTTGCTATTCTCATTTGTAGGTTCTACAGGAATTATATATTCGTATTTCAATATATTTTGATATAACCGCCCACCAGACAATACAAAATAATTGCAGCATACTTTTGCGCGGCAATTAAATGTGCTGAGGCTGATAGCAAAGGCTGCTCACACAGCGATAGTATAAATAACTCCCATTCTTTCTGCTATGTTGTTTTATAGATATTTATTTCATGTAGGTATATTTGTTTATTAAATTCAAGTATTTATATGCTATAAAATATACTAAAGCCATTCAATAAATATAATTTTTTTAAATGTTCGTTTACTGTAATTAGTTTGAGATGCCGTCAATGCAATAAGCTTTTAAATACCAACTAGATACCAATTAAAAACTAGTTCAGTCGATTGAAATAAATCAATAGCCTATTTGTATAAATTTAAATAAAATAAATCTTCATTTCCTACACTATCCATTTATCAATAACTATTATAATTTATTTATTTGTATTTACAAAGAAATTCAACATTTCAAATCACAAAGCAGTTGAACAACAATTTACGCCAATTACACTTAGCTGAGTTTCAAACCACAAAAGCTTTGCTTGACATGCCGCGAAGCTGGCTGCTATAGCAACCAATGCTTCTACATGAGAGCTTAACGACTCCACCGCTGACAGCTATATAACTGCGTGCTGCTTTCCTGCTTCGAATTGCAAACTTGAATAACGAACGAAACAAACTGATTGGAAAGAGTTAGCTGACGGGGATATCCAAGAAGAGATCAAAAACGTTGAGCATTTAGCAGCCCGCAGCATGTGAACGCGATTAGCTGGAATTAACATGTGCCGCATGTCTCGCTAAAGTCGCTTCAATATTGACACGACTGACGGCCCGGCCGACAGGGCCGCCGGGTATATCCGGTCTTAACAACTGACCGCCGCCGCCAGGCCATTCGCTTTGTCTGCTTAATGTATGTAATCGATTTCACACTACTTTTTAATCACTACAAAACACATTTATTGTTTGCGCACAGCGAGAAAAGTTAAACAAAGCCAAGAGCATGAGGTGGAGCTATACAAATTGACATGGCCACATTATTGGGCATCTGCAATGGCACTGGAAACTGGGCCCAAAACTCTCTCACGCCGTTAACACACAAAAGGTTTTTATTGTGCGTATATGTGTGTATGTGCTTATACATGCAGGCATATACATATATATAGATATATATATATATATATATATATACATATATATATTTGTATTCGTTGACAGCTTAAATCGTCGCCTCAGCCCCAAGCCTGGATCGATTTGGGACTGGTTGAGTCGTTTGTTATATTTGTTATTTATTTTGCGGTTATAATACTTATACGCGCCTTTTTTATTGTATTTACAGAAAATATTGTACGCCATTCAAAAGAGGGGGGGAGCAAAAATGTAAAAAATTAAAACAATAAAAAAAATATACAAATAACAAAACGTTTTTTTACAGTTTAACGTTGGGTTTTGTGCTGGCAAATGATAAATTAGCTTTGTACGTAAATTCGAAAAGAAAATCTGTACGTGAAAATATATATAAAGAGTGGGAGAGGTAGAGGGAGAGTGAGAGGGGACAGGGAACAGGGGACAGGGGAGGCGGATCTCGCTCAGGTAAGTGGAGCGAGAGACGAGTAATTGTGTAAATATCTTGTCGCTGTATGACAATAAGCGAGCTACAGCCATCTGCAGTGCCTCCTCACTCACTCTATCGTTCTCTCTCTCTCTCTCTCTCTTTGCGTCTCCCTCTCTCATTCACATTTGCGTCATGAATGCCGCATTATTATTATTATTATTTTGTACTTTGTCAACTTAAACAGCAAAGCCTCGCTTGGCGTTGATGCGATGTGATAATTCAATGTCGCGCGGCCAGCGCACGAACAGAGTTGGGCTGAGATACAGATACAGATACAGATACAGATACAATATCTTTTTATATGCATATGGGCTGTAGTTGATGGCCGTTGATCTTTGTAGAGATGACCGCAGTCGTGTTGTTGTTGTTGTTTCTCTTTTGAGCATGCCAAAAGAATTGTAATTACGACACTGTCATCTGTATCTGTATCTGTAGCTGTTTCAGTATGTGTATCTGTATCTCAACAATGGCATCAGCATAACAAAGAACAAATTGCTGTAAGCTTGGCTCAGTCTCAGTACGATCTCTCACCCCCCCTTCCCATCTCTCTGCGTATGTAAAAAGCGCCTAAATAGTGTCAATGATTAATTGCTTTTGTGATTATGTGGAAATTTAATAGATTTTTTATTGCGCGCTCTCTCGCCTGCAGACCAAATTGATATTCTATAAAGGTACGCAGACAAGCTGGAACTGAAGCTGTAGCTGTAGCTGGAGGCACGTATCCATCCGCATTGACTGCAGCATCATCATTATTACCCTCAGTTATTTGTCAGTTGCTGCTGCTGCTCCTATGACATTTACTGTTTGGTTGAAAAAAGGGCCGCATCATTGTTGAAAATTCAAATTGAAATTGAAATTGAAATTCACACGCGTCACGCTGCCAACTGCAGTTGGGTGGTTTTGGGCGGTTTGGGCGGTTTAGCTTGGCTTGTTAGCATATCTGCTGTCCCCAAGCTGGCAGCTTGTATTAAATGTAATGCCACCGCAAATCCTCTAAGCTGACCACAGCAGACGAGCGCGCTTCTCAATCTCCTGCAATCCGAACAAAGTCACAAAGGAAAACGCACATTGAAAGGGGAAATTCAAGTGGAAATTACTCAATTACAGCGCGCGTAAGAACAGCAAGTGGAAACCAATACAAATACCAACATGAACACCAAAATGAAAAAAGAAAAAGAAAACGAAAACGAAAACGAAAACTAAAACGAAACGTACGTTGATACCAAAATATAAACCCCATTGACCACTGGCTTAACAGTGGGCTGTCCTGGAATTACTTTGAGTGGCACGTGAATGTCCTTGCCAGGGCGGAGCACGTGACACGAGCTCGAATTGGAGAACTGTGTCTTTGATTGCTGACATGGGGCATGTGTGTTATCGATTTGTTATATCGATAATTTCTTATACGACTGTGAAGTTCAGATTATCTGATATTTATTTATATAATTTTTATTTATATATAATTGTAAGCTTGTACATATCAGCAAATTCGTATAATTTTTTTTATATATAAAATTCAGCTGAATAAAGTTTTTAATTATTAATTTTAAAAATAAAAATATATATATATATATATATATATATATATATATATTTATAAATTTGATATTAAATAATATATATCATATATAATATATGATGAATAATTTAAATGAATAAACCACTGACAATATTTAATTAAAGAAGACAACTTGGTAGCATATAAATAATAATAAAAAAAACATAATATTCCAATAAACATAATTAAATGTTAGCATAACTAAATTGATAAATGTTCAATAAATATAAATAAATAATAAATAATAAATAAATATATAATAAATACATATACAAATAAATTCATAATTAATTTAAATTAAATTACAAAATATTATACAAATAATTTATTATTATTAAATATTATGATTGCCTTATTATTATTAAATATTATCATCAATTTTTATAATAATTTACTTAAAATTGTTCAACAAATACACAAAAAAAAATCTGTTTTATATTGAATACATAATATTTTATATTGAATATATACTTATTTTATCTATTCGAAAATGTAAATTTACCTTCTTTCCAATGAATTCAACTTTGATACATGCAAAGTATATAACAAATATATCAGCTAAACATTCACTATGTATAAATCGAATGAGAAATTCAATCAAAGTGTTAGCTCTGAGCAAAATCCAGTTCATTTATATATGGCTATCGCGTTCACTCTTGCTCTTCGCTCTCGTGCCAGCCGTGTCACGCTGTCACGCTGTCACCCTTAATGCTTGTTGATAATTCTGTAACGTATAATAGCTAAAGAGGGAAACCCTACAAAGCAATACGATGTGCGCGATAATTACACCCCCCATCAAATGGGGGAGCCGGAGACGGGCCTGCATACGGACATTATAACAGGACAATTATGTAACCTGATAAGTCGCAGACGGAGAATGTTGTGAAATTAATAACTTGTACACGCCGCTCAGCCCGCCTCTGCCTCCGCCTGTGCCTCTGCCACCTCTGGCCAAACATATTTATTACAAATAAAGAGACAAACACAAAAGACAAACAAATAAACAGACTAAGGCAGGCGGGCAAATAGCAAGTGCCATGAAGACCGGTACAACAAAGCGTTTGGAGCATTTAATAGGCTTAACTAGGGAAGTTGCTGAGGCATGGAGGGCTGGTGGGGCAGGAGGGGAAGGGGAGACGAGGCAGAGTGGATTTTAACAAAGCCCAAAGAAGTGTTGACATGTTGTTGGCATTGTTGTTGCAACAATTTACACTTCAATTCCAATTGGATTTCGTTTTGCTTTCTGGGTGGGGCATGCTATTAAAGTTTTGTAACTGTTTCTGATTAGATCAATCTGATTAGTCTGATGGCACGTTCGGCCAGTTGCAAGCTTTTCGCTTTGCAAGCTTCTGATTGGCGCGCTGACATCGGGCTATGCAATTTACCTAATGCTCGCGAACATCTCGCGAAGCTTTCGAGCTGAGCTACTCGTATTACGAGCTAGTCGCCACATAAATGAGCTTAGCATGTACATAAGCACACACATACATATATACATTATCTGTGTGTGATTGTGTGCTATAAACTCTCGTCCCTGTCAATGCTTTGTCGCCTTGGCGCTCGTTTCGTTTCCAGCAATTCCATTTCCAATTTCAATTCCAATTCCATATTCAATTTTTATGCGCACGCTCTCGCTCGCGCTCGCTCGTGCCAGAGGCCACTCTCTCCGCTCGCTGCCTCTGCCGGCACATCTATCAACCAGTGTCTCTCGCTCTTACTTCTGCACACGGCTATGTGTTGATGTTGTTGCTCTTGCTGCTCGCTCTCGCTCTCGCTCTCCGATTATTTTATCTGCCACTCGCCAGCCAATCACATTGCCGTTTCATTGCCAGGTGAGCTATTGGCGTTTTCGTATCAAAACGAAATTCGTATTGTAATCGACAATAATATCCACGTGCCACACCCAAAAATAATAATACTAGCGAGGTGTGCTCAAAAGATTCAGCAACAATTTCACTTAAACATAGAAACGTTCAGCATTCACTCGTATTGCTTAATAGCCGAAACACCTGATGCATTTCGCCCCCGACGCAAGACACAATTGCATTTTTACGCTCTTTTAATTGAGTTAGCTAATTAAATGTGGTCATCCCTGCTGTGCGCCGTACTCTCGCCGCAAGGGCGACTCCACACTGTGGGAATTTGCACAGCTTTGGCGGGCATAAAAATGTGCGAGGTCTAATTGTTGGGTGGCATTTTATTGTGATTGGGCAGCACTGAAAACTGTGCACAGTTTAATGTGCTTGTGGGCTGCACCACATTCACAGACGACTTCAAGCTGCAACTACAGCTTCGCTCAGGCCTTCACTGTGGGCGAACTTGGGCTTTTCTTTTCCCAGGCCGAGCACTACTAAACTGAGCTGAGAGTTGGGGTAATTGCTATGCATACACTTCACACACACACCCTTATACTCTATTGCTGTCATCCAATAATTTCACGCAGTGCTAATTAATTGCTCAACAATCAGCAGCGTCCAAAATGCAGCGTGGGAAAGCCGCACTAAAGCGGAAATCGCTTCCCGCGTCGCTCGGAACTTGTCGCTTCAGTTTTTACAGGTGTTCAGCATATTTCACACCTGCCCGGCCAGTTAGTCAATTGATTTCACCTTTGAATTGGGCAGCAAATTCAATTAGTAATAAACAAGGCATTGTTGATAAGCGCCCCAAGCAGCAGCCGTGGCTGCCCCAGCCTGGTCTACGATGCACAGATTTCCAGCCGCGTGTGACTATAAAATTTATTAAAGCCCGGGGGCTGACTGAGAATCAGAAATTGAAGACTGGACAGTCGGGGCAGGAGGCGGCAGGCGGTAGGTGGGGCTCACTGGTTGTGCGCGCCCACGTGTGGCACTTATAATAAAGTAATTCAGAGAAATCATTTGCAGCGGCAGCCACAGAGCCACAGAGAAGCGAAGCATTTGAAGTGCGCCTATTAAACGCTGCAAATCACAGCCGATGCGCAACAAGCTGTAAACTTGTTGCAAAAGATGAAAAACTCAATGCGACGCTACTCCACACACGAATGCGCAGACACACACATACGCGCATGTATACATAAATATAAATGTAAGTAGAGAGCAACAGAGCAGCAGCAACAGCAACAGCAGCAGCAGCAGAAGAACCAGAACCAGAACCATGCCATCCAACAAAGAGCCCGAACACCAACGCAGCGTAAAGAGATCAAAATGAAAACATTTCAGTTTGAAGACATTGCACAGTGGAATGGAGGCGAGAGAGCGTATAGATATGTATGTGAAAATACTTAAACAATTATTTAAATATATTTTTATATTAGTCAGCTATAACTAAAAGCAATTGTAATTTATAATTGATGGAAAATTCACCAAATCTTTGCATGTCTGTTTCGATCACAGCTCAAACTAATTCTATGTATATCTTTTGCTTATTAAATTAAATGTAAGTATAAAATATACAAATTCAAAATAAACAAGTAAGAAAACTCTAGTCGAGAGTGCTCGACTACGAGATCCCCTGAACCCTTCAAGCAACAGCCATTTCAATCATTTTTAGCGTCTCTCTGCTTACACAAACACACACATACACACGCAAACACACATACATAGACACACATAGGCGCGCACGCATGGGCTGCAGTGTGGGCTTACTATGGGAACTTACTTGTTTAATAACTTTTCTGGACGTACGTTCTCCATGAAACTTTCAGATTGTGGTTTTATCATTACTATGCGTATAATTGCCAAAGCTCAAGTCTCTAGTATTTGAAATACGCCTTTTACAAACTTATGGGTGAGGGGGTGGATATAAGGGTGGGGGGTGAAATTGAACAAAAATCGAAATTCTATAACGTACATATCAATCTACATTTTAAATTTGGATACTCTAGCTCTAAAGATGTAGAAGACATAATTTTATAACTGCATTTCGATAAGGTTTTTGATCGATAAAAAATAACGGGATGAGTTATCGATTTTTAGTGATAAACTCGATATCCGCGTGCTATATACGAGCATTTTAAAAAAAGTTGAAGTCTCTAGCTTCTATATCTTCTGAAATCGACGCGTTCAAACATACGGACAGACGGACAGACGGACGGACGGACAGACGGACAGACAGACGGACAGGGCTAAATCGACTCAGCTCGTCGCCCTGATCAAGAATATATATACTTTATGGGGTCTGCCACGCCTCCTTCTGCCTGTTACATACATTTCAACAAAAACATTATACCCTGATTTCCCATTTTCAATGGGTTCAGGGTATAAAAAGTTAATAAATTATAAGATAATGAATAATGAAATAAATATTTCTATATTTTAAGTTTAAGAACTTTTGGTAACCTTATGAAAGCAGAAGGAAATGTATAGAATTTATAATTTATTTTCATTTTTATTTATTTGGTATTAAATATTTTAAAGGATTCATCAAAAAGATTGTTACATTTTTGCTTGCCTTTAAAAATGTATAATACCAATACCAATAAAAATAATGTATAATACTTATACTTAACAAAACTTTAGTTGATTAACCTTTTTTTGTTCAGCAATTTTCACTCGACTCTTAACCAATGTGCATGGTCATTGAGTCTGCAAAGCAAACGACCCGATCAGGCCCAATTTCAGTCACAGTCCCAGTCCCAGTCCCAGGCAGCGTCCTCATGCTCATCCTCTTGCTCGCTCTCCTGCTCGTCCTCATCCTCAACCTAAAACTCAGCCTCAGCCGCAGCGGCAGCCGCAGCCGCAGCCCCTTCCGCATCCTACTCGTTGCCAGCTCGCTACTCAGTCTCAGTAAATCATGGAGGGCGTATAACGCTGCTTTTGCTCTTCATTTGTTGTATTTTATGCGTACATCTTCGCGGAAAACGCATAAAATTATTAAAAATCGTTTAAGTATTTCGGCATCTTTCATCGCTGCCACAGCGGAAGCAAAATAAAAATGCAGCCATCTAACTATCCAGCCAGTTGGCCCTGCCTCGCCCCATTCCCAGCCCCCAAAGCGACTCTCAAGCGAGTGGGGCCCACAACAATGTTTTCAGTAATCATTTCATTGCCACACCAAAACCGCGCCCCCTCTTCCCTGACCGCCGTCAGCCTAGTCACCACCCCCTCCGGCCTGAAAGAGATTGCCACAAGCTGCACGGGTGTCAACAGATCGATGCAACATGGATTAGCGTGTTGCACAAGGGCGATGGCAAGAGAGAAAGATAGAGAGAGAGAGAGAGAGAGTGTGTTAATCAGATGTCAATAATGCAGTTATTAATTGACTGCACAGACGAGAAGTCTCTCTAATGAATTTATAAATGTGGTAAAATTAATAGCATTTGGGTTGAGGCAGAAGAACTTGGAAATATATTTTCCTTAACTAATGAATGATTGATATACAGTTTACTTGCTTGCCTAAAAGGAAAGGATTTTAAAGAGTATAGTTTTAAAACTATTATTTTATATAAAATCAAATAAAATTACCTACTTTCTTAAAGAAAAGATTATAGTAACTCTATGACAATCTCAGGATATAAGTATAGGTTCCGAAGAACCTATACTAAAACTATACTATCTTTACTGTTTACTGTTAAGCAAAGTGAAATCTGTATGCCAAACACTAATATTAAATTATATTAAACTGTATAAGCTTAAGTTTCTTTATAATCAAGCTGATCGATGCGTCGTCCATCTCTTTTGGCCCACAACAAAACAGTTAATTTAATCTTTAGACTCGACTCATTGCAACCTTTTGGGAATGTGACGAGAAATGAGCAAAAACATTTGCTGTGCATATCAAGCAGGCTGCCCGAAGACCTGGCTTGAGGCTCGCGTTGTCCGCATTCGGTGGCCAACGGGTCATACATACATCGCTCTCACTCTCCAAGTGTGTGTGTGTGTGAGTAGATATGTGTATGCATAAACACGCTTGTACGTTTTAATATTTAGTGTTAATATGTTGACGGATTTCTGGCCATAAACACTTTTTGTGTGGAACGCTCCACGTCGTCCACATCGTCGCCCGCCTTGCCTGCTAGGACAGTGCACACCGTCACCCCCCCGCCACCTCTGTCAGCTGCCGGCTGCCGGCTGCCGGCAGAGTCGTCAACGTCACTGTCGTCCGTCTGCATTACAGCAACTTGGCTATAATTTTCTTTAATGATGAAAGTTTGGCTGACTTGGCATACACAGCGCGCGAGAGAGAGCGAGAGAGCGGAGGATATGTGTGCAGTGGGATTCGCATGTGCTCACTCGCCAGGGTCTCAGAGTTCATTAACATAACAAACATTGTGAGACTGTGGAGCTGCTGAGCTATGGCCGTAGCTGCGTCATGGGGAGGTGGAGCCTACGCATTATAACAATAGTACGAAACCTATTAACAGCAACGATTTTTATTTTTACTGTTGAACGTCGCGACGACTCGACAGCAACAGCAACTGCAATAGCAACTGCTGCAACCGCTGCAACTGGGAATGCGACTGCAAGTGCAGATTCGTTGCGCATCGCTGCATTTCATATTTCGCAAACGGCACGCACATGAAATGACATAAATTATGTGGCAATCAATTATCGACCTGATGATCACGAACTGTATATATATGCATATATATATATATACATACATATATGTATATGGCTGTAATGACGATCGCCATTGCCATAATGATGTTGAAGAGGGCCAATGGCTGCATCTGTGACTGAGCCGAGCTTTGGCTCCGGCTCAGCTGAGGCCAAAGGGGCGTTTAGATCCCTAGACCTATTTGCAATCGATCAGCGTTAAGGAAAAGCTATGAGCCATTTGCTGTTGGCATCGGCCACAACTCTCACCGACACCAGCCAGTTTCACAGCTTGTCTTCTTCCTGCCCGCCTGCCTGTCAGTCCACCTGTCCCACAGTCTGTCCCTCTCTCTCTCTCTCTCTCTGTCTGTCTTTCTTTCTCTCGGGCTTCATTCACGAGGTGTTGCTTTTGTTGTTCTTGTTGTCTTTCGTTGCCAGTGTCAGGTATTACATTGTAACTGTGTGTGTGTGTGTGTGTGTGTGTGTGTGTGTGTGTGTGAATGTGGAAGTGTTGCTCTTTAGCTGACTGCATTTTTAAGCATAAAAACATTTTTGAAAAAAAAGGCAAATACATCATCCATATACATAGCATAATATGATTTTCCATATGACAAAAGTACAGCAACTGCGGTCGCGGCTCGCCCGCGGCACAGTGGTACGCAAGTGTTAAGCATTTGCTAAAAATACTTAATTGATATACGAATACCTTTATACTTTCTAATGCCAAATTTTATATTCAGAAAAGCCTATATAATATAATGTATATATTTTGCTTTTCCTTTCATGTCAGAAAACCTGGAGATGAGAGCAACTCATATCATCTCTGCTCTTGCTTGCTCTATATACATTTTTCTTTTATTTTCTTTTATTTATTTAGGTTTATAATTATATATACTTTGCTCATTTTGTTGTTAAGTTTCCCTGCCCCATTTCAATTAACAAATTGAACATATTTCTTTTGTAGTCGAACCACTGTGCACTTAATTTAGTGCTTGGCTTATTCGCAACGGCTCTGTAATTGTCTATCTCTGTCTATCTTTGTCCATCAACTTATTCTTGCTGCCAGTTGTTGACTCGTTCCCTCTCTATCTCTCTGTACATTTCCCCCTCCCTCTCTCGCTCTGACTCCATGTCTATGTTGCTATCTCTATCTGCTGACTGGGCATATCAACGAGTTCGATGTAAAAACTTATACCTATTTCGTTGCTGTCTATTATTTATTGCCGTTGAGAAGACGACGTTTATTATAATTCGAGTGTTGAACCTTTTGTTTTTTATTTGGCCCCGGCGGTGTCGGCTAGCGGCTAGCTGCCATCTAGACCCGGCTGGCGGCCATTTTGTTGCAACATTTTAATGCACGGTCGTAAATTTAATACGCCCCGTTGGCCATAAACAACCCAATGCGAGTGCCCATATCAATGGATCTAAAGAGATAGATGATAGTTTGGCCAATGTTGTTGTTGTTTCTGCTGCTGCTGCTGCTGTTGCTTTTTTGCAATTAATTGCTTGGCACATTAATTAAGTGACTGGCGATGACACAAAAAGGTCAAAGGCCGCTAATAAGCGTTAGACAAGTTAATTTGAGCTTAGCTAGAAATACATCTGCTTACATAAATATATACATATATTAATATATATATACATACATATTAATATGTATAGATATAGATATACATATATCTCTACATTTATACCTGTATTCTCTCTGTCCATACAAAATGGATTTGAGGGCATTTAGGCTAATCGCTGCCTTTACGCAAAAACGCGGCACACACACAGACACACAGAGATAGGGAGGTGGAGAGGCGGAGAGACGGCGAGACTGAGATATGAGATAATGAATTGAGATTTACAAAAATAAATCGTTTGCTGTTTATTTTTGTTGCTGCTTTGCCTATGCTTTTTCATATCAAAAACAAGACGCATTCTGATAAATAGAAAACTCGCTGAGCCAAATTTCCTCGCATCAAATGAATGGGACCGGGTATATTGGTTTCTTGACAATATATGAAATAGGCAGAGGGAGGCGTGGCAGAGCTGTGATAAGATATAGATAAGCACTTGATCGGAATGAAGAACTGATTCCGATCAAGTGTTTATCTATATCTTATCAGAAGCTATGGAATGGAAGCTACAAATTTACTGTGATGGTTTCTATATAGAATACATAAATATTGTGTGTTTAAATATACAAAACAAACAAAAAAACTTATTTCAAATACTATAAAACAGACACTTATTATCGAGCTGTCATTATGTCATTAAGAAACTTCATCTAGATAAAAAGTTAGTTAATAATTAAATTCGTATACTAAAGAAAAGAAATATCATATTACTAGCCCTGTGTGTGGGTGTGTGTGTGTGTGTACATGTATTGTGTATATGTATATGTCTGTGCTATGCATCCAACAGGCGTAGAAGCTCTGCGCTGAGCTTAGGGTATCTGCTAGTCAGGCACTCGCAAGCGTAGCAATCTTACTTGTTTTTTATAAATTTTCATTTTGGTTTTTTAATTTTCAAACATTGTGCGATATGTAGCGATTTATAAAAGTCACCCAAATTAAATGTGTAGCTGCGAATGGACAGCAGCAACTGTGGAATTGTTTTTGATGTCATGCTATATGGGATTTGATTTCACACACACACACACACTCACACATCTACGATTTGATATGACAATTGGAGGGCTGGAGCGAGAAGCATGGGCGTGGGCGTGGGCGTGGGCTAAAAACGCAACACTTCCTGTCTCTCTGAGTGGGGCAGAGGCATTTTGGATTTGGGTTTAGTTGTAGCTATACGAATACATAAGATATTTGCAAACTGGGCCCGACATTAGGACGCCCCAAGTGTCAGTCGGGCATCAGATTAATTAATCAACGTGTCGCCGTCGTCAATCTTATTGCGGCCTGGCCGAGAGAGATTTCGAATTTGAATTCAGCTCGAATCTGGCTGCTGCTGCTGCTGCTGCTGCTACTGGCTGCTAATTTATTTATTTATTTATTTTCGTATTGTTTGTTGTTGTTGCTCCGTTGGGCAATGGACGTCAACAGCTGGACATGTTTGCCTCTGCTGCTGCTGCTGCTGCTGCTGTTGCTGCTGGCTGTTCATTCAATTTAATATAATTTCTTTATCGAAATAGTTTGTTGACTTGCCCGGCATTTCACATGACATTCTGTTCTGCTTACGTGTGGGCAAACGCGTCACTCTGCCTCTGCCTCAGCCTCTGCCTCTGCCCCTGCCTCTGCCTCTGCCTCTGCCTCAGCGATATATGAACTGATATGTCGGCATTCCCTGCACACTCCGCCGCTCCGCCCTGCCCGCGGCCCCATGTCGTATACGTAACGGCCTATCGAAGCCAAACAAGCGCACGCCCAATCCCAATCCCAATTCCAGCCCAGTAGCTCGTCCGCCTGCAAGCAGGTATTATAATTATATATATATTATATTGCCCATGTCTTTGCCTCAATTGCGGCGCATATAAACACACAATAAATAAAGCAGCGGGTATAAAACAAAATGCCCAACTAAAGAGGGTGCCACGACAAACACACACACGCACACACACTAAACCAACAACAACCACAAATGTGTATGTGTAAGATTTTATTAAATGAATACTAAATGCCCTTTAAAAACTATATTATATAATATAATATATTCAATATAAATATTAAATATAAAAAATTCTATTGATATATACATATATAAAATAATTAAAAAATAAATAAAAAAGCCAAAAAAATATTATTATGATATTTATTTTAATTATAAAAATATAACAAATACCTAAAAATGAGTTTTTTCGATACTATTTCAAAATAATTATCTAATAAATAATCATCTATAATCCCACTCAATCAGCTCCAATTCATTTGGCATCTATTTCATTCACTTTCCTGCAATCAACCCTCAAAGGCTGTTACAAACCCTGTCTACAAATCCCAATGCCCTCTTCAAGGCTGTGTCAAACAACGCATGAGTAGCAGCAGCAACAACAACAACAACAACAACAACAACAACAATGCTACCAATTCAATGTCATTATTGATGTCATTCGCATTGTATTTGTATTTTTATGGTTTTATAATCGCCATCCACAGAGTGTGCTAGGTGTGCGCAGATATGTACATATGTATGTATGTATTTGTTGTGGGCATTTGTCAATGCGAACATAATGAAATTATCACAATTTAGTGCACACATTTCACTGCTGACATTATAAGGTATTATAAGCTGCATATAAAGCATCGGAAAGACATTTGATATATGTATGAATGGGTCAATTGCTGTACTTGGAATACAAAGAATGAATACAATGGAATATGAATATATTCCAAATATTACAATAGCTATATATATATATTATATATATTTGTATTCTTAATCGTTTATTAATGCATGAATAATGACAACATTTGGCACCGTGCAACAATGAATAATGAGTAATGAAAGGGAAGCTGTTGGCATATCTTTATTAAGAACTCAACACAAAAATGCATTCTGCAACAAAATAATGCAATATGAATATTTTGCAAATATTTATTGTCATTTTTTATGAAAATATATATACGTATGTAATTGTTAATAATTATTGTTTAATATGAAAACATTTGTATATATGTTTATAGTATAAAAAGTTAACTATATTTTAGCTCATATATCACACTATTCATTGCTAACAATTGCACATTATTTCAGTGTCATTAAATGTTTTATTGTTAAAGATTCAATAAAAACTATTTACAAATATTATTGAGTATTTATTAATCAGGCAAAAATATAAATTTGCCAAATGCAATTAAAAGTAACAATTACATTGTTAAATTATAACTAACAATTATACAGCATTTATTTATATAATTTCAATAATACTTTTATATATATAAATTATGTTATATTTTATATATATATATATATTTTTTTTTTTTTCTTCTTCTTTTTCAAGGCTTTTAGAACTAGCTTTTCGTACGTTCACATCGTTTGTGCTGTCAAAAGTGATTCGATTAGACTAATCGATACCAGGAATTAATGCAAAACGATAAAAGGAAACTTCAGCTGTGCATATAATATACCACCCATAATCAAAATCAAAACTTCAAAGAAGAGCAAAAAGAAGAAGATGAAGAAGAAGAGGTAGCTTGATGCGCATTTGTAATTTATTGCATTTGTGTTCAGATTGCGCTTCAATCGGAGAACTTTTATGTCAGAGATTAACGATTAAAGTCATTAGCAGTTAAGATCGAGATCAGTCAAACAGTTGATGTGTGGAACGGTACGACAGAGCGAAAGAGAGAGAGAGAGAGGGAGAGTGAGAGGGTGAGAATCATATATATATTCACATACATATACATATATATATATATATCATATTTATACTGTTTGGCCAGACAAAGGCGATACAGTTCATTCTTTTATCGCTTTTGGCATTTTAATGCTGCTCGCTTGTGACTGAGCCTCACTGTGCCCGGGTCTGGAGTCAGTTTTATTGTTTTGACTGCGGCAAGTCGGGACGGCTCCGAGCAGGACTTGGAGCGCGCTTGATAGGCGCGCATATTAAGGGCAAAGTTATAAAACATTAGCGCATATTAATCATTTCTGATGTTTTATACGAAAAAATCCATTTATTTAGTTGATTCAAAATAAATTCCAACTCCAGTTCCAGTTCCAGTTCCACTTCCAGTTGCCAGTTGCCAGTTGAGAAATTCAATTAAAGGCTTGTGCGCTGTGTAACATTCCCGGAATGAGTGCTGTGTGCATTACATGAAGATGGAGATGGAGATGCAGAGGGAGATGGAGATGGAGACTGACTCCATATGCCAGCAGCGACGTCAGCCAGTCTCCAGATTCTCCAGTCTCTTGCCACAGTTTCGTGGGCCTCTTGATGAGAGCAGCCAAACTGTCAAAATATTGACAGGCGCATCCGTTATGCTTTTTGCCCAAATTGATATTCTATTTATGGCAGCGTTTGCTCGACTTCATTAAAATTATTTCCAAAAACAAAAAACTAAATTTATATTTTAATAAAGTAGACGAGCAGTGAAAGAGAGAGAGAAAGGGAGTGAAAGGGCGAGAAGAAGTTGTTGTGAATGAATGCTAATGATCTTAGATATAGATGCCTAACTGGACTATCTGCAAATTCTTTTTATAAGCTCGCTCATTTTGGCAAACGAGTATATTAGTTTTGTGTAATTAGTGTATTCATCTTATATAATATAGTAGACAATTCATATATACTTTGTCGTTATAATATATGATTTATAGTAATGACAGAAGTTTGAAAATAATGTCGAGCAGGAATCGCAACAGCCGCTTAAGCTCTGCTACAAACTCCTCACTTTTTTTATTGTTTTGTTTTTGTGAATGAAATCGTCGATTGCTTCTAACTGTCTTTCTTACTACTAATTGGGAGATGTATTGAAAAGCTTGTTATATGTCTAAAGCTAAAGCTATTCGGAAATTATTAATGAAATGCTCAGCTGAAGCTTATTTTTTCATGCTTTTTCCGATGCTGTTTTGGGGCCGCAAGCCAATTCCGTTTTGTTTTATTTTTTTTTTTTACTTTTTGGTTGAGTGTGTGAAACGATTTCGATCTGGAAATGATCCGCTGGCCATTTGCATGTGACTGGATACAGATAGACGTAGGCATGAGTTGGTTAAATATCATCAATTATCGATGTGGCTTTCGGGTTCATTCATACGACGACGTTCACGACGTTGATCTGGTCAATCAATTTGGCTCTGGCCCAGGGCAGGCAGTCAGGCAGGCTGGCTAAGGCTGGTTAGCTCTCTGGCCGATCGAGAACGACTGCGATGCTATTCGAGCTCTTAGTCTCGAAAAACTAAATCGCTTTCTCACACGTTCGCCACACAACTCTTTGATAGTCTGTCCCGCTCACAGGGGATTGACAAATTGCATTTCATTTATTAATGATTGCTTAAATGGTGTTTAATTAATTGACCCTCTGGCCCCTCTGCGCGTTGAAATTCGAAATGTCTATTCAATTATATGTAATTAAATTCGCATTTTTTATCGGACGAGCCAGCAACAATTCCATATCAATCTATAATCCATTTACACGTTTGTTAACAGCCATAAAGGTGGTAAAGGATGATTGCTTGGAGGGCGGGCACTTTAATGGCCTTTTAATCTCAAGTTCATAGTTATGGTTTTTTTTTATGATAATTGCATGTGGGCGTGTGTTTTGTATAATGAAATCAATTTGTGTTGGAGAAAAAGGAAAAGGAAATAAATATATAAATATATTGATTAAAATATATAGAATAGAATAAAAATATATTTTAAATAGACTCATATAAAAATAGTATTTATTTTTGAATACAAAATATATTATATTATAAAAACTTATCATATTTAGTACATATACATATATTACATATATTTCCAGAATATTTTTCTAATAATTATTTATTTATCATAATCTAGATATCTTAGCTGAAATTTCTTTTTGTCCACAAATTTCGTTAAAAATGATAAATGAGTTGTCGGGGCTTCTGGCTCCCAAAAGGTAATTCAACTCTTGTTCTCTTTAAGGGTGAAATAATGTAAATTTGCGTCAACAGCGAGAATTCCCCCAATCGTGTATGGAATATCAAATTCCTAAAGAACTCTTATGTTAAATTTCCTATGAAGTCACACCAAAAAAAAAAAAAAAAACCAGAACCAGAAAAAGGGAAAAGGGAAAAGAGACGCCAATGGATAAGTGTAATTTCCAAATCTGAAACTCGTAAGAGTCATCAACTAATGAGGCCTCTAAAAGCCGACAAAAAGCATGAAATACATGTAAATAGATACAAATATGCATATATACATAAATATATATATACCATAAATATATATGTATCTGTATCTGTATCTGTATCTGTATCTGTTGTCGTTTCTCTATTCGTATTTATTTATTTTCGAATTGTTTCGGGCGCATTTTTCATTTTTCGGCTAAAACACAAAATGCAGGAAATGGACGTGTTGACAAATAAACGATGTTCATACTCGTACATCTATTTACCAATATATGTATCTATGAATTAAACACAAAAACAGCTCACAACAAATTTCACCTGTGCTTTTTAGTGGTTTTGGTTTTTTTTTTCGTGTCGTTTTTTGTTTCGTTGATTTTTTTAGCATTTGAAATGCGGACGGGACGTACTTTGAAAATCAAATAGCTTTGGCCCCAAATGAAAGTTAACAACGGCAACAACAAACGGTAATTGTTATACTTGCCAAGGCACACACACACACACACACACACACATTGGCTTGTGTGCGCGCACTTATACTGTGTGTATCTTATGGATACATTTTGTTTCACACGCACAGCGGATCTGCGGATCTGTCGTTGTGTGCGTGCGAAAATGCCGTTCTATTTATTGAATATTGATAAATGCGCTGCGCTCACAGACGATGGTTAGAGCAAGCGCCTCCAACCCCACAACTAGCCCCCGACACACCTACCGCCCTGCCCCCGTGGCTCAACTCATTTGCGCCACGAATTTGACGTCGTCTCATTAGTCACATTTAAAATTGTATTTAATTACTTTCTCACTTCATCATCAGTCAAGTCTGTGGGTCGCTGCCGCCTCGTCATTGGCGCTTGGGGGGTGGCAAACACCCCACTGCCGCCACCACCATCACCAAAGCCGCCGCACCCCTCTATTCTACACAGTGGCTGCGGCTGCGGCTGCGGCTAAGACGGGCTGGCTCTGTGCCTTTCCTGGTGGTGTTTGATGAGCGCCTGCGCTCCCTACAAAATATACATATATATACATACATATATACTAAGCTTCCACAGACAGGCCGTCGAGAGAAAATTGATATACTCTCTGCTGCCGCGCTGCTCCAGCGCTGCTTTCATCAATCTCAAATTAGTGAAAATCGAAGAGCAACTGCAATTATTTGCGTGGGCTGCTGGCAAATGTAACGGTAAATGGTATTCTATATTATCTATATAGCCAAACATTCATTCCCACCTATACCCACCTACCTACCTAACTACCAAAGCGACCTACCTACTTTTTTTTGTTTTGTTTGTGGGCCATTACAAGTGTAATTTATCTCGCAAATCATTAATCAAGTTTGTGTGCTTGTATTTGGTATTTTCCCGACGCTGGTGGAAAGTGTGTAATTTGCTCGACTGTTTTCCCTCTATATCAAACGGCATTTGGCATAGGCAAGCCACACAAATGTTGACGCCCCACGAAACTACGGCTCTCCGTATGAAAAGGGCGTATTTTAAATTGAATCGCGTATAAAAAAGCGGCATATTTATGATTGAAAGATACACAAACCATACAAATGGACACACAAGCACATACACTCACACTTGCACACTCGCCTGACAGCACTGTTCAGCATGTTTGCATTGATTTGCGTTATGCAAAATGGGTCCATTACGAAGTAGACAAACAACACTCGACTCAAGCACCAAAAACATGCTCAATAGTGTAGCCTCACTAAGAGCTTATTCACAACTAAACACATACACACACTCAAATTTCTACAAATGAGTCGTGTGTGTGTGTGCAACGAGCGAATGAGCGGCGAGCGCATTGTACACATACACGAGTTTCGTATTGAATAGATTACGATTACAAATTTAATTGAATGCCACCTGAGCACAGCTGAAACGACAATCCGATTGGCCAGCCAGCCAGACCAGCTGGCGAGAGAGAGAGCGAGCGAGCGGCATCACAAATGAAACAAATGGGAATGGCACAAACACACCAGCGTAGCCACTGCGCACACAAGTTCCACTAGTCAGCCGTTCAAGAGAGTGAATGGCATTGCCAGGAGAGAGAACGAACGACAGAGAGGCAGTTGTGCCGCGCGTTGTCTTTTCGTCGCGTCGTTTTTGATGTGCGGAGAGAATCATTTTTATTCCCAATTGGAGTTCCGTGTGCGTCGGGCGAAAGCGGCGGACAGTGCGCGATATCAAACGTGAAATAAATGAACAAATTGTTAATTAATAAGCAACAGGAGCCGATCATCATACCGATCAGGCACCATCAGGTAACAGTAACAACAGCAACGTTGCGCCGACTATTCCAATGTAATCTAAATGTGTTTTGGTGTTGCGTGTGTGTGTGTTTATTGTGAGCGCTCGAAAAGGAGCTGACAACAAGGAGAACGATAACATTTTAAATATTTAAATTAGTGTTAATTGTAATTGCATTGAATAGCAATTCAAGCTAATTTGGGCCTGTGCTGAAATTACAAAAAGAAAAAATTAAAAACAAGCGAAACCAGAAAAATAACGCGAGTTCGATTAACGGTGCTTCTCGAGCTATTCCCTTTTGGCTCAACTTCAACGGAATCGACCGAAATCAACAGCAGAGGCAGCAACAACAACAATACGAAGAGCGTCAATCGAGGCGACAATTCGAATATTTGATAACGGTAAATGGATGATATAAACGCAGGAGCAAAAGCAAATGCAAAACAGGCAATCAAACAGCGAAGCGAAAAAGAGTGTAAACGAGAGAGATAGAGAGAGAGATAGAGAGAGCAAGCAAGCAAGCTAGAGCAAAAGAAACAATAATAATAATAATAACAACAATAAAGTGTGCTGTGCAAATTACGTAGAAAGTTGAAAGCTCGCGCATTGATTCCGCTATAAATCGAAACAATTTGCCATCTGCGCTTTGCAATTATAATTATCAAAATTCCATATCCAATTCAAAATAAAAATCAAATTTCACTCGAAGCCCGCACTAAATAAGAAACCTCGCACTAATGCAACTCCGAGTGCATCCGACTATGGATTGCAGCGGCCGTTCAAATAACACTATTGAACGCGATTCCGATTTGGGTGACGATTTGGTAAGCAAAAAGAATGAAAACAAAAGACGGAGAATGAGACAAATGACGAAACAAATATGAGTAGTATAGCATATGACATATGCATGTGTATGTGTATCTGTGTTTGTATGTGTGTATGTAGTTTAAACAGTTATTTTATTGCCGTAGCAAATACTTTTATCTAAATTAAACGATATGAAGTCAATTTCCTATTTGTATTGTATAACGGATTGAGTGTTGAACAGAGTTCGTGATATTGGGCTAATAGCTATTAAAATCGAGTTGAAACTTTAGGCAGAAATGCACATTTCAGTAATTTGTTTCTTATTATTATTTTTTTCTTCAAATTATAATATAGTTTCTGTACAATAATAAAAATATTGTATTAGTTTCTTTACTTTTTCTTTTTTCTTCTTTCTTTGAAAATCATAATTTTTCATCTGAATTTATAGTGTTTTGTCTAAAATTATATTATATTTTTCAAAATTATAATTGGTTACGAATTTCTGATTTTAATCACATTGAATCATCAATTATTATATTGAAAGTCTTTAAATATTTTAAACAATAATCTGTTTAAAATAAATATTTTAAACAATAATAGGAGATTTTTATAAGATATTCAAGACTTTGTTTGTTTGTTATTTTTAATTAAATTTAAAAAATGTTCTAAAACTTCTATTTAAGCTTTGATTATGATACTGTTGACAAATCCATTTTTACGCTTGACAAACAGCTGGAAAATTGAAAAACTTGGGGCACGTTAAAAGTCGACGTAATACCAATTAGTCTTTGTATTTAGGTGGAATAGATAGTGTTATTTATTTGAGCGGGCTAAGTGTATGTAAGTGTAGCTAAATAGTTTCTAAAAATTCATGAGTCAACTGTAGGGGATTTTTTAGTTATATACATAATATATAAATATATATTTATATATATTTAATTCGCTTTAGTGTTGATTAATATAAGTTTCCTTGCTGTTTTGCCGTCGGCATTACTACAGCTCTACTGTCTCTCTCTCGCACTCACTCTCTTCCCTCTCATATATTATGGTAAAGCTCTGTACGAATGACTAAAAGCCTTGCATTGATGCAATTCTTCGAGTCGCGCGTCTGTTTGCAGATGATTCGAAACGTAATTATAATGTTAAATTGTTGATTCAAAATTAAGCAGAGATGAAGCAGCAGCGGAGTCTACAGTTTTTGTGCCCTCTCTGTCTCTTTCTTTTTCAACCCGTTCGTTTTGTTTGCTATGAAGCCGTTAAAAGGTGACATGCTAAATGGTCATACAACGCATTTATTATACACACGCACCCAGACAGAGAGAGGGAGACACACTCACACTAAGTGCATACACACACAGGCTCATAAATACAAATAGATTCATCTGTTTCTGCTTTGGACCAGGCCTGCAAGTGCCCAGTGCCTAGTGGCTGTTGCCTAGACCTAGAGAGGTAGGTGTATGGCTGGGGCCCTCCAGTGGGTATATCTCGTTCACCTTTCATCAATTGAAAGATCTCTTTCAATTCAACTCTTTGATGGCGTTCATATGTAAATAAAATGTTTAAATATTTGCATTATTTGTTAGTACCTTAAATGAATATTAAATGGGTTTTATTGCCGCTGTGTGTGAGAGTAAGTGAGTATCTATGCGTGTGTGTGTGTGCATAGGCACAGGTATGCTCTCTTCTTCAATAAAACTCTTGTTAGGCCTCTTTTGTTTTTCTTTCATTTTTATTTCATTGTTGATAGACAGTGTGCCGCGTTGATCAACAATGAGCCAGACTTTATACATAAATATACACATACATACACACACACATATATATATATATATATACATACTGAGTCAGATACTTGGCTATTTACATAATTTTTAATAGCTTCGGATTTTTTTTTTTTTTTTTTTGGCTCCTCCGAATTGCCTCTTTTGATAGCCTTGTGCAAACATTGTTCCCAGTCATCCAGCTTTGCTTCTTCTCACACTTTTTCCTCTTCTTCGTTCTCTTTGCATAAAATATTGTATAAAATTCAACAGTTAATTGAACACTTCGATCATAGCGAGGGTCACTGATATACATACATATGTGGGTGAGTGTTTTTCAATTAAATTAACTTGAAACAGGCTCAATCGGATGTCGGACGACACACACACAAACGCACAATGCTGGTGTCATTCGCGCGTCCGATTTTTAATATCAAATCCTAGGGCATATTGAAAAACTGTTAAACTGAAACGAGACTCAGAGATTTTGGACCAAAAGTCACGATTAACGAATAATGTGGGCTGTCAAAAAGTCATAAATTCTCAAATGAAGCGAGTCCGAGTCCGACTCCGAGTCGGAGTTGAAGTTGAAGTCGTGCCCCAGCGCTGTGGCAGCTTCAACATCATCTCTGCGGTCGTCATTTGAGGCACAGCTTTAATTACTTGGGTTAAACGCACAGTTTAAAATTCATTGAAGTTGGCTTGATTTTTGAATCGTTTTTAAATTAAATCAAGCAATGTAGCACTCTCTGTGAGTGTGACACTTCAAAAGGAGAGAGTGAGAGTGAGAGGGCGAGAGTGGGGGCAGCTGTCCGGCAACGCGCACGTGTTCAACATCAGCGCCATTTGCTGTTCCCACATTAAATCATTGACTGTGGGAGCAGTTTGTGTGCGTGTGTGTGTGTGTGTGTGTGTGTATGAATCTCAGTGACGTTAACTGCTGTTTTGGTTTACAGATTCCCAGTTTAGCACTTGCCTGCGATTGCCTCTTATCCGATGGAAAATTAGCTGACGGTTTGGGCTACCCCAAAGCCCCCCACCAAAAATCGTATAATATATCTCCCTTGCCGGACTCAATTCCATAACTGGGGGCATTTGTGTATCTATGAGCGTGTGTGTGACGCTTAATGCACTCAGCGACGGCAGCGGCAACAGCAACGGCACCTGTTATAATTTGTTTGGCTTCTTGTACGCTGACAGGCAACGATTTGTATTAAATTCTTTGTTGGGCACTCGAGGCAGTTGTTGTTGTTGTTGCATAACGATAACCCACATGAGAGAGAGAGAGAGAGAGGGAGAGCATGTGTGGGTAAAGATATTTGATTAAGTATGCAAGAGTATTCGAGTCGAGCAAGCGAAATGTCGCCTTTGGGGCAAGCTTTCAAAATCAATGGCAGATGAAATTTATTGGGGAATGGAATTGGCAGGGGGAGGGAGTTGGCGCCATCTTGAAAATGCATTTGTTGCATTCAGGTCGCGTCATCGTTCTCTATTCACGTATATTTAATTAAATTAAAAATACAACAAATAAAAAGAACGCAAATGTCAAAGCAATAGAAGAAATAGCAATAAACAGCAATGGCGACAAATGCCAAAGCCTCTCTCACACGCACACACACAGTCACACAACCAATTGCAAAGCGAAAAAAAAACCTCATAAAAATTATGATTATTACAGTTTTGTTTAGAATGAATTTATGAATTATTTTTCAACCATAGCTAATAAAATTGGTAATTGGATTTTTCCAGCACTGGCGGCCGCTCAGCAGCTGCAGCTGCTTACGAGCTGCGATAAAGTGTAATAAACGAAACATACGCACACACACATATGTATATATGTATATAAATAGTGCGAATACACGACGCACACACATGCACTGGCACATATAAAAGCTTATTATCAAAGCACTAATAAATTCAACGTCTCGCCTCGCGACGCCTTGCGAAAGGGCGTGGCTTTAGTTATTTGTTGTTCTTGTTTTTTTCACTGACTTTGCAAGCGCTCGCGCAAAAACGGACGCCTGACCGAAAGCTCTCGCTGGCCCGTGTAAATGCGGCGAAATTAAATGAACGAACAAACAAATGAGAAATGTCAAAAGAACAGGCGAATTTGTGACGACGAAAATGCAATGCTCTTCCACATAATGAATTGAGCTAAAAAATACCAAATTTGATTTAAATAAAGTGCAAAATTCGCTATGACTTCCTTGCAAAGTTAATAGAGTTAGATTTATGAATTAAGGATCTGTGCAATGAGTAAGACTGAAGGATAATATACGGTATACGATATGTTTGCTTTGATATGAGACAACTTAAATGTCAGACTTCGAATATTCTCTGCAAGACCATAAAACTAAGCGGCCAAAAAGCTTTCGCCGCGATTTACAGACCGGCAGGCGCAGCCAGGCAAGCTACATATGCATATATGTATGTATGTATGTATATTTTCGCCGTCTGCAATAAAAACAATGCGGTTTCTTCTTCTTCATTAATGCCGCCTGCAATCGAAACTAGAGGAAGGCAAGGCAAAGAATTACCACCAGCAGAAAGAGTCTTTTGGGCCCTTTTATTCATTGCTTTTTTAACCGGTTTCATATTGTTGTTGTTGCTTTTTTCTTTTACATTATTTTATTGTTTACGCGAAATTTTCATCTTCACAAACATAGGCACACACGCAAGTGCTCACCCAACATGGGCGTGCGTGTAGCGCCCATATAATAGTGGGTAGGTGGTTGTTGTTGTTGTTAATCGTATGTGTGGGGTGTGGGGGTCGGTCAGTGGGCTCGTTCGCTGGTTCGCTCTGTTGGATCGTCCAGCCAGCGGGCAACCGGCACAGCGAATGCGCCATTATGTTTTGTTGCCCGTTTCGGTTTCAGTTTCTGTTTTGTTGTTTCCATTTTTATATTTTATTCGCTTTATTTTTTCCGCTTCGTCGCGTTGCGAGCGAATGAAATGCTCGGCGCACACAAACACATTTACGCGCGCACACACACACAAGCATTTAGCATTTGCTCTTGCACTCGCACTCATGCTCATATTACACTCATCTGTACATATGTCTGCTTGTGTGTGTGTGTGTGTATTTGTATGTGGGCATGTATCTCAGAGATACGTTTTGCATTTTAATTTTATTTTCATGCTCTTCGGCCTGCAGCGGCGTTTCCGTATCGACCACGTTGCACATGTTTTGGTCCTGCCCTTAATATGTATGTGGATGTATATATGTACATATATGTATGTATGCATATGAATTTATGTATGCACATGTATTTCTTGTGTACTTTTTTAGCTGCCAGCTCTTTCTGCTTGTTGTTGTTTATGTTGTCGTCGTCGTCGTCATCGTCGCAGCGCGTTGAAATAATTCGCCACGGGGTAGATGCGTAAATGAGCAATTTTTATTTATGTGTGTTTGTTCGCATTTTTATTCAGATATTCACATATAAGAAAAACGCCGCCATTTATTACATATGCATGTGCATACATATGTATGTACGTATGTATGTACAACTATTCTTAAGTGCCTACACATGTGGGTGTGCATAAAAAACATATTATTATTTTACATACATACACATATATATATCAGAAACATTTTACACCATTTTAAAATATAGCTTAGCCTAAAACTGAATTAATATTCTGCTTTAACTATAATATAATTTATAGAAAAACCTCGACAATTTTCCAAACGTCTCAGTTTTCCCGCCGTTTATCAAAATTAGTATTCTTTGTCAATTCAGAATAATATTACGAAGCTGCTTTCCAGGAATACAGCATATACATATATAATAGATAATTCTACAAAATTTGACTATGGAAAGAAAACGTTAATAAACTTAAGACGCCAGCACGCCCAAAGACCAGAACACTTGAATTGTAGGAACATTAGGATATCTAGTTTACAGTTCGGTCTAAAAAACACGCACACATGCATAGCATGATTTGAATGAAATGGAGAGAGAGGTAGCTGAGAGGACGAGAGAGAGAGAGAGGTAGTCTATAGATAGACATATGCCTGCAATATAATCTTAATCCTTCACACAATAAACGGTTGCCTGCCTCCGCCTCTGGTAGCTAGTTGATCCTGTTTGCATGCTGCGCCCTTCACAGCTTGGCACTGCGGCACTCGACGCATTATGGATTTGTCGTCCTTTTGTTTTAAATTAGCACGGCATGTTGCACATGCGGCGCAGCGCTGTCTGTTGTCCGCTATGTCCGCGCTGTCCGGCTGTCCGCTATGTCCGTGTTGCCCGCCGTGCAGGCCGCAATCCGCATGATGAGCGAAGCTGGATGCCAATGCCGACGGCAGCAGCACCGGCAACGTCACTTCTCTGACGGCCCTGAGTGCTTCCGACAATTTGTCAGTGCAACAATAGCAATTGTTGTTCATATCAACAACAACGACAACAACAACAGCAGACAGAAATTAACTAAAATGCATTTGTGGTCAAATGCAATGATAATAAATTAAGATAAATTATTTTCAAGCGCTTCTATCGAAATTAATGTAAACTAATTAGTGATAAAAACTGTCAACGGCAAATAAATTGAATATTCTACCCATACGAATGCAATTTGCCATTAGATAGTATCCACATTTGCCCCAGTCGGCTCTTTGTGCCCCCATATTGTCAGAAATGTTGCCGTCGTCGTCATTTGCGGTGCATTGAAAGCTATTAAAGTAAATTGCAATGAACGGGACCCAAAACCCATACTCATACTGATACTCATACCTAGACCCAGACCCGAACCCGTGCCCTTACCCGGTGCCGGTGCCGGTCATACCTGCCCGCAATTGTCGTATCTCTAATGTGAGTAGTACACATGTAGCTGCTCGTATCTGTATTGTGGGTGCACTCATTGGGTTTTCGCGGGGACTTCTGCAGCAGGTCTAATTGCGATTTAATGTCTTTTCGGCCTTTTCGTATGAAAGTTACAAAATAGAAGAAGAAAAGCGATAATACCGAACGACTCTATCAATGCAGGCTGAGTCCAAATTAATGGAACTAGCTTGTGCTACTAAATACTATCTACAACTAGACAAATAACTCAATGGAAATCTATCGGAGCTGGCGACATAGTTTTTTTTTTTTATTTTTTTTACATTGTATATAAATAAGATCATTAGCGGCTTTTGCTTCAAATAGTTGAAAACTGGCACAGCTTATCGTCATTTCATGATTTATGCGACACTCACACATAATTGCATAGAGATATTAAATTATCGTCGCACATAAAAGACCCCCAGACAGATATGCAATGACAATGGCTGGAGCTGGGCGGTAATTGAGAAACTGCATTAGTTTCTATGCAAATCGAATAGGAATGCAATTTCAAATTGTTTGCCAGCTTTGGTTATACTAATTTATGAACTGATTGGGCATATTGACTTGGTGCAATGCCCGACCGTCTGTCGTGCGTCTGATTCGTAGATTCATATGGACGGACAGTTGAAGCCCATTCGTTATTATTGAAGCTAACGAGTTGATATTTGGAATGGAAAATACCTCTAGAGTCCTGCTAAGTATTAGCTGAAAATTATATATCCATGTGGAGTAGGGCGTGGCATATCGGAATAAAATTAGAAATTATACAATTTAACTTCTAACTTTACCTGATTATTTCTAGTTTTTCCCCCTTTTATATAAATTACTAATATTTTCATAATTATCTTGATTTATGGACGATTTTCTTTAAAGGCCTGCAGGCATAATTATAACATATCATTCAATATATAAATATGATATAATAATATACACACACATAATGTAATATAGAAATTTTCGTACACTTCAATTTGAAATATTTCATATACTAATTTTTATTTGAATGCAATTTTCATATCTTGAGCTCGCCTGGTTATCGATCGGCTAATGAAGTGCATCAAGCAAAGTTACAAAATTTACTTCATTTTGTTTTTGCTTTTGTTGTTGCTCTTGTTGCTGTTGTTGTTGTGTGCAACACGCAACTGAGAGCCACAAACAACATTAAAGCGGCGCAAATTCGTTGTGCATTAATTAGACATTTTATAGGTGCAACACGGCGTAAACTGCACGCCTTTGGCAGTGGCTGGGGCTGGGGCTGGGGCAGACCAGGCCCAATACCACAATTATTGTTTGGGCCTGGTCAACAGCAATGGCAACAAAATGAGAGGCGAATAAGGCAACGGCAAACCGCAACTAAAATGTTGCCAGCGAAGCGTCCATCGGCCTCTGAGTGCACATATTTCGCATGGATTCGATAACTTACATTAATTTAATGTACACACACACACATACAACCAAACACATACACATGTATGCACTGTTAGGTATGTGTGTATGCAAATATGGCTGGATGCATGTGGTAACCGCGAATTGCCAACTAACTAACCAACCCAATGCAGCGCAAAGCATCCAATGCGAGCAGCGATCAATATGCGCCAATATAAGCCACACACACAAGATGCGAGACAGACAGAGACAGAGAGAGAGAGAGGGAGGGAGAGAGAGAAAGAGAGAGACTGTGTTAAGAGGGAGGCGCAGGCGGCAGAGGCTGTTGCCACTAAACAGCGGCAAGAGCGAGACGTTACCATTTCATTATGCGCATCCGCGTTCGCGTTCGCATCGTTGAGCGAGTTGGTTGGGAATAACAGTTTACTTGGGGTTAACCAAATGGTGTTGCCAATACTTTATGCCACATACGCAATCGGCCAATACACTGAGAGAAATACTAAAGCAATTTACTGTTTGTTGAATTGCATTAAAAAATGCATTTTGATTAAGCAAAAAGAGATACAATTTCATAATGTTGATTGATTATTTGTAGTCCATTTGCGAGTCTATATATGTGATCATTTATGGAAGAGAAGCTATATCTATATCTGAATAATATTTGGATTGGATAAAAAATCATGTTTAAAATATATATACATATTATTATATGATAATATAAATATTATCTATTTTTATTGCTTTACACTTATGCTAAAGTATAGTTTATGTATTCTTCGTAGTCATATCTTTTATACGAGTTTTATATACATACATATATCTCTGATTTATCAACTAATTGATATATCACTAGAATATGCACAGCAATTTGTCACAGTGTAGAGCTATGCATACTACTTAAAGCTTTTGTATGTATTTTGCGCCAAACTTCAAAGAATTCTTGGAACTTTAGAGCTCTGCGGCTGTTGCAAATGCCATAGAGCTCATACAGCCCATAGAGCTCAGTTTGTCTATGTGTGCTTTGGTTTTGGTTGCATTTATGATTACAGCAATGCGACAACCAAGACGACAACAACAACAACAACAACAATAACGATACCGGCGATAAATGTTGTATACACATATGAAAAGAGTTGCAAACTGAGATGCCAACAGCACTGATGCTGTTGCTGCTGATGATGTTGATGATGATTATGATGTTGCTGTTGTTGTTGATGATGGACTAGCTAGCTCCAGACTAACCTGTGCCTGCCTCAGCTTGGCTTACATTGTGCGGGGCAGGCTACATTGTGTGTGTGCTGCTATCGGTTGGCTGCCGCTTGAATGTGTTTAAATTGAAAATTCCCGATTTGCACACAGTCACAGATGCGCTTAATTTGCACCTCTCCAAATGCATAAAAAGCAAAGACCGGACCGCGGACATGCAGCAGCAGCAGCAGCAGCAGCAGCAGCAGCAGCAGCAACAACAACAAGAGCCGGCCAAGCGTAGCGGACTTCCAGCCAGAGTCACGGCTGGCAATAGTACGCTTGAAACGTCTGTGGCCACGGATACGCCATGGATGTAACTTGCAACGACCTGGCGGCCAAAGCGGCTACACTCGCCTTTAATGGCCTGAACGGACCTGCGGGTCTTCTGGCTCTGACTGCGGCTCTAAGTCTGGCTCTGGTTGTGGCTCTGCTTGATTGCCATTACCGGCTTGCCATTGTTAATTTATTAAGTGGTTACCTTTGTTGTCGCCTCGCTGGCAATACAATTGAAATTGCTGGAGCTCTCTTTTCCCCTCTTTCTCTCTGTCTCTCTGTCTCTCTGCCTCTCTTTGTTTATGTGTTAATGTTGTCCTGCCTTGGACTTGGCCAGAACAATGAACATTTGCTAAGTGCTGCCCACGCAGCCGCAACACGTTGCACGCTGCACGCTGCACGCTGCACGCTGCACGCTGCACGTTGCAAAGCCGCCGCAAGTTGACAGAGTATTCAACATTTGGCCAGCACAGCGGGCGTCTAATCGCATTGATCGTGGCGTTCAATGGGCCTGGCCAAGATTCATTGAGCGCAATCGATGCGGCATGTTTTGACATAAGCGCCACCATCAATTCCAAAGTCTGATGCACTAATTCTCTCTCCTCTCTCTCTGTTTTGCAGTCCCACGGCGATCGAACGGATGACGAGATGCGCGACTGCGACTCCGTAGACGGTGAACATCATCAGCTGAGCGCCAAGGCGGCAATCGCAGCTCGACTCAGTCACACAGTCGCCGGCGGCGCTGGCCTCAACTTTGCCAGTCCAGAGCAGCAAACAGATCTGCCACTCAGGTGAGTTTGCCTTAGCCACACACATATATACAACAGGCAGCTTTATCACCTAGATTGTATATCTATTTCAATTGTCATTCTTCTGCTTGTGACAGCCATCATCATCAACTGCCGCCGAATCACCCGCTCAACGCTCTGGGCAGCTTCATGGGCATCGGCGGACTACACAGCATTCCAAATCTCCAGCACAGCGATGTGCTCGAGAAGCTCAAGATGCAAGTGCGCGACATGAAAGTGGGCCTCATGGTGAGTGTCAAAGCAATTAGAGCTGATCTAGTATTTGCGAATCGCGAAAGGTGAGGGGAAAGCTAAATGTGTAAGAGAGAGGAGCCGAGGTGGGATTTAAGAAACCAAAAGGTTAGACAAGTTGAAGAGAGTTTGGAGGGCATCTAGTAAATGAAGGTAAAACGAAAGTGGTTTCATATGAGAGTATTTGCTGTTTCTAATATAACTGTATATACATATATAATAAATATTTAAAAAAAAGTAAATAAAATATAAAAAATAAAATAAAATATAGTAAATAATGAACAACAAATAAATAAATGAATAAAATAAAATAAACAAAAGTAAATACTTAAATAAAATAAACAAAACTAAAATAAATATGGAAAAACAAATTTTTCATTAAAAAAAAAACACACACACAATAATAAAAATAAGCTAAGTAAATATAAATGAAAAATAAAATAAACAAATAACAATAATACAAAATTGAACCAAAAATATAATAAAGTAAAATAGAAAAAAAAATTTAAAAAAAATAAATAAATAAAAAAATGAATAAAAAAAATAATAATAAATAAATAAATTAAAAATAAATAATTAAAAAAATAATAATAATAATAAAATTAAATAAAAAAAAATAAATAAAAATAAAAAAATTAATATTAATTAATGATAACATTTTGAAAGTAAAAAATAAATACTAATACAAAAATAATAATATAAATATATATATATATATTAATTCAATAAATATATGTAAATTATAATTCATAAAGTTAGACTAATGTTCCAAGGAAGGCTTATTTCGCACTACTATTTAAATGAGTATATATTCATGAAAATAGTGCAGCTTATGACTGCATTCTATAATGAATAAAATATTTAATGCATCACTCAGAAATTTACAGAGAATTGTATATAAATACTGAAACAATAACAATTGTTAATTAAAATTCCACAAAAAGCACATCAGATGATTTTTTTAAGGGAAATTCGCATTTCATTTTTATGTAAAAAAATAACAAATAAAAAATATGTACATATATACAAATTGGAGAGCAAAAACACCTTAGAACAATTTTTTGATATATACAAAATTGTCATTGAATTTTATATAAATATATTTTCAATTAAATACAACTTTTTATATCAAATTGTGTGATTTGGAATTTAAATCGTAGAAGTCGTAAATAATATTTATTTTGATGCAAAGCTCACATCGAATTTCGCATGGAGGTAAAATTGTTTGATTCTGCTTTACCGATCGGCCCCAATTCCATTTCGTTTGCTTTGCAGGAACAGGACTATGCGGCGGCAGCACATGCAGCTGCGTTCGGGGCCAATATGCTGCCCACGACGATCAGCTCGGCTTTTCCGCTGGCCCACAATTCGGTGGCAGCCGCCGCGGCAGCTGCATCCTTTGGCCATGCGGCCAATGCGGCGGCCAGCAATGGCGCCAGCTACAATGGAGGCGCCGCTGCTGCCAGTGGAGCAGGAGGAGCTGTGGCAGCTGGCAACAATAATGCAGGTGGTCCAGGTGGAGGTAGCAGCGGTGGCGGTGGCGGTGGCGGTGGCACGTCCAATGCAACTGGCAACAACAGCAGTAACAACAATACCAACAATAACAACAACAGCAACAATAGCAACAACAACAACAACAATGCCGGCAATGGGCATCCCTTTTCGTTTGCATCGCCGACAGCGCCAAGCGCCAAAGAAGGTTGGTATTGGGCTGGGGATTAGCCGGTGTTTAAACTGTTGAACTCAGCGCGTCATTTTGCAGCTAATTCCGCATCAAATTCATCGACGTCCAGCGAGGCATCCAATTCATCGCAGCAGAATAATGGCTGGAGCTTTGAAGAGCAGTACAAACAAGTCAGACAGGTTAGTGTTAGTCAATTTAATCTCTTTGCAAACAAGCCAAGCCAAGCCAACAACAACAACAACAACAACTGAAGACGCTAGGGGAGATGCGGTGATGCGGCATTGCGGAGCAGAGGCTGGTCGGGTCCAGCCGTTTAGGCAAACTATCAATTAACGGCTAATAGCCAAGATCTTGAACCAGTTGCCTTTCCGTTAAGATGAGTCGAGTTTGTGTCTCTGTCTATATCTCCCTACCTCCCTCCCTCTCTCTCTCTCTCTCTCTCTCTCTCTCTCTCTCTCTCTCTCTCTCTCTTGCTGTTTGTCTCAGTTACGAGTGCAGCCGGGGGATGCGCCAAGTTTTGATCTCGTTTTGACGCTTCGGCCCGAAGCTGTTCACATGCAATAAAGAGTTCCGGTTTGCTGCAATTGAGCAATTAATGCTCACATCTTGAGCGCACACACACATACGCACACACACTCGCACTAATTTGGTGAGAAAAGAGCCAGTTTATTCATCTTTTTGGCTCTGCTTTGAGATGCTGGGCGGTCCACAAGTGCCCAGAAGTGTTGGGCTGTTTAGGCCTCAATTTCTACACGCATGGCTGCAGAGCCAGCGTGAAATTTGTAGCAGAAGTGCACAATCTCGAGTAATTAAAATAGTTTTGGGTCTACTCTAGGGCTTCGCTCGGCGTTGCCAAATTGTTGCGCCGTGTGAACCGCAACAGCTTTTGCCGCTGGCCATAAAAACTGAACTTCGATTAACGTTCGCTCGCATCGCATCGCGCATCGCATACACCCCCTTCGACGCTTTGACTCCCCGACTGTCCGAGTGTCTCTTGGCAATTCATCAAACAGCCCGCATTCTCTATGCACTATAAAAACTTTGACCCTTACACATAAAGAGAGATACAAATGCACATGTCTGTGTAGCTGCGCTTCACGCTTATAACACCTTCCGAGGCTGCAAACCGGCTTAGTGGACCAGCCAACGCCTACCAACCAGCTGCGAGCCTCTCAGCTCAGCTCTGCTCGGCTCTGTTGCTCTCTGGTTTCTGGTAGGTTCCCTTGGACCCCTTTCGCGGTGGCCTAATCCCTTTCAAGCAGCTACAGTTTGATGCCGCTGCTGCGCCACAAAATGGCGGCTTTCATTAATTTGTGAAAATGTGGCCGCGCTGCTCACAACGATAATTATGTTAATTGAGTGAGTAAGTTGCCGCGTATGAAAAGCCATTTTGAATTTGTCTGCCGCCGCCTCGTGAGATGCCAAAAAAAAAAAAAAAAAATCAGAAAATCATTCTACACGGGTGTGGGGCAACTGCGACTGCGACTGCCACTGCCACTGCCGCCCCAATGCCCCAACGCCACTCGCCATCGTCATCGTCATCAGACAGCCAAAGCAACTATCCATCCATCCGTCCATCCATCCATCCATCTATTCAGCTCCTCATCTCTTCAGACGAAGACGAAATATTATTTTGGTATTTTTTTCCTCGTTTCTATATGATTTAGTTTTGCTTTATATATATACATATATATTCACATATATTTATATATACATATATATGTAGTTGGCTTGCTCTCATTAATCAATGTCAATTATCTGTACATACTGAATAATTATGTTTAATTATAGACAGACCCCAAAGCATTTCCAATATTATTTTATTTTATCATACGAGCATTTCCTTTGTATATACATACATACATGTATTTATATATTTATGTTCTCGTACTCGATTGCACTTTCGGGATTATGAAACTGTTGGCGCACTTTTGCCCATTATTCCGCGTTAATAATTATTTATTCTATTGCCGACTTGTACGAAAAGGCAATGAATTTCCATTTTAATTATGGGCAGCGAACGTTCTCAAATAATTAACACAAATACAAAATTATTTATCGCCGTTGGCAACTCTTGCAAATTAGTTCACTTTTTGTTTTATAACTTACATTTTATTGGTCCATTTCGAAAATCGATTTATTTCGGCCCGCTCAAGACCAGACCCAGCCCATACGTAAATGTAATTCGTTTTCATTGCGGCCTTTTTGGCAATACGGCAAAAGTTTTCACTTTAAGTTTTTAGTACTTTTATTGTAGTGAAATTGGCTTTTGGGGTTTTTTTCTATACACGCTCACGAACCAACTGATGAGAGTATATAGGTTTGCTGTAATGTCAGAAAATGAGAATATGAAAAGAGTATATTGGTTTTGCATAGCCTCTTGGCTATGGGTGTGGCACACTCTTGATGAGTACTGATAGATAGATAGATATTAATGCCGCCGTTAGGCCCCCATGTATGCATTAAAGGCGTGGCAAACCAGGCCATACTATATTTGGTTTAAGAGAAATGACTTGAAACAGAAAACTGAAATTTTAAGTAGATGCTCTTTGGTATTCTCATCTCAAGATCGTTAAGATTTTCTCTTTTTAAACTCAATAAAGGATATACTAGATCTAGTATAGATTTTAGAAATATGAATTATATATAGTAGTACAGTTATATTAGTAGAGCTCTATATTTCCAAATGCCAAAACCAAAAGATTTCGAAATTACCAAAGATTTCTAGGTTTAACTAATATTGTACATTGAGCGAATATTTTGGAGTCGCTAAGGCTCGACAGCAAAATTCTTACCTCATTTCATTTTTGCAATTCTTATGAAATTCTCTCAAAATGCTTATTTATACAATAAATTGCTGCTGCAATCGAGATGAATTGTGTGTCATTTTTTTTTTGTTTTTCGCCTTTGAGTTGTTTTTAATCAGTAAGCACTGTACTTAAAGAAGTGCTTAAATCAACAAAGGCAATAAAAGTACAAAAATGAAAGAGGAAGAAAAATAAAGAAGGCAGCGACGAAACCTCAACGAATTTCAGTTAATTAAAGTGAACAAAACAAAAATCTGGTCAACAGATTTTCAATAACGAGTGTGAAATTCTTAAATAAATATGTGCACAAGATACACACACACACACACACACACGATACATGTGTGCCTCTGTATGTACGTGTGTGTGTGTGTAATGAGCATGTGTAAATGAGAGTGGACAAATTATGAGGCGATCGAACGAGGCAAACGCAGCGAGAAACATGCAACAGGATCTTGTCATATAATTTTTAGTAGCATTTCCATTTGGAAACCTTGCACTTTCCATGCTGATAGTTATAAATTATACACACACACGCACACGCACACGCACGCGCACACTAGCACACATTAACACACACTTTGATCTGGCAAAACGCATTTGACAATTCCCAGAATCAAGGATTCAAATTTCAAGCACACATTTTTAGGTACTAGTCCGCAATGCTAGCGACAAATAAGTGAGATTATTTTTATAACCGAACCCCGGGCGGAGTGTGTGTATGTGAGTATGTGTGTGCCATGTGTCCTCAACAAGCTGTGTGCGTGTGTGTGTGTGTAGTTATAAAAACGATTATGATTGGTCTAGAACTTCTGTTAGGGTATTTTATTGTTTTATTGCCAAAGACTAGGCGGATTTGTGAACTTGACCTGCGCTTGCGGCTGCTGTTGCTGCTGCTCCTGCTGCTGTGATGCAAGCCCGCAACCAATTTCCAGGACTCGGGCCATACGGCTTTGGACAAGGGTTGCCGGGGCAGGCTAACCCAAAGCGAACTTCATTTTTATTAGGTACATATTATTAATGCACACAATGCTAAGGCAGGCAGACGCAGCCCAAGGCGCACATAGATACGCACACACACACACACACAAGCACACATACGCACACACGCACACTTACACATATTTGATTTGTACAGCGACGTCAGCGTCGATTGCTGCACTCGACGGCACATTCACATATTTTTAGTTGATAAACGACCTTTGATGGCGTTGCATCGTCGCGTTGATCAATCGATGTGGCTGCAACCTGCGTGAAAGATATTCAAGTTGATCAAAAAACCAACAGAAACAGGAAAATAATAAAAACCGTTGAGCATTGCAACAAGTTGGCAATTAAACAAACAAAAAATAAGAAAAGTGATAAGTGTTTGTGCGTGTGTGTGTGTGTGTCTTAATCAATCAATTGGCAACATGCTCATCTCCGAGGATCAAATACAGGAGGTACTCAAAAGAAACAACAACAACAGCAACAGCAACAAATATGATCATAAATATTGCCAATTCATAGGCTTTCTCAAAAGTTTAATTAAAAAAGCCCAAAAAAAAGCAAAGCAAAAATAAATAAATAACAAATTTATTTCTTTTTGGTTTTTGGCCAAAATTCCGTCAAAAAGCATTAAACGTAAAAGCGCTTCAAGTTGAGCTTCAATCAATTTCTGCAGCCGGCATAAAGCGAAATATAAGAAATACGCATATGCTGATACACATACAAGCAAACATATGTATATATGTATATGTACATAAGTAATGTATACATATGTATGTATTGCTACACACACTATAACTCTTGTGGGCGTCGTGCATCATAAAAAAGAAGCAGCCGGCGTGCCAGCCAGTCGAAGTTGCGGCGAGTTGTGTGTTGCAGTTGCATTCGCTGAATTCGGAGCTCCAACTCTCAAGTTGGGGGCAATGGCAATGAATCGACGCTGGCTCTGAGTCAGAGACTCTGCCTCGGCCCAACTCAGACGGAGAGTCAGCAGCAGCAACTGCACGTTGTGTTGCTGGGCTACAGTCGCGTTTTAAATCATTTATGCGAGTGGGGATGCGAGGCAGTTCATCATCATTCGCATTGACTTAGAATGTGCACCCAAAGCCGAAGACAGAGGCAACAGAGAGCAACAGCAACAGCAACTCCAAGCCAGAGCCAAGGCTTGTGCCTTTGCCTTTGCCTTTGCCTGTGCCTGTGCCTTAGCTTAGTAGGCGGAAAGTATGATGAATTCCGAATTTGATGAGTTCACTCAGATGTTGTCATTAATTTTATACACAGAGAGACGTGTGTGTGTACGTGTAGCAGAAGGTTTTAGCTAGGCTCTTATAATTTAACTAAGAAACAAAACACATAAGGCCAAAGGAACTCCGCTGGCAAATGGGTTAAAGGTCAGAGTGTGCGCCGGCGGAGTCATGAAGTAGAGAGAGAGAGGGAGAGGGAACAAAATAAAAGAGAAATGAATAATCACGAATCTGAACGAAAACTAGTGAATACTTAGAATACTACATAAATATAGATTGATGGCAAGGCATATGATTGAGAATCTTTTTTGTAGACTCGAAGCCAGATTAGTGCAGAGAAAGGTTTATAAGGTATGCAGTTGGGTTCATGGAAATAGTAGTAGTAGTAGTTGTAGTCCTAATATCAGCAGTAATATTCATCAAAATAGTAGTAGTAGTAGTAATAAAATATTCTTATATATTTAGCTGATCCATACTCAGACATATTTGCACTTGGTTTCTTTGTAAGCATTGCTTGGAATTGATCTAAAATTCATGTATTGCCTTCTCTTTATACAAAGAGTTTATCGCATTTCCCTTGCCCCTTCGCATTCAAGCTGCATATTTTGCTGTACATAGACCTAAATACATAACTACTACATACAAAGATTCTCATCTTTATCACCTAATTATGAATTGTGCCAGGCCACTCGCTTACTCGCTCACTCGCTCACACGCTCGACTCGAGCCTTGCCCTTTTTAATGCTCATTGGGGTGTTTCACACGTTTTGCCTTGGTATGCGTAAGCGCTTGCAACCCCCAGAGAGTTAATGTGTGAGTGAGAACGAGAGAGAGAGAGAGTGAACGAGCGAGATAGAGAGTAACATTTAGAGAAACACGCGCCCCTGTTGTCGCCAGACCTAGGGTCGAGCCATGTCACGGCTTCTATTGTCTGTTAACCAACACCGAAGCGAACAACAAAAAACAGAAGAGAAACACAAGTAAACAACACTGCAACACAATAGAATAGCGTGTGGCAACCATTTTGTGCCAATCCATTGGCCCACAAGTCAAGTAGCTGAGCCCCTCTTATTGTTCATTGATTGTTAGCGCAATAATAATATACTATGTGTATATGTATGTTTGTTTGTATATATATTTATATATGGAAAATAATCATAATAATGGAATGTACTGACGTTGATGAACAATGATGGAAATAACTTGAATAATAATTATAATACTAATGATATTTAGTATAACAATGATGAGTATTATGATTGTAGCAATGCGTATTATTACGCTATTGCTGAGGATTATTATTATGATTATACACATATACATATATACAGATATTATATAATGATAATTAGATGATTATGGACATATACATATAATGATAATCCTAATGCTATTGTCTATGTATGAATGCATATGATCATGGTACGATTGTGATTGTGATTATTATTTGCATTTTTAAATTAAAATTATAAAAAAAAAAAATTATATGAGTAATGGCAATGAAATGAGTATAATTATTATTATTATATTCAATTCTAAAATTAAAATAATTAATTTTAATAAACATATTTACGTCAATAATGCCAATGATAATGATAATAAATTTAATAAATTAGTGATAATTATATTGATAATGACTAAAAGAGATATCAGGAATATGATTATTAAAATGTTAATAAATTATAATAATTTTAATAAAAATATACTCTTACCAATGTGAATATAAACACTTATAGTAATGATTATAATAATAATATTAATGCATTGTTTTTTGTGTTCTATTTCGCAGCTCTATGAAATCAATGATGATCCCAAGCGCAAGGAGTTTCTCGATGATTTGTTTTCGTTTATGCAAAAGCGCGGTAAGTTCATCCACCAGCAGCTCTATATGGGCATGTGGCATGGAGACAGTGGAGACAGTGGGTACAGTGAAGACAGTGGGGCAGGCATACTTGAACAACACTTGACGCTCTCTGTTGATCGGCTGTTGTTGCATTTGCATTTGCATGTGCATCTGCTGACTCAGCTAGGCAAGTTTGAAGTGTTTGCGTTTCGGACGGACTCAAATTATGTTAATTGAATAAATTTCTCGGCACTTTGCCGTTTGATTTGTCGCTCCACTGTGCGCGTGCATTAAAATATGCAGAAATGCTCAACCGAACGCCAGAGAAATCATCAAAATGATGCCGCACTTTTGTCGTATTGTCACTCCAAATTATAGTCAAGCAAACGGCGCAACAGCTCTCGCTCTCTGTCCCGCCCTCTCTCTCTCTCTCTCTCTCTCTCTCTCTATGCACATGGGTACTTAAAAAATGCTACAGTGAACAAATGACGACTATTTTTAAATGGCCAAATTTCGTTTGCTGCATTTCGTCATTAATGACATTAACAATTGCCCAGTTGAATGGGCGAGCATGTGGCATGCAACGGCCGTGAGCTTTTTGGCCCACAACAAATGCCACTTCCTGTGGCACACGCATACACACACACAAACACACACACATGTATAGGTCCTCGCTGTTGTTGGCCAGTCACAGAGTCGCGATAGCCACGTTGAAGTATTTGCGCATTGCCGGAGTGCATTAAATTTGTTGATATTTGCATTTGCGACATGCGAAGCAAAAAGATTGTGCAAAGAAAAAGCCAAAGAGCTAAATTACAAGCACTAAATATACACATGTGCTGCACTGCAAGTGTGTGTGTGTGTGTGTGCATGTATTGCCTTATAAACATGCTAATGCTTAAGCTCGACTTGCAACATGCGGCTAGAGAGCAACAAAATTTGCATATGTATTTCATTTTCTTCTATTTATTTTATCTAATTCACACACACACACATATACACATATATGTATATTGCTTGCATATGTATATATATACATAAATATATATGCTTAGCTACACATATCTCTCAATGCTTGACAACTTAATGGATTTTAATCTGTCACATGCGTTCAAGTTTTGACATGTGTATATGTATGTGCAGGCACTGTGACTGCGACTGCGACTGTGACTGCCACTGTGACAGTCACTGTGACTCTGTCTGTGACTGACTGTCTAAAGTGTCGCCCGAAAATGCGCTGCACACACACACACACACACACACACACACATAGTTGTATCTGTATCTATAACTATATTTATATCTGCTCTCCGATATTGTACAATTGTACAACTATAACGTATAATGTATAACGGAAATTATGCTGAAGAAATATATAAACTAAATATGTTTCCCTGCTCTGTCTTTGCCTCTGCTGGGTGTGTGTGTGTATGTTTGTGTTTGTGCAGCGAAGAGCGGCGCAATTCTTAATTAAAAGACGTCAATCACTTATCAACCGGGCGCGCTATTTCTGTAGATATTTCTCAGTGCTCGCCTGACAGACCCTTCCCACCGAGATCCAGTCCGAAAGCGAGCGCCAACCAAACACAAATACAAATACAAATACAAATTCAAACAGCCAACCCAAGCTAAATCAGCTGTCAGGCTGGCGGGGGAAGGGACTGTCGTAGGTGCGCTATGATTTCAGACTCTATCAAATTTCTCTAAATTCCATTAAAATGCCATGACATCTAGGAAAACAATGCATAAAAATAAATAAATACAGTTTATAGCGATCGTCGCTTGTCGTCAGCCGTTGCCCAACTACAAATTCTTTCAACTCACCAAATTGCTTTTAACTTGTTTACAATTGTCTGGCACTCTAGGAATTTGCCAATCGCAAAGTAATTGGAATTTATATCTTTATAATATATGTAAATGGAATTTAAGAAAAAGGATTTGAAAAAGGCAGCTCTTAGGGTTTTATATGCTATGAGTTTTTCGATCTACTGAATCGGAATGTTATTCAGGATCATGTCAGCTCGAGTGATTCCAGCTCAAGTTAATCAAAAATATGTTTTACTCTGGCATATAAGAGGGAAGTTAGAGAGGCGATGTAGTAGAACTTAGGATTACGTAAACGTAAAATTATTTAAAAATTTCTAGAAACACCTGAGATCTCCATAGCTTGGCAAAAGCATTTCATAACTATAGTTAGTAATATAATAATATTAATATAATATAAATGTCATTCGAAGCTTGCCAGGGAATACCAAATTCCAGTTAACGATTCTCAGCATAAAAGCAGAGCTTTCATTCAATCAAAATAAGGTTTATACATTTTTTTAGTTGCATAATAATAATGATTATTAAAAAAAGAAAACAACAAAAATTTGTTGGCATCATGTGCAGCATGTGCGTGCTGCTGCCACTCCGAGGAGTTGGCCAATTCGATCGACAACCAGCTGGAAGTTGGCAGCCAGAGGCGAAGTTGGCGATTTGTTTGAGCATTTCTTCTGTTTGGGTTTAATGATCGCTGAGAGACTGGAGCAAAGTTGATCATTAAATTGCTTGCATTGATTGTGATTTTTTGCTCTCGTTATTGTTGTTGTTGTTGTGCTTTTGTGGCTCGTGCAGTGATCCAAATGATCGCATCATCGCTATCGAAAACACCCCCAGCTCCGCTGGCCTTGTCCTTAGCCACGGACCACAAAATAAATTGTTCGATTTACTCGTTTTTATTACTTTTGCTTTTGCTTTTGTTTTTGTGTTTTTGTGATATGCAATCATCATTGCCGCCCTTGCGCCGCGCCGCGCCCCGCCTCACATTTGTTTATATGCATAAAAAACAAAAACGTATTTTCATTCAATCAACACGTCCATCAACGAGTTTGATTGATTCCTTCGGGCTCATAAAAAGTCGAGAGGCTACAGCCAGAGCCACATTGGCAGCAGCAGCACCGGCCGTGCAGCATTAAATGATATTCAACAAAATTGTATTTGTATCGTTTGAGTTGAAAGAGGTTCGCGGAGGGTGGGGGGGGGGGGGGTGTCTGGAGAGAGGGGGAGAGCTCCTCGCTCTCGCACAGCATCAGTGTACAAAATCAAGTTACTCACGTACAGCAATTATGCAAGTTGATTTGATTTTTATATGCGTCACTGCGCTACACGAGTGGGGTACATGGCTATGAAAAGAGATGCGTAACGAGAGCTGGGAATGGGATGTGGAGAGCAGAAGAGCAAATTTAATATTATATATGTATATTATATTAAATATTATACTATATCTTTGCCTGAACTATTAAAGTTTTATATGAACTGCTATACATGGGCAACGTTTTAGAACTTCCTTTGAGCTTCAACTACACCTAATGCTCTTCTATGCGCTTCTCACTAAATTTTAAAGATGTTAGAATAGATTCTAAGCTTGATAGAGATATGGAGATCAAAAATAGTTTGTATAGATTTTCATTGTACTATTGAAACTGTTATACTGAGATATATCATTGGTAAAGTCTTATATGATCTGCTCTATTATGCAGGATTCGATTGGAATAGAGATATTTAACTTGATAGAGAGCTAATATAATTACTTGGAGATCACATTATTGAGTTGATGGCTTGTAACTGTACAATTGAAACTGTTATACTTATGGGTATGCCACTTCTATGCTCTGCTCTATGCATCACCTTTCAATGCAATTCTCATGAGCAATACCAAAATGCCATATGCCCAGTCAAGAGTGTAGGGTATTTGAGCTTCGTCTAGGGCTGCAGTCGCTGCTGCTGCTATTGCTCCTGCTATTTGCTTTTTTACTCTTTTGGACGCATCCAAACAAAATGAAATGGGCAGTCAGGCAGGCAGGCAAATGGGTGTTAGGCGTGGCAAGTGAAAATCGAATAATACAATACAAATACGAATACGATTCGAATGAGAAATAGAACTGAGCTGATGAGCCACAGATGATGATGATGATTAGCCGCCATAAACACATATAGACATATGTACAAACATGTGTATGTCGGCTACATTTTGGATTTCGATTTGGATTTATTTATGTTTTTATCGGTGCACACACAGGCAGACAGACAGACAGACAGACGAACGGACGGTCGGACGGACGGATGGACACGGAGAGAGCTCTGCACTTGGGAGTTGTTGTTAGCAACGAGTGTTAATTGCCCCCGGGGCCCGAAACGTGCGAGAGAGGCGTGGCGTGGGCAGATAGGATGCAATGCGATAAATCTGTTTTATGGCATCGTTTAATCGTGTTTTGCTTGCTGGTGCATTTAACAAGCGCATTAGAAAACATTTACATGCCACAAGTGGAAGCTTTATGGCGCAAACAAAACGCATTGCTAATTTCTCCAGTTGCCCACATACATATACATATATATCGGAGTTTTATCTCAATTTTATCTCTTTATTTGATACACAGGCACACCCATCAATCGGCTGCCGATCATGGCCAAATCGGTGCTGGATCTGTATGAGCTATATAATCTGGTGATAGCGCGCGGCGGCCTCGTCGATGTCATCAACAAGAAGCTCTGGCAGGAGATTATCAAGGGACTGCATCTGCCATCGAGCATCACCAGTGCCGCGTTCACGCTGCGCACACAGTAAGTCAAGTGCAAATTGTAGAGTATTTGCAGTTCGTATGTGACACCTGTGCGAGAACTATGCGTTGATCAAACAGCGTCTGCCTCCGCTTGGCGAGCAAATAAAAAGAGAACGAAACAATCAAACATCGGCAAACCGATCAAGCGACGATCGATCGGCTGCAGTTGCAAGCCTGTTGCATGTGGCATGCTGCATGTGGCATGTTGCTGCTCCTTTGTTTGCTCTTGAGCTCGTCACGTTTCATATTTACACGATAATTCAATATAAACGTGAAGGCGACAGGACAGCAGAGCGCTGCGATGTGTTTTCCTTGCACTCGATGCATGTTTGCTGCGCTTATTAATAATTTTATGCATCTTTCAGATACATGAAGTATTTGTACCCGTACGAGTGCGAGAAGAAGAACCTCAGCACACCGGCCGAGCTGCAGGCGGCCATCGATGGCAATCGGCGCGAAGGACGTCGCTCCAGCTATGGCCAATACGAGGCGATGCACAATCAGATGCCGCTGGTAAGCACCTATCCCTCTCTCTCTCTATCTCTTTCTCTCTTTGCTAAACCCCTTCGCTCTTTCAGACACCCATTTCGCGAGCTCCGCTGCCCGGGGGCATGCAACAAATGTCGCCCTTGGCTCTGGTCACACACGCCGCAGCGGCCAACAATCAGCAGGCGCAGGCAGCGGCAGCAGCCGCCGCTGCGCACCGCCGACTGATGGGCGGGCCGGCGTTTGGCCAGATGCCGAATCTGATGACGCAGGAGATCGAGAATCGCATGATGGAGTATCTGCAGCTAATACAGGCCAAGAAGGAGCAGAATGCTAATCCTGTTCTGGCTGCCACACACAATCACCAACAGCAGCAGCAGCAGCAGCAGCACCAGCAGCAGCAACAACAACAGCAGCAGCAACAACAGCAGCAGCAGCAACAGTCGCTGCACCATCACCAGCAGCAGCGACAGCGTTCCCAGAGTCCAGAGCTGAGCACGCGCGATGCGCTGAGTGCACAGGTAGCGCTTTGGCACATGTATCACAATAGCAGTCCAAACGGCTCGGCGCACACCTCGCCACAGCAGCGGTAAGTGTTATACGTAGTGTGTAGCCTAGGCACGCACCATTTGCGCTTAGCTCAGACACTCACCATAAAGCTTTTCGTTTGCCATTTCGCCCACCTTTAGCGAAGCACTGAACCTATCCGATTCGCCGCCAACTTTGAATCTGAATCACATAAAACGTGAACGCGAACGCGATCCGACGCCAGAGCCGGCGGATCAGGATGATACACCGCACCAGCCGCCGCCAGCGAAACGTGTGGGCAGCGGCCTGATGCCACCCGGTTTTCCCGCTAACTTCTATTTGAATCCACACAACATGGCCGCCGTGGCAGCCGCCGCCGGCTTTCATCACCAGGCGAACAGCAACAGCCATCATCATCTGCATCAGCAGCAACAGCAGCAGCTGCTGCAGCACCAGCACCAACAGGACGCCGCATCCGATGGCGAGCCAGAGGATGACTATGGCAATGCTGAGCACAATACCACCGGCAATTCCTCGTCCATGCACGACGACAGCGAGCCCCAGCCGCTGAACGGTCATCATGAGCTCGACCATCACCATCACCACCATCATCATCACCATCAGAATCATCTGGACAAGTCAGATGACTCGGCCATTGAGAACTCACCCAGCACTTCCACCACGGCATCCGCATCGGGCGGCCATCGTCACAGTTCGCCGGTCTCCACCAAGAAGAAGAGCGCCACCGGCAAGGCACAGTCCAGTCCCAAGGACAGCTGCACAGCTGTGGGCGGCAGCAGCAGCGGCGCAGCCAGCGGCGCGGGTGAAGGAGGAGGCGGAAGTGGAGGCGGCGTCAAGCTAAATCCCCTCGAGACACTCAGCCTGCTGTCGGGCATGCAGTTTCAAGTGGCACGCAATGGTAAGCAATCCAATTAGGAGCGTTCGTTCCCAATCTAATCATTCATCCGCTTCTGTGCACAGGCACCGGCGCAAATGGCGAGCAGCAGTTGATTGTCAATCTGGAGCTGAATGGCATTAAGTACTCGGGCGTGCTGGTGGCCAATCCAGGCGGGCTCCAGCGTCACAACGGCGATGATGACGACGGCAACGGCAACGACGACAACAACGGCGACGACTCCGACCCGGAGCCAGACAGCGCTGCAGTTGCGGCGCCCGCTGCAGTCGCGGAAGGAGGCGGCGCCAGCGAGGAGCCAGCGCCGGAGGAGGCCAACGCGAGTGGCGGGCAGGAGGTTGGCCAGAATGAGGCAAGCGAGGAGGAGGAGGCGCAGACAGCTGAAGACATTGTCAATGGGGGCATGGGCGTAGGTTTAGGTGTAGGCATGGGCGTGAGCGTGGGCGTGGCTGTGGGGTCGCTGCTAAAAGATGCTGTTGCCAGTTCGTAGAGTGCGAGTGGTCAAGGCAAAGGCGAAAGAAATAGGAATACCAAAGTCATATTTTTCAGAAAAATAAAAAATGAAGCAGACGCACACGCACACGCATGTAAATACACACACATACACAAGCAGAGCAGCGAGCAACGTGAATGAGGTGTGTGTGTGTGTGTGTGTGTGCGAACTTGTTAGCCTGGCTAAGACAAAAGTGCATCCACATAGCAATTACAACCACGCGCCCATTAATACACACACACACGTATATATATATATATATATATAGTTATATATGCATATATGTATGTATCTATATACACGATATATCGATTAGTATGTATGTTCATTTTCCACACACACTTTGCATAAAAGACAAGCTTGCGAGCATTGTATTTATTTATAGGCCCTAGTTATAAGCAGCTACAACAACAACAACAACGCGAAGAAGAAGAAGAGGTAGAAGCAACAGAAGCGCAGATAAAAACTTAATAATACTTATTTAGTTTAGTTGTTTAGGGGTGCTCCGCCCACCGCCCGCCCCCCGGCTTCAGTGAGCAAATTTAGTTTTACTAAAGAAGAAAACAAAATCTAATATATTTAAACTTTGCTCTTTTAATGTTTATGTTTTTTATTAAATATCTGAAATTGTGTTAGGCTGCAAAAGCTTGTGTACATATCAATAATTGCTATGTAGTAGTAAATATCTCTCCATATATACATAATATATATATGTATATGTATATGTATACTCTATCTTTATATAATTCTAAGTGAACATTCACACACACACACACACACACACACACATTTGCATTTTGACCATATAAACCATAACACATAGTATATAGACATAAATACAATTATGAGAGCCTAAACACATATATACACACACACACACACACACATACATATATACATCTAAAGTAATTATATTATGACATCAAGTAATAAAATATACAAAACTGTTTGCGCATTGGCACTCTCTAAATATAAAAAAGCAGATAAAGCACTTGTACCGCACCACCCCCTCTCCCCCTCCACTTACTAAACACACCCCCTTACCAACAATTAGCACTCCAAAGCCAATACTAAATTAAACTATATTAGCAACAAATATATTGTAAGCGTAAGCGTTCAATTTATTGAATAATAAATCTATTTAATTTTAGCTCAATTCGATTTCTGCGCTCTGTAATACAACAACAATAATAACAGCAATGATTGCCGTTAATTAACAGATCGCAACGGGATGACATAAGAGCTGCGAGTGTTAGAGGGAGAGAGCGTGTGAGGGGCAGAGTGGGGCCTTTCTAACTCCCTCGCTAAGTGGCTGAGCAAACAGCATTAAAAAAAAAAAACAAAAATGAAGAAAACTTTCGGCACTGTTGCACGTTGTTATTCAGATGTTGCACATTGTTTTTCTTTTGTTATGTTGGGCGAAAATATTTGGCTTTTGGGTGCCCTTTTTTGGTTTTGGCTCGCAGGCCGTAAACAGGCAGAAGTGGCCGTAGATTATGAATCCGGGACTTTTCGTCCCGGACCGCAAGAGTGATGAAAAACAAATGTTGTTGAAAGCAATGGATGCGTGAAATTGTCGACTAACGCTGGCGCCTGGCCCAGCAGCGGGGGGTGGAGGTGGGACATGGCCAACAGCAACAACAACAACAACCACAGGTGAGGCGAAATCAAGTGCTAACTACATTAAGGTAAGCTTGAGGGATGCTGCCCCGCCTCCAGCACGCACATAATGAGCAGGCGCAGCGCAACATTTTGCGGCGCCTTTTGTTATTGCCCCTCGAAGGCACCACGTAAGTGGCAAGTGGCAAGTGGTAAGTGCGCTCAAGACCCTGGCTATAAACAGCTCAAGTTTTGCCTCCAGCCGCGCTGCGCGGCCAGCGCAAAGAGCATTTTACGGGCAATTCATGGGGCCGTGTTTGGGTCCTGGTCTGGGCCGGGCCCATGCCTCAAGGCGGCTTGAATTATGCACCTTGAGTGTGGCAACTCATTGCCACCTGCTGCTGCTGCTGCACTCACATAATTGCACTTGCAGCTGAGTGTCGAGTGCAACACTTGGCCAAGCTGAATTTTGAGCTCGCCTAAAAGTATGCAATGGAAAATTGATTTCATGATATATAAACGAATTCGTATTTTCTTGGAGCTGCTCAAGGCTGCTCACTGCATAAATCTTACCATATACAAATGGGATTAGCCTGGATTACGCTCATCAAGTGTCCTATTCCTGTTTCGAATTCTCTGCTCAATCTGTCGACATTGAATCTCTATTATATCACAGCGTAACCAAAACCTTTGGCAATTAAAGGCTCCACGCTCAAAATGAAACGCTCACGAATCTATCAATAACTGTATTAAATTACTGCAACAATATTGACCTGTATTTATTTATAAAACATTGACTTGAGCCCTCTATACAAGATTTATTTATAAAACATGAGAACATTAATTAGGAGAATTCACCATTAAACGGTTTATTTATAGTACTAGCTGGCGCTATGCTAAGCAAATGCTCGGCCGACTCGAAATATGCTAGCTATAAATCAATTTAATTGCACAGCTTGTAAAGTCAAGTTAAATAAGAGCTATGAAAAGATAACAATACCAGCAACAAAAGCCAACATCAACAGCAACAGCAACAACAACAATAATAAACAGCGAACAGCGAAAACAAAACAATTGAAATTCAAAAGAAAACATAACACAAATTAGCCAAACGGAAAACGCAGGAAATTCACGCTGATGCCTGCGAAAATATTGATGGTCAAATTAAAGGCCAATAATACAGCAATAAAGTCGCCAGTCGGCCGTCTAACAGCAGTCCATGGTAATACACACACAGACAGGCAGACACACACACACACACACACAGAGAGAGTGGCACACGCAGGGCACCTTTGGAGGTAGCGCTTAGAAGTATTTATAAATTTTATATAATGTGCCTGGCTCTAGATACATACACACACACGTATGCATAGATATCTGTATGTGTGTGTGTGTGTGTTTGGCTACATTTAAACACTTGATGTGATGCCTACATAAAGTACAATAGCTGTTTGCCCTTTTTGTGCCAGAGCAGTTCGCTATTATTTACCAATACAAGCCAAACTTTAAAAAGCAATGTATATTAGTCGAAATGTGTCTGCGCCTTGCTCTCTCTGTCTCTCTCTGTGTGTGTGCAGTGAAAGCTACCGTTGTGAACATGTGTACAGCGCGCACACACATTTAATGTGTTTAATACAACAATTGTGTGGCTTTTTAGTACACAGCGACTGCGGCTGCGAGCAGCGCGTAATTATGTTGCCAGCCTTCGGCCGTCGATGCCTGCCTGCGTCAGTCTCTGTCTGTGTGCGTGCGTCCGTGCATGTGTGTGTGTGAGTATGTGGGCTGCCGAGCCACTCAACATTCGTCGTTCAACGTTCGGCTGTTCGGGCCACACGCAACAGTTGTCAATGGCAACAGCATAAAAGTTCCTCTATTTTCTTCAAATCGCACCTGTATGGCAACATTGCTTAGCAACGTCGCTTGGCAACATCACTTAACAACATCAGTTAGCAACATCGTTTGAAATAGATTTATGTTAAAAATTTTGGATCTCAATGCAAGATTCTTTTTAAAATATTTGGTTAATTTTTAAAAATATTAAATATTAAATATTGATTATATCCTTAAATTGAAAGATATTTAATATAACATAATTATATAATATAATTATAATAATTTTGATTTTCATTTACTAAAATTAATAAACTAATATTTAAAATCAACTAAATTAATATTTTTTTATTAAGTATGCCAAGCTAGATAAACTAGTAGTTGCTTTTAAATTATAATTTCGTAAGCAATAGCAATTAATCATTAATTAATTGTAATATTAGCATTATCGGCAACTTGTTGCTGCTGCCAGCGCCGGCAACATTCCGCTGGCAACATTTTGTGCGGCGCTTGCGCCCGTCTAAACTGTAGCACACTTATGGCGGCTGCATGGCAGGCAGCTGGCGCAAGTACCGCTAGCACATACCTACACACACACAGTCATATAGTATGCTTGTGTCTGTGTGTGTGCGAGTGCTGAAAATAACAAACTCGCTTTCAACTTGCAGTTTCAGTCTGCGCTGTCGCTGCTGTTAAACCAACCCTTAGCTGGCGAAGCTTGAAAGCTTTTTGTATCGCAACATTGTGAAGCTCGCAGGCATGCAACAAGCCAAATGTTTGCTTGTTGTTGTTTGTATTTGTGTATGTGTGTGTGTGTGTATCTCAATCTGAGTGTGTGTGCGTGTGCCAGCGCGCTCGTGGCGGCACTCGTGGCCGCAGTCGTCAATACCAACATTTGCTCAGCTACGGCTACAGCTTCAGCTGCTCAACATAGCCACGTTCGGGTGCCACGGCCGCCGATACTTCACTTATGTAGGATTTTTGCACACTTGAGAGTTTTAGTTCAGTTTTGCCAGAATTGATAGATACACGAAGCACAGAGCGCGCAGCGCAATCACGCGTCCGTTGTAGATATATATGTAGATACAGATACAGAAACGCAACGCTTTGTTGTAACACACAAATACAAATACCAAAAATAAAAAAAAAGTGAAGCAAAATAACAAAAAAGATTAAAAAGCTAATGTAACAACGAAATTAATTCTATTGCTAGTGTCCATTTGACTCACTTCGTGACCGAATCACTGGCTTGGCCTGGCCCATATCGTGGCTATCTGCCCGGAATTAGTTACTGAATCGCTAGCTCGCATCTAATTGGAAACCACATTTGGCTATTCAAATTGAGCACGCGTTGATTTCTATTTATTTTATCGCCGAATTCTCGTGATTTATTCAACGCCACGAACCAAAGTGCAGCGCACACTGGCCGCAGCTGCAGCTGCAACAGTTTCTGTGAGTGAGTGCGTCATTTAATTAGCTACGAAATTGCAATCGCAATAGTTCTGTGGAAATCCAGCAACAGCAGCAGCAACAGCAACGGCAGCAGCACCAACAGCAACAGCAACAACAGCAACAACAGCAACAGCAGCATCAGCAGGTAATAATAATACATATTTTAGTGCATGGCGTGCCATAAATTAAAATACAATAGCCATAAGTATGTGCATTGGGGGCTGAAAGTGGGTCTTTGGAGCCGGATGAGAGGCGGTGCCGTGATTTGTTTGCATGTAGCCCCAGACTAAATAACTAGCTAACTAATTAATTGATACCTATGGAAGGCTGCTGCCCAGCTGTCCGGCTGCCCAGCCGTCCGTCCAGCTGATAAAGCGCTCGCTCGTGCCCACAGCGAAAGCGAACGCAATTACAGTTGCCAAAGAACAAAAGCTCGTTAAGCGCTGCACACACAGGACAAACGCGGCTAAGCTGCCAAAGCAGAGGCAAGACCGGAGCTTAAGCGAAATACATTGCCATTTCCATTTCCATTTCCATGTCGATTTCAATTTCAATTTCCATTTCGCTTGTGCCACTGTCGCTGCGATCGTTTCTTAACAGCTCAAAGGCGAATCACGTGTCACGTGCTTGACCGAGCTTTGTTCTCGCTATGCTCACTCTCGCTCTCTCTTTGTTAACGCTGAGCGCGGTCATGTCACGTCACATCTGTCTCTCACGCACGATCACCTTTAGATGTTACTCACGCGCTCAGCGCCAGCTACAACAGTTCACCTTGCGCTCCCATCCATACATATGTTTGTACATCTGTGTGTCTCCTCTCCCACTTTTTGTACGCTCTCCGCTCTGTTCTATGAGTTTCTTGGGCATTGCTTTGATTTCTTTGCTGCTCTCGCTCTCAGCTGGCGCTGACGATTGGCGTTGCCAAGTTCATATACATATGCCGATATACTCACACTCATGCTCATGCTCATGCTCGCGCTCGTTGTCATACTCACAGTCATACACAAATACTAATACTCTTACTCTTACTCGCACTCGTACTCGTACTTCTCGCGCTGTGCGTTCGCCTCGCATTTGTATCCCGCAGATTGTTTCAGTATTTTTCTTTTCTTTTATTATTTTCGTATTGTTTTGTGTTGTTCTCGTATCGTAACGCGGTGCGCCGCGCTTTGCAGCTCTGAGCGAAATCAGTTTGACGTTTTGCTTTGACAGGCAATCGTCGTCGTTGCCGTTGCCGTCGCCGTCGCTGTCGCTGTCGTCTTCGTCGTCGTGGTTGTCGCGTAGCGTCGGTCCGTGTGGATGTGGATCGAGATCTCCAACTCGCAGTCACAACTCGCCGGTAGCCGTCGCCGCAGCGCAAGAGTAAATATTCTTTCCATTCAAATGCGAAAAGAGAATAAAAGAAAACTAACGCAGTTGTAACCAAAAATACGAGTATGCATTTATTATTATGCATGTGTGTGTGTGTGTATTTTAAAGTCTGTGTGTGTGTGTGAGTGAGTGCGTGCGTTTGTAAATTGGGCAACCATAATGTGAGCCAATTGTATACCGCAGATATACATGATTTGTTTGTGTGTGTTATCGTTGGGCGCATTTGTGACGTCACAGCGCAAGTTGTGCTTGCACTTCAGTAGCTGCTGCGGCTGCTCTTATTTGTGCTGTTTTTTGTTGTTATTACTGTTGTTGTTGTTGTTGTTATTTGTTACTTCGCCTGATGCTGTTATTATACTTAATGCATTTAATTTAGTTATGCAGCTTTGTGCACAAACACACACACACACACACACAAACTATTCAATATCTTGTGCGTCAACAACAACAACAACAACAATAGAAACAGAAACAACAAGCAGCACTGCTGGCGCCGCTGCCTCCGTGCTATGAACGTGACCTCCGTGTATTAAAATAAATTCTAATTTGTGAAGAAAGAGGCAGCAACAGCAGCAGCAAAATGTTTTGTTATTGTTGTGACGATATTCCGCGAAGAAGTATTCGAGTAGCTATGCATACATACACGCACACACACTCGCACACACACACACACATACGCACACACATATGCATACATAAATCTGTATCTACGCATACGCATGCATGCATGTGTGCCGTGTTCTCTATGTGTGTGCCCATTGTTCATGTGTATTTGTTTAATTTATATCTAGAGTCTGATATAAATATTAAAATAATAAAAAAAAAAAATAAAAATAAAAAGTATACATATACCGAGCCGCAGGCAGCACCAACTTTAACGACTAATTTTTTGGTACGTCAACAGATAATGTATTGTTGTATATGTACATACTATACTTTAGTTTATTGTTTTTATTTTGTATCTTCATAAATATGCTGTGGCATTTACACGCACGCACACACACACAGATACATGTCAACTTATATACATATGTGTGTATGTATACATATATAACTAGTACATACAACTTGCCTTGAATTTGTCGCTGTCTCATTGTCGCACAATATACGAAAAATGCCCTCCAAAAAAAAAAAAAAAAAAAGCAAAAATTATTAAAGAGCGAGAAAAAACAACATGCAAAATATTAAAAAAAAAATTTTAAATGGCAACGAAAACGAAATAAACATTAAAATTAAAATCAAAAGCATATTCGGTGGGTGTAGACGATTTTCATGCGACGGGCGTCGCGCACATTTCCAACATTATATATATGTACATATGTATGTATGTGGATATATAGAAGTATATATATGTACATATATTTATCTGTCAACTGCCGCAACGGCTTGGTCTGAGTCGCAGCAGCAGCCCATTAAAAGACGCTTAAAGCTGTCTCATGTCTCTCAGCCAGTTAGCTATTTGCACCCATAGATATAGGTATACACACACACACACACACACACACACACACACACACACATACAGTCGTCGTCTATATCTATAGACCTATATAGCCATAGCCATACTTGTCATAAACAATGCAAAAATATCGACTCTGTACTTATAAACAAGCCACAATCAGCTTGCAATTTGCGTTGCGTTGCGTTTCGCTTGAGTTTTTGTGTTTTATACAAATTTATTCCTGAACGTAACTCTCTCTATATACAAATATCGTCGTACTGACCCATTTCAGTGATTATCTAATGTCTATTTTATTTTAGTTTAGTTTTTTTTTTTTTTTTTGTTTTTTTCGTTTTGATTTTTTGTCTTATTTTGCCTTCAGCTCGTTTGATTTTTACTATCTAAGCGATACGCGCAGTCCGCAATCAGCGCCAGGCACCTAACGGCTCCCGCTATATACATATATTTATTTAATTTTTGTGTGTTATTTATTTGCCTGTTTTTTATTTTGAGAGTTTTTCTTAATTGATTCTCAATTTTAACTGTTTATTAAAATTGAAATTGGCATGGCGTAGTTATTGTTTACAGCAAATAAAACTGAGCCGTGCCATCGCATACTGATTTCGCTTTTCAACCAGCTACAGTGGGCACTGCATATTGCGAACGGTCATTTTGTAATCAGAGTTATGCAAGCGACCCCTCATCATCATCATCATCACGATCATGATGATCATTGGCGTTGCCGTGTGCATGCTAAGCAGGCCGCCCATTGAGCAGAGCTAGATATAGTAATAGGCATAGTACCTACTTGTCTCTGCTATATACAGCATATACACATATGTATATGTATCTATATAATGTAGGGGAAGTCAGCTTTATTATTATAGGCATGCACACAGCCTGGTCTAAGTGCAGGGCATTCACGAATCGCGATTTATTGTGCTCGTATTGTGAGCCACTTTCGAGATGTTTGCGCGCAATGGACGACACTTTTTCGCCTTTATCAAGCAGTTTAGATCGGTTTAGTTGAAATGCAAATTCCAGACTAGCTCACTCTCTGTCTCGCTCTCTCTCGAAAACTCTTTCAGCCAATATATGGCACACAAATATGTACATACATACATATGTATGTATACATATCTATCTACTTACAACCATTATCAAATGGGGCAGCATTTCGCTTGTCAGCGATTAGTTTTTTCGGGCTCTGCCATTTGTCTCAGCCCAAGGGCGATGTAAATATGTTTGCTGTGACGCACGAGCGAAGAACGAGTGAATGAATGAATGAATGAATGAATGAATGCATGATATTCTCGATGGGCACCGAAGGTCGTACACTCTGGCCACACAGCCCACGCAGCAATTACCCCAAAAATAACCAAATTAATTAAAATTCACTTAGTATTTCTAATTACACGCATCTGAAGATCAATTTGCCAGACTCTTAGCAGGCAAATCAAGAGTTTTACGCTACAATTAATTCAAATTTGATAAACCAATAGGCATAGAAGTATATGTACATATATACGGCAATTAGGCATTGTTTTTATTATTTTTTTTTGCCTTTTTTCACTCAACTTCAGCGGAATCATATGATGTTTTTTTTTTATGGCACGAATTCCGCTTTATTGCTTGTCACACGTCAGGTGAAGTCTAATGCAAATGCCGCTGGTATCAAAGCTGCAAAATGATGTAAAATTAACATTTAACCCGAGCTAACAGAATATCAAATGGAGCTATATATAGTGGGGGGCTATGTATCACTAAATTTAGATAGAGTTACTGAAAGTCTTTGTCTGGATCACGTTTTCTATTTATAAACAAGCAATTTACAGTAATTAGAGTAGAATTTCTAAACTCAATTATGTAATCCGATTGGAGTCTACATAAACAATAACAAGAATAATAACAAAAAATATTTAAACTAAACAAACATCAGTTTGTTTATAAGCCAAAGATTGATTAATCAAATATTTTATCGCGCTTTAGCCGTCAAAGGCATAAAAAGCGCACAAGCACCCACACACACGCATAAAATGAGTTCGAATTATGATTCACTTTCTATTCAGACTAAATTGAAATTTATTGAGCACAAGAATTCATTTATTACAAATATAAGTTGATTAGCCTGACTGCTTATTATAATTCCATCCAATTGGCCGGGCTCAATAATAATGATAAACATCGAATTAAACGCTCATTATCGTGTATTTTAATGCACTTTTCTCACAAGATATAAACATCGATAATATGTATATATACTATGTACAATATATATTTATATATACATACACATGTATATATGTGTTTTTATTAAATTTTATGAAGCACATGCATTGAACTCCAGAGACAAGCTGGTTTACAGGCATATATACATATGTATATATGCATATATTTATGTATATACATGTGTATATATTGTATTTTTAGCTCGTTACCAAAGCCGTAATTAATAAATCAAATACATATAGCCCCAGCCGTAGAAGTAACCGTAACCGTAATCGCAGCCATTGCAAAACCTTAAAATCGAAATTATCTATTTCGGTGAGAGCATATAAATCGCGCGATTAAAATATTTTTTTGCTACATTGTGTGCGCACACAGATACTTTTCAACAATGCACACACACACGCACACACACACGTAGTAGTCAACTATCTTTATAGATCGATACATGTGTAAGTAAACAAGACGACTGCAACAGCAGCTGCAAAACATCAGTTTGCAAAAACTATTAGATACAAAATTGTGCGGCTGCGTTTTGTTTTGTGCGTTTTGATTTCGATTTTGATGCGGTTGTTGGTTGGTTGTTGTTGTTGTTGTTGTTATTGCTGCTGTTTTGCTATTTCTTTGTCAGCTTTGCCGCTCGGCTGCCAAGTTGGCTCGAATATGGCTATGGATATGGCCCCCTGTTGCTCTACATGGCAATGCCTGGCTGCGGCTCGCCATACATGATATACATACACGCACATGCCACACACACACACACACACGCACACTCGCGCACATGATGATGCTATTATACAAATACCAACTACCACCTGCATACTAATAGCGTGCAAAAAGCATTCCGTATGCCCACCTTTGTTTGCATCATGACTGTCAAGATGCTACCGCTTGGCATTGCAGCAGCCATGCCACGCCCCCGGATAGGTAGGTAGTCGCAGGCGAAGGCAGAGACTTTGGCGTTAATAGAATTTTGTAGCTACTGCTGAGGCTGCTGCTGCTTGATGTGATTAGTTTTAAGTTGCATAGCGCCAGGCGCATGTCCTTGTTGCCACTAGAAGGCACACACACACACACACACACACACGCACGCACACTGAGATACAACACACACACATGCAGCTGGAAAGCGCAAAGCAAAAATCATTAATTTTCTTTTAATAGTTTTGCCGATGCTAAAAATAATTTGTTTAAAGCAACAAATAGACAAGGACAAGAGCAGCTATAGGAGCAGAGTGTATATACACATATTTTATAGCATATCTAGCATATATACATATATGTATATATATATATATATATATATATATATATATAGCATATATATATGGCATTGGAATTGACTGGCCATTGTCTCGACGTGCCTGAGACTGGGGCTGCTGCTGCTGCTGCTGTTGATGCTGGCTGTCTAGTTTGTGTCTTGTTGTGACGCCTTTGTTTTTGGCCAACAATCCGAGCTGGCAAACACAAACAGACAGCTAGAAAGAGAGAGACAGTGAGAGCGGCAAGAGGGCAGAGGGAGAGTGTGGCCTGGCGACGTCAACAAGTGGCCTTAAATGGCACAGATAGACTGTTTATATCCCTTTGGCGAGTCAATCAATGTCGTGCATTGCCTGCTTCCAATCAAGTGCAGGATATAAAGCAACAATAGCAGCAGCCATGGCAACAACATCTCGCATTTCCACTCAAAGATACAAAAGCCACCCCACCCCACCAATGAGAATTTCCTTGAGGCCGACACGTTTCGAAACTTCAGTGCGAACACCAACACGAGGCACTGTGCCGAATATTTCGAAAAATTTGAAATAGGTCGACGTTGGGGCCGCTCGCTAATCTAAAGTGTTTTTGGCCCATATCAGTTGATTTGGTTCTTTCGCTTTCGTTCAAGTTTTATCTAAATATTTAAAATTGGTTTCGCCCCTGTCGTTGTCGCTGTCGATGTCGATGAGGTATATGCCATTTCTATTTCGGTGTCGCCAATGATAAAGCCGCTCCGACCAGCTCTGGCGACGTCACAGAGCCATAGACCCACAAAGCCATTAAACAAAACCATAAACAACAACAATAACAAACAGGTTGGCATAAACTAAAGCTGTCCATGCCGAGTCCTCAGCCGACGCATCAACTGTTCCATTCACATTCATGCTCACACATCCATACGTGTCTCCAAAAGGGTCATCGACGCACTCCCCACTCCCCACTCGCCTCTCATACTTTTCATATTTCTCAGTCCTGTTCTGCCGTCCGTTTAGTGCAAACTTTTTCGGGCCTGAAACTTCAGTTCTGACATTAAGCCATGGAGCTGTGACCCTTGGGCGAGCATTAGCCTCCCATATATCTTTCTGGCGACTTCCTCTGGCTGCATTACGTACGAATATGCTTGTGCAGGTCGATCACGTACCGTGAAGGCGCACGGCATTCCCACGCGCACTCCTTGCCTTGACTTCGATAATCATTGCCAATATTGGGCTTTTATGAATTTATAACCGTTGACAACTTTGGCAATTTTTTAATTGTCTCGCTGGCCACATAATTTTTTACGAACGCCCGTCAATGAAACTCTAGCCACTTACTATACATACTTATCAGTATCACAATACTCGGCCAATAACAATAAAGCCTGTCTACCGTTCGATACACTGGGCTGATCGATTTTATAGCGCACGGGAGTAAACATACGGATCTTATATCGTCAATGTTCAATTGACTTGTTTTCCTAAATACAATACATGTCACAAATTGGGAGAGCGTAAGCTAGGTAGAACTCTGAATACCCTGACAAATATAGAAAGATATATTTTATGTAGTTGTAATAGTAAAATATATCGTATGATCATATGATATAGTGGATCAATAAATAATAAATATATAAAGAACTAGTTACTAGTTATTCATAATTTATATATGGTACAGATTCCTTTCTAGCTGATTCAATTGCTCTAACTATGACTAAATCGCTTGTTCCGATTGTTAGTGATTATGTTTCTTGATTTGGTGTGGCTGGGAAAAGTTTCCGCTTAGGTGTAAGAGATTTTCTAAAAAGTGATTAATACCTTCCACATGGGCACACTAAATCAACGCAAAATAAACATCATAATCTAAATACAGTTGAAACCAATTTCGGACTATTTACATTAGGGAAATTTGCTGCTGTTTTGGCTAAAACTAAAACAGACGGCTCAAGCTAAAATTGGACCAAGAATTCCACTATATTACACATTTTTCGAAAGCAATTTCCATTGAAGACTTTGTTCAACTTCCTCTAGATAGTCATTGGAAATAATGATCAATCAATCGAGTCAGTCGATGATCTTATAACTATGTATATTGCATTACTTATTCTTAAAATAGAATATATTTCCGTATTATAATTCTGAATTTTCTTTAGCTCAAAAACCAATATACTCTTTTCAATTCATAAACTCGTCCATGTCTATCAAAATCAAAATTTAAATGAACCTTGTACCTGCGCTCTCGGTTTTAACTTGTTAATAGTCGAGCGCTTGTATTTCGTCTACGTAGATAAAGGCAGTTGTAGCTCATCAAAATAGAAAAAAAAACGAAAACAAACAAATGGGGGGAAAAAAGCACAAATTGAAATAATAAATGGAAATGGAAAGGAAAAGAAACGTGAAGACATTGAAAGCCGATCGCTCAACCCATTCAGCTGACGTTCGAGTTGGCCAACTTGCAATGTTCTCAGTCAAGCTGCTCATTAATCTAATAACAATGCAGCTATCTGATACTACATATATTGATAATATCGATTAGATATGTTTATTTATGTGTCTGCTGCCACATAATCTATTTTGCGTTGCGTAATTTCTTGCAAACACCTCGGTAAGAATTACGAATAAATTGTGTAAATTGCGCCCAGATTTTCTAGCTCATTCATTGGAAAATCAAATTTCGTTGCAGTGCAATGCTTGAATCGAGATTCAATTTATTTGGGAATATTTTGGTAGATCGAATGTCTTGCTAGAGATTTAATTTATTATTTAATTTGAGTTAATTTATTGCATTTTGATTCTGATTTAATTTGTGCTTGATATGATAAGCTATCAATACTTGGGGCACATTTAAAGCAAAATATTTCACAAACTGAATCAAGCATGAAGTATGCCGTACTAAATCGAAACACAATTCGATGCCTTTTAATTTAAGTCCAGTGAATTTAACTTACACGCACATTGGGGCCGCGGCTAAAAATATTAAAAATTTTATTAACCTCGGAATTTACATATCCGATATATTAAATTCTCTGATTCCAAAAGTTTTATTCGTACTTATTGCACTCTAGAGACTCTTTTTTCAGATGTGTATCTTATGTTTTATTTCTTTGAAAAACAATTTTTGTTATAATATATAATTATGTTTATTTTATTCCTTTTTTTAAATTTACCAATTGAGTTTATCTATTTATTTATTTGCTTATTATTTATATAAATTTTTGTAATTATTTATTTATATAAAATATATTTTTGATTTATATTTAGTTGAAGTTTTTAGCCACCTTTTAGTCTTTAAATCCTTTCATCACTTAAACAATTTATTATTTTTTAGAATTAAAATAGCTTTAGAGCTTTGACTTTCTCTTCAAGATAAATTGTTAATTATTTTTTTCTCGCGTTTATCTTATTTTTTTATGCTAGTTAACTCGATTTCTCACTCACTGAAATTCTTTGGCAGTTTCGTGTAATTAACATAAATTCAACAAATATTTACAAAGTACTTTGACTAAAATAAGATAGCCGTTGCTCTGCACTCCCACAAGCTCTACCTTTTCTCTCTCTCTCTCTCTCTCTCGCTCTCTCTCTCTTTGTTTACGTAAATGAAAGCATATGCCCAACTCTTTGCAGAGTATCCTCAACTGCAGCATGTTCGGCCATCGTTGAATATAATACAGTTATATTAAAAGTGATTAAAAAACGAAGCCAATATACCTTTTACCCCTTTGTAGGCAGAGTATAAAAACTGTTTTGTATAAATTTCAGGCAAAATGCATAAGCCATGAAATCTGAAATTAAAAGATTTTATGGCTTATGCATTTTACCTGATTAACAATGAAATTTAATATGAGATAAAAGCACATTAAACTGTTTTACAGCTTGCAGTTGCTTTAACGTTGCCAAACAGAAACAAAAATATATTTTATTTAAAAGTAATTTAAAGCAAACCAGAATAACTGGAACAATCTAGATAATCAGCGCAGCAAGAAAGCAATACTTAAATTTCAGAATTATAGCTCTGCTTATTTAGCTATATATATAATTATATATATATATAGTATATAGTACTTATATGCATATATATAATATTTATATATGCATATGTATATGGGCAGAAGAAATAAAATTGATGAATTGATTTAGTCAATTGACGATGATTTATAATGATGATCATGTAGCTAATCTTAATTGTTGTTCGCTAGTCGAGCTGTTAGCCCAGCTGCTTGGCACTAAACTGGTTTTTAGGGTCTAAACTCCAGCGGGCCAGCGGGCCAGCGAGTGTGCCAGCTGATTGCAGAATTAGCCAACTATTTAGCCGCTTCAGTGCAGACAGACAGAGCTGAGCGGGGCAAAAACCACTTGGCCAGCAAATATGGAGGTCAACAATTTACTATTTTAAAACAGCAGCGGCGAAATGTATAGCAAATCAGCCCAAACAACTCGGGCGGGGCACTCACAATTGAGTGCCAAAAAATAAATAAAAGAAACAAAACAAAAAAAAAAAAAAAACAAACCTACTATGCATGAGACTCTGCTCTATATATATCTATAAATTCCCTATCTCGCTCTCTCTTTCTCTCATTCTAATATTTTGTTTATTTTCTTTATCTTTGTGGCACTTCTAGCTAGCTGCTTGAGATGTAAGCGGAGAGACGGCCAATCAGCCAATCAATAGATCGCCGCTTGACGCGCACACCCAAAAAAATGTTTCAATTATGTTACCCACAACAAGCAGACAACCACAACATCAACAACAACAACAGCAGGCAAATCGAAGCACAAATTCCAGCAGGAGAAGCCACAGCTTAGGCAGCAGCAGCAGGCGAAGCAGCAACAGCGTACAGCACTCGGCAGCTACATTGAAACTCAAGAAGCAAACCAAACAGCGACCAAAACCAAACCGAAACCGACAACAAATTAGCATAGCTATAGCAACAAGGGCAGCAGCAGCAGCAGCAGAAGCAGGAGTAGCAGCAGCAGCACAGGAAACAGGACAGCGCCATGGGCTGCTCGCCGAGTACATTGCCCAACTCGTCGTCGACGACGGGGCCAGGAGCCGGCAATGGCGGGAATGCGCCCTTGCCCCCGCTGGATGCCAATGAGAAGGATGGCAGCTTGCTGTTCTGCATTAAGCTGCGGCGCAGTCGGATGCGTCGCTGCAGCTGCGGCGCTGTCACGCTGCAGAATCAGAACGGCGACGGCAGCACGGGCAGCGCCACCTGCGGCGACAACATGATGTGCAACCAGGGTCTCTTAAATCCGCTGCAAACCAAGAACGAGTCGGACTACGAGAAGGTGAGTGCGACAGCCACAGCTTTCGACTTACCCATAGCTGACCAATTGAACTGCATCTGTCCTATCTGTAATCCCCGCCTGCAGCTCAGCACTGGCAAAAAGGACTCCATTGTGACGGTGGCAGCTCTCGGCAACTTTACGCACAGCGTCGTGCGCCGCGCCACTGGAACGGGCAGTAAGTACTCCTATAATAGAAAAGCAATCTACTTTATATGTGCAGCTCCACATCGTCCACATGCCCCAGCTTAGACTGTGCAATGTGTGCAGAGTGCAAACATACGAAATACCCGCAAAACAGCAAAAAAACAGATTTGTGCCCTAAGCGGGTATAAAAAATGTAAAAAAAAAAAAAAAACGAAAATGAAAAATGGCTTTCAAATTGCTCCAGATTAATATGTCAGAGAGATTTCCAATCAATTCAAATTGCAAGCGAAATATATTTGATGAAAAAAGGATTACTGCAGCTGAAGAGAATTTTAGGTAATTTTTAGAGAGAATTTTATTAAAGCAGATATATGAATGAGGGAATATTTAATTTTAAATAGTTAAAGGTGAAAAGTAAAAATGAATATTGCATTTTTTTTACATGTATATTTGATGAAATGTTTATAGCTTAGTTGTTTTTTTTTTAAAGTATGCTTTTAAATGAACAATGGAACAGCTAACCTACATACGAGTATGCATATAAAATATATATGATATATATATTAAAGTCTCATTAGAAATGTGTAGATTATCTAGTTAACAGCTCAAGATAAGCTCAAGTTAACATGAAAGCTTTATACTAATATGCACATTCCGCTCTTCACATGTAAAGCTTGCTCTATAGGGCATTCAGCTGTCGCTGCAGCTCACACTGCTCGAGGGGAGCCTCATTAAAAGCGCTAAGGGCGGCCGCACGGCTAGAAGTAATACGATCTGCGACAAGTCAGCTGGCGCTAGTGTAGGTCTCTGTTATATCCAGGTGCAGCTGTTTTGTGTAGACTCCAATTAACGGCTCGCCTGAAGAGCTTGAGCTTCGCATATCAATGGTGCGGCAGACGGTAGCAATTGTAGTCAGCAGCTGAGAATGTGAGAGAGAGAGAGAGAGAGAGGGAGAGCAAGTCCAAGAGAGCGTGCGGTGAACTGTGAGTGCGCTTTGACTGAAACTTGATCGCGCTCAGTGCGCTCTGGCCGATCTGCTGAGAGCGAGAGCCGTTTATCGGTTCGCTCTGCTGCTGCCTCTGCCTCGTCCCACCGCAGCTCAGGCGCTGAATTCGCCTCGGCGGAGCTGGCATTCGCAACAGCTGCTCGCCATTTATGGAGTCAGTTGCTTTGAATTGGTTCGCCGTGTCGGTTGTAAAACGCTTTTGTAACGGGACGTTGAGCTCGCCAATGGACTGCGGCTGCTGCCTCTGTGTGAATCGGAATTGGATTGGCTTCACAAATAATAATAATATAAATATATATATACATCTGTCTATATATAAATATATGATAATACACGAAATATACAGCGTAATCGTTGTTCAATTCATTTGAAACAACTGCTCTGGCTTCGCCCAGGTCGCTCGTTATGCAAATCGCAAACGCAGAAGGTGAAGGCGTTCAAATTCAAATTTACATTCAAGCCGAGATTCAAATTCAGTTCGAGAGTCTGCGAGCAATGCAGCGGGCGTGTAACGCGGGCGTGTCGGCCATAACATCGCCAACTGGTCGCCAATCGCAGCAACAGCAACAGCAGCAGCAGCAGCAGTAGCTCCGTTCGATGCGGCCTAATGTGACGGCACAAATTTGGCTAGAAAAATTCGTGCAAGTGACTGCAATGCGCGTATTAGCCAGGGCCAACCAGTTGAGAACCAAAATCGAATGCAATTAAAGCTTATGACACTACCAACAACAACAGCAACAACAACAACAACAACTGTGACACAAAAAGAAAAACATTGCTAAAAGATTGCAGCAACTGATGTGTGTTGTGTTGTGTGGAAAAAAACAGCTCGGCGCCACAAAGCGAGCCAAAAAGCAAAGAATACAGCAAGACAACAACAACAACAAGAACAGCAGCAGCAGCTGCAACAACAATAACAACAGTGCCAAATAAAAATATAACAACAATTTATACGCTGTATCGAAAAGTGTTAAAATTCAAAATAAACTTCACAACTAAGTGTGCCAATAACAACAACAACAACAACAACAACAATCAGTAACTGTGCTAGTTGCTCATAGCGAGTCTAACATTCTCCCAGCTCCATACATATACATATACCATATGTATGTATTGTATCCGTGTAACTGTGTATCTGTATAGATGGCTAAAAAAAAAAAAAAAACTGTAGCTGTAGCTATTGCTGCGTCTAACTGGCTCTGCGTTTGTGGGGTATTTCATTCGTCAATTTGGCTGCACAGTGCCTGCACCTGCCAAAGGTGTTTTGCAAAACTAGCTCATTAACATGTTACGGCTGTCAGTCTAACTGGCCAGTTAACACAGCCAACGGCCAACGGCTAACGACCCAAAGCGCTCCAATAATGCAAATAGCAGCTAATGAGAACAAAACAACAGACTGACAAAACATGCTTATATAAATTTTTGTGTTTATATTGTGTACAATAGGAGAGCAGAAAAACACACACACACACACACACATGCAACAAGAATTTTCTAGCGCATTCAGTTGATTATTAATTTATATATTTTTTGTATTTTTCGTTGTCGCTCAGAGATAAAAAAGATTCACATGACAATCTGGTTTGCGTTACACGCGACTCTATGACGATCTTTCAGATTCAGCACAGACACACACACACATACACACGCACACTCACACGAATGCCTTGGCGTTGCCAGAGCGCCGCATTAAACGCGAACGATCGACGACGATCGGCAAACAATAACAATCGAACGAGCGCCCACGCAATGGCGCCAAAACATCAATCAAAGCAAAATAAGCAACAGCAACAACAACAAAAGCAAAGCAAACACGAAAATGTATACAAAACAAAAGCGAAATTGCAGCAGCAGCGCTGCCAATGCCAACACCCAGGCAGGTGTCAATGGCCAATGGCCGTTGGGCAGCAGTGCGAGGCGTTTATCAATGTTGCGCCTTAATTACTCAATCAGAATTGAAATCAATTGAATTTGAATTGATGCGATTAGACAACCTTTTGGTTCTAGCACAAATTGTTGCCTTTCAGCTGCTTGCTCTCTGTGACTGCGGCCACGTGAAGCTTCTCACACAGCGCAGCGTCGCGACCTGGCACCTTCTGCCAGAGCGATTAGATTAGGGCCGCAGACTGGGAGAGAAGTCCACAGTCAGTGTCAATGTGCGTATGTGTGTGTGTGTGTGTGCGCGCGCGATGACACTGACTGGACTCATGCCCCATGCCCGCTATCAACTATCAACTATGAACGCTGAACGCCGATGATCGCCGTCAGATAGATAAAGCCTCGTGGCTGTTGGCTGTTTCGCATTTTGGGTGAATTGCTGTGAGCAACGTGCCCAGAAGCAGGCCAAACTAACTAACTGTACTCTAGAGCACTTTCGCTAACACACTAGTTCAATTACCCAGCACATACATACATATACACATACATACATATGTATGTATATATTTCAACTCGTATGCGGTAGATGTAGATTGTGCACGCGTTTTGTTTTCTACTTGACTATTTGTAACTGTGTCAGTGTGTATCTCCCTCTATCCATGCATGTGTGCGTGTGTGTGTGTGTGTGCTGGTGAAAACGCATTATACGCCTGTGTTTCAGTTTCAGCAACCGTATCTCTATGTGTACGGGGGCCTAAACATCTGAATACTATGAGCAAACTTGCCTGATATTATCTTATCAAAAATTAATTGGTTGTCATGACAACGGCCAAGGCGCAAAAGACACTCTTGGCCAATGACCGGCTAATGTCATACGCCAAATGCGCTGCACTGCATTGCATCGAAAAGCAATTTCTATTAAATAGTTTTCCTGTGTACACCGCTCCCCCCTTTCCCCGTCCAAGAATGTTGTCAATAGCGCATTCGATTTCGTGTAATGCAATAACAAATACTTTCATGCCTCGAACTTGAAATTTCCATTCGATTAGCAGAATTTCGTATTGTCTACATTTATTTATTTATTTTATTATTTTGTATTCATTTTTTTGTGTGTTGTTGTGCGCATTTAGCTGCCAAACGGAAATTGTTAATAAAAAATGTTGTTTTTGTGCCTTGAACCAAGCAAAAATATTTACTCGATTCGCTGCGGATGTTAAAGCCTTTGAAAATCACGTCTTGGCCAACTACAAATGCAGCTAAAGCCAATTGCATAGCAAAGACCTCAAATATATCTATATAAATAATTAGGTAAAAAAGTCAGCATGTTAATAACAATTTTATAATCCCCCCTTAAGAAGTCATAATTCCTAATGAGTTGCGGTATCAAGTGGTATAATATGATTTATAATTGTGCCGTTTGAAGTGCGAGCAATACAAATTCCACTCAAGCATAAGCACATACAGATATATTTATGTATATACTATATATATAGAGTGAACAAGTATATATATATATATATACATATATATGCAGAAATCAAAGGAATTAATTTCTGTGAAACTGTAAAGCAAATTATTGAAATACCTGGAAATTTGAGTGAAGTGAAGTGCCAATTTCCTCGAAAATCACTGAAAGAGTCATTTGTTGGCCCAAATATTCAATTATGATTTTGACAAGGCCAAAAGCAGCTTGAAGAATAGCAGTAGGAAAACGTCAATGCTTTTACCCTTTTGCTCCTGCACAAGTAACTTCTGTTTAAACTGCCTTATGACATACAATATATATATATATATATATATATATATATATATATATATATATATATATATATATATATATATATATATATATATATATATATATATATATATATATATATATATATATATATATATATATATATTATATATTTCTTTTAAATTTAAACTTTTTAAATTATTAAATCATTTTCTTCGAATTCAATGAACAATTTCTATTTAAATTGAATTTATTATAGAGATATATACATATTTAAATTTAAATTACGAATTGAACTCTTCATTATTTTAATTTGTTTTTATTATTTTTTTATTACGCTCAACAACTTTTGTTTATGCTAAAATGAATCCCATACATATTGTTTAAATTATTAATTGATTTATATACTTTTTAAATTTATTTATGATTTTATTTAATCAAAATTTTCTATTTAGATTGAATTTATTAAATAGATATTTATGCAAATTTTAATTTACTAATTGCGCTTTTAATTTTTTTATTAATTTCTTTTTTGCTTACAACCAACAACTTCTTTTTTAAATTGAATAATTAATAATTCTAAATTAATTAACTTTCTCCAATTCCATTCAAGAGCTTCTGTTCAAATTGTACTTATAGACACATACAGAGATATACATATATCTCAATTCCAAATGAATTTATTTATTAAAAGGCCTCTTCACTTTCGCCAATTCCAATCAAGAGCTTTGCTTTACATAGATATTTATCTCACTTTTAATTAATTTCAATTATTAATAGAGCTCTCGATGTTCTCCAATTGCAATCGAGCTGTCGCGCTTTGAGCCCAATTCACAGTTAATAGAAAAACTTCTTGACTGTGGCCAAAAGGCCGAGCGTTTGGCGTGTAGCGCTCAGTGCGGCCGCTGCCAGGTTTCAGAATCCGTGCGAGAATTATCATCTGGCAAACAGTTTTTCATAACGGATTAGTGCGGACGTTTCGCCGTTGGCCAGGTCTAGTCAGTGCCAACCAGTGGCCCGTTACGCTCTCTACTGTGCTGTGCTGTGCTGTGCTGTGTGTTGTTGCTACGGATTCCTAATTTAACTTTGACTAACTGCAATTTGAGTTTTTCATTGAAGTTGCTCTCGTTTATTTTCCTTTTGCCGTACGCAAATAACGGCAGTCGCCATCGTATTCGCATCCGCATCCGCATCCGCATCTGCCTCCGTATCCGTGTACGTTGCCGTAGCCGTAGCCGTAGCCGTAACTGTGCTCCTGTTTGTCGAGCAGTTAAATTTTAATATAGCCCGCAGTGTTTGCACAGCGTCGTGGCCATGCTGCATACTCGTAAATAAGCCAAGTGCTAATCGATCAAAATCAAGCGCACCTTCAACTGCCGCCCCCTCGCTGCCGTTGCCCTCACCCTTACCGTTGCCGCACAGCCACAACTTGTGTACACTTTACACACTAATGAGCCAGCAACTGTTGCCAGTGTGTGTCCGTGTGTAACATGAGCCTTAATGTGAGCAAGTGTTGTAAGTATTTGCAGCCAGTTTCAGTTCCAGTTCCAGTTCCATTGGCGCCATTTCCGCTGCCGTTCATCATCAAGAGACGCTTTACATTTAAGTATTCCTCTGTGTGTGTGTGTGTGTGTGTGTGTGGGTGTGTGTTCTGCTCTCCAAATAGTTGAGATTCAAATGAAAATTAAATATGGCCTGCAAATATCTGAGCATGGCCACGACGAAAGTTTAAGCCAAAACCAAAACCGAAACCAAAGCCAAAACCAAACCCTGTTGCTTATTATTGCTGGCAACGTCAGCGGCTGCTGCTGCTTCTGCTGCTGCTGCTGCTGTGGCTTTTATCTAAACAATTTATCGATTTTCGTTTAGATTACAACGCGTACCGCTAGCCAGCGCAACTGAGGCAAGCGGACGCTAACAACGATAAGATACACACAGGGCAGGCCAGGCCAGGCCAAGCCAGGCCATGCCAGGCAGCATATATTTATTTGAACATACGCAAATATTTTCTCTATATACATAAGTGCGAGTACATACTCGTACACACACATACATATACAAAAATTTATATATATTTATATATTTATAAAAAATGATATGAGCAGGGGCCGTGTACTAACATCAGACTTGCGTCCCGCATGTTTATGTTTCAGGGCTATTTTTGTTCATAAATACTCATAGATATTATGGGGCACACATAGTTATGCATGTGGAGCAGGTTATCATTACGCACTAATTGTCTGAAATCAATGCCAGCGCAGCCAGATAAACAGACGAGCAGCCGGGCAGTCGAGCAATCGAGCAGTCGAGCACTCGGCCAGCCAAATAGTCGAGCAGCAGCAGCGGCAGCTACAACAAAATAAATGACAAATTAACATAGTGCCACGAAAATAATCAAAAGCGATAATTATGTTGAATATTTGTAGTTAATTTGCAGAGTCAGCGAATAAAAAACAAAAAAAAAAAAAACAGCAGAACGGCAAACGCAAAGAAAAAATAAAAACAATAAAACAACAACAACAACAACAACAAGAAACACACAAAATCACCGCGCAGCAACCGCAACGGCTAAAAGCCAAACAATGATTATATCTAGCCAGCCAGCAAACCTCTCCGGGACATCGTCGGCTCACATGGGCGAGGAAGGCGTTGAGAGCGATTGCAGCTGTGTGGGCGAAGGCGAAGGCGTGGCAACAGCGACGGCGACGGGAACTGGCGTTGGTCTAATGATGGGCAAGGCGGCCAGACAAATGCAAACGCATGCCATGGAGGCAGAAAAACCACCAACGCCACCACCGCCAACACCAGCAGCAACAACAGCAATAACAACATCAACAACAGCAACAACAACAGCAACAACAACACATAGAGCTTCATTAACACGCCCGGCCTCCGAGTCCGAGTTGCTAGTGGGTAAGCGGATTGTCTTGGCCCAAGCAGCCGCAGCAGCAGCTGCAGGAGGAGAAGAAGGAGGAGGCGGAGTATTGGTTTGCGAGGGCGCCGAACGTGCGTGTGCCTGTTATAAAGTGTTTTGTTGAAATGCCAGCGCTTATAATTAAATAAAACGTGCGACTAGACTAGACTGAAGATATGAATGGGCGGCGGTAGTCTTCAGCTGCCGTTTGATAGTATCTCTCAATGGCTATCTCGCTCTCACTCACACTCTCACCCTCACCCTCACTCTCTCTCACACTCGCTGTCGGCTGTGAATGTCAACCTAAAAGTAGGCAACACTTTTGCTCGCGCACGCAAAATAATGTAGCATGCTTTTCAGCGCAGCTCTGTTGATGCAATCGCAGCTGAAGCCGTAATATGATTTGCTCTTCATTCTTATATTATATTATTTTTTTGTTGTCCTTGCAGGCACTGGCACATCGGGCACCAGCTCCTCCGGCGGCGGTCGTCCCGGGCATCGCAAATCCTCGCTGGCGCTGGCACTGACACCCGAGGACGACTCAATGGACGTGTATCAGGTGAGCCTAAATAGCACATATACATATACATACATACATAAGTACTCTTGCGATAGATAGTCGTGTGCTTTGTGATGATGCTGATTAACTAGCGGTTTTGGCCACTCTTGTTTCGCTGGCCCTGGGCCATCGTTTTTGTTTTTTGGCTGTTTTTTTTTCTTTTTTTTGTCGACAACGCACATGTGTGTTACGTCTTTGATAAGATATCTTATCATCGTTCGTTATATGATGGAAGCTCTCGCCAAAGTACGTTTTCTTTCTCTGCTGTTTTTCTACCCCCGCTCCTGCTGTTGCTTTACATTTTGCTCAGCTGCGCTGCTTTAAATAGCCGCTCATTTACACTGGCTGAGAAGCGAGTATGACTGTGTGTGTGTGTAAAAAGAGAACAACACTCACTCACGCCTGAGCATGTGTGTATGTGTGTGCGGTTATTTGCCATTGAGTCTCATATAAACAATGTGCCGCCAGAGAAATCAAATCAATTAACATTGAAGGTGGGAAATCAAAAAGTAAAGAAATAGATTAACCCGCCGCATTGCCAGCTAGCTACTCGTAGCTGTCGCCCCACTGTCGAGCCAATTCACTCAGTCACTCGCTCAGTCAGTCAGTCAGCCGCGTTTCGACCGCAAAACAAACCTGTGAAATATTCAATTTCTAGACACCGACCATAACTCACGACTGACGGCGCAGTGGCCCTGCATAGCCACACGGATTGCCGAGACTAGTTCGACTGGATTAATTAAATCTCAATTTGATAAGTGGAAATCTTCGCATTTCGATACACGCACATTTCAATATTTGTTTTTTTTTTTTTTACTTTTATCTCTTGGCCATAATATGTGACGCTCTGCTGCTTACGCAAGTGCTCTGCCCAGGTTAACATTGTTGTTGTTGTTTCTGCTGCTGCTGCAGGCATAGAAGGACATTTGGAGTATTGCTTGAGAGTCGCGTCGAGTGTCAAGTGCTTTTGTTGTGCGTATTGATAGTGTGAAGTAGCTGGGCAGAGCGAGTGAGTGTGCGAGTGTGAGTGTGAGTGTTATTGTATAATTAGCAGAATGCGCAATTGTTTGCCAAAAATATTTCGCACCAAATCATCGTCGTCGGTGTCGCGGTCGTCGTCGACGTCGACCAGAGTCGCGGCCGGTCATTCAAATGAATTGGATGCGGACTCTGATGCAGACCGCTATGTCATTGCAAAGGCGCCAACAAAAGCTAAATTAACTGGGGCCGCTGATCAGCCGCTCGATAAAAATGCCAATAAGAAACTGCATCAACAGCAACAGCAACAGCAACGGCAACGGCAGCAGCAACAGCCGCCAGCCACAGCGACGACGGCAACGACTTCAACGTCAACGACATCGTCCGCTGATGACGTCGATAAGAACCGGCTGATAAGCGCTGATAGAATAGCTAATTCAAACAGCTTGGATTTAGAGACAAGCAACAACAGCCACAGCCATAGCCACAGCCATAGCCAGAGCCAGAGCAGCAATGGCAACCAAACAGCGACAAATGGCAGCATCCGCCAAGTGCTCGACGCGAATCCGACCTCGGAAATGAAGGTGGCTGACGATGAAATTTTATTAGCAGCGCCAGTGCCCGTTGCGCTGTCATTGCCAGCGCCAGCATCGTTGGCCTCGTTGCCAAGCAACTCCAGCAAAACGCCCGAGGAAATGGAACGGGAGTACGCCGCAAATGAGGCGGCCGAGGGCAGGGATATAATGACGCCACTGATACGCAGCACAAGGTCATTGAGCATGGCCTTCGCCAGTGCCAGTGCCAGTGCCAGTGCCAATGCCAGTGCCAGTGGTGCTGGTCCAGGTGGCGGCGGTGCCGGAGTGGGTCGCATTATGCAGCCGGAAATAGTCGAGGCCATACGCAATCTGGACACGCAGGCATTGCGTCTGAACAACCTCACGCTGGAGGACAGAGTCAAGCTGACGCAGCTCCAGGATGCCAAAGCAAAGGAAACCCATGATGCGGCTGTGGCGCGACCAAAGGTATTCGCATTCGATCGCCAGACGCACAGCCTCTACGAGCGACGACTGCACAAGGGGCCCAAGCTGCGGCTGTGGGTGGGCAACGGCAAGAAGCCGTCGCCGCAAGCCGAGGAGGATGAGCTCAAAACGTTTCAGGTATTGGCTAACAGGCGCATTCGAGTAATCGAGACAGCTTGACAATGCCCATAAACCACAAAGAACTCTTTTTCTAGCTATTTACTTAGCGATAGGCCAGGCCAAGATAACTCAGCAATCGACAGAAATTGTCACAGGCATTATCAGTGCAGCTTTGACGTTTGGCCGTGATTCAAATTCACGCTAAGGCGTCATTGATTGATGTTGCCCCTTCCGTAAGCCATCAACTGCTCAGGTCTTGGACGAAATTACAAAACCGATTTGATTCATACGTAAATATATAGACACAAACGATTCATATGAATTATATGAATGAAATTGTGATACGTCAGAGATACAGTAATTTCTGATACATATGCGTATATTTATTTTTTAATTTTGTTCATTTGTTTATTTTATTTAATATAATGAAAAAATGCATTTCATTTGTTTGCTGAGCCAGTGAAATCGTGTTTAACATTGAGAAACTGTTTATCAATCCATCAACTGAAACATTGATCAAAATATTGATTGTGTTGACTGCGTTTATTGTATGAGGTATTATATATATTTTACATATTTAAATTCTGTTTACAAAGTCTGAAACTAAATGCAACAAAGTTTATTTAGGTAAAGGCATTACATATTTAAAATTGGCCTAAATCTGAGTGAGTTTAAAATATTTAAAGCAGCTTAAGAGATTAAGCACTTAGAGATTAGTGTCCTGCTGACCTTTGAGTTCAATTTGCTAAAGTTGAAATATGTATAAATATTTAAATATAGTTATTTATACATATTTATTTGTATTTCATTCTTATATTTCTATGTGAATATATTTATGCATAAATAATTATTGTATATATATTGAAATGTGCACATATATATTTACATCTATTTGTATATAAATGTATTTGAATATAAAGTCACGTCTAGCCAGGTTCTTCTAGTGAGAACCTAATATATCGAGGTATTTTTTGGACATCTCTCACTTTCTATCTTCATTAGGCCAGGAATTCAGATACCAACTCTATTTTCTAGAGATTAGCTTCTTCCACAAATACACCTTTGCCAATTTAAAGATCTAAATGAATAGTCCGACAAGTCTTCTAAAAGTAATGTTTCTTCATTTTAAAGTGTGTGCTTGAAAGCTGCTCGCTTCTCAGTAATAAAACAAATTATCAAACATAAATTGGATTGAGCTAAAGAAAATAAGGCTTGTGAATCAATAATGTTGTTGCGCCACTGGAAGCTGGCAGTTAATCTTGAACGTAAATTGCAAAAAAAAAAAAAAAAGATATATCAAAAAATACTTTTTTCTTGCTGTGCTGTGAAGTGAATTCATTTTTGGACAAGTTGAGGCTGTGGAACATATTTATATATGTATGTATTAAAGTACGTATGTATTTATATGGCCGTAAGCTAACATGCTCAACATGTCTTCGCATAGTCAGTTTATGGATATCGATTTTGAAATCAACGTTTATCAGTTGTCTTGTGCCCAAAGACGGTTATAAATAGTTTTGAATTTGGTTCCGTTTGATGTGAGCTTGTGTTTTCATTATTGAATTGACACAGGGAAAGGCACGTACAGTGCCTCTGTGTGTGTGTGTGTGTGTGTGTGTCTGTGTGCATGAAATCCCGATTTTCACATATCGCATTTATTCATACGAGCATAATAAATCTGCAGGCCAAGTCACCAATACGGCAAATGGCGCCCCCAACAATTTCCGTCGGGCGCAAGCAATTTTATTTTAATTTATCATCATTTTAGCGACACATACACGCTACGCATATTGTGCGAGAGATACGAACGCACACACACAAGTACACATATACACAGTACACACACTCCCTCACACACACGCACACGAACTGGTAAACTGACACGACACAGACAGAAGCCGAGTTAAGCCCTCTTATTTTGATGGCAAAGCCAGCGCTGTAGATTTTTATTAAATTTTACACGTTGCTTCACCTGCTCACCTGCTCACCTCTTGCTCTTGCTCTTGCTCTTGCTCTTGGCTCTCACTCACCTGCCTTAACTTCTGTTGCAGCGAAATCTCATGGACTTGAAATATCCAACCGTGCTACCACCGAATCCTCAACTTAAGGTAAGCTGACACGTGCCACCGTTCGCCAATCCTTCCTGTCCAATTTGACTAATGCCCAATCTGAATCGCAATGTCAATTCGTCCCGCAGGCGCTTTTAGTTTTTCACAAATCGGATAGCATCTGCGAGGTGGTCACCTTGGCCTGCCAGCGCCACCAGCTGGACGTAACGCTGGTCAAGTCCAAGGAGGAGGCGCTCGAGACGCTCCACAAGTCCTATGCCACGGCGCAGTGCTATCACCTAATTATAATTGATGCGCGCTCCACAAAGGGTCTCGACGCCGAGCACATTGCAAGGTGAGTGCGGCGTACGTTGCGTATGCGTGATGTTGAAAACTCTTGCTGAAACTTTGCACTTAAACTGAAACTGATGCGAACTTCTTTCAACTATTTCACTCTCCACTTCCAGAACAATACGTCACACACACGGACATCACTTAACGACAATAATTGCCGTCTGCAAAAAGAGGTACGTAATACGTCAGTCCATCTACTGTCATTTAGCTAAATGTCTCTTTCAGTTTCTTTGAGAAGGATGATGCGCTAATTGCTCTATTGGACGCTGGCGTTAATAGAGTAAGTTTTGAGTTCACTTAATAAATGACTGCAATTAGCCAGCTCACTTCCTGATTGCTCACGCAGTGCATAGCCGAGACGACCAACCTGACCCTGTGCAGCGTCGAACTGAAGCAGATACTGCACTCGATCATCCGGCCACATAATGTGATGTCCACTCAACAGGTAAGCGTGACACGGAAAACGCAATTCAGCAGTGCAGCAGTGCAGCAGTGCAGCAGCTGGCAATACCCAATCGAGTTAATGTCCTGGCCGGGAATGCATTAATTCAATTAAACTGGCGTCGGCGTTCGTCGCTGTGGCCCTAATCAAATTGTAAATGTTAACCAGAAGCACGCCTCCTCCCCTCTCTCCTCTCTCATCCCTCACACAGGCACTCTATACGGCACTGCACCGGCTGAAGGAGGTGGTGCTCATCACGGACGACGTGCTGCGCATACAATATGCGAACCGAGCCACCGAGCGACTGCTCAACATGCGGCTGGTGAGTGACTCATGCATGCATCATGCACTAATGCGCCCAGGGTGCACTGTGCACACACGCACACACACACACACAGAGAGAGACTCTAATGCGATTTGTATTTGAATGTCAAACAGGATGAAATAATTAGCAAGCCATTAGGCGACATCTTCGTCTCGGACCTGTCCACCATCAGCGAGCAGGGCAAGAGCATCAAGGAGTTCGATGGCATCCTAATGGTGCGCCGCAAGAATCAGGAGAGCATTCCCATGCACGTGCGTGTCGTGCCCGTGGCCTGCATTGGCAGGTAAGTGCAAAGCCTCTCCACTCTCGATGGCATTGAAATTGATTTTCGCCCTTTCCTCCCACACGCACAAATACACGCGCCCATCTGCAGTGCACCGACGCATCTGATTTTCAACTTCGATATACCCGGCGGCGGTATGGACTTCATTGCAACGCTGCCGCAGCCAAAGGAGGCGCCGCGGGGCTCGCTGCACTCGGTGCGCCGCTGCAGCTTCGATGTGCGCTCGATTGCGTCGGACGGACTGCGCCGCACCAGCCTGGCCAAGCTGACGTCGCTGCCGCTGGAGGCGCCCATCACCAAAGTATGACTCCATTTTGTACGCCCAATTGGTTTTGACTAAACTGTTGACAGCTCCAACCCAGCCCAATCCCACCCAGCCCAATCCCACCCAGCCCAATCCAGTCCAATCCAACTCATCAGACAACATACGAATGCTTTTTGTGCCCACGTTGCCAATACTAAACCAAACTATTGTCCGTGTCCGCGTCCGTGGTGTGTGGTTTCTCTCTCCTTCTCTGTGTCAGTGTATCCGTGTGTGTGTGTGTGTGTGTGCGTGTCATGTGTTCATTGTTAGGTACTAGCACTGTAGCATCAGTAGCAACTACCAATCCCCACAGCATCTGCCACCACATTCACAACAGAGCACACACAGCCACACACACACACACTGATACTGACACAGTCAATGAACGATCCATTTGAATGCGTTAGAGCTATGCTGAACTAATCAAAGATATAGATTAGAATCGAATAACGAGGTGTAATCAAATGAGTTTAACAGAAATTATTATTATTATTAAGGCAGAGAAATTACAGTTATCAGTGATCTCTACTTAGGAACCAATTTTAGGCTGAACCAGTTAGAATTCTTCCAATTCATATTGGCAGCTGAATGAAAGCTTAAACTTTAACAAATAAAATAGTTTTTAGTTAAAATTATTGATGCAGGCGCAGTTACAATATGAAGCAGAGTTTGCTTTAATCATTTTTAATATGTAGAAATAATTTGGGTTTCACGTTGCGTATACGCCTAGTATACTACTTGAACAATTTTGAATACCTAAATATTCGTAGACTTTAATTAAACCATTAAAAATATATAGGAAAAATCAAAGCTAATGAAGCTATAATTCATTGATAGAAACGCTAAGTAGGAAGTTGATTCAAGCCCTTTAAATTGACTCCGAGTAATTAGCGACTTTTGTTATGCACATAACAGTATACTAAACTATACTAAGCGCTATATAGAACATCTTTGTATATAGAACAGCTATAATGAACAGATATATAGAATAGCTATATAGAACAGCCTATTCAGTTCCAGTTGGATTCCGGATTGGTTCTAGAACCACGTATAACTTATTGAGTTCCAGTTGAAGAAAAATAGAGTTTCAGAATAATGCCATTTAGTTGATCTTCGATGCAGCACTCTAATGGAAACAACAGTTGGGGATGTCTGGCCATCGCATATATGTATATGGCTTTAATTATTCATCCGTATCTAATGGCTCGGTTTTTGGCACATATTCGATAATTAATTGATTTAGCGCTACTAATCCCATACAGAGTCAACCAATCAATATCAATATCAATCTCAATCTCAATCTCGATCTAAATCTCAATCTAATTTTCAATATCAATAACAGACTACAAACATATCAAACCAAATTGCACAACTAAAACTATTGTTTTTACATTGATTCTCTTTTTATCTCTTATATTTGTTATGTTCTCTTTTACTTTTATGTTTTGTGTGTACTCGAACAAACAAACAAACAAACAAAATATCCAATAAACATTATTGTACATATGAACTGGTTCCATTCGCTCGCACGTTCGCTCGCTCGCTCGTTCGTTTCTGCTCGCTGCGCGTCGCTTGCAAAAAAAATCAAAAAAAAAAAAAAAACAAAACAAAAAAATTATGCAAAAAAAAAAAAAAATTATGCAAAAAAAAAAAAAAAAATCAATCGACCAAATCTGTTCAAAACCAACAACGACAACAACAAAAACTACGCACACGCACTTTAGATAATCAATTTACTATCACAAGTACAGGAGAATTGCTCAGCGGACGAGGCACGCCTCATAGACAAAGTCTTGGACTTCCTCAAGCGCGAAGGACTCTACAGTCCCCAAATGAAAGAGCTACGCACTGACGATCCCATAGCAACCGATCTCATTGGCGCCCTGCTGACAGTAAGTAGATCGTATAACATTTAAGAATCGAAGCTAATATGTAATATTTCTCCCATTAGGGTCCCAGTGTCTACTCGTCGCGGCGCAGCTCAAACGACTCCATCATTCGCACTGGTAACTCGACGCGTGCGGCTACCATCGTACCCGCCAAGATGAAGGTAGAGATCCCTATATAAGCATTGCCTAGATATGCATTCAATAACTTCTCTCTCTCTCTCTCTCTCTCTCTCTCTCTCTCTCCCTTTCTTTGCAAGCAGGCCAATCCCATCATTATGGAACTACTTGAAGAATCTCTGAAATGGGACTTTGATATTTTCAAATTGGAAGAGATCACCGACTACCATCCGCTGCTGTACTTGGGCATGGAGATGTTCCGGCGCTTTGATGTCTTCGCTACGCTGAACATTGATGAGAACGTGTGCAAGGCCTGGCTGGCCGTCATCGAGGCGCACTACCACAAGAGCAACACATATCACAATAGCACACATGCAGCGGATGTTATGCAGGTGCGCTCTCTCTCCCTCGCCCTCTCTCTCAGAAGTTCTATAAGATTACACTCTCTTCCGCTTTGCAGGCAACTGGCGCCTTCATTACTCAGCTGGCCAGCAAGGATATGGTCATGGATCGCATGGACGAGGCAACGGCCCTGATTGCAGCCGCTGCTCATGACGTCGATCATCCGGGGCGCTCCTCGGCCTTTCTGTGCAACTCGAACAATCCACTGGCCATATTGTATAATGACCTGACGGTGCTGGAGTCCCACCATGCTGCCATCACTTTCAAGCTGACCCTGGGTAAGTGAAGGCAGCGACCTGAAATGGAAATCCTAATGCTAACTTCTGGTATTCGCGCAGGCGATGACAAGTTCAACATATTCAAAAACCTGGACAAGGAGACGTACAAGTCGGCGCGCAGCACAATCATCGATATGATTCTGGCCACGGAGATGACGCGTCACTTTGAGCATTTGGCCAAGTTTGTGAGCGTCTTTGGCAGCGAGGTGGAGCCGCGGGAGGTAAGCTGAATCATCCATGCTCCCGTTGCTCTTGAGTATCCATTGAAATCAAACTTTGAATCTCATGCAGCTCGTGCAGTCCGAGGAGGAGACATCCATACTCATGCGCCGCATGCTCATCAAGGTGGCCGATGTGAGCAATCCAGCCCGGCCCATGCAGTACTGCATCGAGTGGGCGCGCCGCATTGCCGAGGAGTACTTTATGCAGACGGATGAGGAGAAGCAGCGGCACCTGCCCATCGTGATGCCCATGTTCGATCGGGCCACCTGCAGCATACCAAAGAGCCAGATTGGTTTTATCGAATACATTATACAGGATATGATGCACGCCTGGGACGGTATGGACTCACTCAAGCGAGAATTGAGAATCGAAATAATTGAAATTGAATTGAATTGAATTGCAGGTTTTATTGATATGCCCGAGCTGATCACGTGCATGCAGATCAACTACTCACAGTGGAAGAAATATGATGAGCAGGGCATCAATACACTCGCCGATATTATGGCCAAGCAGCCGCCGGTGGGCAACAAGTCGTCGAGCTCCAAATAGCATACGGCCTTCCGGAGATTATTCTCGGGTCTACTGAAGCCGCTGCCGGCCCAGGCGCCTGCCACATCCACAATTGGCGAGAACGAGATGGAGGATATGCTCTAGTGCAGGCGCATCCGGACCCAGGGCCGTGGCTTGCGTCGCTGTCTCTCGGCATAGGTCTCGTTCTACTTGTTGTTGTCGCTGCTATGCATACATATCTCGACTAAATAACGCTTCCAAAACTGTGCTCTGTATGGGATGTGTGTGTGAGTGTGGGTATGGGTGTGGGTGTGTGGCGAAAGTCTTAATGTGCAGTGACAGCTGAGCTACCATGAATGGAAGCCAAGAAGACCCACACACCCACCCACTCTCACACACACACACGCACACAAAAACGGTCGCAAATGTTTGAAGAGCAAAATCTAAGCAAAACAAAGAAAACAAAAAAACTAACTAAAAACAAAAACAAATTATTGGGCTGGACTCAAAATTTAATATTTAAGTAACATCACAAAATGAAAAAGAAAAAAAAAAACAAAAACAAAAGAAAATTGTTTATGTATATGTGTATATCTGTGTGCCCTATTAAGTGTGTGTGAGCGTGCGTGTGTGTGTGTGTGTGCATGTCTGCGTGTCAAAATATATTTAAATAAATACTAATACAACAAGAAATAGTTAAACATAGTCACATATTGTCCTGGTGCGAGCAATGTGGCGTGCGCTCTACAGTACCTAGAATGGTATAAAAAAATGAGAGAAATAAATAAAATAAATGAATAATATAAAGAATAAAGAAACACACACACACACAGCATAAGCAACATAGCACACATACTAGTACATAAGTCGTGTACGTGTACGTGTTTGTGTTTCTCCTCTCCCACCTTCATCTGCCCTCACACACGAAGACAATCTCTGTTAAATACAACAACTGTCCAACTACTTATAAATTAAGATAAATTTTGCAAAGGCCATAGCTAGATGACAAAGGATTCGCGTTGAGTGAGTGTGAGTGTGAGCGTGAGTGTGTGCATGAGTGTGTGTGATTGCTTGTGTGCGTGCGTGAATGGATTAGCAGGGAAACTTATATAATGAGCAGAGCAAACGAACTATTGGCTAGAATTACAACTATAACTATTTCTACTAATGTACAACTCGACTAGTTTGATTAGCACAAGCAACAAAAAAACAAAAACAAAAAAACAACAACAACAACAATTCGAATCCACATATGTAACGTGCGTAACTCTATGGGGCCCTTTCTACAACTACTATAACTACTACTACTACTACTACTACAACTACCTAATGCTACTATCTAATATCTAATATTATATATGATTACTGAATACTGTTGATGTGTTGCAGAATTAAGCGAAATGCAAATGAAATTTATATTTAAGTGAAATCCTTTTTGAAATCTTTTTTATCTAATTGACTGAACAAATTACATATTATATACATATATAACAAGTAAATTAATACGAATCGATAATACGTTCTTGTTGAAAACAAAAAATTGAAAAACAAAAACAAACAAAAAATTACAAACCAAAAACAAAATAAAAGAGCAAAAATATTATATATATGTTATATATATACATACATAGATGTTTACATACCTATGAATCAAAGCAAATGCAAAATAATAAGTATATATTCGTACATATATATATATACAATTTATACAACTTTTACGAATATATATTTATATATTATTATATATGTATGTATGTATGCGAATGCGTGCGTGTGTGTGTGTATGTGTGTTCGGTCACACTGTTATTTGTATCTGTTATAGACATTTCTTTCACGATTAAATTTTTGATACAGTTTATACAGACAAGCAACCGCCGGAACCGGATCGATCGAGCGATCTTCAGTTTCCCAAGCCCAATCCGAATTGCACACACTCATCAAATAAAATACATACATACGCACACCCACGCACTCCGTTTTAATTGAATGCAAATACAAAATATATATACATATATATATACGAATTACATGCATACATATGTATTTATTGTTGTTAATATGTGTGTGAGTGTATGTGTGCAAGTGGTGCGTGTTAATCGACATTAGCAGGCACGCACACCTCTTAATAAGTATTTACAACAACAACAACAACAAAGAAATCAAAGCGAAAAAGAAACAATTATTTTTAAATACGAGCTCTTTAAACAAATGCATGCAAATTCTACATATTACTAAACAATTCTTCGATCCTGTTTGTTTACCCCAACGACATGCAGAATCTTTATACAACTACATACATACTGACATACATATATTTGTTACTACATCTGTTTGCTCCTTGCAGGTTAAGGATTATAAATGTTAAGATTTAGTCAAATTTATTGTAAAAACAAAACAAAACGCGAATAAAAAACGCAAATACATAAATACAAATTCAAAGAGAAAAAAAAACACCTGACCTTCGCTTTTGAAATTATGGCAAACAAAAAAAGAGGTAAAAATAGAAGTTAAAACTAATTTAAATTTACATTTGGGCCTTTGGCAAGGTCGAGCATGCAAATATGTTTGAATTTTTGATGTAGAAAAGCGAGAATACTCATAAACATATTCATATGAATATAGTTTGTAGGGGTATGATGGACTTGCAGACGTAAGCTAAAATCTAAAGCGAAACACCTCGAATTTTATGTATGTTATTTGCATATATATTTTGATTGCATCTAGTAGGTCCGTTTATTTTTTTAATTTAAGTATAAATAGTTTTTCTGACTTGTTATGAAACGAGATTAGCCCAATTGAACTCCTTATATAAATATGGGACAACTCTGCCTTAAAATGGAGTTGGAAATAACTTATTGAAAAGAGTACAAAATGATGCCCTGCTAAGTGAACCCATTAAGGGTTCTTCTCATGCCCAGAGTATCTCCCAGTCCCCAACTTTTCGCTTAGATCACTCTCACTTCTTGAAATTGGCTTACAGCTGCGTCAATCACTACTTCTGATCCGCATTCAAACGACCTGTTTTCGATTCTTTGGGCTAAATGGCTGTGACCGAAGACGTGCGCATAATTTCACCTGCTAAGCTACAAGGTAAACAACAAACAAACAAATCAAACTGTTGACAAAATGAGTTGGTAGCCGAAATACACCGAAACTTTCTTTTGCGACTGGTTTCGACAAGAGCTTCATGGTCCCATAACATAAGCCCTCCATAAAGAAAGTCTTACAGCACCCGATCATTTCATGTATGTATTTCGAAAATCAAACCGAAGATCACAAAAAAAGAAAAACGAGAGTCTGTTGCATGTTATATAACACACATACACTTACAGTTGTATGTATGTGATGATTGCGGCTCCATTAGTGATGCGGCTCAGGCAAGGGCTGAGCGCGCGCTTCACGCTCATTAATGATTAATGTGATAAATGTTATTGCTTTTATGCATATATTTATGTCCATTATATAGACAGTTCTAATGATGCTAGTGGTGCTGTCAGCTCTTGCACTGACTGTGACTGTGATCGTAGCAAGGGGATCGTCAAAAGAGTGAATCTGAGTGACATCTCGCATCACTGCTCTTCACATCACTTCACGTGCGCATCTCTGGCACTCAGCGTAGGGCGAGAAATTCTGCCTCGATATTCCCGATGCGATGGCAGTCGCATTTAATCCAGCGGAAACTGTGAAGCCGATCGGTTGTGCGCGTCTTTAAGCTTTTTGGAAAATTCGTGATTTATCAGTTAACTATAGTGCCGTTATGCCCGAGCCGAGTTTCTTTGCGAGAAGCGTGCCCTTCGAGCAGATCGACAAGCTGGCCATCAGCGGCGGCTACTCCTCGATCTACGCCACCCGTGAGCCGAACGTGCCCGTGGTGGGCAACTGGGAGCAGCGCTTTTGCCGTCTGGCCGACACCTTCCAGCCCGTGCTGGATCGCGTGCACGACTTCGAGGTGCGTGAGGATGATGTGTGGATCGTGACGCTGCCCAAGTGCGGCACCACCTGGATGCAGGAGCTGGCTTGGCTAGTGCTCAATCAGTGCGACTTTGAGACGGCCAAGTCCGTGGACCTGACCATACGCTCCCCATTTTTGGAGTAAGTTGATCACTCGACTAATGAGAAGCTAGTTAAGCCCCTGGTCAATATAGATTCAATGGCGTTGTGCCGAACGTGCCACATGACACCATCGAGGCAGCCAATGCGTTAAGCTCGCCACGCCTCATCAAATCCCATCTGCCTGCCTGGCTGCTGCCACGCCAGATTTGGACCAAGAAGCCGAAGATCATCTACGTCTATCGGAATCCCAAAGACGCAGCCGTCTCGTACTTTCATCACTGGCGTGGCATGGTCGGCTATCAGGGCACCAAGGACGATTTCATGCACTCCTTCATCGATGGCTATGTGAACTTCACGCCCTGCTGGCCGCACGTGCTCGACTTCTGGCAGCTGCGCCACGAGCCGTACATCTTCTTCACCAGCTACGAGCGCATGAAGACCCATCTTGATCAGGTAATTAACGACGTGGCCCGATTCCTGGAGCGCCCAGTGAGCGTTGAGCAGGTGCAGCAGATGAAGCAGCACCTCTCCTTCGAGAGCATGCGCGACAATCCTGCCTGCAACCACGCCAAGGAATTTGAGAGCATGAAGGCAGCAGCTGGCCGCGAAGTGGAGGAGTTCAGGTGAGCCAGTCTTGCATTGAGCCCAGTTTAGATCTGCTTACATAAAGCTAAAAAGCGTTGCTCCACACAGGTTTGTGCGGCGGGGCGTGGTGGGCAGCCACAAGGATGAAATGACAGCGGACGTGATTCGTGAGTTTGATCTTTGGTCCGATGGCAATCTGAGGAAGTACAAATTGAACATGGATGACTTCGCAACTTACAGCAAGTACAATGAGCAACAACTATCAAGAAACTGTTGTGAGCGCATCAATTAATCACTTCGAATAGATTATAAGTTAATGTGATAAATGTGTAATGTATGGAGAACAGTAAATATATATGTATGTATGTTTGTAATCAATAAATGGCTTCTTACTTCAACACAAGTAACTACAGCGATTAGCGTAAAGTGTAATGTGTAATTTTAGCAATCAGTTTGGACTTAACGTATAAGCCTTAATCAGAAATGTATATAAGTACTAGATAACATATTTCTCTCTCGCTTTCTTTCTCTCTCACACCGAAAAGTGATACCGTCAAAATACATAATTGATAAAGACTGGATTAAGCAAAAGATCTTATTTCATAGTCCAGCTAAATAATTTCCGCATGTGAAATAAGATGTTTGGATTGTTACTGTTCCTAAAAAACTAAGCTAGACAAAGTTACACCATATGAACTTTATTATTTGTTAAACAATAAAACCTACATGTGCAAGGTTTGAAGAATTTCTCTGATTTTCATTTTCGTTTATATCTCCAAGAGTCAAAAATAGAAAGAGAACAAATAACTAATATGTTTGTGTAACTTTGGTATATTTGTCATTCGATTTACTACATTGAGAATTCCATTCATGCATTAATAATAATTTGTCAAGTTATTGGCGTATACCTGAATAATTTTGTATAGCCTCATAAGGAAGTATATATTAAATGATTATTCATTTATATATTTAAATTAACTTTGCAAGCATTGAAATAAATTTATTTTATTGGATAATTCACACCGTCAGCTAGTTTTAAATTTGGCGGCTAAATTAATGAGAGGAAAAGCCAAATTTGACGAGAGCCTGGAGTTGCTGACAGCACTGATAGCCGCAACTGCTGGCATTTTTAGTGTTAAATAAAAGGTGTCAATCGCTGGTTTGAAAAGAGGCCGCTCGCCAATTGGGCTACAGTGAGAGCACGGAAAGGCGAACTGTTGTATAAATATACAAATATGTAAGTAAATAATAATATAAACACTGTGGGTCTCAAGCTTTTTAATTGCCTTATCAATTAATTTATACAAGTAACTAACTGCACATGAGTGTATGCAAATCGACCTGTTGCTTGTTTACGAATCGGTGGAGAGCATGTGGTCGGTAAAAACTGATAATGCGCAGTTTACTGATAAGCGACTAATCCACAGAGGGAGAGCTATAGAGGCTGCATGAGTGCAAGCTGAAGTCAGTCGTTCTCCGTTACATAAAGTGTGAGCACTGTGCTTCGCCATGGCAGCCATCCAAAATAGCCTTAAGGTAGCCCTGAGGAAGCGGATGAAGGAGGTTCTCAGCTGTTTAACGCCCGAGATGATAGCAAGGCAATCGGAGGCAGTGACCGAGAGAGTCAGTACGCTTAGGTCAGATCTAGATCGCCGATTATACATACGAACATCTGTTTTCGGCAGGTGCTGAAAAATGAGGCATTTCGTCAGGCTCAGCGCGTGAGTATCTATCTGAGCACCAGCGATGAGCTGGACACCACTGCGATAATCCGCGAGATGTTTAGGCTGGAGAAGATGGTGTTTGTGCCCACCTATCAGGGCACAAAGATGAAAATGGTGCGTTTGCGTGATATGAACGAGTACGAGGGATTGCCGCTGACCAAATGGAATATCAAGCAGCCCGACTTCAAGGAGAGCCGCGAGGATGCCATGACAAATGGTAAACAATGACCGTGTTATATCCCTGTGCGTAGCATACTCAATCTCTCCTGCAGGACATGGTATTGATCTGTTTATCGTGCCCGGTGTCGCATTCACGCGCAGCGGCGATCGCATGGGCCACGGCATGGGCTATTATGACAAATATCTGAAGCAGCACGCGGAAAAGTATCCGCACAAGAAGACAACCATTATGGCACTGGCCCTCAATGAGCAGATCGTCAGCAACGAGGAGCTGCCCATAGAGGATCACGATGTGCGCCTGAATTGTGTGATTACAGAGAATGCTTAAGTTTAATTACTTTACATAAAAAATTGTATAAATCAAATATACAGAAAACACTTTTGATATATGCATGTACTGGCGCCGTTCCTAGCGCAAATAGGGCGGTCTGGAGCGCAGGCCACGCCCACGTGGTCGTCCACTATAGTGGGGCGAAGTGTAGTGCGAGTCGCCACTGCTGAAATGCCCTTCAGCATTGCTCGAACGATACGGTGTGCCCGTCGACTCGGACCAATTGGAGGGCGACCCGATGCGTAAGAGCTTCTTTTGCCTGCAAGTGAGAGGAGAGAACAAAACTGATAAAGGTGCAATTTTTACAAAACGTAGAGCTCTTTACCTGTAAGCAGCCGCTGCTGATATGCGTGAACCGCGATTACGACCTACGCGAGAGCCGCGCAGCATTGAAGGTATTTTATTGTAGCCTGTTGGCCCGGTGGGCTGTGCACCGCACGTCTCTAGCGCCAGGAAATCATCCACGTGCAGCGATGGTGGTCGCGATGTGTTTGGCGGTCTGGAGCGGAATAAGTCGCCGCGGGAGGGCGGAGCCCGTGCAAAGCCGCGTCCTCGCACCGCACTTACAAACATCTTCTTTTCAGGCCGACCCGTGGCGGGCTCCACCTCGACACGTCGAGTACGGAAACATGGCGCTGTGGGTGTCATCTCGCGATTGGATTGCGGTGAACCAGATAAATGCAGCACACGCTTGCAATCGCCCGTGAGATTCAGATCCGGATTCAAGCACACATTGGCCAAATCAGTCAAGTCGCAGGCGATGCGCTCGTACAGCGGCTCATCCATATCCTCAATCACCTCAATCGGCAGCGGCTCGAGCCAGTAGCGCGCAGTCAGCTGGACATTCTCCGCCGTCGCACAGAAGCGTGTAAATATGGGACGTGCCTCGTACTGGGTGACAATGCCCTCAGCTTGAGGCAGATATGGCTCAACGTTGAGTGGTCCTGTACTGACGTTGCTGCCGCTTGTTGCATTTGCATCGGCTTCATTTGGCGTTTCCACTGAGGCAGCCGTTGTTGGCTGCGCCTCCTGTTCCTGCTTGGATGCCTGCAGGGCAATAAGCTGCTTCAAATCACACAGAGCCGCCTCATTGGCCACGGCCTTGTGCTTCTCGAGCACTTTAAGTATGCGCTGCAAGACCGGCGGCTTGTCCAACTCCACATCTTGAAACTCAAGCAGCTGCGCGAGCTCAGATGGGCCCAGCTTAAGCGTTCGGTTAGGCATGGCAGACATTGCTGGAGCTGGCTCAATTTGAGTCAGGGAGCGCAGCAGTAAAATCAACGACTCAATGTTTGCATTATACTCAACCGTCTCATTGTGCAGTATAACACGCTCCATCCACGCTTGGAACTCGCTAATCTTCTGCTTCAACAACTGCGCCAGGTGATAGAAAGTGTAGCTGTACAAAGAGAAAAGAAGCTTAAGTTGAGGTTCTCTAAGAGATCTATGCTTACACTCTATGCTATGACACTTACTCGTGCTCGGTCAGGATGACCAGATTACGCACAGCCAAAATGGAAATTCCATGAGTGACCTCCACGCTGGCCAGATTACTAAACACAGCATCGATGACGCGCGGGATTAGTTCCTTCGGCGGCAGTGCAGCCGACAAATTGAGCGCTGGATGCGCTGTGGACTTATGCGAAATTAGGGAGATGCCAGAGTCTAGGAAACTGTCGAGTATGCGATGCACTGCTTCCTGGCAATTGGAGACCACCTCGTTGAACTCGTTCAACGATAGCAGCGACTGGAACAGCTCCCAGAACTTGCCAGACAATATGGACAGCATGGAGCTCTTAAGAGGCGCAAAGGCACAGAGCCGCGTGGAGAAACGTAGCAGGCGCTCCAGATTCGTGGTCGGCATGCAATTGGAGCTCTGGTATTCATTGCACAGCAGTTCCATAATTGTCTTAGCTATGAGCAGCGTCATGTTGGGTGCCAAGTCTGATAGCTGCATGCAGACGCGCTGCAGCAGCTCGGACAGCTGCGGGAAACTTGATGGCGCCAGCGCTTCCACCAGCTTGGCAATTTGTCCGCTCTGCGGATGCAAGTGAGCGGACCACAACTTGCGTTCAGTGATCAAGCGCTGCTTGTGTTGCTGCTTCAGCTGATCGCTCAGTGGCTGTGGCATGGGCAACGGCAGTGGTAACAATTCCGCCAGTAGCTTCAGGCCCGGTATAAAATTGGCCGGTCCGTCAATGTTCTTCAGCACCTCGCGTATCATTTGCGTCCAGAGGGACTTATGCAACGACTCCTCGTCTTGCTCGTGCGGCTGCGTATAGGCCAACAATGTTTGTACCACCTCCAGCTTGCACTGTTCCACCTCGGCACCTGCCTGGCAGCGCGTGGGATAATAGTACAACAGGAAGTATACCTTAACCAGATGATCAATCGAAGTCAGGTCTTTGAAGGCGCCATCGCGGCACAGTATGGCATAGGAGAGCAGTTCGCGTAGAATTTGCAGCGTGGGCAACATAATCTGGCAGCAGTGCACGCCCTGAATTGTCATTAAAGCAGGTGCATGCATTCCGGGTTGCTCGAAGTACGTGCATAGCCGTTCCATTATCTGTATCATTAGCTGTACGCCATCCGCAGCGTACAGTTGGAGGGCCACAAAGCGGTGTTTCAACTCCTCGGTGTCCGGCCGTTTGGACTGCTTGACGCCGGGCGGCGGTGTCGACTTCGTGGTGACCAGATAACGCAGTATTCTCAAGGCCATAATCAGATCCCCAGGGAAAGTGGTAAGATAGTCAAGAGATCGTCCAATCACCTCAACTAGGGGCATGATGTCGTCGTAGATAAACACATTAATGGCCTCCAATGGCTTCATATACACATACATCTCCTGCAGCACAGCGGACACAGATGGCTCAAAGGTCTCGTGGTTCTTGGCCAGCTCCAGTATGACAGTGCCATGCTCGATTAGGTAGTCGAGCTGTTCACAGTAGCGCACACAGCAGTCCACCATGTCCACCGCATAGCTGAGCACAGGACTCTTGTATTTGGTGCCTGGCGAGCTCAGCTGTCGCTGCGCTTGCAGCCGCTGTTCCTTTTTAATGAGGTCCATGCAAATCTTTAGATTATTGTTCAGTCCCAGCACCTCGATGGTGTGCTGACGACCTGCCGGGTCGCAGGTCTGTGAGTATATTGCGTGCATATGTGTGGCCACTTTGATGGCATCGTACTCAGGCAGTGCTGCCGTAAACACAATTGCGTCCAGGTGATAGCGCGTCTGCACTTTGTAGGCCAACTCAATCCCAAGACGGGCTAGGCGTGGCAAAACGGGCCGAAGGACCGGTGCCAGCTTTTGAGGTGCTTTGACGGGCGTGGGCTCCGTTTGTACGGCAACGTCAATGGCCACAGTTGCAGCAGCTGTTCCCTCAGCTTTTACTTCGGTTTCCTTATCGGAGCTGTCTGATGTGTCCAAAGGTTTATCTGTTTGCTCAGACTTAACTGTAAGATTCATAAGTATATAAGTATTGCGTAAAAGCTAGACTTATGTCAGTCACATACCAGTCTCTTCCTCCTCCTTTTCTATTTCTGGCTTGGGCATGGTGGGCACTTCATCCAGACCAAGCAGTATGGCCACAATAAGTTGTGTCGCCTCGAACGCATCGTCCACAAAGTAGTCTATGCCCACGTGCGATTTAAGCAGAGCATGCATCAAATCCAGCGTGCACAGGAATGTGGTGGCTGGAAGTTCCTTGGCATTGCTCAGAATCAGCAGCAGAGATTCGGCCAGCGCATGCTGTTTGAAGTAGGATTGCAGCGCATTGCCAAAGCTCCGCTGTGCATTCGGATCTGTGACCACTTCGAACTTCTTGGAAACGGGCAGAAAGCGACGCGGCTGCTGAAAGCTCAGTTGGTTGGCTACCAAAGCATCCATAATCATCTCAAACGCATACTCGATTTCCTGACAGATCTGCTGTGGCGGCCGTTCCACTTTGCGAACAAAGAGCTGATTGCAGCTGTTGCGCACACTCTCCAATGCTTCGTAGAGATGGAGCTTTTTTATGATGGCCTGCAGGGCGTATTTGGTGCGTGTGAGCTTGGCCGCCTTGATAGACTCGATAATCAGCTGGTAGCCATTGGTGTTGCCGCCCAGAAAATGCTTAATGCCCAGTTGGGTGTCCAACATGGCGTAGACAGCTTTAAGCAGCTGCAGTTTTATAGACAGCGCCATGTAGGGCTCCTGATAGAGACTGAAGACGGCTTCGAACGGATCAAAGTTGTGCTGCTGCAGCAGATGTCGGAACAGCTGCTCGTTGTTGCACAACAACTCAGCCATGCGTGCTCCCAGCTTGATATGTCGTATTTTAAATGCCGGTTGTGGCTGCATACAGGCCGCCTGGAAGCTCAATGCGATCTGCAAAATGTTCGCTGCCTGACGCAAATGCGACTCGTCGTTCTTGAAAAACTGCTGCAGCACAAAATTGCGCCGCTTGTAGTGCTGCGTTAAGTAGCCCAGTTGATTATTTAATTGCTCTCCCAGGTAGACGAACTGCTCTCGCTCGTCCACAGTGACTCCGCCGTGCTCTTCGTTAAAGGCGCTCACATTGTCCCATCTTATTTGCAGAGATAGCTTCTTAAAGAGTAGCCGCAGTGTGTCGAGCTCTTTACTGAAGTGAGTCAGCAAGTCGCCATCGTATTTCTGTAGCGGACGTTGCCATGGCTCGAAGGCGTCTATGGCAGGTGGTGCAGCAGCCGCAGCTGCCTCCAGTTCGCGCTCATACTCTGCTGCAGCAGCCGCATCCACTCCATCGTCTTCGTCTTCTATATCGTCACCCAAGATTTCATCATCACTTAGAATGGGCTCAAATTGCTCCTGTGGTGTTTCAGAGCGCTCACGCTCACGATCCCGCTCTTCTTCTTCGCGCTCTCGTGGCAACGACTCCGACGAGTGGCGATACCCATGCGAGCTCTGCAACTTATAGGGCGAGCGTGTATCGTCGTCGTCGTAGTCCATGGTATCTGGAGAGCGTGGACGTGTTGGTGAGTCAATTGAAACGGGTGGCGTACGCGGCCACTTGTGTTCATCTGCATCGGAGCGAGAGCGCTCTGAACGCTTGCGTCGCGCTCTGTGACTGGAATACTCCGGTGAGCGCGACCAATCACGCGGCGCCTTGTCTCGTGAGCTATTAATGAATATTTTGAAGTATGAGAAATTGGAAGTTTAGTAATAAAACCTTTAAAGTACTCACCAGCGCAAGTATTCCCTGTCATTGCTCTCTGAGTGCGTATGCGTGCGTAGCGGTGGTGGAGAGTGATCAGTAGAATGCGTGGACCGTCGCAGGCGTCGCAATTCGCGCTGCTCCTCGTCAGCATGCTGATGATAGTGATCGCGCGACATGCCATATTCGATATCATCCTGCTCGTAGTCGCTCACACTGACGCTAGCCTTATGTGCAGCAGCAGCCATCAGCTCAGTTTGCATTGGCTCCGACCAATCATCTTTGATCACTTCATCGGGCAGAAGAACATTATGCCCCTCTCCACACATTTCGGGTCCAGTCATTGCTGGCTCGCACGGTAACGTAGGGCTGGCAATAGGCTCAGTCACAGAGTTAGTTAGTATGCCATATACAGCTAGCGTAATGGCGCTATACCAGCCACGTAACACAAGACCATCTGTTGGTATTTTCTCTTGCGAGCAGTCCAGATGTATGCAGTCGTTCTGGTTATAACGCAACAATCCCAGATTCTCAAATGCTGAGGCACCCGGCATACCCAAATCATTAACAAAGAACTCCAGATCGAACTTCGACGGATTCGTGGCACCTAGGCGAACGCCGCCGGGAAAGTCCGCTTGAACTCGTGCGCCCAATGGTATAATACGCACTTGTGTTATAAACACAGGCTTTGGGAACTGAACCAAGTCCAGGTTGATATCCTGCAACAGTTCAAATATGTTTTTAATACGCACATGTTAATATAAAGAAAATTCAAATATTACTTACAGTAACTTCTTCATGCGAGAAAGTGTCGAAGAACAATAACTCAGCTCCATCATCTGCGTCGGCCATTTTGGCTTACAATATTGCCCCGCTTACGCGATAAATTAAGTAAATTTATATTAAACAAATAAACAAGCGTCAGTCGGCAAATTTTTTGGTGAGAACTCTTGAAGTGTGAACGCTCCGGCGCTCTCTTAAAAATACCAAAATGGCGTTGCCACATGATTGAAATGTTGCATGTTGAAGTATGTCAGACTTGCGAGTTTAAGTATACGTTATTTGCGTCATCAACTAGAGAGTGTATTACCTCAGACTAAAAATAAATACATGCTGTTGCTCGATATGAAATCAGTATCTTCAATCCAACATGCTTGACATCTTGCATGATCGGTTGCTCAAATTTGATTACGATTCTCATCAAATAAAGAGAACTTTAGGTGGCAACCTCAACAGCTCGCATACACTGGCAGCTCTAACAGCAACCGGCTAGAAGCTTCGGCCACACTTCTACATACAAGTTTGACACGCAGAAGAGTCAGGTACGTTTTTTTGCGCCACAATAATTTCTTTGTGATATATAGTACATTTATAAGTGTTTATACATACTATTGAATGATTTTCTTTGTATGAAAAATAAATATAGACATATATATATCTAGATACAATGTTTATACTAAATACCTTTGTTTGTTAATTTTTGAGTTCAATGCAACTGAGCTTGAACGATTTCTCGCATATCATCGTTTGTTCTAATAATTGTTCTTTCTTTCTCTTTTAGATTTTAACACAAATTTTTGCATAACTTTTTGAGAAAAATGTTCGTTGTACGTCGTAGCGCAGCCCGTTTGTACCCAGCTGGAGTGCAGTAAGTTATTTACTCTAATTAAATGCTAATTGGTTAACGCCTTTATACAAAAAATAGCTTGAAAAACAAAAAATTTTCTTTATGTGCTTACACACAAATATCTATTTATATGTACACTTTGTAAATTGTTCCGATAAGATAAACAAATAGAGCCCCGAAATTTCTTTACGCTTGACCCGGCACTAGTTGTTTGAGTGTGTGTGTGTATAAATGTGTGTGTTTGTGTGTCGGCTTATGACTTCCTATTACATAACCTGCACAAAAATTCTTATGCTTCAATGTATTGCGCTGCACCAACAGATTGGCGAAAATGAGCGGCAGCCAGGTCGGCGACTTGGGCAGTGGCGCCGGCAAGGGCGGTGGCGGCGGCGGCTCCATTCGTGAGGCTGGCGGCGCCTTCGGCAAACTGGAGGCTGCACGTGAGGAGGAATACTTCTACAAAAAGGTGAGTGAACCTGAATTCAACTTGAACTTCAAGTGGATAAAAATATTTACAATTTATTTAAATAGCATTAGAGGCTACATGAGAAACCTTGAAAATCCGCTAATAAATATAGAACAATCGAGTAATTGGACCTAGTGGCAGGGCAATCCATTCAGCAGCTCGTAGATGCCGCACTTCTGTATACGATAATTAACTTCCTTAAAATTCAATCCAGTACCAAAAGCCTTTTGCAGGCGATTAGAGAGAGCCCAAAGCTCCTCCTTGCCCTCGTGGTTTCTGACAATCTTCAAGCCACTGACGAATTGCAGCCTTTGCTCGTCCTCTATTAAAAGGGCCATATTCTCAAGGGTATATGATTGACGTATGTTCCAAGCCAGTATGCTGGGAGGCTGCACCAAGCCGCAGAGCAACATGCCTGTCTCGCTCATGGCTGCTGCTACACATTGGCTGCCTCGTTTGCCTAGGAGTACAAATTGATCGAGGCCTGCACTGACATCGTTCCGCTTCCAGATGCTCCCATTGTTAACCACACTCAGTGGAATTGCCATTTGCCAGTCGCTGGACAGCGAGTGGAAGTAGAGCATGCGCTCCAAATGCCCCGCCAGTCCGTGTGGCGTCAGTGACATAGCTACGCTGCCATCCCACAGCTGGAAGCTCTCGCCGGCTATCTTGAAAGTGCCAAAGTCCGGATGCGGATAGGTGTACTTGTTCTCGATGCGCCACGATTTCTGGGCGGCCACATCATAAACCACAATGCCATCGCCAATGGAGTCAGCCATGTATACATGTCCCACATCGCAATTCTTCGCATCCATCTCAATTGTGGGCGTTACAAAGCGACTTACGCCCGTCTTGTACACATCTTGTGGCAAGCGGTAGTGATGCACCACGCCCCCACTGGCCAGATCAAGGGCGTACAGCTGCGGTGGGCAGTGCTGCACAAAATCAATCTCCCCACTGTCCAGTATCCACATGCGTCCGCACTCGTCAATCTGCGTGCGATAAACGGAAGTCAACCCGTTGCAGTCGGCGCCATGAGATTGATGCCAATCGTAGCTGGGATAGGCTCGTAGCTCGGTGCCGTTCTCCCGCACCTCGTTGGTGACATATGCCAGGGAGTAGGGAACGCCCTTAGTGAAGCGAGGTATAGTCACAAAGATCGAGGGTGTTTTGTCACCATCTAAGCGAGAGAAAGTTCGCATTAAGTTAAACTTGAAGTACAACAAAGGCGAATGATGTCAGCATTGAAGCTTTTTTTTTCCCTTGCATTTGATTAATATCCAAAGACGTTTACTTACGTGTATAGTAGACATCCACATCGATGGGCACAACATTGTCAGGATCATAAAGGCCAGCGCGCAGGACACGCTCCCGCTCCTTTGGCGTCGGAAAGCTTAGCTCCAGGTTGCGTGCCTCGAACACTCTTTCCAAGGCCTTGGAGTGGTATCCAATGCCTGGAGCTGTGGCATACTGTCCTGCCACAATGGCAATCAAACAGCTAACCAAAGCAATTATCCTTATGCAATGCTGGTAATTCATGCTGCTGTAATACATTCACTTTCGCGCGATGTGTTCCACGTAAGGCCAAAACAGTTACTGCGCTTGTGTCGCCAGCGAACGGCCCATGTCTTAATAATCCGGCTATCAGCCGACCGACCAGACCTGATCAATTGGGTCAGCTTTGTGGTAAACTGGTTTAATTGCCAATTGAAAGCTTGCATTAAAATTCTCATTGTAACGATCTTGTTAAAGTCCACTGCTGGCCAAAAACAAATCTGGCAAAGCTGTGCGATTCGGGGCACTAATTATGCCTGCCTTCCAGCCACTTCCAGCTTCCAGTCGATGCAACACACGGCGTCAAGGTAGAGTCCATTGGCCCCACATATATGTTGTAACAATAAATTACATATACTCTAACGAAAGTCGTTAAGACTTTTTGTTAACTGATTTTTCTGTTTGCTTAAGGCCGTGTTGACACCCTTTTTTTTCCTCTTGTATATCAACAAAGCTGAGCTTCGCGCTGCTTTGGTATTAGGTATTATATCGGTTTTTGTATACCTTGGCTAAAAAATCCCCATGAAATTTTTATTTAAGGCGAGGTTATTATGTAGATATATTATTTTTATATTAACGATTTTTGTAAAGAAATGCAAAAGAGTCAGATAGTGAATTATAGTTGCAAGTTTCTCTGGTCAAATTTCTTTTTTATTGAAACTGGGTTAGTGAGCAGCTAAATATAAAGAATATCTGCTCGCTAAATCAGTTCTTTAGACTACTCCAGTATTAGCTGCCTTTAGAGTATAAGTTAGTCGCTTTGATAGCCCTCTATAGCTTTTTGCCGTTTTTATTTATAACCGGATCCCGCTTAAATATTGTTAACTTGTTGCTGTAAAACAAATTCCGTTCGCTCCATGTGTTGGCGCGAATTCGTCTTCAATGCGTAGCATTAGCGATAAGGCGACTTATGAACTTGGTGACAAAAATATAAGCGATAGTAATACAACAACACGTAGCAGTGTAGTACGAAACAAAAACACCCTGTATAATGTGTTTTGAAAACGCGTGTCTGTTTTTGTTTTTTTTTTTTTTTGATCAAGTGCAGGTATTCAAATTCATTGTAAGGAATACACAATTCCGGTATAATGACTGTAATCATCATAATTCATAAGTATTTTAATTGTCTGATAAAATTATAGGATATATATTTAAACTTAATATAGAAGCAGAGCTTTGGGATATTTGAATATTTACTTTAACGAGTGTTAAATATACTATATAGATAATAAGCTATTGCGCCTTGTGAAAGCCTAAGCTATTTAAGTATTTTGTATTTAGATATTCAATGAATGCCTAGGTATAACTGTTTACTGTGGAGCTTAGGTAAAGATCAGACGATTGGTCAGATCATCGTCGCTGGCGAAGTGCATGCCGCTGTGAATATCGTCGAGCTGGCGTCGCATGATGCGGAAGTTAACCTCGTTCGAGTTCAATGTGCCCGCTGAAATTTTCTATAAGAAAACCACAAAAAATAACGTAGTTCAGTAAACCGAGCGCAAGAGACTAGTCGAAGCTATATCTAACCTGGAAACGATTGGATAGCATCCAGAGCTCCTCCTGACCGCCAGGATTGCGCACGACTTTCATGCCGCTAACGAACTGCAGCACGCTGGATTTGGCTGGCAGATTTCCAAAGTTGCGTGTGGTGTAGGGCGTTTTCGTGTTCCAGGCGAACAGCTTGATCGGATTGAGGGTGACACAGTAGAGATTGTTGCGACTGTCCATGGCCGAGGCGGCACACTCGCTCTTACGCCTGCCCAGCAGCTTGAACTGATCCTCCATGGCACCCGAATCGTCCACCCAGTTCTGTCGCCTGTTGATCAAGCTGAGCGGCACAGAGTACTCGCTGATGCTGGCCAGTGGATGGAAGTAGAGATTCTGCCTGTCATTGTTCACGGTAAAGATGCCGTCCATCAGAGTGAAGCTCTCTCCGGCAATGGTGTGGCGGCCATAGTCGGGATCCGGGTACATGAAGCGGTTCTGAATGCGCCAGGCTGCATCGGCCTGATGATCGTAGACGATGAGTCCGTGGTAGTTGACGTCCGGTATATAGATGATGGTGCGGGCGCAGTTGCCACGCGGCGGGGGATCCTGCGTCAGCAAATTGGTTGCGATGAGTATCGAAGCATGAGCCACATAAGTATCGTTGGGCAAACGGAAGCGATGCAGCAGACTATCGGTGCTCAGGTCAAACTTCAGCAACTGTGGCGGACAGTGCTGCACACCACCCACATTGCCCGAGTCAATGACCCACATCTGATTGCACTCGTTGATCTGTCAATGGCAGAGGGATGAGGTTAGATTCCCTATTCTATGTCACCAACAGCTCCAACTTACAGACACACGGAATGCCGACGTAATCTGGTCACAGTTGTCGCCATTGTTGTTATGCCAACTGTAGCCAGGATACGGCTGCAACTGGGGTCCATTGGGGCCCGCCCGCTCGGAGACTGTGGCCAGTGTGTAGGGTATGCCGGTGACGAAGCGTGGCACTGTGGTGAAGATGCGCACCTGTCCGTTGGGCAGGTAATGGGGCTGCACATCAATGGGCGTGCCATAGCCGGGCATCAAATTACCATCCGACTGCGCCTTCTGCCGATCCCGCTCCGATGCGAAGCCGTACTCCAACTGCTGCCATTCCTTCAGCGTCTCCAGAGAGCGCACGGATCGCGGTGCTCCATAAACGCTAGTCGCCGGGCCAGTGTAGCCAGCAGCCAACACGCCAAAGCTCGCTCCAACGACGAGCAGCAGCGGCACAATCAACATGCTGCGCAAACGTCTCATCTTGAATGATTTCCGAAGTTGTCAATGAGCTATATGGAATTGATCCGGTCTGCGCTTATCAACGGCTTATATAGAATTTTATGAGTGCTTGTATTTGTTTTTGTGTTATTAATATTTATTTTTTTGGAACTGATAGGTATTTTATATTTATATAATAATTTAGCTGAAGCTAAGCGCTTTCATGAGTATTGACTTTTAATTAGCTGTATTTGCCTTGTGGATGGACACTCTGTTTGGCCAGTTGTACTAGTAGATTGGCCTTGTGTTCAATACTCGCTTTCTTGGCAGACTCTTTGCTTTTACTCGCGCTTTTATCACTTCAACTGGCGAAGCACAACTAAAACTGGTTGGCAGGCAGAGCCAGCCTATAGCCAATACAACTGATACAGAATCAGGTTCAGGGTTAGCTTTGGTCAGCTTGTGGATCTCAGGCAGATGCTACTGCTACAGCCGCAGCAGCACTGATTATATGCTGGCCGTTTTTTCCCCACCTTTTTTCTCTTATTGGCTCTTATGTTCTCTCGTTCGTAAGCTAATAATATGGTAGCTGGCTAATTTGCATAGTGACATGTATTTTGTTTTTGGGTTTTTTTCGGGGTTGGCTGGAGAGTTGTTTGTATTCTGTCAAGTGTGTGCTAAAAAATCGCTTTTGCTTAATATTCGCGTTGACACTCGAACACTGGGGCTTTGGCCCATTGCTAACGTAGTAGCTTTTGTCTGTAAATAATGCGAAAGATAATAAAAGTTGTCAGTTATCGTCAAGCTATAATTAAGATAGAATAACGTTTGAGTGCTCTCGTGACTAAATTTGTTAATTACTTTCTCTAACGACCTTTTTGTTCTGTTTACAGCAAAAGGAACAGCTGGAGCGCTTGAAGAACGATCAGATCCATCAGGCCGAATTCCATCATCAGCAGATCAAGGAGCACGAGGAGGCCATCCAGCGTCACAAGCAGTTCCTCGACAACCTGAACAAGTGAAGCTAAAGCAGCGAGCCAAGCAACAAACCAACCAACACAAAGCAGCTTTCACATCACCTGAAACTATGATATGACATTTACTTAAATGCATTTAGAGATTTTGTTTGTACTGTTCTTAAAGCTTAAACCGAGCTGTTTAAATGCTTAAATAAAAATTGTTTTTTGATATTTTTGCTTCTGGCATATACAACTTTTAAATAAATTTGTTTTGCTGCTGCCGTGAGTCGGGTCGCCTCGCCTCCATTGATATATATGATTTAATTAAAATTTTAATTTGACTTGTCCAAGAGATGACAAAGTTTGCGATTTGCTATGCCATGGGAGTAGTCTAACTTCATGAATAAATAAATTGTAATCAAGTATTTATATTTCATGCAATTAACAGCATTTCGGACGGGTTTGTTGTGCACGCTGAACGCTCGCAACAAAAATGTACAAAGTCATTCATTAAATTGTACTTATTAGCATTTTTTTCATTCATCTGTAAATTAATTTTCAAATTACTTCTGGTGCAGTAAAGTGAATTCCTTCGAATTTATTTGATTGTATCGACGATCATTTTGCGAGGAAATTTCTTGTTTGTGAATTAAAAAGAAAGTACACACCTTTTTTATTTCATTTATCAGGTAAATAATAATTAGCATTCATAACGAAAATCGGAAATTTGTGTCGTCTGATTCACAAAAAGTAAGCCCACTTTTAATATTATGCATATGTACACATATTTCTTTATATATATATATATATATATATATTTAAATATATTTACACACATTGAAACCCTATTTAAGAATTCAATCATCAAACCAAATCGGAACGAAGGTCGTTAGAGGGCCATGGGTTGCTGTGATAAGCATCTGCAAGTCAAATTTATTGCACAAGCCTAAAAGTATGCAGCAATCATTTCATACAAAAGTTTTTATACAGTAGCGTCCAAAATAAAGTACCTGGCTTCTAAGCTTGCGATCAATATTCAAACTTTGAATGATACAGAAATTATGCCATTTGCATTGAGTTACACCCAAATTTTATGCCCTCAAAAATTGGATGCCTAATCCAGCAAGCTGAATTCGAATTTGATAAACTGGTATACATTGTGAAATATTTCAGTTAGAACATAACAATACATTGTATATGGAAGCAAATATTCGTCTCATAAAACAGATTCTTGGCTTCTGACGGTTATACAGACAAATATAAAAAAACACCAAAAAAATGGCAAACTTAATACGCAAAATTCTAAAGCAGACCAAAGATTTCACCCAATGGTAAGTTCGAATCAGAAATAATTACTACCACTAACAAATGATGGTACTAGGAAATACTTGATCAAAAGCAACTTTAATCTGGCTAACGTAATGCGAAACAGTACAGACCTGGAGCTAGAGGAACTACGTTTGGTAAGATTAGCTAGATATATACAATATATATATATACCAAAGGACTATATTCATATATAAGCAGGAGCGCGCTGAGCTCGAGGCCCGCTCGAAGCTGCTCTGGCAGAGGCAGCGATGCGTCGAATCCATGTTGACCGATCTGACGAGGAGCATTAAACAAATGGAATTCGACATTGATCTAATGCAGATGCAGAAGCCGGCATCCATAGCACCTCAGGAAACACCAACAAATGCAGAGCCACCAGCGAAACGCGAGCAAAAAATATAGAGAGAGGGCGGATGAGAGAGAGAGAAAGCGCAATTAAGTCGGTGATTTTCTTATTCTTTTTTTTCTTCTTTTTTTTTTTTTTTTGTTGCGTTCGCTTATCAGGGGGCTCACTTGGAAGACGCAAATTGCTAAAAATCCCACTCGGTGCTTTACCGCAACCCGCAAGCGACTGTCTCCATATATAATCGTATCGCCCCATTGTGCTCAGCTATTAGTCGCACCGAGAAAGCTTCACCGAGAACATCATGAAACTGATCGCACTCTGCTGCTTTCTGCTCTTGGCTCTGATTGCGACGCTCGGCAGTCTGCCCGGCGCAGTGGCAGAGCCATCCCGTGACAGTGGCGGCAACAGTTGGAGGGGCGGCTCCTCGGGCTCCCAGCCAAAGCAACGGCCCTTCATCTACGATGCACCCATACGACAACCTGGTCGGCCCCAGACCATGTACGCCTAAACAAAAGCCACTGACATGCCCTAAGAACGATCAAAAATCTTTTTGCAAATTTCAATAAATTAATAGCTTTATAACAACTAAAGATCTGTGTGTTTTTTGTTGTTGCTTGTGATGGGATGAGACGTCTGTGCTAATTATTATATATAATCTTTGTCAGCATTTACTTCTAGTAAATTTCCAGCTCAATTTAGCCTTACCTTAGACTTCAGGTGGAAGTTTGAAAATGCCACTGCCTTTCATATACTAGTAAATTTCAATGCTTTTATATTTGTAAATTTATTATTCAAAATTTTAAGCATCTCAAAATTAAGAAAATGACTCCCATTCATCGGTTTCTAGGTTTCTTTGTTGCCAAGAATCTGCGCCTGTTGCAGTCGTCGACAGTCGTGCGCTGCCAACAGTTGCTGAAGTGAGTATGATATGAGATGATATCGATAAGTGAATCGCCGGCTGCTGATCGATCATCTGTAGGTTTTCCAATCAGATCTATGAGTCGGGCAAGGCCAAGGAGAATGTGCATTTCCTGAAAATGGTTCGATATGGAATGCATCCGAGACTATGCCATTTATTAACCATCCTCCATCTGTTAGCAACGGGAACAGCTGAAGGAGCTGCGTCAGAAAATACTTAAGGAAAAGGAAGTGATCAGAGACCGTATCCAGCAGCTGGACAAGCAGATTGACTCCATCAAAAGGAAAAACGATGAGCGTGAAAATAGTAGAACCTGATACGCTTCAAAATTATGAATACGTAGGCCTTCCGAATAATTTCAATACTTTCAAAATAATACTTTTAAAACTCATTTTAACATCTTGAATTTTCGAAATTGTTTTTTTTTTTTAATTTAAAATTTTCTTTTTAAGATTTGGAATATGGCAGCCTTGATCTTTGGCCTCAAAACTAAGGCAGTACTCAATTTGTTGAGGCCGTTAAGATTAGCTCACTTTACAAATTTTCAGTGAGTCTTCGTCAACATATACATATGCCATATATATCTATCTATTTTGCACTTGTTTTTATAGACCCTACAGCCGAAAATTGATGAATAATATGAGTCCGCGTGACTATCAAAACGCCTTGCAAAGAGTTTGTATTACAAAAACTTGTGATTTCCATATAATTGATATTATTTGTAATTTGTATAGCTTCATTTGCAACTGAACTTAATCAAGAAGAAGAAGCTGCACGATCGCCTCAGGCTGGACTATAAAATTGAACAATTGGATAGAAAAATTGAATACGTAAAATTGCGTTTAAAGGATGCAACAAAGAAATAATATAATTATGAATGCTGAGCCAACAGACATGGAAAACATTAATAATTCAATTATACACAATTAATAACTATTGAACAGTAAATTTAATAAAATTATATACTGTTTTATACCAAAAATCGATACAATTTTAAAATGATTTTCTTCATTAATAGAATCAGGCATTAGTTAGGCTCTACTCTGAGGATTGATATCTTCAGTTTCTTGACTCGGTTCGGAAATCCTTAGTGAAATTTTAAGCAAACATAAAGCTCATAGATTTAAAACTCATTTATTGAATAGGGTTTCCAGTTGACTTATTTTGTTTGTCATTCTGGCATAAACTGGAAATTTAAAAATTTACTCAAAATTCAAATTCAAGAGTCAAAATTGCATTGCTGTGCATAATTTTCATTATGGACGGTTTATTCGGCTGCAGATTCAAAACAGCTTTTAACCTGTTTAATTCCCAACGTTGTTTTTCACTCCAATGCGTTAGGTGAGTCTTACATCCGAAGCAAAGGAGACGTTTAATATAATCGAGTAAACTCTTATGTAGATCTAAGTCTGCAAAGTATTACGAAAAAATACCCAAGGAATATAGCAGCCCCAAGTTACTGAAAATGGTGCGTATAGTTGCTGGAATATAGTTAAACAATATCTAACTTAAATTTCCATTAGCAATACGATGCACTTATGGACTTGAGGCGTCAAAAGATGGCTGAACGAAGACAACTGGATTATAACATCCTGGACCTGCAGGATAAAATTGATGAGATAAGGGACTTGATAAGATACTAATCAGCTTGACAAAAACAAATCAGGAAAGAAATATGCTTTTATACTATTATTGCTAACAAATAAATTCTCTGCTTGAAAACATTTTAACATTTGAATGCGTGAAGTCAATTTCGTCCATTCGTATACCTAGTCTGAATCGTAGTAGGCGCCATAGAAACTTGATCCCTGTTTGTATAGTTTAGGTACATTTTTAAGTAATTACTTTACAGAATTTTTCCAAATTTTTTAATTGTATTTATACCAGGATTATGCTGTTAATAAAATTTTCGTATCGACTTTCTATGGGCGCTATTAGTGTCAACTCAGAGAATACAATGCTGAGTAACATGGGTAATATATCCTGGAATAAGAAGTATATCACAGATATCCATGAGCGCGGCAAGGCCAGAGAGAACGTTTACTTTCGAAAAAGAGTTTGTAGTCGCATAGCTATTCGTACATTCACGATATCAATAACAATATCTATCTCCGTTCCTAGCAATACGATCAACTGCAAAAATTAAAGAAAATAAATGAGGAGCAAAAGGCGAAAATTGATAAGAATATTGATAAGCTATATAAAGAGATTGAGGAGATATCGACACAGATTGAGAATATGAAAGATGACAAATGAACGGCAGCTCGATTCAAGCCCAACTAGGTAGGTCGTGACAAACTGTCCCCCCAAAATGTTTTAACAAAATGTAGCTTGCGCCATTCATCTACAAAATTCAAATCAAATTTCAAAATTTTTCTGTTCACACAATACCTCTTTAGACATTTTTTAAAAATTAGAATGCTGCCTGTGTGCAAGGCGCTTGAGTCCGTTCGGTTTGTCAAACCGATCTTTGATGCAATCCCACAGGGCTCGATTTTCATCATGTCTCGTCATTATACGAAGGAGATTTATGAGAGAGCGCGTGCCGTAGAGAATGCACATTTCCTAAAAATTGTGCGTAGATATAGCTGGATATTGTTATACATAAACACATAGATATCTTTACTAACGATTTCCTTCTGTGGCCTTAGCAAAATGAGCAGCTCAGAAATCTGCGGAACAAAATTGCTAGGGAAAGTGGCCTGAGGGAGCATAAAGTGGAAACCGGTTTGCAAATGACGAGCCAAAAGGCGGACAGCAATCGGAATTTGCATAAGACTCAAAGTGTGATAACCCAGCAAGCAGATAATTGAAATGATGTTTTTGTGATGAATTAGTAAAATGATTGTGGAAACGGAACCAAGTCGCCAAATCGATCAGTAGGCTAATGCATATCTGCTAATCTTTTGATTGAACTACCTTTTTTTTTATTTTGGACAAAATTCAAAATTCGTCATTCGATAACATGTGGATCTGCGTTCGGCACAGAGGTGCGGTAAGGGATATTATCAGGTTGCTGCACAGGACATATCAACAGAGCCGCATAACCGAAGAAGAAATGGCGAAATATACCAAAGCAAAGGTAAGAGACACATTTATAGAGTAATCCAATAAAAATCTCATCTCTTATTCGATTACGCACTCTTTTTCCCCTAGATCTCGGCTATGTGGAGCAAACAAGTTGAGAATTTATTGCGGGTACGTAGCACTCGCTGTATAGGAACCTAAGATCTCTTTACAATCTCCAAGCATTTCGCTTTAGAAACGTGAAATGCTGTCCCTCATCAGGGAATATATTGTGCTGCAGGAGCGCTATGTGAGCTCAAGATTAACAACGAACAAACGGCTGCTCGCCCATGCAAAATACTTACAAGTCGCCAGAAAAAGATCTCCAATGTAGACAGATATTAATGCTAGCCGTTGAAACGGGATATGCCACGGTGATCTTCATCTTTTCATTAAAAAGTACTCTCATTTTATTTAAAATAGTTTGTATTTCTCATTTACAGTTGCTTTACAGGAAGCGTTACATAACAGAGATAAACAAAAAAATAAAAACAGAAAAATAATGCTGCTTTCAAAGGTTCTTCTTTGTTTATATATAATGTGTTTAAGTATATATGTATATATATCGGGATATATATAGTTCATAGAGTGCCAGACAGCATTTGAAAGAATAAATGTGTGTGTGTGGGTGTGTGTGTTTGGGGCGCACTTGCAATTTAATTAAATATGGCATTTAAAACAAAAACATTTCGTTACATAGAGAATAAATATGAAATCAGCATTCAAAATTTTGATCATATAATAATAGGTAGGGTATACGCATAATACAATAAAGTGAATAACTTAGGCTCTATAATAAGATAAAAAGATTTTGTTGTTCTTGTTGTTGTGCATTTCGTTAGTCGAACTCAAGTCAAGTATATATATATATACATATATATACAGATATTAATATATGTATATATATATTTATTTTTTTTTTTCTTTATAAGTACATTTTAAAATACATTTGTGGTAAGTAAAGTGTGTTCAGTGTGCGTGTGTAGGTTTTGAGCAACATGGAGAGCTGTTACAAGTACTACAACTAAAACTAGAACTAAGTAGAACTAAAAACTTGAATGCGTTCGGGCGTATTCACAAATCACTTGACTTGGTCAAGTGCCGAGCCACAAGACACGCCGCGCCTCCCGACTCCCGCCCCAACCGCTCGCTGCTAAGTGTTGTGTCTGTGTGTGTGTGTGTGTGAGGTAGGCTGTATGCTTGGGCTGTTTCTGGTTGTATTCGGGGCGAGAGTCCTTTTACTATATAAAATAATATGGCATACTTTTGTGCGCCACTGCAGCTGCAAAGCGAAATAGCTGCCGTCTGTCTCTGTCTCTGTCTGTGTATGTGTATGTATGTGTGTGCTTCTAGCTTTTAAATACTGGTCAAACAATGCCAGGAATGTTGTGAATTGCAGCTCAATGTGTCCTTGTCCGTGTCTGTGTGTCTGTGTAGTTGTGCCTTTGCCTGTCTGTCTCTGGATACAAAATTGATTCTTAGTCTAAAATTTAACTTTAGCTACGCCCTACGTGCTAAGTGCTACGTGCTACAAAGTTACAGCTACAACTATAACAACGATGAAAACGATGATAATCAAGCAGTTAACGTTCAGCTCGGCGCTGCTCTAACTGGGCAGCCGCTTGCTGGCCAACTCCTGCAGCTTCTGCAGCGCCAGCGTCTTGTTAATCTCCACCAGATCGCGACTGTGCTTGGCCGCCTGCAGCTGGACTTCCAGTATTTTCATGCGCATCATATGCTCCTTGCTCTGCATCTCCATGAACATGCGCAGCTCAAAGGAGTGGGCTGTGCTGCTGCTGCTGGTAAGAGCGCCGGCGGCGGCGGCGCTGCTGCTGCTGCTGCCAGCGCCAACGACGCTGCTGCTGCTGCGCTCCAATGCCTGACTGTCTGAGGAGTGGGGCACAGCGCTGGCCAGTGGCAGTGGCAGGGGCAGCGATGTCTGTTGCTCCTCGCTGGCCAGACTGCTGCTGCTCGTGCGCTGGCGTTTGGCCATTGGCTTCAGCAGATCATCGTCGTCCTCATTGTTATTGTTGTTGTTATTATTGTGCTGATGTTGCTGCTGCTGCTGTTGCTGCTGCTGTTGTTGCTGCTGCTGCTGCAGTGCCGCAGCCTGCGCCTGATGCTGCTGTAGAGCAACGGCAGCTGCCGCTGCGCTCGGGAATTGGCCACTGCGCAGCGCATTGAGCGCCTCCAGTGTAGCGGATATGTTGTTCATGTTGAAGCTAGGCTGAAAGCCGGCCATATCGGCCCCAGTGGGTGGCATGAAGGCGCCACCAACGGCGCTCGTGTCCAGCGCGGAGGCCGCCGGACTCTCTGACTCGCGCAGGCCGTTGCGACTGTGATTGGGCGACACACTCAGGCGCTCCCCATTGGCATGAATGTCGCTGCTGTGATTGTTGTAGGTCTCATTGAAGGTCTCGTTGGTCTCCTCCTCCTTGATGTCCACATCGCATAGCTCCTGGGGCGGTGTGCGACTGCTGCAATTGGCAGGCGGAGAAATTGTAAAGTTAGTTTTTGAATTCTCAGCTGATCTGAATTTTAAGGCACTCACTCATCCATGTCGTGCTCATCGGCATTGAATTTGTAGTCATCGCGATACTCAAAGTCCTCCTCGAGAGCCAGCGGTATCTTGGAGTAGTCAATGCCGTCGAGCGCCTCCGACTTGCAGGCCTTCTTCGCCTCCTGCATAAAGTCCCAGACCTCAAAGGTGAACGGCGAGGGCTTCTTGCGATCGGCCACCTCGGCGCCAAACCTAGCCAGGCGATTGTTATAGTCCAGTATCTCATTACGCGTGCAGGCTGTAAATGACATCAATTGATTAGCTTCAAGTCCCGATTCAACCGAATTCGATCCCGGCTCAAGCTCACCTTTCATGCGACGCCATTGCTCCTTGAGGCGATTGCAGGTGCGATCGGTGCCAAATTGATTCGAGAACTTTTGATGTATTATCTTCCAGGCCTTGTTCTTGACGGCAGTTAGCCCCGCATCGAGTCGTTTGTTCTCAATGATGCGCATATCCTTGCGGCACAGATCCAGCAAGTACTTCTTCTCCTGATGATTCCAGTTCTGTGTGCGCTCCCGCTTCTTATACATGTTCATTGATGGACTGTTCATGTATTGCGTCATTTCTGCAATTATATTGAACACATTTCCATGACTGTCGAATGAGAATGCAGTCTAAAGGTACTCTACCTGTCTTCAGATCGACACCTTCCAGCAGATTGTGGTTGGTGCTCTGCCAGTTGGCGGCTATCTTCATAAAAGCCTCCAGATCGTTGGCCGTGTACTGTTTGTTCACCTGCAACAATTAGAAAAAACACGTTAGCAATTTGCATCTCTCCCAGTTACACGTTAATTAAATCCGCATTATAATCCAAACCAATCCCAGTTCAAACTCGAGCTACTTGGGCATGCAAAGCTTGTGCCGGCTGAGACTTGTGAAGCGCTTTAAGACGCACTTGAAGATTCATTGAACCTGAAGTTTTCGGACTCAAATTCCAATTGTCAGCAAAAGCCAAAAATAAAACAGACTAAAAAGCGCAAAGCAAAAACAAAAGAATGAAGGATTCGAGCTCGTTCTCGTTCTCATTCTCATTCTCTTTTCTTTTCTTTTATTTTGTTCTTCTCTCTGATTTCTGACAAGCGCGTCTGACATCGTCTGATATTCTGATATGCTGCCAATATGCGATGCCACATTAATTGATTTTCAATTAGCCAACAGACGGCAGTTGCTAGACAAGGGGGCAAAGGCAAGGGTCGAGGGGCGAGGGACGAGCGACGAGAGACGTGAGGCTTCACACGAAATTTAAATGTTTGCAGGCCATTTTGAAATGGGCCAAGATATTATGAATAACAATGATTGCAAATGCATTTGTATAAAGAGAATCAAATAAATTTTATCCAAAGAAACAATACACACACACACACACGCACACGCACACACACATACATACTATAATAACACTCTCTCAAACAACAGCTGCCGACATTTTGTGCGCTTTTAGCTGTATGTGCGTGTGTGTGTGTGTGTTTCTTTGTATATATTTTTCAGGGGCGATCAAACGTCGCACTGACAGCCAATTATATTAAGATCGAATAAACTTGCACACACACACATACACATACAGATATACACACATACCACTGCCGAGAAATTCTTCATAATCGGCTATACATACATATATAACCTATATGCCCATATTTTATATATATAATATATGCTGTATGTGTGTGTGTGTATTTGTGTCGTCTCTGTATTTCTACCCAAAACTTATGCGCTAATGCACATTGGCCAGAGCTTAAAGCAAAGTTGCAAGAAAATCCACTTTAAAATAAAGCCTTTAAAAAACATTTCATATTCAATTTATTATTTTGCTCAACTTGAATGTTATGTATAAAATATTGTTTTTTATAATTTTGTTAAAAGATGTTCAATTTATGTAAATTTTTTTGTAATATATTTTTAAAAATTGCAATATTATTACTTTTTTATGTGTCATGTATTATTATATTAAATTACAAGTTTTTTTTTTATAAAATTGTATTACTAATATCAGATATAATTGAATTCTTTTTATTATTATTTGTTTTTCATAAGAAAAACTTAAAATATGTGTTTATTGTTTCAAATATCTCCTTAGAAAAAGCATTTTTTGTATTATTTATTTTATGTTTATTTATATTTATTTAGGCTACAATTATTTATTATTTTTTATATGCATTTTTAATTTATTAATCTGTATTTCTTTTCATATTTAAATTAATTTATATTCATTCACCCTATTTAAATCGACTTGGTACCACGGTAATTGCTGCGGCGCTGCCACAAATCGTCAATTTTTAAGTACGTTTCATTGTGCTTTATTTAACTTTATTTCATTTCGATTTTTCACCCTCTGCCCGCCTTATCCAAAACGATTACCACTCCTCGCAGCCCCTTTCCCCTTCACAGGCACGCCTCCGTTGCTCCCTTTGATACACCCGCACTGAAAACTTCAGTTCACTTAACGCCGCGCCATGTGTTCAATATTTTTATGCCGTATCTGATTTACAATTTGCATTTGTGAGTACTCATTTCTATATGTTTGAATGGATATGTATTCGTATTTAATGGGCATAGACGGAGAGCGTACACACACACACACACACACACACACACATCATTCTATGTACACATTATGTGTTATGGAAGGAACTTAGTCATTCAAAATTGTGCTTATGATTACGATTATTATTGTAGTTATTATTGCTGTGTTTGCCTTATTGGCACATCATATGAATGTATTTATTAGCAGTTGATAATTATTCAATTTGAGTTAGGAGCTGTCACATTTAAATGCGTAGCGGCTGTTCAGAAAGGGGCGTGGCTGAGAAACGAAGCTGGAATATGCTACGATCGCAAATGGAACAGGAAGCTAACTAGAGAGAGACATGTAATATAATATAGGTTTATTATAGGTATGTCTAGTTAGATTTTAGCTATCCCTCTCTCTCTCCCCTTCTCTCTATGATCAGACATCAATAACACAAACTGAAATACGCCAACAATAACGTTTATAATAATACAACAAATAATCACTCCAATCAATTGTGAGCATTAAGCATTGAAATTAAACAACTAGAAACTGGTTTACACAAACTCAGCAAATGGCTTTATTTTTATTATTTTTCTCGTTTCTCTTAATATTAAAACCGAAAATAATTATTGCCAGTGCTTTACACGGAGTGTGTGGAACCTACACAGCAGCGACAAAATGTGTCTTAACCTTGTGCCTTTAAATAAAGCACGGCATTGTAGTGAGGCCCACTACGAAAAGCCAAACCAAAAATATCAGACAGTAACTGTCTCACTCCCTCTCACTCCCTCTCTCTCTCTCTCTGTGAGTTGTTCAAGTATAATTATGACAAATTAACAAAGTTATTGCATGTTACTTAGTACAGTGAACTATTTGCGTCAAAGAAGCTAAAGCAACGTTACAGTTCACACTCGCTAACAGTTTCAGCTGAAGTGCGAATGGAACGCATTTTAATGGGGTCCATATAAGTACAGCTACGAGTACTCGACTGCCTGGAGGGCAGACACACACACACACACACTCACACACTCTTGTATTTATTTAGGTATTATAAGTACGTAACTGGGAATCGTTAAACTTTGTAGCACTCGAAATGATTTTACAGATTCCATTTTTAATATACCACGTCTTTCGAAATGCCAGAGAGCGAGGTAGCTTAGAGTCACGATCATCTCAGCGCACTTAGCTCTCTTTAATCTGAGCATCTTTAGAATCTGGAATTATCACATTCAACGTGCGTAAACAGCGACTCGTCTAACCCAACGCAATCCAAACTCGACTTTAATTGAGAATTTGAATTTCCATTGAAGTGAATTGGAATTGTTCTTGTTCTCTTTTTTACAGGGCATCTCTCGACTGCGCGCACACATACACACACACACAGCTCGATTCTGTTCTTTTCATTTTCTGCGTGGCGCGGCACAAATTTATGTATTATTATAATTACACAGAGTCGAAATACTAAAATAAAAACTGAAATGTCATCGAACGTTCAAGTGGGCAAGGCGAACCCATGAAAGTGCCCAAAAATCCCAAACCCCATACCAATTTCCAAATCCATATCCAATCTACCTACCCCTTCCATGCCATTCCAATCCATTCCGTTCCGTTCCGTCCGACTCAAACTGCCTCGCGCTCTGGATGAATTCAAGTGGCATCGAGCATTGATTTGTATAGTGTTTATTGTTCTAACGTCGCAGTATTCCCCGAGCTCATTCCGATGGCTTAAGTGGAGCTGGCTTTTCTTTGCTCTCCCTGCACCTCTTAGCGCACACCCTTTTCGGCTCTTCGGTTGAGTACTCGCACACACACACTCGCACACATAGAGTTTCAATTTAACATATGCATTTTGCCTTTTATTCATACAAGTTGAACAATTTTTGTTATAATTTGGACGCAGCTGACGGAAATTGACTCATGGCTGGCGAATTATGCTCCAGGTGTGCATGACACTGGCGCTGCCAACAACAAATTTATTAGAAATTGCTACAACAAGCCAAACACAACAACTACTCACACACACACAAACAGCTTATGCAAACAAATAAACTAATTTCATGACGCACACGCGCGCGCCTGCGCAGTTGCTTCAACTGCCGCCGTCGACGTCAGCAGCGTCGTCGTCGTCGTGGTGTGCTACTTACAATTGTAACTAGCTAAAAAAAAAAAAACGATATAAGATTTTTTTCGTTTTTTTCCAAACGTGCCTTTGTTTACTTCCCAGCTCAAGCCTGGCCTACACCCAAAAAAAATAAAAGCTGGAAAAAGCGTCGCGCGCGAGTTCAGTGACATTTTTTACTACTTTTTTAGATACTCTATACATAAGGTATTGCCATTTTATTGGCAAGCTTGTAACCAATTAAGATCTAAACAGGAAGTAGAAGATGAGCTAAGCAGGGATTAAGAGTGATTAGAGAATAAGCCACCCTAGCGGCATGTCTTAAGCATGTCTGGAAATTCAATAAAGATTTCTTTCCTACATATCACAAGAGCTTTTTGTTGCTAGGAAATACTATACTGTATCCGATTGGATATGCAGCTTGATTTATAAAGAGCAGTTCTCTTAAAGAATCTTTGTGCGCCAGCCATTTGAGCCCTGATCCTCATTGATCCTCTTAGTTCCGTTTGCTCTAAATGGCAGCTAACTTAGATCTGAGATAAGTTCCCGATCACAGCTCGACTGCTAAACGTCTTATCCATTTTATATACAAATGCTATATCAGATCCGATCTTCATTCATAAGTGGAATAAGCTCATTGATCAATCCTAACTCTCAAGAGTATTTAGTGTTCGTCTAGGCAAACCTCAAAATTCTTTTTCGTTTTATTTTCTTGGCTTTTTTTTTTATAGTCTGTGACAATTGCTGAGGCATCGACTGTAAGTCGAATTGCGCATGCGTAGGTAAAACTTACTAAATTATTGTGTTGTGTTTCATTAGTCAGCCCACAAGGCGGCTGTGTGGATGGGGGGATACGCTTTCGGGCGCAGCTGGCTGGCTGGCTGGCTGGCCGACTGACTGGCTGGCTGAGTTGAGTGTTGGCCCAACTGTGGATACTTTTGAAACAGACTGTTGTAGTTGGTGTCTTTGTGACAGCTGCACAGATATCGGCAGGCCAAATGGATTACCTATGCCACTAGGCGACTATTTCTATTGCTATCTCTCAATCGGCCTGGAAACAAATGGAGCAGCTCGCATTTGAATAGTCATTATGCGGTTGAGACTCATATCTCTATTGTACTTATGCGTACTGTCTGTGACTTTCTTTGCCTGACACACACACACACGTACATACACTCGCACACACCCTAAACATGGCTGGCTGACAAGTTCATTACACTGAACACTCGACTCTGGCCCGCACGCCTTATATGGCCAATGCCGATTGTTATTGTATTGTATTGTTGCGAGCATATAAATTAGGAGGAGAGCACAGCCTTGCCCCTTGCCTCTTGCATGGGGCGTGCTGAAGTCGAAAAGCGACTACAATTGATTTGTCTTCACGTTTCCCCATTCAAATGAACTATTAAGCCAATCGACTGAAACCTAGAATTAACTCTAGAGCCAGAGCACCAAAACTGTTTGTGAATTATAGTCGAATTTCCACTTATTATATTTCATTTGATTTTCTCTATCTCTCCCTTTTGCTCTATCAAGAACTTTCGCTGTGCAATTTCTTTGCAATTTATATAAAATGTATTCGAATTGTTTCTATACAAATATTTGAGTTTAGTTTTGGGTTAGTTTGCTAGAAAGTTGGTTTAAGCACGGCCAGTTCAGTCTCATTGTCAGCGCAACACCCACACACACACACACACACACACACACATAACTCATTTGAGTTGTGCTGTGCCCCCAGCTCCAGCTCCAGCTCTCGCACCCGCTCCGACGTCTGCTTGCCACAAACTCCAAAAGCAGTTGCCACCAATTGCTGACTGGCATTTGAACATTTTTCGTAGCTGCCACTTTTGAATTTCTATACAAAAAGTTTCTTTAATTGTTTATAACTTGAGTGTGTGTGTGTGTGTTAAGTTGAGATATTTTTTGATGTGGGTTAACATTTCTTTAAGCATTTCACTTGGTAAACTCATATACGTTGTTGTTATAAAATCTTACTCGACAATTCTAAACGAAATTTCGTTAGTCATTTTTTTCTTTCAAACAATTTCATTTGAATATTGAAACTTGTTGTTGTTGCTGTTGGGATGCAGATGTATGTGTGTGAGTGTATGTATCTAATTTCTTTTTATGCTGCCAACGAGAGCTGGGTGTGTTGTTGCTGTAGCATTTTATAATCGCATCAAGTCATGATTACGCTACGACTTTAGACTTCTTTCTGGCTTCATAGGTTTAGATATATGAATATATGTATATATGTATATATGTGTGTGTGTGTGCAGCACTTGAAGGCGTTCAAATAATTTCTGGTTCCATTTAACTTGGACTTAAGTAACGAAAACTGAAACGCTTCAAGTAGACGACGATGCCGAAAACTACTTACAAATCAAAAGAAAGAAAGCCTCAAAATTCAATCCCCTCCAAACCGCAGTCCCAACTGCCCTCTACCTCCCTACCACAGATCTCAGCCATGTGGTTACAGAGTTGAGTTATTTTGTTGTTGTCTCCCTCTCTTCTTTTCTTTTTTTTTTTTTTTTTTGGCATTAATTGTTCCATGCGCCGAATCTAAGATTGATTGAACGAGTTCAGTGAACTATTCGGGATCCATGTAAATTATCATTACTCGAAGCGATATACGAGCCCGATTCGTTTGGCGGCCTTTAGAATGCAGTCATTAAACAAGTATATCAAATTGACTATGTGTGTGCGTGTGTATGTGTGTGTGGCAGACCAACCAACCAGCTACTCAATACTCGATACTCATTTGAATTGGCCAGCCAATGCTATATTGAGAGTGAGATACACGCTCGCTAAGCCACGCCCAGTGGCTGCCATGTCATGTCTCGCAATGCGCAATAATAATAATAATAATTACAAATGATCAGATGTCAATTTCTTACAGTCAGCTTTCAGTTATCTGCCGCCCCCGCCCCCCACCCACGCCCTCCTTGCCATTCTCGGGCTTAGCTACCGCAGAAAAATAAAATGCTATTTTTTTGTTCCTTTTAAACAAATGAAATTTATTGTTAACGGTTAGTGACCCGAATTACACGTATCGCTTATTTATATCTATACATTACAGACACACACACACACACACACATACAGATACAGAGACAGACAGCAGATCAAAACTCTAGACCCAAACGCCAGGGCGATCAACAGCGAATTGACTCTCCATGTGCATGTGTGTGTGTATGTGTGTGTGTGTGTGTGGCATGTATCTTTAAGTAGCATACAAGTCAAGTCAAGCCGAGACTGAATAACTGGCTGAATGACAGACTGGCTGACTGTCTGACTGCCTGACTTTCTGCTGTTTAGCTTTAAGCGTTTTAATTGCGCCAAACGCCGCCTACAAACCGAAGACGTAACTCAGCTCAGATAATGTATCTTTGTATCTGATCTTAATGTGCACACAGCACACATTTCTCTCAGTGTGCGTGTGCGCATGTGTGTGTGTGTGTGCAAGACGAGCGCATAGATCGAACTGCTTCAATTAGTAAGCTGCCATAATCACCAAGACAAACTTTGAGCTACTTTTTCTACAGCCATTTTAAGCAGATCGCAGATAAATTCAAGTTTTGTATTTTAGCGAGAGATTTTGCCAAAAACATTTTTACAGTTGTTAAGCGTATCAGAAGTGAATGAATATATTCATTTACTTTCGAATTGTTTATATGAAAATACAAGATCTAAGATTTATATATCTGTTATTCATAAATTATTAAGATTTTGCTTAGGCTTAACAGAAAATATATATTTTCTATTTTATTTCATATTTTATGCAGTGCATTGTATAAATATAAATTAGAATAAATCCAAGTCATGACAATAATATCATAAAAGCAATTATTGAATAATATTTTTGGGCCTTTTGTATAAATTTAAATATGTTAAGCTTCACAGTTGCTCAATGTGCTCCAGTTCTTTGAGAAGTTGTTGAGTTATGCAATGGATTAATTGAAATGCAAGTTGGGTGCAAAATCATTTTAATGAAAAAGTGGACACGCACATGCATTGAGAGCCAGAGCACACACACACACACACACACACATACATACATACATTCATCAATATGGTTCTTTGTATCTTTTCCTTCTATTCTGCTGCACTAACGTTTGGCCTGTGCATTGTTGTCGTTGTTGTTGTTGCTCACGTTGCTTCGCCCTGTGACGAACAGCAATTGTTGTTGTCGTTGTTGTTGTTGTTGTTGATGTTGCTCTTATTGTTGTCGTTGTTCTTTATAACTTTGCACGTACGCATTTCGGCTTAACTTTTTCTATTCAAAACTAATCCCGACAGACAAAAAACAAACAAAACAAAACACAGAAATCATTTGAATTTTGTTGTTAGATTCTTTCTAATGCTCATTTCGGATGCGGCAACACATTGCAGCAGCAGCTGCGACTTGTTGCAGTGTTTGTGCACACACTTTTCGCCAATGTATCTCACAGATACAGTTTGTATCTATAAGTATAACAATTTAACATATGTACCTTCCATTGTCGTTTCTTTTCTGGTTTTTTTTTTATTTTTGTTTTTGGCTTCTCAGAAACGCAATTTAATTGTTGATTTAGGCGTGTTTTTTATGGCTTATCAGGCGGCGGCTAAAAGCCAAAGAAAATTTTTAATTTAAATGCGCGCCCTCAACAAATGGCATAAAATACAAATTGTTTAATTATGAGCAGCAACAAGTCGAAGAAGAAGAACAAGCAGAATAACAGCAAAACAAATGTGTTAACTAATTCGAGGCAATTGCCCCAAGAGCTGATAATGCGCCCACACAGAGGAAAAGCTAAACGCACAACGCGCCCCTTTTGCCAATGTGACGCCTTGTCTTTGTTTAATGTTTATCATGCTCTTTGTTACACACTCCGTACGCCCTGAACTAGGTTCTGCTTGGGTAGCCAGCCAAGAGGTTTTAACACCTATCAAAGAGCATAATTGGGCCAAGCATATCCAAGAAGTTGTTGATGTTGTTTTTCTTTTGCATTTCATTTATAATTCCCAATTTGTTTTTGCTTGAAGCTAAATCTATATGGCTTACTCGACTATCAGCTGGAAAATTGTTGAAATTGCATTTAAATATAAACAAGGTTTAAATTTTAATTAAGTGAAAAACGCGTATAAACGCAAACTTCTTCCTGGTATCAGCGACTTGTTAAATAAATTTGCACAACAATTATTCGAATACAATCAACAAAGGTGTGTGCGAGTGTGTGTGTGCGTGTGTGACTAGGTGTAGTCATATCTGAATACTTTTTCGTGTGTTATACAATAATTGTGGGCCGCTTATCGAACTAAATAAATATTAAATTGTAATTAAAGTCATGCGAGTGATTTTCGGTTTTCCATTTTACTGTCAACAAATAAAGCACCTAAACACGGTGTCCGCAGAGACTCTACACATAATTGTATTTATCTACGGATTGCAGAGCTGCCCGGTTGGCCAAGTCGTAATTGTAATTGACAAATAAGTCGAAAAAGACTTTAGCTGGGCATTAGGCCAACGGAAATTTAATTGCTAATTGCATCGACGAGCTTAGGGCAGGGCGCTTCACTTTAAGGCTAGACTAAACTAAGTACACCGGGTGATAGATAGCCTCAATTAGGTTGTCATTTGACAATCAATGCACGTTCTGTTGGCCCGATTCTAACGGGCTGACACACGGCATTGGCTCGCTCCGTTGGTCTGGAAATCGAAATGCACAAAATATTTCTGCTAACTCAAACAAGCAACAACGACAACAACAACAACAACAACACCTCGCATAACATGCAACAAATTGCGCGAGTTTTTTTTTTTCCTTTTTTTTTGGGACACACAGCTTGCAGCAGCATTTTTGTGGCGCACACCTGGAGAGGTGCCCACCAGAGAGTATATCTAGAATCTAGCCAGCAGCCGCCAGCCGAGCAGCCGAGCAGCCGCGCAGCCGCCTGGCAACAATGCCACAAGGGGCAACAAATCTCCGCAGATACCGAAAAGCGAGCTGAGAACTGGGCAACTGCCAAACAGCAGCTGATGCCAAACGCCAACGCCAACATCAGCTGCGCCTGCGTTTGCTGGCGGCAGCTGCGTCTGCGTCGGAGTCGGCGTCTGCGTCTGCGTCGACGTCAGCATCTTACGCCTTGCGCCTTGAAGTTTCTTTCTTTCCATGCGCCGCTAACTTTTGTTGCCTGCTCCGTTTCGAGTTGGCTTTTGCCTTGTGCTCCTTAAGTTTCTGATACCTGCACCAAAGGTGCGACAAAGCGGGTATATTAGTTGGCTAAAGTCAAACGCTGAACAATTCTTTAGTTTACCGCTCAGCTGTTCTTGTTTAAGCTGAAGCAGTTTGGCTTTGAATTGAAATCAATTTTGTGTGGTGTTTTTTTTTAATTCACGCGGTATTTTGTCGTCGTGCAGTGGAATTAATTTTGTGTTCAGCATTTAGCCCTCTCCCAGTTATTATGCGCAAGTGTGACGCATGAATCATAGCAATTTATTTTGCTAGTTGCTGTTGTTGTTGTTATTTCTGTGCCATTTGCGCTGAAAGTCATGCGCTTTAAATTTTAATAAACTAATATATATGTACAATATATGTATATATATATATATATATTGTTGCTTTTAGTCGATTCTGGGTGGCTGACTGATCAAGGGGCAACTATTTTTTTTTTTTTTTTCTAAAAACCCAATGCAATTCGCGAGCTTAATTGGAACATCTAGCAGGGCCAAGTTAAATCAAAAGCGCATTCAAATGATGAATAGTTGGGCGAAACGCAAACCCAAATCAAACTGTCAGAAAGCCAATAAGTAAATGAATTGAGATATATATCTACACACAAATACACACATTTAAATTGGGTGTGTGTGCTTTTTTTTTATAATAAAATCAATGCCAAATGATGTGAGGCAAGAACTGAATTCAGCTTAAAAAATGCTGACGACATTTTTAATCCTAAAATTGAGACTAAAATTTTGAAAAAAGAGACAACGAAAAGAAATAAGAAACAGCAAAACTCGACGACGAAGTCGAAAACGAAGCTCAGATTTATGTGTATGTATGTATGTATGTGCACTGCTCAAGGTGGGGGAGTTATTATGGCAGATAGCTGATGAAATGCCTCACATACCTGGGAAGAGGAGTTCGTGCGATCGCAACGGCGAGACATATTATAAAAATGCCCCACGACTTGTATATATATCAAATGAGGCAGAGAAAGAGAGAGAGAGAGAGAGAGAGAGAGAGAGAGAGAGAGGGAGAGAAAAATAAAATAAAAACTGTAACTCGAAGCGTACACATATACGTTTATACAATCAAGATTTGGTTTTAATAATTCAAAGTGAGTCGCACGCGGGATTAGCTGAGAAACGCGTCTAATGGGCGGCCAAACTTTGAGTAAGTAAAAACTGAAATCATGTTACGTTTTTTTGACAAATTCGAAAGAAATTAAACAAACGGCTGTGCGACTGTGTGAGTGCGGGTGTGCGTATGTGTGTGTGTGTGTGTGAGATACGAAAGGAAGTGGCAATGCGCACGCGGCTCGTAGAGCTATTAAAATACAGAACACACCCAAAAATATTTTAACGACGGCTGAAGAGCGAGAAAGAGCTACAGCAACCGAAAGAAACAAAAACAAAAGGAACGAAAACAGAGAGAGAGAGAGGCAACGATATCAACGATAAATATATGTGGTGTAGCTAGTTGGGCAGCCGATGGATGGCTGACGATGATGATGACAATAATGATGTCGACGATTAGGATGACGATGATGACGAAAAGGCAAGTCGCTGTCGGGTGACAGCGCGCGATTTATGCTCGAAATTGTACGCGTTGATGCATAAGTTATGCCCGAAAGTATCTTGCGGATGCAGCCATGGGAAGATACTCGAGACACGCACAGCCACAGCCACAGCTCAATTCAATCCGAAATTATGACATTAGGCAAACCGGTTTTTTTTTTTTAGAGTCTAGCCAAGTTTTAAAATTGATTTAGCTTGAGGTCCTGCTGGCATCTAAGCAGCGAACTACTTGCGAACCGGTTCACAGGTTCACATTCCCTTACTTTAATCTTAAGAACTGTAATACCATCTATTGTATTTCTGTTTTTTTTCCAGCCCAAGCTTTCAATTATAGAAGAAAATATTATATTGGGTGCATTAGAAAACCCTTTGCTGCCAGCTGAACCGGTTTTGAAACGGGCAATTCTAAGGGTTTCTTAATTTGTAAAATTATTACATTAGACAAGCTAAAATAGTTCACATGAACTGGTTGAATTTAATTTATACAAATTTCGAACCAGTTCACACTTTATTTACTGATATATTTTGATCATAATGTTAGCTATTATATCATTATATTATATCAAGTTTTTAATAAAATCTATTAATGGAATTTATTTAAAATTGTATTAAAAATATTTTAAGCCGATTTTTCAACCGGTTCGTGGTTTATCAGCGGATTATTTTCGTTTCAAAATGATTTCTCAAATATTATCATTTATGATATTTAAGCTACGCAGGACTAATTTAAAGGCAACGCCTCTTTATCAGTCCTCGCAGCTGTCATCATTCCAATAACTGGTTGTAGTATTTATGTACAGAGACTATAATGTTTCGCATTCAAAAGCGACTTCAGACAGAAAAAAAAGACAGCAATGCGCAGTTGTCAAAAATTTATACTCACACACACACAGACAATGCAACTATAAAATGTTAATCCTATTTTATTAAGTGCACGCAGACATTTCGATTCAAAGGAACAACAACAACAACAACAACAAAGCTGACAACCCCTTGCTATGAGCCGCCAGAGCGTTCCATATGGCCAGCTGACTAACTGGATTCCACAGTCTGTCGCATAAATATACGTACTCCATTATGAATCTATAGCCCAGCCAGGCATTGGCATTGAGAGAGAGACAGAGAGAGAGAGACGAAAAGTATATATGTACATATATAAACATATATATGTTTTTCCTATTAATTGGCCAGTCAGGGTTAGAAACTTTTTAAGATCGTCACATATATTAGATACATATATATATATTGTATATATATGTTGTGTGTATGTACGTCAACAGAGGCTGGGAACTTGAAATGTGAATAAGAAATATGTTTGTATGGCAAAAACAAAAACATTCTGACATTGCAAATTCGCTTGAAATTAAAAAAGCTAAGTCCGCGGCTAGATTAGGATTTTATGGAATTTACAAAATATTATATGAATGAAATTGAAAAATAAGCCCTAGTTAAGTTGGGGTTGGTTAATAGTAAAGCTAGAATTCAAAGAGTCAAGTCTAAAGATTTGATTTGATTAAGTTTCGCACCAATTTCCTCTGAATATGTACATATGCACGCATATATATGTATATGAATAGCTATAGCTATATGAATATCATAAAAACGAATGTGAAGAAATATTGTATATATCTAAATATAAATCTATCGATGAATGAGAGAGTAGACTCTCTTATTAATAATCGAATACCTGAGCTGCATATAAAAGATCTAAGCTAAATTTTACACCGCAGTTTATTTTATAGCATGTGTATAGATACATAAATATGTATATATTTACATATATGTCATCGATATTTATATATAAGTATGATACTATTCTGGACTCAAACGTGAAATCATTAGCTAAAGTCTTCATTTATTAAAATGTAAAACATATATATATGTATATCTATAATTAACAACTAGCCAAGTAAACAATTAGGCCTTAGATAGTAAAATTCTAGTTTACTTTTGCTATAATATACAATTTGATATCAATTTAATACATATACTTCCCTATCTATTAGTATTTTTAACCCATTTGATTAATAGCTCTTGTCAGTTTGTCAAAGTTGAGTTTCGTATGCTTCTCTCTCCCTCTCTCACACACACTCGCTTGCCCTCTCTCTGAGAGCGCTACCTGAGAAGCATTGGCATCTGTGAGTGCATGGCTTGCGTGCAGATTTATGATCACATCAAGAATCGCTAGGGAAAATGGAAAATGGAATTTTCAATTTCGGATTATTTGTGTCTAATTGCGATTGGCCTGTTGTCAATTGCTTTGCATGTTGCACATAAATAAATTAATGGGGCGCCGGGGATGGAGTACGTGCCTCGCCAAGTTGCAGCAGCAGCCCGCATATGCAACCAACTGGCGGCCACATGAAAAGTAAACAATTGGAAAAACAAATTTTCGTGTTACCCCCGAATAAAAGAAACGAGAATGAAAACGAAAACGAAAACGAAATGAAATACAATAAATAAATGTGGCAACAGGAGCGGGTTAAGCGCCGACTCAATTGGCCAATTGCCACAGCACACACAGGGGGCACGCGGGTGCCCGTAGAACCCATTAGATAGGGTGTCCCATATGTTTAGTGATTAATTCATTGCTTAATTGCTGCTTTTATCAAATACAAATTCACATCTCAGCTGAGGGCAGTGGCATGGGGGGAGGGGGTTAGCTTGACGCAAGTTTTAGTTGCGCCTTGAAAGAAATTTTCATTTCATAGTCGCTCATTGAAAATAATTAAAATTAATTAAGCCATTTTATATATCGCTGCCGAGCAGCTACTGCATTGGCTAACTGCTTGTACAACCCGCTCCCTCGCCCTGCCGCCCCCTGGCCGACGTATCTATAAATTTAAATCGCCTTTAATTGAGGCGACTTTTGGGTGACGAAGCACTGCGAAGACTTTGTGGAAATTGTCAGGAATTTTATTATGATTATTGTGCTGCTTCGACTTCATGTTTCGTCTTCTTCTTCTTGTTGTTGTTTTGTAGTTTTGCGCAATGTTTTAATTAATATTTAATTACGGGGGCTTAAACTGACTGATTTGTTCAAGTTTTCCGAAAATATTTTAATGGAGCGCCCTAATCAAGCAATAAGCAAAAAAAAGAGGAAAAAAAATATATAAATGAAATATAACACGTGCAATGATTGATTGGTTAAGTGTGTTTTCCAATACCCTGTAATTGTGAAAGATAAAATGGGCAGTGATTTGTGCCAAGTTAGATAAAACTTGTTAAGTATGGAAAGGTATGTAGAGTCTAGGTATCTAGATCTTTGAGCAGAATAAAGAGTTGCTCTGGCTAAGCTGCTCTATCTATAAGTCTAATTCGGCTTCCTTTTGGAAATCTTTAGTTAGGGAATTGGTATATATAATGTAAAAAGAGCTTATATTATGTTGTTTGTTGTATTTGACCTTTAAACTGTGTTAGGATATTTTATAGTCAGGCATTGCCTTTACAGAATTTTGTTGCATTGGGCCATGGCTTAGTTGAGTACAAACAATACAGACAACAACAAAAAATCAACTTGGCATTCGGTTCTTTGTTGTCTGAATCAAAGAAAAAGCGAAACATACACATACACATGCTCACACACATACATGCACAGATTAAATGCATATAAAGGATGCCAATAGATAGCCATAGAGGCGAGTGACTCACTCAGCAGAGCCTGTCGCACTTGAATGACTGCCGGACTGCCTGATTGATGGACTGATGGACACACTGACTGAGTGACTGACACGCATTGTCTCTGGCCACGCTCACATTTCTTTACATTTTACATTTTACATTTAACATTTAATTCGTTTTTCTCGCTCTCAAAAAGTTGTCGGGAAAACTACAATTTGAGTGATGGAACGAATTTGCATTCGACATTTTATAATAGAAGCGAGAAGCCGAGAGAGCGCGACAGATAGAGGGAGAGTGAGAGAGATAGTATGTACCACGAATATTTATCTAGTCTCTTAGTCCCAGCCAAGCAACTAATTCACTTAATTACCGTACTAAAAAAAAAAAAAAAAAAAAAAAATCAAATTACCTTCGAAATGAGAAATGTTTTAGGAACGCGTTCTTATATCATCGTCAAACGAAATTATTTCGAATTATGTCATTAAATAAGCATTCTAAATTAAAATGTTTTCTGTATGCTTACAGCTGGTGACAAATAGTTCTGTGTGCTTATTTAAACTTGATAATCGTTAAATAAAATATTTTTAAACTTGCTAAATTAACAATTTAATGTTTTAGCTACCGAAAAAACAATAAATTGTTTAAGAATCTTTTTGTAAATATTTTGTTTGATAGTTATTAAGCTTTCAAAAGATAAAACAACAAATATTTGTATGATTTTATGATTTAATTTTATTATTTTTATTTTTTCCGTATTAAAAAAAAGTTTTAACAGACAGACATTTGTAAAATTTGAGATTTTCTTTTTTTGTATTTGCATCATTAAGAAGCTGAATAACTTAATAAAGCCTGCATATGCATGAATCAATATCAATATGTCTATATATCGATTGATAGCTGACAAGGCAGTATGCAGATAGATATTTCTATTAGGGCAGAGCAGAGAAATCTCTGAAGACAAAGATGCTGAGATAAACATAGATGTACGATTCAATAGCTGAACTGAGCGGGCAATAATCATCTGTCGCTGCATACATTTGTCCAATATGCGATACACATATACTTATATATATGTCAATTATAAAAATTTATTTTTAATATGCAATATCTATATGATATTCCTATCTCTCTCTCTCTCTCTTGCTCTGTGTGATTTCTGACTACTTAATTTCCAAGTGCCATAAAAATGTGAATGCCTTTCGGAATGAAGAATTGAAAGCCCAGCGTATTTGGGCGTTGAAAAATAAGTTGGCTTATTTATTGTGCGCTGCTTATAAATATTTAAAAAGCCTGCAAATGAAATAAACAATTAGTTTATTTATTGACACACTCGCACACACTCAGACTCCCATTCATTATGGCTTTTCTTTGCTCATTTTATAAATTCAAATATGATATACATTGACTTATAGCTGGGCTATGTGGCCTAAAGTGCTCATGCTGAAAGGCATTTGCATTTGGAGCCCTTTGCCCAGGAATATGAATCACAGGCTCCAGCTATATAGTCATATAGCTAGATGTTTATGGAATATTCAGCACTGATTGAAAATTCTAACAAGGTTTTGCGACACACGAACTCAGTTTCTAACCGATTTCGCTTGTAATTCGTGAAGTGTTTAAGCAAGCTGTTGAGCATATATATAAATATAAAGATATATCCGTATATATATACAAAATATCACGAGATATTCAACATGTATATGTCACGGCCTCAGCATATGAGCAAACTCTGCCTAGCTATGCTTCACATCAAGTCAGTTTCTTCACTTTATTTGATGGTAATTCTCAAAAGGTTCAGGCAGCGGGTGTTATATGATATGAAACTTGGCAAGCATTGCCAAGATTGATACAGTTTCAATATCTAAGATTCCCATTCCCAATTTCAATTTCCCAAACAATCTATCGCCTAAATAGCTCCTCTATTATGATCAAACTGTACTTTTAATATCGTAGCGCTGCAGCAAACATATGTTAAATATGGCAATTAATAAATAAAATGCGTCTATTTCAAATCAAATTCGAATTCAAATAGAAATTACGAGATTCGGTGCCCCAGCAGCACCGCCGGCACTTTGAGTGGCCGTTGATTTAAAACATACATTGCGGCCTTTAATTGTGGCGCATTTTTGTCGAATCCGTAGAAAGAAGCAACACCAGCCACATTTCGTTTCCTTTTAATGAAAACAAATTTGATCGAATGTGTAGCCATGGCTAAGAGAGAGAGGGAAAGGGGGTTGGAATTAGAATACCTAAGAAACAAATCGAATAACGAACAACTTAAAAGAGGAGCGCGCGAGCGCCCTGTACAAATGGGCATTATGGATTGGTTCTATAGATGTGTATACTCATCTGGTACTCGCTCAGGCTGAGGGGGTGGGGGAGCCCACAGACGGAATTATGATTTGTGTAAATGTTGCCTGTGATTAAGCACTTTTAAGTGTAATTCGGTGATGTATGTAGCCTGTAGCCTGTTGTTGTTGCTGTAGTTGTAGTTGTGATAGAGCACACATACTATAAATAGCAACGGGCAGAAGATGTTTGCCTAAACCATAACTAAAATCTTTATAGCTAAAGAGATATGCGAGTGTATTTGTGCATGAGCAGGGGTTGGGTTGGGGTAAAACCGGGGGGTTAGGGGGTACTATGCCTGTATGTGAGATCTTCACGATTGCGATTGCGACTGCGGCGGCTGTTTAAAGTCAATTTTTGAATAATTATGAATCGCTTTTCAGTCGTGCTGCCGCTGCTGCTGCTTCTTCTTCTTCTTCTACGTCTTCGTCTTCAGCTTCTTCTTCAGATTTTGTTGTTGTTCTCCGCTAATTATAACAACATCATAATCATAATAATTTCTTATGAGTTGTATTTTGGCTCGCTCTTCGTCTGTTCTTAATGTGCCAAATATATTTCTATCTATTGAGCCAAAATTACGAATATTTGTCCAACACAAACACACACATGCACCGAATGTTGCCTCAATATGCAAATGGTGCAGAGAGATTTTTCAAACAGAAGAAAAAAACTATCCGAAATGAATTATTGAAATCGATTCGAAATGCGTTTGTAAACTAACCAAAATCAAATTATGCGATTTTCCAAATGCAACTGCCAGTAATATGCATATACATATATACACATACAGCTCTAAAACTGTTTGGCTAAAAAGTCAAATATATTTATAGCCGATATATATTGAATGTTGAGTAGGTTCAACTAGAGTCTAAAATGCAAGAAACGCAAGAAGAGTGTGTGAAAATCAGAGAAAACTGCGAGAAAAAGCAAAAGAATCTCTATTTTATATATTACATTATGATGTAAGACTTGAAAATACCCTTTTAAATGCATTGAATAGAATGTAGAATAGTTAAGATCTTTAGAGCTAAAAATTCGATCATAGGCATAAAAAAATATATATTTCAAACTTGGTTATGTCAATAATTGCTAGTGAACTACAATTAAATCTTGCTATACGAATAGTAGAGAACATTAGTTATAGCTATACTTCTTAAATGGCATATAATACATACTATTATATATTATTATTATTATTATTATTATGAGGTTATTATATTACGATATAACGAGAACTACAGATACACTTCAGGAAATAATCTTCTCTAACATTATAATATAACAACAAGTAACTCAAATCAATTCAAATTGAAACTACCTAGAAATTTTGCTCAGTGTAGTGATGCACAGTTTATACAGAAAGCGGAAGTTCTTTAGACGTCACTTGCACTTTATTAAAATGATTTCGAGCAAAAAATAAAGAGATGTGAAAATATGTGTATGCTTAAATCACGGCTCCTTATATAGTTTTGTGCTTAATCAAAATCGCCGGAAATTATAAGATGCCAATAATATAAAAATTAATATGCAGAGATTAAAGCGATTTATATGTACGCCATGGCGTATGGGAGGGCGGGAATGCGTGCGACAGAGCCATAAAATTGTTTATAATATAGCACACACAAACACACACACGCACGCATTGATATGGAGAGACAGCTATACTAATGGCTGTATAATACATGGGTATATATCATATACTTTGGCTTGTTCAGTTAACACTTTGCTTTAATGACTAAGACTAAGGAGCGCCCCTCGTCTGTTCGAAGCAAAATATTTTTTTGTCAATAAAATAGAAATTAGCGACGCTGAATCACAAATTCTAGTCAGTCTCTGGCTGTACTATACATACATATATGTATGTATGTATGTGTGTATAGGTACTATATAAATATATGTAGTTATTATTGTTGATTCTTATGTCCATATTTGAATGAATAGTTCGAGTTATTTACCATTTTGTATCGGCTTGGCTTGGCTTGGCTTATCCACGTTTATAATCCCAGCAAGAATTCAAAGGTTGAAATGTTTATTAGATTTATTTTAGATATGTATTTTATATTTCTTCACTTTTAGCACATATTCAAATGTTTGCACGTTGCAGCTGCTGCAATTTTTATTTGATTTCTTGTTGCTGTTGTTGTTGTTTCTGTTGTTGTTGTTGTTGTTATTATAGTTGTTTTTATCACTTTGTTCAAATTGTCTGTCCGTTGCGCGCGTGCCGAATAATAAACAAATTAAGTTTAGCGCTAATTACAATTGCCGATATATGTGCATATATATTGTCAGCGTTATGTTTAATACACATGTATACATAAGTATATATTTATGTGTATTGATATTGTTGTATTGACTTGGATATTTTTATATCAATTATTATAGAGTATGCAACAATGTAGCCGAAGCCGGGTATGCCGCTGCGCGCGCTCGTGTTCGCACTGCTGCACGTTTAGTCAATGACTAAAGGGCGGGCAATTCAAAATTTTTTAAAATTCATCAATGCTGCTCGCAGCGACAGCGACGCCAACGGCAACGCCGACAGCAACGTCGCGTCAACTCTAGCGTCGACAGCAGCAAACACACAACAAAAACCAAAAACTAATAAAATCAATTACAAACGCACACAAACACATTCATACACAAGAGCAGCCGAAGACGCCGACCGACTACAACGACGAACCGAAGGCAAAGAGCACGAACAAAAGCCGACAATGCGACGTGCTACACACGAAGTTCTCGTTCTCTGGAATCACAACAACAACCAGTACCAGCTCAGTAGCAGCGACGGCGACAGCGACAGCAAAGGAAACGGAGCATGGAACTAGAGCTGAGAGCGTGTCGCGCGCTCATGCTTCGTTTTAGTGTGTCTGTGTAGTTGCTACTGCAGCATAATTTGTTAAGCATTAACAAGATATGTACATATATCGAATGCTATCGTTTATAGGTTTGGCGCTCATCTCTAAAGGGAATCTACGCTGTGCGCAAAGAGAACGTTTACAAATGTGTAGTGCTCTTTGCTGCCTGAACTCTCTCTTGGCCATTTGAATGTGGGCCAAAAGTAATGACAATAGCGGCGATTGTTTAGCTTGAAATTTAACGTACTTTGCAATGCCGTCGCTTGGACCATTGCCAACTTATGTCTAGCTAGGCGCTCTCTCTCTTTCTTGCTCGGTCCCGCTCTCTTTTGGCATGCACACATACACTTGTGTGGGTTATTGCGCTCTTGCAGACGCTGAGTTACAATGCCTGTGTGTGCGTACATGTGCTTGTACTTATGAGTGGGTGTGCACATTGGTGTTGCTTGCCAAATGAGCCAAGCAAAACAAAAAGGCAAAAATACAGTATGTTTGTATATATGCATGTACATACACATATTCGCTTCTACGCTTGTAGTGGGAATAAGAACAAGCGTTGCACCTCGCCCTGCGGCGCGCTGCACACTCTGCTCTCTATATCGCTCTCTCTCTCTCCGGCACCCACAATCACTACCAAGCGAAATATGCAAACAATTTTTACATTTATGGCAAGGCAATGACGTTTGCTCTGCAGCTAAGCATTTTTGCACCGATCTCGTTTTACATTATTTACTTGTGGGAATAGAATTTTAAAATCACAGCTGCACAAATACATATGAAGACATACATACATACATACGTACATATATTTAACATATAGCATAAGTTTGAGCGTGCTAGAGTGCGGGCTTTGGCACCCCTAAGTAAGTAGCATTGTGTGCACTTTGTTTCATTATTCTCTATCCTAAAATATAATCGTCGCTATAAAGTGTCCTTTTTAACTCACACACACACACATACACATTTCAATCGCGCGGCGTTGAGTAACTAACCCTCATGATGTGAACCAAGTTGCAGCCGTTACTGCTACAGCTATCCATAATTACACAAAAGTCTAACATATATCGCATATAAGCCGCAGCGCAGCGCATAAATCGCAATTAATCAAGTGCAAGCCAATGCCGTTAACTCCCTGAACACCCCTCTCCGCCGTCATCAGTCCGTGCTATGCGAACAGCAACAGCAGCCCAAGCAACCCTCAACCCAGACCAACACAGTTCAACGCAGCCCAACCAAATCCCATACCATCAAATCCCGCAATAAGAACAAGAAAAAGTTCAACTGCTGCTTTGAGCTGAACAACAATTACAAGGCATTCTCTCTCGCTCATTTATGCTGCATTGGGCATCGCATTCGCTCTCGCTCTCTCCCACTCTCACTCGCAAAATGAAAGCTACTAAAACTGTAATCATTATGCTTTATCGTAATAATCAGCAGCCGCAGCCTAGGCAAGTTTTGCCAGCAGACGGCGCACACTTGTGCAGAGCATACTCACAATCACAAACACACACACACACACACACACACACACACACCACACACTTACACAATCGTACATACATTGCGAGAAATATAAGTACTACATTCTAACATAACAAACAGGCAAACAAACACAACTAAATTACAACAATTCCAAAAATTTATAATTGTGCTGCGCACACAGTTAGCAATCTCAAACTACCACCAGCAGTCGCAGCCACCCTTTCCACCAGTGCCAGCCGGCCACCTCCCCTTCCACTACCTCCCTCCATTCCCCACAGTCTTGTTCATGCTCATTCTGAAGCTCTTATTCGGCCCTCAATCATCATCCTCATCATCATCCTTCTGGCTTGCCTTCTTGCCTTACGAATTCGCCATGCTCTCGCTCGCTCTCTCTCTCTCCCCTCCTTTTCTGTCACTGCTATTGGACTGCGACGACGACGACGACGTCGTAGCAACTAACACAAAAAAAGGCAGTTAAGTTAAAATGTACTTAGAGTTTAAGCGTAACCCCGAAATCCCGACCGAACCCAAACGAGATTGTGTGTTTTAAGCGTTTTAGTTGCCCGCTTGCACACCCTACGGCAAGCGTCAGCGAGGACGACGACGACGACGACGGCGACAGCAACTGCGGCTGCGACTGCGACTGCGACAGCAAAGTCGCTGCTCACTGCCGCTGCTCAACTCTGGCAGCAACAACAACAACAACGACGAGCCGAACCAACCCAAGCCAGCCAGCCAGCCAGTCAGTCAGTCAGTCAGCCATCTTGTGCGGCGTTATTAAATTTTATACAAATACTAAAAATGAAATCAAAATTTTCTTATTACAATGACTATTTTCTCTCGAACAGCTGTGCGCCCGAGCAGGGACCGACAATGAGTCCCGGGTCCGTTTCTGAGTTAGTCTTGCTGGTTGCGTTGCGTTGAGTTGGGTTCGGTTGGACTGGGCTGGGTTGGGTTGGGCTGAGTTGAGTTGCTTTGCCTCGGCGTGGATGGGAAGCTCTTGAGTCGTATGGCCTGGGCCAACCACCCACCCACCCACTCGCCCACTCATCCAGCCGCCTGCCCGCCTACCCGCCTGACTGACTGACTGACTGTAAGTATGTTTGTCGAGTCGAATGAATTGTACTTATGCCATACTTATCGACTGCATTGTAAGGGATCCAAAGTTTTTTGGGTGTTGGCCCTAAAAATTGCCAGTTGCCCATTGTGGACTGTGGGGTGAGGCGTCGCTTGGCTAAAAGTCCTGCAAATATTTTGTGCATTTGCCAAAAGCTATTCATAATTTCAATGCAGCCGTAGCAAAATTGCCATAAATTCAATTATAAATTTTTTAATTGTTATACGTTCCTTGGTAGACTGAGCACGTTTTACGAGTTCCTGCCACTTCCTGCTGCTGACTGTTGGCTGCTGTTGCTGCCAAACAACTAAATAAATGAATTTCCATTAAAATAGATTCTACCTGTTTTAGATAAGCAACTCGCGCACACAATCTATTCGGATCCGCTGACTACCTGAGACACATACTTAAAATTTAAATTAAACATCGCACGAAAAGGTCGAAGAAAAAATACACACACACACACACGCATACATACACAGAACATACGAAATGCCTAAACAAATTCTGATAAGCGTTCTGCAGATAGGCGCACAGGACAAGTGATGAATAATACCAATCACGTACCCAGGCCAGGCCAGGCCAGGCCACCTCCATCGACTGTCCGCAGCCTAATCAAAAGAGCATTGTAAACTAAGCCAAGACAAGGCAAGACAAGACAACAGAAACGAATTCTAAAGGATCACCAGACCAGACCGAACCAGAGGAATTCGTCAAAATAGCTGCAACAAGGCGAAGCAACGAAACTAATCAATCTGTGTATATACACTTACGGAATACCCTTTAGATTAGCCGTATAAGGTATTCAAACTGGGGATCAGTTTGCAAATCATGCATTCAAAAATCTCACGACTAATATAAAGAAAATATCTATTACATATATATTTTGTATAATGTCTAGCAAAATTGATTTTTGAGATCTTCACTACGTGACATTACGTTGTTTTCTAAAAATCTTCAAGTTAGTTTCATGTTTATTAATGCCATTTATATTTCTATTGTTTTACTCAGCAGTTAGGATTGTTAGTTAGATCATATAGTTTATAGTTTTCTTAGTATTATCATATACGTGACATACGTTACGTGATGTAATTGGCATTACAAATGTACTTGAGATACGTTTTTCATTTATATATTTTTATTTTTTTTTTTTTTTATAAATTACAAATATGAAATTGTATGAAGCACGATATAAACTCTATGTTAATCAAAGTTTACTTACATTATTTTATGGTTCTACTAAAATATAAAGAAAATATTTAAAATAGCTGCCATTTACAGGGTATCAACCGGCTGACTACTTTGCTTGGTCATATGGAAAATGCGTAATCTCACACCAACGCTGCAGACAAGAACAACAAATTAAGTGCCAATGCAATGCACACACACATGCGCGCGCACACACACCTAGGTATACAAATATCAATCTATAAGGTCTATCTATGAACATGTTTCATGCGCATGCGCAAAGGCTGACAAGAAACGAAACTCGAATACTGCCGGACAATTAGTTCAGACAGGCTTCCATCTCGCTGCGATGTTGTGTTAAAAGGTCAGCGTTTGTGGCTAAGAGTATATACATATATGTATATGCTCTATGGCCAGGCCATGTCAGGGCTCGGCCTCGATCCCAGACCCAGTCCCAGTCCCAATCCCGGCTCTGTTCTTTGATAGCGTTGATCTATTGTGTGTGCATTGCTTTTTACATTTTATACGCATACGTCTCTCTTTCTCTCTCTCGCTTTTCTACATTTCTTTTCTTTTTCATCGTTTTAGTGCCCAAAGACTAGGTTCGTCAAAATGATTGATTTGTAGGTGATGAATTACAACAACAGCAGCGGCAGCCATACCAAGTCTAAGGCTGGCTTAGTTAAGAGCATATCTTTGTATCTGTGTGCGTCGGTGTGTGTTGGTGTGTAGTGAGGATTAAATACGGAATTCCATTTAAAAATCTTTCATTGTTCGCTTATTGCTCTTTTTTTTTAGAATTTTAGGGGTGCAGCTTATGAGTTTGAATAGAATTTCTACAGATAAACTGATATCGAAGCTGGAAAATTAATTATCATAGTAGAGAATGCAACAGCAGAGAGATGGACAGCATTCAAAGTCACATCTGAGTTTTTGAAGGGTGGATTTATTACCACTTAGTAGGTAGAGTACAGAAAACACCAAAAACACAGTCCTATGACAAATCATATAGTATGAGGACTGTGTGAAAAAAAATGACAACAAAAAAGTAGAGACAATGTCTTTAAAACAAAATATTGTAAAGAGAAAATCTGACGCATCTTGAATCAAAAACTGCAATAATTAAATTCTTTTTGGTATTATTATAACCATCACCATTAGTTATCAATTCGAATGATTACTATAAAAATTATTAATACTTGATATTACTATAAAAAAATGTTCATTAGTATTAATATTATTATGAGTTGCGAACAATTTAAATGTTTCGTATACAGCGTATTATTGTTTAGTATTATTACTAGAATTATCATTAATATTCGTATAAGTATAGCAATTATAAGTATTTCAATTTTATTCTAATGTTCATAGTCTTTATCAGTCTCACTCTAATTACAATTCTACCAATCATTATTATTATTGTTATTCATATCATTTTACCCACAATCTTCTAAATGTAGCTGCCTCATTTAGCCGACTTAGTCATACGACAACTCATTTGTTCAGCTACTAAGCGTCACATATGTTACTCGAAATCCACAAAATATAATTTATTTAAATTTGCCAAGTCTAACTGCTAAGCTATTTCTTAATATGGCAGCACATTTATTTATATATTGTTGACATCATCAATGTCAACAATTCAAATGCAAATACATATGTATTTATTTGTACATACATAGTCAAAGTAAAGCACCAACAGCTTCCCAAGAATTTAGTATAGATAAGAGAAAAAGAGAATAATTTGGAGCGTATACATATGAATATACACATATGTACATATATGTTCAATTGAACTGCGCTGACTAATTTGCCAGCTGGGGCAACAACACTAAATGGGGGAAACAAAACGCAATAAATATTACTAATGTCAATCCTAAGTAACGCCATCTATTCCAAATTAAATGTTTCTGCTTGCCTAGTTTCCAGTTATGCTCAATTCTCTTTATTTTATGTGAGTCCAAAAGAGGTTGATGAATATGCTGAACTGTGTGTAAGAGGTAATAGATTAGAGCGAACTCTGTGTAAGAGGTAATAGATGGGAGAGATATGTATGACTGAAAGTTATAGTTGAGCCGTATCTTTATAGGATAGAGACTATACATATGTCTTGTCCTAGCTTATTGTCCATCAAGGATAAGTTAGTAGATTCTATGAAATCGATTGTTATCGATATGAAATTAAAAGTAAAGACTCTAAGTGGAGATTCTCTTTTAGTGAGGGTAACTGCTAGTCATGTATGCAGATCAGAAACTTGCATCTTTATACATAGCTTATTTTCCATCAATCATAAGTTTTTTAATTCCATAAAATCGATTAATATCGATATCAAATGTGAACTAGACCACAAATTCTCTTTCAGTCAGGGCAATTGCTAGTCGTGTACTTACCACTAAAGCACTCTTGCCTTGCCTTGAAATTACATATATTGTTAATGATGTTCTTCCCCCCGTTGTTCGTTCGTGCGCAACAACTCAATCTGCCAATATGATAATTTGCTTATGGCATGCATCGAAGTAACGCCCACTTTTCGGCCAGACGCCCAGACCGATTCGCACATCCTTTGGCAGTGCTTTAATGTGCCGCTACATTAATGCTAGAATGAAGCAACCCCCACCACGGGGAACAACCCCCGGCACGAGGGTGTCTCTGCCCTGCAACAGATTCTACCAATCAGTTAACCTTTGTCGAGAGCTTGAGATCAGGACTCAGATTGAAGTTCAGCCTGCCTTAAAATGCGCAAGAGAATCAACAGCAACAATAAGAAATGTAAATAAATAAAAATTGTAGACAATAAAACCGAATCGCATCGATGAAACAATACGCAACGCGTATACAAAAGACGCCCCAGGCCCTTGCCACCAGCCGCTGCCACAGTCGCTGCCTCTGCCGCCGTTATGAGACTTCCCATATTTTTGAATTCAAATTCAAAAACTCCCAAATTCGGCTAATGGCTGCGTAATCAAAAACTTGCTCATTAATATTATTTTTGCTCTGCTGCTGTCGCACTGTATCTGTATCTGCTGCTATGTATCTGTATCTGTGTATGTGTATCTATATATATATGTATATATGTATTATGATTATTGCTTTGGCTATCCCTCTGCCATAGTCAAAGTTCCCCTTTTTCGGTTTTGTTATTTTTTTTTTTTTTCCTTCTGGTACGTCGCATTTGACGTTACGTATGCCATATCTCAGGGTAAACATCTAGAGACCGGCCTCGACTACGGCTGGCGCGCTGCCACCCTGCATTTGCCACTAAAAAGTATCTTTGTGCGTTTTTCTAAAATGTAAATACATTTGCCTAACTTTAGGCAAAGGCCTCTGTCGCCGCTGCCACACAAAAGGGAAAATTCAAATACGCGACGCTTTCAACAACAGTTCGGGATTTGAATTTCAAATCTGTACAGTTGCCGTTAATCTAGATAGCGGATAGAGCACATATTTGACTTGACACACTCTATGACGCCTTTTCATAACTATGGCCCCCATCATCTACTACCTCATCCCATTCCTCCAGCCAGCAAACCCTCAATCCCACAGTCCACAAGCTCATGCCATTTCCTACCCCTGACTTTTGCTAAACAATGCAAAACTCTGTGCAGCTTTGAAAGCGAATCGAGTTTTAGTTTCTGAGACGATTTAATTTGCTTAAATATACGAGGGTCACTCTTTGCATAGAGGTTTGATAGTTGTGCTTGAGATATTGCTGGGAAATATACATACATACATATATAGACGAAATTACACTCATATTTATGTAAAACTCTCTATTATACGAATTTAGCTAATTTATACAGTTAAAATTGTATAATGAAGATTACATAAAGCCAATATACCATATGTATATGAAGTGAATGAGTATGTCTTTTATCAAATAATAGTTTATATATGCAATATACATACATATATGCTATCCTATAAAATTGATAGGAGATCTGATGTGATTTCTCTGCTAACAATCTATCATTTGATTTACCATGTTTATTCCAAGTTTTATTAGATTTTAATACAAAATATATGGAATTCCTGCACTTTCATAATATAAATCTAAGACCTACTTAAATGTATGAGAATTTTATATTATACAAATACATACATAGCTCCATACAGAGTAGCTGCTTTGCAGTTTACATGACAATGGCCAAGTTTAAGATCTTTTTCTATTTCAGCTTTATGAATATTCAGGAGTAGATGAAAAATATTTCCAAAAATCTGTCTTATGATAGTTCCTTAACAAATTTTCGAAAGAATAATAATTTCTATATATAAATATATTCTTTTTTCACAGTACGCAATTCCACCTAACAATTTCATTCAACAGTCACGAATCAAAAGTTTTCCATGCAACCCTCGACTGGTGCGCATCACTTGAGACTTTAGCACTTGCCAGGGGGTTGCATTATTAGTTGATAAACTTTTCAGCAAATCTGACAACGAGGGTGGCTGCACGCATTCGAGCCGTACTAAAAATCTAAAGCAGAGCCACCTGTACTGTGCCAAGGCTCTGCTGAAATTCGATCCGTTAACGTGACAGGAATCTGACACTTTAATAATCCGTCGAGGACAAAAGATGAATTCTCAACAGTTTTGCATAGAGGTAGAGTAGGATGCAGCTGCTAAAAGAAAAACTGCGACTGAGACTGAGACTGAGACGGCGACTGAGTTGCAGTCAGAGTCTTGCCAAAAACTGAAGAAAAACCAGCTCCTAAAACATAGATACACACACACGTACACGCACACGCATACAGCCACAGATACAGCTACAGCCACAGCTGCAGCTACAAAAGGCATTTAGTTATTTCTTCAAATTTTGTTGTTTTCATTTGTTTACGCTGCGCGTTTAGCCTAAGCAGCAGCCGGAGGCAGATGAAGCCAGCCGGAGACGAAGCATTTGGCATTCGGCATTCCGTATTTGGTATTTGGCATTAGTGGAATCTAGTATACAGCATTTGGTTCCGTTTGGTTCCATTTCTATAGGGTTCTTGGGCATTAGCCGCTGTTATTATGTGCGCCCCTTTTCAAAAGAGGAAACCATTAAAAAAAGGATAACGTGTTCTCAACCTTTTGTCTATTCTATAGGTATGTATAACAGTATGTGTGTGTGTGTGTTTGCACAAGACGCAAAAATTTTTATGGGCAACTTGATGACGTCGCAGCTGAAATTTCAGGTAGTCAAAGATTCAGCATTTTGCGTGCTGCCATGAAATAAAGTTTTTGCTTTTTGTTTTTCTAATTCTCTTTTTCTTTATTTGTCTCTCTGTCTCTCTCTCTGTCTCACACTATCGTCCTTTTCGTTTTATTTGATTTGCCGTTTTTCTCGATTTATGGCATTTGCTGAAAATTTCCCTGGATTTTTGATTGCCAATGTCATTTGATATGGCTTTGCCTCTGCTTCTGTTGCTGCTTCATCTATTTCTGCTTCTATTTCTTCATTTTCGATATTCGTATCTCTGTGTGAATCGCCACAACGGAAGTCTCTGCCTAATGCAACATTCTGTTGAATGACAGTTCGAAAGTATCTAAAAGCAACAATCTTAAAGATTTCGATTTGACAGTTAGGGTGGAAAGGTGGAATTCATTTTAGTTGAGAAGATAATAATTATGAAGGCATTGAATTTCAATGGAATTGAATGCATCTCAATGCCTAAATTGTGGGAACGGAATTTAGTTGAAAAATAATTAAATCAACAAGAAATAATTAATTCAAATAATTAATTAGTAGTTAGCATTTAAGTTAAATTAGAGATATAATAAAAATGTAAAAAATATATACATATATTCTTGATAATTTAAAAATGATGATAAAGCTCTCTAATTTAGCTCTAAGCGAATATAAATTATTATTATTATTTTTATTGTTAATTATTATTATTTTTAAGTTTATTTTTCTTCATTATTATTTATTATCTAAATTCCAACGACATTTCCGTGTTGCAATTCGGTCGTTCAACATGTGTCACCAATGCAGCCGCAGCTGGCGTGGCCAACTGTTGATGTCTTGGCTTTGTTGTTGTTATGCTTATCAGCGACAGCAGCAGCAGCAGCACCAGCCTGGGCTGCAATGTTGTTGTGACATGCCGCACAACACCTAAATAGCCACAGTGAACGGTCTGTCCGGTTGCCCGTTACCGTTTAGCCTCATAAGCCGCTCCATTATGTTGCATATTTAGTGGCATTTAGCTTACGTTTTCACGTGTTGTTATTGCTGTTATTGTTGTTGTTGTTGGTCCTGACCTATGACAGCAACGACTGCTACAGTCCTGACGAGCCGACCGAGCCGTGCACATGTTGCCAAATGTGTAATGCGTACGTGTGTGTGTCTGCCTGCATGCGTGTGTGTGTGTATGTGTGTGTGTACATATAGTAAACCGAATGCCAAAACAAAGTGAACAGCAAGAGAGCAACAATAACAACAACAAACAAACTGTCGGCTGCTCTGTCCTGTGCTCGGGCTGACTGCCTGCCTCTGCCTTTTGCTCTGCCTCTGCCCGCTTGCCTTGCTTGCGTTCTCTTTTCACTTTCTCACCTTGGCTGGCAGCAGCATGTGTTGTTGGGCGCGCTCTTTGGCTCTGCTGCGGCCTCTGCTCGCAGTCGCTGCGACTGCCGCTGCTCGTTGCGGCTGTTGTCCTTTTGCAAGCCACGGCGTGTGTCGATGTATGTGTGTGTGTGTGTGTGTGTGTCGGTGTGTGCGTTGCGTTGCGTGTGTGCCCTTCAACAGGTGTCGGTCGTGTCTGATGCGGCACATGTGGCATGTGTCGGTGTCGTTGTTTTGACTGCGTGTCCTTGCCTCTCCTTCATTCATGCATTCCATTCAACTACAGCGCTGCCACACAGCACGATAAAAACTCAATAAGAGCTTTTATTTATGCAACACCATCGCACGGTTGACGGTGTGAGTGTGAATGTGTGTGTGTGTGAGAGAGGGAGAGGGATAGCGAGACAGCTATGTACACAGATAGGACGAGGGGTCTTATTCGACTTTCGGGTAGTGTACTAATATAAGCATTTATTCGACTCATACAAATTACGCGAAATTCGTTTGTGACGACAGCACTTCAAGTTAATTTCATAAAAGCCAATGGAAAAGCACCAAAGAAGGCAGCAACAACAAGAATTAAAATCAAAATGGGCGCAAGAATAATGGAAAAAGTAACTGCTCAACAAGTCAGACAACTCTGAGTCTCTATGTGCACACAAGCACACACATACTTATGTACATGCATACCAACAGACACACATACATATGTATGTATGTATGTATGTAGATACATTTACATATTGAGTAACTTTGGAGTGCGGCGAAAGAATCGGAGAAGTGAAGCGAGAGAGCAAAGACAAATTGTTTTCAAACGTCGTAATCAAGAAATGATTTCTTAAAATATTCGTCTACTTTTTGAATTCGGATTATTACAACAACAGCTGAAGCAACAACAATGACGACAGTTGCTGGCATTTTACAAATACATGCAGAGTTAACAGAAAGTAACGCAAAAGGGATGCAAAATACTGGCTGCTAGAGATGGCAGCAAAAGGCGATATTCGAGCTCGAGCACGAACGTTCATTAACATGACTCATTTGATATATTTTATATTAGAATACTTAATCTAAGTCTGGTAAAAATGAATATGATAAATGTTTAAGCGTTCATTCGCTATATCATAATTTACTCTAATTGCAACATACATACATATATTACAATTATAAATTAGGATTACATCACGCTACCATCTCTAAGATATTACTTTGCGTTAGTTCGTTTGATGAAATCACAGACTATGAAAAGGAGTTGAACTGATTCTATTTATTTCAGTCTGTGAATGTGTCTGTGTGTTTGTATGTGTGTGTTTTGTGAGACTTTTTGTCTGTTCAACAAATTCACAGCCTTCAGAGGCACAAAGTACAGTTGTTGCAGCCAACCACAATGGATACTTGAACCAAATTGAGGCGTCGCATTGTGTTTAGATAACTCAACTCTAATGGAAATTAATAGAAGAAGAAAAAATAAAAAAACGAAAAACATACATATGTATGTATGTACATACAATACATAAACATAAATCCATGTATATCTATGCATATGCATATGTATGTATGTATAGATGTATAAATTTATGATTTGATTACAGGCGCTCAAGTGTCGCCCCGTTCGCATCTCTCAGAGACATTTGCTAATGGTTTTTGTTTATTTGACGAAAGGGCAGCTGCTGCTGCCTGAGGATCGTTTCGGATCGGATTGATTGGTGTTATATGCCACTCAGCTCAGTTGCCCTGCTGCTGCTGTCCCGCTGCGATTGCTCAAAAAATACTTAAAGCGCACTTGAAGCGGCAACAAATTGTCACAATTCAATGACTCTTTCAATGTGCTCCATTTTATGCGCTTATTAATACTTTTTGCCTTGCCACGCCCCGCTTCCTCACCGTTCCATGCCATCACCCGTCACCCTGCACCCTTCTCCCTTCCATGTCGTGCATCTGGGGCAGCGCGTTCAATTTCAGCAATCACAAAAAATACGTAGGAAAAAAAAATAAAAAAAAACTCGCATTTAATTGGACTTCGATAAACCAAAATGCAATCAATGAATACGATACGATACGAATTGTAGTCAGAAGATTTTTCTTTCAAAACTTGCTTCACTCATTTCTTAGCCAATCATATGCCATCAATTTTCATTTAGCCTCAGTTCACAAAATAGTATATCTTAGAACTCACATTTCAAACAATCAGCGCTTAAACAATTGGAAACTTGAGAAGACTGGGGTGCGCTCAATATTATTTTTATGTTTGTATGTATGTGTATATATAGAATAATATATAATATGAAAAAGGGTCTTATATAGTATACATTATATTTAATATTATTAAGTAAGTATCAGTTTCTTTGACAATTGGTATGGTAATGATTACAGCTTTAATATTTAAGAATTCTTTATTGAAGTTATTCCTAGTGGGATTTGTTTGTTAAGGATCTACATTTCTATATTTTATATAAGGGTAATAATTTTTGGTAAAGAGTTTAAGTAGTTATGTATATATTAATATATTTTTATTTAATTATATATATTTTATGCTCTTAATTATATCATGGTCTGTAGTATTTTTGGCCAGCTAAGTACATCTCAACATCTCTAAGAGGTTTCTCTATACATAATTTCTCGCACTTAAAGCTATTAAGATCCATGGCAAACGATAAAACCTGTCCATTTTCGCTAATCAAGTAATTAGACGTAAATGAGATCTATGGCAAGTTTATGTAAATGAAAAGTAAACAAAATGATTAGCTAGATTTATGTTGCAGGGGGGACAGAGGAGGGCTAGAGCTGGGGGCAACATTTATCGTTGACAATAAACAATAGCCTTAAAGGACAATTCAAATGGCGAGGTAGGGGGTAAGGCAACCCCAACAGCTACATGAAAAGTGAGGGGCAAAGTGGAGCCAAATTGTTGTGAAGAGCTGCGCATTGGCGAATGGCTTTTGTTTAACAAATATATATATACACAAACATACATATATACATATACTGTATATACAGACATACATCTAAATATGAGAAAAGTAACAACAAATACACTAAACAAATTATCAAAGTGGGGTGGAGCTTAACTAAGTGTGTATGTGAGTGTGTGTGTGTGTGTGTGTTTACTTATGAATATGAATGTGTGTAGATGTGTGCGTGTGAGTGTATATGTATGTGCTAACTGGTTTTTAAAGTAAACAACGCTTAAATTAGCGAATAAAAATGTATTATTAATGCGAAAACATGTTTATAAGACCATACACACTCACACACACACACACACGCGCGCGCACACACACAGCTACACTCACAGCACAGAATCAGAACGGAACGAGCTAAAGAAGAGACGCGTTGCGCGAGAGAATGAGAAAAAAGCTCGTTTAATTGTTGTTGCTGCTGCCTTTGTTGTTGTTGTTGTTGGTTTTTTAAATAAATAAGAACAAAACACGCAGCCGATATATGGCGTCGTCTATAACTTAAGGCGGGGCTAAGCGACCAAACTGAAAGTCGTATAAGAAAACGAAAAGAAACTGAAACAGAAACACATACACACACACAGCCACAAACACACACGCATACTAATAAAAGTAGCATTTGCTTATCTTAAATGAAATTAATAAATTAGAATTGAGAATTGAAATTTCAATTGCGGCAAACGATAAATGAGGATTATGTGAATGGGTTACATGTGTGTGTGTGTGTGTGTGGCGATAAAGTTATATATGTACATATGTATATATTTATCTGCATATGTACACATATTTAATGGCTCTATAATCACGTAGCTAAAGGCGGCTGCGCAAAAAATAAAGGTTTTATATTTATAATTTATATTTTTATACATATATGCATACGTACATCTATACATACAAACTCATAAAATTGATATATACCCTCTATGGATCGTATGTATATTAGGCGCAATTCAGCGCTATGACTGCTCCAAAAAAAAATTTGAAAAAAATATATAAAATAAATATATTAAAAAAAAAAAACAAAACACAAAAACAAGTTTTGGGCGAGCTAAAGTTTAATTTCATGTGACGCACATAACATTTGCCTATACGCAGGCACGTAGAGCCTCATAAGAAAAACTGTCTTACAGATACCAAAGCCCAAAGCCTCTAACAGCCCAGCTGCACTTTCTGAACTACTATTTTGCTATGTTGTATTGTTATATCAATTATTATATTATAATATTAAAAGCGGTTGCCCTTGAAACATGTTCATGGGTTTCCTAAGGATTCATTTTGTTTTTCTACAGCTATCTATGATAGGATAGGAAATGTTATTGAGTTGTGTCTCCATTGCTCTTTCCCTTTGTGGAACATTTTTGATTTCTCTCTCCAGCTATCTCTGTCTACAATTCTATCTCTCCTCTTGCTCCCTCCTCTCACTCTCTCGCTCTCTCTGTCTTTTTCTCTCTGCATCTGCTTCTCCCCTTCGCCCATCCGCTTTCTCTGCTACAACTAGCACACCTCCACACCCATATCCACATGAATTTCTCAGCAATTTGCATGCCCATTAGTCCAGCTGGGTAACTTGAACTTGTAGGTACTTGTACACACCAAATACCTGAATGCCGGCCACAACTTGCGCATACTTAACGCACTCAAGTGACAATAATTGAATTCATTATGGGCAAAAAACGATTGTGACAATAGCGAACCAGTTGGATAGTTGGTTATTAGCTGATATGCTGGCTAGAGGATTAACAATGGCGGGTTAATTAACCTGATGGTTACGTTGGCCTTGGAGCACCAGCAGCCGACAATAGAAAGATAGTGTGTGTGTGTGAGAGAGAGAAAGAGAGAGAGAGAGAGAGAGAGAGAGAGAGAGAGAGAGAGCCATGCTTACGTGGTTTTAAGTATTTTTCGGTATAGTTTAAGTTCTGCTACCATTTTTATTTTGGATACGTGTGCGTTTTTTCATATGAGTTTAGCCCCTAGTACTCGTACCTCCCCCTCTAGTGCTAACGCACTCTAAACTCTGATTTTGTAGTGGGGCCATAAAATGTTGTTATATTGACATGATCTTCGCGTATGTTGTTGCCGCTTCGAACGCGTCTTGCAAAAATCTTTATCAACCGGGGGTCAACAAACCCCCTCGATGAGCACCGTCGTGTGCCCGGTTGCTGTTGCTGGCTTGCCTGCCTGCCAGCCGGCCTACGTTTGGTTTATCAGATAATGTGGCCAAATACAACGGCGACAGCGACTACGTTGATGACATTCTCGTCTCTGACTCAAGACACCATAAAACATGACGCCAACTTAACGGTATTATTGCCATTATGATGCCAGTTGAGCATATTGATTTGAAAAACTTTAGATGAGAGAGTAGACATTCGAAAATATATTTGCGATTTTATTCTTTATAGATTAACAATTTTTGGGGAATTATTCCTTATTGGAATGAAATTTGTATTGTAGCATATATATGTTTAATCTGAATTCGAAATTATATTTACTTTATTTACTTTCTATAGATTTTAAATATTATTTGTTGATGAGAATAAATAGATTTACTATTTATCGTAGAAAACTTTAGCTAAATCTTGTTCTAAGAGTATTTTCTTTCATTATATTTACTATATAATTTCTTAAATACCTTTTCAATTTTTTCAATAATTATCTTTATGTAGTTCCGGTCATATATCCTTCTTCTATTTATATTCTCTATATTTTTCTCCCCCATTATTACAAAATTTCCCACATTATTTCAACAAATGTTTGCTTTAATTCTTTATTATTAATTTAGATATCTTAAGCTATCACATAGCATACTTTTAAGAGTGTTATCTTTGCTCTTTAAAATGATTGAAATTAAGGTAAAAATTTGTAACTCGATAGAAATCATATAATATTAAAATGATAATTTTATAGTTCTAAGCTTAAAGTAGTGCAATAAATTTTATTATATTATAGAAGCATATTTGTTTTCTTAACACTAAAAACACTCACCATGTAAACAATGTGCGGGCTAGAATAAATATGCCCAACAATTAAATTGCGTTCGTTGCACGTTAATTTGCAATATATAAAATGTTGCATCGACTCGATGCATTTATGACTCAAGCAAAATAATAAAAGAATATTTCCATGAGTGGAGCGCGTCACAGATAACAAACGGAACGCCAGAAACACAACAGAACTGAACAACTCGAAATAGAGCAATAAAAATAAACAAACACGTGCGAAATGCGCTCACGGAAGAGCCCACCGGTTGGCTAAGGCTGGCTGGATGGCTGACTGGGAGGCAGGCAGGCAGGCCGGGAATATGCACTATGGTAAGACGTACTAAATGAAAATTGCGCGCTAGGACAACCTAACCAGAGGCGGCCAAAACTGCACTGAATGCGCCAGCACTGGCCCCGACTCCCGAACTCCGAGTAACACATAGAAGACGGAGACGTTGACGTAGCCGTAGACACAGAGACAGAGACCGAACCAGAGATTCTGATACGCCGAGTGCTAAAGAGAAAGAGAGAGAGAGAGAGCGCGAGCTGTCCGGAATCGGAATCATCGGAGCAACGAGCGATTCGCATACATAAATAATAAATATTCACTTACATATCTAAAACAAAATGAAAAACAAAACAAACCCAAAAAAAAATTAAAATAAAAACATATACATATGCAAACTTACTTACATATGTATGTATTTGTATATAACTGTAAAAAACATAAAGCGAAGCGACCGAAAACTTGGCTAAACAAAGTGCATAAACAAAAGTTGAGCTGCGGCTTTTGCTTTTCTCTTCTCTGTATTTATTTTAACTCTTCTTTGGCGTTGTTCTTCGTCTTGTTGTTGTTATTGTTCTTTTTTGCATTTGAAGAAAATTTGCTGACAATTGCAATAGAATTTTTGTTTTTATTTTCGTTTGTTCTGTGCTTTATTTAGTTCTCTCTTTTCGCGCTTAACTGTTGCAACGCCAGCCAAAGGCAACGATGGAGGAGGCGATGAGACGCAAGAGACATTGGCTGAAGCTGAGCCACAGACAGAGGCAAAGGCAGCAGGCAGAGACGCTGCAGCTGAAGGCGGCATGTGGGTCTTATTTCAATTTACAACCAAGTGACGAAGTATCACAATTCAATGTTTAAAGTTTTTATCACGTTGTGGACGGACGCCAGCGCCACACACATACGAACAAATAAGAGCACTGCAAATTGCTGTAAGCTGGACATGCAAATACCCTGTGTTTGGTTCTGTACATACATATGTAAGTAAGTATCAATATCAATTTAACTGCAAATAATATGTATTCATTATTCTAAGCATTTCTCAGATTTAGCTGGGGAAGTGAGAAGAAAGTGCTAAACGTAAATTTCCAGAGTTAATTATATTTAAAATAATGGCCCATATATTATTGCACTAAAGCAATGCCTTTATTTTATATCATAGGGTATTGCTAGCAAATGGAGCGTCTAGCGGTTTGGGTGCTCGCATTGAGGCACATGCAAAAAAAAAAAAAAAAAACGTCGCATATGCATCTGTGTGCATGTGTAAGCTTCTGTGAGCGGGACTGGGCTGACACAGTATGGTTAATATGGCGCGACAGTTCCTCGCCGGGTCGTTCGCTTAGTCAGCCCGCTCCGGCACTAACTATTTAGTGAGCAACTGAAATAGTAGCACCCGTGTTAGTATCAGTTCATGAAATGACGAACAACAAAAAAAAAAAAAAAAAACAGAAAACAGTGAACACCATATTAGCATACACACACATACAAACAGCGAATGTATGTAAGTAGAATGACTTGGATACATAGGTTGCATTTGAACACGAGTATTACTATGAGTGTGAGAGAGGAGCTACATACATACATATGTATGTACATATGTCTGTGTGTGCCTCTGAGAATGGGCATGCAAGAATCACAGAACAACGTCAGCGTAAACTGATTACCCCCCTTCGATCTATGGAGCTGTGTATGCAGCACGTACACAACGTTCGCTTGCGATTGGCTATTTTTGTTGCCGGTTTTTTGTTTTTGTTTGTCGTCTATGGGAACCTTCGGCACGGGAGTTTGGTTTACAACGTTACACTTCGAAATGAGTAATTTGGCGGGTAGTAACTGCCAAAACTGAAGGGTGATGCATGCCCAGCTCATCTAATTTATGTAATGCAGTATATAGGAAGTCATAGTTGAGCTTTGAATTACAATTGCACAAAAGTGAAATGACTTCTTTGATGACTTTAATTACATGGAATTGTTTTGCAGTATTTTTTAGTCAATCTTGTCAATGATCGATTATTTATGGCAAATGGCAACTCTAACAAACGAACCTGTCTGACAACGCAGAAGGACACAATGCGAGCATTTAAGATTGTTATAACTTGCACTTTCTGGCAACTCTGAGTCCCTCATACACCCACTTTCAGCTGCAAGTAACTATAAATTGTTGTCTAGCGCACAACAAGCATATTTACACATACAATATAACATTATACAAATGCGGACGCAACGCACACGCATACATCTACAGAAACATACAAATAAAAGAAAAAATTCAAAATAAAAACACACACAACATGCAGTACATATGTATGTATGTATTTATGCATACATACATACACGACTATAAATTTTTGCACGAAAATGAACACGTGCTGCTCCAATAAGGAATGGTAGCGCGCGAGAGGTTGCCTGCAGGCACAGCCGGCTGCCAGCGTGTGGATCGCGGGACATCGGCAGAGCGGGGTGGGCAAGGCAAGTGTGCGTTATGCTTGCATACCAAGCGCAACAATAACAAATGGCAACGTGAGAGCTGTTTTGTGGCTGACTCATGCTTCACAATGCAATTGCCAATGTACTGCCGCTCTTTCGGGCTAAGAGCAAGTGGGTTGTAAGAAAGAGATAGGTTAACCAATAAGAGCGAGTAGCAGTCCAATTCTGTGTTCCATTGAGCAGCAGTTGGAGGTCGGGATGCCAACACTGTGGTGCCTGCCGACTGTAGCTGCAATGCGGGCTATTTGGTCTGAAACTTTAGTAGCCTCTGCTAACTTTGAGCAAAAACTTTTGATACGAGTACCTGCCACTAACTAAGCACAATTCTATACACGCACATTGGGCAAAAAGTTGGCACACGAAACCACCACGCATAGAAATTGAACTATGAAAATCCAAAAACTTTGCAGACAGAAATTTCTAGGAAACTGCACGCTCGCACTTACCGCGCCGGTCGCCATTTAGTTGGAGTACGCTGATGTTTGTAGCTGTTATTAAAGTTGTACTAATCACAAACCACTCTTAATTTCTTACGAAACGTTACAGATTTTGCACACACCAAATTACACACTAAAACAGTAAAAATATTACAATAACAATTGTCCATAGCCAAAAGTTTCAAAACAGCTGTAAATTTGGGCGCGCAATAGCACAGGGCTGTTATGACAAACAGCTGATACGACCAATTTATCGATAGCGCGTGAAGAGAAACGTTTATAATTTAAACATCATTGACATTCTTCTCCGTTGTGATGGGGGTCTTTTGTGAGATTTTTTCTTTATATTAGCTGTGAGCAATTTGAACCAACGAAAGCGGCTAACATATCGCTCAAATGACTTGCTTATAAAATATAATTTAAGTCGGCGCCTGTTGCGCACCTTTTCATTATCCTTATCCCTAACTGTTCTGCGATTGAAAACTAGGTCCAGGGCAAAGGAACAATGCAGATAATAGACACCAACAGCGAACCAAGCCCAAATGGCATTGCTTTTGCAACAGATGAGAAAAGCATACTTTTCCTGCTCCTGCTCCCTAAGAAAGGACATCAGCTGATTATGTTCTAGCAAATACATGTGCACATAGACGGTAATCATATTCAACGTGCCCATTGTTCCACTCATCAAGGCCTCGACACGGTGCGCGACTCGTTCATAGAATAGAGATCCTACCAAGCCGGCAAAGCCCAAAAGTACGCCACTAGCATATGTAGCGCACAATATAAAAACGTTGGGAATCTCATGCTCCAAATAGCAGAATAAGTGCTTATAGCAGCAAGCCGAGCTTAGAAAGATTTCCAATATCTTGAACAGCGCCCACACAGGTTTCTTGGAGCGATTATGCATTGTTTTTCAGATTTATATACATATGTATATCTTTATATATACAGAGACATAAAGTATATATTTGTATATAGTACACAGTTGACTGTAGTTAAGGAGCTTTTACCTTACCTACTGTGATTACCTACTGTACTAAAATAAGCTTAAAACAAGTTAAATTATTAAATTTATAAATATTTACTTCCGCCAGTATTGCGTTATCCGATGAATCTGCTCGACCAGCGCGGGCATCACAGCTGTTATGGATATGTCCAGCAGACTTTGCAAGTGCTGGACCGCCTCCTCGTCGGAGAGGCCCAACTGCAGGTTCTCCTCCACTTTCTTGACCGCCTTATCAGGCTCCAGGGCAATATCGGGTACTGTGGCATCCACCATGAGCGAGAACAGATTGAGCATCACATTGGCGTGCCGACGCAAATGCAAATACGCCGTATAGCATTGCTTGCGGAATTCGTGATAGTGATCCGAGCTGACACCGCCCATGGCTTCGACCATTTCTTTGCTCAGCTTCATGGGCGGTGGCATGGGCTTCGGATCGCGTCCAAGAATGTAGCCAAAATCGATGTGGAACAGCTTGCCATTGCTGGTTAGCAGCAGATTGTCCAAATGTCGATCGCCCACGCCCAGCAAATATGTGATGACACAGTAGCCCGCACAGCTCTTAATGTATGTATCCATGACCTCAGAGGAGATGCCAAAGGGGCCGCTGTCGCAGGGATTGTGGCGCTTGAAGAAGTTAAGTATGTTGCCCTCACGGGCGAGCACCTCGGCCACGGTGCACGAGTCGATGTACTGAAGGAAGCCATGCTTGGAGCTGGTTGCCAGCACTTTATACGGAGTCAGTTTGAGATCAAGATTCTCGCGCCGCAACAGCTTGTCCATCAACGTAATCATTTGCAGTATGAGCTGATCCTGACGCAGGTCATCACCATGCTTAAAAATAGCCACATACTCGTGCTTAGCAATGGATGTTACAAACGTGAGTCTGTAACCAGGAAATGATTAGCTTCTGGCAACTAGATCTATGAGCTGAATCCACTTACTTGGCTGGCATCAAGGCGCTCTTGAATAGCGATGTGCGCGTTGGTATTATTTTGGTTATATAGATCTCCGGGTCCAGGGGGAATGGGATTGGCTCAAAATTGGTAAAGTTTACCTTGAACATCACCTGATCGGCGAGTAACTTTTGAAACTTTTCCGTTTTCTTGTTGCGATTGCCTGGCTCCTTGGCCACCAGCTTCACCAGCTTGACCAGCTCGTCGATGAAGCACTGCTGCTTGCGCAGATTGTGGGAAATGCCGCGCAAATGGAAGTTACCTGGGTGCGAGACATGGAGAAGGAAGAATAAGAGGGCTTCCTTTCGACAGGAAATCTACGCACCGTTGTCGAGCACCTTGAGGAATATGTTCAAGACCATGGCATACATGTCGTGCGCACGCTGATCCTGTTTACGCACCGATTCGACATCCTCCACCTCAATGGACAGATACCAGTACAAGTAGTTGGCCAGCGTGGCATTCTTGCAGGCGCGCTGTATTAGGAATGTGCACAGATTAACGGGCACGCCCTGACCCAGAAGCGTTGTATTTGAATTGGATTGGGAGGCCATCGAGGCGGCGCTTACATCGCCGCCATCGGCACGGTCCATCCGAAGTGCTGGTGTGCTGGCCCTGATCGCCTGTGCAGTAGCACTGCTCGCCATTGACGATTTTTCGGCCTTGAGAGCTGTGAGCGCAGCACGCTGATTTGCGGGTATTACCGAAGCATGCAGAGCGCTGCTCGCTGCGCTCAGGTCGGAGATGCTGCTCTGGTCTAGCAGAGAGTCGCTCTCGTCCAGCAGTGAACAGCCCGCATCACGCTCTGGCTCTGGTATGATGAGCTTGTGCAGCTGTGTTACATTGCGTAAATCCTCATATTTGAGCGCCTGCACGAGCTGCAGCAAATAGAGCAAGAGATCCTCGTCGGGTGCCTGAGCCAACCGACTGATCGCATACTTGCGCACCTCCGGGTGTGTAAACGTTGGACTGAGCAGCTCCAGCGCATCCTCCACATCCATGGGCGCCCAATTGGCCAGCATCCACAGAGCCTGAGTCACCTCATCGTTGATTTTCCAATTGATGCACTTCAGAAACTTTGTGAGCGCCTTTTTGTGCGTGGATAAATAGAAACGGAACTTCCACACCAAGTCCTGCTCCTCGCTGCTCAGCACATAAGTCGGTGGATAGCAAACTATTTTGTGCAATTGATCACGAATGCTGGGGGTAGAATATATGTAATAGTGGATTTGGAATACTCAATTTCATTAATGCATACATTGTTGTCGGCTTGGCATCCCGATCTGAAATACCAGAGCGCTCCGAACGTGCCAGACGATGATGTTTGCGCTCCACTAGATTTTCCTGCAATATAACAATTTAAGTCAAATGCTAGAAATAGCTTTGATCTACTTACCATTTGAATCTCCGAATCCGGGACCAAAACTAACTTCGGTTTGGCTGGCAATTTATATTTGCTATCCACTTCTGGCTCAAAGTAGACAACTGAATACTATAAAATATAAAAAGACATTATCATATATTCTTATAGTACTCAAATTATATGCCTTACGGTGTACATATCGTCCACGATAATTGTGGGAAACTCGATCATGAGGAACATGTAGTCGGACATGCGTTTCTCTCGCTCGTTAATCACTTCGATTTCACGGAATGTCAAACGATCCAGCCAGTCGACCTTCTGCACCTGGCCGTTGCGATGCTTTTTGGCCAATTTGCCAAGGCGCTGCATCTGCGATTTTGAAGATTCCTTGCCCTTACCAGGGGTTTTGCTCGGAAAGTTGCCGTCGCCCTCAACGCCCAACCAAACGCGCAGATCGTACATGCCCTGACGGAACATGCCGTCCTTGCCAAACATGGAGATAGCAGTGCCACCAATCACCGTTGTCTGGCCAGCACCGGAGCAGTCGAGTATGGTCAGCACCAGCATGGCGCCCCGTGGCAAATCGGAGAATAACAATGGCAATGTCACCCACTCATTCCAGCTCCAGCGTTTGCCGAACGCCTTGTATGAATTGTGCACAGGCAGGCAATAGGGATGTCCGTCATTGTAAACCTGCAGTCGCACTTGGAACGAGGGATATTCCTCCGAATAGAGGCCCGAGAAACGGAGTATGGGATCATCGAGCAATTTTTCGTAATCAGGCTGGCGTTTCTTGCCTTCGAGCGTGCCGCTGTGAGAGAGAACATATATTATTTGACATCACTGAGCGGGGATTGATTACTAACACTTTGATTTGGACACGTTCATGAAGTGAGGAACTGTGTATATAGCGAAAATGATCATCAGGCTGATCCATTGCGACTATTTTTATTTTTCATCCACAAGCAGCTGCTTGATGACGAACCTATCAGCAAACAGCTGATTGCAACGCAATTCTATCGATAAAGTACTTTTGTTGTGCTTATCGAAATGTTAAGTTAACAGAAGCACGCATTCTTAACAGAAGAAGAAGCAGAGCAGGCGCGAACACATTGGAACTGGCGAGAAAAGATTAAGCGCCTTGGTAAAGATGTCAACAAATGCAATGATAGACCTAGCGCTGGACCGCGTTGATTGGACTGCATTGGCCGACAACCAAGAGCAATTGCCTCGCATTTATACGCCCGGCGAGGTGCTGATGCCGGAAGCAGGCTTTATGCGCGGCCATGGCACCTTCGTGGAAGACGAAAACATAAAAGCCTCAGTAGCAGGTGTGATTGAGAAGGTGAACAAGTTGATATCGGTGCGACCGCTTAAGAGTCGCTATGTGGGCGAGATCGGCGATGTGGTTGTTGCACGTGTACTGGAAGTGGGTCAAAAACGTTGGCGAGTCGACACAAATTCACGTTTGGACTCATTGCTGCTGCTTTCTTCAGTAAATCTACCAGGCGGCGAGCTAAGGCGAAGGTCGGCAGAGGATGAACAAATGATGAGACGTTATCTGGACGAAGGGGATTTGATATCCGCTGAAGTGCAGGTCAGTATGACGAAAGTAAATTATACTTATACTTGACTCTTTGAGCATTTTGCAGAATGTCTTTGAGGAGGGCACATTGTCGCTATACACCCGCAGCTTAAAATATGGCAAACTATCCCAGGGCATACTGGTCAAGGTTTTCCCAGCGCTTGTCAAACGGCGAAAGATGCATTTTCATAATCTGCCATGTGGTGCGTCTGTCATCCTAGGCAACAATGGCTACATCTGGATATCGCCAACAAAGAGCGACGAACAGGTCGGCGGCGAGGGTGGCTTCGCCCAGAACTTGACGGAAGTGGTGCCACGCAACGAACGCGAGGTCATAGCGCGCCTGCGCAACTGCATCCTGGCACTGGCCAAATGTAAACTGATGTTATATGATACAAGCATTCAATACGCCTACGAGGAGTCGCTGAAATACGAATCCCGTGAGCTACTCCAGCAGCATGTCATCTTCGATATTGGAGAGCAGACGCAGGCTCGGCTCAGAGATGTTGATCTCATGGATTAATGTAAGGGCCGAAATAAAATATGTCACTTAATAGAGTTATTATTCTTATTGTTATTGCTAAGGCAGATTGCTGTCAGTCTGACTAAGAGAGAAGTCCTTGAAGTTCGTATGAGTTATCTGCTTTTCTTTCCGATACATATCGATTGAATCAGACATAGTTATAGTGCAACCTCAGACGGAATGCATCTTGTATACCTAAGTTATCAAGCTACCTGACTTAGCATATGGTTACCTGAGCTAATGGCATTTACGAAGAACAATAGAAAACCGTCTGAAATGACTGGAAATAACTATCCGACTTGTCATCTGAAGCATGGAGGAATTTTTGATCTTATTTAATAAACGAATAAAGATTGTTTAACGTTCTCCTACATTATTAAAGTATTAATTGCAATGCAAATAGTTGGCTACGATTGTTACCAAATCTTGTCAAAAAGTTTTTAATCGATAATTTGACGCTTTTCAGTTCTCTATTAAAAGCATTCCCTTTTAAGAACTGTTTAACACCACGAATATGTGGTCAAAACAAAAACGTTTTGTTTACTATGAATATTTAGTGTATTTGCCCTGCACCAAAGTAGCAACGCTTTGTTATAGCCCTCTGGCAACGCCAATGAAAATGGCCTCTTTGCGTCAAAGGTGGCAGCTCTGTTCGAGGTTCGTGTATTGATGCAAGACATTGTGTTTGTAATTTTTTTCCTATTTTTTTGTTAATTTACAACAAAATAATTATAACCAACTACCTTGAGCGTGATTTAATTGCTACGTCAAGACAAAGACTATACAAATTTCGAGATGGCTGACATTGGCGTTGTGCGCGAAACTGAATTACGCAAAAAGGAAATATGCCGCTTCTGTCTGGTGCAACAAAGCAAGCTTGCCTCAATTTACGTTGAAAACACACGCGTAAAGTCAACCGCGTCGTTGCCGTTGCAAATAATGGCCATAACATCTATAGAGGTAAGTCGCGATTTGGTTCTAGGTTAGACTAAGCCATCATCTCTATTTGCCTGAAGAACAATCAAAGAACTTGGCTAAGATGATTGTCATCGCTGGTTGGTTTCTAAATAGCTGCGTTGGCGTCTTCGCTAACATATTTGGCGGGCTTTTACAGATAACAACAATTCGCAACAGGCAAGACAACCGTATTAGAAATGCTTTTAACTGTGAAAGAATACGATAATTGGATAAACAAATCGCTTCAGTAAAATATTTACCATTTTACCAATATGGCGACAACTGTACAAAAATTCACATACACAAATGCAGCTTGGCGCAATGCTGCCAGATCGCTTACAGCTGGAGGGAACATTTAAAACTCTAAATTAATTATGTCTTCAGTTTTGGTCTTTCAATTTTATTTATGTTTGTATATCAAATATATATACGTTTCTTGGTTTGCTTATCTATTCATATGTTTGTTGTTGCTTAAACTATAAATATGATTCTGAAAATAATGGAAGATGGCATGGTTCTACCCAATAATTGCAACTTAATCATAATTGGAATTTGTTTGTTGTGTAAGTCAATCAGCGGTGGTTGTTAGCCTGCTTGGCTGTAAGGGGGTTTGTCATTAAAGCGCAAAATGCGCGTCAACATTGACGTCACACATGGAATTTGCTTCTGACGATCCATCAAGGGTTTTGATGGCACGTTCGATTCGTAATCCACGGCTACACGTTGGCTAACAAAAGTGAGCAATGTGAGCAAATTGTACTCCTTGCCATTTTCATTGAGCTCCTTTATGAGCGACTGTATGTACCATGAGCCGTTATCAGTGTTGCGCCACGAAAAGTATCCTGCAGCATAAAAGATTTTTCTATAGCAAGTTAACAACAACCTAATAATAATAATGATATAAGTTACCTGGTATTGTTGAATATGAGAATAGAAAGTCGGCATGTGTAGGTATTTTGTAGCTCGTCGAGGAATCGCCATCCGTTTCAGTTTCCTTCACCATCGTTGTGCCCGGATCCAGTTTATCACCCTGACAGGCCTGTATGAAGAACAACTTCGGTTTACCAGCTAGCGTGGGGCAATTGTTGGCGGTAAAATAGGTCCAGATGCTGTCCAGCCTGTACTGTACATCTTTGGCATAGAGATGACCGTGCTCGCCATGGGACATTACCGCAATCACTATGCAATCATTGTCAGTGTGATCCTTTGCAGCGGCCTTGCTCACAACATTGAGAATCTCGCTCAGGATGCAATCCTTGTGGACAGTCACCTCGAAACCTAGACGTTCCAAGGCTTTGGTTAGCTGTTCGCTGTCCACATTGGTGCCGTGACGTGTTGACAGATAGGGTATATTAAAACTTTCGTGATTGAAGATGAGGGCCTGTCCACGGTGCTTATGATTCATATTATATTCCTTGGCGTATCGGTCGGTGGTCATACGAGCGACATATTTATTTATTGGGCTGATTCAACCAAAAGATAAAACAAATTCCTATTATCAGCAATTCGCTCATTATTATACATATATAATTCTGATAGCCAACTGACAAATCTCATAATGAAGTACAGGAAATGGAGTGGCTATTATTAACGCATACATAAAGACACATGTTTAACTTGAAGAACACTCTACAAATTACAATTTATATAAGACTCTATTAAAGTCGATTGCTTATCAAAGCTTTGAAAACTCGTTTTTATAAAGAAATATTAAGTATTTCATATTGTTGCCGAAATAGCGTAAGGGCTACGTGACTTTCACATATACATACATACATATGTACATACGTATATCTCAACACGATCATTACACCCTTTTCAGCATATACAGCACAGGGTATATACATGCATATCTACATATGTATATAAAAAAAATACACTTACGCTGCGACGGTATTGGCTGCACCACCGCTTCGCACAGAGTTTGTGCTCGCTTCTCCTTTGGCGTCGATGGTATCAGCATTGTTGTTTATTTTGCCGCTGTCAAGGTCGTGAGAGCCAAAGGATCTAATTTTCCATTCGTCCGTCATATTCCTTGTTGTTGCTCTTCTCCTATTATTTCGTTCTTTCTTCTCTATCCCTGCACTCGCACTTGTGCACTTGTGTGCGTTTCTCCTTGTTGTGTTGCTTTTGTTCTGCTTATTCAATTGTTGCGCCCTTTCCACTAGCCGAGTACTTTGTGTGTGTGTGTGTTTGCTTGCACTGATTTATGCTTAGTTTTATTTTTTTGTACTGTAAACAGCTGTTCTTATTACGCTTGCCACGTGACCAACAGTTATAATTTATGTTTGATGAAGAATAACATAAATATCCTTTTATGGTTAAGCGCGTTTAATCAATCAATTAATGAATGCGGCGTAGAGCGAACTCTGCACTCACGAAAACAAATCGTGCGAGTGCACTTGTAGTTGTGCAGCTCTTGCCGCCAACTGCATATGGCGTTGCCACCTTTGCTGTTGGCATGGTCAAAGCGCATGCGCGGTGCTGCCACTTGAATATTTTTGACCATTCACATGTAAACGCATTTATTTATTTATTGTTTTTGAATAAACAGGTCCAAAGCAATGATGGAATGCCCAGCTATATCTGTTTGGACTGTCGTCTGCTTTTCGAGCACTGCTACCGCTTCAAGCAGATGTGTAAAAATGCGGACACTCTACTGAGACAATATCCGCTAACGGGCAAATGGCCTGAGCCACTGGAGAAGCCGCGTGCACCATTGATAGCCAATCAAATGGGTGCAGCTAAAAAGGATTCTGTAGAAATGCAACCCAAAAAGCTGCTCAACTCGATGGCCAAATCCAATAATGTTGAGATTGAAACCGTGCAGGTATTGGAAACAAGCTGTCTCACCAAGAAGCTGCTCAACTCGGGTGCAGTGAGTTCTGCTGAGCCACCGATACCTCCAAGAGCGTCTCCGGCAAAACGCTCACAGGCGAAGTTATATCAAGTGAAAGTAGAGAACAACCAGGAGCTTTCCATGGACGATGTGCACAATCTACTCGCCGATATGGCTGACGAACTAGATCTGAGCGACGTAACGCCTGCTCCTGCAACGTCTTCGGTTGCAAAGCCAAAGGTGCTCAACAAATCATCGATGCGACTCCTTAACAAAGGTGCAACCACACCATCAGAGCCTCGCCTGGCCACGCCACAAATAAAGCACTACGAGGATGGCAACGTAGCGCTTGTTATGGAAATACTCGATGCGGATGCAATTGAAACAAATGATCCGGCTGCAGATCCCATCAAAAATGCAGCGCCCGTAGCGACAAACGTCTTTCCATGTCCCCACTGCGATCGCTCATTTCCCTTAATGCAGCTGCTCGACATACATGTTGTCAATCATTCTCGCACACGCAGCTTCCAGTGTCCCGAGTGTGATAAGAGCTTCTTCTCCAAGTACGATCTGCAGAAGCATAACTTTATACACACAGGCGAGCGTCCATACAAGTGCAGTGTCTGTGAGAAGGCCTTCACGCGTCGTGCCCTGCTGCATAGGCACGAGCGCACCCACACCGAGGTGCCCAAGTTCATATGTGTTTACTGCGAGAAGCCGTTCATCTCACGCAAAGAGATGGAGAAGCATGCAGAGCGCCACACCAAGAAGAGACCGTTCCAGTGTGGTGTGTGCCAAAAGGCGTTCGCTTTTAAGCAGGGCTTGGAACGACACGAAGTGAGTGCAAATTGAGAACAATTTTAATGTATGTGTGTGATATATCTTTATGTTTCTCTTCAGGTCATACATAGCACTAATCTGCCGTTCTCGTGCCAGTACTGCAGTCGGAGCTTTGTGACCGCTGGCAAGCTAGCGCGTCATCTGGTTGCGCATGCCGGCAAGCGCGTTTATCCATGCAAATATTGCAACAAGTCGTACCTGCTGTCACATCACCTGTCACGGCATCTGCGTATGCATAAGCAGGCCGTGGTGGCCTCATTTACGTGCAGCATTTGCAAGGATACGCATCCCACTTACGACAGTCTCGTGGAGCACTCGGCCATACATGCCAGCATCTCGTTGGTCTGCCCGCTGTGCCAGGCTACCATTGCTGACTTCGATAGCCTGGAGCCGCACATGCAGGCGCACAAGAAGAGCGAACGACACGCCTGCGAGTTTTGTGATTTAATATTCATGACCTCAGGTCAGTTGCAGAAGCACATCGAGGACGATCACGTGGTAGACATGGTGCCCTATCAGAATGAAAGCGAATACGAACATGGAGCCAGCAAAGGAGATGCCGAGGAGGAGTCCGAATTAATGGCAGAGCTATTGGGCGAGGAGTCGCAGGCAGCTTCAAATGAAACCGTGACGCCACCGCAGTCAAAAATACGTAAACTCAATCCGAGTTCCAAGTCAACAGATACCGAGAAACCCAAACAAGAGTCAACTTCAAAGAACATCAAAGACGAGCCGTCTTCGCCAGAGGTACTGAAAAGATCTCGCACATCAAAGTCACCCGCAGCTGCGTCCGTTTCGCCTGATAACAAACGTCAGACGCGCCGCCAAGAGACCAAAGAAAAAAATGTGAAACCAAGCGACTCGGGAAAAAGGTTGACTAAGAAAGTTGCCGCAAGTCCCGAAAAACCGGGCTCCAAGCTAAGAAATGCAAAAGCCACAAGTTCAAAGCAGCAGAGCTCCAAATAGATTCGACCCTAATTCTATAGCTCTCAGAAACCTGCGACAGCGACGTTTATAAACTAAGACTTGGTTGAAGCTTAAGAATTATATTTTACATTTGGCAAATGTATAAATGGATAAATCACGAGTCAATTTCAATTTTTTTAAACAAAAGTTGCACATTTATGTGAATTTACATCTAGTTTCGTTTATGTCCAAGTCGGATTCTAATATTTGAAAATTGAAGAGAAGTGGATGAAAATTGTATACAGAGAACTTAGTAACAAATAAATGATATTTATCGAAAAAACAAGTTAAATTTAGATTTTGTCCATCTATTTATCATTGTATGAGACTATTTTTGCAATGCCTGGAAATCCTTTTGATATACGGAATGGTGCCTTAGTAAACTATTCTTCGGTCGCTTATCCAGTTTGTCACTCTTTATTTAGTTAAGTTTATCGGGAGTGTGTGTGTGTATTTCCACATTAATTACAGCTAACAATATGTTTAAATACATCGAGTGTTATTTATTATAGCAGCAACGGCAGATTACCAAGAGCTGCGACACCTTTACAAAGAGTGGTATAACCGCTTAGTGCTCATAACCATCGGGCAGAGCGTTAACATGGGGGTTGTGGAACAGGCTCTTGTTGCCATCACCCCAGGGGAAACGCTTCTCACGGCGACGCAGGTAGTCGTACTTGACGAATTCCGGACGCGGGTGGTCGTGCTCCTCCTGGTGCTTCAGGTAGGCGTTCAGCATGCACAGACCTACTGCTGGCATGGCCACGAAGAAAGACAGACGCTTCCAGACCTTGTAGCCACCTGCAAGAGATCAGATATTTAAGCAAATGTTCTCAACGATATTTTAAGTTTAGGTGGAAACAAAAAATTATATAATCTTAACCTATGAGGGAGGACATTATCGATTGTGGACATAGTTACCAGAATGTTCTCCAGCTACGGCGGCAGTGCCGGACATGTTTCTGGCGGCAATAACGCCAATTTGGCGACGAATCGCATTGTTCAACACGAACGACATATTTACGTTGTAATTTCTGTGCCTTATGTGATTTATAAATGAAAATTCACTCTTCTTCTTATCTTTGACAGTCAGCTCTGTTCGTACGTCTGTTAAATTAACAGGCTGACATTCTGTTATTAACAGTAAGCATCAGCTGATAATTTAAAGTGTTCTCGATCAATTTTCTGTGCTGCAAAAATATAATTTTAAAATTTTAATTATTGCAAAGAAATATTTTAAAATAGGACTGATATAAATTTAATAATGGGAAGCTATTTGAAACAAGGTAAAAATAGTTGGACTAATGTAATGTTATCGATATAACAAAAAGAAAATCAATCAAAACCAAAGAGTCTGGTCTATTTTAAATACCAGTTTTATGATTTTGCAATGCCTAATAATCTGCAACTATTTTTTTAAAGGTGTCTTAGATTGCCCATGACTAACAAACTTTAAAAAAAAAAACGTTTTAAAGACAACAAAATTTATATACAAAGTCTTAATCATACCACAAAAGATAACAATATAAATAACCCACGTGCATCGCGAGGTCTTGACAAACACTGGATTTTATTTGTTTATCACTTGATGAACATCAGATGTTAATCTAGAGAAAGTTTGATAGAAATTTTGATTGCACTTAGACATAAAGTAAAATCCGCGATTTAGCGGGAGAGAGTTACATATATTAATTATCTAGGCGAATAATAGATTCAATGCCCTCACATTCCCATTTCTATGTTTTCTGCCTCGAGGATCAAATCTAAGATCTAGATTCATGACTTGAGGAGTACCTAGAAGTCTTTCATTGTTTTTAATTGATCACGTTCATGGTGAAAAGCAAAAAAAGACAAAAACGTGTCAAAAAGTAATCTTATCTATATTTAATTTTTTCCACAGAAGTTTTGCGCCTCCCACCCAGACGGATCGGATTTGCTGGCAGAATGCTTCATTCTTTCCTTGGCCAAATGAAAGACAACATATCAAGTCATATAAGGCTAATAAAATTACGATGCCCAAAAAGCTGACAGATTTAAATGATAGCTGAAATGAGGCTGCATAAACTGAGTTATTGAGTAATTTAGATTAGACTCTCTGGCAACTGTTTGTATAAATACGTGGGAATATGGAATGCCTCGGTGTCAGTCTGTGAGGAACTCAAGCACAAGTATGGGGCATCTCTTTATTACTACGGCGTTGATCAGTGCATTAGTGGCGACAGCTTGGTCGGCCGTAACCTTCAATCGTAAGTGCTCAGTTTAGCTGGGGGAATTTCAAGTTAAGAATAGAATTCTTTGGCAGCGGAGAAAGTCCACACGCAGGAGCAGCTGGTGGGCGCATCTGTTAAAGCTTCGGCCAGAGATGTGAATATCATTGATCCCAATGCTATGGCCAAAAACAAGTATACGCCACCGGAGGAGAAGGACGCACAGTTCTGGTATGATATCGCCAATGAGGAGATAGCCAAACGTTTGGCCTTGCCGCAGCCCGACAAGAGACAGGCCAAGAATATAATTATGTTCCTGGGCGATGGAATGTCGTTAACAACAATCGCAGCTGCCAGAATTCTGAAGGGTCAACTCAAGGGCAACACAGGAGAGGAGGATTCCCTCAGTTTTGAGAAGTTCCCCTACACGGGATTGAGTCGGGTAAGCAGAGAACAAAACTGTTTGATCTCCACTTCCATTCTGGTTGATATCTTCATTTCGGACAGACTTATTGCTCCAATGCTCAAGTGCCAGACTCTGCCTGCACTGCCACCGCGTATCTGTGTGGCGTCAAGACCAACATTGTCGCCCTGGGCGTCACGGCCAATGTGAACTTCAACAATTGCAGCGCCAGTGAGGATCCCGCCAATCAAGTGAGCTCCATTGCCGCCTGGGCTCAAGCCGCGGGCAAGGGCAGTGGAATCGTGACAACGACAACTCTGACCCATGCCAGTCCCTCGGGCGCCTATGCACACGCCACCAATCGTTTCTTTGAGTCCGACACGGACATTGTTAACTATGGCGAGGGTAAAAACTTCCCCGAGTCCTGCACGGACATTGCCACGCAGCTGATTACCAAGGAGCCGGGCAGGAACTTTGATGTGATGCTGGGCGGCGGCATGGGCAAATTTTTGCCGAAATCAATCACAGATAAGTTCGGCAACCAGGGCGAACGGTCGGATGGCGTCAATTTGCTATCGAGGTGGCAATCATTGCATCCGGATGGCGCTCTGGCCTATAATCGCAAGCAGCTGCTGAGCGTCAATCCTAAGAACACACCTCGATTGATCGGCCTCTTCAATTCTGGTATCATGAACTTTCACAAGATGGCCGATGCGGAAAAGCAGCCCACATTGGAGGAGATGACCAGAAAAGCCATTGAGGTGGTCAGCCAGAATCCTAATGGCTACTTTCTGTTCATCGAGGGTGGCCTCATCGATTACGGCAATCATTACAATGTACCTCAGATGGGACTCGACGAGGTGCACGAGCTATCCAAGGCTGTGGAAACGGCGCTGGGCATGACAAATCCCAACGAAACTTTGATTGTGGTCACCTCGGACCATGGCCATCCGCTGTCCATCTCTGGCTATCCAGGTCGCGGTACAAATATTCTGGGGCTCAATCAACACGATGCCGATGTCAATGGCGTTAACTACGCCACTTTGAACTATGCCGTTGGTACCAATCCGTATCTGGATGAGAATGGCAAACGCGTTCCGCTCGAGGATAAAATCGATGATCCCTGTAAGTGCTGAAGTGCGACTATGAGGAATACCTATTATTTATAATCAACTCGTTTACTTAGCGTTCATCTTTCCGAGTTATATAACTGGCAGCATTGGCGTGCATTCGGGTGATGACGTTGGCATCTTTGCCACCGGACCCCAGAGTCATCTATTCTCCGGTGTTATGCAACAGAACACAATACCCCATCTCATGGCCTATGCCGGCTGCATTGGCAATGGACCCACTGTCTGCGATAACTGAGCCACTGGAACTAGGGAAGCTTACCTCTAAATGGCTATGATTACATAACAGCAAATAACATAAACCAACAATTGTTAATGTGCATGTTATGAAAATAATTTTCCATAATAATTCTTGGAGCTTCCATTCTAGGACTCCTTATACCTAGGGAATAATCAATCAATCATAATAAATATGTGTATACCAATTCTCCCATATCTTCAAACGGTCAAGGCTGATTTAATGCTAATGCTAATACTAATGTTAATGTTAATATAAATGTTATACGATTCAAGCATGTTCTGTATGATATATTCATTGCGTATTCAAGTTGACAGCTGGCTAAACGATTTCTCCACTTTAATTAATTAGGAATACAAAAATAAATGAAACAACATTGCTAAAAATCAATAATTAAATTGACATTACCCGTTTTATTTATTGCCATTCTATGCATGTTTCGCATGGAAACTTATTTATGCGAATTCCTGTTCTCACATGAAATGCAAATTTTATATACATATATAATACATATATATATATATATATTTTTTTCAACTAAAAATTGATTTCAATTTAAAACGCATCAAACATACAAACATCTTGAGAGTAAATGTATGAATATAATTGTGTATGACAGTTGTGCGTGCTGAATACCCTGTATTATTCTATACCACCCTATGAAGCAAGGGAAATATGATGGTACCTTGGGCTATATTGAATTATTGTCATCGCTTATTTATTTCGATATACTTTTCTATTAATTTTCTTAAATTTAATGAGTATCTTTTAGTAAGCTTTACTTTGCTGCTTGCATTCACATTTGTTTCAATTGCCGCCTGGCAAACGACATCGATTTGGTATCACTTGGACTTGGAGTGCTAACACTTAGTGCATATGAGTGTGTGTCAATGTGTGTGCGTGTGTGTGTTTGTAATATTTTCTGAATGTCAGGTTCAAGTATTGCCAGTGCGTCAGTCATGCACAAATGTATCTGTTAGCTTGCAACGGGCAAGTGGCACCCACACAGGCATTTAGAGCAGCTGCTGTCTCGCTCACTCATTGACTTTGACTTGTAATTGTGTTCATTGTTGGCTGCCTTTTTAAATGTTATTTTTTGTTGTTGCTGTTTTTAACGCGTTTTTGACACAAATGACTGTGAAACAGTTTAACGAGACAATAAACATCAATTTTCTGTTTGTATTCGCGTGCATAAAGAGTTGCAATTAAGGATTCCAAGGCTGGGTCCTTGTGGTTCCCATTGCGTCACCTCACTCTCTGCAGCCTCTGCAGCTTTGTTTTCTCTGTCTGCTGCTGCAGGCTGCCTAATTCTGAGTCCATATTGGGCTCAGTTCAGACTTCATTTTATTATGATTATTTGTTTGTCTTGTTTGTTCGCCTGTTTATTTGCAAGTCGACTGCCTGGGGTGCGCGCGTTCTGCTCTAAACATTTCGTTTGCTCAGCGAAAAGTGGCAGCCGTTGACGCTGTCGCTGTCACCGCCACTGCCACTGCCTCTGTCTCTGCTGCCTGTGCTGCTGCTGCTGTTGCTGGTGCTGCAGTCGTCGTTAACAAGCGTCGGCTCAAAGTTTCAACGTCTCAACTAACCAAGTCTCAGTTGAAAATCTGTCGCGACAGCAAACGCGCGTGCGGCTTAAGCTTTTAATGCTAATTTTTATTGACTGTAACTTGCGATTGTGTGCGTGTGTGTGTGCGTAGGTACTGTGTGTGCGCTCATGCGCAACTGCTTGCAGCAAAAGGCGCTTAAATTTAGTCACGTTTGCCTTTTGAATCATTGAGAACTCTTTCAAGTGCTACAATTATTGCCAGGTAAGTGTCAAATTTAATTGGCAGCAGGCGCAGCAGCATCATTTAACTTTAAATTGATTCAATGATTATCCAGAGTGTAACTAGGTGGCAGCCCTGTAACAGGATAACAAATGAGCTGAACTAGTTCGCAGTTTTATTGCCATTCGCTGGCTATGCAGACATCGGTTAGTTAATTTAAATGCGAATATTTTTGTAGTTTCCAAAGTGGAGCAATGCACATTGACAATTCGGTTATTTGATGCCTGGCAGGAAATCAGCATCGAATATCGCATTTAATAAGACAGCTCTGTGAGTTTGATTGAATTGCGGTTAGCACAGTGCGCGAGCGGCACGATAACTGGCTGTACTTTGGCAGAGGTGTTGAATATTCGACTTTTATGAGGCAAGCACTACTATAACAGGTAACCGCAAATACAGGTGAGACAGTTGGGTTAGCTTTACGATATGTTTACCTGGTTTTATTGTGCTCTGCTCTTGGCGCATACGGCTGTTGCTGTTTTGATATACGGCCAGGGCCTGTGCGCTTTCGAAAGTTTACTTTCGGCCAAACATTTGCTATCCCCATTTGATTCCCCAAAATCTACTCGCATTTTTCATAAAGCACAGTAGAAAGTAATACGCGCACAGTTCAAGTAGTTTTGCCAGCCGTTTGTGCTACTTATTTGTGGCTATCATGTTCCCGACCTGGCTTTTACCAGGCTGCCACTGCTGGCACCTGGGCCGAAAGATGAAAGATGCCAGATGAAAGAGAAGTAGCAAGAGATCTGGTCTGCATAACTGCTGCTGGCAGTTCGTGGGTGTAGATGCATTTAGCCTGATAAGCCAGCAACTGCAAGCTCAACTTGGCCAAGTCACGGCACTCACAAACTCAATCTAGGCTAATTCAAATACGATGCACAGCCGAAAAGATGCAGCGTATGCAATTCATCAGTTGCCTTTCAGGTATTTAAGTAATTTATTAGAGCATTTGTTTGGATATTTGGATATGGTTTTGCGCGTGTTCGTTCGCTTGCTGATTGTTGTTTATCCGCATGTTAGCGCCTGTCTGCCAAAGTTTGCAATGTGCATATTTTCGTTCTCACAGATACACTCCTATATGATCATACCTGTAATTTGCTGCTTCTGTTTACGTGCCCATGAACCTGAGTATCTCTCGTTGATTCCTGCAAAAAATTGTTTTCTGAAGATGCAACTTTGCAGCTTTGTCACGTGAGACGCGCACAGTTCGGACGCTCTAATCTAATCTTCAGCGAGTAGCACGAAGTGAGGATCTGATTGTACAAGAATCACAAAGTTATTTTAGATATTTTTAACTATTTTTATTGCTCGGCTGTCTACTCTATAAGTGGCATAAAAGCAAAGCTAAGAATATATACATATGTGCACATATATAGATTAGGTGTGTTATCTAAAGAGCCGTCTTACACTTTATTTAGTCAAATATCCTAGGCAGTAAACATTTTTATAATGATTGCATTAAAGCGTAGAACTGTTCCGGTTTTAACTTGAAATTTTTGCGAATCTTGAGAGAATTTAGGAACGTCTTTAATTATTATGATATTTCCAAGATATTTGAAGAGTTCTGTTTGCTTTCCGCATTTCCTTATTTATACAATGTGATTGAATGCATTTGCCTTGCTTAACTACGAATTTAACACTGCTGAAATTATGGAATCGGTCGAGAATAGAAAGAATAGAAAAACTTGTAATAATAATCAAAAATTCACACGACAATAAACTGGCTGTGGGCAGAGTTGAAATTTAGAGATTTGCTTTGATTGTAAATAAACAAAATGTAAATATGAAATACTCGTATTGTCTTTAGACTCTGGCTAAGGTTAACCAGATTTCGTTCGCTTACACGTCGCCCAAAAACAGGAAAACAGAAATTTTTGTTTTTTTTTCTCGGTTTTTGTTTTTGACCTGGGCAAATTGTAACAATATTTAAACATTTGCATATATGAGTGCCCCGTGCTCGACCAGTCGCCCATTAATCCCATAAATTTGTGTTTGTTTTTTGTTTTTGTTGGTGTTTTTGCTTTGCTTCATTTTAACTAAACACTAAGCTAAACAAAGCACAACAACACGCAAACAACCGCCGATGTGTTGACGTTGACAGCCCAGTTCCGGTAAAACGTAGCGTCGCTGAACCCTCTCAGACCAGAAGCGAAGGTGACTCGCTGGAGCAAGCCAGCCAGCCAGCCAGCTACTGGTCTTACCAATCTGCTACACTCTTGTCCAGCTGACGATCCGCTGATGTCATATCAAATGGTCAATGACTAATTGTACGGGAGAGTTGAAGTTTCGGGCAGAGTCATGCGATTTGTTTGTAACCATCAACAAGAAGTGCGCAGACTTATGTAATTAAGCGCACACTCATTGCATGCTAATTGGACTGGCCGAGAGCTATTGACAAACAGAGCTGATGAGATATCATACAGGTCTGTTTGGGGTCTTATTGGCATTTGCATAAGAAGCCAACCAGAAGCAATTAGTTTGTGAGTTGTAAGACTCCAAAGCGACTTATTATGTGAACTGGTTCAGCATTTGGAACTAATGGAATAATCAATCGAAATCATATGATGATGTTTATAATGTTTTGTATAGATTGCATAAACTTTTAGATATACATACATTAAAATATTCATATATTTTTCTAGACTTTGTCATGCTTAATATTTCAACTTGATAAAGCTTAAATTTATTTACAGCTTAACAGTGGGAATTCCCGAACTGATAAAAGTTGACTAAGAATGAGTTTCGTCTCTATAGGTTATTCAAAAATAATATTTACACACTCCTTGAAGACTGATCAAATCAGAATCTATTTATAGCCACCTGGTTTGACAGGTGCAAGTTTATGGCTCTATTTGAATTGGTGCATTTACTCGTATTGGACTACGAACGAGTCTTATTCATGCAGTTGCCATTGACAGCAGCATTCTCATTTGATTTTCAAGTTGGGCTTCTGGCTGTTGCCTCATAATTTTGCACTTAAAATTTGCTAGCTGCTGTAAAATCGGTTTTTTTATCGCCTTGGTTAATGCGTTTTGTTAGCTTTGCAGACAAATTGATTGAAGTTTCGGTTCGCCTAATGATCCAGCGCGCTTAGCACTCAAATTTCATTTGCAGTTGGTTACTATGAAACGCTTAATCTTGAGAATTTAAGGTTTGGCGATCGTTTAACAACATTTTCAATTATACTTATCAAATTGTGCAATTAGTCATGTAACATTATCAAGCTGTGATTGCTGGCCGTGCGCCACACAACAAACAATTGGGGGGATTGGTATGAATGCAAAGCGTGACGACATAATCGCTGCCACTTAGGAGCTGGTGATATTCGATATGCGGCAATTAAAATGTAAATGTTGTGTATAAAATGCAATTCGCTATATGGCCGTTGGCAAGGCAGTTAAAATATGCCACGGCTCAGAATCAAGTCAGCCCCAATACTCCAAGAAGCAATTGCATTGCTCATACGCAACGTTGGCTTAAGGTTATCGTCAAGAATTTATTGATTTCGAAATGTTGAACACAATTCGCTGGAAATTGACACGTTTCAAGTTTAGCATATTTTTGTAATCGATTCGAAATGATTATTATTATGAGACTACATATTTATTATTATTATTATTCGTATTGTTATTGTTGTATTGCTGTGAGAACGATTTGCATTTAGATACACTTAGATACACACCCAGAAATGCCTAAAGATGCATTTCAATTTGAGCATGTTAAATGACAGCATGACATGTTTTTTCAGTTAGTGGAAGCTGTTAAAATCTAAATTAATTAATGCATAAAACGTGCCTTTGTCTTGTCGCCTTGCAGTCCTCTGTCTGTCCTCTGCTTCTTGCCCATTATACGCCCACAGTAATTGATAAAAAATGAAGAAAAAAAAAAAAAATAATGCATTTATTGAATTGCATTCAATCGTTTTCGTTTTCAATGGAAGTGCATGCGCCGCCGCTAAATACTTGTGGAAACTGCACTCGACTATCTCGCGTGCCTGTCAACAAATCAGCAAATTGACAAATGACGTCATTGTCGTGTCTCATGGCCCATTGAAAGTGCAAACATACATACATTTTGCCGGCTGACTAGACGCTCAGGTATTTACGGCGGTCACTCGTCACTCGCTCATAAGTATGTCGCCATTGAGTGCTCTAATCGCTAGTATAAACACGGATCTCCACCAGCTCTCAGCGGATCAATTGCCTGACGCGGCGTGACGTCACAGTCGTCATGCCATTTCATAAATAGAGCTATGCTGCGACCATCTGAATTGGAATCGAAATCTTTAGGTTTATTTACAATTCAGATGGTGTGAGTTAGTGTCAAATTAACAGTTCACACCTATCTATTTAACAGCTGTTGTCTACATGTTGCTTTAACCGTTAGTGCGACGCTATTTACGTATATGGCAAATAGTATATGAAACTAGCTCAGATATGAGATATTGTTGTCTCTTCAATTATGCAACAGCTGATAATTGAACAAGCCACAAAAAGGTAAGAAAACATTGGCGAGGCTAATGAAGATTGACTGACTTGAAAATACCCTAAACTGGCTGGGAGCTGATATTGAAAATGTTATATTGTACAAATTAAATTTAATTAAATATTTTTGTTGACTAATTAGAGATTAAAAAATAAATTTAGCCGATTTTTTCTTATTTATTTATTTTATTTTATTTTTTTTTTAAAGAATTTTTTTTATAAATATTATTGCCATGCAAATTCAAATGCAATATAAAACTACAAATAATTGTCTTAAAAAATTGAAAATGTTTGATGTTAAAATTTTTAAAAATGAATTATATAAATTAATATATTTTTTGAATTATAATCTATGATCTTATAGGACAGATTAGAAAAAATCGAATCTATTTATCTTTGTAGCTACATACGCATGCGCAAAAACAATATACCCATTTTCAATATAGTAGTGTAGCAATAAAGCCATAAATAAATTGATCATGAGTGGGTGTGTTAGCCAGAAGCTATTCAAAATACGCATATGGAACGTAAACAAAGAGGTTTAAACTTTAAACACTTAATTCCATGTGTGATGCCTATTCACAGTTATTTCGGAGAACAGCCACTGAAACTATAGCACTCATAACATTGATGGAATACCAAGACAAAGTGCAGCTGTATCAACAGACCATATGCCCTAATACGGCTACGAAATGAAGGTTCTACTGTTCCAATAAAGAATATATTCGACAGGTATCAGATGAATCATGATTAAATGCCAAATCACAATGATATTTAAAAAAGCCAAATGTGACTGATAACTGTAGCGGTTATTTAAATATACCTATTGAAAATAGTATCAGTTTTGTTTGGTCACTCTCAAAGCGTAATCAATTGCAAATTATTAGTCAGTTCTATATATTTCATGATGATCTATCCTATAATGAGTTATTCGTTTTTCTGTTTTTGTGTTGCTCTTTATGACAGCTTTTAGACAACCCCTCAGTTGGATTAAAAAATGCAAATTATAGCGTAATTAATTGGCGATGACAAACGCCGCAACCACGCGATGACGAAAACTAACCAAACGCAGATAAAATGTATTCAACGGGGTAATCAATCTTTATTTTTATTTCTATTTTTTTTTTCCTATGAAAATATTTGAATAATTTCTATTGAACTTGTAATAAACAACTATGAACCCATTATTATAAATTTATAAAATAATCGTCATCGGCAATATTGTATATTTATATTTACTTACATAAATAAAATGTTTACGGCTCATTCGCAGTAAATTGTAATTTATTTCAGAGATTCTTTCAATTAATGTTTTTATTTTTATAATTGAATTGCTTAGTTATTAAGAATTATGACAATTTAAGTTAATAACTTTGTTTACGTTGACATTATTTCCAGTTTCTTCTTTAGCTGAATACTTCAGTTGATATTTTTTTTATTATTTTCGCTAATCATTTTTTAATACTTGGAGGCGCGTCTTACCCATATCAACTGAGTTTCATATCTCTAATTGATTCGTATTTGAACTATGTTTTGTTTGTTGTTGCTGTTGTTGCCCGTCCATAAAGCACTTCCTATGGCAATTGTATACATTTAATGCGACGCAAAGGGTTTGGGAATTGCTTGTCATGCAGATCGCAGATCGCAGATCGCAGATGTTGGCTTGCTGAGTGTCACTGACATCAGATGGGGACACATAAGCAGATATAGACATGAATAGATATACATGTACATACATATTTACGTACTCATTTGTAGACAAAATGATTCGCATTTGGCATTGACAATGACTTTTGGCCGAAATGCTTAAATAAATCAAGCAGGCAAAAGCAAAAGCAAAAGCAAAAGCAGAAAAACAGTTCGCCCACAGCCAAACAATCTAAACAATTGACTCTTTTGCAATGAAAGCGAAGTGTTCTAATTTTGTAAATTGTTTCTTATAAATAAATTTGATTTTCGTAAGCACAGTCAAGGCCTTTACAATAACTTTCGCAGAAAACAAAATAAAAACGACAAAAATGCATTTGAATTGCAAAATGCTTACAAAATATTTCTATAATTAAATGCTCGCTCGTAATTCAAAATAATTAATTACTTTCTGTTCGAAATATGTGCGGAATTTAATGTTAATTAAATGGATGCCCAGTAAATTTATGGGCTAGATCAGACATATGCAAGAGTAGGAGATTTTCTGTAAATATCCAAATATAATCTCCTTGTTTCTGTGCTGACGAATCGAAAGAGCCGCTGTACCTACATACATATACATATATGCCCATTACAGGTTAAAAAAAGAATGCGCGAATAAACAGTTTGTCATGCATATCAAAAAAATCAGAGCAACTGCTATTTTTATGTAGACAAGGCGATTGCTATTTGTTTCACAGACATTAACATGGCAGAGGGAATACAATCCAAAAATATACGGCCTACGTAGGTACATATCAACATGCACTGAGCGAAATTTAAAATAGAAAGGAACATAAAATTTATAAAACTTGACAAAATAAGGATCAAATTCTTTTAAATAGTATATTTAGACAAAATTGTCTAAAGAAGAAGCACAAATCTAATTTCCTTACATATGTTTCCTTCCAGTTTTTCTTAGTGTACAAATGTAATAATAAATAAAAAAAGTAAAAAATATACAAGTATGGACAGACGGCGGCAGCGGCTGGTTCAGTTGATTTTTCAGTGGCGAGCCACAAAGCTGTCCCAGTGGCCGATATAAAGGCGTTTAGCAGTTAATGCTGTGGGCGTTTCAAAATGGGACATATGTATGTATGTACATACGTTCCGGCAAGCATTTACATTTATATCTCTCATTGGGCTTTTGTTTAAATTATTGTCAATATAATTAAAATATTTGTCATGCAATATAAGCAACAGAGTGAATGCCCCATATATGGAAATATGATTGAAAGCTTAATAAAAAAGCCATTATTATTAATACAATATATGTGCAATTTTTACTATAAATTCTTATCTTTTATTAAAAATAAATATTTAATCTAATAGCATGTGCACGCGTAGACTCTAGACTTTCCCTTTTGTTATCTCTTTCAACTCTGTACATTTTGAATGGTTCACCAAATCGCTTAAACGCATTCTTATTATCACTGAAGAGTGACAAAATTTGAACAAGCTAAAATATCATCGGCTGAGTAATTGAGTGAGCGAGCGTAAGAGTGAGTGAGAGACACTGATTCAAAAGCAAACATAACACTAACACAACAGCAATAAATGAAAATAGCATGTTAAACGCCGCAAACTGCTGTACTTAACATAACATCTGTTACCTGTTTCTTTAAATATCAGCATACTGTTAAGTAGTTTGTTTGTCTTGATTTCAACAGCCGCTGAGCTGTTATTAACATTTTTTCACTGAAGCATCTAATAATTCACAAACGGTTCTGACGCTACTGAGTAGGAGCTGCACAGCTGTACGAGGGAGGGTTGCGAGAGATGAAGATTGGGTTATTCTTGCCATAGCCATGCTTGAAGGTTTTGTTTGCCCAACCGAATATGTTACGATTTACAGAACAGCCTTGAAAACATCTGATCTCGCCAAATATAAATAATATATGTACATATGAGTGTTTCCTATTCGTTCTCACTTCAGATTGCAAATTCAGTTTTGGTCAGCTGTCAATTGTTGCTGGGTGTTTGCATTTTAGCAATTTGTGATTAGTTTTGATTGACAGCACACCTAATTTGGGGCCCGAGTACCTGTTGGGTGTTCATGCTTGTCAAGTGGCAGAGATAATTACTACTAACTACGAGCCAAAATCGTATGGGTTTTTAACCCTGTGGGCGGCGGTTGAGTGCATTTAAAACGTCAGCATCTCGCATCTCACAAAATATACATATATTATAATGGATAAGTACTACCTGAGAAGTCGGCTGGATCGTTCACTCGATCGATCGGTGGGTCTAAAATGCTGCACTGCTAATTCTCATCTAAAAATAGAATCTTACTAATAGCTTCGCAACTTGAAAATTGTTTCCAATAAGCAAATTATGAATTATCAACAATGAACAGAGAATACAAATTAATTTGTTTATATGTTTTCTTTTTCTCTATGGAGGGCATGAGCACAACAGAAAAATGCGTACATAATCGTGTATACAAAAACGTTTATGACGCCTCAGCCCACAAAAGACCATGATCTTCCGAATAGGTTTATTTTCGTGCACATTTTTATATACATTTGATGCGAAAATATCTAAAAATTACTAAAGCGTTGCCAGCTGATACGCAAATTGCTGATATGGTAGTTCATTCAAAAACAAGAAATGTTAATACAATAAATGGTGCTGAACTTTGGATGACCTGTAGCAGGTCTTAGTATATAAATTAAACAGCTTAAATTAACATAATATGTGTATGTGAGACAGGTTTATTTCGACAAAGCCAACCTTAAATAGTTTTGTTTAAATTATGATACAGAGAACACAACCCTACTTAACAGGCTAGCACATCTGCGTTTACATGTCATTTTCTTGCAGGGTATTCTAAGAACACGTGACGAGACGCTATTAAAAAATATTGCAGCAAAAAGACACGGAATTTCTAGACATTATCTGGAAAGGTAGTACTACAAAAATACCTGAACTTATTTGTGAGTGATGATGATTCCAAAATGAAATGCTGTCAATACTTAAATTTTGTTTAATATTTTTTCTTTAGGAAAACTAATTTTTGTTTAGTTTTCCCATATATCCAAATGAGTTTTGCCACCTTCGTTGAGAAATCATCTTGAATTTGTTTTTTGTGTTAGTTTCCCTAGCAATGACGTCAAAAGTTTAGTGCTGTGTATATAAATACAGATTACTTACTACAGATTCTAATCGCAAAATCCAAATTGTACTTGTATCAAAAACAATGATACAACTCAATATAAATAGATTTGAGTTTTCTTGGGTGGTTTATCTTTGAGTGCAATAATAATTGGCGAGGGGTTATCGAGGCAGCCGTGCTACCGGAAACACAAACAATGACCAAGAGCCAAAAGTCAAAATGTCAAATTCCAATAATTTGTCTGCACTCGCATACACATTCCGATGTCTCATAAATGTCAGAAATACACATAATATTTTACACATATCAAGAATATGATCATGAATGTGCGCCCCTTTGATATATGGAAGAGAAGATCGTCTGTCGCCGCATTAATTATTATTATTTATTATTATTATTATTATTTTAATGTCATTGATACGCGCCCAATGCCAGACGGCAACACGCTGACATAAAAAACCTGAAGAAATCGCAAACCATGCGAAATACAAATTCCTAAGAGGGGGCTCTAAGGAAAGGAAGGGGGCCTAAAGAAGTTGCAGGCAATTGAAATTGTAATTGAAAATGAAACGAATTGGCCAATTTTTTAACAGCTATCAAACACAAATATTCCAAAATAATATTTTATCACTCGACCACGGGCTATAAGCAGCTGTCAGCCGTTTGTTGCCGCCGCCAAATTGATACCCTGTAACGGGCTAAAAGGCTGGGTATGTTAAGTATAATATGTGTATTAAATAAAATATAATATTTAATATACTTTAATAATGAGAATAATTAGGTATAAGTAAGCCATTCGAAATATTTGCATAATTTACAATATTATAATATATTGAAGTTATAAATTATAAGTAAAGTAAAGAAAACAATTTGTCAAATCAAGCTATTATTAATAAAGGTATATGGCATATGTCTAGTATTATTTAAGAAAACCTGCATAATTTTCTCAACATATGCGCTTAATAATAACTTGTTTCTAGGGTATTTGCAAGTCCATCAGGTTTGGCTTTGAAAATGCTGATTGTTTTTGTTGAGTGTTGTTAAATTGTCGCTGTCAAAATTAACTAGAATTTAATTCAATTGAATTTTGTGGTCACACTTCCACTTCCACTCCGAATGTGTTTAAAAGCCAATTCGATTTCGTCATTATTTAACGTGTGTCTGATAGATGGCGAGAGGCCCTGAACATCCATTTGAGTGGGTTCTTTAGTTGCTGATGCGAATATCGCGTGCAAATGGGCTCAGCCTTGAAGACATATTGATTCCAGATACCCCAAACTGTAAATCTGAGTTTCAATTGTTGACGTGCGCAATATTTTGCATACTAAAGTCCAAAAATTTCCGTGTAGTGATGCCAAAAAAAAAAAGAAAGAAAGAAGAAAAATATTTAGGTGCTATAATTCCTTGGAATTGCATTCGCCGAATGAACGTGCATTGTTCAAGGTCTGCATTCTGCTGATGTTTATACAGAAATTGACCTTGATCTATAAGGAAAAATCAAATAGTTTCTTTTCGAGTCACCCGATAAAGAATCTCCCCAATAAACATGGCATACATGTATGATGCCCATGAAATTGATTATCAACAACATTTGATATTTTAATGAGTCGAAATTAAGCTGTTAACATCTATTTAACGTACGGTTTTGTTTATTTCTTTTCCTTCCATTTTATTGTACATCAATGTTTAGCGTAATGTCATGAAGGTAAACATTTTGCTTAGCCATAAATATCTGCATACAATCGACGAGTTTTCAAGCTATCAGTGAGGAAACTAGCTCTGTTGTTATAGAGTGGAACATAATCATTTTAACATTCTTTATTAAACTGCTTTAACTATCTAGCTAATCTGTGGCAATGTCCATTTCAATTTAGAGCTCATTCCGGTCTGATAACTGATACAAGTGCAAATGTTATATAAGGTATATAATGTATATAGGCTATTAATGGGTTTTTCTCTTATCATGCCTGGATTATAGAACAATTGGTATTTCATATACAATTTTATATAAAATCGGAAAAGATCTCTTTAAGTGTGTCAAGCAGATTATGCCACTTTGAAGTGCATATGAGAGACCTAGCTCAAGTCTTTGACATAGAATTTACAAGCTATTTAGAAACATACGCTTTTACACACTTCTGAACAAACGCATTACTGTTCTTTAGTCACTCGACTAGGAGTTTTTGCTGATGCAATCGATACAGTTGACTAAGCCCAAAGCAGATGATTGTGTTAATCCATTGCTGGGCTAGCCAGAGGCAGAAGTACAAAACATTTCGCAATCTTATCGCATTTGTCATCGAGACGTGTGGGAACGTCACCAAGTTGACAGCTGAAATGTTTGAAATGTAATAAAATCACGAAAGCAATGTAAAACATTATCAACGTGTTCAATCACGGCTATTGTTCGATAAGCTAGTTACATGGGTAACAATAATTACTCTGCACATATCCTTGAACTACATACGGGATGATAAGAAATTCTTTGGGAACTTGAAAAACATTCGAGTCAATCCAAAAGGTTTGTTTTTGTTTTTTGTTTTGCGTCGTCTGGCGAAAACTTAAGGTGTTTGTGTTGTTGTTGTTGTTATTGTCGCTTTTCGGTCAGTTCATAAATATTTTATCACATGACTTAAATAGATTGGAATGCCGCATGTCGCTGGGCACTTTACGTCGATACTAAAGCAATACATATCAATGGGCTATTGCCCATTGCATGACAGTATCGTTCAATGTGCCCAGAATTGGTAATAATTGTCAACTTGGGCACTTCATTGTATATAAGTATATATGTATATATCTATACATATATATGTATAGATAGCAGCTAATTGAATGCCTAATCATGCTGCCAAATGGCAATTTTTATCGCATTATTTATGTTGTGTTGTGCTGCTCTAAATCCTGGCCTGGTCATAAGCGTGCCAGCTGCCTGAATTTGCGTTAGCCGTTCATAAGCCACCCAAATGACGTATCAATTGTTTCGCTCATGGAGACGACACGCTGCGGACATGTTGTCATCGATAACATCACGTTAGACAATTCATGTACTTGAAACTGAATTCAAGTTCAAGCGCTTCGCTTCACACACTCGAACAGACTCATTCTAGTATACCCATGACATTTGCTCATCAAATTCTGTACTAAATGATCAGATTTAAAATAATATAATAATATAAAATATATTATATAATATTATCCAAATTTTGTTTATACATTTACATACATTTAGTTTAGTCTCGTACAAAGATAAAGGTAGAAAATACAGGATTGGAAAATATAATTTCATTAATTATTCCATATTATTATCTATAAAAAAAATAACATATATTTTGTGTGATATTAAATTTAACATTTAATTCATTTGTTGGGAATTTGTTATGAGCAATCAATGTTAAATAGTACAAATTTCGGAAGTTTATTTTCTTACTCATTCCTTGCGAAATTACCAATTTTTGCCCATAAGTTTAGATAAGATTAAACTGACACATTCCAAATTCATTTCCGCTCTTTAGGTTATATGCATTTACATTGTAGTCCTCCCATCCTAGCTGACCAGCATACAAAGACTTTGTTTGTGCTGTGTCCACTCTCCACTCTCCTTCTAATGGGCCAACAAAACAATGTTGTTTATTTTATTTTTACTGTAGCTGTGGCTGTATGTGTCGTGGTCAGTCTCCGGTTTCTTTGATTCTTTTGTTTGCTTAAGTTTGCCCAAAAGCGATTTTCATAATGTGGCATTACTGAGACAGAAAGCGGTCATAAAACTTAAGTTTAATGTCAGGCAAATGGCGACACTGGGAATTAGCAGTGTCGACGTCTGATGGCTTTATTTCCATCTCTCTCGGCTTGATATGCTCTGCGACGGTTATGGCTGAGAGGCTCTATAGATAACTTTGTGAACTGGGACCGACTCTTTGGTTCTATCTCTTTCATTATTCAGCTTCGGCTTGCAACTTGTTTTTAATTAGGCTGCCTAATGTGTCAGCTTATTATTATTATGCGGTTTCTTCGGCGATTTTGTTTATTATCATCTGCTCTGCGCCACATAGGCGTCAAAGTGATACCCATTCGATTTTAACGTTGTTTACGATATACATATATACATAAATCTGGACCAGTTAATTTGCAATTCCTCTTAACGAATGAGGAAAGAGATCAAATGCGGAGTAATTCTTTAGGAATACCATCAAGAAATTCCAGATCTCTAAATAGATTTTGCAGCGGCTGTGAAAATATTATAAAAAATAATTGAAATGCAAATTCCTGCATGGAATTTATGGGAAAAACAGAAGAGCCCAAACGATGCCAAGCGAATTGGCAGACCCAGATAGTATCACATCCACATATCATATCGAATCGTCCCAGTTTGACGCACAAATTGCGTGTGTGTTTCTCTTTTCTAAGTGCACATAGAGTCATCAAAAATTTCGCAATGTTTTGGCAAACAATTAGAAAGAGCTCATTGAGCTCTGCTACGTACATATGTATGCATGTATGTATGTATGTCTATCTCTTTTTGCACGATTTATCTATTGTATTTTGATTTGTTTGTGTAGCCTTGAACTTAAATTGGGTGCAATTAAATACGTTTGTAAGTTTGTATGCTTGTGTGTGTATCAATTTCGTTTGATAATAAACACAAACAAGCAAAGAAGCAAGCAGGCAAGCAAGCAAACAAACAATCGAAAATATCTCAACTACGTATGTACGTACGTAAATTAACTGCGCACAAGAAAGCTCACGCCTTTGCCCCGGCCAAAGGTCTTGGCAAACAATTTAAGGAATTTTACCAAAATTCCATTTTCGTGTATTACATATCGCAGGTTTGGATCTCACGGGCAATACGTGTTACTAATGGTAAATACACAAATGCACACACACCTAGAAATTGTGTTTTTTTTTGTTGCATCTTCTCTGATATTGCCATATAAAGCCATTATTATTGTGCACCGGGAAGAGTTTACAGAGCAGTCTGTGTTAACAGTGGCAAACGGAACGAACTCGCGCTATCTCTCTCTCCTTCCTGGTGAGGGGTCAAATAGAGCAACAGCAGAGCAGTGACAGAGCTTTGCTCGCAAATGCTGCTTCTGTTAACTTAACAGTGCCCGCGCATTCTCTCACTCTCGCATGCTCTCTCGTTTTTAAGCAACCGCCTACACTTGTCAGCAAACAGTGCAAGCGCTTAACAGTAACGTAACAGCAATGCTAACAACAACAAGAGCTGCAAAAGAAGCCTCGACAACAGAGTCGGCTTTGGTTTGAAGGTGCCCAATAACTTTTATTGAATTCAGTCATTGGTTGGCCGCGATCGCCTGAGGAACGTGTTTAATTTTGAAATTGTTCAAAACCGATTGAAATTTATTTCGGCAAAAGAACTTATTGGCTAAAGTGCAAAATTATTAAACAAACAAACATTTATAAATTGTGCAAGTTATAAAAAAGTTAGTATTTTATCTAATCAAAAGTGTATAAACAATAAAATTGATATGGAACATTTTAATAGAATTTGTGTTGGAAAAGAACAAATTTTTGCAATAAACCAAATTATTAAAATATGCAAATAAATTTAATTTGTGAAGTTCCTTTTAAATATTTTAAAGTGAAATGAAATTGACTTCTTTTATATGCCTGATTAAAATTTGTTTGGCTTATATCAATTAATACATTCCAGAATTTCATCTAATTGAAATTTGCTAATTAATTAGCGAATAAAACTTTCAAATAAATTTACACATAATTATAAACGGGTTCGCATTCGAAAAAGAATTGGAGATGTTTGAACACACTGCATGATTCGAATATTATTTATAAATAATATATTCCATAATTGTGAATACACTTTGTGGCACTCAATAAAATTGACAAGAGAGAGAAATAAAAAAAAGCAATTTTAATTTAGTCACAACAAAAAAAAAACTGACGAAACTGGAAAAATCTATTTGCAATTTGCATTTAAATAAATAATAAACCTTTTTTATTATTACCATTTTTTTTCCTTTTGATTTGTTAATCGCTTGTTCTGAAACAAGTTTAATGCTCTGTCATAACTCTCCGGTCCCGTGTCCGGAACCCAGCAGAAAAAAGGGGCGCTTTGTGCCTTCTTTTATTTATTTATTTATTTTTTTATAACAATTTCTATTTTTTGCTGTCTTTGCGTAAATTTGGAATCGCTGTTGAGCCAAAGAAAAGGAAAAAAATAATAAAATAATAAAAAAGAAACGTTCGGGCTTAAATGAGTTTTTAAAGCTGACGTCATCAGAATTCGTTCAAAAAGTTTACTGTTATGCGATTGCTGGCGTTTCGGACTGTGTTTATGTTGCCAATTGTGGTTAGCCACAAGTTTTATGGCCCACTGGGTGTATCAGGTCGTTTCGTTTGTTTGCAAACACTCGAGATATAATTGTCCAATTTTAAAAGTCCGATAATTTAAGATCATTTATATATATATATATATTGTATATATATCAAGAATTTAATCGACGGTTAATTAGAGTCTTGAATCATCTAGATATTTAGCAATTCCAATTCAGTTTTAATATTGCCGTCTAACGAGTTACAGGGTATTTTGCAATCACATAGCTCTGGAGCATTCCAAATTGAATTTGACAATGCATGAAGTGAATTTTTGATGAGCGTGAAATTTCAAAGGGCTGCGAATGCGTGCGCTTCTTAATTTCATTTTTACAAGCCGAACAATTTGTGATAAACTAATTGATTTTGGTTGATGCCTTTAACTGAAACTAGCTGAAAGCTCCAGATTTCAATATTTTAATTTTTTTTTTTTTTTGGGTATGCAAATGTTGAAAATTAGGAAGCTATTGGGGAAACCAGTTTTGGGGCTAGCTACTTAGCTGTTTGGGCTCTATTTAGGCATGCATAATTGGCATGCGGCGCGGCTTAATTAGACTTTGATGTTCATATGTATTTATCGCCGCATGGGGCGTATGCGTAATACGCAAATTTCAGAAGCTTTCTAAAACCAAAACAAAAAGCTGATAAACGCTCGGACTGCTAATTTGTTGACAAATTGCAGTTATCTTATCTAATCGCAGCATCAGATATTCGCGAGCGATGAGCTCATTCCGTGCGAATTATCATTCGGATTTCATATTTCTTTGCCCAACTAATCTCCTTAACCCAATTACATTTTTGCAGCTGAACGCGCCTAGCTGCAATTTGACAAGTCTTAGCCATGGCTGTTAAGTGCGTCCCATTGGCGCTGTCACTCCTCCTGCTGGTCCTGGGCTTAGCTGATGCCTTCGATCACACACTGAAGCTGGACTTTCCGGGTCCGTATTGCGCACGACAGAACACATGCTGCAAGGATCGGCGCGACGGCTGCTCGATGCCCATATCCAGTGAGTGAATTCTCCAATATTCGATATTAAATATTTCCCTATTTTCCCAACTAACTGCTACCATTATGAATTTCCTTTCACACAGCCACGCTGTGCTACTGTGATGAGTTCTGTGATCGCGATGACTCCGGCGATTGCTGTCCGGACTATCGTTCCTTCTGCTTCAATGAACCGGATCCGGTGCTCAGCTGCCTGCACAACGGCGTCTACTTCCACAAGTACAACAACACGTGGGACAACTGCAATGAGTGCCGTTGCCTAGACGGCGGCCGGGTGCAGTGCGACACGGACCTGTGTCTGACGGACGACGAGCTCATCAACAGTGTCAACTCGATCCATCAGCTGGGCTGGTCGGCGCGCAAATACGACGAATGGTGGAGCCACAAGTACAGCGAGGGTCTGCGCCTGCGCCTGGGCACCAAGGAGCCCACCTATCGTGTCAAGGCGATGACACGCCTCTCCAATCCGTCCTCGGGCCTGCCACGTAAATTCAATTCCGTCGAGAAGTGGTCCAGCTACATTTCAGAGGTGCCCGATCAGGGCTGGTGCGGCTCATCCTGGGTGCTGTCCACCACTTCGGTGGCCTCCGATCGCTTTGCCATTCAAAGCCAGGGCAAGGAGGTGGTCCAGCTGTCGCCCCAAAACATACTCTCCTGCACACGCCGGCAGCAGGGCTGCGAGGGCGGCCATCTCGATGCCGCCTGGCGCTATCTCCACAAGAAGGGCGTTGTCGACGAGACCTGCTATCCATACACACAGCGCAGGGACAGCTGCAAGATACGCCACAACAGCCGCTCGCTGAAGGCGAACGGATGCCGGCCGGCGTATGGCGTCAATCGGGACAGCTTCTACACAGTGGGTCCGGCATACAGTCTGAAAGGCGAGACAGACATCATGGCAGAGATCTACCATTCGGGACCCGTGCAGGCCACCATGCGCGTCTACAGAGACTTCTTCTCTTATTCGGGCGGCGTCTACCGCCAGACGGCCGCCAATCGCGGTGCACCGACCGGCTTCCACTCGGTGAAAATTGTCGGCTGGGGCGAGGAGCACGATGGCGTCAAGTACTGGGTAAGCTAAGGGCTATGCAGATATCGGATTACGGCATAATCACTTACTTTTTGTTTTTCAAATTACTCTCCAGATCGCGGCCAACTCGTGGGGTCCTTGGTGGGGCGAGCATGGCTACTTCCGCATATTGCGCGGCTCCAATGAGTGCGGCATCGAGGAGTACGTGCTGGCCTCGTGGCCCAACGTGTACAACTACTACAACGCGAAGGCGGCGGTGTAAATGGAGCCGAGCCAAGTCGAGTTGCAATGTTCTCGAAATCTCGAGCTAAAACGCAGTGACGAACAATTTATCTCATGTTTCAAAATTTTCCATTTGCTACGACACTGAAAGTGAATTAGGCGCTTCTCTAATTGTAAATTTATGCTAGAACTTAGGTACTAAAATGATTAGCTTTAAGTCGCGCTGAGACGACGCCACTTTGATAACTGCCCCCAAAGCCCAGCTCCAGATCCGGCACCCCCACCCCACCCCCAAACGAAATAGTAACTCTTGAATTTGTTGTTTTAGCTAACCCATAGCGACTAATCTATGGAACTCGACGTAACAGAAAAACTGCCACATTAACCATCATCCTGCCCTGCCCCACACTCTGACACCTAATACTGCCACAACGAGTAGCAAGCGAGTAGGTCGCTTGGCCCATCAATCAGGTTCTCTTTTTTTTCTTAGCAAGTGATCAACGCATTGTGAGAGTATGAGAGACGCAAGGAAAGGTATTCGAAGGAACGAGTCGCGGGTTTGTGTACGAGTATGTCGAATGTTTGCATACTTATCCACTCATGTATTGTAAATGAAAGCTAAGTTAAACTGATATATAGACCGATCGCACCTGTTCGGATTTAAATTGTATATGTATGTATGTATATTTTTAATAAAGAAATTGTATTTCATGTTCACGCTATGTTTCCTTTACCCGATTCTCATGCAAATAATATTCAACTGTTTTTTTGTTGACATTTGACTATTAATTTGCTAAAAACAATTTGATCTTAACTTTATTTATGCACAATCAAAAATCTGTCAAATTGCATATAATCAATAATAATTAATGATAATTTATAATGGTATATAATTTTTTACTGTAGCTCTTCCTTTGTTTAACAATATTTCACATATTTTTTTTGTTTTGTTCTGCTTTTCTACGTTTTCTTTTTGCAAGGGGTTAAATAATAGATATCATATAAAATACAATTCTTTTTGGGGGGGTAATTACTTGTAACTATGAACTAAATACACGATAATGATAATAAAGGAGAAAAATCATCGAGAATGTTGACACTTTGCACTTACACGTATATAATCGAAAATCAAACCTTTAAGCACTTCTCTTTTCTTGATTTTTTTTGATTTTTTGGATAGCTTCGCACTATCCTCAACGTTCTACAATTTATCATGGAATTTTGTTTCTTTTAGAAAACACAGATTATACCATTGTTTTGATCGCTTTTCAAGGTTCTGTATTAATCTGTTTATCCAGCCTTTGAAAGAGTGGGTTTAACTATTTTCTGACTGATAAGCAGCATTACAAAAATAGGCGTGATCGAGGGGCGTTGTTTGCTGTGTTTAAGTGGGTCGCAAATGAAGGAGGATTTCGTCTTTAATTGAGTGTGATGCCAGCAAACGAGACTTCCAGTGCGGCGTCATTTGACTCCATGCGACTGCGCAAATGTGCCAGCGTATTCTTGTAATGACTCTCGATCTGCTTGGTTTCCTCGCTGGGCTCCAGATTGGGCAGCTCTTCGTTTACCTTAGCAATGAGCTGTAAAATGTGATGGGAGCATAAAAATCTGTACGAGACTAAATATAAGAGTATAAACCTACCTGATTCAGCATGGCTACTGTGATGAGAGAATTTCCGCGCTCAAAGTAGAATAGATAATGATTCAGCAGCTCCACATACAGCTGCACTTGCACTCCCGTGTCCAGACAATGTGAGGCGATGCGTGCACCCTTCTTTAGACAATCAAGCGTACGTTTCTCATCCCGCATTTCCTCACCATTTTGCCTGCAACGATTGCATATTAGATTGGGACTTCGATTTAAATTCTATTTTCGAATTACTCACTTGCCGCTCCAGAAGAGCGCCGCACAAGCCACCACACCCCGGCACTGGTCCGGCTTCTTCAGCAGTTTGGACGCGGCCAGCGCGCAATTGGTGCGCAGCGGCTCTGCGTTCTCCTCGCCAAAACAGGACATTTGCTCAAATGTGGACATGATGAGCGTTATGGCCGCCAGTTGCGCCTTCGAGTCGGATATCTCATCTTCGTACAGCGAAAAGGCCTGCGTCATGAACTCGTATGCCACAGTCTCGTGGTTTGTGTACCGAATCTCGCCAATAACCAAGGCACCTTGCAGGTACAGGCGCAGTGCCAGGTCTGGCAAATCCGCTTTGGCCAATGCACTGATTGTGCTGTGACAGTACTGCACAATCTTCTGGCATTTCTTGTCCCAGTTCTCATCCTGTTCAGCAATTGCTTTGTATTTAAACGCCAGTTGATAGGCGGCAAATACAAGTGGAGGGAGGACGTGCTTCAGTCGCTGGCTCCCGCCCTGGCCCAAATGTTTGCGGGCTATTTGCAGCATTTTGTATTGCATATCCGGCTCATCAGATTTCAGGAGATGTATAAACCTATTAAAACGGACGATTATGAAGTCCAGTTGAACTCGTTGTAATGCTACAGCAACTTACCGTGCAACAACGCCCTGCTCTTCCGCAAACTCTTCGGCATCGGCACTATTATTGGCAGCTGTTGTGTTTGTCTCGTCGTCCTTGATCAGCGGTGTTATGATCGTTAATATGCTATCTGCCTGATCGGCTGTGGGTATCAGCGTCTCATTCTCCAATATGTTCATAACTAAATATAAAGCCAACGATTTGCGCGAAGTGTAATCAAACTTTTCCAACAGGGGACAAAAGTTTTGCAATTGTATTATGGTCAGCGCGTTGTTGTAGAAGTCAATGCAGATGCGCAGCAGACGAGACAGTTCCTGATTCACAGACAACAGGTGCGAAATGCTGCAAGGTAAGTAAATGTAATTAACATTGATTTATGAATAGAGCCGCAAAACTCACTTGTTCATGTTCATTCGGTCGAGTATTTTTGCGGTTGTGCCTAGCACTTTGTCCACATAGTCAACCCGATCGGCATACACTTTCTGGGCTAAGCTGAGTAAGGCCACTTGTAGCGATATTGTGTCCTCTAGCGGCATATCCGTGCGCGTTTGCACAATGTTTGCTACCTGCACGCTGAACACCTCAAACAGCTCCACTTCGGCGGGTATGATAGCATCGATAGCATTGCCACTCGACTGTAAATACAATTCGATTAATATATTTCTCAATTTAAGTGAGTTGGGTTTTCTTACTTTGCCACTGCGTTGATTATAGGCTGCCAGTCGTTCGATGAGCGATATTATGATATTCTTAACATTCACGCCTGTCTCCAGCTGGGCGCAGGACTTTAGGAACGGATCGAGTGTCTGCAAGTGAAACTCGTCGGGAAATACTTGGATAATGCACTCCATTAGATACTCTTGCGCAATGGCATCTCGACAGCTGACCACCTGCTCCAGTATGCCGGGCAGTATCAAACGCCTGTAAGTCTCCAGTGTGGCAGACTCCAGCTGCGAGAGACGCACCAAGTTTGTGCCAACCAGAATTTTCAGCTCTTCGCGCTCCTTTTCTCTGCGGGTTTTCTCGCTTGAATGACCCTGATGCTGCATGCGCACCCACAATTTATTCATCTCTGCGAAATTCGTCAGCACAAAGTCGATGGCATCATACACGTTGCCCTCGTGCTCATTCTCTGCTACCAAAACGTCGGGCAGTATGTTGCGGGTGCACTGCAGCAGATAGTTGCGTAAGAAGAGACCGCGCAGCGGATGCTGCACGCCTCGACACATCTCCACCAGATCCTTCAGAATACTGCGCTTTAACGTCGAATCGTTCTTTATGTACACAATGCCCACTGTGATGAGCAGATAGAGACGCGGCACTATCGTGTGCGAGTACTGAACCAGTTCATATAGATCCGTCTCCTTGTTGTTCTTCTCGCTTAGATAAAGCTCCAGGTGGCACAGTTCATTCGTGATGGACATATCTATGCACAAATATTTATTAAATGATTATATGCACTGCCTAATTTTATAGCTTATATGCATTTCATACACTTACACAATTCGTAGTAGCTCTTCGGTGATAGCACCGAGGTGCGCAGCTCGCTTAGCATCGTGCTGGCACATTTCAGGGCGTCCAGCATGCGCTCCTTGTCCAGAAAGTGATTCATTTGGAATGCCTGTTTACGCGCCGCTCCGGCCGCCTCGGCGAGTAGCTTCTCCTGGTCGTCCAAACCATTCGGCATCGTCTGAAACGAAACATAGCATACAGTGTCCGGCAATGTGGGCCAACGATCCGATGAACGCGAATACATTTGAGAGGATGAGTAATTGCAGCAGCGACAATTTGAGAGAGTGAGAGTTGAGAATTACAAACACAGAAAGCACAAAACACAAAATACAGAGCCGAGTGTGATGAGATAAGGGTCGACAGCTCGTTCGGCTGCTGCTGGATTGAGCGAAAGATGATAACATAAAACAAGAGCTGGAATTGATTTCGTCCAGACTCCGACCAATTGCTGACTGCGATCCCCGCCCAGGGCGTGCATTCAGTACAAAAGCGAACAAATAGTAGTAAAATATTAGTGCAAATAGAAGTGGTAGAGTGGTGTGAGGGGGAGTGGAGTGTTGGATAAGCATTGCCTCTGCGTGGCGTATTTACCCTGGTTTGCCCACCAGTGGGCGCTTGGCCGCCGTACGTGGAAGAGTTCCAGGGATACATGCTGGATGATCGGGGTGCTGTGCTTTTGGTGGTGGTGTTGGTATATGGTTATGTGGATTCCAGTAATGCTTGCGGCTGCGGTTGCAAGTGGCAAATCGCACTAGTATTTGCCGCTAGCAAAGTGGGCGGGCGAGGGCGCAGTCAGCGTTTTAGCGTTCGCAGTTTGTCTTTCTTTTCTTGTAGCTACTTGTGTACTTGCACTATGCTGAAATGTCTGTTTCCGGCTTCTGGCGACTACGTTCAGATTGAGGGCGCACTTACCATTACAGCAGCGTTAAGTGGGCGGAGCAAGGATGAGAAATTATCTTAAATTAAAGTAATTTTTCAATAGTTTTGTACTCAATGTGACCACAGGCGGCAACCGCCGAAATCCACCATGCATAAAATACCAAAGAAATAAAAATACCATAAAATGCCATTATGCACATTGGTCACACAATTTGATGAATTTAGTTCGAAATGTATGATATGCGTATATTTATAGCCGGGTTATGTTGGATTTATAATAGTGAGATTTGCGTGCGAAGCAGTCAGTTTTTCCCTTGTCTTTTTTCGCGCAGCTCTTTGCAGAGAGCATCTTCACCATCTGGCTCAGAACCCTGTTGCTTATTCGCAGCGGCCTTTTCGGCCAGCTCTTTCTCCAACCTGGCGACGCCTTCGCGGACAACTTTATCAATATCATCAAGCAATCCGGAAGCGCCGAAGCGGAAACGTTGCGGTGTCAACCAGCGAGCGCCCAGTGTCTCCTTAACGAGAGTCATCCAGGCGATGGCGTCTCGCACTGTTCGCACTCCGCCTGCTGGCTTGATGCCAACTATTTGGCAAGTGCGTCGCTTGAACTCCTGTATGGCAAAAATCATGACCAAGCCAACGGGCAGAGTCGCGTTCACCATCTCCTTGCCTGTGGATGTCTTAATGAAGTCCGCACCTGCCATCATGCAAACCATGGCCGCCTTGTACACCTGAAAAACAGAGCAATCCAATAAGAGATTCAGCTAAAGATCTCCCACTCACATTCTCCATGGTACCCAGTTCGCCAATGGCCAGGATGGTCTTGAGCAGAGCATGGTCACCGCAAGCGCTGCGCATGAGCACCACCTCGTTGTAGAGCGACTTCCAGTCACCCAACAGGGCCAGCTGCCTATTGATGACAATGTCAATCTCCGTGGCGCCCGCGAGAATGGCATGGCTTATTTCCTGCAAGCGCGTCTGCAGTCCATACTGCCCGGTGGGAAAACCGCTGGCCACTGCGGCAATCGCAACTCTATCCAACTGTTTGAATTGTTCAATCGTCGAATAGGCGTCCTGCACACGTGCCGGATACACACAAACAGCGGCACAGTGGATGTCCAGTAGAAGGGTGCGCTCAAAGAATTTGTCGAAAAACTGCGGCTCAAAGGGATAACAGGCACGCACGCACATCCGACGCACATTCGCTTTCGTATCATCTCCAGCCAGTGTGGTCAAGTCAGTCAGCATGAGCGCTCTCAGAGCCCACGCGATTTCATTTGTGCCCGTTACTATACACTGGCTCGATAGGGTCATTGCAATCTCCTCCACCTGGCGTAACGATATGTTTACAGTTAAAAACGTGGGGTCTGAAAAATTTGCATGGAAGATGAAAGGCCTATGTATATATAAATAAGACACGTCTTACCAAATGGCATCGTTTTGTTTACAATCAAATTTTTGGCCTCCATGTTAAAAGTGGGACGGAAAATTATATTTATACGAGATACTCCCAATTTAATTTCAGCAAAAACTGCACTCAAAGCCTTCACTAGGCCTTCTTATAAAAGAATAAATTCGTTGAATTGTGCAAAATATAAGGATTATGCTTTAAGACTAACTAATTAACAACCCAATTTTAAGCAGAAGTACCTGCATATGTATTCGAATCTGACTTAAAAGTCACAGCTGGGAAAATTTGATCAGATTTCTATTCCTTTTGTCAAATAAGAAACGAGTTTGGCTGTTAGTCAATTGTTTAAAAAACACGCCCATTTATAATACTAGACTGACAATGACTTGCATTCTATGAATGGATAGATAACAACTAAATCAATTTGATTCACACTCTAGGAATAATAACACAGACAGTAGTCATTCATTTGTGACGGCCAACAGTAAATTTAATTGTCCTAATTAAACTAATAATATATTGCATTGAATTTGGATCGGGTAACGTTAAGTTGATATATCAACGATGCTTCGACCACTGCTCCCAGTATTCCTGCTTCTGCATCTCGTAGAGTCGTGACACGGTGCGTTCAAAAGCAAACATTTCCTCTTCTCCTGTAAATACGCTCGACTGCCATGGGAGGAAACCACAAATTTTAATTTACATACAAATATTTAAACAATTTCAAGGCCTTACCGAATTCTCGTTCAGTTTCAAGTCGTCCATCAACGAACGGTCTGCATCAGTTATTTTGGTCTTTTCAGAGACTTGGAATAAGCTGTCCAACGGTTCATCCGCTGAGATAACAACGCGAACTCGATTGTCGTACAGAGTATCAATAAGCGTGATAAATCTCCTCATTTGGGATCTCACATTAAGATTTAGCTGGGGCACATCGTGTATGAGCACTGTATGAAAGAATTGTGCTATCTGGACGTAGTCGTTGCCACCTAATGGCTGCAAACGACAAAGATTAACAATGTCTCTCATTATCAAATCGAAGAGAATACTCACGCGATCGCAGAGCTCAACGAAGCTGCTGTTCAACACCTGGCCACACGTGCGCTGAAAGGTCAGTTCGCGTCCAAAATGTGTGATTGTGCGGGGTCTGATGATGTCATTCTCTTCAGAGCACAGAATCTTGAACATGCGATTCATCATTTCAGCAGCATCTGTCTTGCCTTTCACGAAGTAGTTCGTGTCACCTGATTGGGCAACGCGCCGATAATCGATCGAGTCTAGATTCGCTGTCTGGCAGCGTCTTTGCAGCAGACCGATGAACGGTACAAAGTTGACGCGTTGCAATCCGTTCTTGTACAGGTCCTCTGGGTGCCGATTGCTTGTGGCCACGACGACAATGCCATGTCTAAAAAGGTGCGTGAATAGTCGCTTAAGTATCATCGCGTCCGCAATGTCTGTCACCTGGAATTCGTCGAAGCATATGAGCCACGACTCGTTCGCTATTATGTCCGCAACAGGTTTAGTTGGATCGAAGGGGGCTGGTCTCTCCGAATTAAAGGCTCGATCCGCTGGGCCCTGTCGTTCCTTGGCTTCGTGTATGAGGGAGTGCACCTTGCTCATGAAAGCGGTAAAGTGAACCCGACGCTTTTGGCGGACCTGTTAGAAAGAGATTGTGAATTAGATTAAGTATTTAATTAACATATAATATATAATAATGTATCAAATATTGAGACTAAAATATTTAAAAATAAATGGAAAAAAACCGAAGACTTAGACTTCGACTTAAACAAATTGAGCTCAACTATTTATTTGCACTAGCTCGTGTTAATTTTTCTTGGAACTTTTATATTATGTCATAATGATATCGTTGTTAAAACAAAGTCTTCAGTTTCTTTCATCGTCGTCTTTTTTATACACACATCTGTAAAGGAGTCGTAAAAAATATCCATTAGCGTGGTCTTGCCCACACCCACACTACCGTAGATGTATAGACCTTGAGGGGCGTGGCTGCCCGCATTCATATCGTCGTCGGCATCGCTGCCATCACTGGAACCACCGCCAAACACAGATGATAAGAATCCACCGCCTGATCCACCGCCCCCCTGTGTTGATGGTCGATATCCCTGGAGTTTATGGTAGAGGTCGTCCAGTGTCTGCATTGTTTGCTGTTGTTTGCTATCGCTCCTCAGTTGACCAGACGACACTCGTTTCTGGTACTCGGCCATTGGACTCAGGTGGCGGCATTGAAAGATTACACATGCTTGTTCAAATTGGAGCAACAATTTCGACTGGGAGCGTAGAGCAGTGCGCGCCACTGAGCCCACTTTATAAATTAACATGATGTGGCCAAAATATTAAATCACGCGGTTTTGGTGGGCAGACTGATGGAATTTCTCACGTCAGCTTAACATATTACATAAACAATTTTGGCGATATCCGCGATGCCGAAACGTTGACCGCGAATTTCGTACGTTGGCGTTGGCCGTGAATTTTCACAACTGGCCTAATCACAAATGACATTCTAACAAAATGCCACAGCTGTTGTGTTTGCCATTCACCGTTGACAGATTGAACATGAACAGCTGTTCGCCAATTCAATCATAAGCCGGCTCCAGTTCATTTTTGAGCTTCTCAAATGAACTTGCGCAAAATTTGAATTTGTTATTGAGGCTTGCCAAGAAAATACACCATTAATAATGTAAAGTTCAAAGTTTACACATTTATTATACATTTATTACACACAAAATTTTTTAATAGTAAATGGAATATATTCGACGTTCTTTAACTTTCTACTGGGCTCATCTCATGGCAACTATTTATATTTATTTATGGCTGACTTTGCATTTCTACATAGCTTTTTACATTCAATTTTGTTCACCAGTTAGGATCTGGGTACAACGGCTCGAATTAGTTTTAGTTTAATAACTTTCTGCTGGTTTTCATGCAGGAGCAAAAAAACAAAATACATCTAAATATTTTTACTAATAAATTCATACATTTATATAATTTATTAGGATTCAGTTTTTTCTTTGCTTTGCTATTAAAGTTAATTGGGCATTGCCAAATATATATGTATACATACATATGTATATTTTTGTTCATCGTATTATTTTAAATTCCATTGTGCTGCATTAGTTTTGATATACAATACATGTTAGTTCACATCAATAATTAAAAAGCGCAACTTCATTTGTCAACATATTAAAATTGTTGTTACTTAAATTGTGACTCTGATAGTTTGAAAAAATTTGTTATGCAGAATCTTTCACAATCTGATACAGACATATGAACTATATACTGCTGTTCTCAAAGATTAAATGTACTTAATAAATGTCTTTTTTAATTATATACTTTAACTTTTGATATAAGAGTTAATTTGATGTAAATCTAATGTTAAACACTCGAATTCCCCGCGAGAGGAGAAAACAATCTTGTTTGGAATTTTGTTGTTGTGGTAGCTCTAGTTCAATTTCGAATGGTCCCGACTTATGTTAGAAACCTATAATAACATCCATTTTGTTTGCATGCGTCAAAAAAATAAGCAAAAATTACTTAAAATCTATGTAATGCAAATTGAATTTGAATAGTATAACATTTTAATGAATTATTAACTACATTTTGTTTTTAATTTGGTTTTCGCTTTGAATATTGAATAATCGAATAGAACGACATGAATATTAGTACGATTAAAAAATGCCATCGAATTAGCATTATTCAAGTAATATATTTGTGTATATAATTTAATTTAATTAATTTTAAACTCCGTTCGGCCTACAATGGCCAAACACGCGATAAAAATCAGTACACTTGATTCACATCTCATATTGGGATTATATAATTAAATTCTTAAAAAAATTCCAAAAAATTATTGCTTTTGATTTGCATATATAGTTTACAATTCGAATTATATAATTTAATATTTAATTAACTGGTCAAGCTCGGTAAACTAATTTGATTCTCGTTTAGTTAGGAAATAAAATCGAAAGGAAAATAAATATATTCTGGAAGTTGGAAGAAAAACACATTGAAACAGAAATAAATTAAAAGTATATATTTTATATTTGTTGAATATGTACATAAAGTTCGATACAGAAAAAATATAATTAAAGTGACTAGCGTTAAAGTAGAGTAAGTGTAAATGATACATACATATATACAGAGATAATACAGCTATGTTTTACGAGTCTATTTGTAGCTTGTACATTACGAAACTTAGGCGATAAAGTTGAGGGAGCTTTTCTATTTATTGTATATAGTATTTGTATATGTAAATAATCCTTTGGATTTCGTATGCACCGAATTTTGAGAAACCAAATGGCTAATTGGGTCTATAGTAATAATAATTATAATTTTAATCATAATAACGAAAATGCCCCCTCGACCCCAGCTAGTCGCTGGCCATGCTCAGTCGTTGTGTTTGTGTAGTGGCGGAGGAGGAGACGTTTAGAGCACGTGCAGATTTTCGCAGCTCTTCGACTTGGAATCTCGCGTCCAGACGCGTCCGAGCAGTCCCTTGACCTTGAGGCTAGTAGATGTACGCGAACCACGATATTTACGTGGGCTACAAAACAAATGAGTTGAAAAAGTTGGCATTGTAATTAGCTGTCAGGCATTCGGGTGTTCAAAGCAACTCACCTGCTGTGTGCGCTGCCGGGCGGCGTGCCAGAGCCATCGCCCAGTGGACCGCCAAGCGGGCCCAGCGGCGTATTGGCATTGAGGCAGCCCGAGCTGAGCGGTGAGCACGCACGGCGCTTGGACTTGCGAATGGAACGCTTGCGAAACAGATCCCTGTAAATAAAATTAAATTTAGAGTTTTTTTTTTTTAATTGCCAATCAAAGATTTGCTAGCCACTCGAATACCAACCTGGATTTTTCGGGATTTTCGAGCTTGAGGCGTATCTGCGACAACAGACCCACTAGCAGCTCATCCACATTGTGATTGATGCCCACCGATGTCTCAATGAATTTGCAATCGTAGGCGGTGGCCATGGCCTTGCCCTCTGCAATAAACAAAGAAGATGGGAAATATTTTTTAGTGCTTAGCTGAATCTCAGTTATGCGGCAAGTTAATCAAATCAAATTGCGTCGCTTAGTTAAACTCTTGGGCGGGTAATAAAAAGCAAAACTTGGACACTTAATACCTAAACACGTTGCCCATTAACCCCCAATCTCCCCCTCTCTCGCATTGTGCTCCTCCTGGCCATGGATGCTGTCAGCTCTATAGATTTCGTCACGTTTGCTGCGCCTGCTGTCGTTAAAATCTTTAGCCTACGAGTACAATAAGTAGCTATGCGTATGTTTTTGCAGGCTCGGTTTTATGGCAACCACACACACGCACACACACATACGCAAACACTCACACACACACACACCGCATACATATGGGGTTTTATTAACGATGTGCGAAAAAAGTTGGCGTCATTTTATTAGATTTTGATAGGATGTTCTCATCGCCTCGCCGACTCCGCAGCTTTTCTTAAATGCCATCAGCTTATTACGGTGCTTTTATTAAACACCCAGCTGGCTGCTGTGCTGCGTGCCTTAAAGATTTATTTTGCAAAAATATTTGCCACCCCTTTTGCATCGGCGCTGGCTCAAGAATGGGCAGCTCAATCCAGCTCGGGCGCTTAATTAAAAGCAAACACAAATCATAAACAATGAGAACTACTTGGCAGCCAAATGGCAAATGCCAGGAATTTTAAATATTTCTGAGTGCAGCTAAGCTGCTCATATCTATATATACAGATATGTATGTATATATATAGTACCACCCCAGATATCATTTAAGCATTAGCTCATTTCCTGTGCACTTTAATTGCTTTTTTATTTGATTTTCTTTTATTTTTGCATTTATTAATTTCTTTGGGGTTTGCTCATGTTTTTCGGTAATCCTGTTCTCCCTCACACCAAATGCTATAAATATTTTATGAAATTTCTGCAAAAACATCAACCCCTAAGCATCCTCTTTATATTGACAACAATAGAAACGAGCTTATTAAGGCATAAGCCGCAGGAATGAAATGTAATCAATTTTGTGCTTAAACAATTTTCCCAGCTACATAAGTAGTATAAAAGCGCGTCCATTTGCTGCTCCTCGCAGACGCCATCCTATGACCTAAATTTGCTTCTCGCTACATTTTTCTGCTTTGCTTCTTTTGTCAACGCGGCCGACACTTTCATAAGCGGCCATTAGAAACAAATGTAATTTGTAAAAATATTGAATTTCCTAGATGAAAGCCATGCCTAGTGGATTGCTGACTAACGGTGAATAAATCTCCTGACCGTTTAAATGGATATTAAGGTAGATGGCGATACTTAAATACCCTAGAGAACATTCAGCTAATATGTTTCAAATGGTTTTTGGCTTTCATAGCTAAATTCGTTGCAATCTGTTAGTTAACATAAATACAAATGTTATTTTGCATTCATTTTTGTCACTTCAACAACACTATGTTAATAGCAGCTCAATGAATGAGGATGTCTTATGTTAACAGCAGTTTATTTAAATAGCAGAGATCTGTACGCTGTTAAGTTACATTAAATGTATTTCGTAAACTCTATCTAAGCTCAAGTTCACAAACAATTTATGTTTAGGCTGTCTTAATGAAATCAAGCAAACCTTTGAAAGGACTTTACAAATTTTCAAATATTATAGGGTACTTAAATAGTTGTGCTTCAATAAACATAAAAAGCAATGAGCGCCCAGTTGAGTGACCTTCGCTTGCTTTACATTTCACGATAGCCTCTATATATTTAAATACAATATACATGCGTATGTACATGGTTTGTGTCTGTGTGTGGGTGTGTAGGTATACGCTTCGTTGGGCGAACCGCCAATCAACTTCCGCTTGATCAACTTTCATTGAAAAACCAAAATTAAAGCGACTGCAGCTGTCTGTGGACGCTTTTATGGTGTCCCTTGCAGACATCCAGCGACATCCAACAATAGCAATAATAACACACACACACAAACACAAACACACACACACACACACAGGCACACACCGATTCACCTTGTCGGTGTATGTGTATCTATTTTTAATCGAAAATATCCAATCGAGCACATTTTGAAGTGCTAATGAAAGGCAAGAGTGGAAATCGTTTAGTCAGCTGCATTGAATCTAGTTTATTTACCTTCGGATGTAACGAGTCGACTCCTGGCGAGGTCCGCTTTGTTCGAGACAAGAATAACGGCTTTCTGTGCGATGTTTTGATTGGTCCATAACACCTGAAGCACCTGCTCGGCAATGTTGAAGCTGCTGCGGTCCGCGGCGGAGTAGATGACGCAATAGCCATGTGGATCATAGTTGGTCAAGCATTCATCCGGCTGTGAAAGCAAAGGACACAAATTTGACATTGAGTGAGGTTCAAGAGATGCCTGAACTATGTGAATGGGTGAAGTGTCTGTCTGTCTGTGTGTGTGTGTGTGTGTGTGTGTGTGTGTGTGAATGTCTGTGTGTTTGTTGCTTGTATATGTTAATGGCATTATGAAATGTCACAGATAAAGTATCTGTAAGGTTGAAAGGCTGCGAATTGACCTTAGCTCGAATGGCATTTTGAGCAAGCTATCGCCACATAAAAGTCAGAGTACTTACGGTCATTTCAGTGTATCCATGATCTATAAATATTAGCTCGGACTCCTCGCCGCTGAGTAATACTGATACGGCTTTTTCGCCAGATTCGTCATCTGTTCGTTTGGAAAAATAGATTTCATTAGAAACGAGTTTCGAAACTTGCCGATTATAATTTATATACAATATAGTATAGAATAAGAATAATCATAAGAATAACTAAAAGCAAGATAAAGCTACAAAGGAAGAGGTGCAACAAACGTGATAATCATTCAGATAGAGATAGTTTGCTTTACTAATATACATATATTTACAATTGACGGATTGGTGGCTTGTGGTTTGGTTCTTTGTGTTCTTTTTCTTTCGTTTTTGGTGGCATTTGTCATGCAATTCATAATTTGCATTCTTAGAGGAAGGGTGGCGAGGGGGTTGGCAACTCTAACATGATGTATGAGGATGAATACATAAAGCTTGATGCAATAAAACGTACTTTATCGAGGATGTTTTCAAATATTTGATTGATATATGCTCGCGAATGGAAAGTTCGCTGAGCGCCCAGAGGTATGCAATGAAATATGAATGGCCGTGTGCTTGACTGTGCGTGAGTGTGTGTGCGTGTGGGTGTGAGTGTTTTTGTGTTTTTGATTTTAACAGGCATATTGCATACATATATGTAAATTGATTGTTTTGGAGCCTATTGAGCGCCCACTACTGCAAATTGATGATATATTTGATACATCCTGACCCTTCGTCCTGCACTTTTCCATTTTCCATTTTCAATTTACAATTTACAATTTATGGCCTTCTGTAAATTACAACTGTAATTGAGTATTATTTTCTCGTTTTTTGTTTTTACATTTATTCATTGCATTCACTGATTACCCAGCTGAAATTTCATGATATTTTAAAGTCGCCTTTGGTAATTTGAACAGTTGAGCAGGCAGTTTAATTAAAGCCGTGATAAATTAATTATTTGCATAAAGTATTTATAGATTAACTACTTTCAGGTCACACTATATCACTTGCTCAAACTCAATCGACATAATGACATTTACACTTATTTGTATTGGGGTTTCATTAATATTAAGCCGGCCCATTTGCAGGGGATTAGTTTGTGGCAGGAGGAGGAGGAGGAGGAGGAGGAGGAGGCGAAGTTTGGAGCTCTGCAGCACACAATGCCGTATTTATTGAAGGTAATCATATTTTCCTCAGACTTTGGAAAGGGCTGCTTGTGTTTGTTTGTTTGGGTTTTTTTTCGGGAGGGAAGGGGGCGGGTTGTGTGTGTGTAGGATAGAGTAAACTACTAAGGACTTAAGCCGGTGGCCTAATCGGCAGGGCGTGTAGTACGTGGTCGTGTGTCCAGTGTGTTAAGATTAGATAAAATTAAGAGCTAGTTAGAGTAAGTTAATTGGAATTCAATTGGAAACGCAACGCAAATGCAGTTCAAACGTTAAACAAGTGAAAAAATTAAAAGATTCTTGTATGTTTTTTTTTTTTTTTAAGTGTTTTGGTTGATAAAGATTTTGGAAAGCGTTTAGTATAGATTAAATATGGAATTGGAGTAAATATTATTATATATCGTATAATTAATTTAAATAGATTTTTTTTAGGTTTGGTTGTTGTTGTTGCTATTACCGTCGGCGGCTTTTTCAATATGTATGCGTATATCACAGTTGCCTAGATCTGAATTAAGGTTCGTTTCGTTTACGGTTCGATTGATGTTTTTGTTTGGATTTTTTTTATAATTGTTGTTGTTATGTTGAATGAAACATTAGGTTGTTATATATGGTTATATATGGTCGAAAGACGAGAGAGAACAGAAAAATATCAATCATTTTATATTGTTGTGTTTTGTTTGGTGTTAGAATATTAAAAATGAGAATTTACATTAGTTTTATGTGTTTCTGTTTGTTTTTTCTTTCTTTCAGTGCTTGGTAAAGTTACAGCAATAATTTGGATAGAAAATTGGAGTAGAATTTCGTTTTCATTTATTTTTTAAACTATTCAAATTCCACACTCCAAATTTCCGCATGTTAAAAAGCATTTTTCCGCGCTGTACATCTGCACGAATTTTATATATTTTTCTCGTTTTATTTTCATTTTTTCACGAATTTGTGTGCAATTTTTCCCAAAGACGCGTTGTAAAAATTTTCCAGCACAATTCGTTTGTTTCGATTTGCCAATTTATGCGATCAAATCTCAGTGGCCATATGTACAAGGCGGGTCGTAAAAAGTCAACCGACATAAAGCGAGAAATGAAAATAATGATAAATATAAATATATATGCATTTGTGATATGGTCGTAAATTGTTGTAGTCAAGGGCAAAGCACAGAACGACACACAAAAATTCAACAGATAAACAAAAACAAACTCAAAAAAAGAAAAAAAGCCACGCAAATGAGACAAAAAACAACAACATAGAAAATCCAAATCATTTGTGAAGGCAAATGCCAAGGCAACCAAAGGCAAACCAAAGGGGATACATCGCAACTAGACAGACTCTCATTCAAGGGTCAAGGGTTGAGGACCAGACTGACACTAACACAGGGAGCACACACAGATAGACAAACACAAGCACACACACACACACATAGACACACGCACGCACGCACACACACACAATGACAAAAAGCGTTAAAACCTAAACCTAAACACTTAGACGAAGTTTTAGCAGCATTCAAGTGGTTTGTCTCTGGCTGGCCAATGGCTGGCCGTGCAACAATTATAGTAGCGGACAGTGGGTGGGATTGGGGATTGGGGATTGGGATGGAGGCTACTCACCAATGCTTGTGTCATATGCATGCAAATACTCCGAGGTCATGAACTGTGAGACTAGCGAACTTTTGCCCACGGCCGGACCGCCAAGCATCAGAACTCTGCAAACAAAAATGGGATTAGTTTGAGCTGAGCTGAGCTGAGTGGCAAACGCTGTTGGTGTGCACGTGGCGGATTTACCTGTAGGGTCCGTTGCCCGGATTGGAGGTGCTGCTCTCCCGACTGGAGGCCAGCGAGGTGCGTGCCGACGTCGAACTGGGCGCCGGCAGTTGCTGTTGACCCTGCTGTAGCTGCAGCAGTTGCTGCTGCTGCTGCTGCTGCTGCTGTTGGGCGGTCAAGTGCTCTGTGCTGGAGTTGGAGCTGGCAACGCTGTTGTTGGAGCGACTGCGTCGGCTCTTCAGCGAGTCGCCACGATTCACCACGCCCTTGCCCGTGATGGAAAAGTGACGCAGTCGGTAGTACTCCTCCTCGACGCCAGTGTTGGGCATGGAGGCGACCCTAAAGAAATCAAATGTTTACTCATCACTGGCCATTCGGCTGGAGTGGCCGCAGCGCACTTACCGAGATCTCTGCTGGGGCAAACATAGCTGATTTGGACGGCCCGAGGCGCGACTGCCCGGCATCTTCACCGACTGCGAGCGGCTGTGATGTGGTGAGCCATAGCTACAATTGTAAAAAAAAAATGTATCGAATTAATAACACTTTTCAACTAGACGAAAGCGTGCTTGAAATTCCATTTGCTGCAATTGACAGCAGCCAAAATGGAGTTTCAGCTGAGAAATTTAAGCGTTAATTGAATTGCAAACACACACACACATTCACGCACACACAGATACTCGCACAAAGATTCGTTTTGTGCGCTGGCTTGGCCTTGCAACTGTAGCTGGCATTTGCACGCATGTTTGTTAACTTGGCTTACAGACATGCACTATAACTGATTCGGCAGCTCTCTGTGCCAGAGTTCATGGCCTGTGCAATCACTTGACCACACTTGATTCGCACAAGCCAGGCTAAGCGGGCCAAATGTCAATGGGAAGTGCACAAATTTTAATTGAATCCATTAAAAGAATATACGAGTATATAGCTTAACTTTCGATTTAAACTGAAATTAAATTTATTTAAATTTAAATACAATTTGAATTTTATACCATATTTTTCTATTATTTTCATCTACTTTGGAATGCTTTTAAGCTTGGCTAAGCTGGCAGGCTTTAAAGGCTTAGTGCGCACTTGGTTTGGATTTCAGGTAACGTTCATTTTTTACTTCTACAGAGAGAGAGAGTCATAATGCAGAGCTCAAATTGCGACTATAAACTGAGCATATACAACTTGAACTAATACATAAACTTGGGTATATTCTAGCCTTAGCTGCCAGGCTCTCGGTTTTTATAGCCATTTGCAGATGATATCAACAGGTAAAAATGTTTTCTCTGGCCAACCGTCGTATACGTTATATGTGCATTTCGAATTTAAAGCTTTCTCAAATTGGAAATAAATGAATTCCGAATCAGTTGCAGGTCATCAATGCCGTCCTCAATCAGCAATTTGATAGCATTTCGTATTGCCTTTGCTTATGGCATTAAATGCAATCCTCGCTTGAGGGCGATTTTAGCTTATGCATTCGCAGAGACTTACCGCATTTCAAAGTCGCGCAGCTCCTCAATGGTTAGCGTATTGGTTACATCCAACAGCTGGCGCATGTTCTCATCTCGTTTGTGTTGCTGTTGTTGCTGCTGCTGCTGCTGGGAATAGCCATGCCCCTGCACCTGGTGATGGTGATGCTGGTGCTGGTGCTGGTGCTGGTGCTGATGCTGGTGTAGCTGTGCGCCGTGCGGCGGATGTGCTAGCTGCTGTGAGTGCCTCTTACGTGCATTCAGCTCTTTGCCTTGCTCCACACTGATAAAGTCCCCTTCATTTTTGATGAGCAGCGTCTCGACCGTGTTGTCCATGCTGAGCGATGGCTGTGGATGGAGGTAGGCAAAAGTAGGATTTGATTTAAGCGGATTGTTATAATTCAATGGGACACCCTTATTTACGTGAGTGCTGCGCTCGCCTCAATTAGCACTGAAGGTTCTTTTTTCCTTTACTGCAAACTGAAAACTTTTCTCAATACTTGGCTTGAACATTTTGCATAGAATTTCTATTCAGCCCTTCGTCCATTGCCGGTCTATTTTTTTCGAGTGGCTCAAGGCTCTGCTCCACTTAGCCCTAGAGTGGCTCTGTCCAAGCTATACAGTTGCGCAAAATAACTTTTCGCCTTATCTACACCTTGAAGTGTGGCGAATGCAACTGCCTGGCGGCATCGCGTGCTGCCTTAACTGGCAACAAAACAAAAAAAGAAAATTGAAGAAGGCTAAGCATTTTGCCATTTGGTGTCGAGGCTAAAGACTTTTACGACAACTTCAGCTAGAGCCAAGTAAACAGGGTCATTAGCAGACCAATACATTCAAATCAACTGATATTCTAATGAGACCTAGTTGCCACTATAGTTGCTCATAAAGGTCTAGCAAGTCATGAAAAATAGGTGCAAATAAGGAAATGCTAGATATCATACTTCTGATTCTGATTTTAACAAGGTTTTGCCTTGTTATTCAAGCCAAGCCTTTACGAAGCGCAAGTATCTTGAAATATTTGTGTGGTCTTATAAGCTATATCTCTTTACCTGCGGCCAGCTCGTAAATAAACGCGAACAAATAAGAAAAAACGCATTAATTTTAACAAATTGAAAATTTTTCAACAAATTTACGCAAGCAACAAAAGTTTTGCCATAAATTACAGCCTGGCTAAGGCCTTCATCTGTAAAGACGAAGTACCTCTTAACTAACGGAGAGAGAGGGAGAGAGGGGCAGAAAGGAAAGTCGAGAAGCACACACTCACACACACACACCTGTACAGGTAAACATGTTGCATACTTAAGTATTTATGCGGCAAATGTTGATATTAATGTTGTGTATTTTATTGGCTTGCATGACAAAAGCAGCTCTTTTTTTCGCTTGCCTAATTAATAACACATATGCATGTGTGTATGAGTGCGCGTGTGTGCGTGTTACACGTTTGGTGAGTTGCCACGCGACTTGCCACATGCTTGCCCTTCTCCTCCTCCTTCCCCACCTCTTCTCCAACGTAGCATACTGCTTCAAGTGGACGCAAGTGAAACTTTTTTTGGACTGGCTTACGCAGGGGACCAATTTGCGGCAAGTATTGCCCGCTGTGCGCCCAGTCCTTGATTAAGACATTCAAACTTTATGATGACAACGCGGCGTATGCGCAATTTTGCGTATTGCATGCCTGCGACATGTGTGGCAAGAACGAACTAGATGCTAATTAAAATATTACGCAGCGCTGATAATTAAAACGAGCTGAGCACTCGACTATAAGTTTTATTTATTTCTTTCGCTCCCGCCACAATTTTTCGGCTAGCCTCCCGTTGGGTCGAGCAACGCGCAAAGCGAATTCATGCCGGCAGCCACGTAGCTGGAAATTAGTGTATTTCGGGCTATGTTGAGTGCGAATGTGAATATCTTGAACTTGAGGAAAAACGACTTATTAAAGAGCTTTCTTTGATACAGATTTCGTTTTAATATATTGTATTTTTTTATATATTCTGTCAAGTCTCTTCGTTATTATTGAATATTTTCTATATAGATTTACATTTCTTACTGTTGAGTTATGTTTTATTCATTTTGAATAAAATAAATGGGTTGCTGAATTATTTAAGCAATGCTTATAGAAAAGTGTTTAAAAAAAGGCTGCCCCAAACAAGTCCCCAAATTCATTTGAAAATATTTCGCTCAATTTGTCAAGCTAGCGAATCTATTATGTAGGACATCAAATTCATATTTCTTAAGAAAACACATAACTAGATAAACGTATGAAGTTGTATATTTTAAATAAAAAACATAATTTAAAGATTACTTTGATGCTGAGTTATAAAAAAAACTTGCATTTCATTTGTTGTAAATTCTGTTGAAACTTCATTAGTTGCTAGAAATGGGACTAAACATTTTCCCCATCCGCTCCAAATGTTGCAGAAGGGACTTATAAAGAGCATTTCTTAGTAGAGTCAACCCTACGGCAGCTACTTTGCTCAGCAGAGTGTGTTTCCCATCAATTCTCAATGGGCCATTAGCCGCCGCGAAGAGGGCGTGAGAAACATGTGTAGCGGTTTTTAAATAGACAAATTAAAGGAATCTTAGCCGAAAAATATGAACTAATAAAAAACCTCGCGAATAAAATGGCATTAGCGATCGATTAGCTGCACTACAATTTGCTTTAGCTGGCGCGCGGGCCAACGGGGCGTATGAATTTATTTGTTTACTCTAGCGGAGCTCAAGCCAAACGATTTGTTTGGTTTGTTTACACAGTTTTCGCTGCAATTCACCAATCACTATGCAGTTTTTGACAGAAATGCAATATACATTTCTAAATTAATGCAAATGCCATAAGTAGTAAACGAAAGGTTGGCCCAATCGTTGCTAAGGCCAGCGAAATATGCCGAATATGTGTGCATATAAATTGCTAACTTGAATTGTTGGCGTCTGCGAGAGCTCAATTCACACCTTTAACGGCTGCGAGCCGCCATGGCCACGCCTAATTGTTTATTTTTTGCATGCATTTAAAAATAAATTCAAATTGCTTTTGAATGTGTATAAAAATAAGCATGGTCCATGTCAAGCAAGACGCTTGCTTTTCACTCTAATGCCGTCTCACTCTTTCTCTCGCTCGCTCTCTCTCTCTTTTTCTCTGTTTATAACCTATCGTTTGTAAAAAGAGCATACAATGAAACTACAATAAAGATTGCATTTGCTTTAGTTCAACAAGAGGTAGAGAAGGAGAGACCAGAAGGGAGAGAGAGAGGGAACTATTTGATCTCTTAACAGCTGCCATACGCTGGCCGTGGAAAGCTTTCTGCTGCAATCATTAAGCTGTATCGATTTTTATACGTTTTAGTCGTGTGAAAATACTAAAAAATAATTTGATTTGATTTCGGCTAAGCCAAACAAACTCAGTTCAGCATTGGCCAATTTACGCAGCTAATTCTGAATTATAGCCGCCAAGTGATTTGTAGCTGCTTTTTTTCATTATCAAATAATTGTTTTAATAACTGGCTAAAGTATTTCACTGCTATGATGCGGCTATTGATAGATTAACTTTGTTATTGGCCAGGTATTTTTGGGTATTTTCTGTTAATAATTAACTTAATTGTTATTGGCTGTTTTCCCAATATTTTCCCATAACTTGGGTCTGCTCTGTGCCAGTTACCCACATAATTTGATTATTAATAATTTTGTTTTGTTTTGTTGCAATTCACTTGGCCGTCAGCCAGCCGCCTGATGCAAGGGTGCAAAGTCTGTGAGAAGCTTTCGGTCTATAAAAGGTAAGCGCATTGCCTGGCCTGGCCGTAATTTAATTGAACTCATCAATTTATTTCTTGTTTCGCCCCTGCCACATCCAGTTGGTGCAGCTGAACTATTCGTGTTTGGCTCAACATTTCCGTGTGCCGTCGCTATTTTCAGCGGCTGAAACAATGGAGTGCATTGCCTATTGAGACAAGAGTATCTTGTATCTTGCATCTTGCATCTTGCGTCTTGCATCTATATGCATTTATATGCGTTTCTGTTTATTTATAGCCCTAGTTTATTTATGGAACTGCAGAAAAACCCGTTGCAAATTGCAGCTGCGGCGCTCTTCAAATGGGGTCAATGGATTCCGAAGATTCAGAGTCGCAGCAGGAACACGCGGCTCTAGTTGCTGGCCGAGCGGGGCACTTGGCCAGGGTGGCGCATTTATCAGTTAATTAATGACACTTACAAGACACTTGGAACTCGGCTAACATACTGCCCCAAAAAAAAAGCACCCCAACAAAGGTGCTCGGTCCATAAACAAACTTGTTCGAGTAAAATTGTAAGCGTAATCAAACTCTGATGAACTAGATGATACCCCGTGTCCATAAACAGAATATACTGCATATACATTTCATTCATAAAGACGTCAGAGATTTTTTTTACATATATCTTTCTTAAGTTGTCTACATAAACAAATTTACGCAGAATAATAAAAATGATTTTGCTCCTTTTGCTTTAATCAGAATTTCTTCAGCAAATCTTGGGTATTATTGATGTGGATTATATATAATCTTTTCTTGTATACATATTGTTTATTTCTGGTGTGTAATTTTTCTCTTCACTTCAATTTCAAAGTTCAATGTATATCGCATCTAAGCTTTATTATTATTTCTGCTAGATATACGTCAGAGTTTTTCAGAGTTTCTTAAGTTCTCTACAATAATTTTTGTTGCCTTTTTGCTTAAATCAGATTTTTTATTACTCATATATATCAGACATCATATTTTCTTGCACACTTCACGTAAATGTTTTTTTACTTATGGTAAGCCCTGTATCCACCTCTAACAACTCCTCCTTCAGTCTCTTATCTACCTTGCCACACTGTTGAGCACTTATCACAGCTCTGGGTGTAACAGCATGCGAGTGTGTGCAATTAGGGATGAATAATTCACATGTATTCAGCTAGCAAATTAAATGCCAGCTGTTTGCCGTCAGCTGGCGTTAAGAGAATTGCTAACATTAAGTATACGCCAACGACATCAAGTATACGCAGCGTCTAACGAGCCAAGTAAACTAAGTGGCAGGCTGTGAACTTTTGTCTGTTGCTTTGATTTGCCTTTGCTGTTGCTTTTTTCAGCCATGTCTGGGACTATAATTAGCGGTAGTTCGTGAACGGCCTTGACAAATGTGCCAAAAACACAAGAGCACCAGCATGAAAATGAAACGTAAACAAAAACTGTGGTCAATAACCGCTATGGATGCGGCTAAAACATAGTATGTTGCCATTTGGCAATATTAATTGTTAGCAATTATATAATTATATTTGAACCCGTTTGCTCAAAAACTTGACCGTTAAATTGTTCAATTGACCTTTATCAGAATTCGCGTTTGATATCTAATATCTGAGTAATGAACCCGAGTGGAAATTTCCTTCGCTTTCCATTTGGCCGTTTGCAAATAATTGAGCAGCGACCCAAGTGCTTGAATTTAAATAAAAGCCCCATCAAATATGCAATTAAATGAGAGAACGCACCGTTGTCCATCTTTCTCTGTCTCTCTCTCTCTCTCTCTCTGGAGATCTAACACACTTTAAACTGTGCAGCCATTAGGCGAGTCACCTTGCCAGCTGAAGGACGCACTCAACGTGTGGAGTGGGCGGGTTGGGGCGGTACGGTAAGAGCTTTCTCGAATTGAGTTGCGAAATGCATGCATGCACGTTGCTGGCGACTTAGCCTTCCTTAAACGTTACCTGTTTGCGACACCAAGGCCTAAAAACAAATGCATTTGCATGTTAACACTCTGGGCAATCCCCTTTCCACTCAGCCCCATTTGCTTCAATGCAAAATCAATAAACTAACAAAACAACAACAACAACAGGTGGAGCTGAGCAAAATTGTTGTTTGCCTGTTTTTGATATATCCAACATGTGTTTTTTTTTTGCAGCAAAGAGAGAGAGGGAGAGAGGGAAAGGGAGAGGGAGAGGTCGAACGGCAGGCGGAACAGATAACTGCAGGAAACTTGGCAGAAAAGTGTATGTTTGTGTGTGTGTCTGCATTCGTTTCAGTTGCAGTTGCCTCGTTTGCTAATGACTTGCTTTTGACCAAGCCAACAATAACTTTGCTCTTTGGGCTTTAAGCTGATATACGATATGAAAATAATAATACGTAATATTTTTTAAGAACTTCCCTTTTCTCTCAGCCATCGAAGCACACACAAAGTTTATTAGCTCTTCAAGAGCTCCGCTCACCCTTTGTTTCCCATGCGCCCAAGAGACTTTTATATAGCAAATTCTGCGAAACGGCCATGTCGAATACTATGTATATATTTATGTGAAATAATTGCGTTGTTTTGGAAATTTTCTTATGTACGCGCTGCATATTGAGGAAATTGTATCTTTCCTTTTTATGAGCCCAACAATAGATAGCCGGATGACTGTGAATCGCATAATAGAGTATTAAGGGGCGCATAATGTATATAGATGTACTCAAAGTCATGTTTGTTTTTGTTTTGTTGTGTTTTCATCTATAATCGTAAGTAATTTTCCGTCAATTTTCCCTTGCTTATGTTTATGCATACATATACTTGATGTCTAGAAGCTCTTATTTTATACATGTTATTTTTTATCCCTGGGGGGGGGGGGGGGGGGCGAAACGAACTACTCATTGCGCCCCACAATGAAATCGTAAAAATATAATAAATCAAAAGCAGCTGTGAGTAGGGAAGTGGACAACTTGGACAACACGGACAATAATGTTTTCGACTGGGTCTTGGCCTGGGCATGGATTACATATGCTGTATGCTTTTATTTTGAATGTAAATAAATATGAATGTGTAAAATACTTGTATATAGTATTTATATAGGAGCAGCGAGCAACCTGCGCCTTGGCATAATTCCATTTCCATTTTCATTTTCAGTTTCATTTGTTACTCTTGCCTGTAGTTTATTTTGACAGCTGTCATCGTCCGGCATGATATGAGGTTTATTGTTGTACGAATGTATTAACAAATAGTACCACAGTGCAACAATTCAATTAAATGTGATATATGATATTTACAAGCCCATGCAAACAGACTTAAAAGCATTTTCAAGACTATAAATCAGTGGGCAATTTTTCTCGGAACTTGAGATGGGAAATGCACTTATGAATATATAAACAATTTGAAAGGATTAAACTTCAAACTTCAACAACACTGTTGAAAATCTTGAAATATTTTCACATATATTGAAGAGGAATTTGTTATCTTAAAAAGTTGATTAGCCTTTATATTCATAATGAGCTAAAATTTCATATGAAACTAAAGATTAGGGATTATCTCAATGTAAATCGCGAAATTTAATTAGGTTTTTACTCTGCCTGAAGTGGGCTAAACAGAAAACCCTAATATCAGCATGTTATTTATTAATATTATTATGTTTATGCTCTAGTAGATTAGGTTATGCTTCTGTCATAGCCTCGAAATGAGCAACTAATTAAATTTGGCAAATGACCTCGACTTCAGCGACATGGCCAATTGATTATGAACTTCCCACTCCGCCCGCTTTGGCGACGTCATATAATAAATCAGCAAATCGGTATCGATATATTGGTATAGCGGCGTCATAAACGGGCCCACACTCATTGCCAAACAATGAACTGTTCGGTTCGTATCTTATCTGATGTTGATGCACTGCATCAGTCATGGTCGGAATCAATAAAACTTTGGAATACTACACCTACCTCCTTGTAGCGCTTCGACAGGCTGCGGCAGATGCGCTTGTAGAAGGGCGCCATTTCACTTGTTGTTGGTTTTGCTTTGTTTTTGTATTTATTTTATGGATTCCCAAATTTGGAAACGATGTGAGACTGTTTATTGAACTCTTTGCTCAAATTTGTGAATATGTTATTTGGTCGCTTGACTTGAATGGAAATAAATCACACGGTTTATAGTTTACATTGCGCGCAACCTTTAAAGAGTTGTTCGCGGCACAAGAAACACGCACTTAATCGATGAAAAACACTAAACGTTTTCTATTTGATTGTTTCCTCTCGATTTTCCAGTTAAGCGAAAAAGATTTTCTGTTTTTACACAGTGTTTTTTTATATATCGTATTTTTGTTTTATTGGATGCTGTGCCAAGTATATGCGATGCTCTCTAGCGGATCGTAAACACATGAATGAGTCGATCCGCCGAGGCGCGAGGCTTTTTATGAGCTGCCACAAGGCACAGCAAGCAACAAAGCAGAGAGGGAGATAGAGAGAGAGAGACACTGTGGGAGATAGTCGAGAGATAAAGAGACAGAGAGACAGAGAGCAGACGCGCGCGCAGCCTGAAGCGGAAATGAGGCACAAAGAGAGCCAGACAAACAGACATCATAGATATAATGCTACATATACATACATATATATTATATACACATAGAGCAAGCGAGGGAACGAGAGGTAGTGAGTGGGCAGAGGAGGGGGATGGATCTACTTACTTGTTGGACAACGATTGTGGCACGCGGCTGCTTGCAGACAGCGGCCGCCTCCAAGGGATTGGCTGTCACATTGATGGCGCCCGCACCCGAACCGGGCAGCAAGTCCTCCAGCGCCTGCAGTTGTGGCTGCGGCTGCGTCTTCGACTTGGATTTGCTCTTGAAGGAGCGCTTGCGTGTGGTATCCGTGGGACTGAGGGACGCGGATGCCAGGGACTCGCTGCCGGGGCTGTGCATGTGCAGCACCTGCAGATTGAGCGTAGAGTTGGAGCCATGCTTGGGCGGAATCTGCTCGAATTTGCTGGCGATGTCATCGAACTTGTTCAGCTCGGCGTAGGAGTGATCGCTGGGCGAGGAGGAGCTCTTGGCCTGGGGATAGAAGGCGTCCGATTGTGGCACATATTGCTGATTCTCTCGTATGGTTGTGTGTATCACGGAATCGGGTCGGATGCGCTTCGAATTCTTCCGAGAGGGTGGCCTCTCCCGCTCCCGCTCATGGCTGAGCTGCTGCTGCTGCTCCTGCTGAGTGAGCCGTGAGTACTGCTGGAAGATGTCCGCGCTCAGCTTACGCTCATAAACCGAGCAATTCTCGGCCTCGTCCGAGTCGCTGCTCGTGCTGGCCGTCGCCGAGCTGGGCGCAAAGCACTCCCGCTGGATGCGCTCATAGTCGAGTGCCTCTCGATCAAAGGGAAACATGGTGCCGGCAGCGGCTGCATCCCGCAGGCAGCGCTCGCTGCTGCCGCTGGACGAGCTAGACGAATACTTGCGCTGCTGCGCAGCAGCCTGGGAGGAGGGCGACAGTTGCTGCTGCTGCTGGGGCGACGGATGCTGCTGGGATGGGCGTTGCTTCTGGTTTTGGCTGCTGCCGAAGAAGTTGCCGTCCTTCATGGTGGGCGGCGCCGAGTTGATCTTGGCTATGGCGCCCGTGGACACGGAGGGCGTGGTGCGTTTGCGCTCCCGCTTCGGACTGGTGCGGTTGCTGGATGAGGGCGAAACGCTGGGCGAGATGCGATTGCGCGTGCTGTTGCTGCCGCCATTCGCATTCGCATTGGCATTGGCATTGGCATTGGCAGCCATTGAATCGCGCTCCCTGGCGCGCAATTTCTTGTTGCGATTAACCCCAGCGCGCTCCTCGTGCGCATCAGCTGCATCAGCGGTGGCTGCACCACCCGCGTAGTAGGAGTTGCTAGCTCTGCGCGCCTGCTGGGCGTCCTCCTTGAAGGTGAAGTGACTGCGCGCCTTTTCGCTGGTGCGTGCTGACTTGGGTGATTGCGGCGGATCGAAGGTGAAGTGCTCACGCCCACGCGTGGGCGGTGGCGCCGTGCTGGGCTGGCGGGACGACAGCAGCAGGGGTGTTGTCGATGACAGCTCTCCTGTCAATATGGACAAGCAGGACTCCTGGCTCTGGCGTGAGAGGCATGTGGCATGTGCAAGTATGCAAATGAGTAAATGGAATACGAATGAAACCAACAACAACAACAACAACAACAGCAGGAGTCGTTGGTGTACTCACCTCGGTGCTGTCCTGGAGATTCATGTCGGGTCGCGGGGGATAGCGAGAGCAGCTCGTTAGTTCCAATTCAGTGGCGCCCGCCTCATGCTCCGAATCGATTTGGATGGCCGTCAGCAGGGGCTCCTCCAGTGAGCTGAACAACGGCTCGCTGGGACCGGAATTGTCGCCTGCGGACAAAAGGGAAGGCCAAATGTAAGCCATTGTGATTAGTTGATTAATTAACATGCTGCTCAATCAATCAATCAATCAGTCAGTCGGTCAGTCCGTCAATCAATCAATAATCGCCGCAACCACCTACCTAGGTCCAGGGAATCGCAAGTCTCCGAGGTGTCGGTGTGCGTCACATTCGTGATAAGCGTGCAGGCGGAGTCTGTGGACGTGTTGATGGTCGTGTCCGGTATGGAGGCCGACGAAGTGCCCATGACAACCAGCTGTGCAAGAGATGAGAGATGGCAGATACATAGCTGTGAATCAGGAATCCTCTCACCTATTATAATCTCAACTCACCTTCGGCACTCCAGAGACGCCCATGGCATGCATAGCCGTTGCACCGCTCACCGAGTTGTGGTACGCGCTGGAGACGGTGTTCATGGGCATGCTGTTCAGTGGTGTGGAGGAGGTGGATGAGTTGATCTTGTTCTTGATGCTGCGCCCGCTCTTGAAGTACAGTCGGCGCAGAGCCGTTGCCGTTGAGGAGCCCGATGTGCTGAAGCCATCATTGTCCGAGCCGCTCGAATTGCTGCCGCCCGAGAGAGCGGCCATGCCGTTCAGCTGGGCGGCGGCACGCACCGCAGCGGGTGTCGACGGCTTCGACGTGTTTGAGGACGGTGCCGTTGCAAAGGTCGATGGAGCGGTGTTCGCTGTGGGCATTGGTGCAGTAGTGGGCGTGGTTCGGTTAGCAGGACGCGCTGTAGTTCGGTTGTTGGTGCGTGGCGAGGCATTGGCATTGGCATTGGCATTGGAGCTGGAACTGGGACTGGACGTGGATTGCTTTGCAGCTGGCGCAGCACCTGTGGCGGTGGGTGTGGCGGTGGCCTTCTCGCCGGACTGTTGGCCCAGCGCCAGAGCCATCATTGCCGCGGATCGAGTGCTCATATAGCAGCTGGGCAGCGGCTTGGCTTGGTTGTTGTTGTGACTGCTGCTGGTGCTGCTGCTGTTGCTGGCGGTGCTCTTTGTGGCCATGTCGTTGCCCGGTGTTCCATGTGAGAGGGATATTGTCATGGCTGGCAATGAGAAGAAAAGTGAAAGGCTCGAGTTGAGGCGGCAGGAAAAATAAATGATAGCAGGAGTAATACACTATGCTGAAAATTCCATAGAATACTTAACATAATCACGTTAACATCAATACTTAACATAATTATGTAAATACTTGGTTTCACACCAAAGTCGTAAGAATTAAACTTGAATTCTTTACATAGATTATTAAATATTCTTGTATTAGTTTTACTCTTGCTTTTAAGCACATCTTAACTAACTATTTTCCACCATTAGTCTGTGCATTTAAGTAATTGATTTAAGCTGTGAGCTATAAAGCTTGTGTAAATCAAATTTGCCACGCAATTTTCGTACTTTAAGCTTTAGCTTAATTAGCTTACAATGTCTTACAGTTGCTTTTTTAAGACTTTAAGCCAATGTCATTCAGTTGATGCGTTTAATTAAACTGTTTAGTTTCGCGAAGTTTAATTGCATTGTCTGATTATACGAGAATCGAGCTGTGAAAATCGCATGCTCTAAATCAACAAATAAAATCGATAAATTGTAGCGTGACACGCACTGTAATCCCCCCAGTCAGGAGTATAGGAATACACACACACACACACACAAGCACACACATAGACCAAATGACTCATACATATTATTGGTAAGGTAGGGTTGCGGATGAAAATGCTTTGGTTTCAGGGTACTTTACCGTTACGCTTGCGGAAACGCCGCCCCGCCGTACTCAACCTGTGCAATTTAGCACGTAAACAGCTTTCAGATTTCGAGGAAAACAAAACAGAACAACAAAATAAAAACATTGAGCAGAGCAGCTCACGGTGAAAAAGATAATATCGTATAATCAAATTCCACAAATAATTGAGTGGAAGACTCGTCTAACGAATGTCTGCGTATATTGAATGGCTATGGATATGCTTTTCTTGTTGATGTTTACCTGGCAAAATAGCTGAATACATCAGTGTATGCAGCTGTGTGTATGTGTGTGTGCGTGTGCGTTGTCATTTCTGGCATACAGCACGCCCCTTTTCGGTTGTCCGCCCACACCGGAAAAGGAGTCAAAAGACTTTGACCCAAAAAGAAATCGCAACATGTCGAATCTTTTCATATGTCGCGCCCCGTTGGGAAAAAGCATTACAAGTCAGCTGCCAGCTGCTCATGCAGCTTTATTTACACAAAATGTCACTGAAAGTGTGTCAAGCGTTGGGTGAGGGGCGGGGGCGGGACGGGCTGAAGAATATGCCAAAACATGTGCGTGTGCGAGTCTGGAGCAGGCGAGTACAGTCAATAATAAAAATCAGTTTACCTAAAGGCTAAAGACAGCTGCTTACCTTGACCACGACTCCTGGAGGTTGGTGAGGCGCCCGTTTTGTTTCTAGTCGTCGTCGGTGCTGCTGCTGCTGCTGCTGAGGGTGCAGCTGTTATAGGCGTTGTGGGCGTGGCATCGGGTGTTGGGCTGCTGTCGCGAAAGATGGGCGAGCCGGGCACATAGCGTTCAGGCTGCGAATACAATTCAAGTAGCATAACATAACATTATCAATCTATGATCATATCAGCAATGCAGAGATAATATTGATATTAAAGACAATTCCCTTATCGGCAGGTGCCAACTATAATAAGAGATAAGATATATACATAATAACGACCCATCCATTACTCTAAAAAGGTAAACAGAAGTGCCACAACCATTTGTCGCCCGTTCGCTGTCAGCTTCAGTCGTACTTCAGGCCCAAAGCCGGAATCATTATCAGCTGTCATTGGCGCAAAGCAATTGAAGTGAAGACAACCTGAGATGCCAAAAGTCGCCCTCTTGCTGGCATTTTATGTCATTTGCCTGTCTCCCTGTTTAGTCAACGGTTCGTATACGTATTTGATATTATCATAGGATATATTTATAAGTACGTACACACATACATAGATAAATACGCGCGTGCATGCATCTTTTTTAGAATATTCAATTTCCACTTAACTTAATTAGCTGTTTTTTTATTTCGGAACTTGTCTTAGTATTCAAAATTTATGACAGCTGCGGAAGAACAGGTAAATTCGAAATTTCTACTAATTTCTTTGTTTTCTCTCTCTCTCTCTCTCACTTTCTTTCTTTTGGCACGTTTTCTGGCTGAGACCTCAGCGCAATTCTAAGAACTTTGCTCTGATTTACGTACATATTTCAAATATACTATAGATGAATATACACATGTGTGCGTGTGTATGCAGTTGCGTCTACTTGCCATAAACAACATTATACACATATAATAACCCATCTCTAGTTCAGCTGTCGACGCCACTCTCCAGTGACCGCATTTAATTTATTGATTGCTACACAAAAGATGATAAACATAATTTCTCTAAGACCTCCACTGTATAATACAATATTTTTAGCGCTCGCCTAACCGTGTGGCTAAAACACCTGAAACTTTTTACAAATCAGAATTGAGACATATTGAGATGGAAAATTTGTGAGATGTTGAAGTAAGAATGTATTTAATTTTTATTTTATTAAATACATATTATCATTTTGAATATTTAAAAGGCAAGCTTCGCTGACTGCATTTGTCCAAAACCAACTACAAGCTTTGAGTTTGCAGCCCTGGTTTCATTATTTCCACTTGGTAAATAACTATGTATAAAAATGTTAGTGCATCTCAACTCACATTTATCATTATGTACGCAGAGTCAACGCTGATATATCATATTTGTCAAACATTGTTTAACCATTGCAATTATTTGCCCATGAGCTCAATTGACGATGACGATAACGACGCTTGTGAGTCGTAATAATTTTGATTAGTTATCTATTGCAAATACTATGCATACCTCTGCAGCTATGAAACTAGTTGATTTTCTTCAATGCTTCATGGCCTTGGCCCACTGTGCGGCGAGTTAATTTCTAACGTATTCGGGCGCTAAAATTTCGCACGAATGAATGATGAGTGTTTAACTGACTGATTCGTGAATACGGAGAACTGAAGCGTGCCCAGTGCCAATTGAGTTGGTCTTATGCAGAAATCACAGTGCAAAATATTTAAAAATAGTCCCGAAATTAATGCGATCTACATTTACATACATATATTGTTGTTTGTTTAGTTTTTCATACACAGCTTTTACGATGAATTTGTGCATATGTAAAAGAGTCATTAAAAGAGAACAGCCCATTATTATCATTGCCCTCAAGAGATGAGATGAGTTGGGGCAACAAGGTGCTGATGGAGGCGACTGCCCCAGCTGTTAGACAATCGGTGGATGTAAAGGCGCAGGGTCGTTTTCTGGGGTCTGGGACCGCAGCGAGAGTTGATGATTTTCAATGATGAACTGCTGAAAGGGTATGCCAAGATACTCATTACATATGTGACTAGTATTGGATCGACATTGTGCTTTAGAGGAGAGGGGTTAACTAGATAGATGATGATAAATGGGGGTATGTATGTCACAGTATGTATGGATGTCACAGTATTATTCTTGATGTACAGTATATTATATGTATGTATGTAGTATTTACATCATTTATATGTATGTATATGTTGATTTCTACAAAACCTAGGGTATTTCTAGGTTAATCTAACTGCCTCAATTGTTGTTGGCTTTTACAATTTTTGACTATTTTTATGTAGCGCCAAAGTCTCGTGTCGTGAGATCAGTTTTTAAAATTTTATAGCATTTGGCTCTGCCTGTTGCTATTCTTGTTACACGTTGTTGTTGTTGTTGTTGTTGTCTATTGACGTCATTGTTATTACACAAAACGCATAAAATGTATAGAGCATATGTATGTATAGATGGATACATGTCGAGGACGCTGTCGTGCCACTTGGCAAATAGACAGAAAGTCTGTTGCCAAAATTCTCACTTTAATGCAATTAATTTGAATAAAAGCAGATTCTGTGTGTTTTTATTTAGATCTATCGTGTGTGTTGTTGCTTCAATTGTTGCTGTTGTTGTTGTGATTGTTGTGTTGCGTTCGCTATAAATAAATTCTAAGAAAAGCACAACAACATCATAATGATCATGATTCGCGTTGTCATCATCGGTTTTATCATCTAGTATCAACAGCCCCACAGAGCGAGAGCGAGACCGAAAACGAAAGCGAAAGGCAACGTCATGACCTCGTTCAATATTTTCGAGATGCGCGTATTTTTATTATAGTTTATACAGTTGCTATATAGTTTTATTTATGTTTTTTTGGACTTGCAGCTCTCGAGTGCTACGTCTGCAGCTACTTGCTCGGCCAGAGCGATGCCACCTGCCTGACGAATGCCACCGCCGTGCGCGCCCTCAACTGCACCAAGAAGTACTGCCTCACAGAGCGGCAGGAGGCGATTGTGAGTATCATACAAAGTCGTGGTAACTGGCGACGATGTTGCCCCCCAACAGTCATAATCATGCAACGGGCAGCTAGAGTCGTATATTCTCAACTTAACTCCTTTTAGCCACAACTGGCTGATTGCCTTGCAACAAAGTAGCCGCCGCGCCCGAGTCGTCAATTTCTGCTGCTTCTTCTATTTCTTTTCGGCACACTCACACATACATACACACACACATATCCTACATATACATGTGCAGCTGGAAAAGTTTGGTGGCACAACTTTGTATCATAGTGTGGCAGGAACTGAAAGTTTTTGCACCAAAAAATTAGCAAGACTCACGTATCAAGCAATGCTTCGAAACTAGGGTCTTGCCCACACACACCCACAGACACACACACATCCATACATAAGCTGGAAGAGTAATTGAATATATGATGGGCCATGGACACATGTGGCGTATGAGTAACAAGTGCCAGGGAATCGCATTATTTTGAGTGTCATTCGAAATTACATTTATATGCATTTCACTCTGCTCAGCAGGCGACCCTCGTGCCAAGTGTTTAAGGAGAGTACATTTAGTTAGTTAGGAAAAAAGTGTAAAAACATTGAGAAACTCTTTTCATATTCTTACTTATTATATACTCTTTGACTCTTGGGAACTCTTCTCAAGTGAATGTAAGAATTTGACTTTTAGCTTTAGAGTTTAAGCAAATTGTTTTTAAGTTTTGGGGCAAGCTCTAGTGTTATTGCAGAAGTTTGTCAAAACGAGTCGGGAAATGAACTTTTCGGCAGCAATGAGAACCTTTCAGCTGATTTTAAAAGGCAAATACATGCTGCGCTTGCCATGGCCTTAAGGCGAAAAGCTGCAATTGGCAATAAAGAGTCGACGCACGAGTGCCTAAGTCAAGTGCCCTTCGTGCAGCTGATGAAGTGGCTCGGTGCGCGGCTGAGTGGGAGCGGGAGAATTACGCACGGGCTCACATATTCGGCAGTTGAGAGATTTCAAGAACTGTCGCGCTATGGCGATTGTTTTTAACGCCGGCACGCAAATAATAATAGAATCGTTTTTTTGTTTTTTTGTTTTTTTGTGTTGACATTGGGGCTTTTGTGCTTTAATTTGCACAGGCACAGCCGAAAATCAAACAAAAATGCTACGACCGAAAGTGGAGTGCATAAAAAGTCCATTACCATAATTTAATGGAAAGCCAGAAAGGCGTATAAAAGCCACAAAAGCCGCTTCAGACTGTGCGCGAGACAGAGACAGGGATAGACACCACATCATAGCATACGCAGCTGCTAACCCTTACTCTCTCTGTCTCTCTTCGCAGCCTCCTTAATATGCGGGGCTTTAACTCTGTCTTCTATCAGCTAGCGTCACCCGCGCCATGTTCTTAAATATATATGTATATATGTATGTGTTTCTCCATTTTTTTTACAATGAGTTGGATAAACATTTTGCCAGGCGCTTCATTAGTCGGCGAGCCTTGAACTCTTTGTTATTGAATTTGCTGGATCAAAGAGGCATTGAGCCAGCGGGAAATGAACTAAAAGTTACTTGTGGGCGCAGCCAGACAAAGCGAGCTGCAGCATCTGCTGCTTCTCACCAGCCTGACAAATGCTTCGCTGATGCTCTGGCATAATGCAATTAAAACTTCATCTTCATTTTCATCTTCATCTCCATCTCCATCCAGCCGACCCTAATGATGAATACACATTAAGTGAAGCTGTGACACTGGCCACAGTCAGTCAGAACTTAAAGCAGCTGGCATTTATTACAGTTCATTGGATGCAAATTGTAGTGTAATCAAATTTTCTATCAGATATGTATAAATTTAAGGAATTTAACTCTCTGATAATCCAAGAGATATGCTAATATAAATATTAGTATATTTATATTAGTATATCTCTTCAAAATATATAAACTAATATTCACAAATTTAAAGAATTTAATTCTGTGGTATTCCTAGCGATATAATAATTTTGTCTTTTGGAATATATTAAAAAATCAGTTTTTATTCAATTATAATCAAATTTTTCTAGCAGAGATCTACAAATTTAAGGACTTTAACTCTGAGTTGTTTCCTAGAAATAATTTAGTTATATAAATATGAAAACTTTATCTATTTCATGCTGAATATCTTTGGGAATATTTCAAAATATGCTGTTGAACTAACTTTTTCCCATGCTCCGCTCCTAATTTTGGTTTTCTGTTTTATTTTTTTTGTCTCTCCTCATACATGTGTCGCCTGCAGCATAATGGGAACAAAGTCATTTCCTTTCTACGTGACTGCCGCGATAAGCCGACGGTGGGTACGAGTGGCAGATCAACTGCCAGACAGATTGTGCCTGGGGCAGAAATAAAATGTACGCACATTGCAGATACTGAATGGAGTTAGGACGGAGTCCTCGTTTCGCACCTACTACCGCTCCTGCCAGCTGAATCTATGCAATGGGCACAACGGACGCGTCTACAACTCGAGTGGTAGCCTCACCATCGCTGCTGGTGCTGGCGGCTCGGGCTCGGCTGGGGCAGGTGGTGGGGGCAATCACAACGCCATTATACCTGGCAAGAATGGCAGCCACGGCGCAGGGGCCGGGGGACTTCGGCTGGTGGTGCTGCTGTTTGCTGTTATGGCGGCTGCTGCTCGCTGGCTGTAATTAGCATAAAATGGATGTTCCGCAATATAACAAAAAAAGGACGCGCTCGATTCTAATCCCAATGTCTGCCAGAGATGAAAATAAAAAGTGCCTCCAGCAGCCAATTAAAACGCATTTAGCTGCTGTCTGGGCTCCCTCCTCGTCCATGCAATACCTTCGACAGTTGAAGAGGTCATCGGGCTGTGACCTCCCAAACTAGACTTCCGCATAGTGGATCGCACATGTTGACCGCAATTCAGAAATGTGGGTGGGGGGCCTTCAGTAGCCAGCTCATTAAAATAGAATTAAATACGCGTTAACGGCTAACATAAATTCCAGCTAATGGCCAGAATTTTCAGACTCTGTCATCAGTCGACGACATTTTTATGCTAATTTCTAGAAAACACAACACAAAAACAACATTCGGCTCGCTGCAAACATTTCAAGTACACAAATGTCGCACTGGCAGGTGAGAACAACAAAATAATAAATACAGCTCAGCTATATATCCTTTAAATTGACACCAAAAATAGCTCAGGCTGCTCTATCTATCCTCAATTCAATGTGGACTAAGAAGTAAGCTCAAGACTCAAGACTCAAGACTCAAGAGCCACTCAACTCAGCAAATAGGCGCATGAACTCTACCTAGTCTAACTAGAGTGAGAAAGGGAATGAGGGAGAGTGGGGCAGAGAGTGTGGGCATGTGAGAGGCTGCTGAAGGATTTAGTTCTGAGTTTTTCTTCTCTGCCTTAACAAAGTTAATTGAAATGTTAAAGAAAATACGTTTAGTAATTGAAATCGATTAGAAACTAGGGCACGCTAGCAACCTGATAGGTAGGGGGTCTTCTCCTATATAGAGTAAAATATAGAAAACTTTCGATAGCAGTGTGTGTGCGCGTGCGTGTGTGTGTTGACTTAACGCATTAAAGTTTCCATGAGTTAAACTGTAGCATGCTTGTCAGTTGCCGTTGTCGCTGACATTTGACGTTGCTTTTGCTTTGCTTTTGCTCCCTTGACATGCTTTTGGCGCTTTGGAAATACACGAAAAATGTTTGCATGGCAAACAAATCGCTGTGTTAGCCTTACCTACTCCTCCTCCTCCTCCTCCCCCTCCCCCTCTGCCAACTCTGCGTGTGTCATTCGTGCACACTGCGACATGAACACTGAAAGCGAAAGCACATCGCGCAGCACACCCCATTCCAGTTTTTCTTTCTTTTTTTTTATTTTTTTTTATTTTGAATTTTATTTGGGTTCGGACAGCAATTACAATTTCAGATTGAAAATGGGCAGCAGAGCGCGTCATATAAAATTTCCGCTTTGCCAATCGAAATAAATGAACATTTTGTCGCATCTCTGCAAATTAGAAATATCAACGCCAATTAGTGCAGCTCTATGAATAAACAAAATTGGCTAATAAATATGGAATGTGATAATGTATGTGCTCTTCAATCATCTGTAATCAATCAAATCAAAATTGGGCACATAAAACATACCCAAAATGGAAGTTGGCTATAATTATTTATTATTAATATTTACTCCGTCAAGGACCAAGCAAGTTCCACATACACAAAACAAAGTTAAACAATCTGTAATGATATTTCTTTTTTTTTTTTTGGTTTTTTTTGTGGCCTCAATATATGATTTCATCACACCTCAGCAGCCACAGCACTTAAGTGTATACAATTATACGTCGCGTAAGTCGAGCAATAATAATTGGGGAATCCGAGAGAGAGTGGAAGACATAAAGGTACAAGTGTCTGGTCAATTTAATTTCATTGAGGAAGTCGTTTGCGTATAACAAATATTATCTTGTGCCCAATATGCAGAAAGCGGGAATATTCCCGAAAATGTTCTGCTGTCATGCTGTCGCCATTCACAGCATAATAAACAAGGCAGTTGAAATGTAGCAAAGAGGCGAGACAAATTACCTAAAATATGCAAGACTTTTTTAAAAATAATATTATATAAAACAAGTAAGAAAGCTCTAGTCGAGACTGCTCGACTACGTGATTCCCTGAACGCTTAGAGGGAGGCATACATATATATATATTAATAAATCTTCGCTTCTTTTCTGCTTTCACAAGAAACAACACATGCGGCTGCCAGAACCGTTGTCAGTTTAGCTTATTTCACGCTAGATATAGGCTCTTTGAAAGTGGTGTATTCTAATGAGAGTAAATTCATTGAAAAAGAGTATGGAATGTAAGAGCCAAATGGAGGCAGACTATGTTGAATATTACTCAAGAGAATTATAGAATAGAACAATACAAGAAGAAACTACTCTCTATGCCATCTAATAATTAATAATATTAATCATATGTGTATATAGATGAGGTAAACTTAATGAATTATACGTGTATGTTTGCCAATCTATCGTATATTTGAGTATGAGATGAAGAAGATCATCTAAGTTGTCTCTATGCATGCAGCAGTATTCATTCGGTGTTTATATTGAAGTAACACGAAGCTAGAATGCTTCCAGCAGCAGAGAGTGTTTCCATTGCTCAACATAGGCTCGGCTGCAACGATCTCTACCTATCGTCGACCACAACATTTGAGAGCGCCTTCGGGCTTGAGTGCAAGTCGCCCTATATATAGGGCAGCAGCTGCAGCATTTCTTCAGTCGCTCAGGCCAGTCGTAGAGTGCAGTACAGTAAAGTGAAGTGTGTGATCGTTCAGCTAAGCATTAAGGACTTGGAGGAAATACTTAGAGGACAAAATTAGAAGAAACAATAAGAGAAAAGACTTGGAGGAAACACTTGGAAGAAATACATACAATTAATTTGGGAATCCACCAGCTCTTACATTATAGTCTTTGCTCTGACTATAGTTAATTTAGCTGTCCCAGGAAGGCAGCCTTTAGATGTTGGATGTGGGATGCATGGAAGGCATGTGGGACCAGCTTATTGCAGTGCCTTCAGTACTCAACACGACTAAGCTTTACCAGCTGGCGTTGAGCCACAATTTGTGCTGCATCCGGACCATAGAATCGAGGTGCTTAGCAACGATATTGCCCTGCCAGCATGCCATAGCCTCTGGTTCTCGTTGCAATGCAGCACCTTTGTGAGAATAGCCGTTGATGCATGCCATGGCGATGAGCTGGCCGCCGGCAAAGTCATCTGCATTGTCACAAGCAACGAGAAATCAACTTGAACTGGAGTCACCTCTTTCTCCTTCAATTACAGCTGCTAACACAAAAGGCCAATTGGCTTGGCTCGAGTCGCAACTTGTCTGGACTGGATCAAGGATAACACGCACATAGACCACTGAATATTCTCTTATTGGAATATCCCACTTAAAGCCAGTTGTCTTTCATTTTAGCAAGAGCAATATTCAAGAATAAGAATAATATTTTGCAAGCGTTTGTTGTACTTTTCCTTTAAGACAAACGGCACAGCCCAACCTAGTCAAGCCCTCAATTTTTCCCTTTTGGGGCACTGGGCACAGTTGTGCGTCAAGTCGGAGACTTTAGCTGTCTGCTTGAAGAAGGTGTGTGCCACATTATAAATTTACTTCGTTTGTCTTTCGTTGCTGCCCAGATAGCCAGATATTAATGGTTGGGGCTGACAGCTTTCTATGCCACCAGAGATATTACAAGTCAACAGAGGGTTCGGGTGTGGGGCATTGTGGCTGGGTATTTCGTTCAATGACTGCGTCGACATTATTTCCATTATACCCATTTAGTTGTTGCTGCGTGCACTAAACTTATTCATTGACGACAGCAATGTGGTGTCCTGTGGCGCGTCAGGGAGAGAGACAGGCAGTGGGACAGGGGACAGGGGACAGGGGACAGGGGGCAGGGAACAGCCTGCGGGAACAGACGGACATTAGTTGGCTCCGTTTAATGTCCAATTGGCATTACAATGGATGCTCCCGCAACTGACTTGGCTGCTTGCAGTGCATTGAACTTGCATGCCCAGAACTCAATTGGCATTTCTCAACGTCTCAAAGTCTGAACGTCTCGGCGTCTCAGTCTCTCTGTTGTCTGCCCCACTTTCCCCGCTCGAGGCAGTCGTTTGAACCGGAAACTATGCAAGCATTTTACGAGCTATTTGACCGCTCTATGAAGTCATACTCATTACTAATGCACACACCTTCAAGGTATTGCTGGCTAGACTGAGGCCCCTCTGTGTCGCCCCCGCTCAGAGTAAATACAATTTATTGCTGCCCATTTGCCAAAAAGAGCAGAATACAGAATTAAAAAGAACTTTCGCCAAAAAATAAACAAAAAAATGGAAAAAATATCAAAAAGCGGGAAGACAGCTTGCAAATTGCACAATCGCAGTGCATGTGTTATAAATTTAAAGAAAATAAAAAACAAAAAATCAACAAAAAATAATAATAACAAAAGTATACTATATATAATTAAAAATCGAGCAAGTCAGCAACAACAACGAAAGCCAACAACAAAAGGCAAACTCAAAGAAGGCGGAACATCCGACTAAAAGTCGCGTGATTTATGCCCAGACACAGCCACGCCCACCTCCCCACCTACCCACACCCCCACAGACAACTGGAGCAGAGATGTTGCTGGGCGTGTGAGCAGTGCAGCCCAAGAGGCACGTCCGCACTTGCCTAGCATACTATAAAATGATCAATTTAATAATCAATTCAATAATGCTTATCTCTAACATGAAATCTATATACAATAAATTCGAGAAAAGTCGTAAGATCATCATCGGTATTTATAGAGAACTATGGTGTGTGAAATGTGAAGGATAAGTATTTAAATTAATGACTTTCGCCTATTTATAAACACATCCATTGTTTTTGACCTTTGTAAGATAATTAGACAGCTCACAAATCGTAATGTTTAGCACCCAGCGAATGGAAATTTGTTTTTTTCTTTCTTTTCGATTATTCTTTGAAAACAGATATTTATGTAGATATACATATTTATATATTGCAAATGAATGAATGTGAAGAATTTGTATTTTCTTTAAGTTTAAGCGAGGCACTCGGCACTCAATTCTTGCACAATTATTTATCAGCCACTATTTTTTTTTCGGTTAGTGTATTAATTATTGATGAATTTTCTGACCTATATTTGTGGAACAAAAAGCAACAACAGAAAACAAAAATCAAAGTAGAAACGTCGCGACGTCACCTCAGATGTTTGCCGCTTAAATTAAGCGTAAAATTTAGCCTGACAAACGGGCAGTGCGCCAGCAGACATTAAATCTTACGAAAGATGTACACCTCCACCTCCACCTCCTGCTACGCCGACCTCCTCCATCGTCTCCTCCTCAACACACCTTTTGCAGTCGCAGAGGCGCCTGGGAAGTGCACCGAAGGGGCCCATAGACAGCGCGCTGAAATCTGAAATCTGTGCGCCACTGCCAGCAATTGGCACAGCGCTGTGAGTTGATGACGTCAAACCTAAAAAAGATGAACTGACGTCCACCTATTTGTGTGGACGTAACACTCGGGCACACTTTTGCTTTATTTTTGGTGAATTGGTCACGAAACGGAGACCCAGTCCCCAGTGCCTAGTGCCCAGTGCCCAAACCACAGACCCCAGACCCCAGACAAAGTGCGTTGGTCTACACGGGCCGGGCACTCCAGGAAATCCCAATGAATCACTTGGCAAACCGAAGAGACTCAATGTATTGGATGGGGGATTTGTACAGCTCGCCCATTGGACTGGCTGTGTAAACAAAAGTCACTCAAGTTTCATGAGCTTTACGCGATTTATGATGGTCGAAAAACAGAAAGAGTGACAATCGAGACGGCTGAAAATGCCTGGAATGCCGCAAATGCCTATGAGCATTAAGATGTGGTTTCCAGCCGACACATGACAACAACATAGCAACAAATATACATATGTACATACATTTGTATTTAAAATCATATTGTATATAGAGCATAAGTTGGGAACGTATTTGAATAGAAAGAATTTATGTATATAGTTTTTTCATTATATGTATGTAGTGGCGTGATCCCGGTGTCGCTTAATTCTCCTTTTCAAATCTCCTTCTTGCTCAATTGTCTTTGACCAAGTCCACGTCTTCCAAACTCATTCTCTTCGCATATTCGTGTTCATCGAAAGCATAGTGACTCTGTGCGAATGACATAACTAGTCGTCTCGCTCTAATCCAGCGACACCCGGCACCACTTTCAGCAATAGCTATAGTTGTCTCTTTCCTAGTGACGATACCTCCTAATTGGTATTGTCCAAATCAATCGATTAGCACGAATTGTCAGTCTCAACACTAACTACTGCATCACGAAATCGAATTACAACTTCAACAATAGCGTATAGAACCGATACGACGTGTACATATAGCAAATTTTATAAGGAGAGCACGAATTTGAGATTACATACATACATTTATTTGAATAGAAGACGAGGTTGTTTGCCTTAATTGACCACAAAGATGTCAATCTATAGATTTTTGTTTGTAGTCACACAATTATTTATATATGTACATTTATATGTATGTATGTATGCATGCATATTTAAATATATTCATTTCTGATGTTGTTGACAATCAATTAATTTCAACAAAAGCAACTGTCGGCAGAGCCTTACGTCTGTGGTAATTGTTTTTAATGTTAATTGTGAAAAAATAAAAATACAAATAAATAAAATGCGATACATTTAAAAATGTTCTTAAAGTAGCCCAAGTCATTTCAATTTCAATTATGCCATAAGTTCCCTATCACTCAGAGTGCCTTCCTCCTCGCACTACAATATGCATGTGACGTCAGCCAATGGACAGACGCACAGCATCATCCGTGTCGCATGAATTCCAACCGCATGAGTCTCACTCCCGCCTGCTTAGCATCTCCATTCTAAAATGGTCTGCTGAGGCAATGCACAGTGCACAGTTCATTGACATGGCCATAAATTCGTTTTTGTCGCCACGGAAATAGCTGAGCAGCTCTGCTTCTTCCACAGATTCTCTTCGCCATTGCATAACCTGGCCATATAAATTTGTTTGGCTTGGATTATGCTTGTATGAGATGAAATGCAATTGCCAAATAATGGGCGGCACTCAGAGTGGCTCAATAAGGCGAGACTTTTGAATATTCATGCCAAGCCCAGCCAAGCCTCACAGGTATTGTTATTTAGAGTGTCCCCAGTTGGCCGCCATAAATCACAACTAATGGCAATTGATGCTTTCTATGGCAGGCTCTCTCTCTCTCTCTCCCACTCTCGCATAGAATAAATAGCCCCACTCTGTGCCATTCTGTTCCATTGTGGCAAATGGAAATACATTGCTTGTGCCAACTTGTGGCTTTTTGCATTCTAGTTAATTAAAATGCATACACAATAGTGGCTGACTGAACAGCAAGCAGCATTGTGAGCTCCGAGCCGCAATTAAAACTAAAATGCGCCATCAAAACCCAAAAACTTTTGCGACCGAGCATTGAGAATCCTGTCAACAAAATATTGTTTATACGACAATATATGTATGTGTGCATGTGTGTGTGTGTGTGTGTGCTATGTTCACGAAAGGAGGTTATCCAATTTGTTCGAGCTAAATGAAAAACATTTGCTTCTTCACAAATGAATTTCTTCCGTATTTCGCATGCCCGTCCGTCCGCCGTTTCACCTGCCCGCCTTTTGATGCGTATTTTCAGCAACAGATTTTGAAATTCACGCAACGCATGCTGTAAACAATATTTTTGGATTTCTCCCAAATTGAGTCAATGCAACGCGTGGGCGTGGCATGCCAACAGCTTTAATATGCAGTGCAACAATATTTTAATGAGCGCGCAGAGCCAAAAATAAACTGCACATAAATATGTTCTATGCTGCTGACAACTCAAACGAAAACGAAACTGAAAATGAAAATGAAAATAGCGAAAATAATGAAAATTGTTGGCAAAAATAAATTGTGAATTCTGGTCAGTTCTGACGTGGGCCGATGGCCAAACATTGCAAGGAGTCAATGCGCTCATTAGGCCACGCCGCGCCGCAGCGCCATTAATCAACGGCATTAGGAAAGTGTCAGAACGCCAGGGCAAAGGCAGCAGCAGCGGCAGCGGCAGCGGCAGCAGCTACTCAATTGCAATTGGCCAAGAAAATAATTGCGACAATTGTCACAGATTTGGCCCAGCGGAAGTTCAGGGGCGTCTCTAGCCTCGCAGTTTGTGCACAACAACTTGAAGGATTTATCGTAATGAATTATCTCTGGCTAATTGACGTTCGAATACAGTCGGAAGTACACGCATTTTGGCCAACGGCTAAGCAGCCATGAATATTGCCAATTGAAGCAATTTGTCAATTTTTGGCAACAAAAATAATTATCTCTGTCATTGGCAAGGACACATTTTAGCCAAGTGCGTTTAACCTAAGCCAAAAGCAAAACATTTTTCCCTTTCTATTTAATAAATATATTATATACAAAAATATAAAGTGCTTTAAGCCAAACTCAAATCAATATTTCAATAGCGTTTTTGCTTTGAGCTTCTGCTTATGGACGACAATCAGCAACAATTTATTTGATCGGCGCTTTTCTCTTATATTCGCTTATTTAATTTAATTTAGCTGCCAGCTCAAAGCAGATTCTTTTTTACTGATTGCCAATGCATCAATAAGTGCACTTAAGAGCAGATTTCAAATCGCGTTCAGCCTGAAAGTATGCTAAGATTTTGCATGCCGAAGCTCTGCATCTGTTTCAAAGCACTGGTAGCTTCGGCGCGTTTACTAACACTTCCTCGGCTAAATTAACTTTGACAGCAAAGTAGGCGATGGTTCTGCTAGGCTAAATGACTTGTTTAAGAGCAGCATAAGTGGAAAATCATTCTTTCACAAATTTTCGCAGTGAGCAGAGCTCTTGAAAGTAGAAAATAAAAAAAAGTAAAACTTAAATTTCTCTCTCAGAGTCGTTGTGTCGAGCAATCTTTGGTTTTTCGCATTTTCATCGCCGCGCGCAACTACATTTCTATTAAATCGTGTTTAAATATAATAGAAAATGATTCCAGTTACCAAGGAGGTGCAATGCCAGCTGGCAGAATGCGATGAAACTGAACAGCAGCCGGAGACCATTGCCACCCCGAAAAGCGGCCGTGTGGGCATCTTCAATGCTGAAGATTTTTTGTCGCGTGCCCAGACGAACGACAAAATCAACAACATCTTGCGTTCGCCCACAAAGTCGCCGAATGGCGTGCGTCAACGCTCGGTCTACACCAACAACAACCCATCTCCGGTGAGTTCTGTCAGAATCTGTCTGTCTGTCGCCTTTGTCAACCGGTGAAATTGAGATTATGATATGAGAGTTTTTTTAAGACCGGCTTTTAATGTTTTTCGTTAACAATCTAACCTATAAACGTTTTTCAAACTAATTTACATCAAATATGCAGCAGTCGTCGGTTCGTTTGCCCAATGCGGCAGCATCGCTATCAGCTCGTATGAGCAGCATGTCGCTGAACAGCGGCAGCGCCAGTGTGGGCACCAACACTTCAGTGCTGGCCAAGGAATGCTCTAGCCAGACTAATGCCATAGGTGCCTCCGGCTCCTATCGTGCCATGGGAATGGGCATGCACCAGTCGCAGCCGCTGCTGACTGCCGTTGCCGACTTGGAGCCTCTGGTCCTGAGCACTAAGTCGTTGACTGCTCGCTTCGCTGGGCCATTTGGGTATGACAATAGCGGCACCTACTGTCAGGTAAATAATCGCATTCATAACTCTAATCTTAATTTAACAATAATCCTCTTTGTAATAGCCACAACCACAACCACAAATGCACCACACTCAGCAGTATCCGTCGCCCATGCCGCCTCCACTTCATGCCTTGGGTCGTGTTAGCTCTCGTACTTTTGAGTTTGATAATAATCCACCACCACCACCGCCATGCCCTGGCTCTGGACCGATTGCCATGTCCAATGGCACCATCCAGCTGCGCTTGCGCGAGGGAGTTAGGTGTGTATCCACATCAGTAGACCCTTTGAGTTGGAATAAGTAAAATTCCTGCGATTACAGAATCGATATGACTCTGGACAAGGCCGTGCGCGTGTTGAATCAGCGCAGCATGGTGGCCGTCTCACTGTCGCGCAACGGCACAAACTCTGCTCTAATCCATCCCAATGGACGTATTCTACAGAGTGGCTCCAAGGTGGAAATCGTGACCTATGACGGCATGAAGGCCAACAATTTTGTGTAAGCTATTAGGGATCATTCTGTTCGGAACTATTTAAACCAACCTTTTTTCCGTTATAGGCGCTATGCTAAGATGTGGTACAAGGGTGTGAGCTTTACTAGTGAGTCTTGTGCTTTGATTTATCTGGTTGACACTGCTGGAACACGCACTACAACCGACACTTTCACTGACCTGACCAAGGACTACACTCTGGCAGTGTTTTATGAGTAAGTAGCGAATCGGATTGTCTTCTATAGCATATTCCTCTTATAATAAACACTCGAAACACTCTCAACAGCGACTCGCGCCACGGTCCCACATTTGTGCCGGATGCACAGGAGGTGATTGCAAAGTCTTCCTACAGTTGTGCAGATGACGGCACCGAGATGTACGACATCAACGGTTTTCGCATCATTCAGGCCGCCGATGGCCTGGTGAAGGTGACTCGCCAACACAACAAGGGGCTCATTCGCACCAGCCCTGGCAATGGATCGGTCACTCTGACCACGCTGGGCATCCACTGCACCGCCTCCTTGGGCAAGACCTCGCATCTATTTTTACGGTACGTATCCACACTAACCCTCTTAATTCCAATTATTTAATTTGATTTTTTGCCTTGCAGTCGTAATGAAAAGCGCATGCACTTTGATGGAGCCAATTTTATCGTGCGTAATGCAGGACACTCGGCCGGATTCAACGAGAACAATCTGCTGATCGTGTACTAATTTAGTTCGATCCTAGATATAAGACACAAACACAAACAGACAATATCCGAGGTGTTTTCAGGGACTGCTAGATTTTCGTAGAATATATAGGGAAAATTCCTTAAAATCGTATACATCACAGACAAGAAAAAAACAAAGAAACTGCAAGTAAGGTTCGTTCACCAAGTCAGATATATTTAGCCCTTCTTTAGCTGAATCTCGAATGTCTTTCGGTACTCGACATAATTGCAATACAACACAACTAAAAAGTAATTGATTATTAGTTATATTTCAAACAAAAACAAAATATGAGTACAAGTCCACTGCCCTGCCTACTACTTGAGAACGCTGACCACTTCGAACAATTAAAGGGATCAGCGTTTTTATTTTTAAGGCTCGATTTGGCATACAGAAGCAAATTTCAACAATATTTTACACATATGAAAAAGAAAAAAATTACACACACTTATATACATTGAGAAAAGCCTTAAAAAATTGTCCACATGCATCAAAATTATAAAAACTATGCCATGGCGCTATGTGTATGTGTTACAATGAGTAGGCAGTGGTCTGAAGAGATGGTCCGATCCTTCAGTGCGTTGTTAGTCTGAACAGAAGACGACGTTACGTTACAGTTGCTGACTTGTTATAGTTAAGATTAGTTTGTATTTATTGTGATACTCCGACCATGGGCAATCACACATCAAAGTGAAATAATATTGCATCCCGAGTTTTGCAAATGCAAAGTGACTGATAGAACAATACACAATTAACACGTTTACACAAGCTACCCGAAAGAAAAGTGAGAAATGATTAAAAACATGTTGATAAAAAATGTATAACTTTTGCAAAAACTTTACTCAATCTCCCCAAATGTTATACACATATGTACACACAAACATACATCCTACATACACACCTATGAGCATACAAATATATATTATATTTCTGGCCTATATTTAAATCTGTGAACATTTCTTATTTTAACGCTTGGTGGCTTTATGAAATTTGAGAGCCTTAAGCCGATCTCTCATCTCATATAAGTCAAAATTTAAAAGCATGGACGCAAAACTAAATGAATAATAAAACGTTATTAGTTACTATGATACAGTGAGACCAGTAAGTAATAATTTTTTAATGAAAAGCGTTTGATATCATAGTATTTTTCGGTATAGGTATTTTCAACACTGTATTTTTATCGTATTTTAGAACTGTTATTGATCTGGTCACATTTGTGAACAAAACAATATTATTTCAGTTCCCCTTTTAAAATTAGTAAATCGATTTTTAATCAGTTACATATGTGCATGACCAGGGCTTTATGCAGGCAACCAGAAATTTAAGTGTTTATAAGGGAAATGCGTTTTACAACACATATTTGGTGAAATTTCATTTTTAGCAAAGTAGGCGACGTTACCCCGATGAAAAGCTTACTAGCCAAGGAGCAGCATCTGTGGGAAGTCATTCTTTCACAAATTTTCGCAGTGAGCAGAGCTCTTGAAAGTAGAAAATAAAAAAAAGTAAAAATTAAATTCCTCTCTCAGAGTCGTTGTGTCGAGCAATCTTTGGTTTTTCGCAATTCTATCCCCGCGTGCAACTCCGTTCCCATTAAAGTGTAACTGTAATTAATTTAATCAAAAATACATCGAACGCAGGAAGAAAAGAAAATGGTTCCAGTTACTAAACCGAATACCAAGGAGGTGCAATGCCAGCTGGCAGCATGTGATGAGACCAAGCAGCAGCCGGAGACCATTGTTACCCCGAAGAGCGGCCGTGTGGGCATCTTCAATGCCGAAGATTTTTTGTCGCGCGCTCAGACGAACGACAAGATCAACAACATCTTGCGCTCACCCACTAAAGCCCCGAATGGCGTGCGCCAACGCTCGGTGTACACCAACAACAACCCATCACCGGTAAGTTCTGCCCAGAAAAATTTTCTTTTAGTTGTCAGTGTGTATTATTATTTTTCTGTACCTATTTATTTATTTTTTTTTTTTGACAGTTTGTGCTCGTTATTAATTGAAAACTTAGACTAGGAAACGTGTGTTTCACAAGGGGAGTAGGTGTTTTTGTTTTTGTGCAATTTCCGTTCCGTCTCGTCCGTTTTGTACATTTTATACAGCGATACCCATTAGGAGTTTGACAGCTAGAACATACAAATTTACTGTTGACGTCTGTCAATTTCGACTGACAGCAAAATGATAAAAAAAAATGAGCACTGTCTGACCTCCAATAAAAATGGATTCCAATTTTTTTAAATGAGAATTATTATATTAAATATTTTATCATATTAATGAAAGTATATGTATTTTACGAGATTAGGTGTTATTTATTTTTACATAGCCAAATAAAGGGGGCCTTGCCAAAATTAAGAAAATGTGGTAATGTGTATGGTGCATTTCTCTACATATGATTTTTGTGCAATTTGCAGCAGTCGTCGGTTCGTTTGCCCAATGCGGCAGCATCGCTATCAGCTCGTATGAGCAGCATGTCGCTGAACAGCGGCAGCGCCAGTGTGGGCACCAACACTTCAGTGCTGGCCAAGGAATGCTCTAGCCAGACTAATGCCATAGGTGCCTCCGGCTCCTATCGTGCCATGGGAATGGGCATGCACCAGTCGCAGCCGCTGCTGACTGCCGTTGCAGACTTGGAGCCTCTGGTCCTGAGCACTAAGTCGTTGACTGCTCGCTTCGCTGGGCCATTTGGGTATGACAATAGCGGCACCTACTGTCAGGTAAATAATCCATTCATAACTCTATATCTTAATTTAACAATAATCCTCTTTGTAATAGCCACAACCGCAACCACAAATGCACCACACTCAGCAGTATCCGTCGCCCATGCCGCCTCCACCTCATGCCTTGGGTCGTGTTAGCTCTCGCACTTTTGAGTTTGATAATAATCCACCACCACCACCACCGCCATGTCCTGGCTCCGGACCGATTGCCATGTCCAATGGCACCATCCAGCTGCGCTTGCGCGAGGGAGTTAGGTGTGTATCCACATCAGTAGACCCTTTGAGTTGGAATAAGTAATATTCCTGCGATTACAGAATCGATATGACTCTGGACAAGGCCGTGCGCGTGTTGAATCAGCGCAGCATGGTGGCCGTCTCACTATCGCGCAACGGCACAAACTCTGCTCTAATCCATCCCAATGGACGTATTCTACAGAGTGGCTCCAAGGTGGAAATCGTGACCTATGACGGCATGAAGGCCAACAATTTTGTGTAAGCTATTAGGGATCATTCTGTTCGGAACTATTTAAACCAACCTTTTTTCCGTTATAGGCGCTATGCTAAGATGTGGTACAAGGGTGTGAGCTTTACTAGTGAGTCTTGTGCTTTGATTTATTTAGTTGACACTGCTGGAACACGCACTACAACCGACACTTTCACTGACCTGACCAAGGACTACACTCTGGCAGTGTTTTATGAGTAAGTAGCGAATCGGATTGTCTTCTATAGCATATTCCTCTTATAATAAACACTCGAAACACTCTCAACAGCGACTCGCGCCACGGTCCCACATTTGTGCCGGATGCACAGGAGGTGATTGCAAAGTCTTCCTACAGTTGTGCAGATGACGGCACCGAGATGTACGACATCAACGGTTTTCGCATCATTCAGGCCGCCGATGGCCTGGTGAAGGTGACTCGCCAACACAACAAGGGGCTCATTCGCACCAGCCCTGGCAATGGATCGGTCACTCTGACCACGCTGGGCATCCACTGCACCGCCTCCTTGGGCAAGACCTCGCATCTATTTTTACGGTACGTATCCACACTAACCCTCTTAATTCCAATTATTTAATTTGATTTTTTGCCTTGCAGTCGTAATGAAAAGCGTATGCACTTCGATGGATCCAATTTTATAGTGCGCAACGCAGGACACTCGGCCGGATTCAACGAAAACAACCTGCTCATCGTGTACTAATTTAGTTCCGTCTAAGACACATACGTAGACCCACAAGACTCACACAAATACACAAACAGACACCTTAAACAGTTTGGGGACTGTTGCGCTGCCGTAGCGTGGAGAGAGTAATAACCAAAAATATAACCCACAGAAATAGCTTGAAACTGAAAACAGGCTCGCAAAAAAGCGCGAGCGACGCTAAGGCCATTCTGATCATACGTATAACATGAAACACCTAAAACCCAAACGCTGTGTGATTGGGTGACTTTTGGATGCCTTTCGTTACTCGACGTAAGCGCAACGCAACTAACAAGGAATTCGTTTTTAGTTATCTTTTCATACTCGATCTTTTTGATATCAGTGAAAATTCAGTTAAAAAAAAAAAAAAAAAAAAAAACAATAACAAAAAAATAACAAAAATGACTTTAGGACACGGATCCACTGCCCTGCCTACTACTTGAAAACGCTGACCATTTTGGCAGATTGAGAAGTGTCAGCGTTTTAATTTTTAAGGCTCATTTTGGCATAAAAATGACTCTCTTCAATCAAATTTTAACAAAATATTTTGCTAATAATATGAAAATATTAAATAAGAAAAAAAAAAAAAAACAATCGTACATAAGGAAAGCCTTAAAAAATTTTTCACATGCTAACCAAATTTAAAACGACAAGCGATGCATATTTGTTCGCAACATGACGCCAATGTGTGTGTGCAACAATTAGTAGGCAGAGGTCTGAAGAGGTGGTTCTCCTTCCCAGTACAGGGCTGGACTGGTCTAGTCCGGTCTGGTCTGGTCGGGTCAGGCGAAGTCAGGTCATGTCAGATCAGCTCAGATCAGGTCAGATCAGATCAGATCAGGTCAGGTCAGATCCAGGAACGGGGCCAGTGATAATTCTAGTTACTTGTTATAGTTAAGAGTAGTTTGTAGTTGCTGCAATCCAGACACAAACATGTTCATCCACACAGACAATACTAAGTGAAATATTGTTACATTCTGAATTTTGTAAATTCAAAGTGAGCATTTTACATAACGGACTGCCACTAAAGACGATACAAGGAACGGAAGAAATTAGCAGAGTATTGCAAGAAGTACTCGTCATATCACACTCAACCGTGTAATTGTAAAAATTGACCTCGAGAATTGGTGAAAGTCCCCAATCGTCTTACATGCGAACACTACCACTCACATATTCACAGTTAATATTAATTTTAAGGATTCACATTTATGGGATGCCATTGTTCAAGCTATCCTCGAAGCTTGAGCCTTACACCAATCTCCGACACCCAAAATCACAAGCATGTATAACGAAATTAATCTATGTATCTAAATCGAATAAAAAAAATGTGTTTATATCATAAAGATGCGCTGAAGAATGTTTGCTCCCAAGGACATATTCGAGCTGTGTGTTAGTCAAGGTTAAAGCTTTCATGTTAAACGAATTCCTAAGATGAAAGCTATAACTTGTAAAGGTGTCCAGTGAGCGAGCCCCGGCATAACCCTAAACCGTCGGAGCACCGTTGCCGTCGCAGCGTCAAGTTGGAGGCTCGTAAATTTCCAACGAAATTGCTTTATGGCTCAAACACACCTGCACTGAAGCAGCCAACCGCGCCCTTAGGAACCAAATCTCGCAGCGCACATCTTCATGAAACTTTACCCACCGCAAGCGAAGAACTAAGAAAATGTATACGTCTTTTTATATATGTGCCAAGTATATACTTCTGAGTTGCGTAGTTGGTACAATTGCTTGGGTAATTACGGGTGTTTCTGTCCGAGCCGTAACAAGGCCAATTTAAAGATACTTGAAGTCCTTAATCCTTATCATTTGCATATATTACATATTAGCTTAGCTCTAGCTTAGCTGGTGGTTACCTGTAGACATATCCAGAAGCATAAAGATATCGGATCGGCTGTCATATAGACTAATGCTTCCAAAATGCTTGGGGTCGAGGCCGGGTCGGACTGCTGCTGCTGTTGCTGCTGCTGTTGCTGTAGCTGTTGATAAAGATTATTGGATAACGCTTAGCCAGCAATTTTCGTTTCTGTCATAAGAAGAGAGTTTGAACCATGGTTAAAGAGATAGTACAGGCCAACGACAACGAGAAGCGGCTACCATCGTACAGACGAGCGGAATAGTATAGAATAGAGATGATATATGTATGTATATGCTCGGAGTATACATAAAGCAGAAGCAATTATTACAGGTGCATATAGAGATAGAGAGAGAAGGAGAGAGCAGCAACAGCAATAACAACAACGTCTACTTATAATCAAAAACTTATTTAATGGTGCCTTGCTTGTGGGCGCTCTGATGACAATGTTATTCATGTGTGAGTGTGAGTATGAGTGAGTGTCTGCGTGAGTGTGTGAGTGAGGGCTTTCATAATAGACCGTCATGGGTAGTGAACCGAACTGCAGCTATGTACGGATGTCTTCCGGTGACATAGCAGCCAAATCGTCGTTTGCCCCATCTCGTTAGGGGCCATAACTGTGCCATATTCAATGCTCACGGTTGCGTGCCTCTTGGCACACGCTGAGCATAGAGGGGGAAGTCGAGGTAAATGGAGGTGTGTGGAGTTTGGGGGCGGAGTGCGCTCGTGCCCAACATCAAACGCTTTTCACACTTAATTGGGCATAAAATTAAATCAGAATTGATTAAAACACTTCAATGACAACGAAAAGCAACATCAGCAACAGAAACAGCCGCTCAAACTCGGAAACAATAACGGCAGTGGCAACAGCTTTGACAGTGCCATCCCTGCCTACTGCTCTCATATTCCTGCCGTGTACATAGAAAGTTTTCTGGTTTTGGGTTTCCCAGCTGACGCATCGCTCGGGTCGATACCCGAATGAGTGAGTCCATACTAACTTTGGCCCACTACAACAGAGCAGTTGAAAGCCTTTCGTCGCCCCCCTCCCGTCGAGTAGGCGACCGGGCGGGAGTATTAATTGCTGCCCCCTCGTGGGCTAGGAGCCATGGCCAAAGTTTATAAAATTCAATTTCCGTTTTCAAGCACTCGGCACAAACAAATTACGCGACGCTGGGCTTTGTGTATTACCATTTAATGTGCCGTCAATTAACCCAGACCCGCGATGATTATCCTCAGAGGCGGGCTGAAGACATGTTTTATTTCATTATAATTTATGCCAATAAATCTCAAAGCATGTCAATTTGCATGCCAAAGCAAGCATGAGCCTGGGCGCGGCTGGCCAAGAAATCAATTCAATGCCCGGCCATAAAGAGCAGACTGAATATATTATGTGGAGAGTAAGGGAAGCCCTTGTTAGTTTGCTTCAAGTGAATGCCGTTTACTCAGCTTGTTACAAGATTCCACCTCTCAAGACAAATTGTAGCTCAGGCCAATTGGGAGCCGAGCTGAGCTGTCGTCAGTTTGTGCTGCAGCCGTCAATCAAATAAATCAAAGGAACAGCCAATTGGCAGTAACTCAGTCGCTGCTCGAGCACCTAGAGGGAGCTGTATCAAAGCCAACTCTTCTCTCCCAGTTCGCATTTATCCAGCGCAGAGCTGACAATTTAAGTTTTCTGCTGTGACAGGCACTGTATTGCAACAGGTGCTAAATTCTTGATGTTATTTGATCAGTCGCCCTTTGATGAAGTGCGAGACGCGAGAGGCGTCTAATGGTTATGGATGGCATATGAGCAACAGAATTCATCCAGCTTAATGTGCGGCCCGAGCAGCAAAGGTGTTCCAGCAAGCCAAGATATGAGCGTCGCAGCACTTATTTAGGGCAGGTGTCAGAGCTGATTGTCGCTGTCTGTCTGTCTGCTTGTCGGTTTTATAGAAATATGCATAATAAATTCGCATGACAAGCGAATGGCGCCGGGGACAGATTTATGGCCATGGGAGCTGAGCGATTGATGGTGTGCAGGCCCTGGCAGCTATTGAGGTGTTGCCGCATTCGCTGTCAGTTCAATTAGCTTCATTAAAATGCACGCTAATCAATTAAATCAATTTACTTCAGTTAATACTAATCCGATTTTTTGCTGGCAAATGCGAAAGCTGAAATTCCAACCTTCAGAAGTTGCCTTCGCACAGCTAATTACAATCAGGTGGGGGCCTTTTCCGCAACCTCCCTCCCTTTCTCCTGTAAACGAATAAATCCAAATGCCAAATTCCAAATTCATCGGCTCTAGCCTAAGCCAATTGCGGAAAGCACGTGACAGGAAGCACAATAGATCCGACTACAAATATTCATGATTTACATTCTTAGTCGGTTTGTAAATGAATATAAAATACCAGGAGCTAGCTAGCTATGTAAACCACGCATATGGGCCTTGACCTAATAATATTTTGAATATAGGTCTTAAGTCAATTTTGAAATGACGGTGAGAGTTTCACACTTGCTATAAAAATAAGCGAAGCGAAATAATCTAAGGAAATTGTTTTTCTAATAAAAGATTGCGGCTTAAGATATAAATCTTGTCAGAGATTTGGCTAGATTCGAATTTGGCATACATCCAATATCAAAGAAAGCAAAAAATTTAATTGTAATTATAACAATCAGCCAAATTTTTGTTGAATATATAAATATGCTAGCTGCTAAATATTTGAGTTGCTTTTCAGCTGCTATTTGTCTAACTCACACTGTGTGCAATTTGCTTAAGCACTGAATTCGATTAACTCCTCTCAAAAGGCCAAAAGTTGGCTCATCAATTATTTATGCTCTTGATTAATGCGTTTACCCTTTCGGGCGGGGGCAACAGTTTGAAGTGTATTTGAGAAGTCATTCAGTTAGTTCGCTTTGTTTTTACAGCTTGTCTGCAGTTGACAATAAAACGTCTCTATAAACGTGGGCTCCACAGCAGCTTGAGTTTAATTAGAGTTTGCATGGGATATTTGACGGAGTTGGAACATAAAAGACCGCATCTGGCTTAAAGTCACAGTCGGAACTTTAAAATGACATTTGCTTTTTTTTGGGCCCTGAACTGAAAACTGTAGTAAAATGTTGAGCTAAACTTTTAATGTCAAGACACAAACGGAAAACGCAAGGAAAAAGTGAACTCATTTTGATTTTTGCATACTTTTGTGCGCTGCTCGGGACGTGACTTGAAACAGAGAAATATATTGACAATATACATACACACACACGCATATATTTAGGTATACTTGTATGTTTGGAACATGTAACTGTTTTTCATCGTGTTTGCCCCGGGGCCAGGCGAAAAAACTTTCATGTCGACAACTTAACATATGCTCGACTCTGCCCCACTCTCAGCAAATCTCACCCACGCCTATTGTTGGCTATGCGCCGCCTCCTCTATAATCGAGTCGCAAAAACCAAAACTGTCGTTACAAAGTGCCCCCCCGCCGGTCCTGCCGGTGGTCGCTTTTTGAAGTGGTTTGTCCTATTAGAATGCATGAGTTTTTCAGCTGGCGCGGCAAGCTATTCTCATTATTTCTCATTAAAATTCATTAACATGTTATGTCTGGCGCTTAATATTCACCTGTTCAGCCGTTCAGCCGTTCAGCTCTCGGCTCGGCTGTTCGGCAGCTCGGCTCACCTGGAGTGCCCGCCCGTTCGCCCCTTGTCCTGCCCCTCAGCCACATTGCTTATTATTCGGCTCGACGATTCAATTAAGTCTAATGGTAAAATGTTGTTAAGCAATTAAATTGCTTTTGTTTTTACCGTTGTTGCCCGCTCAACAACACATAATAAAAAGCTGTTGCGAATCAAATTACAGCAGGTATTAAAATCAGTAAAAACTTTTGCACTACGCAGCAGCTGAGCAGGGCTCTATCGAGCACTATTTTATATCAACATTAAATTTTATGCATTCGAATTTCTTCTTATCATTTAAGATTATTTGCAATATTTATTTTATACATTTCGTTAAAAGTTTTAAGAGCTTTAAAGCAGCTACTCTTTTGTTTATAATAATTGATGATTTAGCATTGAGAAATAAAGTTAAGATCAACACAACACAACAGATACGAATAATAACTATAGTTTTTTTTTTTGCATTTTTATTTAATTTGGTTTCGTTTGCTGATTTTTCTACTTTGAATTTACATATATTTTTGTTTAAAGTTGAATTGCCACTGAATTGCTAATTTATTTTTGAGCTTTTTGTCAGACTAAATCTTATTTATCCTAAGGTCAGTTTTCTATAATTTTAATTTTAAAATAAATGAAGCTGATTCTTATTATTGTTAATAATTCAAATGTTGTTTACTATTGTCATAGTCACATTATTGTGCTCAACAAAAAACGCTTGGCATAATTACATGATGTGAGGATGATCTGGTGTTAGGCATTCTCTGCTTGGAGAACGTAATGTGATTATATATACAATATGTATATATTTATTTAAAATCAGCTGTATACATGTATGTGAAGCCGATTTGGTGTACTATGCCTCAAGCGGAGCTACATGCCATAATTCCTACTAAGAACGAAAGATTACTGTTTACTCACATGATAGGCGATGCCATTGATGTGGTTGCCATCAGCGACTGATTCTCTGATTCTGGTGTTGTTTACTCCTCGAGCTTCTTCTTGCTGATGCGGGTGCTGATGCTGGTGCGAATGCTGTTGGTGGGGGCGTGGTCCAGTGAGCGGGCTAGTGGGCGGCAGCTGTTGGGCGTTGGCCGTGTATCTGCCGCTGCCGCTGGAAGTGGAGGGCAATGGCGAGGCGGGCGGAGTGGGTTGCGGCTGTGGAATTGAGGGGCCCGTTCTGTTGCGTAAACGGGCCAAAGCACTCCGTAAACCCTCCGTATTGTCTTTGTCGGGCCCCTTTCCAAATGAAATGCATCCGCAGAGCACTGTGAGCCGCGCACCTTGCAACGCTGCGGCGCTCAGCTGCAATGGCGGACGAGCTGCTGTGCTGTTTCCCAAATTCCACAAAACTTTACCACCAGAATATCGACTATCAATCAATCAGTCAGTCAATCAATCAGTTCGTCGTGCCATCAGACGTTAGTGAAACTTTTTCAATTTAAAATAATATTAGTTAATTACTTTATTCTACACTATCCACAAACCGAAATTGATGTGATACCACAAAGTTTTGCATCAATTAGCACACATACACATACGCGCACGCACACACTCTATGGGTCGGATGTCCTTAGGTTGAGTGCACCTTAGCCAGAGCGAACTGTAATAGAGAACAGACTTCGATTAGCTGGAGAAGAAATATGCAAATTGTAAAATCGAATTCAATTTCAATTGCAACATAAATAACAAAAAAAAAAAAAAGAAAAAGAAACTGCAAGATAATGAAATGAACAAACTGAACAGAGAACAGTTTCCCAACTATTCACTAACAATTACACAATTTCAACGAAATGAAACAGAGCTTAGCAACTGACAACAAACAATGAGAAAAGTTGCAATTAAATTTGCGGCTGCCCCGAATGATGCAGACAAAACAAAGTTGCTTTTTGCTTTTGTTTTGGTTTTTAGTGGCATTTCAAAGGTTGCACAATATATATGTATATACATATGTATATATATATATAGTCTACAATGAACATAATTTGCAAGCAGCAATTAAAAGCACGCCAGTCACACGCCCTTTGGGGCTGCGATTGTGGTTGGGGCTGGTGCTGGTGTTGGGGTTTTACCCCTGGCAGCTGCGTTGCTATTTTTGTTGAGACCCAAGGATTTGTGCAATGTGACAAACTGCTTTTGTTGAGCCACGCAAACTGGCAATGCCAACGACAGGTCGAACTCGAAATACTCTAGGAAACTAGCAAATGTATATACCACACACACGTGCACAGTTAGTTATTTGTGCAGGCATTCGTGACATGCTTATGCGAACTAATCAAATTTGTATGGCTTAAAAATCAGCTGGGAATTGGTTGGCTCCCTCGTCGGCATCCTCGACTCTGCATCGGAGGGTATGAAATATGTAAAGTGACAGCTGTTGCCCTCCATAGAGCCGGAGGCGAGCGCAAACAAGCTTGACAAATGTCTCATATGCATACACAGCATACCTGCCCCACACATCTCACTCTCGGTACAGTGCGCTCTCGCTCACACGTACACATGGGTAGAGGGAGAACGGCGACACTTTTCGCCTGCCTGGAGCTAGGCAAGCAATAAAAACAGTTGCATGTTTTGTCTGCCTGCCATGGGATGCTCTTATTACCGGCTCTTTCAACCGAGCACACCTGAGCGCACCTGAGCACACTGCCAGCTTGACTCTGCGAACTTGGATACTTTACCGCACTTTAGTTGCAATATATCAATTTAAGCATTTGGTCAATTGTTTGATTACGATTTATTGCGGGGCTGATGGCAAATTTGGCATTTCAGTTAAGACCCGGCCAGATGATGATTTGGCTTTCGCAAATTTGTTTGACCATTTGATGGCACAGGCAGAGATTCAAGTTGCGGCAAAGTTAAATTAAATCATTTTGTGGTTATTTTCTAAAATCGTTTCCTTTCTTGCCGATTCATCATGGCTGCCGTTGTGTTTTTGGGCGCGTGTTTGAGCGCTTGAAAAGCAATTTAGTCGCATTGTTGTCGCCGACGACGTTGCTGACGTCGCTGCCGCCGGCGCTGGCTACGCAGCAATTATTTTCTCATATTACGTATACGCCGTGCGTGCCCGATGCGCTGTTTACAGATTTACGAGTATCCACGCCCATTACACAAGCACTTTCTATTACTGTTCGCATTTGGTGTTCACTTGCTGTTGTTGTTGGCCCATCTGCCCAAGTGACTTTCGGCTTTTAAGCCCAAGAAGCCAAAATATTAACATTATTTTTGGCGAAATATCTACGAATTTACCCACGCTCGCACACGCTGTCGGTGGCTGCGTGTTAAAATTAACTTGGGGGCAAACACTGGGGCCAGATTCTTAAGTGATATGGTGGCAAATTTGTAACGCCTCAATGGCCACCCCCACTCCAGTACCTGCTGCTGCCGGTCCTGCTGCCTTGGCTCTTGATTATGCGTAATTTTATATTTCTATTAGGACGCACAGCTAGCCGCGCAGCCAGCCATGAAAATTTGCAAGCAATTTATGGTATTACAATTATTTGAAATATTCTTAACTTTTCATAAGATTCCACCCGCATGCCGCCCCTAAGAAAAGCGAAACTTTATTTTTCCAATTGAATTAAGTTCACGTGTCAAATCAATCTAGAGGACAAAACATGATAAAAGTCATTTCATGCTGAAGTCGGCTTCGCTTAGACAAAGTTGTGAAGCCTTGAAAATTAGCCCAGAAATATTTCCCAGAATTTTGACATGCGGGGATGCCCGGAAACTTCTTTATGCCTCTTTAAACTATTAAAACATATTTATGGAAATGAATTAATATTATTTTATAGAAAAAGTTAGTTTTGTCAAAAGAAAATCTACTTTGGCAAGAAATTGAAATTAAATTTTTATAAAATGCATGGGAATACACCTTAATTGAGCAGGTGTAGAGGTAAATTTGATTTTCCACGTATGCTTATATTTGATCACTCATCTGAACACACACACGCACGCACACACACATGCAGACCACAGGCGTGCGCCTAATGGGAGTTACAATAACAATAATCATCATCGACGGTTTGTCATCCGCGAGGCTGTGTCGCCTCGATAATTTCGTATTCATTTCACATTCATTGGGCGGGACATCGATTATGATTATGATTATGATGATGGTGATGATGATGATTTTGATTATTATCATTTCACAGCTGGCCACAATGCCAGGTGATTGATGTTTGCCTCATTAGGGCAGCCATTTGTTAAGAAACAAATGTCGCCTTCACAGCTCAACTCCCCCAGCCAGAACTTTAAATCCTCATTGCCTTTGCCCCAATCCACGCGCGTGTGGCTGCCGCAAAAGGTGTGCCCGGAAGCAACATCAGAGCTCATAAATCACAAATAGAGCTGTGACAGCCTGAAAGGCAGAGAAAATTTCTCTTCTTCTTGATCGTAGTCAGGCGGAAAAGTTCGCTAGCTATGAAATAGGCTTTCATTAGAGCACTATCTCGTTTTCCTGTCAATTTTTTTTATAGACTTACATTCACCTTGAATGAATTTTATAGTTTACAGCTAAATGCAGGCAGGCAATTTTCAATAAATATTTTATTCGGGCATGAAATAGCCTATTAACGGTAATGTCTAATAAAATATCTGCTTTCAATTAAAGCTAAATGGAAAATATATTACCCTGTAACTTAACAGCTGAGGGTATATCAAATAATCAACGTCTAGGGTATGCTTAAAATGAGTGCTTAATAAATCGAATGGCATCTGGGTGGTCGGGCCCTCCCCAAAGTTACATATGATACAAGTCGCACGCCCATTAAATTAAATAGGCGTGGCACACACCAAACTCAATCTCTCTCTCTCTCTTTCTCTCTCTTTCTCTCTCTTTCTCTCTCTTTCTGTCGCTGTGTGTGCTTGTATTGAAAGCAAACCGCTCGGTCGCATTTTGTGCAAAATTGAGTTTGCACAATAATTCAATTTGGCAAGCACATAAATTTTAGATATGGCGTTAAAAGGATTTCAATACACTTACACACACACGCACACACTAAGACTATTAGGCCGCACGCACTTTGAGGCCTATGGGAAATGGCGCACCGATTTTCATAGGCATAAAGCTCGATTGGTGCCAGGCATCAAATTTCCAAGCGTCGCCTCGCATCTATTGCCAGAATATGAACTATGACAAAGGTACACACACACAAATACACACACACACATGTGCTTGTGCATAATTGGCTCTGTGCCACATGGGCTTCCCAACTGGCCTCTAATAGGCACTTAATTAGCTGAATATTAGGTATACGCCTCTCTGCACATATCTGGCGACTTAAAGCTTAGCTCTGACTTGTTAAACGCTGCCAACTATAATTCAAAGCATGCCGTGGGGCATACGCCAGGTGCTTCGGCTTAAGACTCTTGCACTTTGAGAAACCGAAACTTGGCGCCAACTTTGAAGGACTTGGCCACTGAGGGCCATCCACTGCTAGTCAGCACTTGTCGTTCATGGCATTGTTGTTGGCTGCTGTTCCAGTTCAATGAATAGGTCATATCAATATCTGAATTCGCAAAGTCATTCAGACTGCAAATGACAACTGAAATGCGATACAAAAGAAGTTTCTCTCAGACAACTGTGAGCCAGTGACAGAGACAGGTAGAGAGGGGGAGAGACTAATGCTCATACAGAGAGTACCATTCCGACACGTTGCATAAATGCTTGTGCGTTCTTCTATTGTGAATGACTTGCCTTAGCTGCTTAGTTCACCGCATAAAGGCAAAAACAGTGTAGCCGAACAATTCCAATTCCAATAAGCCACTGTGGCAAGTGCGGCTGGGGCTGAAGGGCCAAAGACGAACGACGCACAAATTGAATGTGCCTGTCAATCAAAAGTGCTTGTTGGCCTTTCATGGCTTAGATAAAAACGTTTTTACCTTGCGGCTTATGCTGACTTTTTTTCTTTTTTATACTCGATGAGCCGACTGCCTATAGTTGTGTTTATTTTATTTTTTGTGTTCCGGGAATAGCCTCTGACGACTCAATCCCACGTTGCAGGTCAGTTTGTCAGTTAAGCAGGACCATTAAGCAACATTGATGCGCAGTTTACTGCAGTCGTGTGAGTCGCATGCTCTGCCCCTTTGCTGTGCCCAAAGCACACGTTAGTTGCGTTCATTGGGCGATGTTGCAAGTGCTGCCGCAGCTAAGCCCCGCCGGGCCAGCTGAAGACTTTAATGCATATTGTATTATCATAAACCCAAATGCACTTTTTCCAAAACAAAAAAAAAATGAAAGAGAAGAGAAACTTTAATCCCGCCTCCAGATCCCGACGCATCTGGCATGGCGTCTGCACAATGGTAGCGCGACTTGGCCAAAAATTATTATTATTTTCCAGCTTATGCGTTTGCCTTGCCGGGCCAAAATAGTGCAAGTCATTGCCCTCGCTTGGAGCCAGTGCACAGTGCAATGGTCTAGCAATTGTATCTTCCCTTCGTTCCGAGCTGCTCCCAGCTGCTGCTTTGCCATATTTGTATATAAGTATTTTTATTTATATTTGCCGAAGTAATATATGAGACGTTAAATAATATCTGATACTGGATTTTCATTCTCTCTCTCTTTATGAAGATTATATTGTTCAAGTATGAGCTAGTGGACGGTTTCATTTTCCATATAAGACAACAATTGTGAATAAAGTATATGTATATTATTTTATAAAAAGTATATATATATATATAATATAGTAGATAGCAATTTCGAATAAAATTCAACTATTGCTTCATTTGTTGCATTCAAACTGAAACGTTGTATTCATATTCATATACAAATAATATGATTTTTATTGACAAGTGTATTTGTTGTGCACTTTTTTATCTGTTATGCTCTTCAAGCAATAACGAACAAAAAAACAAATACAAATGCAATTAAGTAGATACTTATACTTAATAGCATCAGAGTCAGTTTAACAACAGAGTCTGTTTAACAACAAAGAAACATCAACATATACTTTAGTGCAATTTTAATACACTTTTTATAAGTAGAGCATGTCGCCATCAAGAGATGCGATAGTATGGCCTTTTTATGCAGCATTGCACGGCATTAATGTGAAACCTCGTTTAAATACGCGCACACAGGGAATTCTCGATAAAACAGAGAAATTTTATACGCAGCCGCCCCTCCAACCTCCCCGGGTCTATCGGTGGATATACATATATATTTCCATCGATATTCAGAGGGGCAAATTGAACGCGAAAATAAAGTAGCCAACAAGTAAAAAGAAAACATAAATCTTTCTCTGCTAATTACAGTTTAAAAGAAAATACCGGAGATTAAACATTAAAAACCGCCGACTCCTTGCGAGCGCCGCTCTCAGTTCACCTGGCTGCAGCGAACAGCGAACGGCGAGTAATTAATTAAACGCCTCGGCACAGTGGAAATGGCAGGCAAACGGCAAACGGCAAACAATGGCGGAAGAGTGAAGCAACGGGCAGGGGGGGAAGGAGAGGGAGGGGGAGCGAAGCATGAATGCAGCGTTGCGTTTCTGTGTTTTCCTTTTGTTATTTTGTTTTTCGGTGCTCAGCTGCGAAAATGAAAATTTGCTTAAATAGCTGCAATTGCAATAAAGATCCTTGGGGGCGTAACAATTATTTTGAAAACCGGACGCAATGCAATTAAATGTTGCCTCATTGCACATTACGGGAGAGTTTTAATTAAAGGGTCAGAACGCTGGCACAGCCACAGCCGTGGCAGAGCAATGGGAGAGCCTGTCCAAAATTATACTGGCAATAGGGCCCATCATTCGGTTGAGCTGGACTCTGCCAAATTCGTGCCAATTACCGGGGCAACTGATGCATAGCACTGAAGCCACGGATTGATGTTGGGCTGCTCTTGCAACTGAGAGGCGACATACATACATACATACATATACATATATATGTTGTATATATCTACTCATAAATCAGTGGCAAATCTGCGACTGCTTCACATGACTTCATTAAAAATCAGTAGCACTCGCTAAGCCAACCAATCACCCACCCAGTCCGCATGAACGCTCCGTCGGGCCCGGGCCACGGTGCGTATACGCATTACTGATGGCTGATACTTAAAATCGACAGCTGCGCTTGGCTTTGACTCCGCCCACAAGCTGCTTGCTGTTTGCTGACGCATTAAATACCCTTACATTCGCGATTGAATTTCGCATAACCCTTGCGTAAATGCTTTTCCTTTTTTTCCCGGAATCACTAATATGAAAATAACTCGTGCGTACGCAAATAAAATATTTTTCAGCCGTCTGGTGACAAAAGATGTGAGCGCCACATCCGACACGATATTCAAATTTAATCAGGTTGCCAGAAAAGTTGGAGCGCGCCTAATGAACGCCAAAGTAAACAGGCGACTCGGTAATTAATTGTAGAGAGTTCTTGTTGAACTTGCCAGCCCAAACAAACATTAAAATGTCCTCAAAGCACTGGGAAAGTCCATACAAAATTAAAATGCCTGTCACAGCAGTGAAAGAAAAATCGGTTGACATTTCCAAGCCTACAATGAAAAATTTGCTGCAACACTTTTTTTATTCCATGTTCTTTTTTTTTTTTTGCCAAAATCTTGTTTTTTTGTATTTACTTTCGCTTCCCTATTTTGTTAGCCGCATTTGTGTCACTGTCCGGCCGTAAGCACAATGACCACAAAACTCCGATATGGGAGTGTAGCTTTGAACGTGTATTTGTCTTTGTATTTGTATTGGTGAGTATGTGTGTGTGTGAGTGTGTTTGTGTGTTTCGTTGTTGTTTGTTGTGGTTCTTGGCAAAGGGCGCACTTTCATGCCATACCCAAGATTCTATGCTACGTATTTGGAATGACGCACGTATGAGTAAGTATGCCATAGATAACATATGGTTATAAGCACGTATAATACCATTATATTGCGAAGATAATGCGTTTGGTCAACGACCTGCTTCACGTCGGCTTTAATTGGCAAACAGCGGGCTCATCGCAATGGAATGCTATCAATGATATCATCATCGAATGCACAGCATGTGAACGGGATATAACAACAACAACAAATGTGCGAAGTATTCCATGATTAGGGACATTAAACGCGCTCAAATGAAACCTTATTAAATACCCTTGCGCTATCGCGGCACAAATCAAATCGCATTAACCCGCCACACCGATTTCATTTCACGCTCATAACAAATTAAAAAAACCAAAAACAAAAGAAAACACTTGCTGCCGCATTACTATTATTGTACTTTTCTTTATTGGATGTGGAAGGAGGTCGCAGGAAATGTAATTCTCGAAACTGGTATATAAAAGCGATAATTTTGTGAGGCCATATCAAATTGATATGACTGGAAGCTCGCTGCTCTCAAATACCCAATTCTGTTACTAGGTATAAATTTCACTAAGTAAGCGCACACAAAAAAACAAAAAGACAATAAAGAAAAGGAAACCCCGACGGAAACGCATGAAATGCGAACAAAAAGGCAAAGACGAACACAATACAACGGCAAAACAATGCATGGGGTGCCCAGGCCACAGCGCTTAGCAGAGACAACAACCGGGACTCACATGTTTTTAGCGAGCGCATAAAAGTATGCTACACTGCGGATATTGGAGCATGTCAAGCCTCAATCGAAGTTGGCTTGGATTAGTTATCTGTTATGTTCGACGGCGCTGGCAACGGCTGGGCGACACAATTATGGATTAGAGAAATTTACATGTGGTTTCTATAAAATTATATAATTTCTTTTAGCTAGGCCGTCATGTCACTTTGCGGCCCTTGCTTTGGCAATAAACACAAACTGGCACACTCTCACTCGGAGACACTCACGCACTCGTAGCTGCCGTACTCTTTTTTTATTTATTTTTATTTTTTCTTTCATAGGGAATTGGCGTTTCAGTAGCACATTTTTCATACGTTGCGTTGCCAGAACTTGATGAGCTGCTCAGACGAGACGACCAAAAGCTACGACCGTTCAACTACGACTAACTGAACTGAATATCAAATGAAACTGCCGAGCCACGCATATTCAAGTATGGGTATGTGTGTGTGAGTGAGGGTATATGTGTGTATGTACAACGAGCAACGAGCAATGGCGAAGCATGCGACACACAGCAGGCAGCGGAAAAACAGCGCGAATTTGAGTGGAAAGCCCAGCAGGATAGAAAAGCACAAGCAAAGCAGCTGACACACATATTTTTGGGCTTTGTTTTGGTTGTGCCCAGGCGTCGCATGGGATAGCTGGTGATGGTGTTAGTGCTACTGCCGCAACTGCGGCGGCTGCTTGCCGGCGTTTTTCAATCTCTCTCTCTCTTTCTCTCTCTCGCCCTCTCTCTACCTCCATCTCTCTGCCATTCAAATGGAGAGGCAGCGCCTGCGCATAGTGCGCGAAAGCGTTTCAAATTCAAACAGAGGCCTGCATAAATAACAAATATTTTAATAAAACGTCTCGACTGAGCAATCTGGGCTTTTCTTGATGACCCGTCATCAGTGTGTCGACAGTTGGGCCAATGCTTGGCGCTACAGTCATCAGAGTTATGCATATATTTATTAGCTGAGGCATTCATTTTATCGATTTCATTTTGACCAATATTCGGATGAACGTTTTGTTTACGAATTTGTGTGCCACAAGGCATGAATGAATACACACACACTCGCATACACACACACATGCGTGCTAACATAAATAGAGAGTAAAATAGTACAGCTACAACTAACCAGCAGTGCAATTGGGTTCGTGTATTTGTGTGTGTGTGCCTGTGTGTGTGTGAGTGTGCATGTCGTCTTCTTTTCACTCAGGTTGAATGACACTGGCAAGTGGATCGACAGCCGCCCGTCCCCGCCCCCAATGTGAGAGTTGCTGCTTCGACGTTTTATGTCCTCAATTCCAAGCGGGACGCCATCAGCGAGTGTATGTGTGCGTGTGTGTGTGTAGGCGCGTCCTAGGCCTCTGTCAAGTGCGAGCACACTGACAGCATCAGTTCGTGTTTACATGGGGCGTCAGAAGGGCGTGACACAGTTCCGTGGAATGCAATTCCTGGCAGAGGGAAGCAGCGTGCGTGCGTATACGTAATATTGTTATATCTAAATGCTTTCTAGCGTGCAATTAAGCGAGGTGACAATGAAAATGTATGTATGGAAATTAACTTTTAATATAAATATACTTATACGTTGGCCAATTAGACTTGTGTACTTGGGTAAATCGAAATAATTGATCAAGATAATTAATCAAGAGAAAACACATGGCTTGCCTCTTTAACGGCCAAGCCGAAAAGTATGCAATGAAAAATGTAAAAATTACCACGCATTGAAGTCAGCTTGAAAGTATACTGTACAAAAATAAAATAGGCATTAAGAGGGCATTAAACAGCTAAAGTATTCCAGGTCCAATTCAAATAGCAATTCAATATATTATTTTGGAATTAAGTTGGTCTGAAAATAAAACAATTTTGAATGTAAATTAATAAACCTAATTAGATTTTTGCAATACTAACAGTAGTCTAGCCAGTAGGAATCTGGTTTGATTGAACAGAGAGCTCTTAGATTATGAACATAATCATTTTGATTTTATTGTATATATATACGTATATTCCCAAAGATACATTTAAAAAGCCAGCTATAAAGTCGACTGCGATTTGTTGTAGCTTAAGAGGGCTAGCCTTAAGCACCGTAGCATACTTTTGTAAATTGAATTCTTTATTTATGAATTTGGCATCATATTTACGTGTTTCTAATTTTGTGGCCAGACGTATTCAGAGCCGATGTCGATGTCTCATTGAATATTAAGCAAATCATATTATTTATTTAGGCATATGTACATTTTTGAAGTAAACACGTACAATATGGACTGTCGGCCGCTAAGTGGATTGCACAGATATTCGAGCCACGGGAATAATTAAAGAACTGCCGTCTTCTCATCTGCGTAGACAACTGATGTTTGACTTGACGCTTAAACGGAGCCGTTGCTGATGCTGATGGGATTAGTCAAGGGTGTACTTTACTACCATAAGCAACAGAAACAACAGCAGCAGCAGCAGCGACAGTCAATATACATATTAAACGTTCCAGCTGAGGAGTTACAATGTGCAGTGAGGCACAGGATAAAATAGCCAAGGTACAAGTTATAAACAATCAAAACTTTTGCTGGTAATCCGAATGTTCGTGCAGGACGTGCCATGGCATAGGTCATGGTATTGTAACTATTGCACAAAACTAAGTTTCCCAGTGACGTACTGCATGGCAATATATGTATGTACGTTGATACGCACTATCCCGAGCGGATTGCACTTTTAATCTACCAAAGTCCACAAACAAAACTGTGGTGCAAGCAAACAAATTACATTGTTCCTCTGAAAATGTTTGCCCCAATAACAAATGAGAAGCAGAAGCTAGATAAAAGTGTGATTCCGCATTGGAGTTTGCTGTTGCCATAAATCATTTGCAACAAATATATCAACTAATTCGATGCTCTAGCATACAACTGGCGCTCTGCAAGTCCATTTGCTGCGCTGCCGGCTGAACTTTTAGGAAACCAAAGACCATGCAGATAAGATACGAACATATCGGTAGCGACTGCGAACTTAGTCGAAGCAATTTCCTGGGCTCAGTCGTTGCTCAAACGCTGCGAGTGTTGGATCGTCAGTCGGTCGATCAGTGGCGAGCCTCTAAGCAAGTCGTACGGTGCACTTTGGATCGAGCAGCAAAGAGACCGAGAGAGCGTGAGAGCGCAAAACAGCGTGAGAGCGAAAGACGGCGTGAGAGCGCAAGTGAGCGTGTGAGCATAGGTCGCTTGTGTAAATACATTTGTTTGTGTATAGAGAGACACGTTCGCTGGGACCGGTTGAAGAAGCGAACAACAAAGATCAAATGATCAGTGAAAAGAAATTGAGGCGACGCGTCATCACGCCGACAACAGATGCCAGCAATACGGACCCTTTGCTGGTGGGGCGACAGCTGCACCTAATAGACGACGAGGTGAGCTGAGGGGTTGTGGGGCTGAGGGTCGATCGATATGCCAGAGGCCCTTCAAATAGCGCAAGTGTCGCAAGAATGCGCCAATCTACAAGTGTTTTGTCGATACCCGTTGATAAGATTAGCTAATTCGGGTGGTGCAATGTGAAAGAGTTCTATGTCTCGATGCCTTATCAGACCATACACTTGCCAATTCGGGCGTCGATTGTCTGTGGCAGCTGCAGCGCCTACTCGCATTTCTATGGGCTTTGCGGTGGCAACAGCTGCACAGGGCGCAGCAATGTGGACCGACGCGGCGATAAGATAAAGCCATGATGGATTAAATCGAAATATTAGAACGTTATAGTCGACCCAAAAAGTGTTGAATATGCTTTAATTAAAAACTGATTCACCCGCCCGTATCTTGAGCAAACATCACGAACCACCCAAAATGCGCGTAACCACTTCAACCACTAACCCACTATTGCCGATTTTCCCACTCGCCCACAGCAAACCAACTGCTGCGAACGAGCTTTTATCAGCCGCGAGAAGATCAAATGGTATTGGGCGCCCGGCTTCATCGCCTTCTGGCTGCTCATCTACTGTGCCATATCCATTCCGGCAGCCAATCACCTGCCACGCCCGCTCAGCATCAAGGATGAGGCCAAGCATCCGGAGCGTTTCATTGCCGAGCGCGCCGAGCTGAATCTGCAGCGTCTGGTGGCCCTAGGACCGCGTGTGGTGGGCAGCCGCGAAAATGAAATGGGATCAGTTCAGGTGATCACGTCCACCATACAAAAGGTGCGCGCCGAGCTGGGCGCTGTCCACGACATCGAAGTGGATGTGCAGGTGGCCTCCGGCAGCTACATCCACTGGGAAGCCGTCAACATGTACCAGAGCATACAGAACTTTGTGGTCAAAATCGGTCCCAAGGGCTCCAATAGCACCACCTATGTCCTCATCAACAGCCACTACGACTCGGTGCCGGCGGGCCCCGGCGCTGGCGATGATGGCTCCATGGTGGCCGTCATGCTGGAGACTCTGCGCGTGCTGGCCAAATCAAAGTATGCTCTCAAGCATCCGGCTGTCTTCCTGTTCAACGGCGCCGAGGAGAATCCGCTGCAGGCCTCGCACGCCTTCATCACGCAGCACAAGTGGGCCAAGAACTGCAGGTGGGTGACCGAGGCTTAATCCTCATCCTGATGATGATTCCACTAAGTTCTATTTTCTACTTCATTCACATTGCCAGAGCGCTGATCAACTTGGACTCGGCTGGCAATGGCGGTCGCGAGATTCTCTTTCAATCCGGCCCCAATCACCCGTGGCTCATGAAGAGCTATCGGCGCGCCATCAAGCACCCCTATGCCTCGACCATGGCCGAGGAGATGTTCCAGCACAACTTCATACCCTCCGACACGGACTTTCGCATATTCCGCGATCATGGCGCTGTGCCCGGCCTGGACATGGCCTACCAGTACAATGGCTATGTCTATCACACCCGCTTCGATCGTGCGGAGATCTTTCCGCGCGGCAGCTTGCAGAATACCGGTGACAATCTCTTGGCATTGGTCCGCGAGATATCCAGTGCGCCGGAGCTTGAGGACACTTCGGTAATATTTTATGGAAAAATTCAAGGCTAAAGAACTAAACTCTTGCATCTGTACACAGAAACACGCCGAGGGACACACCGTTTACTACGATGTGATGGGCTGGTTCTTGGTCTTCTATACCGAAACGGAGGGCATCATTCTCAATGTGGTCGTGGCCATTGGCGCAATTGTGGCCTGTGTGGTTGCCATCATGCTCATGGCCAAAAACTCTGGCCTCAAGCTCAGCCAAGTGCTCAAGCGCACGCTGCACACCTTTGGCGTGCTCATCCTGGGCGTGGTCGCAGGCTTCACACTGCCCATCATCATTGCCGTGTTCATGGATCTGGTGCATATGCCGCTCTCCTGGTTCACACAGAATTGGCTCATCCTGGGACTCTACTTCTGTCCCTTTATCTTCGGCTTGGCCATTGTGCCCGCTCTCTATTTCCACTACACCTCGACTGTGAGTACTCTCAATTGATTCAACTTGAACTGAACTGAATTCTCTATTCTCTCCAGGATCGACTGCCCATTGGACAGCGTGTGCAGCTGTTGTTGCACTGCCACTGCCTCTTCCTGGCGCTGCTTACCCTGGTGCTCACCATCTGCAGCATCCGCTCGGCCTTTGTGTTCATGTTGACCTGCCTCTTCTACACAGTGGGCGTGGTCTTCAATCTGTCCACCAGTCTGCACAGCCGCAGTAAGATGCATCACGCATTGGCTCCTAGATACCCAGCGTAATTTCTCTTTGTCTTTTCTGCCTCACAGACGTTGCCTGGATCATTCCTCACATCGTTTGCTATGTGCCTCCCTTTCTGTTCTTTGCCTACTTTTCGCACTGCTTCCTGGCCACTTTTATTCCGATGCTGGGTCGTTTTGGCGACTCAGTAAATCCGGACCTGATTATAGCCGTCTTCAGCACTGCTGTGAGCCTGTTTGTCGCTGGCTTCATCGTGCCCATGCTTCACATGTTCCGCAAATCCAAGACCATCATTTGCGCTCTGCTAGGCATCACCTTGGTGTGCATCATCATTGCTGCCACTCCCTTGGGCTTCCCCTACCGCCCAGAGACAAGTGTGCAACGCTTTGCCGTATTGGTGAGTGAAGCCAAGTGAGATTCCAGTTGGAGCTTCCCATTCAATGAACCTCATCCTTTTATAGCACGCCAAGCGCACCTTCCACGATGCGAATAACAATGTTCGCCGCTCCGAGACGGGTTACTTCATCATGCCACAAGACAGACGCACCTACTCTGTCAAAAGTAGGTATTCCCCTTATAAAGCAACTCTTACATTGTCTAACGAATGCACTCCCATGTAGATAAGGTCATCAACATGACCCTGGCCAGATCTGTGAAAGATGAGTGCAAAAAGGAAACCCGCTGCGGCTACCCATTATACAACATGCGCTGGCACAAGACCAGGTAAGCCCCTCAACTATCCCACACTCATTTACTTATTCACTTACTCACTCACTCATTCATTCGGTAACCAATTGCAGAGAACGTGCCTTGTGGATACCCGCCTCGGCGCCTGTTCTGGGCCCACTGCCCGTGGCTAAGGTTCTTTCCAAGAAGCAGCTGACAGCGAACAAGATGCGCTTTGAAATGGAGCTCACTGGTCCGGATCACATGGGCATCGTCATACAGCCGCTGAACGGCGCTCGAGTCGTTGGCTGGTCCTTCCACCAGGCGCCACTCCGCCTGAACTATAAGCCACCTTATTATATCTACTTCTCCTATGGCGTCAACGGAGATGCACTGAAATTCTGGCTGGAGCTCGAGGTGAGTTCACTGCGTTCCCCTTTTAGTTCGCCCTAAATGGTATATATTTGGCAGAAACCCAGTGGTGACTGGAGGACATCTACGTTCGAGCTGGGCCTGCACGGCCATTGGATTCATCACACGGAATTGCATACAGCTGACTTCAAGAAGTTCCTCGACAGCTTTCCCAGCTACGTGGACGCAACGCCCTGGCCGGCGTCCTATGAGACGTGGATATACTAAAACCATTTGAACTGTTTTATACATCTATATATACGTATATGAGTAATTGTAGCAAAACATAATATAATGCAGGTAAAAAGTGAATAACGAAATATATGTTTAAGAACAAAAAATACGCTTTAGCTCTTGCTGATGGTGGGTTAAAGCCAAAAAGGAAGTTGGATAAGAGCTTCCGCTAAATAATGCGTCAATCACTGATTAAATATTTAATATTATTATACCCTGAACCCATTGAAAATGGGAAATCAGGGTATAATGGTTTTGTTAAAAGTATGTAACAGGGAGAAGGAGGCGTGGCAGACCCCACAAAGTATATATATTCTTGATCAGGGCGACAAACTGAATCGATTTAGCCATGTCCGTCTGTCCGTCTGTCCGTCTGTCCGTCTGTCCGTATGTATGAACGCGTCGATTTCTGAAGATATAGAAGCTAGAGACTTCAACTTTTTTTAAAATGCTCGTATATAGCGCGCGCATATCGAGTTTATCACTAAAAATCGATAACTCATCCCGTTCTTTTTTTATCGATCAAAAACCTTATCGAAAACCAGTTATAAAATTATATCTCCTACACCTTTAGAGCTAAAGTCTCCAAATTTTAAATGTAGACTCGACTGCATGTGATAGAATTTCGGTTTTTGTTATAATTCACCCCCCACCCCTATATCCACCCCCTTACCCTCATCTCTGTAAAAGGCGTATTTCAAATACTAGAGACTTGAGCTTTGGCAAATATACGCATAGTAATGATAAAACCACATTCTGAAAGTTTCATGAAGAACGTACGTCCACAAAAAAAGTTATTGGACAATTAAGTTCCCATAGTAAGCCCACACTGCAGCCCATGCCTGTTAATGCGTGCGTGCCTATGGGTGTCTATGTATATGTTTGCGTGTGTGTGTGTGTTTGTTTAAACTGAATGACACTAAAAATGATTGAAATGGCTGTTGCTCGGAGGGTTCAGGGTATCTCGTAGTCGAGCAGTCTCGACTAGAGCTTTCTTACTTGTTTTTCATTTACTTTATTTAGCATATTTGTTAATCAACTATACATATTTAGTTTATATTGCTGCTACCGCACAGTGCCGTCATTTAGATATGGCCAACAGTATAAACGTTTTGTACAGCCGGTTTAGGCACTGATTAGAAGCGTGGCCATAACTATACACTGTGTGCAAAGTGCGGTCGAGTATATTAGTTTATTTGCCAGAGTCAATATGCAATATGCAATCTGAATGGAATGGACTTCGTCATTATCTGATAAGACCAAATTGTATTTTGATAATTATTAATTTATAGTTCAAGGAACAGTTTCTAGATTCATAATTGGCTGCTTCTTTTGCTTTTTCACATTGGCTATTATTTCATCCATGTTATTCGTTAAATGATTGAGTACTTTGTCAATTAGGTTCAACCGAATATGTAGGCTGCAAAGAAGTCAATAAATATATGGAATGCTTAGTGAATATACTAGTTCCTCACATATTTATGTCTGACTCGATATCCGAAAACTCCTTGGTGATATACCTGCAATCATCATATGAAGAGTGTTGAAAGTTAGTCAAATTAATATTATTATTATATCGTAGCTTACAATTGTTGCAGCCTTTCTTGGTTGAACACATTGCCAAATTGATTTTCTTGACTGTAATGTGGATAGCGTGGAGGCTTACAAAGGCCGCAGGTGAGACGAAAGATTTGCTTTCTTATATAGTACATCAGGAACGAGGGCTTGAGGCCGATCGACGCTGTGGCCTTTTTGTAGGCCAACACAATAACGACCAAGATCATGTTCTGCAGTAATGAATAAATCTCTTAGCTGCAAACACAATAAATTCAAGTCAATCTCATATCTCTTACCAATGCAACGAAAAATATGAAGAGCACGTAAGTAAGAAAGTATATGGATGCCCAGATTGGGTATTCCTGTGCCAATTCGAAGAAGTTAAAGTCACCAACTGTCATGCGGACCATAGTTAAGAATGCGGAACTGATATTTTTAAAGTTGGAATTATTCTCTCCAAATAGACACATGCCAAGCAGTGCAAACGACAAAAACGCCACGGAGAGCATGATGAAAAAGGCAGCTAAGTCAGTGAAGGCCTAAAGGGAACGAAATGAATAATGTTCAATTGGTTGCAGACTTCAGACTCGGCTCAGCTCAGCTCATACATTTTTTATAGAACATCCCAAAGTTCTTAGAAGTGGCACAAAGTCCATATATGCTAAGAGACCCATCCAGGAGAAGAAAGCCAAGAATCCAACTAGGATCTGCTGGGTCGAAAATGTGTACAGCAAATAGTCCAATGGAACAAATTCGACTCTGTTCGAATTCATTGCACTCTTAAATTTTACGGAATAATAGCTCGAGCTGATATGCATATAAATTAACGTGTAACAGATCTGATTAGAATGAAAGAAATGATAATTGATAATGGCTTACAAACATACATACATATGTAGATGCAGATCATCAACTTACGAAAATACTAGGTAGAAATGTGTATGTTGTAAACTTTTTAAAGTATAGCCGAAAGCCGATGCGAGTTAATTTGTTCACCTCAATGTAGGTATAATATACGTTAATTAGATAGATTACGATGGAGCACTCCGTTGCGAAGCCACCGTTCAGTGGACTCGTGTAGAACGATTGCGAATTGTACTTGGTGTTTAGAAGGCCGGTTGTCATTATCTCAAAAATTAATCTGGAGTTTGAGGATCGTTAGCGTATGAATGATTGTCAATTGGATAGCTCACTTAGTGGAGAGTATTAGGTCCATGTTCAAGTTGATCATATTCAGCTCGAGCACGACCAACCGTGAGGCACGATCTAACCACTTACTACGGCGCAAACTCTGTACGATCGCCAGACTCTCATACGCTTCGTATGATAACAGTTTCACATAGCCGCCACTGTGATAAGTGAGCAGTGGTGCTTCGATGGGTTTGGTCTCCAGTTCATCCATTGTATAGTAATGTGTGCTGTTCGTTAAGTGAAAAGGAATGGTTAAGATCTCTACAGTCATTCGAATGCCTTACTCCTTATAGAATGGATCAGTGGCCTCATCGCTCTTCGAATAGGGCGTATAACATACGTTGAAGTAGCGCACGAGCGAGCTGTGCACCTCACATTTGTCCTTTTTGACACGCACCTGGCGTAGCCTCGGTGGGCCAAGCAATAGGTTTTCGAATAGAAATAGACGGCCTCTTAAGTTCCGTTTTTTGTGAACCATGACGTGCTCATGCAAGTGGTTCATCGAATGATTATTGATGTTGCCATGCAGCACGGGAATGATCACAAACTGCAAATAGTCCCAAAAGTCGGTGATTGTTTTGACATTACTGAAGGAAATGACGGCTTCATTATCCATGTAGTCCGGCATTTCAAGCATGCTGCGAAAGCCCTTGATAAAGAAATATTGCTCATGCACTATCAAATCGTGGCCAATCTTCGTCGTACATGCCAAAAAGATGGCGAACAGAATCATGTGGAGCAGCGCATTTCGGGTGGCCTTCTCCGTTGTGTAGTGGTAATCTCCATAGATTGCCCGGAATCGATTTGAGTCGGCCATTTCAGCATAAAAAATATTTCAAGTTCGATTGGATTCGAGTTTCATTTGAATTCGACACTTAATTCGGAGCTGATTCGATAAGCGAAATATGATTTGTTTGAATTTTGTTTACTAAATTCGACCAATTATTCTCTTTTTTTGTTTTTATTTATTTATTTTTTCTTCCGCTAAATATTGATTTCTATTTTAAGCTAATGATCATTGAGCATTAAAAATATTTATTTTCCTTTAGTTTAGTTCGGCAATAAGATATATGCCGGCATAAAGCTTAATCTAACCGCTGGCCATCAAGTCATAAACCCCCCAAATTCGCGGCTTGTTATCGCCAAGTCGTAATCTACAGCATTATCGCCGATAAGTCTCGACTTATTGGCATAGAGCCAAAATGTTTGCATTAATTGCCATTTCATTTGTTAGTTTTCCGACTCTGTTGCTGCGCTGTGGTTCAATTTTTTGCGTTTAGTTAAGCACACGAATTACTCGAAGAGGTCCACTAATAAAACAAAGGTAGTTCTTAAGATAGGATATCCCCATGAACAACTGTTACTAACAAGACTCGACAAGAAAATAAAAGGAATACATTGTGGAAGCACTCTAAGAGTGTAATCAAAATGATTAATGACAAAAATTATAATAATTATTAGTTATTCAATTAGTTTGCTCGATATGTCTAACTCTCAACACAATCCGTCTTCTTTGCCAGATGTCCTTCTCCAGCGTTGATATAGCAGCATCTGGAGAGAAAGCTTCCAAAAAGGGCGGCGATAAGTGGCCTTGGTATGGGGCGCCCATCTTCTGCGTGATCTGGTTCACTCTGTTCTATGTGGCCGCCATTCCGAGCTTCTTCTCGTATCCCAGGATGCTGTATGTGCGCGATGAGGCCCATCATCCGGGCGAGTTCATTGGCGAGCGTGCCATGATCCAGCTGGCCGAGTACTCATCGATTGGCAACAAAATGACTGGATCCATAAATAATGAGGTGCACGTGGTGAACTTTCTGAAGCGCGAGGTGGAAAGGATTGTGGAGCAGTCACGCACCGATCTCTATGACATCGACTTGGAGGTGCAATACGCTTCGGGCTCCTTCTACCTGTGGGATGCGGCCACCAGCTATGACAATGTGTCCAATGTGGTGGTGCGGCTCTCCCGCAAGGATAGTCCCAGCGACAACTATTTGTTGGTCAACTCCCACTACGATTCGGAGGTAAAGACACCGGCTGCTGGCGACGACGGCGTCATGGTGGTCATCATGCTGGAAACACTGCGCGTCATGACGCAATCCGACCGCCCGCTGGCTCATCCCGTCGTCTTTCTCTTCAATGGTGCTGAGGAAGCCAACATGCTGGGTGCCCATGGCTTCATCACAAATCATAAATGGGCCAAAAACTGCAAGTGCGTAGACTCTCTCGCTCTCTTTCTTTCCCTTTCTCTTTCTACATGCCTAGCTATGTGCACTCTCTTAGGGCACTTATCAACTTAGACTCGACGGGATCAGGCGGACGCGAGGTTTTATTTCAAACAGGTCCCAATCACCCCTGGCTGATGAGCTACTATCAGAAGTATGCACCACACCCCTTCTCCATAACGCTCGGCGAGGAGCTCTTTCAGAATAACTTTATACCCTCCGACACGGACTTTCGCATATTCCGTGATTTCGGTAATGTTCCCGGCCTGGACATGGCGCATGCCCTCAATGGCTATGTCTACCACACCAAGTACGACAACTTCAAGAATCTGGCGCGTGGCACCTATCAGTCCACGGGCGAGAATGTGCTGGCCTTGACCTGGGCGCTGGCCAACGCCCCGGAGCTGGATGATATGGCCGCCCACGAAGAGGGGCACGCTGTCTTCTTCGACTACCTCGGCTGGTTCATTATCGTCTATACCGAGAGTGCCAGCATTGCCATTAATATCGTGGTTTCCCTCGCCGCTCTGATCTGCATTGGCATCTCCGTCTACTTCATGACTAAGGACAATGTGGTGGATGCACCCAAGGCGGTGGCCTTGCGCTTTGCCACCATTTGCCTGGTGCAGCTGGGCGCAGTGATCATCGCCTGGGGCTTGACCCTACTCGTAGCTGTGTTCATGCGCGCCGTTGGCCTGGGCGAGTCCTGGTACTATGGAATTTGGATGACCTTCGGCCTGTACTTCTGTCCCATGTTCCTCGGACTGGGCCTGCTGCCCGCCTTCTACATTGGCTGGACCAAGCGCAAGACCTACATGAAGCTGAATCAGACCATTGCCTGCTTCATGCACGCCCACTGCATTCTGATTGTCTTCCTTTGCCTGCTCCTGACTGGTCTGGGCATACGCTCAGCCTTCTTCCCCATGATTGGTCTCTTCTTCTACACCGTCTCGATGATAGTGCAGTTTATCCTGAGACTGACCATTAAGAGTAAGTGATATATAAATTGACGTCTTTTTTCTTTTTCAGTCTGCCAGCATATTTATACTCTCTCTCGTAGAAAGTTTCTTTATGACTGTCCACATGCTGTGCCAGATTTTGCCCTTCTTCTTCTACACCTATTTGATGTACGTGTTCCTGCTGGTCTTTGTGCCCATGCAGGGACGCGATGGACCCGATAGCAAACCCGATATGCTGCTCGCAGCATTCATTGCTCTCATGACAATGCATTTCGCTGGATTCATAGTATGTTTTAGAGCTTAATTTCTCCGCTCGAATATAGTAATTTGATCCTCTTAGGTTCCAGTCCTACAAAAATTCCACAAATCAAAGACCTTCATCTCAATGTTTGGTGTCCTAATCATCATATTCATCATATTGGCCGCCACACCTGCTGGCTTTCCTTTCAAGAAGGATGTTGCCGCACAGCGGTACTATGTTCTGGTGAGTTTCCTCAGCTCAACTCACCTGAGACTACTCAGCTGTAACCTCAGGTTGCTTTCAGCACACCCAACGCACATTGCACAAGTTGGATGGAATTACGACTCAAGAAACGGGCTTCTACATACAGCCCGTGGATACTCGATACTCGGAGCTGTATGATACAACGCTTAAGAACGTAGAGCCCGAGATTTGGCTCAAGAATAATTGTGCCGAGGAGCCCTACTGCGGTCTGCCGCTCTACAATGGACGTTGGCTCAACTGGAAGTAAGTCTCAATTGAGTCATATTTACACTACTCTATATATAATAACTGCTCTCTTTCAGGGACTCTGCTCGTTGGATTTACAGCTCTGCTCCCGCTCTGCCAGTGCTCACAGAGCTCACAGAAGTATCGCGGCAGTCCATAAGCTTGAGCAAAAAGAGATTCGAGTTCAGCCTCAAGGCGGGCGATCGCATTGTCATGTACGTTGATCCCTTGGAGAATGTGAAGATCACAAATTGGTCGTTCGATGAGACGATCTTGGTGGATGGCCATACTGCGCCCTATTTCATATACCATGTCACCTCCATGGTCACGGAGCCCTACAACTTTTGGCTGGAGTTTGAGCACGACGCAGCGAACACGGACGGGCCCTACTTCAAGCTGGCAGTGAGCGTGCATTTCCTGTACCATCCGGAACACTATACGCCCGAGTTCCGGGAGTTCCTGAGCACCTTTCCGGATTGGACCTACACCACCGACTGGTTTGCCTCGTACGAGAGCTGGATCTTCTAGGGAAAGGACTCGCAAATGGCTAAAGTGATTTATAACTTAATAAATTATTTAAAATATATTTTAATACAATTACAATCTTATCGCTTCGGATATTTGTTCAATGATTTAGCACAAAAATGGGAGATGGAATCAATTAGAGTCTAGAATTATAATTTAAATACAACTTTTTGTTCGTTGGACGTTCGCCTGTGCGAGTATCATATGTGAATTTGTGTTTAGAGTATGCGGATGAATGCGAAAACTTAACAACAGTTCAGAGACTCCGAACCATGAGTAGTGAGTGAATATCAAGCGTTGCATCTGCTGACTCGGCTGCCCTTAGAGCTGCCAGCTGTTGTAGGAGCCGATCCACGAGTTGACGTGCGCCCAGGGCGGAAACCTGGCGAGGAACTCCCGGAAATCCTTGTCTATGAACATGTCGTCGTGTATTCTGTGACCCATGATGGCGACCCTGAACGTGGCGCCAGACCAAACCTCAGTATCGTGCTGTTAGGAAAGAGTCAAAATAATCAGTAATAATAATAATCTTTTAGATGGCAACTCCATAGATATTCACCTCGAATTCCAAATTGAATCGCATGGGTGTCGGGTCTAAGGCATAAGACCAATAGACGTAGTGGGGCGGCGGCAAGGACTTCTCCAGCGGCTCCTTGGTGAAGGTCCAGTCCACTAGCTTGGCTCCCTGCAGTGGCTCGATGAATATGCTCACATGATCCGGCCCAGCCACCTCTAAAGTGAATATTATGTTCGTTCTTGATGTGCTCTCCTTGTTTATTATGCGCAGCGTGGGCAGGTAGTCTTTGTTCGGCTCTGGCCCTGGCACCCAATAGCTATTGTCTCTGCGAATATCAAGAGAAAAATAACAGTGATTATTACGAACTTGTCGGGTTATCTGTGATACTTACACTGCCTTCACCCAACGCGAACTGTAAATGGGAAAGCCGCACATAATTTCAGTGTCACACGTACTGCGATCCGCCTTCGTCAGGTTGGTTCCCTCAAAGAGAATATTATCCACCGACTGGGGATGCCGGTCCACGGGCATCACATAGTAGCCGGAGTCCGTGTGGTTGACGGAATGCGCTGCGTCTGCATTGTGGAAGGTGCGCGTCGTGTGCTGGATGAGGAGATACGAAATAGGCCAATGAGTAACAAATAAATTGTGAGCAAGCCAAATAAAATGTGCTTTACCACAGCAAAGAATCGCTGCACTGCTGTCTTCTCCACGTATGGGAATGCCACGGGCGTGGCAGCCAGAATAATGAAGATGAGCGTGCAGATGCCAAAGAGCGAGATGATGGTCTTCGATTTACGGAACAGGCAGAGCAGGGGTATTATGAACGGAGACAGCAGCAAGCAGAACAGCGCCGTATAGCCACCGATAAGCAGGTCCGGATTCGAGCCGCTCTCGCGTCCCTGCATGGGCACAAGCACAACGTAGGAGGCATAGCAGCAGTAGGTGTAGAACATGAAGGGCAGCAGCTGGCAGAGGCAATGAGGAATGAGCCACAGGAAATCTAGAAAAAATAATTGATTATTAATTTGATTAAATATATATGGATTATTCAACTCACTTGTCTTATGGGCACACGTGGCCATGTTGAGCAGAACGGAGAGGGTATAGAAGCCAATGCAAATGAGCAGAACGAAGGCCGATCGCACATTGAAGCATATCATCATGATTGTAATGGCTGTCAAGATTAAGCAGTGCGAGTGCATCAGCAGCTGAATGCCATAGCCGAGTGGAAGACCGTGCTGGAAGCGGAGTAGACAGTGAATAAGGAAGGCATTCAACTCCTTGAGGATCTGAGAAACCCACCTCCTTCGTGCGACTAAAGTAGATGGCTGGCAGTATGCCCAGGCCAAAGAACATGGGGCAAAAGTACAAGCCGAAGATCATCCAGGTCTGCGAGTACCAAGCCATCGAAAGGCCCACGGCGTCCAGGAAGAGGGCGATGCAAATGACCAGACCCACGCTCAGCAGAACGCCACAGAGCTGCAGCGCAGCCAGGATGCCAAACTTGGCAAAGATGCGACGCCTGAACATGCCCGTATTGCTGGCCATGCTCCAGATGTAGACGACGATCGTAGCCAGGACAAGGACACAGACGCAAATGTTGATGATGACGCCCACATGCTCCGGATAGTATATGAAGAACCAGCCCAGCACATCGAAGAATATCATGTGACCCTCGGCATATTTCTGATAATGATGGAGATTATTATATACATATAAGTATATATGCTAAATTGCAAGACTTACATCTGGATTTTCCAATTCGGGCGCATTGGCCAGGCCTTTGATCAGTCCCAATAAATTGTCTCCGGTCAGCTGGTATGTGCGTCGTGGTATTATATTAAATCGATCGTACTTCGTATGATAGACATAGCCATTCAATATGTGCGCCATGTCGAGGCCTTCGAGAGAACGCATTAGATTTAGTTGGGAAATTGGAATTCTTTGCTCTACCTGGAATCTTTCCAAAGTCGCGGAATATGCGATAGTCCGTCTCCGAGGGTATGAAGCCGTTTTGGAAGAGCTCCTCGCCAATAGTTGAGGCGAATGGATGTGAGATGTGTTTGCCATAGTACTGAATTAAATTGATTCCATTTACATTAGTTGAAAGTACTGAAAGACAATCAAATGTTAATCAACACTCACTTTCATTAGCCAGGGATGATCGGGTCCAGACTGAAAGAGTATCTCTCGTCCGCCACTGCCAGCTGAATCAAGATTGACCACAGCGCTGTCAGTGTTTTAAAGAATTTTAAATTAGAGTTGAAAATCAATTTGCTTTCGCTCGCATTCCACTTACCGCACATTCATTGCCCACGGATGCTGCGTAATGAAGGCGTGCGAACCCTGGAGAGGATTCTCCTCGGCGCCGTTGAACAGAAAGATGAGCGTGTTGGTGAGCGGCGTCTCGTACTTGGTGATGACGCGCAGCACCTCCAGCATGATGACACACATCATGCCAGCATCGCCGGCTCCCGAGCTGCCCGGCACCGAGTCGAAGTGGCTGTTGATCAGCAGAGCAGCCTCAGTTGTGGGATTCTTGGGCGAGACCTTGACCACCACGTTCTGCACGCTCTGGTAGACGTTCACCATTGACCAGAGCAAGTAGTTGCCCGACGCTATCTGCACATCCTTCTCGATATCATAGAGGTCGTCGCGGCTGCCGTCGATGATGTCGTTGATCTCGCTGAGCAGGAACTGGACGGCGACCTGCTCGTTGGCAGCACTGCCCACCACCTTGGGTCCAATCTTCGACAGTCTGAGCAGAGTGCCTTCCGCACGCTCGCCAATAAACTGGCCCGGCTGCTGCAGCTCATCCTGCACGGTCTTCAGCGGCGGCATGCTGTGGAAGCTGGGCACCACCACCAAGTAGTACAGCAGGAACCAGAACGCCACAAAGAGCGGGGCCCAATACCAGCCGATTTTGCTGCGATTGTAGATGATTTTCATGTTCTCATATTTAGAGTTCATCTTGTGGCTGAAATGAATAATGAATACCGAATGAGTGTGCAAAATGACACAACCGCAGCGCACCACTGGCTCTGCAATTGACTTAATTGATTGACCCGAGATGACCACAGAAACACTGCACCGGCCAGAGTCAGCGCCATCACTGTCATCAGGAAGTCAGCTTAATCGCAGTCATTGATTAAATAGTTCTCTGGCCACCTACTTGAACACCCGATAATGTATATAAACATGGTAATCGATGTCTCGATGGCTTTCAAGTGGGCCTCACTCCACTCCATTGGCCGAGTGATAGGTGGCTGATAAATTGCGCGAATCAATCAGAAGTACATGGAAACAACTTTTAGATAGCCAAATGAAAAGTTCTTTGCTCATATCTTAATAAGACATCGTTAGCATAAGTTGGAAGCTGAAGTTCTTCTTCCCGCAAGCTGGGCAATGATAAGACAAAGCAGAGGATAGTAAGCCTTCTATTGCGCATTATCTTGCTGCAAAATCTAATCTTTTCAGAGATTTTGTCATCGATTTTTTTGGTTCCGCAACAAGCACCAGATTGAGTCTAGCGGAACACATGTGTTGCCCCAAAAAATAATCTTTTTTTCCCATATGGACAGCTGACGGCTTGGTCGTAAACGGGAAAAAAACTAATGAAAACAATAAATGTTGAGCAAATATTCGTTTGTAAATGAATGCTAGACGTAGATGAGAAACAACCGTAAATTAGCTGAGACATTTTGTAAATTTTGATTTTCGTTTTTATTTATAGCGAATTGAGCGCATAATATTTAGCTTTAATGATCAGATATATGCCATTTGCTTGACTTATCTGTGTCCAAACCAAAAATACCCTGTACAAGAGTAACCAAATGAGAGAGACTGAGCGCAAAGTCAATTCAAGCGAATCTCAGTTAAATTTGGCGCTTAGAAGAAAGCTCTAAGCTCAGCGCAGGCAAGTTAACAAAAGCTCTCAGTTCTAGCCATCAAAATACCTATGCCTATTCAGTCATGCCCACAAAGCGCCCTCTTAGAGAGCCTCTGAAGTGCAGCCCGTGCTCAACTAAAATTCATGTGACGCATGCCTAAAAAAATAGAAATTAAAACAAAAATAAAAAGCAAGAGAAAAACAAAACAAAATTTGTATACAAAGAATTCTGCCAAATGGTTGCAGTTCGTTTAGCCTATAAACAGAAAAGTGTTGGATGTTCCCATTTCTTTTTGCTGTTTTATTATTGAGCCAGAGTGAGAGGGCGAAGAGGCAATTGCAATTGGTGCTTGTGGCTGATGATTAAAGTGCGGACAGAATGCAATCGGGGTCCCTGCGACAGCGACCCATTTATAGCAATGCTCCTCATGACCCCCAGGGGCCAGCCGCGGAGCGCCGATTAAATGAGACCGCCAGACCGAGACGCGGCACAGGCAAAAGCAAGTCGGAGTGGGAGAGGGAGACGGAGACGGAGCGGGATGCCTATGTAAGTGGAGCATACACTTGGTGGAATGGGACGTGTGGTTAATCAATTTAGCAAGCGAGTGCATTAATCAGTTACTGTTTCAGTATCAGTTTCGATTTCGATTTCGATTTCAGTTTCAGTTTGAGTGTCGATTTGTTGTTGTTGTTGTTCTTGTTATTCATAGGTTTTAAACGCCTCTTTGTGTGGTCACGCCCACGGAGGTGAATCGAATTAAAAACAAAACAGAGCTCGCATGCAAATGACTCGTGCGGGGGAGGCCAGAGAAAGATCTATTTAAAGACTATCTAAATGGGAAGAAAATCCAAACAATCGGCGAGGCGACGGCAATCAACTGTGACAACAACAGCCGCAGCAGCAACACCAACAGCAACAACATTTATTCGGGCTTTCTCGCAGATAGAGAAACACAGCGGAAGAGGCAATCCAATACAATAGTAACTGCCAGATACAGATACAGATACAGCTACATTCTACATGCTGCATACTGCATGCTGCATGCTGCCAGCTAAATGTGCGACATGTGCCGCAAGGGCCGCAGCATAAGAAGTCAATAACCTGCCTCTTGACGACTGCAACTTGCCACACAAAAACAAGCAGTCAGAGCAGACGCAAAGGAAGTTGCGGTTGTTTGTGTTTATTGTTGTTGAAAGAAAGCAACACAAGAAGCCAAACAAAATGTGTTTGAATACACTCACGTTCACGTTCATACACTCGCACTCACTTCACACTCAATTGTTGGACTTCAACTTGTCGAAATGCAATCCTTTTCCCTTTGTTTTATTAATTATTAACACTCGCAATTGTTTAAGCTGATTAACACTTGATGAGAATCGACGCGAATATTTGTATTCAGTTTTTGCGTTTTTTATATGTATATGCTTATATAAAATGCTGAAGGGCGGCCAACGTCAACGGCAGTACCATGTGCCATCAGCTGACACGGAGCTCATAGAACTCACACAACAGAACGGATCGCAACAGAACACAACCTCAACTGTCGCCTTCGACGGTCGCCGCACGTCTGGTCGGGCACAGAGCAGCGCAGCAGGAGACGCAGAAGGAGAGAGCGAGGCAGCAGCGCCAGAGAGGCAGCAGAGTGGGCAAAGAGCAACCGATCACAGCACAGTCCACACATATAAGAGCAACTGAGAACTTGTTGCGCTCATCGAACTCACTTGATGATGGTGTTGACGCTGCCCTTGTGGCTGCCTTTGTAGAGGCTGTTGTTGTCGCTGCTGCAGTTCGACATGGTATTGAATCGAGTTGTGGATCAACTGACTGCTCAAATCCTAATCCCATCCAGTCACTAGTTAGCCTATTCGCATACTAAGTAGTTTCCACACGAGCAGCCGCAATTTTATATACATAATTTCCGAATTTATGGATTTGCAGTGCCTGAACCTCAAGAGCTGCTCGTGGCGTTATGATAAGCCCGCTGAATTAGACTCATTATCGACTTAATCGATGCGAGGGACATTTCAATTACTTTGCACAATATCTCAATAGCAGTCAAGTGTATATAATGTGCCAGCAGATGTTTCACTAAATAATTTGTTGAATAGTATGCTCCTCTATATACGTCATTTTAAAGATCTATAGATCTGTATATAATCTATGCACTCTATGCTCAAAACTCATTTCACTTAAGTTCATTTGGCCCATTTACTTACTATATTCTATTCGTTCGCACCTCGCACTACCAAGCTCAAAGTTACAAATCGTATAGTTTATCATTGTGTACGAAGGGACGCGCAAATCCATATCGACACGTAGCGAGTGTGCCAAGATATTGGCAGCAATTCTCAGAGCGATAAGACTGTGACTTCATAAATAATTAGCCATAATTAGGGCTATAATTGATAATTACCTGGCGATAAGTTCAGCTAAAAGCATTTGGATTAGAAGTCAATCCAACAGGCTATATTTGATTTCCATGCTTTAAAGAACTCAGACAACTTAGAGCACTGATTTTTCATGCGATAGCCACACAGTCACATTCATAAGTATACGCACAAGCAATTGAATAATAAATATTTAAATTACAAAAATAATCTCTGTTGAAATTTAAATTTATAATGCGGTATTACTTGGTGTGTCATTTGAGTAAAATTTTGAAATTGATTCTCGTATATGTACATACATATGTATTTACTGGAATCGCACTTAATCGTAATTGTTGAGCACCATAAAAATGTATATGTATAGGTTGGTTGTGTGAACGTATGTATATATATTTGAGCATGATATTGTGCCAATCGACAATAATTCAGATTATGGCAATCTTATGTTAGCGACCTTGAGCAACGTAAGATGAGAACTCGCTAACAAGTGAATTTTTGCAATGCGATTCGTGATGTTTTGGGAATTTTAAAAAGATGAGTGTGCAGGGAATATCTTCGATTTCTTTTTTTTTTCTACATATACATATTCTAAATAATTCAACAAACATTTATGAAAATATTTCTTAATGCTTGATTGTGCATAATTTGTTCTTTCATTTATTTTTAACCTGATTATATTCTAAATAATAACTCAAAAATTATATAATTTTTGTCAAATCAAGTACTAAATTATTCATGCTATATATACATAGCGGAAAACTTTCCCAACTTAATTTATTTTCGGAAAGGTTTTTGGGATGCTACCTAGGGGTACTTTGACAGTTTCTAAAAGGTTTTGACTTATTTGAGTATTCTAAAAATAAAAGAGTGCCGCTGTTACTTGTCGTCGCTGTCGTGCAATCGAGCGCGAAAATAGTATTTGACATAATTTCAGATCGCTCGGACGAGTCAATTTCCCAGCATTGGATGCAGTCAAGCATAACTCAGTGGACACACACACACCAAGAAGCACTCACATGCACATACATATATATAAATATATATGGGTTGGCTAGCTAACAAAACGATTCGTATAATGAAAACAATTTGTTAATCAAGCGAAATCAAAGTAATTCGCTGCGCCGCCCAGTTCCAAAATCCAAAATCCGTGCCCAGCGCGAGAGAATTTGCCAATACGCGAATCGGAGGGAAAACAAAAGAATGCAATGACACATAAACTCAAATGGCATCAACGAACAGCGAACAGCGAACAGCGCAGAAATTAATTAGTCAAGTCTATAGAGGAACATGCATTACAACATCAGAGGCCAGAGACAAGTGCCATAGGCAGCCAGGCACAACCGCCTATTGACTATCTCTATGTTTGTTGATGTATCTGGGCTCGGGCTCGGGCTCTAGCTCTGGCTCTGGATACTTATCGAAGCTAGTTAGTCAGTTAGTCGGCGAGTGGGTGAGGCATCGCAATGACGCTTACTTGGGCCATGGAGCAGAGCCAGTGAAAAGTATTTATTGACTATGACACTGTGGCGATGCCATTCGGTTATTAGATAGATAAACTGGGTACAGTGCAAACACTTCTAAGGTGCCACGCCGCCAGCAATACTCTGAAATAGTATTTTCGCACCCGAAACCCAATATTATATTTCTTTGCCATAAAGATAAAACCCCTTAAGAAACGCAAGGGAACAACTCAGTGAAAAACGAAAACATAATACTAAAAGAAAACAATACGTAATCGTATCATATTATGGACTGCGACTACTACACAGGTGCCTCTACACTACCATAACAACAACAACAACAGCAGCAGCAAGTGCGATAATAACATCCAATAAGACAAAAATCAAGCCGAATTGGCTGTTTAATAACCGAGGCAACAATAATTGCGCGTGTTTATCGTATCACCGTTAGATATTGCATTCCCAACGATAACTTGGCGTTGGCCATTTCCAGGTGCTCCCGTAAACACCTTTGTGCTCATACATATCTTAAAAACGCCCTGCGACTCGCGTTCGCTTCATTTGTGCGATTGCTGTATCCAGTGACGGCCATAAGACGTGAACGATCCTGACGATTCGCCGCGGAGTCTAGCAGCGCCAGTGCTGTGCAGTGTTAGCGTACTCAAAGGATAAATACCAGTGAACGAAATCGAAAGTCTCTAAATTTTCCAGTGTTCAAGTTCATTCAAAATGGGTGTACGTATACGTCTATTGAGAAAAATTGTATTATACTATACATCAGTGACATTAAATGAAATTTACCCTTTTTAAACACAAAGTTTAAACTAAATTATTATTTATATATCAAACTAAGTGTGTGTTAAGTGACTTATTTGTGTTACAGTTATGAATAAATATTATTCAAGTCGAGTCTAAAATAACGCATATTTGCGCAAGCTTATGGCAATTGACATAAATCTAATTTTGAATTTTCAAATGGATGCATTTTTTCAGTTGCTGAAGTATTTAGCAAAACTAATTCAAAGTGGGATTTATTTTAATATTATTTCAATGAGATTTATTTATTGATTGATTCATTGATTTATTTATTTTTTTTTTGCTGTAGCTAAGGTGTCCTTTTCTTCACATACAAAGTTTCATGTAAATGGAAACTGTAAAGACAGAATGAATAAAAAATGTATATAAAAAGTCTCATAAATAAAATTTAAAAAAAAAATCCCAAGTCCACAACTGTTGAACCTAGGTATATTTTATATTTTAAACTATATTGTATGCCTAAAAAAGTTAACTTTCCGTACAATGCCTAATATTTTTCTCAGCAGAATTGATTCTGCTTGACAACTGCTCTGGCAAATTTTTAATTAAATAACAACCGTATCAATTATCGGAGTTAATTATTTATTTATTAGTTCGAGTATTAAGCGAGCATGTGTACATGTATGAGGCAAAAGCAAACTATTCTTAGAACTTTATTATTATTTCTTTTTTTTTTTTTTTTTTTAAGAGGAACACAGTTACTGTAATTTTTATTTACTTTAGACTCGGTTTCATGTTACTTATTGAATATATGCTCAATATTTGTTAATATTACATTAATTCAAATTGAAAATGAAATTCGTTCAGCATTATTTTAATCATAATAAGTTTTGTGTTGCGACTGCTACATAATTGTAATCTAAGGCAGGCGCAACGATCAATCCCAAATTGATCAACTCAAGTGCTAGGCACGTTTCTGGCGTGTGCTGGCTCATTACTTATCGCAGTGGCCAATTTGTAGTCTATTGGACTACCAACAACGAATGCGGCTAATCGTTTTGTTTATCAGATAAGTCGAATTACTTTTGCTATAGCCAAAATATCAAAGAAGCCGCCCGATTTGCCAATTGTTGTTGGATCCTCTGTTGCCAATGTTTGGCGACTTTCGAAGCCTTATCAATTTATTGCAGTAATTCGAGAATAATCGTACATTATCCATGAATCATGGATTTCAATGTCAGCCACTTGTTTCATTCGCTTCAGCTGACACCCAACTTGCGAAAAGCTTAGGCTTTGCAACACAAAATCGCCTATCAAGAAGTCCATAAAGCGATAAGAGTTCAGTTGAGTTCCCAGGGGGCCGATATACATATTGGCTTGTTGCCATAGCCGTTTCGACAGGAATGCAATCCACCCGAATGATAATCGTTGCATGTAAATCCCTCGATCAATATTTCAATTAGCCTAGGCATTCGTTTATGGCTGCAGCGCAGTGGGCGCGTCTTGAGTCGCGTTTACAGCAGTTGCTCTGCGATTAGATATCGCCCGGCTGTCCATAGTGTCTATAAATAGTTTTTAAAGCACTTTGAGCTTAATGATAATCGGTCAAACAACTAAGATTCCTTCACTTTCCTACAGTTTAACTCCAAGTACCATATCGATGTGGACTTTGAGGTGCCCAAGAAGCTGCAATGGTACTATGCGCCCGCCTTCGTCGGCTTCTGGTTTGTCATTTATCTGTCGCTGGTCAACACGCAGATCAATCACATGCCCACACCGCTGACGCGCGCCGATGAGGCAGCCCATCCGCGAGATTTCATCGCACAGCGCGCCGAGGACACCCTCATCGAGCTGACGCGCATCGGGCCGCGCGTTGTGGGCAGCGTGGCCAATGAGGTGACCGCCGTGCAGTTCCTTAGGGATGAGATCGAGAAGGTGCAGGCGGAGGCGAACGAGCGCTTCGAGATCGAGATCGATGTGCAGCTGGCAAGCGGTGCATACATGCACTGGACTATGGTGAACATGTACCAGGGCATTCAGAACGTGGTCGTCAGGCTCAGCGAGAAGGGCAACCCGAACGAGAACTATCTGCTGATCAATAGCCACTACGACTCAGTGCCTGGCAGTCCGGGTGCTGGCGATGATGGCTCCATGGTTGTGACCATGCTCGAAGTGATGCGCGTCATTGCCAAGAATGATGAGCCGCTGGCCCACTCCATTGTCTTCCTGTTCAATGGAGCCGAGGAGAATCCGCTGCAGGCCTCGCACGCCTTCATCACGCAGCACAAGTGGGCCAAGAACTGCAAGTGGGTGAACGTTGATGGAGCGCCAATAATGAATATCGACTATAATTGCTGCTTCTTGCAGAGCTTTGATCAATCTGGACTCCGCTGGCAGCGGCGGCCGCGAGATTCTGTTTCAGTCGGGGCCCAATCATCCCTGGCTCATGAAATACTATCGCGAGGTGCCGCATCCGTTTGCGAATACGCTGGGTGAGGAGATGTTCCAGGCTGGTCTGATACCGTCCGATACGGACTTTCGCATTTTTCGCGACTATGGCGGAGTGCCTGGCCTGGACATGGCGTACATCTTCAATGGCTATGTGTATCACACCAAATTCGATCGAGTCAATGTCTTTCCGCGCGCCTCCTTTCAGCACACTGGCGATAATGTGCTGGCTCTGGCCAGGGCTCTGGCGAATGCTCCCGAATTGGATGACACTGCAGTGAGTAGGCTCCGAAGGATCTAGCTCTTCCTTTTCTTCCATTTACATTTATCATATTTTCAGGCTCACGCAGAGGGCCACAATGTGTTCTATGACTTCCTGGGCTGGTTTATGATTTTCTACACGGCCACCACGAACATTATTATCAACATGATTATCAGTGCGATTGCGCTCCTTGCAATTGGTGTTTCTCTGTACTTCATGTCCGTGCGCTCTGGCTGCAGTATTTCGGGCGTCCTAGTGCGATTTGGTATTGTTCTGGGCATACAGTTAATCTCTCTGGGTCTGGCCCTCGGGCTAGCTCTGCTCGTCGCTGTCTTCATGGACGGAGTGAATCGCTCACTCAGCTGGTTCACAGAGATGTGGCTACTGCTCGGCCTCTATATATTTCCAATTATCTTTGGCATGAGCATTCTGCCCGCTCTCTATCTAGAGCGAACCAAAAAGGATCCGCTCAGTCTGGGCTTTCGTGTGCAGCTCTTCATGCACTCCCACTGCGTGTGCTTAGTGCTGCTGATAATTGTTCTGACAGCCCTCGGCATACGATCGGCCTATTTTATTATGCTCTGCGTGTTCTTTGACATTGTGGCTCTAATTGTGAACCTGGTTACGAAATGGCATCGCAAAGGTATAGACGCTTACGTTAATTCAACTATTCCTCAAGTATTTACTGTTACTTACCATTTTCTATATGCAGCTTATTGGTTTGCCATTGTCGTCATGATCTGCCAGATCCTACCTTTCACCTACATCACTTACATCTGCACGGCGGCACTGATGACACTGATACCAATGCAAGGTCGCTCCGGCGGATCTGCTAATCCCGATTTATCCATGGCGCTCTTGCTGTGGCTGTTTTCAGTCATGTTTGCTGGCTTTCTTGTTAGTATTTAGCACCTTAATATCTTTATGATCGAAAACTTACACTTACACTTTATGTAAAGGTGCCGCTCATTATGTTCTTCCGTAAGACGAGAACAATTGTGATGTGTTTCTTGGCAGGCACGATTCTGTTCATCATCATCGCAGTAACTGACGCAGGATTTCCATACAAGCCGAAGACATCGCCGCAGCGCTACGCATTGATTGTGAGTTGAGACAGAGACGCATATTACTAGAAAGGATATTTTAATTCATTTCAATACTGCAGCACGCTCACCGCATCCTGCATAATGCGGATGGCACCACGCGCACTGATGAGAGCGGCATCTACGTCTATCCCCAAGATAGACGTTTCAACATAGCCGAAGGTTTGTCTCCATGCAGTTTGTATGGCACTCGCTACATTTTCGCTTATTCACAGAGGAGATCAAAATGATTGGCGAGCTACACAAGGTCAGCGAGTTCTGCGATGAGGAAATGTTCTGCGGCATGCCATTGTATAATCACCGTTGGCACAAGGCTCGCGAATACAGTCTTTGGATACCCATTAAGGAGCAGCCGGAGATACCAGCGGCTTATCCCACTCTGACGCTACAGGAAACCACAGAGCTGGATAACTCGATGCAGAGGCGGTTTAACTTTACATTAGCTGGCCCTGATCACATGACCATCTTTGTGAACGTAAAGAACGATGCAAAGCTGCTGGACTGGTCCTTCAATGAGACGCTCATCAAGAATAATGAGCCTCCGCCGTATTTTGTGTACTTCTCTTACGGTCTGGATAAAAGTGCGCTTGAGTTCACCATAGACGTTGAGGTTTGTTGGGCTTGCATGGATTGCTTTACAAGTTAATTGAGCTTTCATTGAAATTGCAGAAGACGACGTCTTCGTTCGACACGCCCACTTTGGAAATTGGCATCGGTGGGCATTGGGTGCATTACGACATTCAAAGATCTAAGGGTCTGGGCGCCTACATCGACAGCTTTCCCTCTTACGCCTACTTACAGGCCTGGGTCGGCACCTACGAAAGCTGGTACTTCTAATTGCCCCACTTACAGAGTGTACCTTTAATAGATATTGATATTCGTTTACTAATTATAGTCCCTAAGCTGTTGAGCTATTGTCGAAACAATTCCCAAATTAATTTATGTGTACATTGATAGAATCTGATAAATATGTGTGTATGTATCTCTTAACAAGTTTTTACATTCTTACTTTATAATATATATTATAGCGTGAAAAGCAGATAATAATTATTAACTTTAAGTAGTTTAATAAAAAATACAAATAATTCAGTTTGACTTGTGTTTTGATTTATTATGGAATTTAGTCAGAATATGTAAAATGCTGCCAGTAATTCTGTCTGTCAGTCTGCCTGCCCATTTTTCTGTTTGTATGTATATATGTATGTATATCTTATTTGTTGGATAGAGATCAGACATCACGATGTGATCGAACATCGAACATGTCTAACGAGCTCTGTCGCTGTCTCTGTCTGTCTGCATCGGAGTCCGATTATCTGTCTATTACTCTCTTCGCTGTGTGTCTGATCGAACATCGAACTTTAATTGCTCGATCGAACATAATTTCTCTCATACGTGTCGCTCAATGTTCGAGAGAAGCAATGAACGAGAGAAGATCAAACTCCAACTACAGATCAATTTTAGGCTGGAATCTCTCCCTATATAAATGGAGCCTGTCACAGCGCAGCTTCAGTCGTTTTCCTGATCTAGTGGTGGCATGTTGTGCGTGCATAAATTGTGAAGAATATGTCAGGTATGCTAAGTAAATTTTGTAATAGTTAATGTTATAGGTATATAGCAATTGTTTTAGTCGTAATTATTGTTGTAAATGTAGTCATAAGATAATGTTTAAATTTCAATGGTCAATAATAAAATTTTAATGTTATTAAATATTAATAAGAATCAATTTAATTTTTTATTTATTGAATATTAAATATTTGTTTTGTTTATAATATCTTTCTCGATAATATTGCACAGGTTTTTTTTAATTTGAATGACGTCCATCCTTAATTAATATGATATAAAACATACGAACTTACGAGTTTAATCAGTAAGTAAAAGAAGCGTGGTTCATTATAATAAACTCATAAATCTATTGTAAATTGTCGATAATGTATTTTTTATATAGGCAGCACCACCAGCTTTCATCTAAACTGGCGAATAAAGCACTTTCCGAAGACTTCTAATAAAACTGCTTTATAAACAAGGTACATTTTGAAAATAGAGATATCGCGAATAGTATAATGCTGATTCAGTGCTGATATCGCTAATTTATATCGTAGACTGTTTAGTAAATTTGAGGTAAGTGCCGCAAATAATATGAGAGCTTCCTCTAAGTCAATAAAATGGACTGTTGACAACAGGAGGGCTGTCACAAGAGTTGTGGAAATTAGCATTGCTTCTTAATATATTCAATTTGTTAGTATAATTAAAGTAGGTCATGTTTGTGCTATATATGGATATAGACAATATTTCCGTAAAGTGCATGCTATTCTGATAAATCGTTTTCTTGTTGAGAGACCAAAGTCTATGTTATATCTTAGAGAATTTCGTACTACATAAACTGATATACATATAGTCAACAATAATAATTTCTGCTAATATCTAATGAACTTTGCTTTTCGTGACTACCCTCGCACAATTTTGTTTTTATCGGACAATCAAATTATACGATTTTATTATTGTTGAATTCTGCTAGTATTTTAAGTTTTGTGGGACTTGATTGCTATAAAATAAGCAAACACTCGAATTGTGAAGTAGTTCCAAATTGGGCGCCATTGGACTCACTTATTGAGCAATAAGGATGTGTGACAAGGAAAAGCTCGTAAATACTATTGGACAATTGAGTTAAATTGCAGCTCCCATAATTATTTCACAAATCTCTATTAGATTTGCAGCGAATCTGGCAACAGATTTGAGGATAAACCCCGGTGCGGAACTAAAAATGACGACAGCGGAAAGTTACCTTGGTATTACGCAAGTGGATTTCTGCTGTTTTGGGGTCTACTCTTTTTCGCCGTGGTTATACCATATTTATATCGCTTGCCCACGGCGCTGACGATAGAGGACGTGAAAAGCCATGAGTTTATTGCGGAACGTGCTTATAAAAATCTCTATTATCTGTCAAATATTGGAACCAAAATGGTTGGCTCTAAGCAAAATGAAATTGATGCTGTGCAATACCTACTGAAGGAGCTCAACCAAATTAAGGAAGACTCGCTTAAGGATTACTTTGACATTGAAATCGACTTATCAGAGGTGTCCGGCCAATTTGTTTATGAGAATGTGAATAGCTTGTATCTTCACGTTCAAAATATTGCCGTCAAAATTACTCCGAAGGGCAGCAGGAGCCAGTCATATCTGCTTGTCAACAGCCATTTCGACTCGAAGCCAGAAACTCCGTCTGCCGGTGATGCCGGCTTCATGATAGTCATAATGCTGGAAGTACTGCGTACTCTGGCAACCACAGAGCAAAGCTTTCAGCACCCGATCGTCTTCTTGTTCAATGGGGCAGAAGAGAGCTCCATGCTGGCCTCCCATGGCTTCATCAACCAACACAAATGGGCACCGAACATCAAGTGAGCTATACTTATTAGAATTTTCTTACATTTTTTACGCATTATTACTTAATCAATATTTTCGCAGAGCCGTTGTCAATCTCGACGCAGCTGGAAGCGGTAGCAGAGAGCTTCTGGTCCAGTCTGGCCCTGATCATAACTGGCTTTTGGGCGTAAGTAAAATTAGTCGATCTACTCTATCCTTATCTAATTTCGTCATTCATTAACAGTACTATAACAAATATGCCAAACATCCATTTGGCACAACATTGAACGAGGAAATCTATCAGACTGGTGCTCTGCCCTCTGATTCGGACTTCACTATCTTTAAAGATCATATGCCAGGTACGCTAACAGTAATCTTCGAATTGAGAATTCCACTTACATGACTTCATCTCTATGCGCTTATAGGCTTGGACTTTGGTCAAGCATTTAATGGCTTTGTCTACCATACCAAGTATGATGTGATCGACGTTATTCCTCGAGAGTCGTTACAGAACACCGGCGATAATGTGCTCAGTATAGTTCGAGGATTAGCAGATGCAGGCGAGTTAGAGAACATCGCGGTAAGCTTATCCGATTGAAAATGTGATTGTATTAATTCCCTGTAAAAACATTGATAGGCACACAAAACTGGGCGCGGCATCTACTTTGACTTCCTGGGAATCGTTTTTATATATTACTCAGAGGCGACAGGAACAGCTCTTAACTTTGGCGTAGCCGGAGCTGCGCTCCTCTTTGTCTTCATCTCAATGTGGCGCATGGCAGTTATATCCAACGTCTCGATATGCCACCTGATGCGCTGGTTTATATTGGTGCTCACCATCCAGATAATTTGCTTCGCACTTGGACTGGCCCTTCCCATCGTGGTGTCGATTGTAATGGATAAGGCGGGACTGTCGCTGACTTTCTTCAGCACGCCGATGCTGATAATCGGCCTGTATGTCTGCCCCTCGCTGATTGGCCTCAGTTTGCCCATTACCGTCTATTACAGTATTCAGTGCAACGTGAGTATTTCATGTGTAAAGCTGATTCCCAAACATTCATTGATGAATTTTTCATTTCCAGGAAAAGATTTCCCGAGGTTATCATCTGCAGCTGGCACTACATGCCCAGGCCGTCATATTGGCCGTGCTAATCATTTGCTTCACATCATTCGGCTTGCGTTCCACATACGTCCTAATGATACCCCTTCTTTTCTATGTCGCATCTCTGGTATTGAACTTGTTGATTACTCTGCACGATCGGGGCTATGCCTGGACTGGTCTGTTAAAGGTCAGCCAGATAATTCCCTTCATCTGCAGTAGCTACGTCTTCTATCTATTCATTGTCGTGCTTGTGCCGATGACTGGGCGCTCTGGCAGTGCAACTAATCAGGACTTATTTATTGCAGTTCTCTCTGCGATTGGAACGATTCTGTCGTTTGGTTTCCTGGTCAGTTAACTTTATCGTCCAACTTATTTCAGTCAAATACTAATAGCTTTATTTACTCAGATCCCACTGATCAATACATTTCGACGGCCCAGTTTAGTTATATTCACTCTGATCGCAATCACTTCTGTCTCCTTATACTTGGCCAGTGGCACTCACTTAGGATTCCCCTATCGACCAAGAACTAACGGACAAAGAGTTGCCTATCTGGTAAGACTCTCATAATTCTAAATACATCTATAATTTCTATCAACTCTATAAAAACTAATGAATTCCAGCAAGTTCGAAACATGTTTTACGAATTCGATGGCTCTCTTAGTAAGGATGAGTCTGGCTACTTGTTTAGTTTCCAGGATAGACTGGAAGAAAGACCCCTTTTGGGCACGAATGTCAACTTGACGGGATTGACTAGCATCAAATCGAGATGCGAGAAGCACATGATGTGTGGCATGCCGTTGTACGACTTCCGCTACGCTGGAAATCGGCTGCAGAGCAAATGGTTACCGCGTTCAGAGCCCATTGAGCCTCCGGGATCGACTGTATTGAAAATGCTGAACAAGACTTATCTGAAATCAACCACAGTGCGATTCGAGTTCTCGTTATCTGGTCCTGCTCAGATGAGTTTATTTTTCGAGCCCTATGAAGATGTCACGATCACCAATTGGACATTTACAGAAGACTATCTTCAGAATCCGCCACCCTTTCCGTTGGCTTATCATATCTTCATTAATTACGGTATCAATAATTCACCTTTGAAGTTTTTCGTCGATTTAACGGTAAGAGATTTGAAAATATTATTAGGGGAATTCAATTAAATATTAGTTTTTATAGAAACAAAATGGGAACTTCAAGATGCCCCTTCTTCAAGTGGGAGTGTCGGGACATTTTGTAGGCGCTGCAGGAGATGCCTTAAGTAAAGAGTTCGCATCTTCATTCCCATCGTATTCAATTGTGGCGACGTGGCCAGCCTTGTACCAGAGATATATATTTTAAAATAACTACAGCATAATATTAGCCTTAGATTAAATTATTTTTATGCACACGAATAAAGCTTTACCTTTAGTCAATAAAATATTTGTTGAAAAGACCTGACGATCTATGAATAATTATAAAATAATTAATAAAATATAATTATTTTTAATCATTAGGACATTGTTTTTATTTGTTTTATAGCACTTTTCTAATATAGACTTACCTAGTTACCTCTATAAAACGTTTCTTGGAACCCAATCAGCAGTACACACTCCAAAAATTTTGTAATATCATGATGACATAATATAGCATATACGGGCTGTGTAGATATCTTTGACTTCCTTTGAATATGCTATTCGTGCATTCTGCTTGTTGTCTTTGTATCACTCCATCAATATTGGACATGGAAGAGTCCATTGTGGAATGGACCATTGCAATGGTTTATTGGATGTCAGGCACAAATCAATCACTTTTTAGGTCGTGAAGAAGGTCTAGTTATTGAGTTGAGTAGTCTAATAATTTGCACATAGAAGCCTTTAATCGATTTTTATCCATTTCAATTAGAGCTCGACAGTTTAATTATGCCGATTTGTGAACGCAGCAACAGGAATAAATTTATTATCCTGAGACGTTTTAAGTCCAAAAAACCTATTTTTAATTTATTCAATCATTTTTTTCCTCGCAAACGAGATTTATAAGGAATATATTTGTCGTTAAACGCGGTTCTTTCACTTTTTTAAATTATTCACTCCTCTTATAATGTAGACTGTGGCAGTCACATTATACTACTGTTTGGCAGTTCTTCCACAACATTTGCTCTTTCAAAAAATCCAGATTTTATCACTCTGCTGCTAATGACATGTATAAGGAACACTCGATATGCCGTTTTTCCCCTTCTATTAAACTACAAATGTTCGATATTGATTGCTATCGCATAATAAAATCATTCCATATACATGAACGAGCTATTAACTCATAAATCAATTACCCAAATAAAAATGAAGTGTTTCGATAAGTTTCAAGTTTCTAGTTGAGGTTTCAGGTATTGTTCGTGTATAATATAGGCAGGCACATAAGAGTAAATAATCGCTCAGACTGTTAAATGTTTTATCATGAAAAATTGCGATATACAGAGTTATATAATTGCCAAATTTTAAAGGAAATTAACTAAATACTAACTTAAATGTATGCAAAAGTTAATAATCAGATGAACAGGATACTGCTCTGTATATCAGTTAAGAATATAGATACTTTCCACAAACATTTGCACTAAAGTGATTATACTCTCAATTCTCTTTTCAAAATGCTTCCTATCCTTACTTTTCCTATATCTACATTGCACTCACTATCTCGAACATTTTGAAAATAAAGCAGTTTCAATATATGACTTAATTGACCAGATATCAGTCGATGGACTTAAGTAATATAGTTTTAAGAGCATGGTTTTACAATCCCTTGCGCAGCTTTTGAATAATATTATTCCAGCAGAGAGTGCCAGGCCTTGAGATACCCTAAATGTATAATATGTAGAAATATTTATGTGTACACTATATATATTACATTTGAAATTTAAAGTCTCTAGCTTTAGTTATAAAGCTTTGCTAATCGAGAATGTATAGACCTTATGCAACACCTCTTTCTGCCTGGAGCATACATTATCGGAAAAACATTATACCCTGTATTGGAATATTCAATGGGCTCAGCGTATAAAAACGGTCTACATTGCCTTTTGCCAAGCAGTTTGCTATTACTTCTACAGACAAGTAGTCATATTCCAATATGGCTGACAAGGAGAGTCTTGTAAGATGCACAGAATTGAAATCAATCGAAATTCATTGAATTCCTGTATTACTGTATTATCCTGCACAGATCTCGGTTGAATCTATCGAAGCATCTCGATATGTGGCCAAAAATAAGACTGATTCCAAGCAGCCATGGTACTTTGCAACTGGCTTTCTACTCTTCTGGGTACTTCTCTTCTTTGCTGTTGTGATCCCGTTTTTCTATCGCTTGCCCACGGCGCTCACGCTGGAGGACGCGCAGCAGAATGAGTTCATTGCTGAGCGGGCCTACAAGGATCTGTATACGCTCTCCAATATTGGCAACAAGCTGACTGGCAGCAAGCAAAATGAGGTCGATGCTGTATATTTTATTCTAAGCACCCTGACAGAAATCAAGGACAATCTTCAGAGCGATTACTTCGATATGGAAATCGACTTATCGCAGGCTTCTGGTGCTTTCGGCCCTGGAACTTCGCGAAGTGTCTACCAAGGTGTTCAGAACATTGTTGTTAAGCTAACGCCAAAGCAGAGCTCGAGTCAATCATATCTGCTCGTCAACAGCCACTTTGACTCCAAGCCAGCCACTTGGTCGGCGGGTGATGCGGGCTTCATGATAACTGTTATGTTGGAGGTTCTGCGTATTATAGCCACAACAAAGCAACACTTAGAGCATCCGATTGTCTTCCTATTTAATGGTGCAGAAGAAATTGGCCTGCTAGCCTCACATGGATTTGTAACTCAACACAAATGGGCCCCAAACTGCAAGTAAGATCAATAATTATCAAGAGATTTATATAAAATTGAATATGAATATTGTGAATTCCCCAGAGCTGTAGTCAATCTTGATGCTGCGGGAAGCGGAGGCCGAGAAATTCTCTTTCAAACTGGACCAAATCATCCGTGGCTTGTAGAGGTAAGGGACTGTCAATAGCATTTGCTGTTCATAGTTTTAGCATTTATTTTCAGTACTACAAAAAATATGTGAAACATCCCTTTGGTACCACGGTTGCAGAGGAAATTTTCCAAGCTGGCATTATTCCGTCCGACACAGACTTTCGACAGTTTCGAACGTATGGCAATATTCCAGGTAAGCCCATTTGAGTTTGCAATCACAACGAAATTATGCAGCATTAACTACTACTAAAAGGCTTGGATATGGGTCAATGTTTCAATGGTTTTGTCTACCATACCAAATACGACCTTATCGATGTGATTCCACGGGAATCCTTACAGAACACGGGCGATAATGTGCTCAGTCTGGTTAGAGCATTGGCCAATGCACCCGAACTATATGACATTAAGGTAACTGTTTGTTTTGATAAGGATGGAACAAAGTTGTATTATCAATAATTATTATTTGCCCTTAGGCACATGAGGCTGGTCACACTGTCTACTTCGACTTCCTCGGGTTATATTTTATCAATTATTCAGAAGCTACGGGCATAATATTGAGCTATGGCGTGGCTGCAGCTTCATTGATATTGATTTTCATTTCAATGTGGCGCATGACAGCCGTTAGCAACGTCTCATTTCCTCAGATCGCGTGCTGGCTTGTGTTGATCCTGTTTGTCCAGGTTATATGCTTTGTACTCGGCGTGGCACTTCCTTTGATAGTTGCGCATCTATTTGACAATTGGGGACTTTCGCTGGCATATTACAGCACTCCATTGCTGGTGATTGGTCTCTACGTCTGCCCCTCGCTGCTTGGCCTCAGTTTACCGCTGACAATGTACTTTGCGGTACAGCGTAATGTGAGTTCTGTTATTTATTTAATCTAAAACATTTTGTAATTGACTTTTATTTCAGGATAAAATATCAAATGGGTACCATGTACAGTTGGCATTGCACGCTCAAGCAATTCTACTAGCTTTATTATCCATAGGTCTTACAGTCCTTGGCATACGCTCAACGTATGTTGTCGTAATTCCGCTGATCTTTTACGTGATCCCGTTGGCATTGAATTTAGTGACTACGCTGCACGATCGCGGCTATGCCTGGACGGGCGTCCTCAAAGTGAGCCAGGTGATTCCTTTCCTATACAGCAGCTACGTGATCTATACCTTCGTGGTGGTGCTGACGCCAATGGGTGCACGTGCAGGCAGTGCCTCGAATCGGGACATGTACATTGCAGTGCTAGCAGCCGTAGGAACTGTTCTCTCGCTTGGTTTCTTGGTATGTGTGCTGAATAATTCTTTTAAATTTTCACTCTGACACCTCTTTTTTATAGGTCCCACTCATCAATACCTTCCGAAGACCTAGTTTTGTCATACTCGCTCTGATCGGAGTTACTGCTCTCGCCATGTTCTTGGCGATCAACACACAACTCGGATTCCCGTACCGACCCAAGACCAACGGACAACGGGTTTCCTATCTGGTGAGTATTCTTAAGGCTTGCTGGATATTCTGTCTTTCTAATCTACTGTATTCCAGCAAGTGCGAAATATCTTTTACGAATTCGATGGCAGTGTTAGCAAGGACGAGTCTGGCTATTTGTTTAGTTTTCAGGATAGGCGTGAGGAAACGCCATTCAACAAAAAAGTGAATCTAACCGGATTGGTCAGCCTGAAAGAGAGGTGCGAGCATCACATGCTCTGTGGCATGCCATTATATGAGTATCGTTACGTGGAAAATCGGTTCCAGAGCAAATGGCTGCCTCGTCAGGAGCCCGTTGTGCCACCAGAGTCAACCACATTGACTTTGCAAAACAAAACAATTGTGAACGCAACAACTGTCCGCTTTGAGTTCAGTTTGGAGGGGCCGACGTTCATGAATTTGTTTATCCAGCCCGAAGAGGATGTGAGCTTATCTGACTGGTCGTTTGGGAACAGTAGTGATATAGGACCAACTACGGACTTGCCATATATTCTCTATATTGTGATGGGTGCCGATAGATCTCCTTTGTTGTTCTACTTGGAATTTTCGGTAATATATAATGCAAATGTATGGAACTGAAAATTTTAATTTAATTTATTTCAGAAACAAAACGGCAACTTCAATGTGCCCTTATTCCAATTGGGGGTCGCTGCCCATTCCATACAGAACGAAGGTGATGCTGAAAGCGTGAAGTTTGCAGCATCATTTCCCTCATACTCCATTTTGTCGCAATGGCCAGCATTGTATTTGAGATACATTTTTTAAAAAGAACATTTAATACGCAAATCCATTTTGAAAAATATTATAGATCATGGCTTAAATATAATAAATATTTATAAGATTTTGATTTATTTATTTAAGTGTAAATAAATATGAATTATAATATCAATTTTCAATTATAAATATTTATTATTACCAAAATGAGTTGCTAATGATATTTAAGAAAAGCACTCAAAACACCTGACCATATTTTCAATATTGAATGTTATCGAATAATAAAATCATTACAAATACATGATCAAGTTATTAGCTAATGAAGCTATTACACAAATAAAATTGGAGGGTTTCGATAAGCTTCAAGTTTCTAGTTGAGGTTTCAGGCATTACTCGTATATATATAGAGTCACATCAAAAATATACATAAATACATCTTGTCAATTATGCTCTTATTTTATTATATTCTCAATACATTCATTCAGCTTACTCAGCTACCCATATAATATTCTTTTTTTTTAAGTTTTTGAAAGATAAAACGTTTTCGTCAATTATCGGATTGGCATAATAGAAAGTTTCTATATCGCACAATCTCCATATCATAATTAGCTTAGCTTCTGAACAATATAATACAATCACTTTTAGGTAATAAATGAAGCGAAGCTAATTAAACAGTTAGTACATAAATCGATGGAAACAGTTGAATATATATGTACATGTATATATATAATGTAGTTTATAAACTACTTATATACAAATTTAATATATATGATCGTTCACAATCTACGACTTATATTTATAACGAGTACTCAACTAGAAATCTATTGATAAAATTCAAAAGGGGCTCCTGAAAAGTTATTAGTTTCTATTTAAACGAAATAATAAAATTAATTCTTAAATATCATCAAAAGTATTCTTTTTCCACTGAGCAACCCTCGCTGTCAAAACGATGGTCATCGATGAGTCTATAGCATTGGTTTATACATATTATATATCAAATAATTTATTGAAAATGATATTGTGTTTGCACACTTAACAGTCAATACATACTTCAGCCCAACAGTTGGCAATTGGAAGTCATTGGGGACAGCATGGCTGATAGGGAGAAACTAGTAAGCAAAACAATATTAAGTCCGCAATTTGTCCTCACGTCACAATTATTGGTTAATTTCTAGATTTTGGACACTTCCTTCGAGGCTCCAGCAAATGTGCTCAAAAAGAAGGATAACGCAGGGCTGCCCTGGTGGTTTGCGAGTGGTTTCCTGTTGTTTTGGGTACTTTTGTTCTTTGCCGTAGTAATTCCGTTTTTCTATCGCTTGCCCACGGCTCTAACAATGGATGACGCTAACCATAATCAATTCATAGCACAACGTGCATACAAACAATTGTACAGCTTATCTCATATAGGTCTGAAAATGCTTGGCAGTAACGGAAATGAGATCGAGGCTGTGCAGTTCCTGCTAAAGGAACTAAACCAAATCAAAGAAGCTGCGCTGCAAGATTTTTTCGATATGGAAATCGATCTATCACAGGTCTCTGGGACTTTCGCCTTAAAACATTCACTGCGAGTCTACCAAGGAGTACAAAATATTGCCGTGAAGCTGACGCCCAGAAATAGCACTAGTGAGTCCTACCTCCTCGTAAATAGTCACTTCGATTCGAAGCCAGCAACTCCGTCTGCCGGCGATGCCGGCTTTATGATTGTCACGATGCTAGAAGTTCTGCGAGTTATTGCAACAACAAATCAAACCATCCAGCATCCAATCGTATTTCTATTTAATGGTGCTGAGGAAGGTGCTCTCGAGGGCTCGCATGGCTTTATAACTCAGCACAAATGGGCGTCGAGCTGCAAGTGAGACAATGAATAGAATAGAGAGAATAGAAATAGAAGTTACATTCCCTTATTGTAGAGCCGTCGTTAATCTTGATGCTGGGGGCAGCGGTGGGCGAGAAGTGCTATTTCAGAGTGGACCCAACCACCCATGGTTGGTAAACGTAAGACTAAAATTTGTGAAAGTTCTTATAACGTATTGTTATGGATAAGAATCGTATATCGCAGTACTACAATAAATATATTAAATATCCCTTTGCTACAACTATGGCGGAGGAAGGCTTCCAGTCGGGCACAATCCCATCGGATACAGACTTTCGACAGTTCAGCAAGTATGGCAAACTACCAGGTAAGAGCCATGCTCCTATCTATGGAACATTTATATTCCAATTCTGACTAACTAGGCTTGGATATGGCGCAATGCATAAATGGCTTTGTATATCATACAAAATACGACGTGATTGACATAATTCTGCTTGAGTCCCTCCAGAACACTGGGGAAAATATTCTCAGCCTAGTGCGAGGCTTGGCCAATGCAACAGAACTGCACGATACAGAGGTAAAACTGGATTTCAAATAATTTCATATAATATTATATTTACTCAACTTATATTCATCATATAGGCACACGAGGCTGGTCACGCAGTCTTCTTCGATTTCCTGGGCCTCTACTTCATCCATTATTCTGAGACAACGGGCATATTTATAAATCTTGCTGCTTCTATTGCAGCCTTGATTTTTGTTTTCCTATCAATGTGGCGCATGTCTGCCGTTGCCCATGAAGCATTTTCGACTGTGGCGCATAGTTTTATATTAGTTTTTATCATCCAGACTATCTGCTGCATATTGGGACTGGCACTTCCCTTAATTGTGGCACACGTAATGGATAATTGGGAGCTATCGCTCAGTTACTATAGCAGCCCCCTGCTGCTGATCGGCTTATATGTGTGCCCATCACTTGTTGGGCTTAGCTTTCCCTTGATAATCTACTTTTCATTCCAACACAACGTAAGTCTAGTAAATCCTCAAAGGAAAGCCCTCTCTCAAACATTTGTTAATTTTTAATCTCATTTTTAGGCTAAAATATCAAGATCCTATCATCTTCAATTGGCATTGCATGCTCAGGCTGTTATCCTGGCAATCTTAACAATTGCTCTTACGGATTACGGATTGAGAACTGCGTATATACTGGTGATTCCACTTATCTTCTATGTGCTAGCCTTGGCATTGAATTTATTAACTACTCTGCATGATCGGGGCTTTGCATGGACAGGTCTTCTCAAGGTCAGCCAGATAGTTCCATTCCTGTACAGCAGCTACCTCTTTTACTTCTTCATTGTGGTGCTGACTCCAATGGGTGGTCGTTCATTTAGTGCATCAAACCCGGACATTAGCATTGCTCTCTTAACAGCAGCGGGAACGATACTTTCATTTGGTTTCTTGGTAAACTTTATATGCAAATATTTTATTAATGATAATCAATAGGAATGATTTCCAGGTACCGCTAATCAACACTTTTCGAAGACCCAGCTTCGTGGTCCTCTTTCTGATTACTATCACGGCCCTCGCTTTTTACTTAGCCAGTGGCACGCAAATCGGATTTCCTTATCGACCCAAAACCAATGGACAGCGAGTTGCTTATTTGGTGAGTATCGAATAGAAACTTCCATATTTATTATATAGTACCATAACTGTTCCCGTTTCAGCAAGTGCGAAATATATTCTACGAATACGATGGAACTCTCACCCGGGATGAGTCCGGTTATTTGTTTAACTTTCAAGATCGGCTCAAGGAGAAACCCCTCTTGGGCACCAGCGTGAATTTGACTGGCTTGATAAGTCTTCAAGCGAATTGCGAGCAGCATATGATGTGCGGCATGCCCTTATATGATTCGACCTATGTCTTGAATCGCCATGAAGCCAAATGGTTGCCTCGCCTTGAACCGATCGAGCCACCGACCCGGACAGAGCTCAGCTTGCTAAACAAAACCATTCAGAACACCACTACTGTTCGATTTGAGTTCAATTTAACGGGTCCACCTCAAATGAAACTCTTTATTCAGCCCTATGAAGATGTCTTATTAAGCAACTGGTCCTTCTTGCAAAGCTATCTCGAGACTCCATTAGTACCGCCCCTGCCATACTTTATTTCTTTTAGCTATGGCATAAATAAGTCCCCATTGCACTTCTTCTTGGAATTTACGGTGAGTTGAAATATGAATGGCTACGAGTTTTATTAAACTGGATCTTGATTTCATAGAAACCGAACGGAGACTTTGATGTCCCCTTATTCCAACTGGGTGTATCTGGACACTATATCGGCCATCTGGGTGATGCCCAAAGTCGAAAATTTGCATCTTCGTTCCCCCCATATGCAATTCTGGAGCAGTGGCCCGCACTGTACCAGCGATTCATATTTTAAACTACAGCAGGAGCTGCTTGCATTGGACAGCCACAGTTCACTTGGCGACAAGCTCTACTACATATTTATAAATCCGAAAAGTATGATATTAATGGAGATTCACAATTCTGTTAAAGATAAAGCATACTTTTAGGGCTATATTTAGTTTTTTTAATCGCACAAAGTATTGCAACCAATTATAATAATAACAAATAATAAAATTACAGAAAATGCATATCTAAAGAGTTAAAATTAAAATTATATATTATACATGAACTAATTATATACAATATATAATATGATAACTGATTTGCTGATAATTAATATAGACTCAAGTAATAAAACTCAATGGGCGTAGAGTCTGCAAACATATGGAAAAGAAAGCGATAGACGACAAGAAATAATAAAAAATTTGAAAATTTCAATGAATTTGTTTGTTAAATCGTTTGTAAACTTTATAAGCATTTCACAGCCAATTAATTGTCGATATTCATTAATATGAAGAGAGTAGGGACTAATAAGTCAACGATATTATATAAATAAGTATGTGTTTATGTATGGACTGGCAATTAAGTCCAATATATAATAAAAAATCTCTATTGGACTATAAATGTGTTCTTCACTCTGCGATCCACTTAAAGCAAAATATTATAATACTCTCTGATAAGATGATAAGTATTGATAAGTGAAACGCCAGGTACACTGATGTGAATATTTAAGTCTGAGCTCACTTAGATACAGCGACATAATTGCCAATTGGGTTCTTTGTTAAAAAAAAGAGAGAAAGATAAATTGGCTTTATCTTCATATCATAATAATAATATTATATTACACTGTTCGACAAAATCTAATTTTATTATGATAGATATTGTTATTTTTTGGCAATTGACTAAGACTCTATGGCGCATTTACCTCTAAACATTTCTAGCTATTGAGCTATTGAGAGCCTGGTATTCCAGTTTACACTCTAAACTTATTTAATGCTTAATGTATTTTGCAATTTTTGTTTGAACTGATTTGATAGCATGCTTATATATGAGCTGGTCTCGATGCGCTTCAGGTCTCTATCCCTAAGTTTCTGACAAACCAGACATCTCTAGTCCATCTTGAAGTAATAGAAGTCTATTATTTGACTCTGTTGACAAAAACTTTGTTGCTCAGTGATATTGGGTATAGTTTGATATGGGCACATCATTAAAGACGCGCCATTTGAACACTATATAATAAAAACATTATATATGGACACAGATAAAAGCAAAGTAACCTCTATTGAAGAATAAGTATATTGTTAATCAGAAAACGGTTATTTATACGTTGGGAAACTTTCTTAGTTTTATTCTCTTATAAATTTGAACTAATTGTAATAATATACAATTTCAAACAGCCAGATGATAATTTTTATACTCGTCTACATTATTTGATTTGATTGTCACTCCTTCCCGCAGTTTTGGATGCCCAAACGTGAAGCAATCAATGAATTGGGTCTATAAAGTATATCTTTTTCAATTGCCATTTTAAAATTTTAAGCTTGATTACTTTTTTGACAACTATAAAAGCAGCCACCAATTGCCAAAGATCCATAGTGCTCATTGGGAAGCTCTTGTGATCACATCAGCAGGTAGGAACTTCATCTAAGAGCAGTATGGGTGACAAGGACAAGTTGGTAAGAGACTTTTTAAAACCACAATTTTCAATTCCTTGAAGTTAAATTATTAATATTATATAGATATTGGCAGAGTCTGCCGAAGCTCTCAAAAATGTGAACGAAAAGGAGTCGAACTCAAAATCCCCCTGGTATTTTGCGAGTGGCTTCCTGCTCTTCTGGGGACTTCTCTTTTTTGCTGTGGTGCTGCCTTTCTTTAATAAGCTACCCACGCCTTTAACGATGGAGGACGCAAAGAGAAATGTATTCATAGCTGAGCGGGCCTACAACAATCTGTACACTCTGTCCAATATCGGTAACAAATTGACTGGCAGCAAGGAAAATGAGGTGGATGCAGTCAATTTCCTTTTAAGCGAGCTTGAACAGATTAAGGCGAATCTCCAAGAAGATATTTTCGAAATGGAGATTGATGTGGCAAAAGTATCGGGAGCGTTCCCTTATAAAACCGTGCTGAACATGTACCGAAACGTTCGCAACATTGTTGTGAAATTGTCGCCCAAAGCAAGCAACAGTGAGAACTACCTTCTGGTGAATAGCCACTACGACTCGAAGCCATACACTGCTTCTGCCGGAGATGCGGGCTTTATGATCGTCACGATGTTGGAGGTTCTGCGTGTGATTGCATCCACTAAACAAACCCTAGAGCATCCGATAGTCTTTCTATTCAACGGAGCCGAAGAAAATATGATGCAAGCGAGTCATGGCTTTGTTACGCAACACAAATGGGCGTCAAAGTGCAAGTGAGTAATTCAGGCTATCATTCAATAGGAATCATGTAGTAATTCACATAAAACCACTTTATAATAGAGCTGTCGTCAATCTTGATGCTGCTGGCAGTGGAGGTCGTGAAATCCTATTCCAGAGTGGCCCCAGCCATCCCTGGCTAGTCAATGTAAGTTTTAACTTTTTAAATTAATACGATTACAACTGGAAGCTGATCTAAGCATATATGTATGCACTTCAACAGTACTACAAGAAATACACCAAACATCCATTCGCAACCACCATGGCTGAGGAAATCTTCCAATCGGGAATTATTCCATCCGATACAGATTTCCGACAGTTCAATATGTACGGAAATATTCCCGGTAAGAATATTCAGCTAACACTTAATAATAATAATAAATATTTTTCTAAATATTTTATAGGCTTGGATATAGCCCAAATTATTAATGGCTATGTCTATCATACCAAGTACGATCTTAGCGCCGTGATTCCACGCGGATCTTTGCAGAACACTGGCGATAATTTACTTGGGCTCGTACGTGGCTTGGCTAATGCAACCGAATTAAATGATACGGAGGTAAGCGAATGAACTGATTGATGTGAATTATGCTTAAGTTCTAACGCATTTGTTGTTAGGCTTATAAAACAGGCCATGCCGTCTTCTTTGATTTCTTGGGCCTTTACTTCGTCCATTACTCGGAAGCCACAGGAAGATCAATCAACTTTGGTGTTGCCGGAGCGGTCCTGATATTTATTTTCATTTCAATGTGGCGCATGTCCGCCGTGTCCAATGCTTCCTTATGCAATGTGGTCAGCTGGTTCATTTTGGTCATCATCGTCCAGATAATTTCCTTCGTACTTGGCCTGGCTCTGCCTGCTGTAGTAGCATATGGAATGGATGCTTTGGGTCTATCGCTGACATACTATAGCACACCCCTGCTGGTGATCGGTCTCTACGTGTGCCCCTCACTGATTGGCCTCAGTTTGCCCATCACCTTGTACTACTCCGTGCAACGCAACGTGAGTTCATTCATTCCGCATTCTCTTGAACTTGAACATTTGCCAATCAATTTCCCATCCACAGGAGAAAATATCGAGCGCCTACCATCTGCAGTTGGCATTGCACAGTCAGGCTCTCATCCTAGCTCTTTTAGTCTTAGCTGCCACCGTCTATGGCTTGCGCAGCACCTACATCTTTGTAATCCCACTGGCCAGCTATATGCTATCCCTGGCCTTTAACTTGCTGACTACTTTGCATGATCGCGGCTATGCCTGGACAGGTGTCCTTAAATTGAGCCAGGTGATTCCTTTCCTATGCAGCAGCTACGTGATCTATACCTTCGTGGTGGTGCTGACCCCAATGGGTGCTCGTGCAGGCAGTGCCTCGAATCGGGACTTATACATTGCTGTGCTAGCAGCCGTAGGAACTGTTCTCTCATTTGGATTCTTGGTGAGTGGAAAAATATATTTTTCCCCCAGTGGTGGTAACGTACTTTCTTCAATCAGATCCCGCTTATCAACGCTTTCCGCAAACCCAGCTTGGTGGTTCTGTCTCTGTTCCTGGTGACAGCCATTTCTCTATATCTCGCCAGTAGCACACAAATCGGATTCCCCTATCGACCCAAGACCAGTGGACAACGAGTTGCATATTTGGTAAGAATCTTATAAGTATTACTTACATATATTACTTTTTATATTATCTTGTATATAATTGATATGATGATATTTCAGCAAGTGCGCGGCAAGTACTTCGAGTACGATGGCACACTCAGTAAGGACTTCTCCGGATACCTATTCAATTTCCAGGATAGGCGAGAAGACACGCCATTTAGGGGCACAAAGGTCAATCTGACGGGATTGACTAGCATTAAATCGGAGTGCGAGGAGCACATGATGTGCGGCTTGCCCTTGTTTGATTATCGCTATGTTCAGAATAGACTTCAAAGCAAATTTCTTAAACGAGATGAGCCTGTGCAAATACCAGAGCCACCCACAACATTGACCAAAATGGCCAAGACAATCATTAATGCAACAACCGTTCGCTTGGAATTCAACGTAACTGGACCCACCTACTTGAGCTTGTTCATAAAGCCCTATGAAGATGTGACTATCAGTGGATGGTCGTTCCTATCTAGCCATCTGGCCAAGCCACCAACAGCTCCGCTGCCATATCATATCTATGTAACACACGGCATTGACATAACCCCATTGAACTTCTATGTGGACCTTACGGTAAGAGGCTCACTCTTCTATTAACACTAAATGCTCTTCACTTCTTACCTGCTCACCTGTAGAAAGCTGACGGCGACTTTGATGTGCCAGTGCTGCAGCTTGGAGTGTCCGGACATTACATTCAAAGTCCTGGAGACGCGGAGGCAGTAAAGTTTGCATCGTCATTCCCCTCCTTCTCCATTTTGGCGCAGTGGCCTGCGATATATCAACGCTACATATTTTAAATAGAACATTTATAAAGCTGATTCATTCAAAGTAATTATAACCAATAAAAGAATGTAGGCAAATATGAGCAGCAGTTGCTTGAATTGCTTATTGGTATGGTACACCGACCACATTAGATTTTTGTTTTCGAGCTAATGGCTAAATATCATCAATAATTTACATTATGCTTTCCGCAGCTAGCCAAGCAGTTTACCTTTTAAGCAAATTCCATTAGGAATAAGCAAGTCAATTAAATATAAACGGTTCCAACATGCAAGACCACAAATAGAGAAGAGTAAATAGAATAAACATTGGAGCTACTAGAACGAGCGAAGAGCTTTGACTAATCAGTTCTCGTTTGCGCCCTTACGCAACACGTCGAATCACGTTCGCCGAGTACTTGGACGAGCGGACAAGCATTTAAATTATAGAGAGCATTTCAGATAAGATGTGTCTCAGAGCTGCCGCATCTATTCCATGCAAACTGAGAGATCAGTTGAGTTGGGTGCGTCTTGATGAGATGTTACGCGCTATTCGAAATCGCATTGACTCTTGTCAGAACAAGGTACGGCTAAAAGATAATTGAATTAACAATCCCCATCATAATGAGTGATTAATTGTTGGTTACCTATCGACTGCAGTGATAAGAAATTCTAATGAAGCCAAAGAAATTATCATTGCGCTAATTGGCTTTATCAGTAATCAAATGAGAAGCGAAGCTTTGTTTTTAATCAGTGTTAACTTATTGCTGAGCCATAAAACTACATATGTACATATATTTTATATGTACCTATAGAAGCAAATTGTTATACATACATATATACATTTTGGCGCACGTATGCTGGAATGTTTATTTATGTTCGCAATGCTATTCGGCACACACTTTATAAATAAGCAAAACTATTATTTCGTTTTGTGTATATGGAAGAACGCCCTTGAACCAATGGAATAGGTGCTGGGATAATTTATGCACTAATGTGTAAATAATAAATGGCTGGAGAAACATAGAACCTATAAAATTTGTTAGCATGCATACTTAAGTATATACTATATTTTAGCTTATGCCAGCATCCGTGATGTTATCATTAGTATTCTATCCCATGATGTAGACCTTTTAGGTTTTCAAAGTTGTTTAGCTTTTGGAAGTAGTTTAGATCGGTAGCTGTTTCATTTAACTCGCCTTTTTTATTAACTCTTTATTATACATTATTTTAGATTAGTGATGAGGCTGATGATGCTTCCGATAATGCATCGAAAAATGATGTGAATCCCAAAATACCTTGGTACTTTGCTAATGGGTTTCTGCTCTTCTGGGGACTGCTCTTTTTCGCCGCCGTATTACCATTCTTCTACCGGTTGCCTACGGCACTAACTAACGAAGATGTTAACAAGAACGAATTCATTGCCGAGCTTGCGTACAAGAATCTCTACACTCTCTCTAACATTGGCACCAAATTGACAGGCAGCAAAGAAAACGAGATCATCGCTGTAAATTTTATTCTTAATGAGTTGAACAAAATTGAAGAAAATCTGCAGGATGACTTTTTCGATATGGAAATTGATTTATCGCAAGCGGCCGGAGTTTTCCCATATGCTACAATGATAAACGTCTACCAAGGCGTTCAAAACATTGCGGTCAAATTAACTCCGAAGAATAGCACAAGTCAAACCTATCTCCTGGTCAACAGCCACTTCGACTCGAAGCCCTTCACTCCGTCCGCCGGCGATGCAGGATTCATGATAGTCACGATGCTGGAGGTTTTACGTGTGATTGCCACAACAAAGCAGCCAATTGAGCATCCGATTATATTTCTCTTTAATGGAGCTGAGGAAGGTATGATGCAAGCATCTCACGGCTTTGCCACTCAGCATAAATGGGCTCCATACTGCAAGTAAGTATTTCCTCAAACATTAAGGCTCATAGTTGTGTAACACAATTTTGATCGCAGAGCTGTTATTAATCTTGATGCTGCTGGCAGTGGAGGTCGGGAAATTCTATTCCAAAGTGGTCCCAACAATCCCTGGCTTGTAGATGTAAGATATTGCAAGACTTACCCTTTGTCAAACATGATTCTAATTATGAAAATTAATTCAAGTATTACAAAAAATACGCCAAACATCCGTTCGCAACGACGATGGCTGAGGAAATTTTCCAAGCAGGAATTATACCATCGGATACGGATTTTCGACAGTTCAATTTGTATGGTAAAATTCCAGGTGAGTTTTGCTACACATTTTTCATTTTTCGAAACAAGGTATTGATTTATTTGAAACAGGGCTGGATTTGGCGCAGTGTTTTAATGGATATATCTACCATACCAAATACGATCTTATCGATGTGATTCCTCGTGAGTCTCTGCAAAATACAGGCGATAATGTGCTTAGTCTGGTTCGGGGATTGGCCAATGCAACTGAGTTAAGCGATAAATCGGTAATATTATTTATAATAGCAATATATCTTCATTTTTACTTTAACCATGTTCTTCTCTTAGGCACCCGTGATGGGTCACGCAGTCTTCTTCGATTTCCTTGGCCTTTACTTCATCCATTATTCCGATACCACAGGCATTGTTTTGAACTTGGCCTTTGCCTTGGCTACCCTTATTTTGATATCTGTTTCAATATGGCGCATGGCGAAGGTTTCCAACGAATCCGTTTCCCACGTGGCGTGCTGGTTTTCAGTGGCCCTGATCGTTCAGGTTATTTCCTTTATTCTCGGACTGCTGTTTCCTGCATTAGTGGCATGGTTTATGGATAGTTTGGGGCAATCGCTGACCTATTTCAGCTCTCCGATGCTGATTGTTGGCCTGTACGTGTGTCCCTCCCTGATCGGCCTGAGTTTGCCTTTAGTCATCTACTCTAGTATACATCGCAATGTAAGTTAACGGGCTCAAGTGTTTGGTTTATCATTAATTTACAATAAACTTCTACGTTCTAGAATAAGATCTCCACCGCTTATCATCTTCAACTGGCACTGCACAGCCACGCCGCCATCCTGTCTCTGCTCGTCATTTTTCTTACAGCTCTCGGCATACGGTCAACATATGTTCTTGTAATTCCGCTGATTTTCTACTCAATGGCGCTGGCCATCAACTTGTTGACCACGCTACACGATCGTGGCTTTGCCTGGATCGCTCTGCTCAAGGCGGGACAGCTAATTCCTTTCCTATGCAGCAGCTACAGCTTTTACATATTTATTGTCGTGCTGACGCCAATGGGAGGACGTGCAGGGAGTGCCGCTAATCGTGACGTATTAATTGCGGTGCTGACAGCAGCTGGAACGGTTTTATCGTTTGGATTCTTGGTAAATTCAGTAATGTTCTTATTATTCTTGAGTTATAGAGTAAAATATATTTCATTTTTAGCTTCCGCTCATCAATATTTTCCGACGCCCCAGCTTTGTAATATACTCCTTGCTGGGAGTCACAGTTCTGGCTATGATCTTAGGTTGCTTCACACCAATCGGCTTCCCTTATCGATCAAAGACGAACGGACATCGGGTTGCTTATCTGGTGAGTCTTCCATATTGATTACATTATTATTAATATATTATTCCTGTTCAATCTAAAATTCCCCTTTCGATTTCAGCAAGTGCGCAACATATTCTACGAGTACGATGGTACACTCAGCAAGGACGAGTCCGGCTACTTGTTTAGTTTTCAGGATCGCCGCGAAGAAAGGCCGCTCTTAGGCACCAAGGTCGATCTGACTGGTTTGGTTAGCATTAAGTCCAAATGCAAGACAGAAATGATGTGTGGCATGCCGCTGTACGATTATCGATTCACTAAAAGTAGACTGCAAAGCAAGTGGTTACCACGATCTGAGCCAATTGTACCACCGGAAATAAGAGGTCTGGAATTGCTCAATAAAACCATACTAAATGCAACCAATGTTCGCTTTGAATTCAACCTAACTGGACCCTCGCACATGAGTTTGTTTATCCAGCCCTACGATAATGTGAAGATAAGCAACTGGTCGTTCATTCCCAGCTATCTTGATATGCCTTCGCCATTCCACATCTATCTAACATATGGCATTGACAATTCTCCGTATAATTTCTTTGTGGAAGCATCGGTAATAAATACTACGAAGATTTACATATTTCAATATAATAGATATATATTATACATTATTCATATACCTGCAGAGCTTGAATGGCGATTTGGGATTTCCTCTATTTCAACTAGGCGTATCTGCGCATTTCATTGGAAACGAAGGAGATGCCCAAAGTGTGAAATTCGCATCTTCATTTCCGTCCTACTCAATTTTGGCCCAGTGGCCTGCATTATACAAGCGTTATGTATTCTAAGTTTAAATACTCCTATGTGTTGTAAATTGTCAAACAAAAAAATCAATACAATGAGAATTGTATTAAAAAAATAATTATATGTTAAAATAATAAAATTGCATCTGATGAACAACTTTTCGTTTCACAATTCTTTCCATATACTTCATATAACCTAAGCTAACTGTTACATACTCGTGAACCCCACTACGATACCCTTTTCTTTTGAGTAAAACACCGCTCTTTTTATTACCAACGAGTGGACATCATAAAAACTGTTATAAAAATTTATCATTTCACTTTTAAGATAACATAATATCGTAACTAATAACGGCGTGTACCGAAACTATGAAAGTCAGCTCTCATTTGAAAAACGAACCGTGAACATATATCAGCGACACATAATGGGGAACACGGAAAAGCTGGTAAGAGCCAAAAAACAGTTTGTTTTAAATCTTAACAGAACTCTTATAATTTTCTATATTCATATATGATGAACAAAGCTACTGTCCGAATCAAATGAGACTGGCAGCAAAGTATTGGCCAACAAGAAGTCTACTTCCAAGGTACCTTGGTATTTTGCAACGGGATTCTTATTCTTCTGGGGACTTCTCTTTTTTGCTGTCGTCATTCCATTTTACAATCGCTTACCCGCTGCACGCACACTGGATGACGCTGACAAAAATGTCTTTATTGCCGAACGAGCGTACAAAAATCTATATACTCTATCGAATATTGGCACCAAATTGATTGGCAGCAAGGAGAACGAGATCGAAGCAGTGCAATTTCTTCTCAATGAGCTCGCAGACATCAAGGAAGCTTCGCTCAAAGACCTTTTTGATATAGAAATAGATTTATCACAAGCCTCAGGATCCTTTCCATATAAAACTGCGCTGACCGTCTACCAAGGTGTTCAAAATATTGCTGTCAAGCTGACTCCAAAGAACTGCACGGCGGAGACGTACCTCCTCGTCAATAGCCACTTTGATTCGAAGCCTTTCACGCCGTCTGCCGGCGATGCTGGATTCATGATAGTCACGATGTTGGAGGTTTTACGTGTGATTGCAACGACAAGGGAAACCTTTCAGCATCCAATTGTCTTCTTATTTAATGGAGCTGAAGAAGACATGATGGAAGCATCTCACGGATTTATTACACAACACAAATGGGCTCCAAAGTGCAAGTAAGCTACGTCAATTATATTTTTTGAACAAAATACTCATTTCATAATCGTAGGGCTGTTATTAATCTTGAAGGAGTTGGTGGCGGAGGCCGAGAAATTCTATTCCAAAGCGGACCCAACCATTCATGGCTTTTAAATGTAAGTTTCAGAAAGCAAATTGTCATCAAATATTTAAAATTATTTTCCTATTGTTTAACAGTACTACAAAAAATACATTAAATATCCCTTTGCTACGAGTTTGGCTGAGGAAGTATTCCAATCTGGCATTATACCATCGGATTCAGACTTCACTCAATTTAGAGAATATGGCAAAATTCCGGGTATGGACCTATTATTAAGAGCGCTACACAAATATATTATGAATTCTATTACTAATCATAGGATTGGATATGGCTCAAATTAGTAATGGATATGTATATCATACAAAATATGATGTGATCGATGTGATACCTCGCGAAGCCTTACAAAACTCTGGAGACAATGTACTCGGCTTAGTAAAAGGCCTGGCCAATGCAATAGAGTTACACGATACTAAGGTAGTTCTACTATCGCGCAAATCCGTAATGAAGTTAAAATTCCAATATTTCCTTTTATAGGATCACACGGGTGAATCCGCTGTCTTCTTCGATTTCCTGGGTCTATTTTTCATCCATTATTCAAAGACCACGGGAATATTCTTAAATATTGGTGTTGCAGCAACTGCTTTAATTCTGATTTTCATTTCAATGTGGCGCACGGCAGTCGTTTCTGAAGTTTCCCTCTGCAGCGTGACGTGCTGGTTCACATTGGTCCTTATCATACAGGTTATTTCCTTTGTACTCGGACTAGCCCTTCCGCTAATTGTATCATATGTAATGGATAATTTGGGATTATCGCTAACATTCTATAGTACGCCGATACTAGAGATCGGCTTATATGTATGCCCCTCACTCATTGGCCTGAGTTTACCCATCACAATCTATTATGCTCTACAAGGCAATGTAAGCTATTAAGTAAGTTCTCTGTTTGATTATTAAATTATTTTCCATTCACAGAAAAACATCTCTAACGGATATCATGTCCAACTGGCATTACATAGTCAGGCAGTCATCCTAGCCCTTCTAGTCATTTGTCTCACAATATTTGGAGTGCGTTCAGCATATATTCTTTTGATTCCGCTAATTTTCTATATATTATCCTTGGCCGCTAATTTGCTGACGACTTTACACGATCGTGGCTACGCCTGGGCGGGACTTCTTAAAGCCAGCCAAATAATTCCTTTCCTTCACAGCAGCTATACCATTTATGTTCTGATTGTAATTCTTACCCCAGTTTGTGCTCGATCAGGAAGTGCTTCTAATAAAGACTTGCCCGTAGCTGTCTTGGTAGCAGCAGGAACGGTTCTTTCGTTTGGTTTCTTGGTGAGTAATTTCATTTTGTATAGTAGTAAATGCGTTAAAACTATTCTATTTACAGGTGCCGCTTATCAATACTTTCCGACGTCCAAGTTTAGTGGTGCTCTCTCTGTTGGTGATCTCAGCTCTTTCTATATACTTAGCAAGTAGCACACAAATTGGATTTCCATTTCGTCCAAAGACCAGCGGGCAGCGTGTGGCCTATCTGGTAAGTAGATTATATAATTCACAACTATTCGGTAGTCTCTCTATCTTATATACATATATATATATATTCCTTTTCTAATCAGCAAGTACGCAATAAGTTCTACGAGTACGACGGAACTCTCAGCAAGGACGAGTCGGGATACTTGTTCAATTTCCAAGATCGTCGCAAAGAATCTACGTTCCAGGAAGCAAATGTCAATCTGACTGGGTTGTTCAGCATTAAATCGAAATGCGAGAAGCAAATGATGTGTGGCATGCCTTTGTATGACTATCGCTATGTTTTAAATCGACTTGATAGCAAATTTCTGCCACGTTCCAATGCCATCGAACCACCGGCAGAAACAAAATTGGAATTAATAAGTAAAACCGTACAAAGTCCTACAACTGTTCGATATGAGTTCAACTTGACAGGACCTTCTCACATGAGCTTGTTTATCCAAGCCTATGAAGACGTTGAGATAAGCAACTGGTCATTCTTACGTAGTTATCTGGATAATCCCCCGCCGTATCCATTGTCATATCACATATATTTCGTTTACGGCATTGACAACTCTCCGCTTAACTTCTTTTTGGAGTTCACTGTAAGTTCGCTCTGTAGATAGTTTTTTTTTTTATTAGTTTGACTTGATTAATTTTTGTATGTACAGAAGCCGGATGGAGATTTTGAAGTACCGATATTCCAGCTGGGAGTTTCTGGGCATTATATTGAACTAGATGGTGATGCTGAAAGCCAGGAATTTGCATCTACGTTCCCATCCTACGGAATCCTCGCCACATGGCCTGTACTCTACCAACGATTTATTTTTTAATAATATTAAATAAATAAATAAAAAATTTTAATAAAAAATTATTATATTATTATTATTTCATTCATGCGTATTATTTTTCGGACTTTGATCAACAAGCGTTCGATTCGCAACATAAATATATACTATGTTTGATGGTCATTGCATAGTAACAAGCCGATTGTTGAATTTAATAGGAATTTGTTACTCGCACGCCTAACCTTCATAACTTAAATCATTAAATCATTCGATATTTGTTGGTATCGAGCCATCGTTAAATAATAAATATAAATTCGAGTGCTCATAATAATTTTATAATCAAATAAACATAAACAAATCGATTAATATTCACGAGCCTCAAACATACAATATTATATTTTTAACCAAAAAAATGTCAAGTTATGTTTGATAAAACTTATTGGAACACCGCAACCCAAATTTATATTATAATTATATATTTATAATTTTAAAAGAATTCGAATGAACTCAGAAATGATTTAAATATGTGACTGGTATGGCTAAAAGTAGGGTATTCCTCGGTCTATGCTCTATTTAAACGACTTCATAACTTTTTACGATTTCATATTTTCGATAAGATTTCTATGCACTATAAAAGACTTTCTGATTTCGTATATACTGCTTAGTTCCTATTTATAATACTTTGTGTTCAGTCAAGTAAACTTCGAAGATTTGCTAAAAATTTTGCTAGGACTTACAGTCAAAATGAAGTCTAATTTGAAGATGCCTTGGCATTTAGCAAGTGGATTTCTATTGTTCTGGATTATATTGTTCTTCGCTGTTGTAATTCCTCTGTTCTATCGCTTACCCACGGCTCTCACAGTGGAGGACGCTAAGGAAAATGAGTTCATTGCTGAACGTGCTTACAAGAACCTCTATACTCTGTCAAATATTGGCAGCAAAACAGTTGGAAGTAGAGAAAATGAAATTGAGGCTGTCGAGTTCCTGCTGAAAGAGCTCAATCAAGTAAAAGAAGAATCACAGAAAGAACTATTCGACATAGAAATAGACCTATCACGTGGCTCAGGCGTGTTCGAGAGGAATAGTGCGATATCTGCATATCAAGCGCTTCAAAATATTGCCGTTAAACTTACACCCAAGGGCAGCACGAGTAAATCCTACCTCCTAGTTAATAGTCACTTCGATACTTGGCCAGCCGCTGGTGCCGGCGATGCTGGTTTTATGATCGTCACAATGTTGGAAGTATTCCGTGTTATGGCAAAAACAAATCAATCCATTGCGCATCCAATTGTCTTTCTCTTCAACGGGGCGGAGGAAAGCGGTCTGCAAGCCTCACACGCATTCATAACCCAACACAAATGGGCACCATTCTGCAAGTAAGCTTCAGACCGAACAATCGAATCAAATGTTGCAAACCAAATCTCTATACTCCCAGAGCTGTCGTTAATCTTGATGCTGCTGGCAGTGGAGGCCGCGAAATACTCTTCCAGAGTGGACCCAACCACCCATGGCTAATGAATGTGAGATATATCGCATGCAATTGCAGTCAAAAACCTTTTAATGTGCTCATATTTTTTACAGTACTATAAAAAGTATATAAAGCACCCACTTGCTACGACTTTGGCTGAGGAAGTCTTTCAATTAGGGCTTATTCCATCCGATACTGACTTTCGACAGTTCAGAACGTTTGGCAACATTCCAGGTGAGTGCAGCTAAAGGACCACTTATCAGCTATAATAGATGTGGTTATATACAGGCTTGGACATGGCTCAGTGTATAAATGGATTTATCTACCATACCAAATATGATCTTATCGATATGATTCCTCGGGAATCCCTTCAAAATACTGGCGACAACATTCTCAGTTTGGTCAGAGGTTTGGCCAATGCTGCCGAATTACACAATACGGAAGTAAGACTTGACCCCGCACAGCTTCGAGCAACGTTGTATTAATACAAGCTATATTCATCTCAGGCATACAACACCGGACACACTGTGTTCTTCGACTTCCTTGGTCTCTACTTTATCCATTATACGGAGACCACAGGAATATTCATAAACTTTGGTGTTGCGTCAGCTGCCTGTATTCTAATTTACATTTCAATGTGGCGCATGACAGCTGTTTCAGAAGTTTCCTTCAGCCACATGGCATGTTGGTTGGCATTGGTCCTTATCATCCAGGTTGTTTCCTTTGTACTCGGCCTGGCTTTTCCCGTAATTGTCGCATATCTAATGGACGATTTGGGATTATCATTAACATACTATAGTACACCGATGCTGGTGATCGGCTTATATGTTTGCCCCTCACTAATTGGCCTCAGTGTACCCATCACAATCTTCTATGCTCTACAAGGGAATGTAAGTTGCTAATCTGATTATTATTATATTTAACTCAATCATCACTTCACAGCGAAATATCTCTACCGGCTATCATGTGCATCTAGCATTACATGGTCAGGCCCTCATCCTGGCCCTTTTAGTCTTTGGTCTCACAGTATTTGGATTGCGCTCAACATATATCTTCGTAATTCCTCTAGTGTTCTATGTGTTATCCTTGGCTGTTAACTTATTGACTACCTTGCATGATCGGGGCTATGCCTGGGTGGCTCTCCATAAACTGAGCCAAATAATTCCATTCCTGTATAGCAGCTACCTCTTTTATATATTCATTGTGGTAATGACACCAATGGGAGGACGTGCAGGCAGTGGTTCCAATCGGGACTTGTATATTGCTGTCTTGGCAGCAGCAGGAGCAATTCTTTCTTTTGGTCTCTTGGTAAGTTAGGCTTCTATTATCATATTATTTCCAGACTTCTCTAACCGATCTTATCTACAGATCCCGCTTATCAACACCTTCCGTCGACCTAGCTGCGTGGTATTCTCTCTTGTGGTAATCACAGCTCTCTCCATTTACTTGGCCAGCAGCACACAAATCGGATTCCCGTATCGGCCAAAGACCAACGTTCAGCGTCTTGAGTATCTTGTAAGTCCCTTTAGAGCTAAATAACTCTCGGTAATTACGATAATGAATGCCATTGCAGCAAGTTCGGAACATGTTCTACGAATACGACGGTACTCTCAGTAAGGACGAATCTGGATATCTGTTCAATTTCGAGGATCGACTTGTAGAAAAGCCACTCTTAGGAACGAACGTCAATCTCACGGGCTTGATCAGCATTGAATCGAGGTGCCACGCTCACATGTTTTGCGGAATGCCCTTGTATGACTTACGCTTCGTACGGAATCAAGTGTACAACAAATGGTTGCCACGTTATGAACCCATAAAAATGCCAGCAACAACGAGACTGGAAGTTATCCGTAAGGTTGTGGTGAACTCAACAACGGTCCGCTTTGAGTTCACTTTGGCCGGGCCCTCCGCAATGAGGCTGTTCATTCAGCCCTATGAAGACGTCACCATCAGCAATTGGTCATTCGTACGCAGTTTTCTTGAAAATGAAAAGACGAACTCTCCTCCATACCTAATATTCCTTGACTACGGCATCGATAGCACGTCGTACAACTTTTACTTGGAATGCTCGGTGAGCTGAGTCCTGTTAATTAATATATTTTAATATCTATATAATCACATATTCAAAATCTATAGAAAGCAAATGGCGATTTCAACGTTCCTTTGCTCCAGCTTGGAGTTTCGGGCCATTACATCGGAGATACGAGCGATAAACTCAATACAAAGTTTGCATCTACATTCCCGTCCTTTACAGCAGTTGACACTTGGCCAGCGATATACCAACGATATATATTTTAGCTTTAATTCACGATTCAGTTATGTTTGATAATGTAATAAAAGCATTTTGTCAATAACATTTTTATATGCCAAATAAAAGACTGAAGTCTATGTCCATTTCAATGTTTATTGATTTATTAAAGAAAATTTCGATTTTCTTATTTTTATTCGATCATTTAATGATTTTATTACCTTTTCAGCAAAGTAGTACCAGTAAAGATCGTGCTTCTTCGATAATGAATTGATTATTTAAATCGTTTGTATACAATGTACTTCAGATAACACTGTTCAAATCCTATAAATACCGTCAGCTTTATACTTGACTAATTCAGTTCTCATATGGAGGACCATCGCTTCACATCAGCTGAGATTCACGCAGTAAATAATATGGGGGACAAGGAAAAGCTGGTAACATTTGAAAGCATTCTCGTCGATTAAAACATTACTTCATATCTTCTTCATACTTAAGCTAATTTTGGAATCCGAAGAGACTGGCAGCAAAGTGTTGGCAAACAGGAAGTCTACTTCCAAGGTACCTTGGTATCTTGCAACTGGATTCTTATTCTTCTGGGGACTTCTCTTTTTTGCCGTCGTCATTCCATTTTACAATCGCTTACCCGCTGCACGCACATTGGGTGACGCTGACAAAAATGTCTTTATTGCCGAACGAGCGTACAAAAATCTATATACTCTATCGAATATTGGCACCAAATTGACTGGCAGCAAGGAGAACGAGATCGAAGCAGTGCAATTTCTTCTCAATGAGCTTGCAGACATCAAGGAAGCTTCGCTCAAAGACCTTTTTGATATCGAAATAGATTTATCGCAATCCTCAGGATCCTATCCATATAAAAATTTACTGAATATGTATCAAGGTGTTCAAAATATTGCTGTCAAACTGACTCCAAAGAACTGCACGGCGGAGACGTACCTCCTCGTCAATAGCCACTTTGATTCGAAGCCTTTCACGCCGTCTGCCGGCGATGCAGGATTCATGATAGTCACGATGTTGGAGGTTTTACGTGTGATTGCAACGACAAGGGAAACCTTTCAGCATCCGATTATCTTCTTATTTAATGGAGCTGAAGAAAACATGATGGAAGCATCGCACGGATTTATTACTCAACACAAGTGGGCTCCAATGTGCAAGTAAGCAATGCCAATTCTAATTAATCGTACCAAATACCTACAGAATATTTATAATCGTAGGGCTGTTATTAATCTTGAAGGCGTTGGTGGCGGAGGTCGAGAAGTTCTATTTCAAAGCGGTCCCAACCATTCATGGCTTTTAAATGTATGTTTATAAAAAAAAATCTGATTAATATGAATTAGATTTGTTTAACATTTAACAGTACTATAAAAAATACGTAAAATATCCATTTGCTACCGTTCTTGCCGAGGAAATCTTCCAATCTGGCGTTATACCATCGGATTCAGACTTCACTCAATTTAAAAAATATGGCAATGTTCCGGGTGATTACTATAAAAAACACTATGCAAATGTTAAAATAAATTTATATTTAATTAAATCAAATCTTTAATAATAGGTTTGGATATAATTCAACTTACAAATGGATATATCTACCACACCATATATGACGTGATCGATGAGATTCCTCGAGAAGCTTTACAGAACACAGGAGACAACATACTTAGCTTAGTTCGAGGCTTCGCCAATGCAACAGAATTGCACGATACACAGGTATTTTTCTACATTTTTGTGGATATATTGATAATAAGCTGATGATGCTTCGCATAATATTGTGTGTAGGCGCACTCGGATGGAAACTCTGTCTTCTTTGATTTCTTAGGTCTCTGCTTCATCCATTACTCAGAGAACACAGGAATATTCTTAAACCTTGGCGTTGCGTCAGCTGCCTATATTCTAATATACATTTCAATGTGGCGCATGGCAGCCGTGTCAGATGTTTCCTTCTGCCACGTGGCATGTCGGCTGGCATTGGTTCTTATCATCCAGGTTGTTTCCTTTGCACTTGGCCTTGCTCTTCCTGTAATTGTCGCTTATGTAATGGACATTTTTGGACTATCGCTGACCCACTACAGCACCCCTATGTTGTTGGTTGGCCTTTATGTGTGTCCTTCCCTAATTGGCCTAAGTTTACCCACCACAATTTATTATACCTTTCAACCTAATGTAAGTAAAGTTAAAACCAGTATTCTGTACCTTAAAGAAATTCAATCTTGTTTTGCATTCACAGAAAAATATCCCTAATGGCTATCACCTGCAACTGATATTACATGGTCAGGCCGTCATCCTAGGCCTTTTAGTTGTTGGTCTCACTGCATTGGGATTGCGTTCAACATATATTATTTTAATTCCCCTCGTATTCTATGGGTTATCCATGGCCTTTAACTTATTGACGGCTCTACACGATCGTGGCTATGCCTGGACGGGACTTCTTAAAGCCAGTCAGATAATTCCTTTCCTCCACACCAGCTATATCGTTTATGTTCTGCTTGTGGCTCTTATTCCGATTTGTGCTCGATCAGGAAGTGCTTTTAATAGAGACTTGTACATAGCTGTCTTGGTAGCAGCAGGAACGGTTCTTTCGTTTGGGTTCTTGGTAACTATTCTCATATACTAATTTCACTCGGAAGTTTCTCACAAATATTCTAACAGGTTCCACTCATTAATATTGTCCGACGTCCAAGTTTAGTGGTGTTCTCTCTGGTGGCGATCTCAGCTCTTTCTATATACTTAGCAAGTAGCACACAAATTGGATTTCCATTTCGTCCAAAGACCAGCGGGCAGCGTGTGGCCTATCTGGTAAGTAGATTATATAATTCACAACTATTCGGTAGTCTCTCTATCTTATATACATATATATATATATTCCTTTTCTAATCAGCAAGTACGCAATAAGTTCTACGAGTACGACGGAACTCTCAGCAAGGACGAGTCGGGATACTTGTTCAATTTCCAAGATCGTCGCAAAGAATCTACGTTCCAGGAAGCAAATGTCAATCTAACTGGGTTGTTCAGCATTAAATCGAAATGCGAGAAGCAAATGATGTGTGGCATGCCTTTGTATGATTATCGCTATGAGTCGAACAGACTACAGAGCAAATTTCTGCCACGTACCAATCCCATCGATCCACCAGCAGAAACGAGATTGGAATTAATAAGTAAATCCGTACAAAGTCCTACAACTGTTCGATATGAGTTCAACTTGACAGGACCTTCTCACATGAGCTTGTTTATCCAAGCCTATGAAGACGTTGAGATAAGCAACTGGTCATTCTTACGTAGCTATCTGGATAATCCCCCGCCGTATCCATTGTCATATCACATATATTTCGTTTACGGCATTGACAACTCTCCGCTTAACTTCTTTTTGGAGTTCACTGTAAGTTCGCTCTGTAGATAGTTTTTTTTTTTATTAGTTTGACTTGATTAATTTTTGTATGTACAGAAGCCGGATGGAGATTTTGAAGTACCGATATTCCAGCTGGGAGTTTCTGGGCATTATATTGAACTAGAGGGTGACGCGGAGAGTCTGGAATTCGCTTCTACATTCCCGTCGTTCGGGATTCTCGCCACATGGCCTGTAATCTACCAACGATATATTTTTTAATAATACAAACAATACAAAAGGAATAAAATAATTCTTGGTAGTTTTGCTACCTAAAAAATACTTGCTTGAAAAATAAATGATTGCAAATTATAATTGCATAAATTTTGGTTCCAGCCTTAATAAACATATTTACTTCGAAATCAGTCCTTTAAATATGCTTTATATAAAGGGAAAAAAATATTTACAGCTTGTAACATATCCATATTTCTAGAGTCTAGACATATATATCTGTATATGATAATTATGGTATCGTTCATATAGTCTATACTTTATGGTCTGATCGTTTTTTGGGAATTGATTCTTATCGATCTCATCTTATCTCCGATGTATAATAATTGATTTATATTATACGATACACGATATTTATTGACATGGAAACATCATTAATTTATAATTAGTATGCTCATATATCGATCTTTTCATAAGAAAATATATTTATTTTACTAAGTAGTAAATATATATTTAAGATTCACAATTTAATACAATAAAATGGGTTTAAAGTTCTTAAAAATAATTTGTTTAAATTACTAAAGCCTAAAAGAAAACAAAAAAAATGTACGACTAAGTCTCTGACTTATTCACATTAGCTAATGATGATAATCAAGAGTCAATTTATTATTTATGATTTAATTAGCGATTTCTTTTTCTTGGTGCTATAAATTTGAATACCCCAACGGAGTATAATTGATTAAAATCAATTTAAAACAGGGGTATAAAGCAGATAAGAAATGGAATTGAACTGACTGTTGGTTATATTAGTGAATATCATTGGAATTGTACAAAATATTCATATAAAATTAAGCAACTTGGAGAGATTTGTGAAGAACACAATTCTGCGTCTTAGTTATCGTAATCTACATAATTTATATTATACGTTATACACATGTATATTTGGCAGAACTGAATATAGAGTATCTCGAAGTCAACAAATTTTAATTGTTATATTCCCATTTATTACATTTAAAGCATTAATTTTACAATTTCATATTTTGATAAGATTTTGCTTAGCTATAAAAGCCATCTACGTTTTTCAGAGTCATCAGTACAAAGCTGCGACTTCATAGATGCGGTAGATAATTAAGAAGCAGTATGGCTGATAAGGAGCAACTAGTAAGAAAACCTCGTATTAATATTTATAATTTCAATAATAACAAATATTCACCTTATAAAGATGTTAGCCGATTCTCTGGAAGTTCCTGGAAGTGAAGCCCAGAGAGAGTCCAATGCAAACAAGTCAAAGCTACCATGGTATTTTGCGAGTGGTTTCCTGCTCTTCTGGGGACTCCTCTTTTTTGCTGTGGTAATACCTCGTTTTTATAAGCTACCCACGCCGTTGACAATGGAGGACGCAAAGAGAAATGTGTTCATAGCTGAACGGGCCTACAACAATCTGTATACCTTGTCCAATATCGGTAACAAATTAACTGGCAGCAGGGAGAACGAGGTTGAAGCAGTCAACTTTATATTAAGGGATCTAGCAGAAATCAAAGAAGCCATGCTAGATGACTATTTCGATATGGAAGTTAATGTGTCACAGGTGTCTGGTGCATTCCCATACAAAACCATGCTGAACATGTACCAAGGCGTTCAGAATATTGCTGTAAAATTATCCCCGAAGGGAAGCACTAGTGAGACGTACCTCCTGGTCAACAGCCACTTCGACTCGAAGCCTTTCACGCCGTCTGCAGGTGATGCGGGATTCATGGTAGTCACGATGTTGGAAGTCCTGCGCGTGATTGCAACAACAAAAGAGACCTTTGAGCATCCGATTGTCTTCTTGTTTAATGGAGCTGAAGAGGGTGCTATGCAAGCATCTCATGGCTTTATCACTCAACACAAATGGGCGCCGTACTGCAAGTAAGCTTCATTTGGTCCATTCTCAGTAGTGTTTCTAATGTATGTATTCATTTTTAGAGCTGTCGTTAATCTTGATGCTGGTGGTAGTGGAGGGCGGGAGATTCTCTTCCAGAGTGGTCCCAATCACGCATGGATTGTGAATGTAAGTTATTTAGGAATGAAGCAAGCCCACACTTACTAAAAATTGTCCATAGTATTACAAAAACTATGTGAAATATCCGTTTGCAACGACCTTGGCGGAGGAAATATTCCAAAGTGGCATTGTCCCGTCCGATACAGACTTCCGACAGTTTAACATCTATGGCAACATTCCAGGTACATACGTGAATACTGGCTATTTGAATGCCGACTATAGTATATATTGTTGTTTATAGGCTTGGATATGGGTCAATGTATAAATGGATATAGATATCACACAATTTACGACACGATCGATGCGATTCCTCGTGGAGCCTTCCAGAACACCGGTGACAATGTGCTCAGTGTGGTTCGAGGTTTAGCAAATGCCCCAGAATTGCACGACATAAGAGTAAGATTAGATATCTTGGATGGAAATTGTAATCTCAATTTCAATATTCCTTTCACAGGCTCATCGGACCGGACATGCTGTATTCTTCGACTTTCTTGGACTCTACTTCGTTCATTACTCAGAGACAGCGGGAATATATTTGAACATGGGCGTTGCTAGCGTTGCCTTAATGCTCATTTTCATTTCAATGTGGCGCATGAGATCTGTGTCCAACGTTTCCCTATTCCACATAACTTGCTGGTTCACATTGGTCCTAGTCGTCCAGATTATTTCTTTTGTCCTCGGACTTGCACTTCCTGCTGTGGTGGCATATGTCTTCGACTACTTGGGATTGTCGCTGACTTACTATAGCACCCCGTTGCTGATAATCGGCCTTTATGTGTGCCCCTCGCTGATTGGCCTCAGTTTACCCGTCACAATCTACCATATGTTGCATCAAAACGTGAGTCGATTATCTGTACAAATAAAACATTTACTAATTAATTTTCCACATGCAGGATAAAATATCAAGTGCCTACCATCTGCAATTGTCGCTACATGCGCAAGCCATTATCCTAGCTCTGTTAACCATTGGTGCAACATTATTTGGCCTGCGTTCCATATATATCTTAGTGGTCCCACTAATTTTCTATGTCTTATCTTTGGCGTTCAACTTGTTGACAACTCTGCACGATCGCGGATATGCCTGGACCGGCGTCCTTAAACTTAGCCAGGTGATTCCTTTCCTCTATAGCAGCTACCTCTTTTATACACTCGTGGTAATACTGACACCAATGGGTGCCCGAGCAGGCAGTGCCAGCAATCGGGACTTGTATATTGCCATTGTAGCAGCTCTGGGAACTGTTCTTTCCCTTGGTTTCTTGGTAAGTTTCCTTAGCGTATACTCTCATTCAGAATATTTATCACCAATATTTGTTCCAGATTCCACTCATTAATAGTTTCCGACGTCCAAGTTTAGTGATTGTCTCTTTGTTGGCGGTCACAGCTGTCACCATGTACTTTGCCAGTAGCACCCAACTTGGGTTTCCGTATCGCCCGAGGACCAACGGACAGCGTGTTGCGTATCTGGTAAGCTTTACTATTAGCTTTACCTTAGAAATAATATCCAATGTCTCACCTTCACATCTCAGCAAGTGCGAAACAAGTTCTACGAGTACGACGGAACTCTTAGCAAGGACGAGTCTGGCTACTTGTTCAATTTCCAGGATAGACTTCGAGAAAAGCCATTCGTGGACACAAATGCCAATCTGACTGGACTGGTCAGCATTAAGTCGTTCTGCAAGGATCACATGATGTGTGGCATGCCGTTGTTTGACTATCGCTATGTTCAGAATCGGCTTGAGAGCAAATGGCTTGCCCGATCGAAGCCCATCGAGCCGAAGTCATCAACAAAACTGGAATTGGTATCCAAAACCAAAGTAAATGCGACAATTGTTCGCTTTGTGTACAAACTGACTGGACCTTCCCATATGAGCTTGTTCATCCAGCCCTTTGAAGACGCCAAGGTCATCAACTGGTCATTTTCCCTTAATTATCTCAAATTTCCACCAGCGTATCCGCTTGCGTTTCACATATATTTCCGATATGGAATTGACAGCTCTCCGTTGACCTTTTGTATAGAAATATCGGTAAGAGAAGTTATTTATAGTTTCCATCAATGAGAACAATACTTACATAATTCATCACTTCATTTCAATTAGAAATCTGATGGCGATTTTAATGTACCTTTGTTTCAACTGGGAGTCTCTGGACATTATATTGGAGATAAGGGAGATGCTGAAAGTGAAGAGTTTGCCGCATCGTTCCCTTCCTATTCCATCTTAGCCACTTGGCCTGTTCTGTACCAGCGATTTATTTATTAATTAATTAAATTAGAAAGATATTAATCATTAAAATAAATGTATATATGCTGCGTAATATGTCGAATGTATACGAAAACAAAATTTATATGAAATGCAGTCCCCACGCAATTTTTAAATATCGATATTAATGTGAATGCTTTATCGGTAATCAGATACTTAGATGAAATCTGTGAAAATACTCATTTGGCGTTGTTAACAGTTAACATAGCCGCAAAATGCTCCATGTAAACTAAACTATTCGACGCAAATGTGCACGTTCATTTAACATAATTCTTTTTTTTTCTTTTAATTTCCATCGCCGCAAATCAAATAAATGCCGGCCTCAAGGCGCGCGGAATTATTATTTTTAAAATCGGCAAGTATAAAGGAAACTTTATATAGCTGATTATACACGCTTTACATGCAGATTAAAAGACAAAATCGCTTTTAAGAGCATATTTTAATATTAATTATATTTATTTATATATTATATAAATTTTATAAATGATAACTCGAAAAGCTTTTGATTTGAAGTATATGTTCATAATCTTATCGCTAAAGTGCGCTATTAACTCAAGTTGCAGTAAATATTAATGGCTGTGATTAAGCAAACAAACCTCAAGTACTACAGACTTTTGAGATATCCGATTTTTGTTTTGATTTGGTTGCAGCCCCCTAATATCTATTATTGGGTATTACCCAGAGCTACTGCGTCATCAATTGAATTCTGATACTTTTTCTGCCAATTTCGAATTAAAAATGATATGCATACAGAAGAACATTTCCATCAAGCTATGGTCTAGCTAGGTTTGCTTATCACAATCATAAATAAAGCGGGTACTACATATAATTTAGATATAAAGACTGCCTCTTGACCATTCCCTATGAAATCAATAGCCAAAGCATTACAAAAGTAACAACAAATTGTGAGCATTTCTGCTTTTGCTGGATATTATCTTTATTGACTTCAAAGTGCAAATCAGTGCCAATAAAATCCAAGCACCGTTCAACCACGCCCTTCAATGGATTCAGTTGGAGTTGGACAGCGCTCGAGTTTGGAAGCGGTGCAAAATAAAAAATGTCTCAAATAAAAGAGCACAAAGTTGTAAGTTGGAAAGGATTGCTTTTACTACATATCATATCAAATGCGAAATTCTAAATGTTTTTTTGAATCAGAGCGCTGCTGCACTGGACTCTGCACTCGTCAGCTCCCTGAAGAGCTCAAAGAGCCTCAGAGCCAAGGTGCCCTGGTACTATGCGCCCGCCTTTCTGCTGCTCTGGCTGGCGCTCTTCTTTGCAGTCGTTATTCCGCTCTTCAGTCGGCTGCCCGAGAGCGTCACCATTGCCCAGGAGTCGCAGAGGCCGAACGAATTTGTAGCCGAGCGCGCACAACGTCTGCTACAGAGATACGACAGCATCGGACCCAAGGTCGTGGGCAGCATTGCCAATGAGCAGCTTACGGTGGGCTTCCTGCTCGAGGAGGTGGCCAATGTGCGCGCAGCCATGCGAGCGGATCTCTATGAGCTGGAGGTGGATGTGCAGCAGTCATCCGGAGCGTATATGCATTGGAATATGGTGAACATGTACCAGGGCGTGCAGAATGTGGTGGTCAAACTGAGCACGCGGAGCTCGGCCAGCGAATCCTATTTGCTGGTCAACAGCCACTTCGACTCGAAGCCCGGCAGCCCCGGCTCGGGCGACGACGGCACCATGGTGATTGTCATGCTGGAGGTGCTGCGGCAAATGGCCATCTCCGGGCAGCCCTTCGAGCATCCCATAGTGTTCCTGTTCAATGGCGCCGAGGAGAATCCGCTGCAGGCCTCGCACGGCTTCATTACCCAGCACAAATGGGCCAAGAACTGCAAGTAAGAGAACTGAATTTAGAATATATACTATGTAAGATATTAGTGTAGTTTTATATATTGGTATACATATACAATTTCCATTTCAGGGCGCTTATCAATCTGGAGGTGGCTGGCAGCGGCGGTCGAGATCTCCTGTTTCAGAGTGGACCCAATCATCCTTGGCTTATGCGGGTATGTTGAATGTCTATTCACTGTTCTAGTTGTTGTTGTTGTAGTCTTATCTTCAGATTTAGTTTATTATTTATGGCGCGTGTCGGCGAGCATTAGATGTTTATCATGGCCTATACTCATAAAGCTAGCTAATCACTTTTTTATTTCACGATATAAATGAAATGTTGTTGGTGTTGCCAACCGATATCCGCATTGCTTCGCCTTATCTTTTTTCTTTTTTTGCTTTCTTTGTGATCCTCCTTCCGCTTTGCACAGTATTATAAGGAGAATGCCAAACATCCTTTCGCCACGACCATGGCCGAGGAGATCTTTCAGGCTGGCATACTGCCGTCGGACACGGACTTTCGCATATTCCGCGATTTCGGCCAGGTGCCAGGTGAGATATGGCTGGCTTCTTAATCAATTTGCATCTTTTTCCTATACCATTAATCATTGTTCAGGCCTCGATATGGCGCAGATCAAGAATGGCTACGTCTACCACACCGAATTCGACAATTATGCGGCTGTGCCCCGCGCCTCTCTGCAGAACTCGGGCGAGAATGCTTTGGCTCTGGTGCGGGCCTTCGCCAATGCCAGCGAAATGTACGACACTGAGGTGAGCTAGCGCCTAGACTCGTCCTGGCTACAATTATGAATAATGCCCCACGATATTCCGTTGCAGGCACACAGCGAGGGAAAGTCGGTGTTTTTCGACTTCCTGGGCCTGTTCATTGTCTTCTACTCGGAGACAACGGGCAAAATTCTGAACTGCTGCATTGCGGCCGTCAGTCTGCTGCTCGTCTGCATCTCGCTGTGGCGCATGGCGCGCGTCTCCGAGCTGTCCCTGGGCCACATCTCGCTGTTGTTTGCCATCATTCTGGCCCTGCACGTGCTGGGTGTCCTGCTCAGCGTGGGCCTGCCGCTGCTGATGGGCGTGCTCTTCGATGCCGGCAACGGTTCATTGACCTACTTCACGCACACCTGGCTCATGATAGGGCTCTACATTTGCCCGGCCATCATTGGACTGAGTCTGCCCACAACACTCTATTACGGCTTCAGGAAGAATGTGAGCCGATCCTGACTCTGTATTGGAGTCTCGTCATTTATTCTTGATTTCTCTTGTTTGCAGTTGAAGATCAGCCACGCCTACCATTTGCATATGAGTCTGCACGCCCACTGCGTGGTGCTGGCCTTGATAGCCATCATACTGAGTGCAATCAGTCTGCGCACACCCTATCTCTGTATGATATCCATACTCTTCTACTCAGCTGCGCTGCTAATCAATCTATTGAGCAGCTTGCACGACCGAGGTGAGTGGAGAGAATCCTTGATAGATATGTTCTCAGTTGACTGTTGATGTCTTTTACCTTCAGGCTATTACTGGGTGCTCGTCACGCAGATACTCCAGCTGATGCCGTTCTTCTACTTCAGCTACCTGTTCCACACGTTTCTGGTCATCTTCATACCCATGATGGGCCGCAATGGCAGCTCTATAAATCCGGATCTCCTGGTAGCCCTGCTGTGCACGCTCGGCACATTCTTTGGCCTGGGATTTGTGGTAAGTGGAGCTCCTTGGCTCATCGAATGGACTTTCTCAACTGCATTTTCTCTTCGACTAGTCGCCCCTCATCAACATGTTTCGCTGGTCGAAATTCATCATGCTCGGACTGGCCATAGTCACTTTCATATTCAGCATGATTGCCATTTCGGAGGTGGGCTTTCCCTACCGACCAAAGACCAGTGTGATGCGTGTAAACTTTCTGGTGAGCTGGACTTTATATGTTATACAATTTCTTATCAAACGTATTCTCTTATTGACAGCATGTGCGTCGCGTCTTCTACGAGTTTGATGGCAGCGTTAGCCTCAGCGATTCGGGCTATTACTTTGACTTCCAGGACAGAAGGCTCTACCATCCGCTCGAGGACACCGCGCTCGACTTGACTGGCCTGACTGGCATCAACGAGCACTGTGAAACGGAGCTGATGTGCGGCGTGCCCTGCTTCAATCATCGCTGGTGCAAGGCGCGCGAGACGGCCAACTGGCTGCCGCGAGAGCAAGAGGTTACCATACCTGGCCACTCCTCGCTTTTGCTGCTAAGTAAAAGCCTTTTGCCCACGGGCAACACCATGCGCTACGAATTCGAGCTGAGTGGGCCGCCCCATATGGGCTTGTTCATACAGCCACTGGAGGGCGTAACCGTTAAGGACTGGTCCTTCATCAGGAATCCGCTGGACGAGCCCGAAAATTACGAGTTGCCTTACCAGATATTCTTCTCCTATGGCAAGGACAATTCACCCCTAAGATTTCACATTGATTTCACTGTGAGTTTCTATAAATTTTTGATATTTCTTTTCATTTCTATTGACATTTTCACACTAGAAACTTGCTGGCAATTTCGATGTGCCCATCTTTGAGCTGGGTGTGGCGTGGCATTACGTGAGCTACGACTATGAAAGGGATGCAGCTGGAAAGGAGTTTATAGCCGACTTTCCAGACTTTGTCCATGTGATGGAGTGGCCAACGCTATATAAGCGTTACATATACTAAGCTAACTTAATGTATAACTAAGTCTTAAGTTTAATGTTTTTCCAATAATAAAATAAATATTCAATATAAATATCATATGATTTTTATGTTTTAAATAATAATTTATATGAAATATCTATGAATCATATGAATATTTCTTTTAGCTATCAAATCTCTAGTGGAATATTATCTGCATTAGTTCACTACCTTCGCATTATAAATAAACCTTATGATTTTTGTATGCCTTTAACTGTAACAGAATCCAAATACCAATTAACGGATGCGAAGCAATAGAAGCAATAAATCTACCTTATTAACAACGTAACTTAATAGAATCAAAAATTGTAAACCTGAAGCAATTCCAGATTTATTTGAATATTGTGTGTCATAAATATACATACATATATCACATATCAAAAGAAACAAATTTAGGCTAAAGATATGAAATCATAGTTGCTGAGAATTATCAATTTGAGTTCTGATAGCAATCTGATCCGTTCAGTTAGTCATGGAAAGCGAAGAGGCACACATAGGAAGCCTTGGAACTCACAACGATTATAAATTTTATTTATAGTAAAGCCGTTTAGAATAAGTTTTATTTTTTGTTTAAATACGGTGTAAGAATTTGTCGCTGCCATTGGAATTGATGGAAACTTCGGCAAGCATGGATACTGCCACCATTGACCTGGCTGAGAAGAATCATGTTAAGAAGAAGCTGCCCTGGTACCATGCGTCCAGTTTCTTGCTGCTCTGGCCCGCTCTCTTCTTTGCTGTGGCCTTTCCGCTCTACAATGCTATGCCCAAGCCGGTGAACATTGATGAGGAGCTCTACAAGCCGGGCCAGTTTGTGTCGGAGCGCGCTCAGCATCTCCTGCTGGAACTGGACCGTCTGGGACCCAAGATTATCGGCGATGAGATGAACGAGAGGACAATGATTGAGTTCCTGCTGAGGGAAATGGACAGCGTCCATCGGGAAATGCGACACGATCTCTTCACTCTGGAGGTAGATGTGCAACGGGCATCGGGCGCCTATCTGGGCGTGTACTCGATCCATATGTATCAGGCAGTGCAAAATGTGATCGTCAAACTGACCCCTAGGCAGTCAAACAGTTCGGCCTATCTGCTCATCAATAGCCACTACGATACCACGGCAGGGAGCGTGGGTGCGGGAGATGCTGGCTCCATGGTCGTCGTCATGCTGGAGGTGCTGCGCCAACTGGCCACAGCCAACGATTCGTTCGAGCATCCTGTTATCTTCCTCTTCAATGGCGCTGAGGAAAACCATCTGTTTGGATCGCATGCATTCATCACACAGCACAAATGGTCCCCCAGCTGCAAGTGAGTGCCAGTTGAGTGTGCAATCCGCGTGAGCAATCTCCTAACTCTTATTTCCAGGGCAGTGATCAATGTGGATTCGCTTGGAGCTGGTGGTCGTGAGTTGCTCTTACGTGCAGGTCCGTTTCATCCCTGGCTAATACGCGTAAGTAGAAACTAGCCACAATGCTTCCAGCTGTTTCAATGCTGCTCCACACTCACGGCACACGCTTATCAAATAAACGGGGCGATATGATTTTCATATCCAAATATAAATTTCGCATATCTTATCTGCCAACACCTGTTTACCTGTTCGCAGCACTACAAAGCCGCCGCCAAGCATCCATTTGGAACAACATTGTTAGAGGAAATATTCTCGACGGGCATTATAAAGTCCAATACTGACTTTAGAATCTTCAGCGATTACGGTCCTCTACCAGGTGAGCGAATATGTAGACACACACACTCCAATAATCATCTCTCGCACAGGTCTGGATATGGTGGGCCAATACAATGGCTTCGTTTACCACACAAAATACGATCGCTTCGATGTCGTATCCCGAGATTCGCTGCAAAGCACCGGCGACAATCTGCTGTCCCTGGTCAAAAGTATAAGCAATGCCAAGGAGATGCGCGATATCAAGGTAATCAAATTACTGATAATACAATTTTATATTTATGTTTGCATCATTCGGAGTTCAAGTGTATCTCGTAGTCTACAAACCTAAGCAGAGTCTTACTTGTCTTACTCTCTCTCTCTCTCTCTCTCTCTCTCTCTCTCTCTCTCTCTGTCTTACTCTAACTTTTGCTATCTTCCCCATTTCAGGACCACGCCTTGGGGCGCTCGGTTTACTTTGATTTCTTGGGTCTATTTTTCGTCTCCTATCTGGAGTCGACAGCCATTTTCCTGAACATAGGCTTTGGCGGGGGTGGCATTATCATAGTGTGCTTCTCTTTATTGTACATGTCAAACAAATTAAATATTGAAATGAGCACCGTGACCAAGGAGTTTGCTGTGATGTTTCTCATGGAGTTACTGTCGTTTGGCCTGGCTCTGGGCCTGCCCATGCTCATCGCGACTTTCTACGATGCCGGTCGCAGGACGATGACCTATTTCACGAATAGCTGGCTGGTCATTGGACTCTACATAATTCCGTCGATCATTGGCCTGGTGCTGCCGTTGACGATCTACTTGATGATCCGTCGTAGTGTAAGTGCTCGAGCTAGAAGAGTTTTCTGCTGATCCTTGTCAAATGTCCAAGAGTCTCTATCTCTCTCTCTCTCTCTTTCCCTCTTTTGTAGAAGCGGATACCATCCAACTATCGCCTGCAGATAGCCGGCCACGCCCATTGCGTTTTCGTTGCCCTCTGGTGCATAATTTTGACCACTTTGAGTGTGCGCAGCGCCTACCTCTTCATGATCTCCCTGCTCTTCTATGTGGGTGCACTGTGCATCAATATGATCACCAAGCTGCATGAGCGCGGTATGTTGCCAACCTAAATCCGTACCGATTCCGGCTCTGCTAAAGTTTCGCATCCGCTCTAGGCTACTTCTGGTCGCTCGTGCTATGCGCCTGCCAGGCCATACCATTCCTGTACTTCAGCTACTTGTTCTACGCCTGTCTGGTCATCTACATTCCATGCACCGGCCGCAACGGCACCGATGCGAATCCGGATCTGTCCATTGCCATTCTCTGTGCTGCGGGCACTATTCTAGCCCTGGGTTTCTTGGTAAGCTGCGTGATTGCAAATATTAACGAATGTCAGACTAAATCCATTTTCTTTTCTATAGGTTCCACTCATAAATGTTTTTCGTTATCCTGTACTAATAATTGGCATTATGACATGCACGATCTTTTTATTTGTGCTGGTATCCGTTTCAGAGATGGGCTTTCCCTACCGCCCCCGAACGAATGTGATGCGTCTGAATTTCTTGGTGAGCTCACTACTTCATTTATAGGAACGATCATGGCATTTCAGAGATCTCTGTCTGTGCAGCAAGTTAATCGCAGGCTGTATGAATACAACGGCTCCATTAGCCTGGAGGATTCCGGCTACTACTTCGGCCTGCAGGACCATCGTAGGGAGCAGCCGCTGCGCGACAAACTGGACCTCACCGGCCTGGGGGACATCGAAGACACTTGCGACTGCCAAAAGCAGTGCGGCCCGTACTGCGGCACTCAACGCTGGCTGCCACGCAAGCAGCCCGTCCAAATTCCCGGAGCCACCACGCTCCAGCTGCTCAACAAGACAGTCGTGAACAGCGGCCATTCGGTTCGCTACAATTTCAAGCTGGCTGGGCCCGCTCGCATGATCATATACTTGCTGCCCTTGGAAGGGGTCAAGATGGTGGACTGGTCGTTCTTGCGGGGAATGCTCGATCGCCCGGCCAAGTACAAGCCGCCGTATGAGATCTCCTTCACCTGGGGCGCCGACAGCTCACCCATCGAGTTCTACGTAGAGTTGACGGTGCGTGTATTACCCAAATCTTATAATATTCCGTTTGTCCGCTAACGCTTCCCCTTTTCAGAAGACCAATGGCAAGTTCAATGAACCCGTTTTCGAAATTGGCATCGCCAGCCATTATATGAGCCATGTTCACAAGCGAGATGCGCTAAGCACACTGTTTATAAAAGAGTTTCCAGATTTTGTAAACGCCGTGGAATGGCCAACCTCTTTGGAACGTTATATCTATTAAAGTTATTGTTTTTATAATTTTGGACTAATGGCAAAATATATGTAAACGTCAAGTGAATGCAATCGAATAGTCCAAGTGTATCTCTTTTTCCTGCCCTCTCCTCCCCTCTGCCAAACAGAAGCTGGTTGCATTCTGTTTGAGAACAAACAAATGGCCCTCAATTTGGGTTGCAGCTCAAACAGTCGTTGAGTGTTTCATAACGAGCGCGGAATAAATATTTAATTTTGAATAGAACTTCTCGCCCAGGCGTGGCGTGGCGTGGCAAACATTTGTGCAAACAGCAGCAAACAGACTGTTGTAATAGCTGCACCAAATATTTGACGCTTCCCGTGCGATGCGTATAAAAGATGCGCATTGGGGCAGTAGAAGACACAGTTCAATAGCAGCAACAATTTGGTGAACAACCAAGCAAAGCTCGATAACAGACAGACAGAGATAATGAAGTTCGCTTTGGTTCTATTCGTGGTCTGCGCGTTAGCTGCATCTGCGCAGGCGCAAATCAACACCCCCGATGAATACCAATATAGGGAGAGCCCCGATGACTACAGTCCCAGCAACTACGACTACTCCAGCTACAGTTATCCTTCCTCGTATGGTTCTTCGTATCCTTCCACCTATCCGTCCTCTTACTACTACTACACCGACGATGAAGTGACAACCCCCAAGCCATTCAAGCACCAATTCCTGTCTCTGCTCTTCAACAAGAAAGGATAAGCTGGATAGGCTGTGAGAACTCAGCTCGATAACGACGTCGTCCGCAACCAAATATTGTTACGTTAAAATGTGAAAATACAATTAAACTTAATTAAAAAAAAAAAAAAAAAAAAAAAACAAAACCAAAACCAAACTTAATATCAATCATTTCATTTGCATTTAGTGCTGCAGCAGAGTGAGTCTGGGGCGAGTAAATGGCAGTTTCACAAGTCTTGCCCAAGCCGGAGCCACAATGAGCCAATGAGGGCTCATTAACGCCTTTGGTCAAAGCTGAGCACGACTCGCACAGCCGCCTCCAACAAAGGTCATGTGGAGCGACAGCTAGACATGATCATGGTCAGGTGGTGGGGCAACAATCTGCACTAGTCGAAGTATATACGAGATGCTTGTCTAGTGCTATTCGTATAATGATGATGCTGTTGCCGCCCTCGACGGCCTGCATCTGCAACTGCATCTGGTTAATGCGGGCGGATGGGATGGGATGGGAGGCTGGCTGCATTAACTGCCATTGCGCAATTTGATTTCTTGTGGCACATCAGAATATGTAGGCAAAGCCAAAGGCGAAGTCTTTACAAATGTAGCTGACAAATTGATTTGAAATGCGAGACGTGTTCTTTGAATGCCACGATGCAAGTTTATTTCACGATAAACATACTCAATCAAAAACTGACCATAATATATATTCATGCTCCGTTCACTAAGTACAGTGAAACCTCTGGCATGGCATTCATCAATATGTCTAATGCAAACCGAATTTCATTTGTTTTTCAAAAATATTAATGCATATTTATACTTAGTTTGTATATATTTTTATGTATAATTTTTTCTATATATTTTATTTATTCATCACATATTTTATATTCTCATATATTTTATTTTTTTAATATATATTTTTGATATATTTTGATTCATCTATAATTTTTTGTTTAATTCTCCATATTAAAGTTATTATTATTTGCATATTTAGAAATAGAAAAGTATTTGTATTTATATATTTTTTTAATTCTTTTTAATACAATAATATTAGTCTAATTTAGATTAACTAGCTATTCTAATTTTCTATTTAATTGGTATAACTACATATATTTCAGTTACAGAACTAATTCAACTACATATGTATCTCAATTACCTTTAGTGTGAAGCGAATTTGCATTTATTTTCCCTTATGCGAACGTTCTTAAGACTCTCGACAGAAGCCTCTATTGAGGCGCCTCGTCAGGTCTATGGGCTGTGAGCAATTTAGCCGACAAATTGCAGAGTTAGCAACAACACGCGAACAATGCACTTGAAGCAGTCGCCAAAGATATAATCAGATTCGGCCAGGCTGTGTCTGTAGTGAGTTTGGCTTCTGATCCGTGTGCATCTGCCAAATGCTAAACACCCACCAATGGCCAAGCCGATGCCGGAGCGAGACTCGCTCTGCTGCAAGCGCTGCAAGACCCGGCATCTGTAAAGTTCAAGCATTCAGCATTCGGTTCGACTGCTCGCAACGATGCAAACTGCAAGATTTTTGCTATAAATATGCAAGCCTTTGGCAGAGCTGGCCACAGTTGCACATCGCGACGCTGACAATTGCCAGTCGAGAGCCCAACATAGGATTAAAGCCCAGCTAATGCAATACATTGTAAGTGCGAAGCTCTGCTGTCTTCAGCTTCACTGCGGTAACTCATCATATCTTCTGCCAGTTGCTGACTATTGCAGCTGTGCTGCTGTGCAAGGCGCATGCGCGACCCCAAGGACCTGCCACGGAGCCCATCAAGATCATTCGGCAGGAGCAGGAGGTGAACTTCGACGGCTCCTACAAGTATGGCTATGAGACAGAGAACGGCATCAATGTGGAGGAGGAGGGCTATCTCAAGAATGCGGGCACCGACAATGCAGGACCGGTGAGTTGGTTGAACGCAGACCCCACAGCCAATTGGCATTTGCATCTGTTGCTCCCTCACGAGCAGCTTGATGCTGGAAAATTGGTCAGGTATTGTAATTAGCTGAATGTGTTCTTGTTTTTTTTTTTTTTTTTTTTCTTTTTCTGCTGTTTTTGCGTTTCTTGGCTGAGACGGGCTAAAGGTCGCACAGGGTTTCTTTTCCTACACTGCGCCCGACGGCACGCCCATACGGATCACCTATGTGGCGGATGAGAACGGCTTCCAGCCACAGGGCGATCATCTGCCCACCGCACCGCCCATACCACCGGCCATTCAGAGGGCCCTGGATTACATAGCCACAGCACCACCGCCACCCGCTGATCAGCAGAGCGCCTACACCGCACGCCGAGGCTAACCTTACAGCACGTGAGACAGACACACAGAGAGGGAGAGTGGGTGAGTGAGTGAGGGCACAGAGACAACGTGAAACCGTTTGTTAACCAAAATTGTTAAGCCATTTTATAAACAAACAAAAAAACCCTTTCCGCACATGTAAATAAATATGCAAAAATAAAAACAAATAAAATAAAAAAAATATATTTAATAGCTAATGAGTGGGCTCATCGGCTAGCATATATTCAATATTTCATGATATTGTTGTAGTGCAGAGTATGTAATCCTTTCATCCATTACATATTTTTACTATCAGATAGCCAGATTAGCTTCAAACTGGCCTGGATTCGCTGCTAATCTATCCGTTTAGGCTACATTATATTATATTCCTGAAATATTAAATATAAATAATATGTTAATAATATAATATATAATTTTGAATGCATTGGCGTGCTGCATGCTGATGTCATCTGTTTGTCCATTCAAATTGCTTCAATCATTTGGATTTCATTCAGCCAGCGCTTAGCATACTTTTAGGCATTTGAATTAAGTTACCAATCAACTGGTTTTTCTGGTGCTCTGCGGATCGAGAATTCAGCTATTTCGTGCTGTTGGCCGACATGAAAGCTATTAAGACCAATGCTTGCTTAAATTAGTCGGTGTCAAAAGAAATGTCAGCGTTTCCGTGACGATGACGATGACGATGTCGATCGTAAAATTAATTCAATAATGATCCATAAGAAAAATAGCTCATCCGCCTTGTTGCTGCTTGTTGGCCCCAGCTTCTTTCCAGAAAATATGTAGTAAACGGCCCATAAATTAGAATTGTTAATAGATCTAGTTTTGAGTGCTTTGTGCAAATGTTGTTTGTCCGTTGAGGCGCTACGCTGGCTAGTTGGCCATAGCACACATCGAGCGAGTGGATCATCCGCGGACGGACCCGTGGGCGTTGCGAATAGCTCATATATAAAGCTCTGACAGTGGCTAAAACTTCTCATTGCTGATTAAACATGCTGCGTCTAACGGTAAGTTGAGCTGAGTTCAGTTGCGTCGCGTTTCGCGTGTCACGTCTCACGTCTCACGTCTGTCACAACTGCAGATTTGGCTGCTCATCTGCTGCGCTGTCGCGCTGGCCCAGAACGATGGCCGTTATCGTCCTGCGCCCAGGCCGATCTCCGCCCTGAACACCCGAGTTGCTGCCAACGCTGGTCGCTATCGGGGCAGCAACGATGGCCGCTATGTGCCAGGCAACGATGGCAAGTATCGCGGCGGCAACGATGGACGCTACGGCGGCAACAACGACGGACGCTATGTGCACGTGGACAACAAGTACCAGCACGACAATCGTCCTGGAGGCGACTACTCCGGCGGCAGTGATCCTTACCGCGGTGGCAAGGACAAGTTTGGTGCTGGCGGTGGTGCTGGTCGCGGTGGTGGAGGTGGCGGCGCTGCAGCTAACGCAGCAAATGGAGCTAATGGCAACGGTGGAGCTGCTGCTGGTGCTGGTGCTGGTGCCGCGGCTGGTGCGGGTGCTGCAAGGAAGCCAACGCTGCCACGCCCCGTGCCCGTCTTGGACCAGCGCCCCAATCTGCCGCAAGGACGCGGCACTGGCGTTGGCAAGAACGGCTGGCTGATCCTGCGTCAAGAGGGCGCCGTGGAGACCGATGGCTACAACTATCTGTGAGTACCCGAATGTCCCTGCACTCTACTGAAAAAAGGTGAATATATGCATCTTCCTCCTCTTTAGCTACGAGACTGAGAACGGCATTCTCGGCGAAGAGAGCGGACGCATCGAGAAGCAAACGGAGGGCGATGCTCTACGCTCCAAGGGCTACTACGAATACACAGGAGACGACGGTCTGCTCTACCGCGTCGACTACGTGGCCGATGAGAACGGATTTGTGCCCGCCGGCGAACATATTCCCAAAGTACCGGAGCACATACCCAGGCTCTTGGCCTATCTGAAGGCTCAGGGCGCCTTGTAAAATTTAAAATTTAAAATGTAAAATATATTCATTTGTTCGTGTTGTTTCGGCTATCAGAAAATAAAAGAGTTTTTTATAAAAATCCCAAAACAAAATTCTATTCATCATTAGGGGAAATATGAGCTATAAATATAACAATAAAATGTATACATATGGGAATGTATGTAAAATATATATAAAATATACATTAAATATATACATTTTAAACAATTTTTTTTAATTTTTCAAAATTCTTTTGTATTAAAATATATTGTATTTCTTCTAAGAATTTGAACTGCCATTTAATTCAGTTAAGATTCGGCACGATTCGTTGCTGTATATATTCCAGAACTTCATTAATCGTTGACTGCACCTTTTGGGGCTGCAAAGGAGAGATATATAAATTGGTCTAACGATTCCCAAACTTGACTACTCACATCCTTCTCTGTGTTGATATTTGACTGCTCGTAGCTCTGCTGTTGTTGCTGCTCCTCGCAGTTATGGTCATCCACTGGCTCCGCCTGTGGCTGTTCATATGCGTAGGCGCCAGCTGGCTGGGATTGAGACTGGCCGTCGGTGTCCCACAGCCTGTTCTCGTTGACGTAGCTGAACTGACGCTGATCCTCGGCTGTGCCATCGCCGTCTCGCACCCATTCAAACTGGATTATCTGCCAGCCGGTGCCATTGTAGTTGAAGTCGATCATGAAACGCAGATGATCACGCGGCCCCAGAGCAAAGTTCTCCTCAGCCTCCTGCACACTGGCGGCGAGCTGCTGCTCCGCCTGCCTAAAGATGCCGCGCAGATCATTGGCATACGGCTGACCTCTATCTCCGTAGCCGCCGTCATAGGGCCTGGGCTCGTGTCGATACTTGCCGCTATTGTCCGGCTGGTACCAGCCAACGGCGCCGTGGCCGTAGTGGCCCCTGGGTGAGGCCGTGGGCAACGGCGCAGTTTCATCCGCTGATCCTGGTGCTGCGCCCAGCTGCAGCAGAAGGCAGGCAACTAGCAAAGCTGTGTACATCTCAAACAGTTGAATGCGTTTAAATCTAGATAATCGAATCACTGGCCAGGTTAGTTTCAGTTCAGACGGGCGTCGACTGCCAGCTAATTAATTGTCAGGTTTTATGTTGCAGATGCAGCCGTGTAATTATTTAATTGCCTAGTTTATTCGGTAGTCGCTGCACACGCCACTCAGCCGAGGCGCTAGTAACGCAATGCTAATTGAAATTCTTTGCATACTAACAAGCCATAAAGTGGCTAACTAACCCAATGTAACCAACCCAACTTGTTTCCATTGACAGCCTACCGCCCCCTCCCCACACTGAGACCAATTGCGTCTGACCTTTTGATCGCCAGCGAAAATATCTCAAAACGGAAACCATTGGACAGATGTCGCACAGTCGTACGTCGTGATCCGTTGAGGCTGAGTCATGTATGGAAAAGGTAAGACATATAAAAATAGATAAAATCGTTGCTACAAATATAATAAATAAATCTATTCGAATTCTTTCTAACTAAGCCATTAAGCTTTCACTTTCTTCATATCAAATATCTATAGACAGCTTTGCTTATACACATTGTATATAATAATATTCAATTTACATCAAATCAACACCACACCCAATGTAAGCACTTCAAATCGCCTGTCGGAAGCTCTGTGGACTGCTGAAGCAGCTTAATCTGTTTGCCTGCCGGGCAATTTGCAAAATAACAATTCAATGGATTTGATAGGATCAGAGTTAATTAGTGTCGCTTAAATCAAATTTAACGCTCATAATAAACAATAAAACGATCGTTCGCCTTAATGGGCACTCATAACGATCAATCAAAATGGGCGCTTGGCACTCATCAATCATTCAGTCTCAGCGAGTTCCAACATGGGTATTAAAAACATGTTGAAAGCCAGTCGAAATGTGCTTAGGGTGACTGAGTACAAAGTGTGAGTAGTTAAGTCGTGTTGCTCTGTGTGAAATCGAAAGTGAAAACCGCCCACAACGAGTGGATCTATTCATAGAACAGAACGGAACTTGGGCATGTTTCAACTTTAACCTTTTGCCTTGCCGGCGATCATGGGTCAAATTAGTCATACTCAAATTAGTCGAAAGCTGTTTTAACATTTAACCTCTTACCTTGCACATACTAGACTCTATGAAACATGCCTTAAAATACAATCAACAAAAAAGCCTTGAAGTCTCGTTAATTTGACTCCAAAGCTGATAAACCAGCCCTATAAAAACAATCAAATGTAATCTGGGGCTTTATTTGTCGGCTCGTAAAAACTGTGACAGTTTTCAGCTAGACTACAAAATTATTGATATTTAAATTGTTTCATGCTTTGTTGTTGTTTTTGTTGATTCGAATATAATAAAAGCTGATGTAGTTAAAGATAAGGAGTTGACTAGATGCAAACAATGACAATGGTATATCAGGTTCAATACAAAGGCGGTTAGAACTAAAGAGAACTATAAGAGCCACTTTATCTAATAAATAGTTGTTAATGAATATTTTTGAAAGTAAACAAAACTTCCTATACCTATAGTGGAATATTAACTATATATTTATATATAAATTCAGTTGATAGATCTGTATATATACATATATGTATTAGTCGCTATGAGTTTATTATAATACTTCAGAAGAGTAAGAGCAAAATTCGTCAGTTTGGATTAACAACCTGTTGTTTAATTGTTGTTTATGCAAATTTCCGCGCGAAATCTTTTGTCAAATAATAAATTATTTTATATCACGTATACAACTGGAATATATACATATACATATGTATATACACTGCATGTAAATCGGTTGAGTTTTGGCTACGCCAAATCAAAACAATGCGTAATTTGGTGTTTGCTGCTTGTAATTAATTCACTTCGAATTATCCCAGCTCCCAGTGCTGAGCACACCTGCGCCCTCAACTCTCTCCGTATTCGTTTCGTTGCACAAATTATCATCACTTAGGATGACAAATTCAATCGAATGAATCTGCTGCCGAATTTATGACATGAGAAAAATATTTGTGACATGAGAAAAATAATTTAATTGCATTTTTGTGGTGGCGCCCATGGGCCTAGACATTATCATATATTGTATAAATATATACATATGTGTAAATTTATTTTTGGCGTCACGACATGATTCCTTGATCATAAAATAAAGCCGCAGCCTTGAACTTAACTTTACATTCAATTGAAATTCCTTAAAGCTGAGTAAACTGACTTGAAGATATACAAAATGCAAAATTAATTTCTCTTTCACTGGAGCTGCTACTTTATTTAGATGGTAAGTTCGGTATTTATTTCACTCATGAAATCATTCATTAATATTCAATTTATTTAACACCTGCTGATAAGGCCAAAACTGAAAGCTCTACAAAATTTACGAGTCCAACTTCAGCGTATCGGATTAAATCAACTCTCTGATGCGGTGCTTTGAACTTTGCGTCATTTTCTATAGGTTCTTCACTGGTAAATACACACTTAAATATCTGTATACATATATACGTTTATTTACATATATAGAATTGCCTTTTGTTAATTAAGTCCCACAGTTTAGCTGGCAATTTGTTATATTGTTCCCAATGCAGTTCGTATAACGCCTCGGGCAATATTTACAATGTGTTTTGTGTATTTTCCAAATTAATTTGTTAGCAAGAACAAATGTAAGGGGCCAACGGCGACAAATCATGCGTCCTAATTGAATCCATTAAACGTACACACACCGACTGCTACCCGAAAGTCATCCATCTATTTGAGGCTCAGCGGTTGCCAAACCCGCTTTATGGCTGGCTGGGTAATATTTATAGGCATTGTCCGGGGCAGAGTATCTACAAATATGTTTGAATATATATAGAGCGAGTGATAATTAAACAAACTTAATTGAACTCCAAAACCGGCTCAAACACACATACATCCCGCTGACATTCTTATTGGATGCAATGAAATTCGAAAAACCCACGCCCAGCGTAATGGCAATTTATGGCCAAAACCTCAATGCTCAACAGTCACCGTATAAAGATTTCAATTGCTACACAAATGTCGTCTGACGTGCACGAAGCAGGTGAAAATACGCGTTTATCATAAGTGTTTGGTGATATGTTAAATATGGAACTCGAAAATGTTTAAATTCCATGGCAAACACTGTAAAATCAGCGGCCGTAGAACTGTTTATTAAGAAATTAATTAAATGAGTTGTTTTAGAATTTTTTAAAGATTTTATTGTAGTTTTTATACATTTTAATAGTTCAACAATTAATATATTTGAAATTCTGCTGTCTTTATATATGTGTATATATAAAAATATTAGCTTTATAATTATAAACAAAAATTAATAATTAAAAATATTTCAAAAATTAAATTAAAATATTTATTTGGAAAAATTTGCAGTTAGATTTTCAGTCATCAAGAATTATTTGTTTTCAATAAAACTGTACGTAATTCACGTTTGATTTTGCTGGTCTAGCACCTTCAAAGGTGGTCGACTGTACGATACCCTGTAACTTTTATGAAACAATCATTCTAATTTTTATAAACAAACACACAATAAGCAGAAAATCACTTAAAATAATTTGCATTTATTATTTATAAAACCACAAAAACTTTTAAGTGATTAAGCTTATAAGCAAAGGCCACAGAAAGAACAAAAATAAGCAACAATTGAATAATAATGAAAATAAATATCCGACCGGACGTTTAGTCATTCAGAGTAAGAATCGTAATGTTAAACCTCGCATAGCCAGCAGCTATATAGTTCGTGTTGTGACTTCTTACTGAATACTCGTAGTACTTATACCTAAACGAATCGAGTGCCGTCATATCAGCATAGCCCAACATAATAATGTTCACACTGATATCGAGTTTCACTGTACTTGCAGTTCTGTGCAGCAGTTGCGCGGCCGACGAGATACTCTATTGCTACGAGTGCTACGAGAGCCCCGGCTGGGATTCCTCGTTAAATCCACTTCCTGTCTGCTCCAAGCTAAGAAGGACGCCCGAGTTTACAACACCCTGCCCCAATTCGACAATGTGCCAAAAGACAATAAGCACGATATACTTGCAAAACGGTGAGAAATGGGCCATCGAGCAGCGAGGGTGTGCGAATCAAGTTCAAATAAAAGACAAACTAGTCGGTAGAGAGTACGTGGAGATTGCAGTCATAGAAGAGCCCTACGAAGAAGGCTGCACCCAGTTTGATTCATACAATATGCTGACATCCACGATCGAGCATTGCTTTTGCCGGCAAAACTTGTGCAACTCGGCGACTTATCGCGACCTCGGCGCCTCAACTTTAATCATATATGTTTTGTTCCTGTTAGGCAAGCTACGATAAGTCAGACCTCCGAGCTTTGTCAGCTTAAATGGAGATGATTAGCAGTATAGCAGAAAAGTCTCGTCAATTACATTTAAGAATCTTTAAGAACATAATGTTGTAGATACTAAAAACAATTCCGTTTCCATGCCAAATCCATTAATGTTAGCTTTACAGTAAGTAGCTTTAAGAAGCTTTAAGGAATTCTAATTGAATAAAATCTATACTAATACAAGACTTCATATACGATATTTACTTTGAAATTGTGAAATGCTTTCAGTCAGTATATACATCAAGTTCAATGCCAAGTCTGAATCAGCGAGCTGGCATATAAAGTCAAAGCCTGGAAAGGCCGCATTCCCTATGCGCAATCAACAAATTGGACTTGTAATTGATTAAAGGCAAGCATATTAAAATATTTATCAAGTATTTGTGATTTTTATGAATGCCATAATTATACTCACTATATAGTATAACAGTATGATTCAAGTGTCAAAAAACCACAGCAGCAGCAGCAGCAGCAACAGCAGCCACGCGACGTGATTCACAGTGAGCGGGATTTGGGGAGTTGGCAGCGCTTGGTGTTCGGGTACGGAACGGAACGGATCGAGCCGTATCTCATCGGATCGGATCAGATCGATTTGGCTGAGCGGGCGGGTTCATCGTACGACCTTTGCAGTGCAGTGACGCCTCTGACGTCTGACGCGTCGCGTCGCCCACCTTTTCAGGATAGGCGTTGCGGCTGCTTAATCACTGTTTATGTTTATTGTCGCAATTAATCCGCATAATAAAAGATATGCTTGGCAACGGCGGCTGCAGCCCCGTTTGGGGCTAGCTTGCCAGTTGGGAGCCTATCAAAACACCGTTAAGCTAAGCTAAGGACACATACCACACCATCGTCGTCGCTTCGCACCGCGTCGCGTCGGCCGGTCGATGTCAACGTTTGCGTATGCAATTAAAATCAATTTTGTCAACATTTCTCTTCAACGTCTGTTGCTGATTTCGCATTTCAATTCCGGTTATATATATTCTCATATCCATATGCTGCGTTACCAAGCCCCAAGCCCCACACCCCTCATGCTTCAGCCCCAGCCCCAGGCTCCAGCCGCAGCGCCAACTTGAGCGAAATTAATGCATTTCGCATTGCGGCAGTCGCGCGAAATATCTGAATGTTGTTTTTGTTGTTGCTGCTCTTGTTGTTGTTGTTGTAGTATTTCCGTTGTTTTTGGTTAATATATGATTTCATTACGGCACTTTTATGGCGCTTCCGAGTGCCTCAGGTAGTTGGCTTGGATACGATCTGCCCAGACGATGTTGTCATCAGCCCAACTCCGAATGTTTGGGACTGCACCAACTACAACAATGTGATAAACAATATGCGCAAGTCCCGCTACATTTCATCAACAGCGATTAAAAGTGATGAGCTGTAAGATATCCTATAACTATGGGAAGTTGCTTTAATTATGCATTCAATTATAATTTTGAGAAAATATAGAATAAACTCAAACAAGGTAATTTGAAAGGAGTCGAATACTATATATGAAATATATATATTTTATTTCCATACACATACATATACGTATAAGAAATGAGATTTCTGACTGCAAATACCGGTTTAATAAATACATATTTATCAATTTACTTTGATATATATACTACATGAGATATAGATGTTTCATTAGATTATTTATCAAAAAATTTATTATTCAAATCATAAATTGTTTAGCTGTTAACAAGATATGGCAATATATTGTAATATAATTCACATCGAATGAATGAGCATTCATTGTTTTCAACAATGTGTTAATGCATTTAATAAGACGCACAAAATACAAAATAATGGCAAAGTTTTACAGACTAAATAACATTCACACAAATAAATACATTATATACATACCTATATATACAATATATATAATATTATATTTCAATTTCTTGTTGAAGCTTTTTTTTGTGAATCTGACCTTTGTTTATCAGCAATTAAATTAATTTTGATAATGATTCGCTGCTGGTGCTACTCACAAAATATTCGAAAGAAACCACATGACGTTTTACTCAGGGGGAAATTTAGTTCAGATTTAAATGAAAAATAAAATGCGTCATTCCGTGGCTTGGAATCCTTGATTAATTCTTAAATGAGCTGTAAAATGCAAGTTCGAGCCGTAAACGGCTTATGAATAACTGATGAATGCCAAAGGTGCATTCGCATTTGGGGTAATAAATTAGACGAATTATTTAATTGAATTAATTCGTAATTACAATTATTAGCAAATTGAGTAGCAGTTTAATAAAGCTCACACTTAATTTCAGTGAATGCCAAAAATAACCACAAACAAACAAACAAAAAAATACAATTTAACAAAAACAATAAATACAATATACAAATTAATATCAACAACAACAACAACAGCAGCAACAGCAAGAAGAGCTCGTCATGTGTCTAAATCAAAGGGAGAGCAGCTCAAGACATCGCTGTTATTGAACTGAACTGAGATGAACTGACTGAGCAAAGCAGCAAATCTTTATCTGTATCTCTGCTGCTGCTGATGCTGCTGCGTCTGCGTCGGCGTTCGCTCTCAAATCGAGGAGCAAATGAGGCTAACTACCTCTCCCAGACAAGCGAGAATTTAGGCGCGGCTGTGAGAATCAGATGGCGAGATGCGCTCGCAACGCACTTGGCATATTTCTATATAAATCCGGTGTAGCTCAGCGAAACCCAAACATTCCTGTTGCAGCAGCAGTAGCGTCAAGCACACACAGGACTAACCGAGGATAATCGCCAAGGATCAAAAGACTATTCGGCAGTACAACTCAATTCAATTTCCAAAATGTTCGCGAAATCTGTGCTAAGCGTTTGTGTGATTGTGGTGAGTAGAGTGAGCAAGAGGATCAATTCAATCAGTCCCAAAAAAATTGTGATCAGTGCTACTTGAAATGGATACGAGCTCGAGATGATATAATGCATGCGCCACTGGGGCGGCAAGCTCAATTAGTATGCCTATGTATATATCTATATATAGAGTATACATTATATAGAGCGAGATATAGAGAGTGAGAGAGCTGGTAATAAATATTCTGAAGTTCGTGCCAAGTCAGTTAAAGCTCAAACTCAGGGCTATGCAGGCGTTGCTTTGATTTGCAGCCGAGTCAAAGTCGAATCTTCCACGGCCTTATTAATGGCATTTGGAAATATCATAAAACACTTCGTAAACAACAAACAACACATAACGTTTTGTGAATCTCTGAGCGTGCTTTTTGGTATTTATTGTGTCAATTCGTTGTCTTGCGTTGTTGTTTTCTTACCATTTTCACTTCCGGCCGGCTAATTGAACTGTGAATATGGCCGGGGAGTTGCCGCGTTCATTTGATATGCCAAATTCCACAGCTCGTAAAAAATGAAATACAAAATGTACTTTTGTTTTCTTTGCAGGGCCTTGTTGCAGTTGGTAGCAGCAACCCCGTTGATAACAATGGCAAGTATACGGTTTCGACCGAAAGGTCTAACGACGGCAAATATCGTGCGTATGATGATGGACGGTATCATCCGAGTCCCGCGGACGAAGGTATTTTTGAAGGCATTTGCCAATTTGATACCACAAACTGTTGCATGATGATCCAGACACCGCAATGCATGTTGAAGCCACCTGACCTAATAACAACAATGAACCCAACAGCAACAACAACAACAATAACTAACACAACAATAACACACACTTATCTTAATTATTGACCTCACTGATAACCCAATTGAATTAGTCAACTCGTGATAATAACAAAGTTCAAGCTCAAGCCATAAATTCTTCTGGTTTCGGTAAACACAGAACACTCAAAATCTATAATCTTTGGTCTTACCGATCGAGCTGGCTTTATTGCATCGCACATTAATTCATTGTATTATATACTTCTTGCATAAACCTGTGTATATGTATATCAATTAACATTTAATTTCTTATAGGCCGAGGTGGTAATCCAGATTCTTTAGGTAAACATAACAATGGTTTCTATTTAAGAAAACATTTCGTTTTCTTAACAAATTACACACTCATCACAGAAAAAAAACTGAAAAAACTATAAATAATATAGGATTTTATCATAAATCTTCTTCAATTTATCATAATTATAGGCAAGCGTGGAAGAGGCAAAGCTTAGCACTTCCTTGTATGCATGTTATCAGCGATCTTAAAATGTCGTTGCTAAACTGCTTCTTGCTTTATAAATTGTAAAAAAAAAAAAACCAACCAAAACAAAAATAATCTCATTATAAATATTTTCAAATATTCGGACTTTTAATTTATGGTTTAACCTATAGTGTATATAAATATCTGTAGATTATATACTATAAATAGAATTCAATGAACTGCTATACGAAAGTCAAGTTCAAGCACACTCAAAATCACATACACACTCTCACACATACAAGCCATAGTTTAACACTCATTTCTAAGAGTATTTGAATTCGGTTTTCATCCTTAGCTGGCCGTTATCATCACGATGTGCAGCCTTATCGCCATGTGAGTGATAACCGTGAACTTGGCATTTATCATCATATACCCTATCCATACGACGGCGGCTATGGACCATATTCGGGTCTCAATCGCCCCTATGTGCACGATGCCAGACCATACAAGTAAGTCGAAATTTCCATCAAGAGAATTGCACTACTAATGCTATATCTGTAACTTCCGTAGCCACGATCTGTACACAGTAAGTAAAGCTGAGTTTAAAATACCCGAAATTCGCTTGGAATACGGCTTTCCCGACCATGAACCACAAATCGAATACTAAAGCTATGTCCAACACAAACAAAAGAGAAACAAAACAAAAAAAAAAAAACAACAGTATTTTCCATCAGTTTTACAAACGAGATACCCCCGCGCTCCCACACAATCTGTACCCCAACGCTTTCATAACTCAAACCAACAACAGCATAACACACCAAGAAGCCATTAACCTACAAGTTACCCGCCAACCGTCTCCCGTTTCCTGCAACTCCCAACGCGCTGCATGAACTCCACCAACTGCATGAACTCCCTACGCATACACACAAACCACACTATACCCACACACACACAAACTCGTACACGCACACGCATATGAAACTCCTGTCACTTTGATGCGCTCGCTACTCTAACACGTGCCGTACAACAACACAGTCGACGACAACAACCACGACGAAGAAGCCAACCACAACCACACCACGTACCACAACAACAACGACGACAACGACGACCACGCAACGCCCCATTCTCTTCAACTACGATGACGAGGGCGGCCACAAGATTCTGCATCAGGAAGAGATCCGCAAAAAGGACAAATACGATCATGCGTAAGTTGCGGAAGCTTCCCCTTGCATCCATCAGCCATCAGCAGTTAACCCGGTCCATCCATCATCTTCGTCTTCCAGTTTCCTGACCGAGAACGGCATCTATGGCGAGGAGCAGGCGAAGCTGCATCATGGCGGCGGCACCCATGCCAAGGGCGTATACGAATACACTGGCGACGATGGCAAACTGTACCGTGTTAACTACGCATCAAATGACCGAGGATTCATGCCCGAGGGCGACCACATTCCAACACCGCCACCAATCCCCGATGCCATTGCTCGTGCCCTCAAGTATGTGGAGGAGCAGCACAAGGCTAACGGCGATAAGCCTCTGTTCGATCATCGCGGCTTCCGCATCAATCACATGACCAAGGACATCAAGGCTCAAATTAAATCCATGCACCTGGAGAAAATGCCCAAGGCGCTGAGCGATCAGATCCGTATGCTGGAGCACGAGGTCGAGCTGGCCGAGGAGGAGGAGGCGCGTGAGCTTGAAGAGCTACACAAAAAGAACTAGCTCCGCCTCAGCATGCCCTTTCACATTGCTGTGCTCTCATCTAAAGCCATAGGGATTGTGTTGCGCTCAACACTTTCTGAAATCCCCCCGCCCTAAATATCCCCAAAAACATACAAATGTCCCGCCCATTCCCCTGCATTTGCCGCCAGCAGCAGGCAAAACTATAACAAGCCATCGAAAAACTGAAAAAAAAATCCATAAAAAAATAGAACTGTACTCAAAAGGATTTGGTACTCGTGCAGCCAGGCCTACATATGTTAATAATGTATTTATTTATCGATATATAGAATATATGTATATATATAGAAATATATATATATATATACATATATATATTTAAATTGTGTTATGAATTTAAAAACCAATTATTTGTATATATTTTTAATAAACAAAAAATCATTATTTGTTACCGAAACACTCTCGTTTTCTTATTTTGATGAATAGTTTCTAATTGATATGGTTTCATTAATAACGTACGCAAATCGTGAAATATATTCATTAAATATGACCTATATTTCAGAAACAAACGTCCAAAGCTCAATTGATAATTAAATGCGGGCTAAATAATGGGTTTATTGAACCCAAAACAAATTTTAGGAACATTTTTTTTTTTTTTTTTTTTTTTTTAAGCATCTTTTAAGATCGCAATGAAATTGAGGCATTTAAATTTATAAATTAAAAATTAATATAATGAAAAATATATTTTCAAAAAACTGACATGCAAAAATTCTATATATTTAATAATGAAGGTAAGATAATTATTTTTTCAATATACTACTCATTTAATGAATCTGCCAGCAGCGTATTTATAAGTCGTGGCAAAAACCTAAAATTGTTCCAAATAATTACTTGAATTTATAAGTGTCATTGGCCAGACAAATTTTGCTTTGTTGCTCAATATTACAAACATTTATACTTTGTATAAATTAGTAGCAAAATATATTGTAAATTCCTCATTAATAAACTCTTACTTCACCTTTCGCATATTTGAAGCACACTTTTGTGCTTGGCTCTTAAATTCAATTGTTGAGCTTTGTTGTTCGATCCAAAAGCTTTTTTCAAATCGAATCAAAAACAATAGACTTTTAAACGAACAACGATCAGATACTCTAGCTGCTCTTGGAGTTATTTCATTTGTACAAGTCGAGGGTGTGTCGTATTTATATACCAGTTCAACTAGATATTTTAACTTAATTAAGTAATCATATGAAAAGCTTAAGAACATAACTGCTTTGGTATGCGCTTTTGAAATCAGTTATGTTCTACAAGTTTTGACAAAGTCAACATGCTCTATGCTAGAGTATATTAGCAAAATTTATTCACTTGCCGCATTTCAAAACTGACCAATAAAAATCGTCTGGCCTCCGCCATTTTGTCTGAATAAAGTTGGCGCAGATTATTAGATTTATGCAAAGTTATGAAAGTTACGCAACATAGTCAAAGTTAATTTATAGATTGTGTTATATTGTGTAATATAATATACTGCTTTAGCTATCGGCATAGTGAATATGTATATATATCTTGCTTGGTTATGCCATGAACTAAAACTTCCTTGTGAACAAGTTTAAACTTTTTCTTCTTGTTAGTCAATAATAAATTCCTTATTTTTGAACGTTTTTAAGTTCTTTTGTTTATTAAATGTACTATGTAAAGCACTAATATATTTTACTGCCTTGTGTAGACCACGTTAGCTGGCGGCTGTTGGTTAGCATACAGAGCAGCATTTGGACCATCATCTGTAAAACAATCGATTTTATAATTTGAAGTATTAACCTTGAAAGGGCTATACTCACAGGTAATAACTGGTCGAAAGCCGTTGGCATCAGCCAAATATTTGACACCGACACGAAGACCTTCAGGCGATATATAGGAGTAGGCGCCTTCCACTTGCTCCTCCTGCTGGCCATTGCCAATGTAGACGGGCGTGGCACGCTCCTCTCCGTGAATGCCATTCTCCGTCTCGTAGCTGTAGGTATAGGAGCCAGCGCCAGTGTTGGGCTCGTTCGACTCCTCGACGATGCGTGCCAGAGCACTGGCAATATACGGATTGTATTTCTTAAAGAACTGGTCGTAATAGCGTCGCTGGTTGTACAGGTCGCGGTTCCTGTAGTACAGCTCCCTGTACTGGGGATTGTCCAGGAACGGATTATACTGACGTTGTGCATTGCAGGCGACCAAGACGAGGGCCAGCACAAAAAGGTAGCAGGTCTATATGAGAATTTATATTGATATATACACTATTAAATCCCTTTTTCGATACTCGATGAGTCGGAGCTTGATTTACCAATTTCAAAGACATGTTGGATGCTACTCTGGTCTGGTCTGCTACTTCGGCGTTGATCTATAAAATCAAACTGTAACGGAGAAGAGCTCGACAGCAACATTTATAACAATGTGTGCCCCCGTTTGCCAATAGCATCAAATTTCAGACCATAAAATCATTATATTCGGTCAACGTTCGGCGCTTAGCATTGCCAAATCAAATCAAATCTCAGCTGAAGTGAATATTGGCTTTATTTTTTGGCTTGTTAATTTCCGCTTAGAATTTTATTGTTATTTAAATTAAGAAGCTATATTAGCGCATACCCTGTATTTGAAGCAGATATTAATTAGTTAAGACTGCTTAGAAACTAACGCATTAAATATATATTATATAAATGTATTATATATCTGCTTTGCAGGGTATCTAAAAAACAAGCACTTACAGCTTAGCATAAGTAAATAAAAATTAAGATCAATTTGGCTTAACATCGGCGCTCGCACAGGAAATCGGTTGCTTAAACCAGATGCCAGAGCCACGCGAGAAATTCAAATCGTTCGGCAGACAACTAGAGAAATCGCATGGCCAAAGGGGGGGGCTAAATTATTCAGCGGTTCAGAGTAAAGGTAATAAAGGTAAATATGAATCCGAATATTTGCATATAAATCTAAACAGTCTACTGATTAGGCAGCGTTCTAATTAAATTGCTAATTTCATAATTCGAAATTTGAGAAGCTGCTTAATTAATATGTAAATTGGCATTGCGAATTTTTAGTCAAATATTTAATAAAATATTATATTTATACAAATATGATTAAAATAATAAAGGCAGTAAAATATAGCTGATGTTTAGCCAATACAAAATATTTGAATGAATAAATCCGCATTTGATTCGATAGATTGCCAACTTTATAGTACAAAGACAACCTGAATCTATCTTTGAAGTTCCGTAATATTAAAATTTAATATATACAAATATGTTTCCCAGATATCAACTATTATATAAGATTTTTGCTAAAAAAAACCTTGTGTGGGTATACCTTTCTTGCAGCAAGTCTCTTTTTTGAATCAAGTTTCTCCTTTGATTTTCTGAAGTATTCTTAATAACAAACACCTTTATAAGAAAACAAACAAACTTCCTCCCATTAATTATCATTTAATGAACAGGAGACTTGAGAAAGAGAAGAGGCAAATACACAATACTTAGAGATATTCAAAATAAAATGTCTCTACAACAATCAAACGAAACACCTAATTTTAACAATTAAACATTCCCCATGTTAGAGATTATCCAAATGAAGATGTTTCAATTTGAACTGAATACCAAATTAACTACTGGAGCTGATATCATAAGCGAGATTACCGCAATTTACATTGATAAATTACTAATGAATGCCTTTAAATTGCCATGAACATAGCACTCAATGAATCAGTTGGTTACTGAATGAATGAATGGCGGCAGAGTGGAGGGGCAAGTGGAGGGCAGCGCAGCTCGTGTTGCCACCAGTGGCCTTCACATTTTGCATGAGGCTGCAACAATAGGTGGCACAGCTATTGCAACAGCTCTAAGCTCTCAGATGCTGAGATACTGAGATGATGATGCAGCGCGCGACCCAGAAGCAGAAACGCGTCAAAACGAAGACAAATATAAACAAAATAAGACTTCTAGGTCCAATTAAAGCTATGCATATCAAAGACTATAAATGCGAAAATCAATCTTAAATCAGATAGGAAGAGATTTTATTTCACATATGCCGCGCGTATCATTGCCTATCTAAATCTATGTGATCACCATTTGTCAAGATTTTGGCAATTTTATGGTGATTATTCGAAACTCGATTTGTGGGCAAAGAGGAATGTGTTAAACAGATTAGCCAATGCTTTGACTAAAGCAAACAAAGAGTTTTATTAGCCTATTTACATAAATGAGTCGTTGAAATATTTTTTTTAATTAATTGGCTGGGATTTATTTATGATTTTTAGAGGCATCTCTGAATATTCATTGAATAACTATGCATTCTATAAATTCGATTTAGCCGTCTGTCTGAATGAAACAGATTCGCTCTATCTTAATACATATGTATGCAAATGTCCGAATTGAATAAATTTATGCAATTTTAAACTTGATTCAGACAACTGAATGAACATCGATTTTTACTTAGAAAATTTAAATTATAATTAACTTGCTAACATATTGAATATATAGTCTGATTTTCTTAGCTAATAATTGAGTAAAACAATTTAGTAATAAGTTCATAGTTATATTTGGAATTTATAAAGACCAATTGAGTTTTCCATATCTATAAAATATTTAAAAAATTAAATATTTATTTGTATAACACGTCAGGTAATTAAACACCTGGCAATGCGACTAGTATAAAAGGACCCAAGTGAAGCCAGCTCTCATTAGTTTCATAGTGAAGTCCTGAAATGAGAAACGTTGAATCAGAAGTACAACGAAATTACGACGATTTCACTTACGTGCCAAATCTGATATTTAAGTCCATTGGCTATGACTTTCTGGACACATCGAAGCCCAAATGGCAGGATTGCCTGTTGCGCATCTACTGGATCCTTGGCTTCGCCAGTCAATTGTATATGTTTTACTATTTGATCTTGCGCACCATCGAATGGGATACTCTGGCTGGAAATCCTACCATCATCATGCGATTCGGGATAGTCTACTTCTTTGTGCTCAATGCCGATGTCAAGTTGATTATATTCATGTACCATCGTCGACGACTGCGCAAGCTGAACGCAAAGATGCGCTCGATCTATCCCAGCGAGGATGCGGAACGTCGAGCCTACCGACTGAATGAGTTTTACTGGCCACGCAGTGCCCGCTACGGCGTCTATTACTACTACTTCGTGTTCTTCTTCGTTATGGCCAGTCCGATTCTACAGTCTGTCGGGATGTATCTGTATGAGCGCTCAACCTCGCACAACGACATCCAATTTGCCTATATAAGTACATATCCCATTGAGCGCATCAAGACAATGACTCCCCTTTGGTATGTGTTCAGTCAAGGCGTGGATATTATGTTTTCCCTCTTTATTATGAATGCCAGCCTGGGCACAGACATTTGGATGATGTGCATCTCGGGCCAGCTGAGCTTGCACTTTGACCACCTGGGCAGACAATTGCAGAGTTACAGTCCGAGCAGACAAAACGGGCCAAAGGATTGCGAGTTTTTGGCGAGCATTATACGCAAACATCAGCTATTATTCATGTGAGTTTTTCAGATAAATTATATACCAGAATAATTATATAAAAGAATTCCTTATTGTTAGATTACATAAGGAACTCAATGATATATTTGGCATGTTGCTGGCCTATAATATATTTAGCACGGCTATCACTCTGTGCTGCATTGCCTTCTACACATTGTTGCAGGGCGTAACTCGGGAGGGAATTGGTTTCTTTTTGTTCTTCTTCAGCGTTTCCGCTCAGTTCTATATGGTTTGCTACTATGGCCAGCTACTAATTGATGTGGTAGGTTAACTTAGTTATGTTCTATGACATTTATTATAGTTGTTTCTCCTTATACAGAGTGAGCACGTTGCCGTGGCTGCCTACACACAGAATTGGTACAACGGCTCGTCTATCTACCAGAAGCATCTGCTCCTCATTATGCAACGAGCGCAGAGGCCAGCGGAACTCTCAGCAAAAGGCGTCATTATTATATCAATGGAAACATTCACGAGCGTAAGTTGTTGACAGCATAAGATCTTGATTAATACTAAAACTTATCTCCATTATCTAGATGATGAACATAACATATCGATTTTTTACGGTTATACGCAGAGTTCTTCTTGTTGAAACCAGAAATTCCATTTAGGTTCTACATTTAATAAAATGTATGCAAAATATTTAATATGTTTGACTTTCAGACTATTACAGACTAAATATTGTTTGATCGGTCTTTAAACAGCTGCTCAGGGTCATCTTGATATGCAGTTGTTACACTTATAGCCGCACTAGAGACAGTCCCTTGACCATGACAGCCTCGACTGGGACTCGTTCTCGAAGCTGTGCTAAGTTCTATTCTGCAGTAGCTGAAGATTCTTGCTGTGACCCAAGCCACTGACATTTAAGCAACTCGTTCGACAGCATCAACAATGATTCGCTTGTGTAAAGAAAATGCTAAAGTATTATTTTATTGAATTATTATGTATATTGTGATTTTTTATTTAAGTGTAATTAAATTTGTATTCAGTTTTCTGTTCACATATTCAATAAAAAAAAAAAAAAAAAAAAAAAAAAAAAAAAAAAATTAAAAAAAAATAAAAAAAAAATATTTTTTTTTTTTTTATTTTTTTTTTTTTTTTTAAAAAAAAAAATTAAAAAAATTAAATTTTATTTTTTTTTTTTTTTTTTTTTTTTTTTTTTTAAAAAAAAAAAAAATTTTATTTAAACAACAAAACAAAAATCAAAAAGAGGGGAGGGGGGCGCCCCCCCCCCCCCCAAAACAAAAAAAAAAAAAAAAAACCACACCACCCACACCACACAAAAAAAAAAAAAAACACCCACCCCCCCAAAAAAAAAAAAAAATCCCATACCCCAATATTGAATATTTAATCAATAAGTTGAACTAAACAAGCTACAAGTAATTTAAATCACACTTTATATATTATTAAAATGAAAATCCTTAAAACTGTCCCAATTTCAAGCGTAAGACCTAACACCTATTTTTTATTTTATTTTATTTAATTGATATTGAGCATCGAATTTCTATATTTGAATAATTTGAATTCTAATTTCAATTCAACATACATAATAAAATTGTATTGCCTACAAATCGAAATACGAGCCAGCTCTGCTGTTGATATATTTGATATTCTGTATAATTAACACTAATTGCCATTAAGTATTCCTCCCACACACTCGTCGCCCACTCGACACGCTGTGAGTTCCACTGACATATAACATTTATGAGTTAATTTGCATAACGAAGACTCACCTTCGCCTTCAGCGTGCCAACCACAGATGCACAGACGGATTAACATCAATACGAAGACTAAGAGGCGGGCTTTGCTTAATGCCAGCCCAAAGTGCAATTTGTGCATAGTTTAGCATAATTAAGAGCCAATCTGTTCTAGAGCAATATCACCTACAAGTTCAATATCTTTCATTGAGGCACAGTTGTAAATCGAACTGACCAGAGCATGGAGCTTGGCCTAACTCCTTGACCATGAATTATTCCCAGCGTGCATTATAGTTCGACTGCTCTGCTTAGTTGTACCAGATCAGAGCAGAGCCTAACTCAACTCAACTCGGCTAGCAGTAGCTAGAGATTCTCGACATGACCAAAACCACTGACATTTAAGCACAGCAACTGGTTCGACTGCTGACACGGCATCTGCTATTTGCAATTATTTATTTATGCCTGCATTGACATTAGCATTAGCATGGCTGCTGCCGCTGCTGCTGTTGCTGCTGCTGCTGCCAAGTGGCCAGAGATGGGCGCCAAAAACTATGCCGGCCATCTCCAGCCGTTTAGGTCTAGACGAAGTCGAGCCACGCCACTTTGGGACTCTTACGCAATGGATTATCAATAGCTGTAATATTTTTTCTAAGCCGCAGCGGGATGCGAGCAGTGGCACTAAGAGCTATAACAAATTGCGTTTGCCGCCATAAAAAAGACGACACGACCTTCAAGGCCAACCAGACGTAGCCATAAAGCGCTGCACAGCGCGTGTCAAAGTCAGTGGATGAAGATGGAGCTGTGGTTGCAGCTGGAGATGAGGCATATGTTGTAGGCTTTATGGCCAGCCGGCCAACTGACATTTTGAAGCAATTGCTGCTTGAATAGCTAATTTGAGAAGTCATGCGTAATAATTCAAGGTTTATATTTGCCAAAAATTATGCATTTTAAAGTATTAAACACAGTATTTTAAAAAATCAAAAGACTTAGGCAACGAACTTGCTAACTGAGAATCTTTTATACGCTAGCAGCAGCTAAATGGGAAGATGTTGTTATTGCGTAATTCAACATAAACCCATTAAAAAAGACTATAATAAATATTAAAATTAATGCAGTTGAATGTCTTCATAATTATAAAGCGCTGCCTAACACTAGTCAACGGGCAATAACAATAGACCAGGCCCCAAAAACTAGAAGGCAGCAACTTTTTCAAAGCTTCCACTAACTGGCAATTGTTTTGCTGATTGCCACAGTCTGAGCACAGCAATAGCAACGGCAATAGCAACAAACACTACTTGGAATACAATATGGCAACAATCTTTGGGACAATCTTGTCACGAAATTCTGTCGCCGTCTGCGCTTGTGTCCCCATCTGCCTGCCCCAGCGCCAAGTCGACCCAAGCTATTCATTAGACGCGCCTACACTTTGGCAGCAACAGCAGCAGCAGCAGCGGCGTTGGCAGCAGCGATGGCGGCAGCGGCGGCGTTCGTTGCCGGCTCTTCGCGTTTAGCAATTTTTGGCATTTTGACCCCAGCACAATGCATACAGACGTGCACCAAGACAGACCAACGACATGCCCTGAGCTCAAATTTGGGCGCACCGTGATCTAAGATCGAAAATTAATGTGAAGGAAATAGCTCGCATGAAGCTGGCAAAACTTACAAAACAAAGCATGCTAATAAACTGCTATTAAAATAAATACTAAAATAAATAAAACGTTCTTTGTTCTTTAATATACCATTTATATGGCCGCCATGGCCATAATGTTTCTAATTCTTTTTTATTTGAGCCAAAGACTTAGGTGTTTATGAAAGACTGCAAACCTGTTTTAAACCTAAAGCTATTCAGATCCGGAAACTAAATTAGTTTTGCCCAAAACTAAACTAGTTATGCCAATTCGAAAGTTGAGATCTGGGGAGCATCTGGTCTTTGCAATTCATGTAGGGCTTAAGCACTTTTCTGCAACTTTTATCATAATTTAATTATTATTTATTAATCATTAGTTGAAAGACAAACAAGCATTTGATAGACGTTTTGCTCATTCTCATTCTCATTTCATGCGCTAAAAACTATTATTAATCCCACTGTGCACCTGCGCTTTAGACACTGCCTGACTTTGATTGTATTCGCCGATTATTAGCCACGTATTGAAATGCAATTTTTTCGCTTTTTCGCTTGCCCAAGTCAAACTAAACAAAAACAAAAAAAAGAACAGCCTAAATTTAAGCTCTGCAGCCTGCTCTAGGTAAACTAACAATGCCGCGAGGGCGATGTCGTCGATTAGTAAGCTGCTTTATAGTTTCCGCCACTGTTTGATGCACCTGCCGTTGACAAACGAGCTCACATACCTGCTGATATCTCATATATCTCTGTTGCAGCTATTTGCTATTTGCTTATTATGACACTGACCAAAGGGCGTGCTGTTGATGTAACTGTAGCTGCTCTGACAAGTGGAAATCAATGCAAAATCATTTATACGCAATTGCATAAAAAATGTTTTGCATTTGGTTCTCAATTGCACAGAACAGCTGAGTCCGACAGGCCAGAGGCGTATGCCCAGAGGGGTTCGCCGGCGGCCACAGCGATTTTCACTCACCTGTGCTGCGCTTGCGATTTTACAGCGCAAATGTTGTCGTCGTTGTCGTTGTTGTTGTCGTTGCCGAATGCAGCTGCTGCGGCTGCTCTTTTCAAACAACGCCAGCTTCGACTGCGACGCTAGCGCTGGCATCACCAACAACTACGACGAATCTTTACTTTAGTTTATATATGTGTATATATATTTTTTTATTTTTGCTTTTTTTGCATCTTGCATGCGCGACGCTTTGCCCGCTGAATTTGCAGCTTCGTCGCAGTCATCGGCGTCGTCTTTGGGCTTTTCGTATAAATAGACTCAGCTGCCGGCACTTGGGCATCATTAAAAAATCTTTTGTTCAATTAACAACAAGTGTGAAGTGTGGTGTGCCGATCGCTGAAAAGGATAAACCCAACTTTGGAATACATTACCGAATCATATAATACAACATGAAGAACGTAAGTGAGCGAAGGAACATAAAGGAACACTTCAAACGAATATCAATCATATAAATACTGTAAATACCGTATTTGTGTACAAAATAGTGTGACTACGGTTTGATGATCATCAATTATCACATAGAGTCCTTCAAGTATCAAATATATAAAACATCCTTGTAGAGAAAAAAGAAATTTATACAAATATTTATAAAATCCAATTAAAATCCAATTTGAAATCAATTTAATTACTTAAAATATTTGCATCGATACGCAGCCGGACAATTGCACAGAAGACAATTTACCAAAAGAATCACGGGATATATACTTACTATAACATATACATTTGTTAAATCAAGTGTTAGAGCTTTAAAACTATATTTAGCTTAGTCTATATGCTAGTTGAGCAGCCGAGACTAACTATTATTATGCGCGCTTATTCATCTATTCATTCTAGTCGATCTCTTTCTTACAATGACTTACTTGAAAATCAAAAGACTTAGGCAACAAACTTGTTAGCTGCGGTATTTATTAACAATAAAAATTTTCACAAGTAAAAATTAATGCAATAGAGCACTTATACAATTCTACAAAAGTGCTAGACACTGACAGACAAATCTTCTGCCAATACCAGCTCAAATCAGTGGAACTTAATGAAAGCCCCACAAATTTTGGATTTCGAAATATGCCAAAATAAAGGAGGCCCTTAAATGCGTAAAATTGGCATTTACAACAGAGTCGTAAATCAATCAGCATGCAAATTAAAAGCCAAAAAAAATACATAAAACTAACTTGTGGCAGAAGGCCACAGCGCCTCAGTTTAAAGTGTTGTTTCCGCGTTGGTTTATTTACCAATTGTTATAGCCATTATATAGCTAGTAAATGGGCAAAAGTCTCTGGCAAGCCCGGCCGAAATGGCAACAGCAATTAATGAATGCCGGAGACGAGGCAACCACTTAAAAGGCTCGAGCACGATGCCTAACCAAGCCAAATAACATGCAGCCGGCATGCAATGTAAAGGTCAGACAACAGCTAAACATCCACACCAACTGTGCGACTGGACAAGCAAAGTCTGAGACTGAAGCTGAAGCTGGCGCTGACGTTGGCGCTGGGGCACGGGCTGGGACTGTAGCTGAGGCTGTAAGACATTTGGTTAACAAACTGCTGGCGACGAATGTTACGCTCAGTTGGCAGCTGTCTATCTGGCTAAGAGCCCAAACTAAAGTGAAACATAAAACACGTAACTTACTCGTCCATTGGCAATTGCCTAAGCGAACAGAGCCCAGGCGGTACTTTAAGTAGGACACACAGACAGACCGATTCACCGCCTTTAGGTTTAGTTGCAACACGAGCGTACAACATATAAACACCCAACTACCGAGAGTAATAAAAAAAAAAACAGTAGAAACCTGGGTAAAAGAGGGGGAGGATGGGCGAGCAGTACTTCTTTCAGCAGATTTCTAGCATTAACGGCCTTACGATGAATTGCTATTAAATTTATAATAGTCCAGTCGCTTGTTGCTATTTTTCATCCGTTTGGCTCACGCACGACTCATTCAATATCATCTCTAATCTCCACGCCCCACACTTTTCCATACATTCGTTAGATAATTACTTTAAACACATACGTAAACTGAAAATTTTATGTGTACAAAATTTAATTGGCGTCTAGTTATTGGTCGACCTTAAGAAATCTGTGGCAAATTGACATATTTCTATCCGCTCGACACTCCGACCAGGTCTATCTGGCTGTAAACATTATTATAAGTGAGAACAATGTAAACAAGAGTCATAAATCAAACAACTATGCGAAACGATGAGCCAGGTTTCAACACAAGTAACAAAAAATAACACAAAAATTTACATAAGAAAAAAAAACAAAACAAAACAAAAAAACTGACGAAAAACTGAAAAAAAAGCAACACCTCACGATTTTTGTTCAAACCGAGTCTAGTGTAATTGCGCTCGTTATTTATAAACAATTGCCAATTTACAATTAACTCGAATTGAATTAATTTCCGTCTCGTTCTTAACCCATTTGCAGTTTGCCCTTTGCCTGTCCGCTGCTGCTTTGCTCTGCCTGGTGAATGCAGCACCAAAGCCGCAGGGTGGTGAGCCCATTGCGATTATTAGCCAAGAATCCAATATCGAGCCGGATGGTGCCTACAATTATGCGTAAGTAATGAACAGCCCAAGTCGAATGCATAATAGAGAATTGAACCAGCTGTGAACTAGCAGTTCGCCAACGGAACTTGCTACGTATTGTAAAAAATGTTGCCTATTTTTAGGCATGCTTTAAATATAACAGAAGCTGTGCTGTAATTGTAATAAGCATAATTTAGCAGATTATTTTGGATAAATCTTAAAATAAAAAAATTGAGCAAACTATCCAGAATAATTAGTTTTATACAAGTAATTTTTTTTATTTTAAATTATAATTTTAAATTTTAAAGTTCTATATGATACATATTTCAATTCGTTTAAACAATATATTCAAAGATCTTAACGCATATACAAAACATCTAATATTTATGTTAATACGTAAATTATAGCAACATTTAGGTCGTTTCAGTCTTTGGTTCTCCAACCTAATCCAATCATAAATAGATAAACAAAAATATACATATTTGTTATAAATTTATAATTTTATAATATTTTAGCAGCTATAAGCTTTTGCATCGGTTAACAAGTTAAATGCTAATAACAATATAAATAAATAAACATATGGACTGGCGCCTCAGATACAAATGAACAGTGCCATAAAAAAAGACAAAACAAATTTGAAAGAAGAACGCAGAATTTATACTCTTTCAATAAAGAAATAAATTAGTCTTAGCTCTCCATAGATTAAGTTAAATACACAAAAGTTGGGCTCTTACCGGTCTGATTAATCATTGGAAGTGCGGTCAGAGACCAGTTTCGTAGACAGATGAATGGAAATACATTGTTGACCTAAAAATTTGATTCGCTTTCATTACTTGTTTAGCTATAAAATTATAATACTTCAGGCTAGAGTATTAATTCAAATTTTTCACAGCTTTCAAGGTGAATTAGGTTCATATTGCAATTGCTAAAAAATTAACAATACAAACGAGAATGAAACTAACTTATTTCTGAAACATTTCAGCTACGAAACGGCTAATGGAATCAAGGCCGAGGAAACAGGAACCGTAAAGAAGGCCACATCGCCGGACTCCACGGATGTGATCATTGTCAAGGGTTCCGTGTCCTACACCTCACCCGAGGGCGAGCTGATCACTCTCAACTATGCGGCCGATGATGAGAATGGTTTCCAGCCACAGGGCGCACATTTGCCTACTCCCCCACCAATCCCACCAGCGATCCAGAAGGCGCTCGACTATCTGCTCAGCCTGCCCCCAGCTCAGCGTCGTCGTTAGGATGAATATGGAGTTTATATAGTGAAAAATTGACCAGGCTAACGTTACTCTGATACTCTACACCCAATGAAGCAATTTGCTGCTAACCCGTATATCATCAATCAATACCTTAATGCGAACACCAACATCGAGCAGCTGACTGAAGAACACAACCTGCACACACATACACATACTCACACAGACACACACATATATACTCAAACACCCAAATATGTTATATATTTTTTGTTTTGACTTTTTAACTTTTTCTCCCTACCTTATCCGATTTCTGCAATTCTTTTTCGTCTTTAAACTTATACTGTGCTTAAGATCTTTTAGTCGCCGGAACTTTGCCATTTTCGGACTCATGTGATATCATCGATTTACTAATGAAATCAAGAAGAAAATGTAAAAAAAAAATACGTGAACGATCAACAACGTTCCAATTATTGTGCACAGCAATTCTTGTGTAAATAGTCTATATAACTATAATCTTTTGCATGTATGTAAATACGAGTATAAGCGATATGGATGACGAAGATGTACTTACTTATACAGATACTTATGCACATATATATATATGAATTGTTGGTTTTTTGTGCATGTCAAATGATGTAAGCATACATACATATATGAGACGAAACTCAAATATCTTTAGCCTTAGCTGCAAATAAAGAATTAAAGATTCTTAAAAAAAAAAAAAACAACAACGTTTAACTGGTTTTTCTTTTATGGGAATAAAACTCTGAAGCCGGAAACCTAATACCTCTGACATATCACCTAATCAATCTTGTCTTTTATGGGGCTTTCAATCATTTTAAGTAAAGCACTTGCTTTAGAATACATTTTTAAAAATAGCATTTGAAAACTATTTGTTTTTTTTTTTCCTCGATTTCAAGGTAACTTGGACAAAATTGTTGTATGCAAATTTATTGAATATTTGGCCAGGCTGTTTATATATATACCATATATATAAATAGATATTAATTGTGGCTAAAAATGTGGTCAAGTTAGTTCCAAAAAGAACCAGAATCCGATGCTGACGCCGATGATAGCTACTATATAGCCAGATGTGCACATAATCTTGATCATAAAGAGAAAAAGACGAAGTGCACACACTCTTTTATAAGGCCTCAGGATAGGCTAAGCTTCGTATGCATGCAAAAATAACTATCACAGATTTTACAACGGAGAAATAGTTTCTATATCTTTTACAGGGTATACTGTTACTTAGAGGTCAGGCCCATCGACAGTTTGGCTAGCTCCGCGCGTCTGCACCAAATTTCACACTCATTCTGAAAAAGGCCAGCAAGATACCAAACGAGTTCAATATTATTTATTGCTGCAACTTTAATTATATGTTAAATAGCTGAGAGTACGAGAATTTTATGAATCTTGTCTTTTTTTTTTGTCTATCGCTATCCCACTATAAAAGTCTGTTTGTTTAGCAGTGCAAATGTCAGTCGGCCCGAGACATTTGCACAGCGTGGATACTAATTCTGGAATAGGTTAAACAACAAATCGATAATCAAAACCAAAACAAACAGAAAATGAAACTAATCTTGATTTGCGCTCTATTTGTGGCCATGACGTGTGCCGAAGATCAAGTTGATTTTATCACGAACGAGTCGAATGTGGAATACAATGGCAAATTCCACTACCTGTAAGTCTGAAACGTTTAGGTTTGGATCTTGGCGTGCGATAAGATTTAACGTGTTCCATTCAAAAGATACGAGCTGCTCGACGGCTCAAAAGCCTCACAGAACGGCGAACTGAAAAAGATCGGAGAGGATCAGTACGGCGAAGCGGTCAAAGGATATTTCTCGTTCCTCGGCGACGACGGCAAGCAATACATCACTAGTTATACAGCCGACGAGAACGGGTATCGGCCAGTTGGCAGTCATTTGCCCACACCGCCACCCACGCCCGAGTCGGTGCGGAAAACCCTCAAATACCTAGCCGAGCATCCCTACCAACCCAGCGAGAAACAGCTTTAGTCCGTAAACTGTCGCGCCCAGCATATATATGTGATCTTTAATGTAAAGTCAACAACAACTGTGAACCAAAAGAACTGAACGAGTCAAGTTAACGTTTAAAATATACACAAAACTAGCAAATTGAAAAAAAAAGAAAAAATAACTATAAAAAGTGTAAAGCAATTTCCTTAGACTCATATCAAGATTTACCAAATTATTCTCAAAATAGTTTTCAACAGAAATAAGGAAAGAATTTGGGATTTCTTTTCACGAACGTTGATTACTTTCTCGCCAGTGCGAAATTGTATTCAGGTTCGTAAACATGTTTCGCATAATTAAATTCTTGACTTTTGCGGCAGTTGCGTAACTTTTTGGCGCATTCTCTATCTTTCAGACTCTCTGTCTGGGGTGCCCCGCCCAAATATGTACAACGAGATTCGGATCTGTAAACTTGGTCGATCCATGTGTTTGTTAGGCGTGAACTCTGCGAAATATGAATATGTTCAATTTGCCTCGTTTAGCAGCTTTGCTCGATTGCAATTCTGCAGTTGCCAACAGCTGAAAAGCTTCGACTTGTTAAACTCTTCGTAATTAAGTTCTAATTGACAAATACGCGATGCTGGAAGCGGGCCGAAGACAACGCCTATTAGTTGAAGCGAGTGTGGGGCAAATGTTTGTCTAGACAATTCCTTATATCTCAAAAAAAACTTCATCGGCTATCGAGAATTCTATATTTCGACTGAATGTTGTATAACCCCAAAACGGAAAACGAAAGTGTTAATTCGGAATGAATTTATTGTATTAGCAAGCAGCTGTTAAATTGAATACATCGAATCTGGCCTGAGAGAGTCTGAGAAAATAAATGAGGACGAGAGAGAGAGAGAGAAAGGTGTACTTAGAAATGTTTTTTCTAACTGTCTGTCTCTCTCTTACAATACTTTTCTAACTAACTCTCTCTATCTCTCTTCCGCTCTCTGTTTGCCTCACTATATACCATTAATTCTGTCGTTCTGGTCACAGTTCAAGTTCATTGACCCATTATTGGTATTCATTGCGTATACGTAATAGGCAGCTTTATCATTTACAATACTCGTACTCTACATTTTTTATAGCCGCCTTGCCTGCGATCACCGTTAGCCCGTATGCGTATTTATGAGTGCTCTAATGTCTGCGGCAAATTGTTTCCATAATCGAAACGTGCCTGGCATGCCAAACAAGCCTAACATTTGCCATTTGCCTAAATGGGAATTTGATTTGATCCAATAGTTATGTGAAGGAACGTAGCAAAACACCGTAGCCTTTGATCAGAACATCGCTGCACTGTACACTGTTGGCTTGATCAGAGTCGTTGTTATACTAACTTAATTCCTTCGCGGACAAGCGGGCTCTCAGCGCCGCTGGCACTTCCCCCATATCCTCAATATTTCAACGGAACTTACAGCAGTTGAGCAAGAATTATATTCGGCGCAGGCAAATCACGTAGCTGCCAACTCGGACGGGCAATGCCATCAACATCATCGCGACATGTCACAGCTCAGCTGTCGTAGCATACAGCTTCGGGTATCACCCGCTGACATCGTCGTTTCATCTTCATCTCTTTGGCGGTGCGCGCGCGGTGTTTACTCATCGGCCTCATCGGACGCGCGAAATGGACAATATAAAACCTCAAACGATGGCCACACCAAAACAAAACAAAACAATGTACTTGAGTTGGTAGTGAACGACTGCGAAATACCCTGTGGGCAAGTAAAACTTAACTGAAATGTCAATTGACTAATATCCAAGTAATATTTGTTAGTAAATGTAGCAGGACAACCAAATACCATATAAAATACTTGCTATGTTTATATATGACTAGCTGATAAGTAAATCATATTAGACTTCTTTCGTTATCTGCATACAGTTACACTATATACCAGCTCTGTGCGACTACAGGGTATTCATTCGGAATGAGACGAAGAAGCGCCCGCTCATAATTTGTTTTTTATGGTGAAGTACGAGTACGAGTACTTGACGCTCTCTGCTGCTTATCTAGTGCGCCCATCGTAATCGTTAGCAGCGGCAACCGAAGCTGGCGCGGTGCGTGCGAGTGCGAGTGCGAGTGCGAATCAGGTGCTCGCCCTCGTCAACGAGATGGTATATAAAGGCCAGGCGGCGGCTGGGTAGTCAACAGTTGTGCATTAACTCTCTGCAATTGGATAACCCCTACTGACAATTCTAAGCTCAACAGAATGTACAAATTCGTGACAGTCTTGTGCTCGGCTCTGCTGTTGACCTATGTCTTGGCTCGTCCGCAGGATGCGCGCGCTGCTAGCTCGATAACAACAACCACCACACCGGCCAGCATCATCCAGCAGGAAAATGTGAACAATGCCGATGGCAGCTTCAACAGCAGGTGAGTCTGGAATGATCGCAAGTGCTCCAGGACTCGAAGCTAAGTTACGCTCTCCATGCAGCTACGAGACATCGAATGGCATCCGAGTGGAGAACGTTGGCTACCTGAAGAAGATCATCATACCCAAGACTGAGACCAGCGACGGCCAGGTAATCGATGAGCACGAGGAGCTCGTCCTGGTCCAAACCGGCAGCTACAGCTACAGCGATCCCGAGGGCAACATCATCACCCTGCGCTATGTGGCCGACGAGAACGGCTTCCAGCCCGAGGGCGATCATCTACCCGTTGCGCCGCAATAGTTTCATTTGTGTAATTAAGTAGTTAGCGTTAAGTATGTATGCATATCTTATATGAAGTATAAAGTATTACGTACTGGATATAGCACAGCACAGCCCGATGCCATACGATCTGTCTGCAACAATTCAGTTCTTATGTCACTTATGGCACTGACATTCACACTCCCACACACCTACACACACACCTGAATACCCGAATAAAAGACCACAGCGAAGAAGCAATAAATAAATGAATAAATATTGAACAATTACGTTTGTGTCTCATTGCCACTTAGCCAAGTATTCATACACTCACTGCGTAGCACAGCACAGCACTCACCTATGAGTGTTTGAGTGCTGCTTCTCAGCCTCGTGGCGCTTACAAAATTACCAAACTGCCCTTCACGCCGACTTGCGGCTGATGCCATCTCAGAGGCTGCTACGGATGATGATGATGATCAGCTTCCATATTGTTTACACACACACATATAGAAATTCCAGTCGCTGAAGCCGATACCAGAAAACGAATCAATACCAAAACCAACTTAATCTAAATGCTCTAATCGCTGCGCAACCGCAGTGACTAGCATTGCTATGATCAATCCCCTCTGATTTGTTTGCCCATCAGTTTCGTTTGACCAATGTCCACAAATCGCAATCGGGGCAAACAGCGCTGCCTTTGAGCTGTTTGCAGTTATAATATGTAAAACTATGGGACTGACATGAAATCGGATTTGGTATATGAAATAGAGATGGTAACATTTTGTAATACTAATAGTTAAATTAAGTCCTCTTGCATACAGCCAGAGATCGATGAACAAATACGAATGACATATTTTAATTAATAAATATATATATATTAATGCCTTAGATCATAGGAATATTTCTGATATTCTCTGGCTTAGTTAAACTTTTTCTGTGCAACATTTATTATGACTATGCCAACTTCCTGAGCACACCTCGCCACATCTGCACACAAATAAGCATTTAAAAATGAATATACATTTAATGACTCAATCGTTCCGATAATTAAACGGCCAAAACACTTTATTATCGGAAAAGTCCAATGCCAAACTGTTGAATCAGTTTTGTTTCAGTTGGACTTGGAGTTGGAGTTGGATTTAAAGATGCTCACAATCAACGGGATGTTGGGAATTAGCTTATTTGTGGCCAGCACGCTGTGCCTTTGTGTCACAGCACAGACGCTGCCGGTAAGCAATCAGAGAAAGAGAGAGACAGACAGAGATAGAGAGAGAGATGTAAATTGTTCCACTTTTGTCTAGCATATGGGCTACTATATTGTAGCTCGGCAAGTGGAATGTTCGGGCAATCCAAAGTACATAACTCAAGCGAATTGCAGTGCGGTGCCGCCACGGAATCAAAGCATCAACGCAGCTCTGCGGCTAATGCAGCCCATCACCAGCTTGACGGGCACCCTGAAGGTGTCCATACCGAAGAGGAATAAAATGCAAAAGATATTCGAGGTGTCGTTTGAGCTGTGCAAGTTGTTGCGGGAGCAGAAGAGAAAGAGTCTAATCGAGTTACTCAGTGCTATGACCTGCCTAGGCAATCGCACCATTCAATGCCCAATACACGCAGTAAGTCGAAGTATTTCCAATCTACATATATACATCATTTATTTTACATCATTTACATCATCTACCTAAACTGATTCTCTACCCTGCTCTAGGGCTATTACAGTGCGCGCAATATCACAATCGTCGAGTCGCTCCCGCCCATACTCTCTGCATCCGATTTTCTAATACGTATCTATTGGGTTTTGCCCAAGGTGGCATCGGTCCTGAATATTACGGCCATGGGGCGTTTATATGAAAATGCCAAAGAACGTCCGAGATGGAGGAAATATTTATAGAATATATTTACAACATATTTAAATGCCCGAAAGTATGCTGCGATTCTGCATTTTTATGCTTAGTGTTTACTAAGAAACTGTACAAAATTAAAGCATACATAATTATGCTGAAACAAAAAGATTTATAAATAAATAAATCCGAGAGTGATCGTAAATAAATAAATAATTATTTAGTATGAAATGTTGCAACTCTTTCGTTTCACATCACTAGTTACTATTATGAGAGCAAATTAGAAATATAAATATTCCATGAACTACTATTTTGATTAGGCACTGTCCATTCCATAGTCAGGCAACATGTTTCGCATGATGGCCCTACTAATTTTGGGGCTTGCAGTAAATCTGACTACATCAAAGGTAATCACTACAAAGTTGACCGTTTTATGATATTCCTCACACATTCTCGCCCTGGCAGAACCGAAATTTGAGGCTACGCTGGAGTACTTTCGAATGCCAAGGGCATGTCGACTATATATCAGAATACAAATGTGATGTGGTGCAGCCGCGACGCTCAGCTCTCAATGTGGAGCTTAATTTACTGCAAGAACTCAAAGCTGTGAAAATACATTCTCTAGTATCCACAAAGTATACGACAGCTGCGATATACCAAAAGTTATTTGAGAACACTCTAAACGCTTGCCGTGTTATATCTCAGGTGTCGCGAAAGGGAATCATTACCAATATCTATGGCTCTATAATAAGGGCCACCAATCAGCCCACCAAATGTCCAATAAAGAAGGTAAGATTCAATTCACTAAGTTATGAAATATAAATACATTTAAGTATATACACACATATATATTTCTAGGGCTTGCTGTACTATTATAATATTAGTGTGGAAGAGGCAATGCCAAGCTTCGTGCCCGTCAGCCAGTTAATGACCCAGGTCCGCTTCTTTGATCGGAATCAATGTTATTTGAATATTACGCTCAAAGGCACTGTGTCGAAAAACTAGAGCCATAATGGATTAATACACTGTGTACAATGTCAATCAAGTTGAGTTTTATCTTCAAATATAAATCATTCGACATTAGCTCAGTAATTAGTCAGCTAATTTTCCATACAATTTCATATATTTATTTCTGTTTTCCACCTCTAGTGCGTTGTTAACAATTAACCAGGTCAGTAATTAGCTTAGCATGGACAAAGTACTTGCTCTCCTACTGCTGCTGTCAACGGCCAGTCTGGCCGCCAAGGTATTCTCATTAATCAATCACTCAAAGATGAGAGCTAATATCTCCGATTTCTCAGCGCACCATTATCCAGTGGAGTAGCTTCGAGTGCATTGAAAATCCGGATATTGTTACATACCACAGATGCTTCATTGTGAATCCGGCGAAAACTATAATTACGAGCGAAATAGAATATAATCGCGGATTTCAACAGTACAGTGCCCAGCTCGCATTATATTTGCCACGCCCACCGTTCAAAGAATTTTACAAGGCCGTCGATCTGACTCTAGATATCTGCCAGTTCTTTAGTGGAGCCTATAAGAATAATCTGATAAAAGTCGCCTACAACAGCATGCTGAGGCACAGCAATATGCCCAAGAAGTGTCCACAGCCCAAGGTGAGTCGTATTAGAGATCAAAGAGAAATGTTCAAACCCATTTATATATTATACAAATATTTTCAGGGGTTTTACTACTTTCCCAATATGAGCATAGGGGACAATCTGCAACCCTTCCTGCCGAAATACGAATTTAAAGTGCAACTGGACTTGTTTCTACCTAATGTGCCGATGTTCAATGTAACTCTAAGTGGACGCTTGACTGACTATCCAGTGCATAGGGTTAAAAAATCCTAGAAGCAAAGACATTTCTGCACTTTGATTGATTTGCATACTTTATTATTTGTTTAATATAAACCATTTGATGTGAATCATATATTTTGTGTATTAATCCCAGTTTACGGATATACATATATGTACCATATAAAGATTTTCCTAAGTGCCTTTAACAGCATATATTCTTCGATTTAAGTCTAGTATTTTATAGTACTAGTATTTATAGTACTATATTTGCCATAACGTGTATGAGTCATTTCAGGCCAGATTTCTAGGTTGGGTTGGGCATTGCACGAAACCAATATACTCTATTCACTACGTGAACAAGTATATTAGTATTAGGAAAAGCCCAGCATTAGACTTAACGCTTTGAAAGCGTCCTTAATGAGGAAACTCTACATTTGCAATTTATTGCATATTCATCGAAGCTCAAAATTGTAATTTAATCGCATAAAAAACTAATAAATATAATTAGGAAAAGCAAGTTCGACATAGACTCAAATTAGATTTAGATACCGAAGCAATTTGCACACTTGTACATCAACTATATTTAGTCATTGTACAAGAGTCAGCCTATTCGCTTGCCAAATGAATAAATTATATTCTATTTGTATTGTTTCAGCAGTGCTGTGGCCTTTAGCTAATCTAGCTGACAAGGTGAGTGCATGGACGAAGTCCAAAATTTCATTATAAACTAAAATTTGCTCAACTATCCAACAGCCCAACCATTTGATTGTGACTTGGAGGTCGTTAGAGTGCCAAGTAAATCCTGATATTATTCCGTTCTACAGATGCTTCATTCTTGATTCGGATAAGACTCTCTTGACAGCCGAATTTAAATACATTCAAGAAGTTGCAAGAATTAATACCAGCCTTACGGTTTATTTTTGGCGTACACAGACGAAGGAATTTCGGAAAATATTCGGCCTATCTTTAGATATCTGTCAGCTCAACAATAAAACAGTATTTCACAAAATGGTGAATATTGCCTACAAGAGTATAATAAAGAACAGCAATTATCCAAAAAAGTGTCCATTGCCCAAGGTAAGTCTAACTCTCTCTCTCTCTCTCTCTTACTCTCTGTAAATATTAATATAACTCTCTCATTATCTCGTCTACTTTAAAGGGCTTGTACTTCTACCGCAACGTTAACGTGGGTGAAAATCTTCCGCTCTTTTTTCCATCTGTAGACTTTAAGGTGCAATTGGATTTCTTTACGTTGAATTTCTCACTTACAAATATTTCGATAAGCGGAAATATAACGCGCAGATAAACAAATAAATACTATGTGCAAATATCTAATTTACCGATAAGAAATTAATAATTTACTATTATAATAAAGGCGTGAGCGAGATAATGTTAGATAGTGTTAAATAACCAGAAGCTTTTAATATTATTAAATGCTATTGTTGAATTGCTTCCCAAGCAGCCAGACAAACATTACTTATAGCTAATATACTCTTCTCTATTTTTATTAAACATATTTAATTGTTCTCAATTGGAAAATGTCGATATTTGCAATTTATTTTTCAAATCGCTGTTTGCTAAAAATTAACAACTTAATTGAGTAAAAAAATTAAAAAAAATATAATTGTGAAATCAGAGTTCGAAATAGATTCAAAGTTGATGAAGGTGTGCAAAATTTCAATTGCATTTAAATTATTTAGTCATTGCAAAAACATTAGCCGATTCGCTTGCCCAATGGATAAATTATATATTTTGGCAGTGCTTTGCTATATGCCTATAGCATCGCCAGCCAACAAGGTGTGTTTTTGTAGTTTATTTATTTAGTCATTTATACAGTGGATCTTCCATTAAATATGCCCAACTTTACAGCAGCCCGACCATTTGATTGTGACTTGGAATTCGTTTGATTGTAAAGTAGATCTTGATTTCATTGTGTCCCATAGATGCTTCACTGTTGACAAGGACAAAACACTATTAACAGGCGAATTTCAATATATTCGGGATTTGCCACAGTTTAATATCAGCCTAGCCGTCTATATTCGACGGGGAAAGGAGAAGGAATTCCATAAAGCTGTAGATTTGTCTGGAGATGGCTGTAAGCTCAACTCGAAAAGTTTAGTTAACAAAATTGCGAATATTGCCTACAGAAGCATAATAAGGAACAGCAATTATCCAAAATCATGTCCTGTGCCCAAGGTAATTCTTACTGTATAACTTTTATTATAGATATACATATATATAACACACATTTTTTATATAGCTTTGTAAATATTAATATAACTCTCTCTATATTGAACAATTTTCAGGGCTTCTTCTACTATCGCAATATTAACTTGGGTGAAAATATTCCAATTTTCTTTCCAACTTTGGCTTTTCAAGCTGAATTAAACTTTTTTATGATGAATGCAAAATTTTTGAATATTTCATTGAGTGGAAGTTCAATACGAAAAAAAAAGGCCAATTAATAATAACTACTCAGAGCAAAACTTTTGTCACAATGAAGCTAATAAAAAATTGCGCTCGAGTCCCTTCATGTAAAATAAAAAAAAAAATGTCAATAAAGCTATGTTTTTGAAAAGCATAATGATTTTGATTAAAGCCAGATGGAAGCTGAAAATCTAAATGACATTTATTATACATTTAATAGTTTCAAAAAATACTTTATCAAGAAATTCAAATTCAAAATTGCAATGGATCAAGTTTATTTATATAGCAAGCCAATAGGCAAAAATAATTATAAAAAAAATAACAGGTGTTGGATAGATTTAGATACCAAACACGGAATTTATCTTGCCAAGCTAAAAATTATAAATTTAATTGCTTAAAAAAAAATTTGAAAATATAATTGAAATCATAGCTTGAAATTGAAGCAAATTATTTTAAATATAGTTAGTCAATGCAAAAACGTCAGCCGAATCGCTTGCCAAATGGATATATTATATATTTTGGCAGTGCTTTGCTATATGCCTATAGCATCGCCAGCCAACAAGGTGCGTCTTTATAGCTATTGATGCTGTGCATCTTCAATTAAAAATACGAAATTATTTAGGAGGCCGATCATTTGATTGTGACTTGGGAGTCGTTTAATTGCAACGTAAATCGCGATGTTATTGGCTCCTTTAGATGCTTTATTGTTGATCCGGATAAAACTCTGTTAACGGCCGAATTTGAATATATTCGAGCAATTTCACATATTAATATTACCCTAGCTCTCTACGTTCGACGAGGAAAGTCAAAGATGTTTCGCAAGACTTTAGTTTTACGTATGGATTATTGTGAACTCAGTCTAAATAACATAAGAAACAGAATCGGGAATATGGCCTACAAAAGTGTAATAAAGAACAGCAATTATCCAAGAAAGTGCCCTATACCCAAGGTAACTCTCTCACTCTTCTATATCAATGTGAATTTAAATATATGCATCTTATCTCTTACTATTCAGGCCCTCTACTATTTTCGCAACATAAACTTATCGGACAATATTCCGCCTTTCCTCCCAACTACGTCATTTAAGGCAGAAGTATATTTTGTCTCGGTCGATATAAAAATGATAACTGTTTCGTTAAGTGGAAATTTTACCCGAAAACAAACCAATAAATATCACTTTGATTAAAATCATGCTATTCAAATCTTCTTTAGCTGAATAATGGATTATTGAGCTGCGCATATTTAATGTCAATCCATTTTAGTTTTATCTTAAAATATATATCATTCTAGATTAACTTAGTACTTAAAAAACAATACAATATACTAATTTCTCGTGCAATTTCATATAGGTTTCCGCCACGAGCTCGTTATTAATAATTAACCAAGCCAGTAATTAGCGTATTAAAGTTATTAATATAAGCATCCAGGCCGTCAAGGCATTCCCATAAAGAGGTCCAAGTGGAAGAACAACCTATCAATTATTTGTAGATCTTATATATATTTTTTAGGGCTTTTACTACTATGTCAACATAATCATTGTAAACAATAATAGAGCAAAAATATATATTATATATAGATTTAATTGCTCAAAAAAAGATAATCAAGAAATTAAAATTTAAAATAACTCAAACACATAACATTTTTCATATACATGAACTATATTTAGTCATTGTAAATGTGCCAACCGATTCGCTAGCCAAATAGATAAATTGTATATATTTTTTGACAATCATATGGCGCGTGCATATAATCGTTATTTGTATAAATACGTAAAGCCTAAATTCAAATATATTCGAGACTTTGTTATTTGCTCAATTATTATCATCCCTCAAATATTCTGGCTCAAGTTAGAGTTCAATTATTTTGCACTAGGACAAACAATATTATATATTTCGATAAACGGAGCTTTGACCCACAGATAATAATCAGCGCACATGTAGTTAATAAATTAAAATTAAAGTATAATATATATAGGTATATGCTCTACGTAAAGCAAATGAAAGAGCTGCTGATATCTTTCCAGATTTGGGCGGTCAATAAACTGAGGCGACATCTACAATTAATATATTCTGAATTCAGAATTAGCAATCGGAATCGGATCAAGAAGAATTTCTTTGAACAGGAAAAATGGAATGCTTGTTAGAATTGCCAATTACCGAGCGGGTATACGTGGCCTGTCTATCAAGTGGCGATGATTACGCTGATCAACGAACATCTCCATCCATTACTAGAGCATTATTTACGATTCAAGCTCAGATGCCAGCCACTGACAAGAAATTTCACAACATCATGACACTTGAAATTGCCGCAAAATTTATTGCCTCGCCGTTCGCCTCCCACCCGCCACCGTGCGGACTTTTTTGTAAACCAGTCTTCGGTGTTCGGTCTTTGGTCTCCGATCTGCGGTCTTAAATGTCAAATGGCGCACGAGCTAAGAACACAATTCCCAACAAGAGATGCAACGTACACTAAATGCTAACCGGAGAATGCAGCAGCCAAGCATTTGACATTTTCAATGGTCAACAAAAAAGAAGCAAGAGACCAGCTCAAGTGGCTTGTAGTTGGGGCTGCTGGACGGGCTAGTGTAAGTGGGTCAGTGTGGATGTAGCTCTGGAGCTAACCTTGCCAGCTTTCGTTTTCATTGAGTTGGGTAAAATTACACAATTGACGCTGCGCGGTGACTCAGCGGGCACTCCAACAACTGGTTGCTGGCAGCCGAAAGACAAGCGTTTAATCTGACGGCGCTGTGGCTTTTGGCTTGGGTGGGCAGTTGGCAGCAGAAGAGGTGCGGCTGCGCAGGTGGCCAGGCCCAAAATGTTTGTTTGACTCGCTCTTTTTTTTTCTTTTTGTGGCAATCGGCAACACTTGACCAGTTTTTTACACATGCTCTTCCGCTTACGCTCACTATTCATCTCTCGCTCGCTCTCAACGACCGGCAACGCGGTTGTTCAACTCTCCGCATTGTGTTGCAAGTAATTCTGGCATCTTCGTAATCAAATTTATTTGCATTTTTTCCATTTGTTCCATTCCAACAGAAATTGGCTAGTAATCGCGGTAATCGCTTTTGCATGATATTATCGTCAGAGATCGACCCATTTTCCACAACTAATTAACATTTGCCAAGATCCATTACCCATTGCCGTTTTGAACTCAATTATCGTCTTGCCTCATCAGCAGCTTCGCTAGCCAAAACAAACAAAAACAAAAAAAAAGAGCCAAACCCGAACCACAGCAATGCGAGTATTACAACAATTTTCAGTTTCAGTCTATGCCACATATATTGTATGTCACTGTCCTCTATGCCGATAGAAGAATCCGAGCTCTAGCAGCCGTAACATCTTCGAAACAAAATACAGAGCCAACACAAATATGGAGAGCAATAGAGCGGGCATCAATTCGAGAGACAAATCAAGAGAGAAGGAGAGAGAGAGAGAGAGAGAGAGAAAATGAGAGCGTGAGCGTAAAACTGGCTGAGAGAGTAGGAGAGCATTTTGCAGGGTTCGGCTGTATTTTGGCGAAGACAAGCAAACGTTGTCGAAGCTAGCTGCAAAAAAAAACTCGTTCTGGCTTATTTCTAAATAACGGCATTACGAAGATGAACGACCGGACAGACGCCGACGATCCGCACACTTTTGCCGTGCCCATTACCATATCCAGTATGCATAAGTATTATGTGAAATCCAACGATGTCGCTTGACATAAACTCTCTATAGAGAGAAGACTGAAATTTGTATATATTATAGTATTGATATATATTTGCATTTAAGATCATTAGATCCAATCGTCTGTAATAATTTAATTGTGTTATTTATGCTTAACGATTGCCAATAGTATTTAAAAACAACTTAACGGTTCTTTTAGCTTAGCCTCGAAATCAACAATTTAAAAAGTAAAAGTATTCTACTTTCCGCATCACCTTTATTCGAGCCATAATTATCAAGCTGTTCGCAAAAAGCTAACAACATGATGGCTGACTGGCTGGCTGGCTGGCCGAAAGAGCAGCAACAGCATCTGCAGCTATGGCAATTGCAACTATTGTCAATGTAGTTGTGCTGTAACTGTATCTGTAACTCTATCTCTATTTTTATCGTCGTCTCTCTGGCCAAGGCGCTCGCTGGCACACGGGCTCCAGCTGCGAGCGCAGGAGACGCTGACAAAAGTCGCGGCTATATAAAGCACTTAAATAGGGCCGCCGCAGCACAGTTCGCATCGTTGCAGCTTTCACTTAGCCAACCACACGGGTGCCGCATCAAAACGCGCATTTGCCACTGCATTTAACTGTAAATGCACACAGCATCTAACGGCTATCAACGAAATCCTTGCAAGCGAATCGTCAGTTAAGCAATCGAAATGAAAGTGTTTGTAAGTTCCGATATTAGTGGATCGTCAAATTGGTTTTGCAGGGGCTGTGGTTTGTGCCATTGTGGTGTCAACTCTATAAGTTAATTAATAATAATAATGTTGAAGAGTACAAATTAGATCAATCGTAGAGACAAACTAAAAAGCTGCTAAAGACGTTGAAGAAATTATCGATCTGGCCTATAATTAAATTATGCTTTGAGCTGCTTTAATTTTATCCATCAGTTTATTTTGTAAAACAATGTTAAATTAACTAAAGTAAAGTTTAATGAACCAATAAATAAAAAAAATTGATATTCGGAATAAAACTTTTTATGAAGTTAATTACTGTTGAAATGCAAAAGTATTATCAAGTAAATTATAAAATTCAAATATTGCATTTTGATTCACAAAATTTCTTCATTTCCTCATAATTAAAAAAAAAAAAAAATATATATATATATATATATATATATATATATATATATATATATATACATAAAAAGTTTGTATTTTTAAATGCGAATGTATTGTTTAACATTATTTTTTATTTTTTACTTCATGTTTAAATATCTTAACAATTTAACATTTTTGTTTTTTATTAATTTAACAATATTTAAAATTTAGGAAAAAATCAATCAAATTATCAAAAAACATTTTTGTTTAATTTCTCGAGTCTTTTAAATAAATTTTTAGATTTATTAAGATCAAGAAAATTAATTGTTTATCAATAAAAGTATTATAATTATTTATTACACTACCACATATATTTAATAAAATGCAAAACAAAATTTATTTTTGTCATTATTATTTAAAAATCAACTTAATTTTATTTTAGGTAAATTAACAGTTTTAGTACAAAATATAGTTTATTAAGAATTTAAAAATTAATTTTAAAAATTAATATAATTTGAAATTCCTTTTCAATTCAGATACTTATTGCGCTGTTTGTCCTTTCGTGCCATGCGCAGCATCACAACCAGCATCAGCAGCAGCATCATGCTCAATTCAATGCTAACAATATACCGCGCGATGATAAGGCGGACCATCGGCGTGAGGATCAACGCGAGACCAGCACCTGGATACCCATACTGAAGTACAACAAGGAGCAGAGCGAGGACGGCAGCTACAAGACCGAATACGAGACCGGCAACAGCATTGTACACGAGGAGACGGGCTTCCTGAAGGACTTCGATACCAATCCCAATGGCGTCCTGGTGCAGCACGGCCAATACTCCTACCAATCGCCAGACGGCACCCACGTCAATGTTCAGTACACGGCCGATGAGAATGGTTTCCGTGCCACAGGGGATCATATACCCACTCCGCCAGCCATACCCGAGGAGATACAGAAGGGTCTGGACCAGATCTATGCTGGCATTAAGCTGCAGCAGGAGCGCCTGGAACAGCGTGCCAAGAGCGATCCAGGCTTTGCCAAGAAGCTGGAGGAGCGACGCTTGGCCAACCAAAATGGACAGTACATTGGCCTCTTGGAGAATCAGTAGAGAGTCGGCGCTCACTCAACAACAACGTAAACCAAAACCTCTCAACCAGATAACGCGCTGCATTTTTTGAACATTTTCCAAATTTTTACAACCTTACAACTTGCCTCCCTCACTGACCATAACCAACCGGGAGACTGTGATTTCTGCTATAAATTCTCCAAAAAAATTAAAGTTAATGAATCTAACACTTTGCAAACAGCCGCAGCACACAGATATTTATGTTAACGATCGTGAAAGTTTTGTTGAATAAAAGAAAATAATCACAATAAAAGCGGAAAAACAAAATTTCCATCCAACACACACGCGACCCCAAGTAAACATTATTCAATGATTTTCCATTTCCATATTATACCCGCACACACACCTCTACACACCTATGCACATACCTCCATAATGTTCACAAAACGTGACAATGCGCAATGGGTGCTTTTTTTTATTCTTTTTTTTCAGTTTCTGTTGGCTGTTTTTTTATTGTTATTATTATTGTTTAATTTTTGTATTCACAGCTTAAATTACCTCATGAGTCCGTTTGTTGATCCCATTCCATGGTGCATAATCTTTTTTTGTATAAATATTTAAGATTTTCCATTTTCCATATGCCTCACTTTGTGCATGTGGCACAGTCGCAGACTTTTGACAGTCCCGTCAGACCAGCTGTTGCATAATATTTTGGCAGCTTTTCTTTTGACGTTTTGACTTGGTTTCGATTTTTGCAAGTGGTTTCGTCTCGAAGTCACTCGAGTGCTGCTTCACTGAGCTCCATTCCAAAAAAAAAAAGAGTAAAACGACTGCGACTGGAAAATCTGAATTATGAGATGCACATGTGAAGCTTATGAAACTTTAATGTGAAAAGTATTGAAGTCGTGGAAACTATGGGAGCGGTAGCAACGGGTAAGCAAATATCAATAGTAGTAAGTAGAGTTTTGCAATAAAAAATACCCTGTAAGCCTGCAAGATATGATGATAGAGGAGAAAACTAAAAAACAACTGAAATTTGTTTATGAAATAACATAAAATCATAAGAAATAATTTGAAAATCCAATCTCCAGATGGTAATAAAAACTCGGAAGCGCTTTAATGCTATAGCATTATAATGAATTGATATACTTCTCTCAGCACCAATTGAAAGAAAGTCATTAAAGTGGAAGTAGAAATATTTTATTCGTCTTCAAAACAAACTCCACTGAAATCACTTCACACCTTTCGGCCTACTACTGTTTTACCGTTGGACCAATCAATGTGGTGAAAAGTTTGGCCCCCAGCCATCGTCGTCAACTTTTGGAGATATTTACAGACAACTCGCATAAACGGTGCCAAAAATCAACAAGAAAACTTTGTTAGTAGCACAAACGAGACGACTTGCCTAGTAATTTGCATAAATCTTAGCATATGAGAGCAGATATAGAGAGATATACGTATGCATGTATATATGTTTATCTGTCTAGAACCCTCTACATTGACTGCTGTGCTCGGCACAGCGAAGTATTTCAGGCCCGCTGCATTTTCACCAACCACAACGAAAGAATGTTTATTCGCCATTAAATTTTAACGCTCTTGCGCATAATTAAGCGAAAACTGAACAAAAGAAAACATTTCAATAGCCATGATTAAGAATGTTTCTCTGGCCGTCCACTCAATGGTGCTGTGGCAGCAGCCCAAGCGGCCGCAAATTGATTTGGCCAACGTCAGTTGCCGTTTAGAAGCCGCCGTGTTTAGACCACGAAACGTGCAAAAGAAACAGCCAAGCCGAACGTGCAGATAACTGAGTGAAAAATAAATAAAAATAAAGAAAATAAGAAAAAAACAGAAATCTAGAGTCTGAAATCTGAAATCAACATCAACATCAACAAAGTGCGAATATCGATGGGCAGGTGGAATTGAGAGTCGATAGCCCGCTTGAACAATGAGTTGTTGCCGTTGTTTTGTGTGCCAGCAGCAACAACAAAGCCTAACAATAAAACTAAGCTAACTGTGAATCGACGATACAAAACAAAAACTAACAGCAGCAACAGCAGCAGCAGCAGCAACAACAATAACAATAGTAATATCCACTTCAGAAGTGGCACATCATTTCAGTAATAGAAACTGAAACCGAAACGAACTGAAACCGTTCGAACTGTTGTCTCTTAGTCAATTTTAACTATGGCCAGCAAACAGTTGTCTCTTCGAATCTTGTGGCTTTTGTTCGCGCTGAGCCGCCAGCCGAACGTTCTCGGCCAGGACGACCCGGATGCCCAGCAATTGCAGGCGCTTCGACCACGGGGCCGTGTACGCATTGCGGATATGCAAATGGCTCAGCCGCCGCCACCTCCCGCGCCAGCCATGCTGGGCCACGGCTCCATCAACTGGCCGGGATATGAGCCAATCGTGCCCAATGTGATGCCCATGCCAGCAACCTCCACGGTGCACACGCACATTCCGCTTCTGCGCGAGCAGCTGGATAGCAAGGCGCCGAGCGAGCAGCGCGGCCAAGACACCGTGGTGTACGGCAACTGGAAGCCGGAGCACCCACAGATGCCGCCTGAGGCCGGCGAGGAGCCGCCAAAGCAACGCAAATATGGACGCCTGGAGGCCATGCTAATGGGCATGCCAGCTGATGGTGAGTGGGTAGAGCTAGACCTAGCTTCATCTTATCTGAATTGCATGCATCACAACTAAAAGCGATCAAAGCGTTTAAATATTACTCAGCATTAAATGAAAAACTCACTTGTTGCAGCTACCGATAGGCGCGACACATCCAGCGAGGAGATGTTGCCGGAAACAGAGCAACCCACTGCAGATGTTGGCTATCAGAATCCCTATTCGCGTCGGGACAGCTTCGAGCGTTCGCAGGAAACGCACGGTCGCTGGCGCATACCATCGCAACTGCATCCATCCCAATTGCAGCCACAGCCGAAGCAATCAAGTATTGAAGTGGTGCGCGTGAATGCAACCGATCCTCTGATGCGAGCGATTGCCCAGCAAATCAACGAGTCCGTTGAGACAACGACAGCCAAGAGACGTCAGCATATGCAAACCACAGAGGATAACTGGATGCCGCTGCCCTATCCATATCCCACGCCCACCTTTGAGAGCACGCAGCCCGTGCCCCGAGTGAGTCCAGTGATGAGCAGCACGGCAGCGCCCACCCACAGCTCGGACCTCGCGGAGTCCACCACCGTGGCGCTCAATTGGCCCACAGACTTTCTGGATGCCAATTACAGCAGCACTGAGCGCATCTACACAGACGCCGGCAGCAGCATCGATCGTGTCGATCACATCGACAGCATTGATCGGCTCGACGACGACATCGATGACTATAAATACTATGACGAAAAAAATCTCAACTCTGCTCAAATGCAAAGCGAGCTGAGCGTGCCAGAGACCCAGGTGCCACAGGTGCCACTCAATATCACGCGCGTCGGCATTCCCTACGAGGAGCGCAATTCCGCCGAGGAGCCGACCATCTGTGTGCCACTGACCGTATCGGAGATGGCCACGGAGAGCTCGACAGCGGTGCTGGTAGAAGTGGAGCGCGTCTATTGCTTTCCGCTGCCCAAAGTTGAGATCAAGAGCGGCAAAGTTCGACAGCAGTTCGTGCCGCAGGCAACGGAGCAGGAGTCCAGCTCCAACGCAAATGTCACAGCTGTGGACAATGATCAGCCTCAGCCAGAGCCGACTGCAGGTGCCAGTCATCCGACAAGCTGGGCATTACTACTCATCATATGGAGCTACGTCTTGGTTCATTTATAGTCTAGCTAACGCGGTTACAAATCGCTGAATATTAACTCAGGGCCTATTTGTAATTAGAAGTCGAAACATATTTATTTACTCCATTAAAGCTGAACCAAACCCATGTAATTAAGCGATCTCTCTCTCAGTCAGCTTCTATTTATATTTGAAGAACCGATCAGCCTCCAATTGAGATTGTGTGAGACGTAGTTAACGTCAACCAGTTGCTTCGAGTGTTTAGCTAAATGATGTTTATTTTGATCTTCACTTACCTGAGAATTGTTTTTGTGATTAATTTTTCAGATTACTGTGAAGCATTGAGCTAAGTAAGCAATTGTGATTTCAATTACTCCACTTTGCTCCACTCCAGTTGCTTTCAATAACTGCATGACTATGTAGCCCTGGCAAGATCTCGTGCTGGTTTATACAGAGAATTGCATTCTGAAAATAGTGATTCCTTAACTTCATCAAGACTAATCAAATAATTTATATATGTATATACATATATTACCTTCTGGATCTTAACAATATCAACTATCCAAAAATCGTGCAAAAGAACTATAGCTATCATGAATTCTAATAAAACATAACTATAAATAATATAAATTATTAAAGCATACTTTTTGGTAACATATTAAACAATTATTTAACCACATTTTTGGGAAAGCAAACCAAGTTAGGAAATATTCGACTATGAAAAACATAAATGCTGGCAACAGTGTGCAGCTGTGTTGATTCTTAAAGACTCCAACGAAAGGACAAAATTGATCGTTATTTAACCTTCTGACAAATGGGAAAGTCAAAATACTCATATCATAAAATCGCTAATTTCGATTTTTAAATTGAGAGCGAAAAACATTGATATAAATCGTTTTTTTTTTTTTTCAAAAAATACCTTAACTAATATACTTCACTGGGACATATCGACATTCATTTTCACAAATACTCTTACACGTACTTAAATAGGTGCCACTAGACTAATACAAATACCCCCTATCGATCCACGCTCGACTGGGTCAGCTGCTCTTTGACCGTGCGTCGCATCACTTTGCCGCTGGCAGTTATGGGCAGTTGGTTGGTGAAGTAGACGCCTCCATGCAGCTGCTTGTGGTTGACCACGAGCCGCTTGGCCACATGCTGTTTGACCTGCTCGGCGGTGAGGGAGCTGCCGGGTCGCTTAACTATCATGGCAGCGGGCGCATCGCCGTACTTGTCGTCGTAGAGGCCCACGACACAGACCTCGTTGACATCGGGCAGCTCGGTAATGACGGCTTCGATATCGTTGGGCGAGTATTGCATGCCCAAGCACTTGTAGATCTCCTTCTTGCGGTCCACAATGTACAGATTATTCTGCTCGTCGAAGTAGCCCAGATCGCCCGTGTGGAACCAGCCGAGAGAGTCATACATGCGCTGAGTCTCCAGTGGATTGCCGTAGTAGCCCTTCCAGTTGCGGCCATGGTTCACATAGACCTCTCCCACCTTGCCGTAACCCAGATTGTGGCCATCCTCATCTACAATGCGAATCTTAATGCCGGCATTGAGTTTGCCAACTGAGTTGCCAAGCTTGTCATTGTAGGCACCGGCGCACACTCCTCCGAATTCTGTAGTTCCGTAGCCAAAATAGATAAATCCTCTTTGAATTAGCTTCTGCAGCTTCTGCAATGTCGCCGAGGGTATCCAACCGCCGCCGACGGCTACTAAAAACACCGTGGCCAACCTCTCCGGCGTGGCCTGCGGACAGGCGACCAACTCGCTGGCGTGACGCGGTGCACAGCTGATAATATTGATCTTATACTTGGCAACGAGCTCTAAGATATTCTCCGCACTGAAGGGCTTGTCGGGAATGATGCGCGTGCAGCCATCTGCGACGCAGTACATAAAGTTGATCAGACCCGAATACCAGTCCAAGCTGGAGCCACAGTAAATGACTGCCTCAGAGCTGAGGAAGCTGCAGGGGACATAACGCGATTATGTAATCTAAACTAAATAACGAATCGATCAACACTTACGGATTGCTGCAGGACAGCATGTAGTTGGCCATGCACACAGCCTTGGGCTTGCCCGTCGTGCCAGACGAACACAAGATGGCCATGGTCTGCTCCCCGCCGAAGATCAAAGGTTGAGGTCTGTGATATAAATAACGTATTGATAAGCAAGTGGTATTACTTATAAATACGATTTCAACTTACTGATAAAACATTTCAGTGTTCGTTGGGGCTAAGAATTCCTCCACGTAAGGCACGCCCTCCACTTTGCCTGTGAGTGTTACGAACTCAGGTGACCATGCAGCACTCGCCGTCCTCAACTTCTCCAGGTCCGCGGCATCGCAGAAGAACAGCGATGGCTTTGTTATCGCCAGCACGTGGCTGAGTGTCTCGGGGTCCAGGATCGGGTTGACGGCGTGAAAGGGCGTGGCATTGAAGAGGCAGGCAACGGCCACTGGCGTAACGTAGGTGCTGTTCTTGGCCGAAATACAGATGATGTCATCGTGACGTAATCCGCGTTTCTTGAAATTCTGCGCCAGGCGCACGGACCAATTGAATACGTCCCGATTTGTTGCAGTTTTTCCATCCGCCAGACATATCTATAATATATAGCAATAAATAAGCTATATACGTTTCGTCTATCTGGATTTCTTCTGCAACTCACCTGACAGATATGATTGGGATTATTCCTGAGCTGATTGTGCACTATGCGACCGTATGAACAATCAAAATCGTACATGGGCGACGCTTTCGAGCCACTCCAGATCCGTGCAACGGGATCGTAGTGAGTTTTAAAGAATTCTTCCATTCTATTTATTTTTTATTAGCTCCGATCGCCTTTAGCTTCAGCTACTAAATAACTAATTCGCTGAAGACCACTCAATTAAATAGTAAAAATATTGTCTTTTATCAGTAAATACTGTGCTCACGGTGAATAGCCGAAAACAATAAGAAAAAAAAATAAAAATAAATAAATAAATAAAAAAAACAGGAATAGGACCATAAACGTCATAAGCGTTAACCAATAGGAATCGTATAGAAAATTTACGCTACGCTTATCTGACGCCCAGTCCAACTCATTATCAGGTGCACACGTATTTCTTAGAGGCATTATCTTTGGGTTCAGCTTCGTTAGAGCTTTAATTGATTGTATATAACGGAAAATCTGATCGAAATAATCAGCTACTAGTCTGATTTTAATAATCTGGCAATAAAACCACATATATATACCATTATGTTACTCGGTTGTTAATCTTAACTCATTCCGATTTATGATGCCTTTCCTGGTCATTGGCATTTCTGGTATTTCCAGATTATGCTTGGGGCCAATATCATTCAAGATTTGCAACTTCTTTTCAATATAAACCGTGTTGCTGAGTAATAAAACAATTTTGCCATGTAAAAAGAGATTTGTGAAGAGCAGAATCAATCAGAAGCTGATAATATTATCAATATCAAATGCAATCTGAAGTACCATAAGAAATGCTTCCTCATTAACACGTGCCTCCCCTTTATCAAAAATCTTTATTATTAGTTTATGCAGAATCGTATCAAGATATACATATATATATATAAATAATTTCTTATGATAATGAGCTCAATTTAGCCAGCTGTATAATCAACCTGCCCGTTCCTCCGCTGTCCAATTGGAAACCGCACTTAGGCATTCTTATGAGATTATTAAAGTTCTTGTTTTCTGGCTATTTTAGGAATCAATGTTGACGAAATCAGCCAAACGCAAGTGTTTCGACTTAAGCGCTGAGTCAGCTAGCCTTGAGATTAGACTATCTGAAAATGCTGAAGTGCTTAAATAAATTCATATCTGTTTTGGCATTAAACTTATTATGGCGAACATTTATATGTACTTTATAAAATCGTGTGATAGTTCTTGTTAAATATGTAATCGAAAGTCTGTTTGTTTGTGCTTATTCATGTTAAGCCCCTTATCAGCCGGCTCTCAAGTACTCTTTCTCATAACGTAAACTATTCAATTCAGGTGAATATTTGTTCATTGGCTCAATTGGTCTGAGCAAGAAACATCTCCTTGGCGCTCTTGCGCAGAGTCTTCCCGTTCACGTTTGCGGGCAGCTTGTCCACAAATCGCACTCCGGCGTGCAGCTGTTTCTGCATACCAGACAGTCGCTTGGCCACATGATCAATCACCTCCTTGGCGCTGATTTCGCACCCTGCACGCTTGACTATCAGAGCGCCAGCCGCTTCGCCTGAACGCTCGTCGTAGATGCCAACCACACAGACATCCTGCACCTGGTGCAGCTCCGCAATCGTACCCTCGATTTCGGTGGGCCAGTAGTGCAGTCCCTGGTACTTGAGGATTTCCTTTTTCCTATCGACAATGTACAGGAAGTTCTGCTCATCAAAGTAGCCCAGGTCGCCGGTATGGAACCAGCCCTCGAAGTCCTGCATGCGTCGCGTCTCGACGGGATTGCCGTAATAGCCGTTCCAGGTCTGTCCCGTGTGCACATAGATCTCGCCCACCTCGTTGTAGCCCAGGCTCTTGCCGTCTTCGTCGACAATGCGGATTTTAATGCCCGGCAGGAGTCGGCCCGCTGAGGCAGTATTGCTAATGCCAATGTTCACTGTTATGGCCCCCACCTCGGTCATGCCGTAGCCCGAATTGAACATGGCCGACTTGCATATCTCCTGGGCACGCTGCAGTGTGGTCAGGGATACCAAACCTCCGCCGTAATTCAGCATACGCAATGGCTGTAGTGCTTCTGTCGTGGCCTTTGGACAGGTGACCAGGGCAGACAGATGCCTGGGCGGCACCAAGGCATAGTTGATCTTGTACTTCTGGACCAGCTCCACAAAATAGGACGGCTCAAAGGGTCGGTTAGTTATGATGCGAGTGCTGCCAAACACCGTGCTGAAGACGAAGGCCAACAGCCCAGTTAGCCAATCCAGCGAGCTGGCCACAAAGATAACCGATTCGCTAGTCACGAGCCTGCCAAGTTAACATGGATTCTGAATAAGTAATTCCACAGACAAACAATGGGGATCTTACAAGCTATCCTGTATGAGTATACTATTCGAAATGCAAACGGCTTTGGGCAAGCCTGTAGTGCCCGAGGAGCACAAGATGGCCACCGTTTGATCGCCGCCAGTCTTCAGAGGTTCCGGTCTAAATAGAAGAGAATATATGTACGAATATAACATATGTGTATATAGAAATCTAGCTCACTTACTGATATGACGATTCGGTGGTAGTTGGATCCAACAGAGTCTCTATATTGGGCACGCCCCCAATCGGATCGCTTAGGGTGAAGATCTCTGGATGCCAGCTTAGCGTAGCCGCTCGAATTTTCTGATAATCGGCACCATCACAGAATATTAGCATCGGCTTCGTTATTGCAAAGACGTAATTAATGGTGGCTATATTAATAAAATTAATTGCAATTACATTGACGCAACCCAGATTAGATTGAAGAATACGATTCACACACCTTCGTCGAGCATGGGGTTCACCGAATGGAATGGCGTGCCATTCATGAGGCAAGCCACGCCCAAGGGCATAACGTAGGTGGTATTTTTGGCAGCGATCCCAATCACGTCCTTGTGACTAAGGCCACGATTTTTCAGGTACTGCGCAATGCGTACGGCCCAGGTTATGCCCTGACCATTGGTCACTGTGACGCCGTCGATGTCGTTAATCTACGCATTTGAATAACTGTTGTTAGCTTCCATGAACTGGCATCACGATATTTCGTTTACACGCACCTGACACACGTTTTTAGGCCAATTCTTCATGGTATTGAAGATGACCTTGCCCACAGATACATCATAGTTATAGATGGAGCTCCGCTTGGCTCCACACCACATATTCTCCTTCTCATTGTAGGTTGTCGGTATTGCTGCCATACTGATGCCTCGCACTAGATGCACTTACATGTAAGTTACCGAGACATATGTCCCATCTATTTATATTTTCAACTGGCTGCACATGATCAACTTGTTTTCTATAGCCACTATCCATTGGAGTGGATCTGTAATCTGTAAGTGTGCACTGCCTGTTAGATCTAATCAGCACATAATGACTTAACCATCGGTAGAGTATCAGAAGACACTTAAAATGCATCAATCCAAAAACTCAATTGTCTACTTATCGCTATTCAAACCAATACAAAACTATAAATGCATTCATTCATGTCCAGTTGTTGCACAGTATTCGCTTAAAGAGAGGACTAATCCAAAATGCATATTTTCGGCATAAATCGAAGTAAAATTAAATAATGAGGTAGCACCTGACTATAAAAATCTTAGCAATCAGTAAATTATGGCATTGTAACATTTATAGTTGGGCTTCCACGCATGACCCATTGTATTGGGTAGATAAAGATAGGCAGGTGTTTAAATGGATGAAGCTTTCGCTAATTTATAAACGAGGTACTTAAAGCATTAGCGCGGAATTTCCCTTGATGTTATTTGACTTTGAACTGCGTAGATAAGATAACGTTTTATAATTAAAAGAAATTTTCAGCATTCGCTATTTAATACAATTTGTACAAATACTTCTTTATTTTGTTTATTAATTAAAAATTGATATATTTTATTCAACAAGTATTGGGTCACATTTAACTGGAACTTAATCGACTGTTACATATCAAAAATGATAAAAAATGATGAATATAAACAATTTGATATCTCTATAGTGCGTCATTCCCAAGGCTCATAGCCCCTGATATTACTTCGAAATAAACAAATATGTGTACAATGCCATTAAATTAAATATTTTGGCGGCTGAAAACTTTCAAAAAATAATATAACAGCCCTGTGCTTTTACATTTGAACTTTAAAAGTCGATATGGCAACGCTGCCAACAGCTGATTTCTTATCAGCGGCTCGTTTATGGGGGGGATTAGCGTGCATAGTGCCATAGTGCGTGTTATTTTTGTGAACTGCCAAAAAAGAGAGTATTCTCTTGAGTAAAATTTTATATAATGGGAATAAAAGTAAACAATATCCTGTCCTATGGTAAGTACATATATTTCTATCCATTATCCTCATATTGTTATTGATCTACTTACACGTTCTCAGATGCCTCCCTGCTCAAGGTAAACTTTTCACTGCCTGAACTCAATAAAAATGCATTGAGCTTATCAGAAAACTCAACTGTGACAGGGGATTATGAAGTCGCTTGGGCTCTGAAGGCTCTAATGCTAACGGACTTGACCACCCTCGCTGGAGATGATACTGCCTCCAATGTGAGGCGGCTCTGTGTGCGGGCGAGTTTGCCCTTTGAGCCTCAACTTCTTGAGAAATCTGTTGAGGAGAGTTTGCTCCCAGACATTCATTGTGCTGCGGTCTGCGTCTATCCCGCGCGTGTGGCAGACGCGTACAAGGCACTGAAGCAGCTTGACAAATTGAATGATATATCAATAGCTGCCGTGGCCACTGGCTTCCCTACCGGCCAATATAGTTTGAAATCACGTCTGGAGGAAATCAACTACGCTATTGAATCTGGTGCTACAGAGATTGATATCGTTATCAATCGACCGCTGGCGCTGGTGGGTGACTGGGAAGGCGTATACAACGAGGTGGTCCAGATGCGGAAGGCCTGTGGCGATCGTGCACATTTAAAGACTATCCTGGCTATTGGTGAACTGGGCTCCATGGAAAATGTTAGTAACCACCATTACCCCAGATATTCGCAATCTCATTTGTCTACTTTCTCTTTGCAGGTATACAAAGCTTCTATGGTGTGCATGCTGGCGGGAGCGGACTTTATCAAAACATCCACAGGCAAGGAGGCGGTGAATGCTACACTGACCGTTGGCCTGGTCATGATATATGCCATACAAGAGTTTAAACGACGCACTCAGCAAATTGTGGGCCTGAAACCAGCGGGCGGAGTACGAACTGTGCGAGACGCCATCGCCTGGATGACGCTGATCAAGAATACTCTCGGCATGAACTGGCTGCAGCCCGAACTCTTCCGATTCGGCGCCTCGGGTCTGCTCGATGATATTGAAAGGGTTGTGCGCTTGGGCATCGCTCAGCACGCTTAACTGACAGCAGATTCTGATTGCCGCACAAAGCATTCCCAAATGACGCTTTACACGTTATTAACAACTAAACACTTTGTTTGGTCTACTGAGCATTTATCCCCATAATTGAGTAATTTGTAACATGTATAAATATATATTTGTATTTTTGTAACCGACTACAATTAAATAACAGTTGCCCTGGCCGCAGTGAGCCGTTAAGCAGGCTGCTTCATAGTTTCCGTTGGCTTGTAGCTGTATGTGAGCTGGGCAGGTGCGGCCATCAGATCATCCTCGGCCAGCTGTTCGCCGTGCTGCAGCAATTCGGCGGGCACGCCGCTCGACTCCTTATGCGGCTGATTGTCGGGCGTCTTCACGTGCATATCAACAGCGAAGAAGGAGTCATCAAAGTTGATGCGATTGCGCTCATCTTGCTCCAAATAGATTGCCTTGGGTGCAACTCCGCCCATTGCCTTCTCGTATGTGTTAAGCCACTTGAGGTTGACGTGCTTGGCGGCCGCATTGAACTTCTTCGGCGTCTTCTTTGGCTTGTCGGCGTAATAATTACGCTCCTGTTGCAATCTCTGGGGCGGCGGAGCGATTTTCTCGAGGTGCCGACTCTTGGCGTCCAGCTTGGGATCAATGTAATCGTAGAGCGGCAAGTAGAAGTTATACGGCTGATCTGTGGGTGGCAACATGTACTGCTGTGGTTGCACCTGCATCTCTACCTGGGGCTCCAGTTGACTGCCAGCCGATTCAGAATCTTCAACCTGGGCAACCGGACCAAATATTTCACCTGCACGCCGAAGCAAATGCTCCAGCCGTTCAATAGTTATGATTTGCGGATGCAATAGCTGCACATCCTCCTGCAGCTGTACACGACGCTGTGCTATTGATGACGTGGGCGTGGCCGCCACACTTGAGCAAAATGCCCACACCAGCAACTACAGGAGAGAGAAACAGAGAGAGACGAGTGTTTTAGGCAACAGATCTTACGGCTGCAACTCCAGGCACACTCACTATCAATGACCCATTCGACATGGCGAGTTTGGTTTAGCTTTTGTAGCGTAGCTATTATTAGTCCATATACGTTGTTGGAGCAGCTGTCGTCAGTTGCCGTTGCAAAGATCGCACAATGAGTAAGGCGGCCTGGACACAGCGAATTCATTTATACTCCACACACTGCAATCATTTTCCATTTTCCCAGTCTTAAAACGGAAGCTCTCGGAAGTCTCCACAATCAACAATAGCAACAACTGCACTCCAGGCACAGTTAGCTGGAAAACGAGTTTTCCCAGTGCAAAAGAAATAAATATATAACGAGACAACTCCACACACACACACACACACACATGCACACGCCTGGCTGCATAATAATGTTAATGTAACAACCCAAGCGACGAACAACCTGAAGTTGAACAAACTGGATGTGAGTTTGTCACTGGTAATGAGTTCGTTGCAACCAGAGGCAACGAGCGAAATTGCGTCAAATGGTCAAGTAATCGCTGCAATATTGTCCAATCCCAAAGAAAAGTCGGCCGCTTGCACCAAGTGCATTGACTTTAACAGTGTGTAAACGTTATGACAAAAACAATGAAGCTGCTCGGGTAGACGAAATCAAAATACTCTTACCAATTTCTAAACTTGAAATGCATTGAAAGTGATTCAAAATATTTTCAGCATTATTTATATAGCTATATCCAATACAACTTTTTTCGTACCTCGCATTGACATTCTGCTTATTAATTAATCAAATTTCTACAATCTCTGACCTATTCAATTTCTGATTCTCACAAATTAGAAATCTTTTTTAAATATTATCAATGCATAAACAAAGTTACCCATTTTAAGTTAGTGTACAAAATTGTCGTTCACATAATTTCCGCAGCGTGAGATGTGAACTCGTTTCGATTGTTGCAACGAGAGCCAAACACATTTGTTATATTTTCTATCGTGCCAGCCGTAAAAGTGCAAGTTCAAAGTTACAGGAAATACTAGACCGGTGGCAATAGCAACAAAAAAGCATTAACAAATTGTAACGATTGCATCTTGTTCATTGACTCTATATTAGACAAACAAATATAAAATTTCGGCACTGTTCGTATGGGGGATCATGTTTGCTGTAACTCGGGCAAACCTTTTATGATAATATCCAGTGCTTCCATGTCTTTGTTAACTGTTTCTTTCAGCACCTCCATGGCGCGCTGCTGCATGGTCATTATGGTTCTCATCTCATCCTCGGCGCTTTTATCTAATGCATATTCCGGCAGTCCAGTGCTAGAAAATTGGCTGCGCTGCATCCGAATCTGGGAAAGTAGCTCGCTCAACCGGCCCTTGAACTGAGTGGGCGCAGAAACGACAGCCTGCATATTCTGCAGCTTGGTGCGCAGTGCCTCCTCCTCGGGCGTCAATGTGGTGCCCACTTTGCGGGTGCATTCCTGTTTCACAACGATCTGTAGAAATTGTATAATAATTAAAAATATATCTAACAAAAATTTCTAATATATTCGCTTACCCGAAGTATGCGATGGCTCATTTCGGCTAACTTCCGTTTGTGCTCCATGATCCTGGCTGTTGCGGAAGCATGGCGTCGCCGCAGCTCCTGTAACTCGCCTTCTACCTTCTTCAAGTACAGCGCATGCGTATCGGTTTCCTGTTCCTGGCATTTGACACGCCACTTCAAATCGTTGAAACCAATCATGGGCACAGGTATAAATTGGCTGGCATCTGGGTTGTCTAAATTGGCCTGCCGCCACATGCGTGGGTCAACGCTGCGCGGGGGATTCTCTAGGTATTCTTTCAATTGATCCTCATCGGGTAGCGTAAGTGCCAATGCTTCTGTCAGTCCCAGATTTGTCAACTGTGGCTTCACTGTTGCCTGATTTAAATAAGTGGCCAACTCAGTGGCAAGTATCCGCTTGCTATCATGTGGTCCGTGCGGAATCTGCACTTTCTCTTCCACATAGATAACCATTTGACACTTTTTGTTCTCCAGCTCTTTGAGAACGTCGATGTGCACCAAGAGATTTGGCTTGCTGCCCATTAGACTATGAAGGGTTTGTACAATCTGTTGCTGTTGCGTCCTATAAATGCGAAGACAGCCAAATTAATTAAAGTTAAGTTCAGATAGGCTGTTAAACACTCACTTAATCGTTGCTAAGTCCCGATCAAAATTGAGTGCGACAAGCCCCAGCTTGTTGTCCTTTCCAGGCATGCGACTGTAGCCAATAGCCTTGAAACGACATAAATAATTCTCCTGCGTAATGTCCACTGGTGCTGCACTTTGGGAGTAAAACAGTTTGCCAGTGCCCCACATTGCCTGCAGATAGTTCCATTTGGCTACAATATTATCACGCTCATCGCCAAAGATAGAGACATTTAGAATGGCCTGTGCAAATGCCTCATCTGCTGAAATTGGCACTGGCTGCTGCTGTGGCTGTCCCAACATAAAGTTTGTACCGCCAAAGCCTCCAAAGCCGGGCGTCACTGTCGGCGCAGCTGGTTTTCCGAAAGCTACAAAAATAATTACTATATTTAATATATTTTGTATGAACGCAACTTAGGCTATTTTACCTGATCCAAAGGTGCTACCACCAAATGTAGACGTTTGGCTGGCGCCAAAGCCACCAAACGCTGGTGTTGTTGTAGTTGTTGCTCCAAATCCGGAGAATCCGCTAGCAGGTGCGTTGCTCGACGTTGGCAGCTGTCCAAACCCACTGAAAGCAGGCGGGGCCGAACTTGCGGGTGTTGAAAATAAACTGGACTGATTTGTCGGTGCTGCCGTGCCAAAGCCACCAAATCCACCGCCCAGTGTTGCAGCGGGTGCACTTGTTGGAGCACCGAAAGCTGTGGGTGCAGCTCCAAATGCAGGCGTTGATATATTGCTTCCAAAAGCCGGTGCCGCAGCTCCGCTTGTCGCACCAAACGCTGACCCAAACATACCGCCAGCTGTCCACAGAAAAGATAAGTATAATATAAAGGGGTCAATGTTTGAAATGTTTTGTTGCTGGTCCAGCTTCCGCGTAACAAATCTTATCAGTTCGAGAGGCGTGTTTCGTGAGATTTAAGACTTAGTATACTATAGAAGCTGGACAGCAACAGAACTGTTTGTTTTCCCACTATGTTATTACTCATTGTATTTGTAGTATTTCTTCTGCTTTGCATTGCCTATGTCGGCTACGTTATTCACAAAAAGGAGTAAGTCCAGTATTACTACTGATGACTCTATACTTTTTAAATATAAATTCATATCTATAACTCATACTTTCCAAACATTTCAGAATTAATCCAAAGGAAATACGCGTGAGCAACTTTCAGGATGCAAAGAAGTTGTTCACCCTGCCTTCAACTGCTGACCCCCAACGCTATTTAGCGAAAAGAGCTTGACCGGAATTATATTCAAATACCGCATGCATTTTTCGTGCCATCCCCACCTGAAGAATGAAATGCGATGTCTACTTACGTTTAGCCGGCGTGCTTGTCGCACCCAGGGATGTGTTGCCACCAAAGAATGACATAATGATTATTATTCAGCGCTTCTGTTTATATTCCACGCTTAGGTTTGAACAGATGTGAGATGCTTTTTTAATAAAAACTAATTGTAAAAAAACTAAAAACCAGAAATTTTGGCGCTATCAACACGCTCAGCAATGCTATATTGGGAAGGAGAAGGTTTCGATAGACGTGGCCCTGTCAAACAATCGATATATTAAAATAAAAAAGTTATTTCAATACGATATTTTCATCGGATAGAATGGTTAGAATGTCAAGAATCACATATTGGGCTTGTGACGTCATAAGTTATTATTTTCATTGCAATGTACAATTCGAGTACCTTTAATGTCAATAATTTTATTATGATTTAACTTAAATTTTTCCGTGTTTATTTAAACAAAAACAAAACGACATTGAGACTCAATTTTACAATACGCGTGCTTATGTTCATTGCGTATCCCATTTTGCTTGTGACGTTTGACCTTATTAAAGAAGTAATCTTCTAATTTCGATAATTTGCCGCTAGTGACGGCCTCGTTTTGCATTTGGTAATTTGTAAGAGAAATACATTAAAATAAAATTATTCAAAATGAGCAAGTATACCGCGAAGTATCTAGAAGACAAGCTAAAAGAAAAACTTGACGCAACCTACGTACAGGTGACAGACGAATCTGACGGATGTGGTGGAAAATTCAGCGCTATCATTGTCTCTAAGGCATTTGAAGGGAAACCACTCCTCCAGAAGCACAGATTGTAATTTGCTCTATACATAAATTTTAAAATATATAAAAATAAATAATATAATTTTGATTTAAGAGTGAACACGACGCTCGCCGAAGAACTTAAGGAAATACACGCTTTCTCGCAAAAATCATACACACCAGCTGAGTGGGAGAAAGTGCAACAGCAATAGCTAGAGCAGTAGCAACCGTAACCAGTTACTTCATTGCGGAGTCCAAAAACCTGTACATGCATGCATGTGTGTGTGTAGCCGATTTAGCCAGCCAACGTCAGACAACACCAAAGCAGTCGAAACATAAAACAGTTGAACAAAGAAAGTGAAAGGGAAACAGCCGATTAACGGAATAAAAGTAAACACGCAAAATTTCGCGTAACATTACATAAAATCTGAACCAAGCATACATAATATAAATAAAGCGAGAACCTGATCTTCAGTGACCCTTGTTGCCGCCATCTTGTATGAACTCGAGGGCACTCATTAGATATTCAAATATCTAAAAAAAAAGATATATTTGCGTTTGAACAGAAACAAGCAATGATGAAATTCCAGGTGCACTCTCCTGGCAAGGTTATTCTACATGGAGAGCACGCTGTTATTTATCAAAAGCCCGCACTAGCTGCAGTCGTTGGCCTGGGCACCACGCTTCAGTTCCGCTCGCTGGCGGACAGCCAAGTGGCCAGCTTTCAGCTGAAGTCTCTCAACACCACTCTGGAAATCAAATTGAATAACTTTAATGCCTTTCTGGATAACTTTCGCTCCAAATATCCCGGCGATAAGTTGGAGAGCACCGCTAAACTGTTGGAGGAGGTCCGCGCAGAATTGGCTCAGGAAATGGAACGTAATATGGGCACACCAAAGGCGCAGAACCAACGCGCGTTCGTTTCAATATACTACCTACTAGCTGGCGCTGTACTCACGTCACCCATAGAACCCAATCTGAAACTTTCCCAGGGTTTCCAGGTGCAAGTGGATTCAGAGCTTAATGTGGGCGCCGGCTTGGGCAGCTCGGCATCTTATGGGTCTGCCTTGGCAGCGGCTTTCCTCATTTTGGCTGGTCATTTCGACGAGAGGAGCTATTTGCAAGAGGAAAATTTAGCTTTGATTTCGCATTGGGCATACGAATCGGAGCGCGTGAATCATGGCACGCCCTCCGGCGTAGATAACACAGTGTGCACTTATGGAGGAATTCTACGCTTCGTCAAGGGCCAAGGGTTTCAGCCGTTGCGCATACAGAAACCGCTCAACATTTTACTAGTTGATAGCCGTGTGGGCCGCAGCACTGCTGATATTGTGGCGAAGGTTCGTCACTTGAGCGAAGAGTTCCCACTGCTAATCGACGCAATTTGGGAAGCTTGTGAACAGCTTGTCAATTCCGCCGTGCCACTGTACGAAAGCTTTGGAAATGGGCAAGATGACAGTGAGAAGTTCGAGAAACTCGAACGTCTCTTTCAAATAAACAACGATCTGCTCAAAGCAATTGGCGTTACACATCCGAAATTGGAGCAAATATTTACAATTGCCTTCAAACGTGGCTTCTTCTCCAAGATGACGGGCGCTGGTGCTGGTGGCTATGCCATTGTTTTGCTGCCCGAGAAATACGAATGCAACGAGGTATACTGGAAATTAAAGGCGGAGTTGGAAGTAGCTGGCTTTGGTGTGCATGTCACTACAGCTGGCGGCGATGGACTGCGTGTGAGCTCTCTGGATAATTGATAGCGTGTTCACTTTAAACTATATTTTAATCTAGTTGTATTTTCGTGGTTTTGTTATTGCTTAAAATAAACTACATTTTTTATACGCCAAACGCAGTAATCGCTGGCTAGCGCTGACTTCTATCTCTTGACTTGTATGCAATTCCTCGGTTCTTCATTTCGCGGATGGTCGACTGTGGTAAGGTGCCCGATACGGAGATGGCATAGATGCCACGCGTGAAGCGTGCTGTAAGGGTAGAAAGTCAAAATTTATATTATGTCTAAGCGTTTACTTTTGAGTTGCTTACAAAGTCGTTGCCATTTAGCTACCCACGAGTCTGTGGGTGTTGTCAGAGCAATGATGCCATCAAAATTGTTGCTTGTGTGATCGTAAACATTATCCTTGTTATTCTTCATACGCAGAAACTCTTCGCAATTTTCGCAGCCATCAGTCTCAAATTGATCGAAAGTCTATGGGAAAGGAGCTCAACTAAAATGTGTTGGCGGGTACTAATCAAATTTGTAATACATACCTTTACAAGGGAGCATACCAGACAGGCGCGTAGCCCTCGAAGATCCTTAGGTATAGCATCAAAAGACATTACAAAATTTAACAATAACAAGCCGGTACGAATTTACTTTTTTGTGAACACAGCAAGGAATGCAACTGTAAATATACAACGAAGGAATAGAGATGAAAAATGCTTTCGTGATTCTATCGATAAGAACCGATAAATATATCGTTATATTAACAAGTGGTCTCAAATGTAGTGGTAGTACCTGTCAACATACCTAGTGGCGAATTCATAACAAAATTATCTAAAATTATCTATCTAATGGATAGATCTTTTTCTTATAGTTATAAATGGGTTTATTTAAATTATATAATAAATAATATAAAAATATGTGGACTTCATTTGCTTCGATTTTACTGGAACCAGTAAAAAAGAATCTTCGATAAGAGTCGAGCAACTTTCGTCATGTGTGGAGCAATCACGATAATTGTTGGTTGGCTAATTTTGTAGCCGCTTTGAGGTGAATGCCATAATATATATAAGAATTGCACGACAATTGGTATTTTGTTATTTTGCATAGCCGGTAATAGAATTAAGTTGTAAACTCGCTAAACAAATTTACCCGCACTGCAAGTGTTCAAGTCTCAGCAAAGATGTCAACGTCGACGACTACCACATCGAGTCCGACAGGCAGTTCTAATGGCTCTCTAGCAATGTCATATGGTGCTGTGCCCGTGCTGCCAGGGACAAATACGCAGAAACCCTTTACACTCTCTGAACGGTTAAATTTCGAGATATACCGTTACTCCAGCTACTCCCCAAATTATTTGCCTGAGTAAGTCATAGGTGTTATTTATTTAACTGTAAATGCACTCATGTAAATGTATTGATCTTGGCAAATGTGTGAGTGAATATACATATGTACATGAGTGTGTAGAAATGTACATACATATTTATGCATGTATGTAAGTGCATAAAAGACGCGTCCCGCCCATATCATGCATTTCGTAATTGTTGACAAGTGCGCAGCTGTCGCTGTTGTCAATGTTGTGGGTATTTTTACAGCTTGTTTTGATTTGCGGATTTCAGAAACGTTCTCGTCGACTGCCCGAATGATCAAACCTCACGCTGGTCCGCATACACGAACAGCCCACCACAGTTTCTCACACTGAAGCTCCGACGTCCCGCCATTGTTCAAAAGATCAAATTTGGTAAATTTGAGAAATCGCACGTATGCAACATAAAGAAGTTTCGCGTGTTTGGTGGATTGGAAGATGAGCACATGGTGCTCTTGCTAGAAGCGTATGTAACTATAATGCTCTAAAAATCTCCAATCTATAGGACATATTTTTTTGCAGTGGTCTTAAAAATGATAACATACCTGAAGTATTCAATTTGCGCTGTATGACTGAGGATGGCGCCGAAAATCTGCCCATTCTCTATCTAAAGATAGTGCCATTGTTGTCTTGGGGACCATCGTTCAATTTCAGTATCTGGTACATCGAACTGCATGGCCAAGATGATCCCATGTACACGTGTGCACGGATGAAGAGCTACAATACGCTACGTGAAACTGAGATTATTAAACTGTGTCTCAAGCACTTCCGTCAACAGGGTTATATGAAAGCCTTTGGGGCGCTACAGGAACAAACAAATGTGCGCCTCGAGCATCCACTCATTAGCGAATTGCACAAATACTTGGTAATTATTATTAATGCATTCGAAACGAGGATAAATTTATTAAAATTCTCTCATCGTAGGTGGTGCAAGGCGATTTCGAGCAGGCGGAGCGCTTCATTGTAAAGTGCATTGATGACGGCCTAATGGATGAGTATTTAAATAAGCAAGACTACAAGCATGACTGGCAAATGAAGTACACTCAAAGCGAGATAAAGCCTGGCAACCGTGGTGGCCACCAGCTGGTGGTCGATGCCAAAAAGCGTCTAATATATTTGTATGGTGGTTGGGATGGCTACCAAGATCTTAGCGACTTGTGGGTGTACAGCATTGAGCTCGACGAATGGACGCTGCTCTGTGAGCGCTCCGAGCTATCCAATGGACCCACTCCACGCTCTTGTCACAAACTGGTCTTTGATCCAATCAGCGAAAATATCTTCATGTTGGGCCGCTATTTGGACAACTCAATACGCACCAGTGATTACATCAAGAGTGATTTTTACTTGTACGACACCCGTGCCCGTAATTGGATGCAAATCTGTGATGACACCAGCCAAGTCGGTGGCCCGCAGCTTGTGTACGACCACCAAATGTGCATCGATGCTGATAAGCGTACGATTTATGTGTTTGGGGGCAAGATACTGACGCCGCGCAGCCCGACGGCGTCGACTGAGCCAGAATACTCGGGCCTATTTTCTTATCATATTGCGACAAACACTTGGACGCAGATACTCGTAGATTGTCATCATGCAAGTGCATCGCAGGCGGATGTTATGTCAATTAAATCTCGCATTACCCATTGCATGGTTTTCCATAATGTATGTATATATTGAGAATATTCTCAATATAACATTTCATTTCAGTTATATATATGTATATATATATTATTTTTACAGAAACAACGAAAGCTTTACATCTACGGTGGGCAGCGCGGGAAGGAGGATCTTGATGAGCTGCTTACTTACGATGTGGACTCACAGGCCATTTCACTGATAAACAAGGAGCATTCGCATCCCGGCACCAATACCAGTACTGAGGCCAAATTTGAGCCATCATCGGGCTACACATTGCGAGCTACCATTGATTGTGATCGCGATGAAATTTACGTATTCTCGGTATGTTAATGAATCTCATCATTGTTTCGTTCTATAATTAATTTGTTTCTTTCACAGAGCCTTAACAAGGTTAAGGATAGGCGTGATGTGCATCATATAGATGCGTCGAATTCTTTTTGGGTTTACTCGTTGCGCACCCATAAATGGTCGCGTATCTATTACTGCCGACACAATGCTCAGGACGTGAACTCCATTAATAAGGCAAACTTTTTGGGTGCCAGCAAAGGCGATGATGTACTAGAGCCATGTCCACGATATGCTCATCAGTTGGTGTACGATGAGGTAGCAAAGACGCATTATCTGTTTGGTGGTAATCCAGGCATATTTCAATACCAGCAACTGCGCTTGGATGACTTCTGGTTGCTGCACCTAGAAAAGTATTTAATTCATATTCGCTTGAAAATCGTATAAATCCTAATTAATTTTATATTTTATAGGCCAAAACGCGAGGAGATATTGAAGCATTGCCGTTATTTGGTGCGTAAGCTTCGGTATGAGGAAATGACACGTTCAGATCCAATAAAAGCGATGGAATATCTTAGACATCACATCGCTGATGTTATAGATCACACTGACACTGAGCAGTTGAACAATGTAAGCAAAAGCTAATAATCATACAGTTAAATAATTAAACATTTAATGTTATTGCAGTTTCACAAGTTGGCCTCACTTCTCTTCAAACCACACGACAACAGTCAAGACTCTGGTAGTCCCAGAGAAACACCCGAGCTGTGTGCTGAAACCGAACGATATGGTGCAGAAGCAGTTGGTTCTAAACGTGAGTTCTTCATGAATTTCTGGATAAAATGGAGTAACTACTACTAATAGTACAACTATTTCAGTTGAAATGACAGAAAATGGTGAAATGGGTGCCGCTGAAAATATTTCGCTAGAGTCAAATGAGAGCTTGGCGACATCGGGTATATCAGAGCCCGCATCCAGTCCCAGTGGCTCGTCGTGCACAAAGCGTGCGCGCACAGAAGCCAACTGTGAACTGCAAAACCGCCGCGCATACCTTTTCAACAAGCTGGTGCAGCTCATGCCGGCCAGCATGGTGCAGCCCGAGCGGAACCTGAGCGACTTTGTGATCATTTAAAAGATTCTTCAACTTGCAATCAGTGCCAAAAAAGCGTGCAGACGTTTCGAAATTTAATCTATATTGAGTTGTTCTGTTTATTATTATTTAAAATGTTATGCAATTGTCTCGAACTCTGGATGTGCATGTGATACTCAAATCGTGTTTAACTATCGTTTTGTTTATGAAATGTTAAGTTTTTTTTTGGCCACTGCTAAAAGTATTGCCACATGTTTAATTCAATTTTGTTTATCATAAAACACAAAACCTATGTAATTGTGATAATTAAGTTATACACTACGAAAAGAAAAAGAGATCGGTTATTATGTTTTAGTCGAGCTACATGAATATGTGAAACGTGTTAAATTTAAACTTTAGCTTAGATATAAAAGATAAGTTTGAAATAAAGAATTTTACACCTAATCTATGGACAATTGGAGTTTAATTAAAATTAGATAAAACAAAGCAAACATAGTTGACAAGACAAGGTGTTGTTTAAGAGTGATATCATTGATATCTAGGTGATTGCTCTATCGTTCAAGATCACATTTAACCCAAATTGAATTCCTTAAGGGCATTTTGCATAATTGTATCTTTGACAGCGCAGAACACAAGCTTGATGTTTTCGGTATCTGTTTGCAAATATAAAATAAATCATTAATAATATATAATTAATAAAACTACAAATTAAGGGTCTAACCTGTGGCTGTGGTGAAATGCGAATAACATTGACGCTCTGGATCCGGATTGCAGGCCAGGTATTTCTTCAGCACAAACTGCTTCGCTGCTGCGTGATCTTGTTTCGGGCCTGTTTAAAAAAGAAAGTAAATTCATAATTTTTAAAAACATTTGACCCATTACTCACCATCATATTCAGTGAAATAGTCACCCATATGCGAATACATAATTTTCTCTTCGAACAAGTCTTTCTTGTTCATAAATAGAATAATCGATGAGTTTTGGAACCACGGGTATGTAATTATGGTTCTAAACAAAGCTTTAGATTCCTCCATACGATTCTGATTACAAAATATAGTTAAAATTATATTTTGAAAAATCTAGTTAAGCTCACCTCGTTGTCAGACTCAAACAAGATCTGATCATATTCAGAAAGCGCTACCAAGAATATAATCGAGGTAACATTCTCAAAGCAATGAATCCACTTTCTTCTTTCCGAACGCTGACCGCCAACGTCCACCATTCTATAATTGTTTTAAAATTATGAAAATTTTGAAAATTATTCTATTTAATATCCATATCTTAAACAGCGATACCTGAAAACGATGCCATCCAAATCGAATGGATATTCCAGTATTCCAGTTGTGGGCACACGAGCACGCAGAATATCCTGTTCAGTTGGCAAATAATCTTCCTGTTCAATACGCGCCAAATCGCTCAGATAGCTATAGGGAAATTATTGTTAATAATTCACATATGTCTATATTAAAATTTTCAGTTGCACTCACTATTTAGCAGAATCTGTTAACTGGTATTCTCTTCGGCGATCATAGCACTCCTGTATGCCAGCATCATCCCAAAGAGAATGGAGGGCCTTCAAAAATGGATCCTCCAATCTTGTAACAGATTCGTAGTCAATGCTCATCACCAGCTCTCCACATTCCTATCAATTCATATTATATATATGTATATGCACGTATGTAGGCACTTACGCGAATCTCTGGAGCGCCATATTCTATTTTGAGCAAGTCCATGGCTTTGATCATTGACTGCATGGCCATGAATATATTTTGGAACACTAGCTTTATGTAGCCACGTTTGTCGTCGTCCGAGTAGCCGCTGCCGTGAATAATACGCATTTGCTTAATAAAAGTTGATTTCCCAGATTCACCAGTACCTGCAAAGATTAATAATATAAGGCTTAAAATAAAAAAATAAATACAAATTTCTAGAAAATTAGTAAATGCAATTTGTAGATTGAAGCTGAGATCTAATTTTAAATATGCCCAATAATTTGGCTTGCTTGCCTTCTTAAAAGCTAAAAATTTCATTGCATACTTCTAAGCGCTCACATTAAAAGCGGGTGGATATTTGCACTGCATACTTCGAGGCGCTGCTAAAATTTTCAATTTCACTGTCTACATTTAATTCAACTGTTATTATATATGTCTGTATAAACTATATTTTGTTAGGCACATAAGGATCATTTCAATTAGGCAACTAAAATAGCGTATATGTTTTTATGGAAATTTATTGCACGTATTATAAATTTAGTTTCACCATGCCCAGCCAAGTAAATATATGGCTTAATAGACATTTGTTTATACATATTAGAAAAAAAAATCTATCAAAAGTTAGACAAGACAGCGCCTAGTTTCACCCCCTACTAGAACATATATTTATAGCAATAGTATAAGCAACCCTCCCTCAGAGACGCATCCACATGGCTTCGTTGGGTATTCAGGCAATTTGAGTGCATAATGAGTTCAATCGTTTTGAATTTTAGTTTTTGTTTAGGACTTTCGACTAAGTCGTTAAACTATAAAGCTCACCCAGTAAAAGCAGTTTAAGTTCGCGGCGAGCATCTTTCTTGTCACGACGTAGTTGTTTTTCAATTTCCTGATTGATACGCTTCTGTTCCTTGGCCTCTTCCGATAAGCAGCACTCCATTATGAAGAATCGTCTCTACGTTTTGTGATGTGCGTAAATATATTTTAGCTTCTGGCTTATCCTTTCATATATTATCCAGTGCTGCTTGCTTAAATACTTGAACCGGGATTTTGTTTCCCGATTTATATTTGAATGGACAGAGGAATAATTATTTTAAGATTAATAGTTGTGAAAGTTGTTCGCTCGACAAGAGTCCGAAACGTTGTGTATTCTGTTTGCAGAGAACATTTAATATTTGGGCAACACTTGAATCGACTGATGGAGGTTCTGGCCGTGGCTTTGACACTGGTGGCAAAGCGCATGCACCGCAACTACTACATATACAGGTTTATAGACGACATCGACATTGGGCCGATCCACAGTTCATGCAGCAGGTGAAAACAGATTCAGGAAACGCTGCCCATGCCCAAGTTCATAGCAAGAAAGCTGATTTTGGTAACTATACGGCTTCTTAGCTTGGTCTAGCGGAAGACCCCACACACTTCCGCCCTTAAACAGTATATAGAAGAATATAGCAGACATGTAAACTATATAGGAATAGACCAGTAGTTGTGATTAGTCTAGGTTCGATGCGTTTCCGTATTGATTTGTTGCTATAAATATTCAATAAAATGTTTTCTTTAGCTGGCATTATTAATCAAGTTAAATGATCTTAACTAGCTTTGGTAATAGTTTAGATATTTTATTTTAATTTATTTCTCAATCGGCCTCCAATTATGACCTTGGTCCACTGTAATGTGTCATACTCGTGTCTGTTTGTTTTGGTAATATGCTGCTGATTTCAGTCTTCCACTGAGGGCTTGATAATCCAATTGTAACTGTATACGAGTATATAGCAGCCAAACACACACACACACACACACACATACACATATGCTCAATTACAAACCTCAGTCTAGTTTAAATATATCTGCAAGCAACCGCAATGGTATTTATTTATAAAAGAAAAAATCACTTTTTATTTTTAATATATTTTTATTTATATTATATTGTTTTTTTTTTTAATATATATATATTTATATATATTTAGGTGTACATAGATACTTTTTCATTTGTTGTTTTTTTTCCGGTTTTTGTTTTTAATTATCTAAAAAATTTCTTAGTTACCATTGCCACCTCAATACAATCAATTCTTTGTCTAGTACTTGTATCTTTTGTAATATGATTTCTATGACAAATGTGTAGAAACAACAAACACACACACACACACATACACACACCCACTAGAGCACACACAAACACGCGCACATGTATATGCAATTTTCATTGAGTGCAAATCCCACACTTTGTGTTGTGTAAATTTCCATAAAAAAGTCAATCAATTCAAATGCTACAAGTTGAAAATCTTACACTCAATGAACAATTTTGAATATACATCTGAATGTAAGTGTGTATATGTGTGTATGCGTGGGAGAGTACAGATGAATCTTCTACTGTGTATGTGTGTGTGTGCGTATGCTTGTATGTACTTAATTAAGGACGTGCGTTTGCCTTAAGACTTAAGCTAAGCATGCAGTTTTTATGTGGTTGGGGAGGGGAGAGAGTGGGAAGGGGGGCGGGGGTTAGCTTCTTGATTTATGTATATGTATATGTATGCACTTATGATTACATATATGTAGAAATATGTCCGTTAAAAATATTTCTCATTCATCAAAATCATCAGCGTCCCAAGTAAACTGACCAACCATCCTCCAAATCTCATTTACAATAAATATAAAGTTTTCAAAGTAGCCTAAAGATGTGGAATATTATAATCAAAGTTTGTTCATTTTGTTATATTCGATTTTCTGGTTTTTCTTTATATTATGCACTTTGCTTTAGCCTAGTTTTACATAATTTCAACGTCAAAGGGAGAGACTTGATCTTTTTGTTATTATTATTATTATTATTATATTGTATTAAATTAGTTTAGTAGCTTTTCAAGCATTTTATGAAATATGGTCTCTATATTCCATATGCATATATAAGTACGACTACCCAGCAAAAGTAACCAACGAATATGTAAATCGAGATGCCCAACAACTCAAATTCCACACGTAAGTACGTTAGTTAGTAAATGTTCTAAGCTAAACCCCATTTTAAATTAATTTCATTAGTTCTTGTTGGTTTCTGCCTCTCGAATGCTTTTCGATTCGTTCGAATTTTAATTTTTCTTAGTCCGTTTTTATACCCTGAACCCATTGAAAATGGGAAATCAGGGTATAATGGTTTTGTTAAAAGTATGTAACAGGGAGAAGGAGGCGTGGCAGACCCCACAAAGTATATATATTCTTGATCAGGGCGACGAACTGAGTCGATTTAGCCCTGTCCGTCTGTCTGTCCGTCCGTCCGTCCGTCCGTCCGTCCGTCCGTCCGTCCGTCCGTCCGTCCGTCCGTCCGTCCGTCCGTCCGTCCGTATGTATGAACGCGTCGATTTCAGAAGATATAAGAGCTAGAGACTTGAATTTTTTTTAAAATGACCGTATATACAGCGCGCATATCGAGTTTATCACCAAAAATCGATAACTCGTCCCATTATTTTTTTATCGATCAAAAACCTTATCGAAATGCAGTTATAAAATTATATCTCCTACATCTTTAGAGCTAGAGTATCCAAATTTTAAATGTAGATTGATATGTACGTTATAGAATTTCGATTTTTGTTCAATTTCACCCCCCACCCTTATATCCACCCCCTTACCCATAAGTTTTTAAAAGGCGTATTTCAAATACTAGAGACTTGAGATTTGGCAATTATACGCATAGTAATGATAAAACCACAATCTGAAAGTTTCATGGAGAACGTACGTCCAGAAAAAAAGTTATTAAACAATTAAGTTCCCATAGTAAGCCCACACTGCAGCCCATGCGTGTGCGCCTATGTGTGTCTATGTATGTTTGTTTGCGTGTGTATGTGTGTGTTTGTGTGAGCAGAGAGACGCTAAAAATGATTGAAATGGCTGTTGCTTGAAGGGTTCAGGGGATCTCGTAGTCGAGCAGTCTCGACTAGAGCTTTCTTACTTGTTTTTAATCTATTTTTTTTTTTATAGTTTACACAAGAATACAAACATATACAATTGAAATGTATTCAAATGCTTGTATGTTCCGTTATCCTGCAGTTCTTGAATTTTGTATATAAAAATACAAAATACTTGTACATACTTCAACATACATAGGTATGCATATTTATCATATACTTAAGTATATTTTTTATCATTTATCATTTTATATCAAATTTTTGCTCAAATGTATTATATATAGCTTCATTTTGAGCTCGAGTTAAGCTAATAAATATTTACATACAAACTTAAAACTCACATTCAAATAATCCAAAAACCAAAATAAGTAAAATACCCAAACAACAATCAATGGATCACATACAAATGTTTTATCTGAAAAGTTCAAAACAAAAAACAGAAGAACAAAAAATTCACTTGACAAATTATATAACAAATCTCAAAACATAAAACACTCTTCTTAAATATGTATATATATTTAATGTATATGCTTTCCTCATATACGTACATTTTACTTTAATGTTTCTGCCAGGGTCTTCTTCATGGATTTAATGAGCACTAGAAGGCACAAAACGCTAACTAAACCAAATTGTTTATTATGTATGTTTTTCTTCTGTTTGTTTTCTTCGTCTTTCCCTTTTCTTTTCCTTTTCGTTAATTTACTTTTTATTATAAATATATGTGGTATGCTCATATGTTCATGTCGACTACATATGCATATGCAACGCGTTAAAAAGTACGAATTTTTGCATTTGCCAAAACTGAAAAGTTGTCGTTGAAACCGCCAAATGTTATTTTTGTTTTCATTTATATTCAAAACGAAATTTTCTACAATATTATGAAACACAAAAGCGTAAAACGAAATCAATATATGGAACTATAGTTATGGTATGGTATGTTTCCCAAATAAGGATATTCAGCTTGCTCTCTAAGGATTCGCCTGCGAAATGAATGTGTGGTCAATGTCAACCAAAATACTGGAGACTTTTCTCTGCTCACCGATGCAATTCATTGGACGGAAAACTATATAAGTATGTGTGTGTTTGTGTTCGTGTGTGTGTGTGTGCTAATACAAAATGTACAGCTGCTCGGCCTGAACCGTTGTAAAACTTGTTGGCTGTCTCCCCTTTGACGGGGTCGCATTATTTGATATAAGAACTAAACTCTTTGTATGGCTTTTAGTTCGGTTTCTTTTTATTCTCTTTTGGTTCTGTTATGAGTCATCCTTTCAAAACCCTTGTCGAGCACTAGATATATTCCTCTATCGACTTTTCGCAGCAATGATGACGTTTCCTTCTTGTCTTTTTTCTTCCGTTCGGGCTTTTAAATTCGGCTAGCCGAGCATTTCATTTCTCATGTATTCTTCTTCTTGTAAACAACGAAAAATTCGTACGCATTTGTTTTTTTTTTTTCCTTTTTTTTTTTTTTTGCCTTATATAAATACACATTTATTGACTTAATCAAGCTTTTTAAAAGCTAATCAATTCATCAATTTATTAATTGTAAAAATTTTGTTATTCATTTCATTTACTACATCTTCGGTTTACGTGGATTAAAGCTTTATACAACACACTGTTGAATCTTACTTAAATTCTAGATGCGTATTACAATTATAACGGCGGAGTTGTACGGTCTTTAATGTTAAATGGATATTTTGATGCCGATTACACTAACGTGTGTATGTAAATGAGGTTACGAGAAATGTGTGTTATATGCATTTATCTATAATCCTATGTATATAAGTATTTGAAATAGGAAAGTTCATTTTTAGTTATTTATTTATTTTTTTTTTTTTAATGTCCATAATAGCAAATCTGTGAGTGTGTGCATGTGTCTGTTAATATAACCAGAAAAGGAAGATTTACACTGTCGAAAACAGCCGAAGTAATTTAATCATAATTAAATTCTAATCAAAAGAGGTGCAATCCTTTACCCTTCTCTGCATTCTTTTTTACCCTCGCCCCAGCAATTGACCGACAAAAGTTCAAGGGGTAAACTAAAAATGTTTTGCTCTCTCTATAAAACAGTTCAAAATATATAAATCTATGAAAAGCATAGTTTGATTCATATTTATTTTACATATACATGTATGTATTGTAGGTGTATGTGTGTGTGTGTGTGTGTGTAGGTGTGCGTGTTTTCATTTAGTTTTGACCACATATACATAGAGTAAAATTGTGTTTATTTGGATTTTACATAAATAGTTTTGTTTTGTTGTTGAAGTTGTTTATTAATTTCTTCTCATTTTCTTTTTGTTGTATTTTTTTTGCTGCTTTTCGGTAAAATGTGCGCTTCGGTTTGTTACTTTACTAACATTCTATAGCTGTAGATTAAATTAAACTAAAATTTAAAAACAAAAACAAAACATTGTCTATAACATAAGCAAAACAGACTAACAAAATAATAATTAATATATAAGTAGTTATATTAAGAATATTATGTGAAATAAATCAAGCTACAATTCTTTCAAAACTTATTCTCCTCTCAAATTATACAATTTGTTAACAATTTAATTTATGATCATCATATTTTGTTTCCTTTTTTAGTATTTATTTATATAAATATGTATATATATAAAGTTTTTTTTTAATATTTTCTTTTCTCAGTTTATGGAAATTTTGTTGATGGCATCAAGATTAGCTGCTTCTGATAGTAGGTTCTTACGTAGTTGTATGTATGTATAACATATAGGCATTAATTAGTTTTAATATTGATGATTATGACTGTTGTTGTTGTTGTGGTAGCGACAGCGCTAATTATGGTTAAGCTGCAGGTATGAGAACGTATTAAGTAATTAATTATATATAGATGTAATCTGGCTGCCACTTGTAGAATACAAATGCGTTTATCAATTTCTTGTTTAGTGATTCATTATTACACTAGTACTTAATCATCACGTTGATAATCGTTTCCCTATTTCGTGTGTATGTGTGTGTGTGCATTCGTGTCTCTGTGTAATTAGTAATAGGATTTGTAATTTACATTTGAATGATTCTTTCGCGCAGTACAAATTAATAAATTTATTAAACATTACATAGTTATCTATGTATTTATACGTGTATGCATGTGTGTTTGTATGTAATGTATATATACACATATTATGGGCTTGTATTTATGTATATAAATATTTCAGTAAACAATAGTTACAATTTTACGCTTGTAGCTTAATAAAAAATACAATATTATATCTGCGATTTCTTTGTTGTTGTTGATTTGTTTTTTTTTTTTTTTTTGTTTAGTTAGTTTACAGGATTTGTTGTGATCATCAAAATTGTTATTATGAGAAATTTCTAACATTTATTGTTTATGAAAAATTACTATCTGTTTATAAGTTACCATTTGTTGTTTGTTTGCTTCAGTAAAATGTTTATGCTTCAGTACGACAAAAATTGTTACCATTTGTTGTTCCTTTTAAGCGTTTGATTAAATTAAAGTTAATTGTGTTGTTATCATTTTTTCCCTCAATTTTCTATCAATTTTATTACAAAAGTTCTATAATATTAAATTTTAAATATTATTATTACATTACTCGTACTTTCTTCATTTAGTTTTACTTTTTAATTTCACACAAATTAAAATGTATACAGCGATCGCATCATCATCATTATTAATTATTATACTTTTTTCATCAGTTTTTGTATAATTTATGCTACAATTTTCCGCTGATTTTACAATTTAAGAAACTTGTGTTCTGGGTCTAATTTATGCTTAATCTTCGGCAAACATTATTAGTTATTTTTTTCTTTCTTTCTTTGTTTTATTTTGTGTTTTTTTTTTTTATTTGTTTCTTAATTTTTTTCTTGTTTTCTTTTTATTAATATGCGAAAAAGGAATTATGAATGTTTATATATTTTTATATATATGCATATATATAAGTATATATATATGTACATACATATACGTTTGGTATATATATGTATAATAAAAATCACAAAAATAGTTTTCTGATCCAAATCCAGTTTAGACCAAATTGTATTCCTTAAGATTGGATTGCAGAATCGTGTCCTTTACAGCTGCAAACACAAACCTTATATTTTCAGTATCTATAGAAGAGAAAAGAAATCGTTATTAATTTTATATAGTTTCTTTTTTTTTATAAAAACACACAAAAATATACAATTGTCATTGTAACCATTACCAGATGGACAGCATGCTTTTCAGATTCCCTCAAATGATATGTCGATTAAAACAGCTCGAATATAATTTTTCAAATAAAACAAAAGATTGCAAGTTACTCTATATTTTAATAAAAAAATTAAAAATAAAGCATACAAATTTTAAGGCATGTAATATATTGATGTATTTCTAAACGGGTTAGCCTCCCCATCGATATTCCATTAAAACAACTGGGAGTAATATTGCGTCACTCAATCTAAGCCGACAGCTAAGAGTGTTGATTGCAAAATATAATCTTTCACAGCGCTGAATACGAGGTAGATGTTACGCGTATCTAAAATTGCTCAGTTATTTAGTAACTATTTCATTTGTCAATTATTGAGAAGCACTGGCTAGGGACTACTTGCAGCAGGCGGGCAGCAAACTCAAAACTTATTCAAAGACTCATTGCAAGCTATTTACAATTGTTAAATTTCAGCAGAAAGCATTCACGCTATATACATAAGCAGTTAGCATTACTTACCTGTAGCACAGGTGAAATGAGAATAGATAATCTTTTCGGAATCTGGATTTAAGTCTACAAACATGCGCAGTATGAATTCACGGGCTGCGATTGCATCTCGCTGTGGACCTGTTACCAATTTAAAAATAAATACAATCAGTTTCCGAACTAGCATGAGTGAAGCTGATGCAGAACTATATCTCACCATCGTATTCAGGAAAATAGTCCACCAAATGCGAATACATAATTTTCTCCTCTAATAAATCCTTCTTGTTAAGGAATAGAATTACTGATGAATTTTGGAACCACGGGTATGTAATAATAGTTCTAAATAAAGCTTTTGATTCCTCCATGCGGTTCTGTAATGTACAAACAAAAACATTTATTAATTGCAAAAGAAGATTTTAAACATGCCATTAAACTCACCTCATTATCAGATTCAAACAAGATTTGATCGTATTCGGATAGCGCAACCAAAAATATTATTGAGGTAACATTCTCAAAGCAATGAATCCACTTCCTTCGCTCCGATCGCTGACCACCGACATCTACCATTCTGCATTTGATAGATAATAATGCATTAGACAATGAATGATTCAATAGTGCAGTAACGACTTATTAAATAAGAAGCCAAATTAAGTGATTAATAAAGTAAGCGAGAAGCCAAACCAATACAGTAAATGAAAGAAAATGATATGCACAGAGATATTGTTGGAATGTGGTGTTTGTTGCTGTTGTTGTTACACACACACACACACACACACACACACACACAAATTGTGTTACTACTTTGCTTTAGTTTGATCAATTTTAGCAATATGGTAGGCATATTGAGATAGATGCGATAGACTGATATACCTATAAACAAGTGGATGCAACATAAAACTATATTGTAGTATTCCAGATGTCGGCGAACGGTTTCGCAATATATCCTGCTCAGAAGGCACATAATAAGGGTGCCCTATGCGATCTAAATTGTCAAGGTAGCTGATTGGAAGATATATATGTTTGATGATTTTTAAAAACATAGTTAGCACTCTTTTGTCTTATTATGTTTGTTTGTTTGGTATGTCCGCTAAATTCGGTCAGCCTGAATGATTTAACGTTCGAAACTCTTTAATAGATCTACTAGCTACTCTTACTTATATTTAATGATATGGTATATGTAGACAAATTCCACAAATTGTGCTGGTTAGAAAGGAAACAATTTAACGAAACAATTAACCAATAACCAAAGAACAATATTAGAGACATGCAAATCGATATCATTGGAGTCGTTGTAGCTACCTAAATCTGATCTCTTCTAAGTCAAAGGGATACTCAATGATCCCCGTTGTCGGCACACGCACTCTTAAAATGTCTTGTTCAGTGGGTAAATAATCAGGTTGAGCCACACGATCGAGATCCATCAGATAACTATACATAATACACATATAAGAATAAAATCGTATTTAGTATATCAAAGTATTCCTTGATTATAATAAAATGTTGTCAATTTGATTGTTGTCGGCTCTATTATCTAGTTGTGGCAGTAGTGTTCCATATCCAACAATTAACTCACTATTTAGCGGAATCGGTCAACTGATATTCTCTTCGGCGATCGTAGCACTCCTGTATACCAGCATCAGACCACAGCGTTTTTATGGCATTTAAATAGGGATCCTCAAATGTTGTCACTGTTTCGTAGTCAATGCTCATCACCAAATCGGCGAGTGCCTGCAAACGAATCAAATTAATTACTATATAGTTTTTAGTTGGCCAATGATAATGCTTACATTATGCTCGCCAACGCCGTATGATATTTTGAGCATGTCCATGGCTTTGATCATTGACTGCATGGCCATGAATATATTTTGGAACACCAGCTTAATGTAGCCGCGCTTGTCCTCGTCCGAGTACCCACTGCCATGGATAATACGCATCTGTTTGATGAACGTTGATTTGCCGGACTCGCCCGTGCCTGTGCATATGGAAAAAGCAAATGCGGCATTAGTCTGCTATCGAATCAATCGAACCTGCCACAACACCGCAGTGCACCACACACCACAGTCAGTGCACTCTCTACTAATTAGCTAAAATGCTGCGATATCAAACAACCGCAATAAATTGCAATTGCATTAAGCGCCCTGGGTGCGGGCGAAATTCAATCACGTGACATACATAAAGCTATATATGTATATGTGCGTGCATTTGGATGTGTGCGTGCATGTATCATGTCACTAATACAATTTCGCATACTAATTGAAGCAAACACGCCTTCATCGGCCATCGACCATCAGCCAGGAGTGCAACAATCCATGGCCGCCACATTTACATATACATTTATGGGTCAAGGCTGTTCGCCGATGGCTGCTGACTGTTGGACTCCTGCCGGCAGGTAGATTGATAGGCAGGTGAATGACTACTCACCCAGTAGGAGCAGTTTAAGTTCACGTCGCGCATCTCGCTTGTCACGGCGCAGCTGTTTCTCGATTTCCTGATTGATCCGCTTTTGTTCCTTGGCCTCTTCCGATAAACAGCACTCCATGCTAACTGGATTAAAGGACGCTTACGCGTTCTGCAGTCCCTGCCTTACGCTCCGTGACGTGCGTAAATCTTTCAGTTGTGCGGTAGTAGGGTTTATCCTGTTTATATGGTGGTAGTGGGTGGAGTTTTCCCACTAAATCCGATTTTATTATTTGTGTTTGTTTTTGGTGTTGCTATTTCTTAAGTTTCTTTTTGTTATATTTTTATATTTCTATATTTAGCCGAAAAATTGCTTAGATCCCGTTAGTGTTTTGTTGCTCTCTAAGGTTGTCCTATATAAATTGTTGAATGTTTTCTTTTGTTTATAATTTCGATTCACTTAGTTGCTCGTGAGCATTTGTACTTTGGCGTTCCTCGCTGTTTCCTACGACACTCAGGCTCTCTTTGGCTATTGCTTAATTTCCTTTAAAGGATTCTCTTCTTTGCAGTCCGTTTCTTGTACGTGTCTGTGTGCGTGTCTATGTGTGTATGTGTGAGTCCTAGTCCGACTGTGTGTGCGTATATGTGTGTGTTGTTCTGCGGGGGTTTACTCTGTTCCGTTGTTGGTATTCAGTACTCAGTTTACTATCTTTCTAAACAGACTTTGGTGCATCTCTCAGACAAATACGATGACCACATCGAACACGACGACTGCAACAGGTTCAAGTAGTACTCCACCTGTTCATAAACACCTGAAATGGAATAAGCCAAGCAATTTAATAATTATTTCCTTTTAAATATTTTACTATATTAACTCAGTTGAGATTTAAGCTCTGAATCAATTATAAAATATTGTTTTCTCTTGTTCTCTTTTTCGAGCACTACAAGAAATCTCAATTATCAGTACTTTAACAAATTTATCAAGCTATGTCAAGTGGGTGTAAAAACAAAACTTTCACAAGATCTTGCGAATTATCATGCCCATGCACATTGGCCTTGCCTAAAACTAGGAAATTCTGGATACACCTTGACTGATTTTCCCACAACACTGATCATAAGCTGAAAGCATGATCGGCGTAATGTTAATTTCCATTTACATTCCATAGCTGTGTTATGTTTTGTAAACATTGTAAATAGGTCTTATTCATAACTGATATTTATAATTCCGAATTTCTAGAACTATGTGTGGTTTCCAATAAGTAAGTAGAGTAATGCGGTTTTTGTATACATAAAAATGTAGCCAAGCATATGAGCAATATTTGTGTATACATATTCACATATATATAATGTTTATACATACTATATATACACAAGAAAGGTTGATTACACTTTCTGTTTTGTTTGTCTGTGTCTGCGTCTGCGTGCAATGGGCAAAAATTATTAATTTACTAAAAAAGAAAAAAGAAAAAAAGAAACGACGTTCCCAAACTATTTCGCTAGGCATTCCAGAAGCGCCCACTGCACGTAATAAGCATGTAAACAATTTAAATTGTTTTCGGAAACTGGCAACATAAAAAGCAAATTAATTGCCATACTACATACCAAAAACAAAAACAAGAAGGAAAGATCGTGTCTATAGGCATTTTGTAGATAATAAACAATGCAGTTACTTTAAATTATTTAAAAATAAAAGCAGGGTATCCCACTGTATATGCACTGCATAGTTTATAAATCAAAGTCAACTCAGAGGGAATAAGTGGGTGAAGCGATTATCAGGCACATTAGACAACAAACAGTAGCACTAGTCTGATAAAGAAACTGAGATAAACTCTAAATTTCTAGATAAGTTGGAAGCAGCTTGATACGGCGCACTCAGCAGAAGCTCGGGTCGGTTGTTAAAAAGGTTCAACAATTTAATATGAGTATATATATAGACTATACTGTTGATCGCCACCTCGTCCTCGACCTATAAACACCAATACCTACACGAATACGCCAAGCCAAATAAATACAATTTTCAACAGGTTTGTCGCAAGTTCCCTGGTCAAACATACTAGACCCAACCACCAACCCCTATACACGTCCACACCCACACCCACGTTTGAGGGCAACAGGGTATCATAACAAATGACTGACGGACTGCATTCAGTTAATTGTCGGCATTACTCATAAGCCATATACATATATATATATATATAGGTCCGCATTATTATTCATACCTCTTATCAGACCTAAGAAAGTATAGCATAAGATGTGCAAAAGGCTTAGCAACAAGTGGCTAAGATGTAACATAACTCTTATATATCTTCTATTCCTATATACTCTAAGCTGAACGAAACAAAATTGCACAAAGTTTTGAAGAACTATAAAGCTTTGGTATGATTAAACTTTTCAGTTTTCCAGCAAGTTTCAAGTCTCCACATCAAATTGAGTAGAAATGAAAGTTATTAAATTAAATGTAATAGTTTAAATAGAAGTACCTATTACACAGCATTGGCCACTACGCATAGCTTTTGAATCTATATATGTACATATACATGCATACTTACGCATTAATCTAACGGTTGTGTATGCCGATGAGCAGAGACATATGAATGAACCGAAGTCAAGCTGCAGGCTATCGACGACGACGATGACGATGAATGCACTTTATAAGTCGAGAATATCCAAATGTTGCTTCACTTGATGAGCTTCTTATTGTTAATCAAATTAGAGTCTCTGGTCGGTTTATGTACTAGCACTAAATTATAATAATAATAAAAAAGTTGTTTGCTTTTCTGGGTTATCGTATTGTTTCCCTGCAGTTAATTTAAATCGGTGTCGTTTTTTATTTGGATATATATATATATGTATATAAATTATGCATATAAGTAGTATGTATGAATGTGTGTATGTGCGTATGTATGTATGTATGTATGTTTAATTCCTATGTGGTTATGCTTTATGAGGTGATGTTTCCGTTGCTTCACGACGTGTCGTTTATTTTGTTTTTATTTTTTGCTTTTTGTTAATTGTTATCGTTTGATTTAGTTGCGTTTGGAAAACATTAGTTTTAAGGAACGTGTGTAGTCGTTTTTTATATGCATAATTATTTTAACTAATTTCTTTACTGTTGCATTTGTCTGTTCACTTTGTGCTTTTGTAACTTGTTCCACTTTCTGCTTGTATTTATTAGTTTTTCTTCTTTTAAATGCAACGAAGATTTGTAATTTGATATTTGGTAATTCAAAACAAAACTTTATATGACGACGAGAACAACAGTTAATTTATTCTTTTTTTTTTTTGTTTTTTTTTTTTTTTCTTTTACACGCAACAATTAAATGCTTCTTTTGTATTTAATTTTCTGCATACTTTATGCTTCTTGTATTTGTTTATTTTCCGGTATGCAGTGGAACTGCAATAAAAAGAACATTTACATTTACATATACATTAACATTTCCATTGTATAGTTGGGAAACACTTCGTTTATATGGAGCAACACCAGCAGCAGCCGCACAAGCAAAATCCTCCCACGCACCCCACCCAAATAGCGAAGAGTTCTGCTATGAGCAACTATTTTGTGCTTAAATGAAGAATTAACATGGAGGTTTGGTCCTATAGTAGATTTAACGAACACTGACGTTGGTTGTGTGGTTTTCCAAATTTGTAATATGCGGGCACCGCAACATAAACTTTTAATGCCCATTTAGCACCCACTGCATTTTGTAAAAAAAATTATTTAGAATTTACTGTTCGGGTTCGCAAAATGTGCTAAATAATGCCAAAACATGCTGTTTGCTCGGGCAAGCAGTGCACTGCAGTGTTGTCACCGCTAAAATTGGGTGTGCAAACGTTAGCAATTGCATGAGTATCTGCGCTTGATGGCAAGTGCAAATAAATTAAACACGAAATGCCATTATTTAACAAATGAAATGTGCTCAATGAGCAACATAAGCATAAGTGCAAAATGCAAATAAGACATACAGATATCACTGATAGGATAGATAGATAGTGCCCTATAGCTGTATATCTGTTTCGCTCGCACCTCTATACACACACGCGCACTGCTATACACACAGAGCGAGGGCGAGGCAAAAACGAACATGAAAAAATTTTGGCCAGAAAAATTGACAATTCTGGCATGCCGAATTGTTTAACAATTATGTGCCATTCTTTTTGTCTATGTTCATGATTTCATTAGTTATCTACCCGCACAGAACTACGCCCAAATTTCAAATTAAACTGAATGAACTCCAAGTAAGTTGGGGATGGTATTTTAGAATTGGCAACTATTGCTACTGCTGGATTTTGTCGGTGCGTCGATATTCCATTGAAACTCACAACATATTTGATTTTGCATTGTTCGGTTAACGTTAACACACGACCCGTAGTGACTTTTTTGCTTTGTCAACTCTTAAATTTTCTTAAGTATTTACACTTTTTTATTAACGCAACACCAACACACACGAAAGAGTCACCGACATAGAAGCATGATTGCAAGAAATTTACAAGGTAGCACTTAGACGTGCGCAATTTCGATTGCGCAGAATTTTTGACGTCATACGTTCACATTTACCAGGGCTGCTACAAGAATTTTAAGCAATGCTACAGCAGCCAACTTAATATCGATTGTATATCGAATAAATTATCATAACGATATTTAAATAATGTTACCAGCTTTTAAGAAATCACTCAATCGTGGGTGACCAGCACAGACAAATTGAAGTAAAAAACTATCGATATTGTTTCAAATATGATTTACGCCCATCTGCCGTGTATTTCAAAATAAGTTATTTTAGTTGAAGGAGTTGTAGACTGTATAAGAGACGTTCCTAAAGATTCCTTTTCTCTTTAATAAACATACGCTGCTCTTTTGTTTAATCTATGTTTTATTTGATTTGCTGTAAATTATTATCATTTGTTCAATGTATTCATGCGATAAATAAATGTTTAAATTAATTAAATAATATTAATATAATAACTTTACAGTACAGATTAGAAAAACAAAAATTGTGTATTTCGGTTCACTATGCTTCCATTCTATTGGCGCCAACAAACTTCAGGCTGGATATAATTCGTTCATTCGATTCGTTTAACAAAATTATAATAAGGGTTTCTGGATCTGTTAGTGACTATTGATTGGCTTCTCAATGTTATAAAGCTGCCTGCTCTAATTATTTATTTCGAATTTCACTCGTTTTTTCTGTTCAACTAACATCTACAAATTTCATATTTTAATTTTATTGAATTAAAGCAATTTAATGTCGTCTTCTGATATACCAAAGAAATGCCAAAAAGCTTATTTCCGGTTTCTTCTCTCCAATAAAAGAAAATTAAAACAAAACATTCAATTGACTATCAAAAAACTCGTACTACATGTACATACATATACAAAAGGTTATCTCCCTCTCGACTCGCGGATGTTTGAAACAAGGTCCTCATCGCGTGATATGCGTTAATATGTTCGTCTGTACCTTTTGGTTTTCTAACAAATTATAATTTAGACACATTTTGTTCGTATTAATTATGAGCACAATAATAGATTTAACAAATAATATTTTTTCACGTATGTGTGAATATATATATATGTGTGTATGTGTTTATGTCAGTGTTTGTGTTTATCTCTCTTACAACTAGGAAAATAATATTTATGAAACATTTTCAAAATATTTTGTATGTGCAATCATTTCTCTCAACAATAAGAAAAGTAATAGTAATAATAATTATATTTAAATAATGTTTGGAAGCACTGCTCTAACAAATACACGACTGTTTATTCAAGTACGAATTACAAATTAATCCAAACAATTAATTTTACAAAAATTATGACCCCAGCTAGTGGGGCTTATGGACAGGAGAAAAAAATATATTTATATATAAGGCGACGCAGCGCTGTTTGAAAATTTGGCCGAAAGTATTTAAGTTCGTTCTTAAAAATTTGTATAATATGTATGTAAAAAGTATTTTCTTGTATATATAAGTTGTATAACAAAAATAGGGGGCTGAAGTTGGCGTGGTTCTTGTTTTTGTTGTTGTAGTTGTTGCATGTTGTTTATTTAGTTGTTTTGAATTTATCCCGTCATCGTCGCCGCGTCAGCTTTTCAAATGGGACGCGTAAAGTTAGCTGGAAACAGGCCCTTCTCGTTTGTGCCTTCCTTTTGACCCATTAGCCAGCCCTCCTCCTGTAAATTGGCAATAAAAAACTGCATTCAATAAAAACAAGTAATGAAATTCTCGATCATAAAATCGAAGGGGCAACTAGCGCATGCTTTAACTCACAAACAGGGGTTCTCTTAAGTCTTAACAACAATTTCAGCACGTGGCAACGAAAATAGTTTTACCTGATCCTCTGGATCATCGTACTCGATGACGCGTATGATGTCACCAATCTCGAAGCTCAGCTCGTCGACATCCTCCTTGACGTAGCCATAGGTCGCCTTAACGCGATATAGCACACCAGGTGGCAAATCAGCGGTATTGGCATCTGCGAATAAAGTCACAGTTCAATTATAATTCTTGATTCAGAAAAGATTTGTCATTAAGTAGCATCGATTGCTGTACAATTACATTATTCTTATATATACATAGATATAGATATGCAAAAACTCTGTTTTTAGTGCACAAAACGCATAGGCAAGAACAGAACTTGCTGTTAATGTGTGTAATAAAAAAAAAACACAACTCGCAGCCTATATGGGTTAGTCGGGTTTAATAGGTAGCTTTTAGATATTATTACGTCGGCAATTAGCTCCATCGATAAAACAAAAGACTTAGGCAGCGAACGTGCAAGCGTTGTTTAGTTGTTTGTTTGATGATCAAATGAGCGAGTACGACTTAAGACTAGAGAGCCTACTTGCTGATAGACACCTGCAACCAGTATTTTGTTTTGATTTGTTTACATTTTATTACCAACAATTCCCACTTAAAATTTAGAATAGCTTTACAGAACAGAATTTATTTCTACAGTTTGTATATCCAATTGCTTTGTGTATATACAAGCATATAATCTAAGAATAGTAGACAGATGAGTCGCGTGAAACAGAAATTGTAGTGAATGTGCTCAAGGTGCATTTCAAAGTAAACAGTTGCCAGCTAGCGCCATCTATGGTTAGACGGCGACACACGAAACATCTTTAAGTTGTATGTTAACTCTACAGAGCTGTAACTGAAATTCAAATCTTAACAGCTGTTTACTTTGCAATCCAAGTTGTGTAATTAAATGATGCGAGATTTATTTATATACTTTTATGAAAAGGCACCGCTAAATGTAGACTCGCAAGGCTGATGACTGCCTGAGAATCGAATATTATATATATATAAATTATTGATTCGCCCGAAACGCACATGCTTTGGCCCAGTTGTATACAATTTGCGGTTAAGTTTACGAAGTACAGATACAGGACATCATCAACAGAAACTGAAGCTTTTTAGAGATACAATATAGTACAATAGACAAGCCGCTGTCAGACGCTCTCAGGCTCTATCGGGCAACCAAGTGAATCCATTCAGTATATTATAATAGAGTATACAGAGACTTTCATAAATTGTTTGAGTGATTGTTGTTGTTGAGTGGGTGGGTAGGTGTTTTGATTGCTTGGTGGATTTTGGTGGTTGGCGCCCAACGAGAGACAGCAAAACGACAGACAGACACAAGTGTGTAGAGAAGTAAATGCACAGACAGACCCAGTTTTGAAGTTTTTTTTTCGTAGATTGTGGGAGCTTACTCACCCTTGGGCACTTCGTAGATGCGCTCGTCATCTTCGTCGAAGGGATTTTTATTAGAATGCTTATTAACAGTTTGGCTATTAACTAATTGGTTTTGGCTAACGCTAACTGTTTCTGTATCTGTAACTGAGTGCGTTGTATTTGTGTTTGTTGTTGTTTCTTTACCTAATTTCTTTTGCTTGTGCTCCTCAAGCGAATTCGAGTTGCCATTAGCATTCGACTGACCATCCGGCAGCTCTTTCGGCTGCTTGCCGGGCTCTTTTGCCGTGGTAGTGGTAGTGGTGGTGGAGTTGCTGCTGGTGCTAGTGGCTGTGGGTGGTGCTGCTGCCACTTCATTGTTGTTACCATTTGATGCGGCCGTCGCTGCTGCTGCTGTTGTTGTTGTTGTGGCTGTTGTCGTTGTCTCTTTACCATCGGCTGCCAATTCACTGGTTGATTCCTCTGTTGTGGTGGTTGTGGTCGTTGTTGTTTTTGTGGTGTTCGCATTGGGGCTGCTCAGCTCAGCGTTCTCCACCAGCTTTGTTGTTGTGGTTATTGTGGTGCTGATGCCATTAGTTGCCGCTGCTGCTGCTGCTGCTCCTGCGGCTGCCCTCTCCAGCTGCTGAACGGGGCTGTCTGAAAGCTGTGCCGACTCTGGCGTCGGCTCTGGCGTTGAAGAAACTGAATCAAATCGTGGCTCAAGCATTGACGAGCTTGTGGATGTTGCTATTTTTTTGTTTGTTTTGTTTTGTATTTTATATATTGATGCGTGTGTGTGTGTGTTTTTTTTTATATTGTTTTATATATATTGATATTGATTTTGTTGTATGTTTTGTTTATTTATTAAATGTGTGGTGTTTGTTGTTAATTTGTTTTTATTTTTTATTTTTGGGTAGGGTTAGCATCATTCCAACAAAAACAATACATTTGTTTAATTCATAAAAGAAGAGAGAAAAAGTAAAAATATAACTCAACACATGCATTGTTAAGGGCACATTGGGTAAATCTGGTTGTTGTTCAGATTGCAAAAAGAAAAAGCAGCAACTGACAACATTCCATTTGTTTTTGCGGCGCGCTTCAATAAAATATAGATATTCAAAAATTGTTTTCAGTTAAAGTGCATCAATTAATAACTAATGAATTAGACCAGACCTCTTAAAAATCTGTTTACAAATATTTACATAACAAAAATTTATACAAAATACAAATGACAAAAATTTAGCCCTCTAACAATTGGAATGCTGAAAGTTCATCAAATTAGTTGGCGACAACTAAATAAAAATTTGTCTTTATAAATTGCCAAAAACTGAAAATAAAAATTCTAAAAACGCCTTCGAATTTTGTATAAAAAAATTTATGTGCATAAGATAGATAATAATATATGATATATATACAAATATTTTATATATTGTGTATAATATTGAGTTCTTTTTTGGGTTTATATATATATATTAATAATTGGGAATTTATTTTACACTTTGGCGATATGTAATGGAATTTATTTTACAGTTTTGAGCAATTTATAATTTATCATTTGGTTGATTTGTTGTTTTTATTGAAACACAAAAAAGAAGGGAAAAGCGAAAAGAATAAACAAAATAAAAAACGTAAATGCGTAAAATTTCATAAATATTTAAAAATTAATATTGAAAATTAAACGAGTACTGATAAATAGAAAGAGAGAGAGAGAGAGAGAGACAGACAGAGCACCTCAAGGGCATCTACTACTTACGACTGTTGGCCAGGCTGGAGCCGCCGTTTGTGGTTATTTGATTCTGATAGTTGCTATTGTTGGCATTGGCATTATTCAATTTGTTCACTGGCGATTGCACTGGACTCGACGTCTTGATGGCATTTACTGTGTGACAATCGAACAAAAAAACATTGTTGACATGCATAAATGATATGAATCTAATCCTAATCTACTTACTTGCTTGCTTGCGCAACGTATTTGAGCCCCGCTGCGATTCTGTAGCCAGTTTATCAACAATAGCCTCAAGTTCCGCATAGATCTAAGAGATATCGAAGTAATTAGTGTTAGATTTATACGATTATCTCTCTGTTCATACCTTGGCCGTTTCATTGTGGAACACTTGCTCGGTGGCGAACAGTGTCTGCAAATTGGTAACCAAAAATAATATTCTCGAATCGTAGAGGGCGGGCAACTCGTCGTGTAGTTCCGTATTCAAAATTTCGTAGGTGCGACGTGCCTCCTCCAATTGTTCACGACCTTTGGTTAGCTGTAGTAAATCAGAAGCAAAGAAATTAATTAATATAAAACAATGAAATTATATAAGGGGATTTACCTTAACATCATCCTTGCGCTTGTTGGCATTGGCCTGCAGATTCTGGAACGAGTGACGTTGGCCATCGTAGTCAATAAGCTTGCGATTGCGTTTCTCCACCTTCTTCTTCATTTCGGGAAACTGTCCGGTGTATGTGTTCAGCGGTATTAGCACCTGATCACCCAATTTGTGTGCAAAGTCCAGCCACAAGCTCTCCGAGGCGGCACTTTGTGCTAGCAGAGCATCGTAGCCGCTCCATTGTGGCTCATAGACTTCACAAACGGCATCCATCAGCGACTTTGAGGCGGTTTGAGCGGCTGTCATGTATATTTTTTAGAATATGAATTAAATTTCAATTGAATCGCAGCTTAGAGGCTTACCGCGTATGCATCTTATATAGTTATTGAACTCCTTTTGTAATTTGTTGGCATTTGTTTGCTGGCGATTGAAGTTATTCAAATGATCATCAAAGATCTCATCTGCGGTGCGATCAACTTTGCCCAAATTTTGTAGAATCTGCAAGTGAATCAAATGAAATGAATGAAAACACCAATTCAAAGCAAGTGTATATACATGTGTGTTGGCGTGGGCGGGTGTAGTCCAAGGTCATAGCTTAAAATGACTTCAAGTGTGGGCTATTGCTCTTTTCAAGCCCGACCACGTATGTACGTAATCCAAGCCCAATTACCACTGTAGTGGCAACATATTTCATTGGCACTTAACACTAAGAGCACACACTAACAACACACACACAGACACACACAGAATGTATAGCCAGCAAATGGCGCATTTATAAATAAGAAGAAATCATTTGGCAAGCATTGCCTGTGCCCCGGCTAAGTTTTTGTTCAGTTTTTTACATGTCTCAACTCGCAAAAAATAGCATAGAAAAGAAGAACAGCAATAAAAAGAGAATCAAGAAGAATAAAACTTAGCAAAGCGCTAAATCTGTTGCCACATGTCTGTCCACGTTCACGTCCGATTGGGGTTAAGAACGCAATTCGGACGGCAGCCTCCGGTCAATTTGTAGCTGCAGGCACTTGAATTGCTAAACACTTTGCCACTACAAAAAATCAAAACTGGAATGTGGTAAACGGAGCAGAGCAGGAGGGCGGACGGCGCGTTGATAAGTTGTCAATTGCTGACACAACCTTGTAACAGTTTTCAGCAACGCCCACGCCTCAGATGAGTGACCCCACACAGAACAAACAAACAATAAAAGAGGCTGCACAGCATTTAAACAGGCAGGCACACAGACAGAGAGAGGATGAAAGAGAGAGAGAGAGACAGAGAGAGAATGAGGGAGAGTGAGAGAGTCTATGTGTCTGCAATTAACTGTGTCACAGCTGCAAGCTGCACAACTGTGCGTATACGCAATGTAAATTTTAGGCTAGCATCTTTTTGCTGCTATTAGCATATTCGCCACAAAGCCAAACAAGCACAAGCTGTGCAAATATTTGAAATGAGATAACAAGATAACGAATCAGCATTCTACACAAATTGTACGTCTACAGATATAACAGTTAGATAAGCTCAAACAAACAACTAAGATAATTCGTCTAATATGCCGGAGCTGTGCTAAAATTCGCCCAAAACTCGTAGAGCACAAGAGTGTATGTAGTACTACTTCCTCTGTAGGAAACGTTGCCTTAAATGCTCACACTGAACGCGACCCGTTATGAATGATTAACCCAAACGCATATATGCGATACGCATGTTAAATGAGGTAAGGCAGGTAATTGGAGGCAAGCGTTAAAGTCGTTAAAATAACAAACAAGACGAAACTCAAATGCCCTTGAAACTTAATGGCAGGGAAAATTTTCGTTGTGAATGAGTTAGTTATAATAAGCGCTACGAATTGAGAACTATTTCATCTTTGGAATATGGGGAAATATGGCAAAGTGTTCTCAATAATTGTATATACATATTTTTATGGCAGTTGTTTCATGTTTCATTCAACAAAAGTTAAGTAAATGCAGCTATCTTCTGCCTATTCGTTCAGTACATGTCACACACACGCGCGCACACATATAACTATGGTCACATTCAGCACACATAAAAACCTTTTATGGGCACACTGGCCAGCAATCACACACACACATCGATGGCTTTATTGTGGGCAGTTTCCCAGCAACCTGTTGACGCATTTGATGACCATTTTCGTAACTGAAAACCGGCAAATGCTAAAAGAACCAGCCAGGTCTTAACTGTTCAAATGCTTTTTGATTTTGTTATTGTTATTGTTAACCTTAATTGGTAAATCGAAGACTGCATTACACACATACACACACCTGTATGTATAAACAGCCTGTGTATATAACTGCTTTAAGCCCACGTGTAGAAAACTTCAACCAAATGCAGCGAATGATTGTGTGTGGGTGTTTCATGATTTTAAATGATATGTGTGTGTATGTGTGTTGCCAGGGTAGGCAAAGCTTTATTAATTAACACACACACACAAACAAACACACCAAATTTATTATCACTTTCAGTGTCAATTAGTTCCTCAGCTGCCTCAACTTCAATGCAGATAGATATGAATAGATATGATTGCGTTATTGGCGGATGATTGGACTTTGTGTGGCTATCGCGGCGCAGGGCTGGCCATAACCGCAGCCGTTCCACTTCCGCTCTACAGGTCCCAGAACATTTGGCACTTGTCCTTCTTAACAAATGTATATGGCAAGCATATTTGTAAAGTCTCGCAGCAAGTTTGCGTCATCGAACTGTCCCAGCTATAGACGGTAAATATAGAGTATATGCAGATACATATATACTCAGATATATACACATCTATATGTATATGCATATATCTAGCGTGTGTCATTTATTTTAAAATTTTGTGCTATCTCTCGCACTGGCTGTCGCTATATGTATGAGCACCTATATATAGTATAGTCATATATATACATATATACAAGATGTGGACCAAAAGTTTATTTTCTGGCTGGCTAATTCCACGCATGCAACATGTGCGTAGAGCAAGAAAACCGTGGGCTAAGCTTTTGGCCTCAAGCCAGACACAGAGCTCGCTGTGATAGGGGCGTGGGGCGTGGGCGTACAGAGGAGTCACAATAACGATGACAACATCAGCGGCAACAGCAGCAGCAGCAGCAGCCTACGAGATACCAGATGCCAGATGCACAAGTATCATGTAGCTGCAAAATGTAATTCAACTTTCAAAAAGTGCAACACATAAAATATAAATCGAAGCAAAAGTAGACAGACACACACATATACACACACACAAAGACACCCATCATGATGGGCAGACAAACAAAAGTAAAGTGCTTCAGCCGACATATTGTAAAAGACTGGTGGGGCGCGGCGAGGTTCGCTGGGATATACTATGTATAAGCAAGCGTTGGCCCAGTTTCGAAGCAATCTACTGGCAACTGCTACAAGAAGACAATCAGACAAAAAAACAAAAAGAGAAAGAAGCCAAAGCAAAGTGGGTAACGACCACCAGTTACCAACTGCTACAAAAGCACACTTTGTGTTAGGGCCATCAAGTCGCACCAATTCTGAGCCATTCACAGCGCTCGCACATAAATATCAAACGAAATTCCTGAATGAAATCAATTTTGACTAATACAACCCATTTGGCTGTCTGTCTAGGGTATCAGCAATGGCAACGTCAGCTAAACTAGAAACAATTCTGGCTACAACAGGCAGTGCAAATAAAAAAGGGAATATTAAACATAAACAGGCAACAAGACGGCAGCAACAAAAACAATTGTGAAGAAGAAGAAGAAGCAGAAAAGTTTTGTAGAAATTGTTGCTGCCGGCCAAAGTGCGAGAGACATCGCTAAGAGAGCAGAGCGGGAGCCGAGATGAATGGCAGGCGGCAAATGAATAAGAGAAATGGGTATGGAAAATGTGCCACGACTAGATCGGTGTCAGAGCAGCGTGCCACGCCTTGTAAACTGCCAGCCCATGGCACCGCCTAGCGGCAACAGTTGAGGCCGTTGCCAATGCCGACAAGTGCTGCTGCTGCCTGGTTTACTGGCATGCAAACTATGCAAGTAACACAGGTAAGTCTCTCTCTGTCTGGCTGTCTGTCTGTATGTGTGCGTGTTTGTTAGCCAAAGAGCTAACCTATTACCACAAAAGCACATTTTCAACTTGTTGCCTGCGGCTAGCGGTAAAAACCAAAACATTCTCCATATAAAGTACAACGATTGACTCTAACGACGATGACAGCAAAAAATAACGAAAACAAACACAGCAAATTAAATAAACTAAAAAAAAGAGCAACTGTTGTTGTGGGTAGTAAACCGGTTTTCAATTGCGACCTCTCCATACACACACACTCGTACACACATACACACGCACACACCCTCCAGACAGTAAGTCATATGACTTACACTTTATCTCAGATCGAGTTAGCAGCTCAGAAACGTGCTAACAGAAAAAAATAATCTACGAGTAACTGAGCACAGATCATATATCGTGTTAGTAATAGTTATTAATAACAGCGTCGGGTTTACATAAACAATTATTTTTATTTGCTAGCCACACTAATTGAAAATGGGACGACACGCTGAAAGTCTACCAGGGAAATACCAATTAAACATGTTTTATGAATTAAAAATATATCAAATATATTCTATTCCAATTGTATTGAGCTTTTGAAGAGATTTATAAATATTAATTAATTTATATTATTTGTTTATTATTTTAATTATATATTTTATTTTATTTGTTTTAATCAAATTTAGAAAAGAGTTATACTAAATTATCAATTCAATCTTGTATAAATTTAAACTCAATGGGAAACCAAAGAAACTAAATCAAATATATTTGCAGCAATAACACCATTCCATTGGTTTCGCTGTGTATGAAAGCGCAGACTTTGTACATACATACATACATGTACATATATCATTCGCTTTAATCGACATATGTATGTATGTAAATTAAAACAGTTCATTGCGCAATCGAATACAAATTCGATTTGTTTATGCGACGTTTTCAACTTTGGCTTCATTTGCATAATTTCATTTAATACATATCAGATGGCTGTCCTGCTCTCTCGCATTGGTATGATAGTTGCGCACTCACTCTCTTTCACTCTCTTGGCTCTGCGTTTGGGCTTTCTTTCGCATTCGATGCGACGTTATTGCTTTAAGCTTAAGCAAGTGGAAAGTGAAACTCGGTAGAAAGTTTGACTGAAATGCCCAATGAAAATAACTAATATTTATCTATGCTAGAGTCTCTCGCACCGAATTGCCATGATTTATCTATTAGCATTAGATAAAAAAAAAACTCGAAAATAACCAAATAGAAATGGAATATAATGAGACAAGCAAGAGACAAATAGCTGTTACTGGTAATGGCTAAGCAATATCTGGACAGACATACATCATTCGGAAGAAAAGAGCTTAGCCGCATGTTGAATTGAGTTACGTAAGTTTCAAGAATTTAGCTACAAAAGAACCTGTTGCTCGATGCTATCCACACGGCAATACAATAAACAAAAACTGTCCCCAGCGGAAATAAACAGCCACACACACACTCACACACACGCATACATATGTGGGGTAAATGTTTATAATGACATAAAAATAATGGAAAACCTGTCTAAGCTTTAGACATCGTTAATATCCGCTGGCTACGAGCATTTGAAAGGCGAAAACAAAGCAGCAACAACAACAACAACAAATGTTGCTGCCATTATTAACCATTTCTAGGCATTTCATTCAATAATTATTTGAATTTTTTTTCCCAATTTTTTATGTTTTACATTGAATTTTTATAGTTGGGCTTTTCTCCACATTTTTGATTTGTTGTTTGATTTTAAACTCGTTACGCTTGTTGTGTTTATCTAACCCGCTCCGCATTGCTCTTCGCAATTAGCTTTACACGTTTTCTATTTATTCGAAAAACATTTCGCTACGCAACGAACAGTCAATGCTTGGGAATGGCTTTGAATTGATTTTGTTTGGCTTCATCGCAAAGACTGTCAAATGTAATTAGTGCAGTTAAAAGCGCAGTCGTAAATCAATTTACTGCTCAGAATATGTAAATACCTATTATCTGTCTTATAGAAGCATACTTATGTATGTATATATGTATGTATGTATGTACAGGCGTGTCTAGTATAGGCCCGCATTATAGCTGGCTAATAGAAAATGCAAATATTTTTGCCAACTGCAAAGAATTTACTGGGCCCAGAGTATGTATCTATGTATATACTTATACACATATGTACGCATTAGTGTGCGTGTGTGCTCGCTTAAAGCTTTTGCTATAAACGAAGAGAATAAGAGAAAGAGTGCGCGAATAAAACTTGAGAGAGATGTGAGTGAGCGAAGCACATGCATACACTTGGCGAAAAAGTTAATACTATTTCTTGTGAAACTATGTATGTATATACATTTCACTAAAATTCATTTTAAATTTTAATTTAATTAATTTGATTTTTGGTCTTCAGCTCAAAAACTGTTTAGGTTTTCTGCTCTTCTAATTAGAATTTTGCAATTTTTTGTATTACAGATAATTGAATATATACTTGTCTCCTAATTGCATTATGTTTTTAATTGCCTACAGTTATCAAGAACAAAAACAAATTTGTATTTTCGATTCATTTGCCAAAAATGATAATTACCGTACATTAATTTATCGTTAATCTTTGCACACTCTCACACATACAATCGCATATCTTTTTTTGCTTGTGTATTGAACTTTTGTTTATTTTCTTTTTATTTTTGGCTGAAACGTGAAAAATGTGACGCTGCTGTGCTGTGCTGTGATATACAAAAATTAGCTACATATACGCTATATATGTATGTATATTGAACAGAGTTGGCGACCGGACAATGGATCGTATGCGTTATATAAGTGTTAGCGGTCGTGCCCAGGCATATGATAGAGCCATGCTAATCAATCACAAGCTATTCTGAATATATGTGTACCCATAAGTATGCATTATATGGTATCTGCCAGGTACTTTTCATGTGTCGCTCTCTCGCTCTCTCTGACTCCCTCTCGCTCTCTCTCTCTCTCACTCCCTCTTGTCAATTTTGCCTTTGGCCGGCAATGCGGTCAAATCATGAGCTCACACTTAGCATATAACTCATTATAAGCTACAAAATAGAGTGAACAGACAAGAAACTAATAGAGTGTCACTTATAGTTAGTTAGTGCGACTTAAGACACATTTTCAGGCCATTCGTAGATACAATTTGAATCTGTGTCGTGCCGTTTAACAGCGCTGTGCAAATGGAAGACACCACCAACTGTTGACTGTGCGCCTGTCTTTACTGGCTGGCTGGCTGGCTGGCTGTTGCTCAAGCGGCAACAGGTAGACACTAGATCAAGCACTGAGATCGGCTTTGTTTGGCTGGCGAGGGCACGTGATTTGCATAGATATCGAATCCAAAATCAAAGTACTTAACGGCACGTGACGCCGCATGACGCAGCTACAAAAAGTGTTGGGCAATCAGAAAGTACGCCCCATTAAGATCGAACGTACGAGTAAACAAAATGTACAAATACTATTTGTTTCTAGTTTTCGGTTTTCAGATGAACTTTATGGTTTACAATTTTCGTAGATTTGCTGCCTGCCCAACTGTGAAAACCGGGTCAAGAGCAATAGAAATGAATTGCTCCGCAGATGCGCGCATTGGAGTGAACTAAAACTAAACTCTTGGCTAACTTTATAGCATTCTGTGACTGAAGGTATAGCTGAAATCCCGGTATTATTAAAATATAAACTTCTAGAAGGCTAAGCCGAAGCGTGTGACTCGTTAAACCACAAAGGCAATCAACACCAATTGAGGTCTTCAAAAATGAAAAGTTTGTGCTAGGCCACAAGTTATCAAAGTCGGATATGGTATATACATATACATATGCCATATATGTACATATATGTACATAAATATATGTATATATAGACCTTAACTGGCTACTGTTCAACAAACAACAATTCGTTATCAATTTCATTTAACAGCAAGACGCATTGTACACTAATAAATTCGCATCTAATCGTACTATTAAAACCGAAATCAAATTTAGAAACCACTTGGGTAGTGAATTCAAAACTATTTATGAGCCAAATATGGTATTGGTAGCAGGCAAAACACAATGAAGCATATAGCACTAACTGAATGACATGAAAATGCCAATAACCCGCAGATACCAGGGAAATTGCGCAACGTGCAGTGCCAGTGGCAGTGGCAATGGCAGTCGTAAGTACGTACACGATCACGCTGGACGCCTCAGTTGCTGATAACACACAAAATTCCATTACACAAAAAATAACTTCGACTTATCAGCTAGAAAATGCCCGAAAAGCAAATCTCAAAGATAAGCGAATACGCTATGCTTTTTACTGGCTTTTCGCGTGCCCGTGACTAAAGCAGATAAAGAATTTGCTTTTCATAAAAGATGAGCGCCAAGAAATGGAAAAAGTGTGCCAAAAAGATTTCGTGTCTGGCTAATAAATAATCAGAGACGCTAGCTTAATTATAGTGACTATATGTGTGTGTGTGTGTGGATATATGTTTAATCTGCGCTTGGTTTTGATGTCGTGTCAGGAAATTTCGCTGCCAGAGCTGAGCTTTAAAAGACAAGTTGACGTTTCTCACGCATCGCTACCGATTGACAAACTTACTGCCACGCCTTTACCTTTCTAAATTTAAGATATTTAGATATATATGTATATACATGTGCAAATATAAAGTCAGTGAACTGCTCTTAATTATTAGCTCAGCTTCGCTGTTGAAGAAAATGTATTTGAAGTAAACAACATTGGCATTTTCCACTCGATCGATGCGAACCAAAGGCGAACACCTGATGATGCCGTCAAGTGTGTGTGTGCTTGTGAGTGTGTAGGAATGTAAACACACACACATGCACATACATGTATACATTCATTTATACACACACACTTACTCACTACACCGAGCCGTTGCACTTTTGGGCCCAGTCAACTGCAAAACAGCCATTGGGGCACTGGCCAATTGGCCAATTCCAATTTATTTACATTGAATTGTAAATTGTAAATTTGAAATTTGAAATTGCATTTACAAGTTGCGTATCTGGAATTGCATTAGCGAAATGCATTTGCAATTGTCGTTAACCATATACGACTTCGAGTGCAGCCATTTGTATCTTTTGTATAGCCACGGCATTTGCTTGCCTCAAATGAGATCAAAATGCCAAAAAGCCGCAAGGCTAAAGCCGCATTAAGCAAAATGCAAGCGATAAACAAAATTTAAATAAAATGCTGACATTGAACAAGTTAAATACAGATAAGACTCATTAATTCACAACTATTCTAATACTCAAATATCTTGGCAGGATACACAATACTAAAACTTCAAATTTGCTAATATTTCTCTCTATTTTTATGTAGACACATCATCAGGTAATTATTATATTAAGACTTGTTGATCGCTAAGAACTAAACTCTGCTTGCCAAATGTTAATAGAGTTGATTATTTTAAGTACATTATTACACTGCTATTATCTAACTAACCGCAAGTGCATTCGAATGTCAAGTAAATCTCATTGGAATTAACGATGCCTCCCCGCCAGCGTCTACATTTCCGTTCACCGTTGCTCGCTCCCCCCGCGGTTGCATAAGGCAACGAAATTCAGCGCTGTGCAAATTGAAAACGACGGCAACCTTCAGCAGGCAGCAACAGCAGCAGCAGCAGCAGCTGACAGTGGCCCGTGGTTCGAATTTAGTGCATTATGATTGCACTCCAACAATTGTCCCTGATTGCCGTCGCAGCCAGGCGGTTGTGCAACGCAACCAACACGAAGGTTGCCCCTGCCAGCCGAGCCAAGCCACGCCACGCCACCCACACTGATGTGCCACTTCAGAGCCACTCAAATGGATTCCAGGTGCGGATCTCGTTAAGCTGCGATTTGTGAACTATGCTAATTTTTTCTATTTTTTTCTAGTTTGCTCAATTCCTCTTGCGATGCATTCGAGCGAAACCAAATGGCAGAGAGCGAAAATTCAGCACGTTGCAATTAAGCGAAATTAGGTAAACGCAGCGTATACGTAATATTGCTGCTAGAATTTCATGGGGCACAGAAGGGGGCACAGGTGGGGCAGACTCGGACAAAGTTTGCTAGGGGTGCGAATTTGGCGAAAGCCAAAGAAAGTTGGCACTTGATTAGCAGCATTTAATGACTCAATTAAGTCGAACGACGGTGGCAGGGGCTCTGCTTATGATATTTGCATTTTATATTTATAAACGTTGATTGCATAAGCTGGAACGCAGTTCGCTGCTTGAAACCGGTTTTCATATTTTTGCCACAGCTATTGTGAATTTTTATTTGGTCGCTGACAATAACTGGCAACTGCCAACTGGCAGCACTTTCGCGCAAAAAATACTATATATACATATGTATATATTTATAATCATGTTTACAGGGTGCTTGAGACAAAGGGCATACAAATAATTCCCAGGCCAGTCCCAGACAGCCAGCCAACCAGCGCGCATCCAGCGTGCGCACTTTGTCTATCTATATCTGTAGCTGTATTTGTGTCTGTGTATATCTATTTATCTCCCAGATGCATTATACTCTATGACATTCAACTGAAAAAAGTAGCACAACATCCGAGTGAATCGCGTGCTTACCCCTCACATTGTGGGTTGAGTGACGCTTTTTGTTCTAGGGCAGAGTTTTCTCTATTTTCACATTTCCGCACACAAAAGCCAGCGAAATGCAGCACAAAATTTTAATTTTCATTTTGATTTAACTAGGCATAGAGTTTCACAGGCAGATGCCATTGCGAGAAACTAAACTAAATGAGCACAGCACACAAAAATTCCCCTATTTACTGCAAATACAAACAGATTTATGGATAGCTTTAGATTTTGCTTCAACCAACTTGCTAATCTTCTGAAATTACCTCCATAAACATACATATTCTACAAAACGAAATGAGAGCGATTCATGAACTACCTGCTATAAAAGTAGAATAAGTTTTATATTGTGCATCGGAGACGTCGCTGTCGCTATATATTGCTGACTCTCTGTTCATTTTCTATGCTAACTAGTCTATGTCTAGACTAGATGTAGTTTTCTATGCCGAACAGCATATATAAATGAATCAAGGGGGTAGGTCAACTATATCAGCAAACTGTATATCAAAAGTTCAGTTAATGAATGAAGCATTTTTTAAATCTGTGAATATTACAAATATTTTAATAGAACATATTAATTGGAAAAAATATCTATGTATATTCATTTAAGCACATCATCTTGACTGCAGAAATTTATTTTTAATATTTAGCCCATAAATTTCATTATATACAATATAAAACACTTGTACTACATAAGCAAATTTAATGCATTTCATTAATAATATAAACCAAAACAACAGTTTATAATATACGCCGATATACAGTGCTTTCATGAATACTTCAATGAATACTTCTATCGATTACAGATAAGTATACGTAATTTATGCAATTTGTCATAAATTTCATTTATAGATTTCTATCCAATAAACAATTGGGCGCCAGCTCTTTAACTTTGGCATATTGCAATATCTACTTTGGGAACATTCCAAACATGCCAACATCTATAAAATATCATGGAATGTTTCAAAATGCTGCCAAAAATACATGTTGCAAAAAAATAAAAATAAAAACAAGCAAACAACGAAGAAAAAAGCCTGTTAAGACAGGGCAAGGCTAAGGCTAATGGCAACACACGCTTGAATAGAGCCAACATCGATCAATTCAATCACACGATCGTATTAATTGCAGTACACGAACGGGTACATTGTGCTAAGTTCTATGTCTGATATATGTATATCATTGCTGCTGGTGTGTCTCCGTGTCTGTTTGTGAGGCCGCAGCTAATAAAAAGTGAACAACACAAAAATTACGTATTCGACCCGTGAGCAATGCGAATACTAATTGACCTTGCCAACCACTTCAAATGTGGCTGCTCAGTTGAAATGATTATTATTTGTCTTATTGTTTTTGTTTTTTGTGTGGGGATATATTTTGTTTTTCTTCTGAATGAATGATATAAACTTGTGTGGTTTATAGCGGACGCAAAGGTGTTGAAGCAAAGCACTTATGAGCTGTATGAAAATAGGCATAGAGTTCATGCGCCGACACTTGACTTCTCGAAGAACATCCAGCAAGGGAATTTAATTTGTATGGCCGGCCATTGTGTGTGTGTGTGTGTGGGAGGACGGAGCTGGAGGAGATGGAATGGGGCAGCTGGAAGAGAGACTGGCAGCTGTTGAGTTATTGAAACGTCCGTTGTAGTGGCTGCTGGACAATTGCATGAAATGAATCAAGTGAAGTGCCGATAAATGTCTAAACGTAATTCAATTGTTATGCAATCAGCCAAGTGACGAGACATATTCAATCAAAGAAAACATTAAAGCACAGAAGAAGAAAAAAACCAACAACAACAACTACTCTAAAGAAAAGGAAAAAAAACATTTCCCACATTGCGCAGTCGTCACTTTGCGTTGATTATTGTTGGCAATTTCTATAATTGAATTTTTTAATAAGCTCGCCTCTTTATATATACCCCGTAATCAAATGGCTTATAGCACACACACACACACACACACACACACACACACACACACACACAGACAGAGACACGCAACAGACCATTATCAGTGCACGTCAGCATGAATTGTATCCGTATTCAATGCTGTATCTATGTGTGTGAGTGAGTCTATGTGTGTGTGAGTATGAGTGTGATTGTGACAGTGCCTTGTAGCCACTTCATTCGAGCAGCTGTAATCGCTTGTCTGCGCGCTCGATTGAATCACTTAATAAGCGATCTGCAGCTGGAGTATACACCCCCCATTTGCTTGACTGGCCCGGGGGGGCGTATGCACTGCACCTGCTCATCGAAAATTCGTCAATATATTCATTAAGTCTAAGACTCATTTTTGTGCGCTACACAAACTGCTGGCGCTTCACTTATTTTCGATCCAATCAATTCCGAGTATTTACTTAAAGACTTGTTTATTCTAAGCTGATACGAATTCAACTTGATTTCGGGTATTGCGTTTGCTTTAGGTTTTGGATTACTGTAACAACAGTACTTCATGTTTGCGCCTGGGAAAACAGTACTCTGCAACGGAACACCAAAAGAATTGAATATGCCCTTATTTATGCATTGAATTATGCCAAGCTTCAAATATGCAATTGAAATCGATGAAATATTTATATACATATAAGGAATTTTACACAATTACATTTTGTTTAATTGCAAATTAAAATAAATGTATATTGTTTCAAGGTTTCCTTGTAAAAGGTAATATAAATATTTAAACGAGCGTCTGTCTAGACGACCAGAAGTTTTTTTGTAAATATGATATATGGAATGAGTTTGCTGACAGATGACAACTGCTCCGGTTGAAATTGTGTTTTAATAGATTTCCTGCTTAATACTTAGCAATTAACTTAAGCAATAAAAGATAAAGAAATCAATGACTATTCCCCTCTAAGCGGTTCATTAGTCATAAACATGCGTAACTATTTTAAGTACGGACTAAAAACAAGGAAACAAAGAAATGTTGAATGAACAATGCCCATCTCATTTAATTTGCATAAAATCAATTTGATTTCGCTTATCGCTTTTATTATAGGCTTTTTCTATTTTTTGCTGAAGCACAACTGAAAATAATTGACTTTTTACGCAATCTTGTCTCAAATAGAAGCAATTGACATTTAAAGATCGAAGAAGAAACAGACGAAGAAGCAAGCAGCGACGACATACTCGAAGTTCAACATGCAACAGGCAAGTTTGTGAGTTTCTAAAAATTGAGCTGCCAATAAAATGTCAATCGCTGCTGCAGTTCAGCAGAGATAGAGACACGGAGAGGGAGAGAAAAAGACGTGAGAAGTTGGGTGTGGGAAATAGTTGATAGTCAACAGCAACAAAGAGAAAAGCAAATTTTGGCAGCTGTTGCGGGACGCGCTTAAAAATAGCAACAAATATGCGAGACAGCAGCGCGGGCGAAATTTCGCAAAAAAAAGAGAAGACACACACACACTTACGAAATAAATTAAAATAAAATTACTTATGCGATAGAAAAGTGTTGCTTGTCACTTTTGCGAAAAAGAAAACTTAAGATATCTATAAAATTAAGAAAAAAAAAAATAAGAAAAGTCGAAGGCGGCGAGTTATAAAACAAAAGATACATTTGTATATACTATATAGACGAATGGAAGAGTGAAGAGGCGTCTATTTAAAGATTGACTGCCAGGCGACATTTTCACGTTGTTGGGCCAGTCACGCACCCAAGACGAAAATGTATCTGGGCGAGCGTCTGTGTTTCTTGTAGTTATGCCACGAATGTGTGTTTGGATTTGACAAGTTTTCTCTAAACCAAATGCTGTATGTCTTCTTTCCTACGAACGCGCGCGCTCAAAGCAGCTTGTTCCGCCTCTCGCCCATACTCTCTCTCTCTCTCTCTGTGTTTTGACCATCTCACTATCTCTGCATCTCTCATATATTACATATTGTACATTTATCGAAATGAGCACACAATGCGCAAATACAAAGCGCCGGGCAGCACAGCAGCACAGCGCAGCGTACCGAAACGTGCTCGGTACAAACTAGTCTATAATTTTAAAAATAAACTCTACGCAAATTATGAAATATCCAAATTCTGCTTCTTTCTATTCTCTACACAGATTTCAAAAAGAAATTAGAACATTGAGAAAATTTTCGGACATGGTGTAAAGACGAATTCGTGCTTCTACAAACAAATATACATATGTATAATACTCTAAATGCTTGCCAATTAGAGCGAATCGGATCCGGATCCAGAACTAATTCGTATGAACAAAGCAATGTATAAACATGGAATGCTCTAATTTGCTAATGAACAAATTTAAAGGTCTTCTAAGACCAAAACTATGTGCATATAAATGCTATTCTATTTTTATTAATTTAAGTAATACAAAATAAATATTGATACATACATATATAATGAGTTAGAATACAGCTTGCTATAAAAATGTACAAAACATGAATATATGTATGTATATCTTAAACATTTAAAAGTATTTTCAAAATATCTAAAAATATTCTATTTATTATATTAAACCTTTCCTAAAAATAAAAAATCATTGATAAATATGTGCTAATTTCATGAAATTCATGCTCCCATGTTTTTACTGTGCTGTGCTGTGTTAATACGAATGTTTAATCTGCACAAATTGCATTCCAGGAAATAGTAAATAGAATGCTCTGCTGCTTAGGTTTAAAAATACACTCAAAACTTGCAATACGACATTTAGAAAAGGCCCCAAAGAATTTCGTTCAAGTTTAATGACCAACACGAGCGCTTCGCGCTGCTCATCCTCATCTCAAAGAGCAGATAGCATAGAAAATACCAACGAACTTTTAGAAATTCAACAGTAAATGCCAAGACACACACACACACACACACAGAGTCAAAGAGGCAGATTGGTAGAGTGTAAGCGAGATGGCAGCAAATCAATACAGCGAAACTATTAATGCGAGCGAAAGAAAGAAAGAGCATCATTCAGAGCTTAGATTACAGCATTTTCTAGCCGCTGTGGAATGCTGCTTTAGCAGTGGCCGAAAACTTGTTTACAAGACATCGCGACGTGCCAGCAGCGAGTGGGTCAAAATGCAGCTCTTTTACACTCTCTCACATGCATAGGCGTAAATGTGTGTGTATGTGTCTGTGCGTGTGCGTGTATTGACATTCACATTAAAGCTGAGCAGCCGCTCCTGGACCAATGCTTGAGCGCCAAACTTTCACTTGTGCACGCAGCGGCGGCATAGATGAAACAAGAGAAGCATAAAACAAGAGCCAGAGAGACGAAGACGACAGAGATTGAGCGATGAAAATCAATGTAGCCAGAAACTTGATCGCCCAAAAGAAACAGAAAACAACAACAGCAGAGAAATGCTTCCTATTGCACCGCCCTAGCGACAGGTGGCGTTGGAGCATCTTCTGTGACAGCTTTTACAACACTCATAAAGCTGCTAGATATGAAGTTGTTTGTACTTTCTTTTGCCCAACTATTTGTATGTGTGCGTGGTGTTGTTTTTGCTGGAATCAATGAATTTTATAGAGCTTCTAATTGTACACAGTCGGTTGCTCCATTGGAAATAGGACAGGGACACGGCCCCCAAGCAATGTTTTACAGATGGGCGTTGGGGTGGGCGGTGCAATACACGCCCTAGAAAATGTCACCGATTGCTTGGCCCAATTACTGCACTCATGCGAACACATGCATACATATTCCAGCATACATACGTATTTATGACACTATTAACTTACCTTCTCCTTGGCACGTCCAGCGTGTTTTTGCATAGATTTAGCAAGCATGATGCCTTTATTTTCGGACATTCAATCAGCAGCAACGGTAACAACAATAACAAATAGATTCAACCGAAGAAGCACAGGTTGTGTGTGTGTGTTTCAGTGAGTGTGTGTATATGATATTCGTATATGCACTGCAGGTGATCAGAAATATTCAAAAATTTCTGATTTGGCACAATATACACTGTGTGAAGAACAGAAGAACTCTCCGTTTTTCGGTTATTCGCTTTCGGGGAAATTTTAAATGCACATTTAACACACGACAACGGGCCACAACTTGTATTTATTGAACGTTGCTATTTTGATGCGATTTGGCCGCGTTAGTAGCACTCGAAAGTCACGAAATAATGGCACGTAAGCGCGCGGCTGCGACTTCAGGTGTGTCTTCGAACTTGACGCTGCTGCAGACGGAACGGGACTCATTTATTTATTTATAATTTATAATGTTTACACTCAAGCAATGTCGATATCTGCTCTCTATCGATACTTCCCACTGACTATCAGCGCGCCACCACACTGGTCCGCTGTTAAATTTAACAGCTGAGGAGCGATGTTGTCATCGATAATGGGATTACTAAATTACCCACCACTACTTCAAGTGCCGCACAACAGAGAATATGTGCGAACGACTTCTGCCCAGGTAAACAGAGCTATATTTATTTATTTATTATTATTATTTTTTTTTTCTATTTTTGTAAATTAATAATGTTATGTCTTAGGCACTCGGCTTCGACAGGCGGCTGGCTAATTTTGTTGTTGCCCGCCGCACTAGTCACCAGTTATTTGCACACACGGCCGGAATGCGGAGCCACGGACGCTGTTCACCGGCTTCTGATTGCGGCTGCAATTGGAATGTGCCTCAGGACACTTACGTTTCTCCTCACCTCGCACGTTAAGGCGGCACCCTCTATTAAGTTCATATTGAACCACCTGTTGCCAGGCATTCTGAGCAGTCTATGTGTGGACAGAACTTGGCCCTTTGCTCTACCCACTGGACTCCTTATTACATCCATCTATCACTTAGTGTATGTGAGAGTATTCCGTGGTCTGCCGAGGACATTTACCTTCGGGGAAGCTGCCATTATGGTGCAGGGGATTTTGCTATTCGTCCTGAATGCCCTTTGTCGCCTTTGGACGCTGCCCTCGACGGATTTCAATCAGCTAAATGCCATAATGACAAGTGCTCTGCTCTGTCTGCTACTCGTCTGTGTGGCGCTGCACTTGGTGAGATTTCTTCGCAAGCCGTTGCCCTTCTACCTACTGATGGTCCTGCTGCTCTTTGCTGTGACTTGTGCGCCAGTGACACGACCTCTTCCTCTGATTGCCCTGCTGGACTTCCTATTCAAGGATCCACTGCGAGTGAGTGAGACTTCTCTAGAGGACAGTAGACAAAAGTGTGATATATCTCTGTATCTCTGTCTTCCTCTTCTATAGCTTCTCATCATTCTGAGTGATCTGCTGCTCGTCGCCCTCACCTGCGGCGCCGTTAGCTGGCAGCTGAGGAGCTCCACTCGGGCGAGCACACGCGTCCGCAAGGTCTTCCATCTGCTTATATTGCTGGTCTTTGTGCCCGGCCTCATCTATCAGTGTGTTCTGCTCTACCTGGCCACGGGAGTTGCCTTGGCCATATTTGTGGTCCTGGAGCTGCTGCGGCTGCTGCAGATGCCGCCGTTTGCTGCAACTCTGACGCAGGCCTTCGACTCGTTCAAGGATGAAAAGGACGCAGGAGGCCTAGCGCTGACGCCTTTCTGCCTGCTAATTGGCTGCGCTTTGCCCCTTTGGCTGACGCCATGTCCCTGTCTGCGGGCCGGCAAGGACAGTCCGCTGCTGCTCCTCCTCCTCTCCGGCATCCTGACCGTAGGCGTGGGCGACACGGCGGCCAGCGTGCTGGGCTCCAAATACGGACGCAACAAGTGGAGCAGTGAGTATATCACATACTATTTATATTGAAATGTAGTTTCTAATCGGATTTCGTTGCAGACTCTAATCGTTCCCTGGAGGGCACCGTCGCCTTTGTGGTGTCCATCCTGCTGTCCGTCGGGCTCCTGCAGCTGAGCGGCGTCCTCGTCATGACCCAGGCGAAATGGTTTGCCACGATTTTTGCCACACTTAATACAGCTCTAGTTGAAGCATTTACCGACCAGGTGGATAATCTGGTGTTGCCCTTGATATTTTATATAATTGTTGGCCTAGCCTAAGTCTGAAAGTGTGATATTTTTTAATTGTTTCAATTGTATACATTCCAGTGCAGCCAAAGAAATTTGAACAATATTTTTATAAAATACATTTTTAAAACTATGTAGCCCTGGTTCCACTCATACGCTCACAATGAACTGTTAGCCAACAGCAAATACTGTCAGAGAGCGCAGTAGCTCTTATAATGATCTCACCTATGATCACTGTTAAATTAAATATCGTAAATAGCAGGGCTGACTTTTGGCGCTTTACAGCACTGAAACTAACATTACAACTCTTATATTGAGAGAGCACTTAACCTCTGTTAAAGCCAAGAGCATATTAAATAGAAGACTGTTGTCAAACGAGCGCCTAATTTAAATTTAAATTCTTTATTAAATGCATTATTTTCAAGCGCTTACAACAATAAAAAATATTATGATTACAAAAAATGTTTGTGTATATGTATAAAAATATGTATATAATGTATGTATATATTGTGGTAAATTGTACAATTATTACGAACAGCGCAATTTTGAATATAATTATTTATTTATATATATATATAAATTCTATATATATATATAGGATTATGCCTAAGCATGTCTCTAGTCCTGAACTTGATGTATCACATTTTAGAACGGATCCCGCAATTCTCGAATTCCGTTTTACAGCAGTTATCTTTACAACTAACAATATATACATATATGAATAAGGATAGATACCAAAAATAATATATATATCTAGAAAAATTATATATATAAAGTAAAGGAACATTGCAGCATTTCGCTTGGATTTGTGGGCCATGAAATACCCTTTATAGTGGCTCCTTCTGGAAGTAAGCGTGGTTCAAACATTCCAACGCAGAGCAACGCTGATGCAGATCATACGCAAGCATTTGCTATGAATATTGAGAGATATTATTAAATGTCTAAATACATACATACATATATGTGTGTATATATGAGAGCGCTTACATTCAATAAATCATCAGCCAATTCGCATAAGCCCGGACAGAAGTCTGCGGGTCGCTTGCGAGTGCGATCTGGAAAATGTTCCCTGGAAATGGAGATGCTCTTTGGCCACTGCTGCTCCGTCGGACGGCCAGTCAGCCTGCAATAGTAATAGAGATACAAATAAATATGTATGTGAGGTCGTATTTAACTGCGGGAAAACCCACTGGAAGATGCGATCCAGCTGATCCTTCTCACAGTTGCCCGGGAAGAGCGGCTTACGCTTGATCATCTCAAAGATGATGCAAGCTGCGCTCCAGATGTCGACGGTGCTGTTGTAGCCCTGGGCGAGCAGCACCTCGGGCGCCCTGTACCACAGAGTGACCACCACGGAGGTGAGTTTCATGTCCGCGCCATACGTCTTGGCCAAGCCGAAGTCGGCTATTTTCAAGTGGCCCTGCGAAGAGACGAGCAGATTTTGTGGCTTCAAATCGCGATGAATGATGCGATTGGCATGTAGAAAGTCCACTCCGGTTAATAGCTCTCGCGCTAAGCGCTGAAATTGATATGGATTTATGATAGTTTTCAATTATATGTATGTAACTCTAGTAATATGCAAAATATAGTATACCTGCACGTTTAGGGGCGACATACCACAAGGTGGCAAGGCTTCGATCAAGTCGGATAGATCCTGTTCCAAGTGCTCAAAAATAAGCAGAATCAACAATTTGCCATCACGTTCCAAGAACTGGCATACTTCGAACAGTCTGTCGAATGGGGAGCAAATTATAGCATGTCAATGTATCCATTGGAAGAGTGTAGAGCGGGGAAATTATAAATGTGAAATATGTGTGTATGTTGGAGAATTTTTCGATTGAGTAGGTTTTAGCTCTGTTGAGGGGATGAGCTGGTGTGCAACACGCCATTAGCGTGCTGCGGACATTTTGTGTACTACAAAAACCACTCCACTCATATAACTTATAAAAAACTCTACAGTTTTCGATCAAGAGCACGCACACTGGGGCACGAAGAGTGCATAACAGCACTGCCCCAGGCTCAACATGGAGAATCTCTTGCTAACATTCTATTAGCCAACGTTTTTCAGCGCTGTTAATTTGAATGCGAAATTTGTACACGTTTATTTAGAAATGTTCAAATTTTGAAAAACATTATTTTATAGGTAATATATTTTTAATTTTTAAATATTTTTTATTTAAAATTTATGCGCTGTTAATAAAATTTCAATGTACCGATTTATTTATGCTCAGCACACAAGAAATTAATAAAACGCTTAATTTATTCAAAGAGCAGCATCGCTAACTCTCTGATGTGTGCGCTCTTTGACAATAACAGCCATTCATGCCGCTGTTAAGTAAATCATAGCATTTCTCTCCACTCAATTGCTCTTTATCGTAATACCGTAGATGAGAGTTTAGCAGCACAACCTGATACACTCTGATGGTTGAGAGTCCGGTCGACATTTTTTAGTACTGAGCGGATTTTGAATGTAGTACCCAACGCCGCCGCTAGTGTGATGCGTACTAAAGAGAGTATTTTCGCAACAGTTTGACATGCACATAGGAAAGTTAAGTTTACTTGTAAACAATACTGCCTCTTTGGATGCCTATATTGCTTTCCACTGCAATTTGCGAAGGTAATAGATTAGCTGGTGCTGCCGATACTGTTGCCGTTGCTGTTGCTAATGTTGTTGCAAATATCATTTGCGACGTCGTTATCAGCGTCGCAGGGCAAGCAGGCGCCGCTTTGTTTGACGTTTGCTTTATTAGCATACACATGCCACTGTGCCAATGGGCGTTTGTGGGAGTGTGAGGGCATGTATTTGTATTGGGGTGGAATGCAACTCTGTGGCTGTGACCGTTGCAGTTACGCTTGCTTTAGCGACTGTTGTAGGTCAGTTGTGGAGAAGCAGGCAGTAAAGCAGAAAGACAAACACAAGAAAGCTGCTAATAATCGTAGAGCTCTATTTGAGTGTGCAAATATAAAAACACCACCATGCACACACACAGCCATTGCCATTGTCACTGTCCGTAATCTGTTCGCCACGCTCAACGCAACGACTTTTTTAAATTAGTGAACAAATAGTGGGCGCCACCCAGATAAAACACACACATAAGTATGTGTATGCAGTTACTCACTTGACAATGTTCGCATGATCGTATGTGTTTAGCTGCTTGAGCAGCGAAATCTCGCGCAGCGTCGATGCACTCACTCCGTTTTCCGTGAGTGCGATACGCACCTTCTTGATTGCGACGAATTTGCCTGTTAGATTGTCGCGTGCCCGATAAACGGTGCCATAGGCGCCTGTAAATACAATGTGAATATTAATGTTAATGTGAATGAGTGCTCATTTATTGGCGCAACTCAATTGTGTGCTAACAGTAAATAGGTCACGCACACGCCCACGCCTCACATGCATTAGCTCAGCCTTCTTTCTATCAAGAGAAAAACCATAAAAGTAAATTGCAAAACGCAAAGGAACGAAATGGACAGACAAGCAGAGTAGGGAGATAAGAACAAGTGAATTTAGTAATATATGTATATGTATGTAGGTATATATATGTATGTTTTTTGCTTCTTTTTGCCAATGCTATAAACTAGAAATTTCGCACACAAATATGTACATTGCAAATGCCAGAACCCAGACCCAGAACCCAATAAGCAAAAGGAGAAAGAAAGAAAAATAGAAAAAAAAGAAAAAAAAACAATAACAAAATACATTAAAAACATGCCGTCAGCTGTGTTGATAAGCAAACCGGCTGATTTTTTGGTGATATCTGCGCAGCCGAAAGCAAACGAGAGTGTGGGAGAGCGGTAACAGAAGTGAGAGCGGTAACAGAAAAGAGAGCATAACATAGAGAGAGTGATGAAAAGAGATAGAGAGAGAGAGCACGCTGCAAGAATGTGGGATAAGAATCGATTTAGATGAAGACACATTTTATCACCGGAAATTTATGACACACCCCAGCCCAACAAGACAGTGTGAGAGAGAGAGAGAGAGAGAGAGAGAGAGAGAGAGAGAGAGAAAGAGAAGGAAAGGAGAACACACGGACAGCAATTGGCATGAGGCGTGGGAGTTCTCCTATTTCGGTTGACATTCGCTTTCGATATGTTCCGCATGTCTTCGATTTGGATCTGATGACTCGCGCACATACATACATACATACATATATGTAAGTATTTCGCCGTCTAATGCCGGCTGCAAAAGTCAAGTACAAGGCCAGGTTCACACTCGGCACACAACAATGCAGTAGAATTGGAAAGTATGATAATGCAAAACAAAACAGGGAACTGGAAACGGGGAAACAAACGAAATAACAGCAATGACAGCAGAGACTAACTCGACTATTTTTTTTTTTTTTTTTTGACGTTTTAGTCATCTGCCTTCTCCGTCTCCGTCAATTGTCACATTTGTGGACAAAATCAAAGCCAAACACAACAATAACAACAAAGGCCAGCAAAAGCCGAAACCAAAAAACGTAAAGCAAGCGAGCAATAATTGAATAAATGCGAAAAGGCAGCATGACAAAATACAGCAACAAAAGCACGGACACAATTTTGTTTTCAGTGTCTTTCCGAAATAAGTTTAACTTGTTTTTTCGTCTCGAGCAAGAGGAAAGATGGGAGTGTCAGGGGGCAGGGGATTCAAGCAGCACTTACTTAACTATCTTCCCGAAATCGCTTAAAATGTAACTCGATCTGCTTTTGCAACAGCCAGTTATTGTGAAAGTTGTGCGCTTAACCCATTGTTGCCACGCCTTTTGGGGAGTCGTTCTACACGCCCCTTAGCAACAAAAATATAAAAAATACATATACTTTGATAATAATAAGCATCATTAACAAGCTCTAAGCCCAGCTCTCTTAACACTCAACCCAACCTCTGTGACGTAATTGATTTATGTTCAAATTTTATTAAAAAAAAAAGAAGAAACAAAACATAAAAAATGAATGAGGTGATCAAATTTTGGCTTGTTTGCTTAGTTTTTATCTGTCCGTTGCACCTCGCGCACAAAATTCAATATATTTTTTTTCAGTTCCTTTTCAAACCGACATGCAAGTGGTTTTGTCAACCTAGAAGTATGCAACAGTATTTATAAACCCCCACTTTTCCTGTCTTGGAAGGGTTTGTGCACTTGGGAATCCAGTATTTCCCCTTCTCGATGCATTCGATACGGGTTTTCAAGTGAATAACAAGTGTTTGTTAGGTTAACACGCATGAAGTGTTGCCCTACATTCGATCAAGCTCAAATATATTCAATGCTAGCTTGTAATTTCTTTTCAATTTTAGAAAATGATTTAATCGACTTCAATTCTTGAATTTTTTTTTTCAATATTTATAAAAACATACCTGTGCCAATAATATCCAATTCCTTATAGTTTATCGGTACAATATCCTCCACACATTGTGGATCGGACATTTTTTGTCGCTTGCTTTGTGATACAGACGCCATTTGAGATTTATATTGTCTTAGTCTTATTTATTAGATCTATCTTATTTCTGCAATATATATAAGGGAGAGAAAAAATTATTAATTTCAAAGGGAACCACCCAAGGGTTAACATGAGTGCAAGGATTAATGTCGAGATCATTTTGCAGCGGCTGCTAACTGTGCCCAGGGTCACTGCAGGGTTAACAGACTGTTAACTAACATAACTTGGCTTGCTGCGCGTGTAACAGGTGTGAATTTCGATTGTGCGTTATGTTATACATAGATATGGCTTGACACTATTCTCTTTTGTCTTTATAGTTTTTATTTTTATAACTTGTTGCTGGTTGTTGTTGTTGTTGTCGGTCAACGACCTGTGCGTAGGCTATGATGATTGTTGCTATTTAGTTTTGTTCTGTTTGAACATGTATTTATAATATATTCGCTTATTCGCCGCTTGCCAGTTACCAATGCCAACTGTTATTGCCATTCCTTTTTGGCTTGCTTTTGATTTTGTTTTTATTGCTTTTGCTGCATGCGCAAGAGCACATAAGCAACATTTTTCGCTCTCTTTTTGTGTTTTTTGCCATTTGTCAATTAATTCTAATCGCAACCAAAAGCAACAGTAACGACAAAATCACGCACACACACATACATAAATAATAATAACAATAACAACGACAGCAACAACAGTAATAAGAGAGCAATCCAAACGAAGAGCAACAAAATAAAATTTCAAATAAAAAAAATATACATACATATGTATGTATGTATATTATAGCTAAAAATTTCGGTGCTTTTTCATCAGATGCGAACGAAGGCCTCATACCCTTTGCATTAAAACGTGCTACAGAGCAGCACCGAGTGGTAAGGGAGATAAGATTGGAAACGATTGCAGTAAACAATAGTTAAAATCATATGCAAACCAAAGAGAGCATACATGTCTATGTGTGTGTGTCAGATCTGGTCCTGTGCGCACTGCGCATTCGCAAATTGTAAATTGTGGATGGCGAATTGAAGCGAAATAAGCAATATGCCCAGACGAGTTGGCATTGCGATTACGTGTGTGCGAGTTATTAATATTAGTTAAATATTAAAGTGTGTTTTGTGTTTGTCAAGACCGAATAATAGCAGCAGCAGCAGCAGCACAACTCACAGAACATGCTATAATTCTACATTCATACGTACTTATGCATGCATATGCATGTATGTATGCTGAATGCTTGTATGTATGTATGTACACTCACGCACACCGCAAACACAGACGCCGTCGCGATCAGTAAATTTTATTTTTCTACGAAATAAAAATGCTACCACTTTGGAAGTAGTAACGCGAAATAACAGAAAACCCCAGTTAATAACGAACGATCACGATTAATCCACTAGTGAGAAATACCGGCACCTCCACCTGTATTAAACACTGTATATTTTTTAAATAAAAATAAAGAATTGGACACTAACAATTTTTGTAACACAGTGAATAAGCATGCAAACGAAAAAAAGAACTCAATTAATACTAACAGGGACTTACGATATTCGGCAGCAGTAAAGAGATCTTCTCTGTTATCATACTCTTAGTAATTTTAACAAAAAAGTGGTGAGTGGGAAATTTTCAAGCATGTTTTGGTACGCTTGTACCAAGCATTGGTACTTAATCTATTGTTACAACAATTTTCTGTGCTCAATGGCTCTAATTGAAATCTAATGCAATTAAAAAATAATAAAAAATATATTTCTGTGAATATTAAATAAATAGTGTCTATATGTTTGTTATTATTTATTATATATTAAGAAAAATTTGTAAATGTAAAATGTATAAATTTATTTTAGTTAATTGTATGATATTTGCTAAAATCCAATATGATTTCAGTTATATAAATATTTATTGTTGTCTTTCAATAAAATTAAATTTAAAAAAATATGTTATTACCTTTCTCATTAAAATTTCCCTTCTTTTGAAAATGTGCGGACAACCAACGGCAAACCAGTTCGATTGAAGCTCTGCAGCCGGCTTCAAGCGTGTTCGCAGCTGTTCCCGTCCAACATCGAACATGTAGGAAGCTGCGTGCGGCCAACTTCAAGCTAATGCCGGTTTGCTCCAACCTCATCACTTCGTAGCGCTGCCACCTAGTCAGCAGAAGAGCGCGTAATTTAAACTATGAAACTGATACCGTCAACTTTATGCTAATCTAGTCCTTAATTGAATTTAGGAAATGATTGACGGCATATATGATTTGTTAGCAGGCTTGCTAATGGAACGACAACATGTTTTTAATTAGGCACGATAGTCTTAAATTTCCATCCATGAAGCCACTGTGACGTGTGATAATTGTGATAATTGAACGATCTGGAGTGACGTTCGCTGCAAAAAGTAAACAGACCTCGACACGTCAAGTGAAACAGTCAATAAAACTGACATACCTGCGCCAAAGCACTACTGCCATCTATTTGTGATTGGCTGAGCGGCGAAAGCAAACAACTGGATTGGCTCTCGCCTTGCCCTAGCTCAACTTTAGCCAGCCCGACAAATGGGTTCAAGTGTATTCGTTCTCTTTGTAATGAATCACAAAATGGATCAACATGAATCACCTCGGCCACCGGATCCAGTAAAAAAGAAAAAGTTTCGCCCGTCGGGCGGTGCCAGTTAGTGCTTCAACCGCAGTACCAATCACAGTCACACTCACACTGACATTCACACTCACATTCACTCACATTGATAGCCGTTTAGCACCTTTTATACGGAAGCTACTGGGCTTTGGGCATCAGGGGTCCAGCCCAGCCCATATTTCAATCAATTAGTTGGGTGGAAATAAAGATGATTCAATCGAAATGTCATCCCAAATGCAGTTGCTCATCTAATTGTGCTAATTTTCTCGCCAGTTAACAAGAATTTTAATGAGTAAACACCCTGCAGGCGAGTGACAAACAAACAGTGCACTATTTACAGGGTATTCTCCTGTTGTTGCTCATCTCTTGCTTCTAATCTTTGACATTTGTATGTGACGATTTCGCAAAACCGGCTCTCAGCTGAAATTAATTGAAAATCAATTAAATTAAACTAAATTTATTGACCAACACAAAAATGCATAAAAAACACCATTTGCTCACTGGCATTTGAGCACGGGCGTTGACAGCTTCGTTTTTGTCTTGGCTTGAGATTGATTTGATGCGGAATCATAAATCACGTGTAGATAATCCACTTGGAGTGATTCCACTTCCAATTCCAATTCGAGCTCATTCCAATTGGCATTTGCTTTGGTTCGCTTTGCTGCATCGCTGGCCACTGTCAACTGTCCCACATTTTCGTATCTTTGCTGAGCTGCTTAACCTTCGTCACACTTGAGATCCCATTTTCAAGAGCGCCGCAGCCGGAGCAGCAGCCATTCGTGTTGACGCTTTTCCGACTGTGCGTCATCAAGCGGATCAGCTTGGCTCAGATCGTTTGCCTAATGAGCTACGACAGGTTATTAGAATTCGGGCTTCCGATTTCCTATCCGATTAGCAGCGACAGCTCCGAGATCTCAGCCTGCCTGCCTGCCTGCCTGCTTCCGTATTGTTTTTAAGCGCCACGCCTACGCCACAACACGCCCTAATCTTTTGCGTCAAAGAGAGTCATAAATTTGTTCTGCTTTGATTGGATTTGATTCGCTTCGGTTTGTTTTGCTTTGATTACTGCCTGCGTCATGGAAAAATTTAATTGAACGTAATGCGAAAGGCAAACATTTTGGTCCGAAGCAAACAGCACTCGAATGTAAATAGGAATTAATATGTGACCCAAAACGAAGTTTATATACAGTTTTATGACAGGCAATGCTAATCGTAGTCGAAATATTCCGCGAAATCAATGGAAATAATAAAATGTGAGAGGCTGTAAAAGCGTTCATACACCAAAGACTGAGGATGTGTTGAAAGTCTGTAGGTAGGAGAAAATCTGTGTAAATGTAAATGAATTACAACTTCTACTTAGAGATTTTCTATATTGAAATCCAATATTGAAAAGAGATTGACTGTCGATGTAAGGATGTAATTATAAAGCTAATATAAATTGTCTGTTAATGGTGATAATGATATCTATAGATAGATAGAGATACAAATCAAGACTGAACTATGTTAGGTCAAGCTGTCAACTTTGTTTTACATATACATATGTACATATGTATATAGCAGTTGACCCCTGAAAGGTTCATAGACTAGCACACAGATGGCGCTACTACATTGGGAGTAGATATCTCAGCGACAATATATGCATATACGAATGCGATTGTTATTGTTAAATATTAGTAGGGGAAGTCTATAAATATACTATATTGAGGCTTCGCTTGCTAATGCCTGGCAATAATACTGCCTTTTATATTTAGACTTCTCTTACTAATGCCTAACAATAATATTTGTGTATAAATATGTATGTATATGTATGCAAGCTCAAGTCGCTGCTTGTCATAGCTAATATCCCCATTTCTCAGCGCGTACATACAATAATAATAATAAATCTGTTTTTGTTTGCTGTTTCCTCTTCATACGCGCACAAGAGTTTAATAGCAGCCGCAAGACGCGCAGCACGATGATAGCTAGGAGAGTGCGCGCAGCCTCCGTCCCGAGGCACCCAATTTGTCGTGACCCAACCGAAAACAGAAACAACAGCAACAACAACAACAACAACAACAACAACAACTAATCGAGTTTTTGGACAAGTTTCGCGGCGAGAGCCATGAAGTGGGAGAGCCTTCAAGTGGCGCACTGGACTCATAGTCCACTTGCGAGTCCCTGTCGCCCGCTCGGCTTCGTGACATCGACAACACTTCACACCAGCAAACCAATGCGACAACAACAACAACAACAACAACAGTAGCAGCAGCTGAGACTGAAACCCGTTCGACTGTATCTTAACGTGGCTAACAGCGCTTCGTTGCGCTCAGCGAGGGCGGCAGGCGGAGGCTGTTGGCCATATATAAAAGTGAATTTGTGACAAATATTCTGAACAGTTAAGGCGCACGCTTAGTGGAGACAACATCAACCAAATACAAACACAAACACAAACACAAATACTAATCGAATATCGCGCTCTCGACAAATGTGATAAGACAGACAAACAGATTCAATAAATTACCATCAGACGATTGTGAAAAGAAATTGAAGCGAAAATCGCGTGTGCGCAATTGAAACAACATTCTCGAGTGTGTTAAGGATAAGCGACTCGAAGTCAAAATCAAATCAATATATATACATATATATATACATTTATATATATATTCACATACAATCATAATAAACAGAACATGTGCTCGTTAAGCCAACAAGTGAGTATTGAAGCGAATTTACGATTATTTATTTGATTACATTCGAGATTTGAGCTCTGAGTAACGGCAAACGTGTTTCATTTCGAAATTTTCGAATTTTCACAAATAAAAAAATGCATTAAAAATTAAATCAAAATGAATTGTAAAATATAAGTAAATATATATGTAAATATATAATAATTCAAAAAGCCTAACCCAACGATTTCATGTATTTTTTGTTTTATTTATATATATATATATTTTTTTTTTTAAATATTTTTTAAAATAAATTTTTCAAGTCTCTTGCGCAAGGCCAAGCAGTTTTCGCTTAACTTAAGCTATTCTCGTTCTGATCCAGTTTAGTTTTTGTTGCTGCACAAATCTGTAATTTAGTTACTAATAGACCATTTTATGCACTTCATAAGGAAGTCAAAGTCCAAGCATAGCTCATGAAATTAGTTGAGGCAGCGATTCGATTTGCTAAGAGCATTTGCTTGAAGCATCAAAATTAATTATAAAACACGTCTATTTTTATGTATTTGCATAAAATTGAAGCATCTCAGGACCTGATTCGCAGTGCATTGCAACATTTGTCATTGAAGTAGAATGCGAATCTTAGACATCTTTCAGCCTTGAACTTTAGTTTTTGTAGGGCATGCATTGCTGTGCACATTGTATTTCATAGCAGGGATATACGTTTGAAACATTCAGTAGGAGTTATTGACTTTATTATAAGAACGTAAAAACATTTGAGTATTTCAATTTAAATTTTGTTGATGCCATAAATTGTATATTATATTTGAGATCATTAGTACTCTAAACGTTCAGGCTATAACCCAATATATTCAGGTTTTTTGTCATAACATAACTAATTACTTAGGCTTATTTTATAAAGAGAACTGGTAACAGAGCAGTATATCTGAACATGAATTATGCATAAGCAAATTTCGCTCTTCTAGAAAACAGTCTCTCACTTTTTCTCTCTTTTACTGCCTTTCACTGGTCACTGAGTCTCTGAATATCTGTCTTCACTCTCTTTCGATCGATCGATCCTTCGATCTTTCTCCCTTTTTCTATGACCTTCCTTGTTCTTCAATTTAATCTTCTTCCATCGTTCTATTCATTTTATATCTCTCAATACTTTACTCCTAACTCTCTTTCTCTCCTTCTGTCTCTCGATCCATCTAAAATCCCTCTTCCTTTAGCCTGTTTTCTATTTCTGTCCCTCCGTCTCGTTCTCTGTAAGCCTCTCTCTATGTCTATCTCTTTCTCTATCTGTATATCTGTCTCCTCTCTCACCTGTCTAGACCTCTCCAAGTCCGCTTAAATACGCGCATATATTAGCATACTATTTACTCTATAAAGTCAGCTATGACTACCGCTGGCGCTAGCTTTGGCGCCGACTAAGTGCTTCCTTATTATACCCATTCTTGGAGCTTCTTTTGGACACAGGGTATTCACACCATATACAGAGTTAAAAAAATAAACAAGTGTTATACATCTTATGGGTTAGCCCTGAGCCACTAAAGCGCAACCGGTTACATAGACTAAGATACAGATACAGATGCAAAGATACAGATACGTTATTTATTTTATTTCTCAGTATTTTGTTGAGAGTTATTTTGTTTTTTATTTAGTTTTATTTTGGCTTAACCGCCAATATACAATATATCATACGAAGTCAATTAATTAAAGTGTTTCAGCCTGTAAAAATTTACATAATTAGCCGAATGAAATAAACATTTGTCTATGTCCGCGTCTCGAGCTTTGCTATTATCAATGCAGAAATTTATGCAGATCTCAGATCGTGAATCATAAAACCTTATATATATTTATCTGAAATTTTATTTAAGCCAAAAAACATGCGTAGAAAGGAGTTAATTAAATTTTAGCAGTGGAAGTTAGCAAAGAGAGAAGTTATATATATATATACGATATATATGCTGGCTGGATTAGCCTCCATCTGAGCTGTCATTGAACGTCTGCCAGCTCATTCACCTATGCCGAAAGCTGGTTTGACTTTAAGATAGATATCATCCGGTTTTGATTTTTGTTTAGTCTTTAATTTGTCCTCTAAGAATAAGACTAATTTCATTAACACACCAAAATCGAATTGTGATACATAAATTAAAGCCCGTCGCTATATCTAAATGCACATATACATATACACACTATATACTATGTATGTATTTATAGTTTTCCACTGTGTACCCAAAACATGTATCCGGCTCTGGCTTAGTCAAGGGCGCAGCATATTCAATTATGGCTTTAAGGGTTGGGTTGGGTTGGCACCTGTATTACCATATGTAATTAGCATCCAGTGGGATAATCATGGAGCCAATCGAGTCTACACTCTCTCGTGATCATGAATATATTACGTGCAAACATAAATTAACTCTGATTGCGATTATATCACCGATATTTGTTAGTTTAAATTAAATTAATTATTGTATGCTAATTCGAGGCATATGCTTGACAGGTTCTAGCAGTTTGCAGAACGTAACTCTCTATCGGCTATCTACAGCTGGCTACTCACTCTTGGCCTCCAAGTTGTATTCACACCTTCTCTGGCTTTGTTTTTACTGATTTTCGTCATGTTTTGTTTCGTTTGTTTTGTTTCCGCAGTTTTACAGCCTGGCCGTGGCATTGGGCATTGTTTGCCTTTCGACAGCGATGCCCCAAAATCCGCAACAGCTGCAGGAAGGGCCCCACGCGCTGCTGGACATCGAGACACCCAACCAGTTCAGCTACAACTCGCCGCTGGCCCAGCCGGACAGTCTGCGCAATAAGCCCTACTTTGACTTCCTGAGCACGCTCTACGCCCACGACTCGGCCAAGACGAATCTGTTCAGGAATCGGCCGCAGCGTTCGGTGGAGCTTCAGCCAGAGCCAGAGCTGAAGACGGATGAGCAGCTGCTGGCAGCTGCCGATCAGCCCAAGAGTCGTCGTCGGGATCGCAAGCGTCGCGCCATCGTCTTCCGCCCACTCTTCGTCTACCAGCAGCGCGAGATCAAGAAGAAGGAGATCGCAGCCAGGAGACGCATCGACGAGGCGCAGCGCCGCAACTACTACAAGAACTACAAGCGCGTCTAGTCCTCAACCCCCTGAGAATCCGCTCGAATCTAATCCAATCTAATCTAATCAGCAACCATGAGCAATCAACAGCACTGGCTATGGCTGTCACTGGTCTTCTACAGGGTCCTCTCTAGCACTTAGCTTTTAATTATTGTGTTTTAGCCTTAAGTCAAGTCGAATCAAGAACGCACAACGCACTGCACTCAACACGAATCTACAATCGAATATCTGAATATCGAATATCTGTAATCCATAATCTATAATCCACATTATAATTATATAATCGCTCACTCATCCACGCATTTGCACATTCCCTACCCAAGCCCAGTATGTTAAGTAATCGTATACCCTAAATTAATATCTATCTATGTTATATTTGTTAACTGATTTTTACACAATTTGTTGCAATTAAAGCTAACAAAAGTTGAATACGATATTCGAGACTTTTTCTACGCTAACTTTTTATTTTATTTAATTATTATTTTTTTTATTATACTCTTTATTTATTTATTTATAGAGTCAAGACGGGAAATGCGAGTATATTCGATGAAAAATTTGAGTTTTATATCTGAATATAACTCAAGTTGTTTATAGACTAATTATAGTGAAGGCGTGGCAGACACTATAAATAATATTCATTTATTCCTGAGAAGGACGAAGCTAAATTGATCGAGATATATGTATATATGTGTGTGTATGTATGATTGATTATCTGAGTGTACACAGAGATTTCGTATGCCACAGCAACTATAGCCATTAAATTTTATATATTTCAGTATATATTTCATAAGAGGCACGAGTTTATTATTTCTTTTTCGATAGCTCATTCAACTTTCGTATTTTGCATAATTTGACTAAGTTTCTTATGCATTGAATGCCACAACAAAGAAATGAGCAAAATTAAAATTTACTCTGCGAGTTTCTCTGATAAATACACAAATTTTGTGTGTTTTGTTTTTTGTTTTTATGTTTTCAAATACTTTATGTTTAATGCATAAAAACTTTGTGTTGTTAATAAAGTAAATTTTCTTTCTTGGCAAAAAATAAATAAATAATTTTTATTGCTGGCAAAAAAGAGGAAAGAGAAATGCAATAGCCAGAAATTGAGAGACTAGTCCATGACAGAACTATCGAACAGAAGAAACTGCTGTCTGCTGCCATCTAATAATTATAAATATTATTGCACATAAGCATATCAACATATACATACATATATACACATATATTCTCGATCAGAGTAAGGAGGGAAGACGATTGTTTGCATAGTTAGCTGTTTGCGTGTCTGTCTGCGTATTGTCTCTCTGTCTGACTGCCTAACAAAAGCGAGAGACGAACAAAGACTACCGAAGATCATGCAAGTTGAGTAAATGTATGCAGCAGCATTCATTTCGTATTTATACTTGAGTAAAACGAAGCTAGAGTGCTTACAGCAGCAGAGAGTGATCCCATTGGTCACTGAGCGCTCGGCTGCAACGATCCCTACCTGGCGCCGAGCTTTTGAGAGAATTTGAGCGCGACCTAGACTCTGAGCGAAAGTCGCCCTATATAAAGGGCAGCAGCTGCAGCATTTCTTCAGTCGCCCAGGCCTGGTGGAGGTCGATCGTTGGGTGCAGTAGAGTTCAGCTAAACATCAAAGAGTTAAAGGAAACACTTGGAGGAAATACCTAAAAGAAATTCTTGGAGAATATACTTAGAAGACATTTTTAGAGAAATAACTTGGAGGAAATACTGAGAAGAAATATTTGAAAAGTAACTTAGAGGAAATACTAAGAGGTAATACTTGGAGGAAGAAATACTTAGAGGAAAAACATAGAAAGAAACCTGGAATGAATAATTAGAGAAAACACTTTATTCTTTCTTTCTCGCACTTCGTTAATGTTAATCAAGCATATTAACGTTTCTTTTTAATGAATTTTTATAGAGAATATTTTCAAATATTTTATAATAATGCAGTTCATAATCAATCTAATATTTAAACAAATTACAAAAATATAATTAATAAAGTTAACTTAATATAATATTCATAATGAAGTTCATTTACTGAAGAATAATCCCCGGGAGTAAATCCGAATGGAATTTGAATCACTCGCCCCAGACAATATTCTCAATCCAATCCGTATAGAGATGAACCTTGGTGTAGACGCTGGGAAATTTGTAATTGCCGCAGATGGCGCCGTACGAGGTGATGCCAATCACCAGCTTAAGGCAATTGTAGACCGGATGCTGTACGAAGATGGGTCCGCCAGAGTCACCGTTGCAGGTGTCTGCTTGGCTGTTCGCTGAGCCGGAGCCAGCGCAGAACTGAGTGCGGGCAACGATGCGAGTCTCGAGGCGCTCGCTGCACACCTGGTCGCCGTAGCGCTTGAGGCCCACTTGCAGCAGCTGGGAGGACTTCTCGCCCGCATTCTTGGTGTAGCCCCAGCCGGCGGCAGTCAGATCGAGGTGCTCGTCGCCGCTGCTGGAAGGCAGACAGGCGGGCGCCACATACTCATTGAGTGTGGCATTTCGGTCCAGCTCAAGCAGCGCGATGTCATTAAGGCGGCTGCCATCATCCTCATTGTCATCATAGGCGGGATGCACCACGTAGTTGACTAGCCGAAACTCCTGGGGCTGGGCATCGTCTGTGGTGCTGTTGTAGTCCAATTCACCCAGGCGTACCACGAATTTGGGTGATTTGTAATTGGGATCTAGGCGTTGCTCCTTCGTCTCGGTAGTCTCCAGGCAATGGGCGGCAGTTAGCACAAACTTTGGGTGGATTAAGGTGCCGCCACAGTCCCAGCTAATGGTGGAGCTGTCTGGCTGTTGTACGCCCAGCAGCGCCATGAAGGGAAACTCGCGACCTTTGACCTCGGTGCCACCCAAAATGAGTGGCGTGGAGCGGCAGGTGGGTCGCACATCATTATAGCGACGGCACTCTGCAAATATCCGCCAACAACTTTCAATTAACATAAATATGATTTATAGCCATTCGCTTCTCTCACCCTTCTCGTACAACTTTCTCGGATCGGCTGGCGTTATCACTCGCTTCTGTGCATTCAGTGGCAGCGGGCAGCAAACAATGTCGTTAAACTCATCGCAGTACTTAATCTTGTTGGCTCCGATAATATATTCATTATAGAAAAGGAAGGGGCAGTCTGTGGCTGTGAGCTCCTTGCACTCTCCAGTGCCATTGTCACAGTACTCAGTTGTAGGCGCCGCCCGAGCCGACAAGGCTGAGAGTAGAAAAATTGCAAAAAATGCAGAATTCGTGTTCATTGGCATCAGCATCTGTTGAGAAACTGAGCTCAATTTAGACGCGTGTTTTCCGCCAAACCAGATTATTATATAGACAACAAAACTCAGAAGGCGAATACAAAACAAGAAAAGTAAATAATCAAAATAAACAGCGAAGCTCGCTCGTCTACATGGTGGCTCCCATTCACTTGCCATTTTTCTTATCGCATGGCAATCTGTATATACGCTTGATAGGTCAAGGTGAGATTCAATTTCGCTTGCCGAGCTTAACTTAAGTATTAATCATTTATTTATGTAATTATTATTTTACAACCACGGATATGAATTTCTAATGGACGTGCACATCTTTTTAAATAAAAAATAAAAATATGCTTACTTATTTACTTTTCAGTAAAAAGGATTCAAATCCAAATCGCTGGCAATATTTTCTCAAGGAAATATTTGTAGATACAGCATTTCATTTTGGCGGTCTAATTATTCAATGAAGTCAAGTTATCGGAAATAATCAGGGTTAATTTTACTAGCCAGTGTATGTTATCATTAGGCACGTATGCAGCTCAATTCGAATCACATTTTGTGCGGTGGTATATTTATCGTTATCGAAAATGTTTTATATTGCGATGTTTTCGGTACATCACTAGTTCTTCTATGTACCTCGAAGCTGAATGGTGTGTTTGCGCACACTTTTCTGCAAAAAAATATTTTAAGTGCAGAAATAGGCGAAAATATTGAAGAATCATTGCATTCGCGATTACAGCACAATTTTTGCAACGCGCCAGCACTGTTCTTACGCACGGATGCATATTTGTGATGTGGATATCTTGTGATTAAAAATTTTCCCCATCTGAGGTAGGAAGAAAAATGGTTGAAAAAATTTCTGCCCAACAAAGAACCGACGCCGACGTAGACGCAGCAGACATACAAATATAGCCGTCTCATTCTAGCATCGGTCATTCGATTGGCAAGCTTGAAAAGTGCCGCAACTAACAACTGCTAACCAACCTAAAATTAGCGTGCAGTTTTTAAAAAATAATTTTTATTAACAATGACTAAGTGCAAAAAAAATATTTCTATACAACGCGCGTGTGTGTATTATGAAAAAAGGAAGCGCAGCCATTTGCAATGCATAGTTGCAAATCGATTGCATTCTGCAGGGATGGAAGCTGCCTCTATGAAAAGCGAGATGAAATAATATCACTGAAAATGTCTTAAATGTACTGCTTACGCAGCAGAGAAAGAAATAGTATAAATATACTATATAGCTGTACATTATTGGGCACGATTACCGCTGACATACGTATGTTAATACATATATGCTATCCAGGGCTGCCAAATGTGCGCTGTCAAACGCAACACGCGATAATTTACAGTGGTGGTTATAATGTTTCTTTCCCGCCTTTTTCAGATGTCTCAAACATGAATGAAGGTAATTCAGCAGGAGGGGGGCATGAAGGGCTAAGCCCGGCCCCTCCTGCTGTGTCAGACCGTGTAACGTTACAATCAACGGAAAAATCAGGTACAACGCCAAAATCAACAACAACTGCACACAACAATAAATCATCATCAGCAACATCAACAGTAGCAACAACGCAGCAGAAACCCAGCAAACAACAACAACAGCAGCAGCTGCTCAGTGCGCAGCTGCCTGTGCCGCTGTCGAACTTGTCGACAGAGGCAACGGCAGCCGCAACGCCAGCAGCAGCTTCCACATACTCCTCCAATACAGCAAAAGCAGATACCTCCGTTTCAGAGTCAATAGCGCCGCCCCAGGCAAAGCGTCAGCGTTTAGAAGACACGGAAGTGAGAGGCGAGGTCGCCAGTGACAATAACAACAGCAACATTGTTGGAGCCGTTAGCAGCAACATCGTTGGCTCCTTACTGCCAGCGTCGGTTGTGGCCAGCAGCGAAGTTGGTGGGACCATTTCAACGGCACTACAGGACTTGAATGCGCTCAAGAAGCGCATTCTCCAACAGAAATATCAAATTTTGCGTAATCTTAAGGAAAGGTAAGTGGGACTCAGTCAAATTTGGAACATTTTTAGAATTGTACTTACGATTCACAGGCATCTTGAAAATGTGTCGGAATACTTTTATTTACAAAACGGTGGCAGTATGATGGACTACCCCGCGTGGCGTAAAAAGACACCAACACCGCAGTTCATCAGCTACAGCAATGCGAATCGTATCGAGCAGCTGATACTCGAGGAAAAACCAAGCACATCAGCCGCCGCAGCAGCAGCCGCTGTGGCCCAAGGACACCGAACAACGCAACAACCAACACAACAGCAACCGCAGCAATCTTCGGATTCAGTCGTTAGTAGTAGTAGCAGCAGCAGCCCTGCAACTGGAACAACAACCAGTACAGGGACAACGGGCATACAGTTAGAGATAGACAGCAGCACACAAACGAAAACGGTAATCATACAAGCTTAACAACTCGTGCGATTAAATACTTCTAGTATATTCTTCGCTCACATATCTAACCCTTTACATTTGTATTTCTTTAGAATACGCAATCTCTGTTGCCAACTAAATCTGGCGGCAATACAACTGCAGTAACAGCGACAGCGTCATCAAGTCCAAGCCGCGGTGGGCCAACTACAATAACTACTACAACAGTAGCTACAACTGGAGCATTGCCGATAACCAGCACTTTAGTGGAGACGAGCGGTAATGCATTGCCACCGGAGGCGGAAATAAAAATACCAGCAGTTGGTGCGACGCCAGTCGCCGTCTCCACGAAGCTACCCGCCGCCGTAGTACAGTTGACGCAGCAAGGTAAGACAAACTCGTTCAGGATAAGATTTAACTTCATCAGGACTTAATCTCTCTTGATATTTTATATTTATCAATGTTATTATTTTGTGTTTTGTTGTTTATCTGTTTTTTTTTTTCGTAAATTACTTTTCAAAATTAACGTATAACTAAAAAAAAAAAAATAGAAACATACCAAAATTCAACAATGTCGAAAGAAAAACATTTGCATATATATATAAAAACCAAAATGTTACCAACTCCCCAGCATAAAACTAAAATAAATCGCGTCCTGAACAACTTTCCAGCAACTGTAACAGTACAAAGCACGTCCTGCACAATACATTAAAAGTTGTCTCGCCCAAGCAAGGGGAAAGAATATAAAACTAGAAATACAACCCATAAAATGCGCTACTAATATTCACGAACTTAATGTATATGACACACACACATACTTATATACACGCAAACACAAAATACTAAAAAAACTTAACATTATTTTGTATGCATATATATTATTACAGCTACATATACACTGTTTCAATATCAACTACTTTAATGTTTTGCTGTACATCATTTAATTTATAATATCTTCCAACTTTGTGTTGTTTCTGATTTTATCTTTCTGTTATTTCTATCATATTTGTTACTCCTCCGCCTCCTATGCACACATCAACTCTCTTTCTCAACTCACCATCAAATTGTATCGTTATTATATAGGTCACATACCCGGTAGACCTCTAGGAGGTCGTCACGGTATGGTCTTCGGTCAAATACCCGCGCCTCCTGCCGTAGGAAATTCTTCTGTACCTTTGGTGCCAGGTGCTTATCGTTCGCTAAAACTAAAAAATGCCAAATCACATTTTCATTTTAAAGTCTTGTTTTCAATATTGAAGTATTTTCATAATTTAGCATTTCGTTGTTGCCGCCAATTAAAAGCGTAGTGCATTTGACTTAATTATATACATTGCATTCGATGTGCCTATTTATTGTTTTGTATCAAAGTTTAATCATTATTACACTAGAATTGGTGTTTTATATACCTTCTTTTAAATTTTTATTGGAGCAATATCTAAAAGTAATACCATTATTTATATATTCTCTATTTCCATTCTAATTAATGAAATGTATAAATACTTTTTTATTTTTGGTTTGCAAAATTTTCCTAGTTTAGATTTGATCTTTGCAGCTGATCTAGTTAATACAAGTTTTAAAATTCATTTAGATTTCATACATTAAATGATTCATCCCTTGTTTTCACCAATTGCTTAGACTTGTTAAAAGCTTGTTTAATTGCACCTAAAAGCGTTTTCTTGTACGCCAATTAATTGCGCTTGAAAATCGTAGATGTGTGCTAGATCAAAGCTGAGTTGCAAGTGACTCTTTGATGTATTTAGAAGAGTCCATTACGCTGAGTACATTTGAAGATTATCGTTAAGATATGATGGTAGAAATATAATAATATAGTGGCACCTAAAAGCGTTTTCTTGATCGCTTTTTAAACGCGCTTGAAAATCGTAGCTGTGTGCCAGAGCAATTGCTGCGGTTGCAAGTGAATTGATGTCAATTAATACAACAATTCCAATTACACCACGCACAAGTTAATTAAATTAGAGAACAGGAATTTTAGCAGTCCATGCCTTTGTAGAAATGGAAACCTTTCATGCAGGCGCACTCTGTGTCACATTGAATTATCTCCACATGTGATGACAATTTGTTAACCGTGCTAGAGTAACTAAAAATCTCGATTTATCCATGTGATCGTGTCCTCAAGACTGATCTCATTGAATTCGCGTCTTACACCCATCTAATATTAAACAGGTTAAATTAAATTCAATTAAAAATAATTAAAATGATTATGATTCCTCAGCTTAAGATTTAGAATATTTGCATGTAGTTGACTTAGTTTCTTTGCCTTTTTTCATTTTCCATTACTTTCCTCAGCATATTTTAATAAATACATACTATAGTAAATACACTTACTAATTCGCAACAAATATGGTTCAATTGATTGATTGATTGATTCGAACGTTCTCTTCCTTTATTAATTAATTTTCGCTTTAATATGGTAGCGTGTGTTGATGATGCAATTTTCCAGCATGCAAGTTGGCTAAGAGCTGTTTGTAATATTTTGAACCAATTTCTAACTTTTCTTATTGTTTTTCTCCTCAAGGTGGCACGCCGTTGGTGCCCTGCAGTAGCTCCTCTGGCTCAGCGGCGCTGCGTCGTCCAAACTCACAACAGAATGCAGCAGGAACACAAAGTGCGTCAACTGGAGGAGCGACGTCATCGCCGCTGTACACGGGTGGGGCCAATGGTGCGACTGCGACCGTTGGGAGTGGAAGTGGTGGCATTCTGACACCCTGCACACCTGGTGGCAGCAGCGGAAGCCTGATGAGTCCACTCGCAAGCACAGGCACGCCCAACAGTGCGCAGGAGTTTTCGTTTAAGGCCAAGCAGGAGGTGTACGTAATGCAACGTATATCCGAACTACAACGAGAGGGATTATGGACTGAGCGGCGTTTGCCTAAGTTGCAGGAGCCCAGCCGACCCAAGGCGCACTGGGATTATCTGTTAGAGGAGATGGTCTGGCTGGCAGCTGACTTCGCGCAGGAGCGCAAGTGGAAGAAGAATGCAGCCAAGAAATGCGCCAAAATGGTGCAAAAGTATTTCCAAGACAAGGCCAATGCGGCGCAGCGGGCTGAAAAGGCCCAGGAACTGCACTTGAAGCGCATTGCCTCCTTCATAGCGCGCGAAGTGAAAAGCTTCTGGTCAAATGTAGAAAAACTGGTCGAGTATAAGCACCAAACAAAAATTGAGGAGAAACGCAAGCAGGCCCTCGATCAACATCTCAGTTTCATAGTCGATCAAACAGAGAAGTTTTCACAACAGCTGGCCGAAGGCATGAATAAAAATGTGGCCGAAACACCTAGTCTAACCTCCAGTCGCCTAACATCCCCCAAACGCGAATCAGATGGTTAGTCTTTTATTCAGAAATCTTAAAATTATCTCTTTTTGCACATGATGAGACACTTGAACTGAAACGTTGTTGTGGTCTATTTTTGAGCACTCCGATGTTATTATGGGATGGTCGCATTCGCGAGGCATTTGTCTGATGCATTAAGAAATATATTTACTACTATTATTTATAAAGATCAAATGGAATTTAACAAACATTTGTTTTACAGATGAATTTAGGCCTGAGTCTGGCTCTGAGGATGATGAGGAGACAATAGCCAAGGCTGAGGAAGAGGCAGCCGATGTCAATGAGGAGGTCAAAGCGCTGGCTAAAGAATCTCAAATGGACTTTGATGATTTCCTCAATGATTTGCCGCCTGGCTATTTGGAGAATCGTGATAAATTGCTCTTAGAGGAACAGAACACAACAAAAGGCGCTTCCACTAGTGCTGCAGCAGCTGAAGCTGACGATAGCGATGATAGCGAGTTCCAAGCCAAGGAAGCGAGCGATGACGATGAGAACACTATCAGTAAACAGGAGGAGGCAGAGCAAGAAGTTGATCATCAGAAAGAGATCGACGAGCTGGAGGCTGACAATGATTTGACCGTTGAGCAACTGCTCGAGAAATACAAGTCGGGTAAAATCAATGAGCCACCCAGCGCCAAGAGGCGCAAAATTGCTGTGGAAACGTCAGAGCAAGACTCGGATGATGACTCGACTGCGATAGAAGATTCAACAGACAGCAGCGAAGTGGAAGCGAGTGAGGAGGAAGACGAAGATATGTCAACCGTCAAAAGCGATTCGGACCAGGAGGACGGTGAGCAAGAGGATGGCCTCAAGAGTCTACTAGCTGATGCCGACGGCTCTGGTGTGGACGGAGCGGAGAGTGGTGCGGCTGGTGTTAGCAATAAGGACAACAAAGATGATATGTTGAATGATGCTGCCGCACTGGCTGAAAGTCTGCAGCCGAAGGGTAACACGTTGTCCTCGACGAATGTCGTAACGCCTGTTCCATTCCTACTAAAGCACACGTTGCGAGAGTACCAGCACATTGGACTCGATTGGCTGGTCACCATGAACGAGCGCAAGCTCAATGGCATTCTTGCTGATGAGATGGGATTGGGCAAGACGATACAAACAATAGCGTTGCTGGCGCATTTGGCCTGTGCCAAGGGCAACTGGGGACCCCATTTGATCGTGGTGCCCTCCTCTGTGATGCTTAACTGGGAAATGGAGTTCAAGAAATGGTGTCCAGGTTTCAAAATACTCACCTACTATGGCACGCAAAAGGAAAGAAAGCTCAAACGTGTTGGCTGGACGAAACCAAATGCGTTCCATGTGTGCATCACCTCCTACAAGCTGGTCGTACAGGATCAACAGAGTTTTCGTCGCAAAAAGTGGAAATATCTCATTCTCGACGAGGCACAAAACATTAAAAACTTTAAATCACAGCGTTGGCAACTGCTGCTTAACTTCTCCACCGAAAGGTCAGTAATTGTTATTACACAAATTATTACTAATTGTTATTGCCAATAATTGCATGGCAATTGCTCGCGTACGCCAGCACCAAAATCAGTAACCAAGCGACTGCTAAACTAGCTTGGCGACTACGCTTGGGTGCTAAAATTAAATACGCTATGATGCCGCATTTATTCAAAGAGCATACTAACCCATTGGAATGCTTGTGGCCTTGTTTTGTTACAAGTTTGTTTTTAATTAAATTTCTAACTTGCATATGGTGTTTTTAAATATTGAAAGAATTTTTTTACATGATTTTCTAACTTAAGATGATTCTTTGAAATGCCTAATTAATCATAAATGAAATTACATTTACTACCCATAACAGACGCTTGCTCTTAACGGGCACGCCACTGCAGAACGATCTTATGGAGCTCTGGTCCCTGATGCACTTCCTCATGCCATATGTGTTCTCCTCGCATCGCGAGTTCAAAGAATGGTTCTCCAATCCCATGACTGGCATGATCGAAGGCAACATGGAGTACAATGAAACGTTAATTGCTCGACTACACAAGGTAAATATCGATATTGTGGGTTAGTTTTAAGAGGTCCTAAAGGGTAGCACCTAAAAGCGTTTTCTTGTACGCCAATTAATTGCGCTTGAAAATCGTAGATGTGTGCTAGATCAAAGCTGAGTTGCAAGTGACTCTTTGATGTATTTAGAAGAGTCCATAACGCTGAGTACATTTGAAGATTATCGTTAAGATATGATGGTAGAAATATAATAAATAATATAGTGGCACCTAAAAGCGTTTTCTTGATCGCTTTTTAAATGCGCCTGAAAATCGTAGCTGTGTGCCAAAGCAATTGCTGCGGTTGCAAGTGAATTGATGCCAATTAATACAACAATTCCAATTACACCACACACATTTATTTAAAGATCACATAATCCTTATATGCAGGCGCACTCTGTGTCACATTGAATGACCTCATGTGATGACAATTTGTTAACCTTGCTATAGAAAATGAGAGTTGCGATTTATCCATGTGATCCTGTACCTAAAATGGATTACATTGAAAACGCGGCTTACACTCGTTTAAATATGAAATTGAGCAGCAAATTATGTCTGTCCAATTAGAAATTATGAATCCTGTCAAGTCTTTTTATGCAGGCGCACTCTGTGTCACATGGAATTATCTCATGTGATGACAATTTGTTAACCTTGCTAGAGTAAATTGATGAAGCTGCGACTTATCCATGTGATTGTGTTTTTCAAGCTGATTGCATTGAATGCGCGCCTTACATTACTTTTGTTCATATATTTATATATCAATAACTTCCAATTAAAGCATCTATTTAATACATATTTCCATTTCTTTTTAGGTTATTCGTCCATTTCTGCTGCGTCGGCTAAAAAAAGAGGTGGAGAAGCAAATGCCAAAGAAATACGAACACGTTGTTATGTGCCGTTTGTCGAATCGTCAACGTTATCTGTACGAAGATTTTATGAGCCGATCTAAGTGAGTTTATAAAAAGATCTAAAACCAATTATTGTTTTATATTAATGATTTTAATTTGCAGAACTCGGGAAACACTACAAACTGGTAATTTGCTGAGCGTGATCAATGTGCTTATGCAGCTACGCAAGGTGTGCAATCATCCAAACATGTTTGAGGTGCGACCAACGATATCGCCGTTTCAAATGGAGGGCATTGCGTTCCATACACCACGTCTAGTCAGCGACATCTTGGAGTATGATCCGTTCACGGTGAGTTAGTGTATGGCAGATCTATAGAAGCATAACTATTTCGCTGTTAAAATGATGATAAACTGTCACTGAACATTGCGACTCGATCTATTTTGGAAAAGGTTGCGATTCACTAGGATGTTCGCTGTTGCGAGGCATTTGCCTGATTTTAAATCAGCTCAGATATGATATTGATAACATAAAATGGATATCAACTAATATTGATCTCCTCTTCATTTTCACTTGTAGCAAATCAATTTGGAAACTGTTAACATGCTGTTACTGCATCTGGAACAAACGCTGACTGCTTACGTCTCACACAAGTCGCGACTTCTGTCGCCGCCACGTAAGTTGATTGAGGAAATCGACAGCGCACCGCTACCTCCGCCACGTTGCCCCAACGGCAAGTACCGCTTCCATATACGTGTGCGTAGCGCGGAGCTGGCACAGCGCATTAAACTGCAAGCGGTACGTGTGGGCGCTAGTCCGGCCATGAGACTGGAAGGCTCCAAAATTGTGCCCATGCGTACCCTCTTGCCTAGTGGACATGTGCTGAAACGAGTCACCGGCACTATTAATCCCATCAATATGGCCCTGAAGCCTGTGATAATTAATAGTTTAACATCAACGACGGCCAGCAACAGCAGCGGAAGCAGCAGCACACCGCTGAATGTGTTGGGAAACAGCTCCAAACTTTTAAGTTCGCGTTCGCCCATTAATGCTCCAACGCCTGCCAAGGTAGCCAAAACAATGCAGGATGGTAAACCCTTTTTTTACTTGGCACCTGCGACAAATACCGGTGGGTCTGGAGCACGGCTTACGTTGACAAGCAAAACTACATCAGCGAGCACAACAGTCAGTGCGGCAGCTGTGAGCGCAACGGCAACGGCAACGAGCAGCAGCTCCGCAGCGCAAATGCAGCAGTTGATCAAAGATCCGATTGTCAAAGATCTGGCTACGCATGTGAAGCTGACGGTACAAAGGCAAACCAATGGAAAGACTCAGGACGAGGACTCGAAATCAACGCCTGAGGAGGCTGAAGATCCTTATCGCATGCAGCAGCTAATACAAATGCGAAAGGAACAGCGCTTGGCCTCGCTTAAGCGCATGGCTCACATCAATCGCCGACGAACCGATGCCACGCCCATTTATGGAGCTGATTGCCGTGAGGCCATCGAGGGTTGTATGCAGGCAACACGTACGGCAAAGCATTCCACATGGCAAACGCGAGGATTTGCGAATTGTACCGTTGCCATGCGACACCACGACGACAACTGGTCATTAAATCGCCTGCTGAAGAATTACGAGCAGCGTTGCGCTGAACTGGCTCCAATCTTCGCTAACTTCGTAATTTATGTGCCATCGGTATGTGCGCCACGAATACGTCGCTATGTGCAGAATTTATCATCATCACACTGGCAGACCGAACGGCAGATCGAGACGACAGTAACTCAATCGTTATCGCCTAAGCTGGCACTGTTACATCCCATAATCTCGGCGATGACGACACAGTTTCCCGATCCGCGCCTCATACAATATGATTGTGGCAAACTGCAAACATTGGATCGTCTGTTGCGGCAGTTAAAGGTAGATGGACATCGTGTGTTGATCTTCACGCAAATGACCAAAATGCTGGATGTGCTGGAGGCATTCCTTAATTACCATGGTCACATTTACCTGCGGCTCGATGGCTCAACACGGGTGGAGCAGAGACAAATACTCATGGAGCGTTTCAATGGAGACAAGCGTATCTTTTGTTTCATTTTGTCTACACGTTCTGGAGGTGTTGGTGTCAATTTAACCGGCGCCGATACTGTAATCTTCTATGATTCCGACTGGAATCCGACGATGGATGCCCAGGCACAAGATCGCTGCCATCGTATTGGGCAAACTCGAGATGTGCACATATATCGGTTGGTGTCAGAGAAAACCATCGAAGTCAACATCCTGAAGAAGGCCAACCAGAAGCGCATGCTCAGCGACATGGCCATAGAAGGTGGCAACTTTACGACCACCTTCTTCAAGAGCACCACAATTAAAGATTTGTTTGCAATCGACCAGACGCAGGAATCGGATGATGGTCAGGATAAGTCCGATGAGAAGGACAAAATAATTGCTGCTGAAGTAGAGCCTGTTGTCGAAACCGAAAAACAATCGCTGCGCGCCTTTGAGCATGCTCTTGCCGCTGCCGAGGATGAGCAAGACGTGCAGGCCACGAAGACGGCCAAGGCTGAAGCAGCTGCCGATCTGGCCGAGTTCGATGAGAATATACCCATTGCGGATGAGGCCAATGCGGATGGTGGAAGTGCACCGGTTGAACTGAGTAAAGCCGATCTGGAAATGCAAAATCTTGTCAAGCAGGTAGGTTTTTAACCTATTTAATTGTGAGAGGATGGGCAGCGTTGGCTTCTATTGAAGAAGCTTATTAGTGGCCCTTTGAGCTAGCTAACGCTGCCCAGAGAAACTTCAATATGAAGCAGACGTTCAGACATAGTCGACGCGATTCAATTTCACGCCCGATTATATCACTCAACGTCGGACATAATCACAAGATACTGTTATGAATGCTATTAATTATTAATGCTACTTTTTACTCCCATATTTAGCTCTCACCGATTGAGCGCTATGCCATGCGTTTCGTGGAGGCCACCGGTGCCGCCTGGACAGCTGAGCAGCTGCGCGCCGCCGAGGCGGAGCTTGAGATGCAGAAACGTGAATGGGAGGCGAATCGCTTGGCGGCTATGCAAAAAGAGGAGCAGCTGCTCAAGCAGGAGACGGAGTCCGAGGAGCTGTTGACATACAGTCGCAAGGATGCCAGTAACCAGGTTAATACCAAACAAGATTCCAATCTAAGTAAACGAACATCGATTGTAGGGGTAGGAGTTATTAGGCTAACCAAGCAGAATAAGCGCGACAAACGGTTTAAGCAACACGGTATATCCAGGGGTGGTCCGGGTTTAAGTAGAAGTGTAAGCAACCACAAGTCAAGATCAAATGTGCAGCAGGCTAGTCCAGTACGCACGCGCCGAAATAGCCTCAATGTGAGTGCTCCAGCTAGGAGTAGCTGTAACACTAACAATAGCAGTAAAAAGTCAGTGACTGGAACATTACCAGCGCCGTCTAGGCGACAGACGCGTCTGCACTCGTTGGGCGAAGATAATGTTACTGTCACGGCCACAGCGACACCGCCCACTAGAAAGACAACTCGCACAGCAATGGCAGCAGCAGGTGGTACTTCGACACCCATGTCGGAGGAGCGACCAAAGCGTCAGTCGGCCAATATAGCCATGACCAAGCTTATGAAGACACCGGTAAAACCTGCGGCAGCCACTGCAACTACATCTGCCAAGAATACCACACAGGCAGCCAAACCTAAACGCAGGGAAAGCGCCTCACTAACAACAAGCGCGGCCAACCGGCGGAAGCTGCTCGAGCGGCGTGCAACGATATCATCGCCTTTGGCCTTGAAAGGCAACGACAGTGAAGATGAGGCCGAGGGTGACATTAATGAGAAGGATGATGATGAAGAGGGCGATGGTGATAGCGAAGAGGATGATGCATCCATTCAAGTGGATGACGATGAAGATAAAGACGAAGATGAGCAGGAAGATGAGGAGGAAACCGTTGTCTCTGGCTCAGCGTCTGCATCTGCACAGGAGGATACTACACAAACTGAGGATGAAGAATTACATATAGAAAGGTTAGACGAAGAAGACGACGGGGTGGAGGAGGAGGAGGATGATGAAGAGCTGAATGTAGAAACACAGTCCAGCTCAAGCTATGCTACACCTGGCGAAGGTGGCGACAGTTTGGATGGCTGGAATGCACATACCCAGGTCCAAGATACAACAATGACGAGCTCCACATATTACAATGTCTCCGAGGAGTCAGACACAGACGAGCCCAACGATCCGCTATCAGTCTCCAAGGCAGAAAACAAAACGGATACCAAGGAACCCACGCCAGTATTGCAGAGGCAACGTAGCAATAGTAGCCGTGGAGGCAGCGATGAGCCTATTGGACACACACCACGAACACGGTCTCGAGGCTCGGTAAAGATAAATCTCTGGACTTTAGATGTGAGTCCTGTGCCGAATATACAGAAGGGCACAGGAAGCGGAGGTGGCAAAAACATAATGAAGCGAACGATGCCACAAGTAGAGACAAAGCTAAAGGGTCGCCCACGACAAGCTGGTGCGAATAGGCGGCTCATGAGGAAAGTCAATGAGGGACAAACGACGACACTCAGTCGTTGGATAACCCAGACGCCGCGAGTGCGTTTACGCTCCAGCAATGCAGGAACTGCCATGCCCAGCAATAGCAGCGGCATTACAAGTGCTGCCAGCGCATCAACTGGAGCAGCCGTGGCAGCCAAGACAGGCGCCAATGGTGCCAGCAGCAATAGGTGATAATTGAGTGAACAGAAAGAAGTCACAGTATTAAATATATATAACGAAAACACAAGAATCTTGCTGGAAGTCCTCATTCGATTTGCGAAGCTGTGAAGTTGCGTGCGTGGTGTGGTTTTTAGTGAGCATTCGAATTTGACTGTCAAAGAGTTGCTATAGAACTATGTACGAGTATTTAATAGACTGTAACAAGTTTCCTTCTAAGCTAGTTAGGTGGCAAAAATCAATGAAAGGCAGTGAGAAACGGAATATAGTTTGGGGCAGAACGAAAGGTTAGGATAACAAATTGTGTTAAGTGTAGGTAGTGCGCAGTAGGCGGGGGCAGCCACTCCACTCGACCGGTTCTAACTGTTTTTAATTGTATTCTCCAAAATGCAATCGTATTCAACTTAAATTCAATTTTCAGCTTCTAAAGCTCTATGCCACACAATACTGATATTTTCATAAAAGAAAAAGAAAACGAGTTTTAAGATTTTAATTTTAGTTTTAAGAATACAGTCTAAAAACATTTGATAGGTGCTGCCCCCTGCCACGAATGCAAGTTTAATTAATTTAAGAAACACGAACCCAGATTGTATATAAGTACACGCATCAACAACGGATATATCATCAGAATATAGTTTTTAGATTAAATATATATATATTATTATTATTTAAGCAGTGTGCGGTTAACTTTTTAAAAAGAAGTAACTAAAGAAGAAAAATGAACTCCATTTGTATTATTATTAATTTCGTTGTTAAATTTCTGTTCTGTATCTAAGTCTTCAAAGAACTCTCCTCAGCTAATGCGCCTTAGTTTATAAGAATCACTCCTTAGGTAACACTTTTAACTTTATGGTAAATGTTAATATTTTTGCATTCAATAATTTATTTTGTATTCTAAAGAAACAACTAGTTTAGGATTAACAAACACAATCTAAAGACTATAAGCATATAGATTGACTAACAAATAAAACACAAAAATCGATTCGATATGCTTTCAAAAAAGAAAAAGAAAAAAATATGAAAAAGAAACTTTAAGACGTTGTGGTTTTTATTTCTACGGACAAATTTCGTGCGTGTTGTTATTATTAAAATCAGAATGAATAACATTTCGAAGACAATTGCACAAAGTTGGAAAAGAATAAGCGGAAATCAGAAGCAAGAATGAGATTGAATCATATTATTTTCTGTGTTAACGAATGTAGAATTCTGTTTTGGTGTCGCTAAAGCTAATGAAAAAAAAAAAACTACAATTATTTTCAATCAAAAATAATAATATATATATTTTAAACAATTCGTTGGTTTGTTTGTTGGCCCTATATCTCCCCATCGCCTTTACCTTATCCATATCCTCTCATCGATTTCCGCGTATAGAAAGTTCCATATACTTTGCCAATTGTTCTTCAGTGCCGTACGAAATGGTTCCGGAAATAAAAGAAGTAAAAGCAACCACGCTAATTCATACATTAAACTAGATATGATCGATGATACGATGATACCATAGTTAGCTAGTTACTAAGCCAATAAACACCACCACCAAAACAGAGTTTCTTCATACGATACGAAAATAATATAATGAAACGTTTATTCTTTTCTTTAACTTTGCCCCTTGCTCGGCCCGCGCTCGCACGTCTTCAGGTCTGGATATCGCGCAATACCATGGAACAGATGCCGGTAAGTGGATCAGTTGAGCTGAAGTCCTGTTTCGCATCATTATAATCGATTGGTATTTGTTTTTGATTAGATGTGGTGCCCGCCAACGCCACCGCAAGATAATAATGACATCTACATTGATCACTCGCTGTCGTTTATGTACGATCTGGAGCCGATACCCGAGTCCGAGCTTCCTCCCGTTTATGTGCGACGCGAGCTTAAGCGGTCGCGCACCGATGCCGGCTTCGATGGCAGTCGGCGTCCGAACAAAATGCGGCGCGAGGATAACTATGTGCCGCCACGTTCGTTGTTTGATCGACCCACAGCGCAGTTGGCGCGTCTGCGGCGTGAGCTAAAGAATCAACGTTTCCGCGGCAGCTTTAAGCCGAATTCGATGATACCTGGTCTGAAGCCGCAGTTGCCGGCGAAGCCGCTGACTGAGCCAGAGGCCATGAGTGAGTGGTGCCTGTTCGAGGACATGGCCATACTTCATGTGCTGATCAATCTTCAGGGTCTGCCGTGCAGCCTGATGCTGCTCTCGCCGGGACAGACGCCCAATTGGGATCTGGTCTCGGAGATAGTGAACTTCTGCTCGAAGACGTATCGATCGGCCAGACAGTGCCGCTGGCGCTACGAGACTCACATTCAGCCACGTGAGGAGGGTAAAGTGGTGGAGAGTCCCAAGAAGCAAAAGAAGCTGAAGCCCACGTTGCGCATGGAGTACATGAAGAGTCCGTTGCGCTATTTGCGCACCACACAGCTCTACGCCAGCGATAACAATGCCTCCTTCTATAAGGTGATGCGACAGCGATTTGACACCATCAAGACGACCTACTTGAAGAAGGCGCCGGCACCAAAGCGCCAGTATAACGCACCCAACCTTATGAATCCCAAGCATATGGAGGTGTTGCAGAAGTTTGGTATTAGCAACTATGATCAACCCGTGTCACCCAGCAACATTGCTGTGATGAAAGCTAACAAAATGCGCGACAAGCAGCGCAGCCAAATGCAGCCAATGCAGCAGCAGCAGC